>CAWUFW010000133.1:0-1462500 GCA_963921515.1 Calotriton arnoldi | reverse complement strand
ACCTTAACCCTTGGAGCTTTGTTCCCACACCCGAATGGCCTGCTTGACAGCAGTCCCTAACCGAAGGCCCTCTTAGCCCCATTGGTAACATTGGGCCCCTGCACTCTGAACCCGGCCGCCCCAGTGCTGCTGGTAGTGCAACTAGAGTGCCCATCTAGACCTTGGGGGAACCTTGGTCCTAACCCCCTAAACTCTCACTCGTAAGTCGTGTACTTACCTAAGAAACCACTAACACTTTTTCTCCCATAGGAACCATATGAGATTTTGGACCTAAAAAGTTCTAAGTGATGGACTAATGTTTGTATGCAGAAATGAGAACTAAACTGCAAAGTATAAAAAGTCTTACCTTGTATTGTGAGATCCTTAGGTGTGGTATCTAGGCATACCACTCCCAGTACGCAAAGTAATCTAAAAGTAACTAAAACGTATTCTAAAAGAAATTATTGTATAATGCAAACTACTTTCTGAATCAATACCAAACTGTAACTATTGCACAATTCAATCATAACTGCATTTCATTGTGAAATTCTGCATTCCAAGTATATTTTACCTCCCTGTAGCAAGTCCCGCTTGGTTCCAGAAATAAAATACAAATATACCTTTTTTATACTTATCCAATTGGTCTGGACTCAATCTCTGAGTGTGTGCATCAGTTTGATTGAGTGAATACAATAAATGCTTAACACACCCTCTGGATAAGCCTAACTGCTCGCCCACACTACCACAAAGAGAGCTGTTAGTACTTACCTAATTTAGCCTCTGCTATACCTCTGGGGACTCCCTGGACTCTGTGCACACTATACCTTACTTTGGTATAGTATATACAGAGCCAGCTTCCTACAAATCATTGTCATTTTTTTTTCTTTTAGCTGTGAAAGTGTGCATCTGATGTTCTTATGATTTGCACCTGGTAAAGACAAACCTTTTGCTTCATAAAACATGTAGCAGTTTTCTTATTCTAAAATCCTGACTTTGCTCATCTATATGTTGAAGGTTTCTCTGATGTTCCATTTAGCTGTGTCTTATGTAGGTCTTTGTGTGAATTAGGTTAACAACTCGTAGCAGTCACAGTTCTGCTCCCTTTCTTGCAAGGGAAGCTTTGTTTCTTCGCAGGCCCCAGCAGCAAAGCAGCCATGGAGGAATTCTAAATTTTGGTCCTAGAGACTGATGGCCACTCCTGGTTCTCTAGCATTGGGTCTTACTTAGATTCCCATGATTTAATTATCCCCCGTTCAACTGGGAGTCCCAGGGTAACATTACAGGAGGAGTAAATGCGAATTACCCTGTAAATACGTTGAAAAACATTAGCTTTAGTAACTCTTGCATATCATTAGAAATGACCCAAAGTTCTAATAGTGAGGTGAAGGCATGCTGATCATCTCTCTCTTAGAAGCCACCATACCTCAGATTTTGAACCACACGTGTGGAAGGGTGTTTCTGTTCATAGATCTAATCAATAACCTTTTTTTAGGTCTCCCCTGAGCCAGCGCATGCGCTCGTCTGGCGAGACATTTAGTGAGTGGGCTTTCGAAATGCGACCACTTTTTTGGCCTGGCCTAGAGCATGCGAGAACGCGCACAGTAACGCACTTTCCTCGCATGCTCCAGGCCATCTGGCTTTCCTCTTTATTGCTCCTCCCCCTCCCCCACCACAGAGCACGTCTAGCGGCCGCGCGGCCGTGTCACTTTCACGGCCGCGCGTCACTTGCTCTCCGCCTGCTCCCCCACCACAGCGCGCGGCCAATGCTTGTTTGTACTGGCTCTGCGCTGTTTTTGACTATAAAACTTGGAGCTCACGTGTCGTCATATTATGGCCATAAATCTGAAGTTTTTTTCTTTTTTTTTACAAAACGGTGTTTGCTCATCAACCAATAATTAAGGATTACAATTCGGTCGATTGAAATATCCCATTGTTGCCTCTTCACAGTCGCGTCATTCGTTCAGTGCTATTTTTAGGTACTAATTGGCTTCAATAATTATTGGACTAACCATCGCTGTGTTGGCTCAGTAAACAAAAACAAGCAAACTAGCTACGCTTACCTTAGCCATACTTATTGAACAGAACTGCCTGTTTGCGCGCAAGCACTGGGAGAGCGCGTGTACCTGTGTTTTGCGGCTCCCTCACTCCCTGACGCAGTTGCCGAGTACCCCAGGACCGCAGCAGTGTTATCTCCACGCGGTATTTATTCAGCGAAGCCGGCAGCTGCCGTGAGACTGCCGGGCTGAAAGGATTCCGTGCCTTTTAGCGGGAGGGCGGAGTCGAGGTAATGTACACAACATCCCTGCCTCTTGAGAGGCGATGCCCGAGAGATAAGCCTCGACAGAAACAGGATCCAGCTGTGTCCCAAAACCAAACAGTTTGGCCGTCCTTGAACACGAGCGCGACTCTGCTTTCATAGTACATAACCATCGTTTTTCAGTGTTCCCGTGAAACTTTTTCACTGTGTGTACAGCAATAGTGCAATAAATAGAACACAACCGACAAGTGAACGTGCTGACTGGCACACACAGTGGAAGGTGGCTGGCTCGTATTAGCATTTAAATTACAGGTTATGTCCTCTTTATTGAATTAGTCATTGTCTTTGGGTTGTTTGCAAGATACTACTGTGTAACCCACTGCTCCGTATTCGTTGTTAACATATATATCACTTTGTTTAGAGCTTCAGAGTACACGTAATACAAGCATTTATGAAGTCATTAAGTTAGACAATTTGTCGTTGGTTACAGTTAGAACTTCTGGGACTATTTTTCTTCGATTTGAGCGACATTTGGTATTAGTAGTTCAGTCGAGCGTCTCGTAAATCCGGATGAAATCCCAGCCCCGCTTCAGTTGTCACTTGAACGTAAAAATGTACAACAGGGGCATCAATTGAACGTCATCGTTCACTTTTAATTCTCCTGCCATTTAGTTCTCCTACCATTTTTTCCTTTCTTGTTTACACCTTACCATTCCCACATAGTCAAAAAACGCCCAACTTACCGACGATTCCAGAAGACTAGCGCAGTTTCACCCTTCTTTTCTGTTTGTACCATCGGAGAGAGGCTCATTTGAACACTGTCCTAGTTAAAGTGTCTTTAAAGATCGGCATTCATTGCGTGATTATCCTCTCTCCTTTTTAAATTCGCCCTGTCCGGATGAGACCCCCGAAGGAGTGTAGGGGAGAGCTATTGACGCCTCTGCTTCCAAGAGCTGCCGGGCGAGCAGGTTGTTGACTTACCTTTGTGGAGACTAGATGCCCTTCCTTCCGCTCAGAGGCAGAGGTTTTTTTTTTTAGTTATTTAACCCTTTCGGCAGGATAAGCGCCAAAGCTGAAATAATGTAATATTGTATTAAAGTACATTATTGTACAAAGAGCAGCCCATACCTAAGTGTGGCATTTACGCGCTGAGCACTTATTTGAATGAAGTGTTTATTTTGTTTGCTTTAGATGTTGATACTGTGGTAATACAGTAATTCCGTGTTTTATGCGAGCTCGAATAACCAGAACAACTGGTCAGCTTGGTTTCTGTTGACAGCGTACCTTTTGTTGTGTTGGTGGCAACCAGAAACAAGCATTGGCATAGCCAATAGGTCTCGCTTTTGGGACCTTATAAGTATTTAGTTTTGCAGCACAATATCCTTGGTGCAACAACATCAACTGTTGCATGGCTAAACACTTATAAGGTTCAAGGTTTAGCCATGCAACAGCTGATGTTGTTGCACCAAGGATATTGTGCTGCAAAACTAAATACTTATAAGGTCCCAAAAGCTAGACCTATTGGCTATGCCAATGCTTGTTCTTATAGAATCTTGCTACTGCTAACTCCTATTGGTTCATTATTAGTCATAAGGCATTTCCTCATGCCAGGCTACATTTCTTGGGTGCACCTGGTGCAATTATGACTTTTCCCTGCACAGTGACACAATGCAAGATAGTGTTCTTTAGATACTGTTCTTGTTGAAGAAGAGACTTTATGCTGATACCCCCATGAAGATCGCATTTACTGTCTGTACTCCTAGACGAGACAAAAGATTGCACGATTTGCTGCACTTTTTTTTACCAAAACCTTTAAAGACCCGGTGGATGTTATGTTATATTGTTTGTAGAGCGCACAGCTGCTCCAGCAAAGGGGCGTCTTGGCGCTAATAGCAGCTAAAAGGAGAACCACTGAAAAAAAATAAAAGAACCTACAGCGAAGGGAAGAGATGTCTTAATTGCCTTACGGAATGCCAAGTAATTGGTCAGGCCGCGGATGGACAGAGGGAGAGAGTTCCAGAGTTTGGCTGCCAGTGTGCGAAAGGAGCGCCCACCAGCCCGTACTCTCCTTACCCTAAGAACAACCGCCAGACTTTGGCCCATGGAACGAAGGTGGCGGGAGGGAGTGTAAGGTGAGAGCAAGGTGGCCAAAATGGCAGGAGAAGAAGAGTTCAAGATTTTAAAAGCGATGCAAAGGGACTTAAACTCCACACGTCTGGCCACCGGCAACCAATGTAGTCGGCGGATGGCACTCTTGTAGCTTGAAAGCTAATTCCTCAAGTTAAGGGTATTTCAGTGAGAGAAAGAAACTGCTCTAGCAATCCCGAAATGGTGAAAACCCTGAAATGTAAAAATCTGCTTTTCTGGAGGCCTTTATGGTTGGTTCACCCATAAAGGCCTCCAGAAAGTCCAGCAAGCAGCTGAAGATGCTTGGCAAAGCCCCCTCACTGGCGCCTCTTTCAAAGAAAGAGTTCCAAAGCCCTGTCGAAGGCACCTTCAATGGAATCACAGACATCCACATCTGATGCCGTCACAGCTCATAGTGGACGACTAAGCCCACTGTTGCTGCTTCAGTGCAAAAGCCATTGCTGACTACACAGTCAGTACCTTTAGGAAGCCTAACAATTAATAAAACCCACAGGCAGTAAGATTCAAAGTGTACCTTTATATAATCAGCTCTGAGGAGCCTAGTGCCATTCTGGACGAGCTCAAAATGCAGAAGTCTTTGTGAGGTTTTATAAGTTTCAATACATGTTGCACAAAGATAAATAGCCAATGAGGGCATAGCCGGTGTAGGCACTTCCCAAACGTTTATCCAATCATTAATCCACATTAAAAATTAAGCAATATATGAGTATTAACTTATAAAATAGGCAAATGAAGCATAGCAACAGTTTTTACACTTGTGACTTGGTCATTTCTCTAGACCGTGTGGATAAAGCAAGTGTACAGCAAGCTCAGCTACAGGCCAACAGGCTTTGTATAGTTTATAGGCTTCCTGTTGAGTGTCACTGAATGGAACCTGAAACAAGATGTATTCCACATCCCCATCTCTGACACTCTTTAGTGTCATTTAATCAGTCTCAATGGCCATCATCGCCTTTGTCTCCTGCTCAATGGGCGGCTCTCCTGTACGCTTATGGGGCCTGCACATTGTAGTTGGGATGAAGGATATGCTTTGTGGCACAACTGTTATTATTATGCAAAGAAGTACCATAATACCAAGTCCCATCAAGACTGCCTGCAGTTTCCATGTTCCCCATTCACCCAACCAGGCCGCCAGGGAATCTCATACTTCTCTTTCCTGTATATTTTGTGCCTCTTTACTATCTGATGGATCTCCTTAATTGCCTGCCACATTTTTCCACTGCTATCTGGTATGTAAGTGCAACACTTCTGTCACACTCCACTCTCCTTAGCTGCCATCCTATTCTACATAGCTATTGCCCTCATTTGATCTGTGAGATTCCCATAGGGCAGCAGGGTTTTTTTTATGACAAGTCCTCAATCAATAAAAAAAAAAATCAAAAGTACTTTATTTAGACAATCAAGTATATTAAAGTGGTAAATGCCATAAAAAGGTTACAAAAAAAAGAATCATTGCATAATTTTAGCCATGTTATGTTAAAATGAATCGGTGAAAACCAGCTTCTCAATCATACAGGTGTTGTCAATTCATGTAACATAGATGTTTTAGAGCATTTTTTGATTAAATACTTGTGCTGTGGAAAATGAACAATACCATATAGAGCGAATAGTTCTCTCTTGGTGGTAAAATTGCGGCTCATGTGAGATAAACATGTCACGATGGTCATTGCACTTTTCTATTTGCAGTCATATAATTTAAGCACATCATTAATAAACAAAGCATGAAATCTTTAGAAATGGAACCATATAAGCAAGCCAGTTATTTCTATTTTGTTTGCATGCTTTTGGGTTAGTAGTGTGGTTAATAGAAACCTGTGGTCTGAATAAAACAAAGACTTCTTGGCTGCATAATTTGTAACTGTGACTCTAAAAACTCGCCCTGAGACTTTGCGGCCTTTAAAACCCTGGATTTTCCTTAATGATTTGTCTGGAATGTCCAAGAATTTTATAAGTTTGGAAATCGCCTGCGGCTGAGCATTGTGCAATAAATAACGGCCGCTGGTAGTGTCCCCTCATTAACCAACAGGTGCCGAAGAAATCTTCTGCGGTCCTCGAGTAGAGTAGGACAAATACAGAGCAGGTGTGATAACAATTCCTGAAATAGGCCACATGGTAGGCATAATTTGGTTTCAGGTTTAGTTACCCATGGGGGTAATACGTCTAATAATGAAAAACAGCCCATCTTGAATTAACAACATTTTACTTTATAGTATGATGAGAAGGGTTCCAGGATGTATTTTTGGGGCCCTCTGATAGCATAACTGGTGAAAACTAGAACAGCATGTTCTCTTTTGGCAAAGGCCCGGTGATCTGATTCAAAATATTTAATTTTTAGCTCTCTATTCAGGGCAGCTTTGAACTGTGAATGCGGTAATTTTAAGTTCCACTGCTCTGCCGCACCTGTTAGCTCCTGTGCTTCAGAAAGGGTGTAAGGCCAAACATTTGGTTGACATGAGCAATTGGCAAACAAAACTTCCAGCCAAATTAGATTTTTCAATGATTTTGGCTCTGCTACACGTTCAGAGTGCATGTACTTTAGGATACAAGCCTTCTGCGTGATTAGTTGGCCACTTAATGCGTATTCCATTCTAATCTCGGCTGGCGAAGTGTTATGCGGTAATTTGAATATTGATCTAAACACTGTACTCTGTGAACTGTTCTGGAAGGCACCCAATTTCCCTGGGAAAGCCTCTTTCCCATATGCCAGCGTTGGAACGAGTTTGGCAGTAACTATTTTCAGCATCGATTCAAAGGAAGACTTTTTTGTGCTTTTAAAAATAGTTTGAAAGACAGATTGTAATGAACCCAGTTTAGGTTCTAATGAATTTAGGTGTAATAAGTGACCTTCCTTATCGTCTAGCCAGCATTCCAAATATGTATATTTATTCAAGATGGTCAGACTGTGGTTGTTAAGGTGCCAGTGGCCTCGTTTTATCTTTTTCCGACCAAAAATCACGATGTTGGTTTGTTCGTAATTAATTGTCATATCGTTTGCATAGCAGTGATTATATAAAACATCTAACAGTCTTTGGAGCCCCATCGAATTTTGGCTTAAAAGAACAACATCGTCCACAGAGAGGAGCAAGGTGATATGTTGATTCGCTATTTTCGGTGCATGACTGATTGCTCGGTTTAATGCGGGTACCAGGTCACTCATATAAAAATTAAAATGAGTTGGTGCTAATATGCACCCCTGCTTAACCCCTTGTTCGATGCTTATTTTATCAGAAACCGCTGTGTGAGATCCCGATTTTACTCTGGCCTATGTATTAGAATAGAGCAGCAGAATGCCTCGTAGTAGTGGTTCTGGTATTTGCCAGGCTGTGAGTTTGGACATGTCCTCAATTAATTTTGCCAATTAATTTAGCCTAAGATTATTGTGGGACACTCCTAGTGAACATGTTAACATGTTTCTAACCAAATTAGCTTCATCATTCTTATTCCTGTCCTTCTCATTCCTTTGCTTGCTCCAGACCTCACTTCGGGCAAATGCTGAACATGGAATATCCTGGGCGTAACAAAGGATAGGTAGCAACTCCCATACTAACCTTGGGACAGATGAAGTAAGCTGATTTTCCAAATACTATAAACATCCCTTTGTATCCAATTACAGCTAGAGTCAAACCCCTCAAATTTCCCGTCCTTTTCACTGGAAGTGTGTAAATGTATGTAATGTTGGCACGTGATGATGCCTATTTACCTACCCGGAGGTGTCCTTCCTGTTAGATGCATCAAGTAATCAACAATATAACATTTCTTCATTGCTTCCTCTTAAAATTGTAAGAACACCTGGCAAGGGAGAATGGTGCTAAATAGGGTGGCTTGGATGCACAGTGCCTCTACTGTTTCCTGTTCTATTTTCAATTGTGGAATCTCATGGTTCTCTTGTCTCCAACACTCGTTGCTTGTGGTTCCTCAATCCCCTCCTGTGAATTCTGACATACTGTGATATTAGTGCTAACTCTTATGGTTTTGTTACTCTTGTTATACAAGAGGGGATATTTAGTTGCTTACTTGGTCCCCTACAAGCTTCTCCCTGGTTTCATTAATGTTATATAGTCCTATACTAGAAAGCATTTCCTTCATACAGACACAGCTCCTATTAAAAGCATTACACTATAAGTCATTTAATTTGAGTGCTACATTGGAGATGTGTGCAAACATAGCATTTGGAGATATTTAGGACAGCAACATAATTTTTCGACAGTGCAACATTTGTGTCCGCACAGTCCATTCTTACATCATCCTTCCAGCAGGAGACATGTCATAATATTTCTCTTCCAGGGGATACTCATCAATAGTCATAAGCACTGAATTATCTCCGCCCACGTGCGGGAACCCGGAGCATATATAAAAATACATATATATGTGTATGTAGTAGAAAAAGAGTACATAGTACGAAATAAACACACACATATACATGTATAACATAAAAATATGCAGCCCCAAACATATCCAATAGGCTAAGAAGCCAGAATTACATGTATTTCTCTAGTATGAAAATAACATATAAACATATAATGTAAGAGAAGGACATGTACAGTAAGAGCATTCCGCAAAAAACCTTTTATTTTCATCAAAGAAAACAGTTAATGCCAGGCAATTAGCCCAAAGAAGGCTGCATAAATAAATAACATCCCTGTACAGAAAAGGAAACTGGCACCTCGCCTTTAAGGCCTTAGAGAACCTGAGCACTTTGCCTTTAAGGCCTCCACGAGAACCCTGCTCCCATCATGCACCACAGGTGACAGTTAGGTCAGTTCTTTTTTCCGGCTCCTTCTGTGAGGAACCTGGAGCTTGAGCTTAACTGATTTTGACTTTTTCCAGTCAGAATTTATATTCTAACTATTTTTTTCAATATTTCTTTCTACTGGTTGTAATTACCAGTCTTTTTCTGACTAATTGGTCATTCTTTTTAGTCAGATATGCCACCTTTATTTGATAAATGTCCTTCCTGTGGGAAGAAGATGGCCAAATCCGATCCTCATTCGGTCTGCGTCGTGTGTCTACCTTCTTCTCACGACACAGAGACATGCTACCACTGTCGTCAACTTTCAAGTAGAACATTGAAAGACAGAGAGAAGATCAGACTTCTAGGCTTGCTGGTGAGAGGAAAGAAAAGTGGCCCAGAAAGTCATCATCCATCTGCAGGGCCCTCCTCTCCGAGAAAACGGCGAAGATCTACATCACCAGAAGCTAGAAGTAAGAAAAAACATCTTAGCATGTCGTCGACGTCGAGACCAACCAAACAAGTAAGGTCGTCGAAGACAAGATCGCCGTCGAGAAGTAAGTCGACGTCGAGACCTAGGACGCAAGCGAGATTAACGTCAAGACCTACTAAGCAAGTAAGATCGACGTCGAGGACAAGATCGCCGTCGAAAAGTAAGTCGACGCCAAGACATGCTTCGGGCTCGAGCATGATAGACCTCAGTCGACGTCGAAACGCCCGTCGACATCAATACAGAGGTCGACGTCGAGATCTCCGCCCCCTTCTCGAAGGTCGGCGTCGAGACACTCTGATTCACCCTCTCGGACCCGTCAGCGGTCTACGTCGAGGGCAGGGTCGACGTCGAAGATACCGCATGAGCACCAGCGTTCGACGTCGAAGAGACCGACGTCGAGGGCTTCGTCCCATAGATCTCCGCAGTCAAGAGTGTCACCTCCACGGTCGTCGTCGATGGTGGCTCATTCTGGTTCGACGTCGAGGCGTTCGACGTCGAGGGACAAGCAAGTTATTCCTGCTGAAGGGTTAGAAAGACCATCGTCGAGATCACGGTGCTCGACGTCGAGGAAGCTTCTTCCTCTCCTGGTATAACTATTATCGAAGTTACACCGGAGGGCTCTCCGGCGAGAGGAAACAAATCTCCTCCCATCAACATGTCACCCAGATGGTTGGAGGACATTAGACACTGGAAGATCCAACCCAGGCCTACTGAGAGACCTCCTCCCACGGAATCCGCAAGGTCTTCCGCTGGTAGGTCCCCGAGGCGTTCCAGATCTCCATTAAGACGGCGCACACGCTCAAAAGAGCGCTCAAGCTCCCGCCGATCGCATACGCCAAGGAGAAGACAGAGGTCTCCTACAGCGACCTCCTCAACAAGGTCATCGTATAGAGACTATTCCCCTACCATATCTTCAACTCCACCAACCAGGGTTTCCACGGTTGATGATATGGGGACATTCAACGAGGTGCTCTGTAGAGGTGCCAGCAAGTTGAACATAACCATGACGGTGCCTCAGGTGACTACATCCGTTATATTTGAAACTTTGCACCATCGAGCTTCGGCAAAGCCCCTTCTACCTTTGGTTCCAGGATTGTTAGAGCCTGCGATGAAGACTTTTTTGACACCTGCCACAGTGAGCTCGGGTCCTGCAAGAATTTCAAAAAATACATAAGGCCCCAGACCAGGATCCTTTGTTTCTACGGTCTGACCCCCCACCGGATTCTCTTATAGTCGCCGCTGCCAGGAAAGCACATTCCAATACCTCTGTCATCTGCTCCTCCAGAGAAGGACAGCAAAAACATGGATTCTTTGGGACGGCGAATGTGCAATACGTCAGGGTCAGTTATGAGAGTGGCTAGTGCAGCCGCTCTACTGGGACGATATGACCGGTCTTTATGGGACTCTTTAACAAGATTCACAGATAAATGACCCAAAGAAGATCAAAAGGATTTTCTAGAGATTGTGCAGGAAGGTGGTCTGGTTGCTAACCAGATCATTAGTACAGCGGCCGACTCTGCAGATTTGGCAGCTCACGGATACGCACATGGCATTTGTTCGCGAAGATCAGCCTGGCTTCGACTCAAGGGTCTCAAGCCCGATGCTCAAAGAAAGATAGTCAATCTGCCCTTTAACGGATCATCGTTGTTTGGTTCACATGCAGACGACGAAATGGCAAAAATGAAAACTGAGTTGGATACTCTCAAGGCTGTAGGCCTCGAAAAGAAGAAGGAATTTCGTCGCCGCTTTGGTCCCTATGACAAACGCTCTTTTCAACAGCGAGGTCAATCATCTAACTGGTCATCGCAGAACCAAGGTCAGACGCAACAAAGGTCCCAGTTCCAACAACGTAGACCGGGACGTGGCAGAGGTGGAAACAAACAACAGTCAACAGCACCAAAGCAGCCACAAAAACAATGAGGTGTGTCTTCCTCCAAAGCTGTTGTCCACTCCGGTGGGAGGAAGTGTTTCATTACATCTGGAGGAGTGGAAACGTATAACAAAAGACAAATGGGTCATCAACATTGTTCAGAATGGCTATCTTCTCAGGTTCATAACTCCTCCTCCATCTATACCTCCGAGAGGCATTTCTCACCGCGACCAACGATTGTTACAAAGAGAGGTAAATACCTTATTGAAGAAAGGAGCTATAGAAAAAGTCCCCGCTCCTCAAAGAAATCAAGGAGTCTACTCGTTATTTCCTTGTGCAAAAAGAGGCCCCACCACAGAATACAGACCTATTCTGGACTTGAGACTGTTGAACAAATACATTCGCAGAGAGAAATTTCGAATGTTGGCACTCCATCAAATTTTCCCACAGCTTCACCAAGGGGATTGGATGTGCTCCATCGACTTACAGGACGCAAACTTCCACGTACCAATCTCAAAGAAACATCGCAAGTTTCTACGCTTTCGAGTGTCTTTTCAACATTACCAGTACTCAGTTCTCCCGTTCGGGCTCAAATCAGCTCCACGAACATTCTCCAAATGTATGGCTGTGGTGGCCGCTTTTCTCCGCAAGCAGAAAATATTCATATATCCTTACCTGGACGACTGGCTCCTGAAGAGCTCATCTCCAACTCTGCTGCAGGATCATCTCACGTGCTGCCTTCAGCTTCTCCACAACTTGGGCCTTCACGTCAATTTCAAGAAATCCATACTAAATCCAACGCAAAAGATCCATTACCTAGGCTCCTTCCTGGACACCGAAAAAGCAAGCGTGTGTCCTTCGGAGGAGAGGTTGTCATCAATCCAAGGAAAATGCCTGACCCTTCTTCACACGCATCTACCGACAGTTCGACAGGTGTCGTCACTACTGGGATCGATGGCTTCGTCCATCTTTATAGTACCAAACGCACGATTACACATGCGTCCACTACAACAATGTTTGGAGGACCAGTGGATGCAAGTATCGGGGCGCTGGGAGGATCATGTAATTCTCCATCAATCAGCCAAAAACTCCATCCGGTGGTGGATGAAGCGATCGCACCTGATGAAGGGAATCCCTTTCCACCAGGACCCTCCAACCCAGACTTTAGTCACGGAAGCTTCTCTCCAGGGTTGGGGTGCTCATATGGGCCCTCTGCAAGTACAAGGTCTATGGTCCGACTCCGAAAAGAGCTACCACATCAACCTGCTAGAGCTGAGAGCCGTACATCTAGCTCTCAAGTCCCTGGTTCCGTCGTTCAAGTCTCGCTCCATTCTGATCCAAACAGACAATACAACGACGATGTATTATTTGAACAAACAGGGAGGTACCCGATCAAGGACACTCTCCATAGAGTCTCAAACCATATGGAACTGGCTTCTAGCGAGAGACCTGTCAATAGTAGCCATTCATCTACCGGGCTCTCTCAACTCCCAGGCGGACTTCCTCAGCAGAGACTTCGTCGAAGCCCACGATTGGGTTCTCAACAACGAAGTCGCTCACAGCATCTTTCGAGAATGGGGAACGCCCAACATCGACCTGTTTGCAGACGCGGTAAATGCAAAATGCCCCGTCTTCGCATCCAGGTTTCCCCAACAAGGATCTCAAGGGAATGCCCTTTTGATCGAATGGTCTCAGAGCTTACTGTACGCTTTTCCACTGATTCAGTTGATACCAGTTGTAATCAACAAGCTGTACAGGACCACCTCCAGGATGATCCTAATAGCCCCGGAGTGGCCTCGCCAGTGGTGGTTTCCGGACCTCCTTCAACTATCGGAAGTGCCACACAAGAGGTTGCCATGCCGCCCGGATCTCCTATCCAAACAGGCAGGGAGAGTATTCCACCCCAATCTGTCCTCCCTCCGGTTGACAGCATGGCTCCTGAAGTCATACAATATGGACACCTACAATTGAATCCAGACTGTATGGCTATTCTCAAAGAAGCGAAAAGACCTTCCACGAGGAAATCATATGCCTTCAAGTGGAAGCGGTTCTTCCTATGGTGTGTGGACAATGGACATGATCCCATCCGGGGTCAGGAACAGGTGATTTTACCCTATTTGCTGCATTTGGCTAGATCTGGTCTTCAGTTCTCTTCTATCAAAGTCCACCTTGCAGCAATCACAGCCTATAGGAAGTCCCCCACCAGACTTCCTTGTTTAGAATTCCGGTGGTAAAGGACTTTCTTGAGGGCTTAAAAAGGTTTACCCACCAGTCAGGTCTCCTCTCCTCCATGGGAGCTTAACATTGTGTTAACTAAGTTGATGGGGTCTCCTTTCGAGCCTATTCATAAAGCTTCCTTACAGCATTTAACATGGAAAGCCGCGTTCCTGGTGGCCATTACATCTGCTCGCAGGGTCAGTGAGATCCAGGCTCTTTGCTGTAAGGAACCTTATACTGTGTTTCACGCTAACAGAGTAGTTCTCAGAACACATCCTAGCTTTTTACCTAAAGTAGTCTCGGACTTCCATATTAACCAGACTATCACTTTACCTACTTTTTTCCGAATCCTTCGAATCCTCCGGAAAGATCTCTTCACTCCCTAGATCTCAAGAGGGTTCTGAAGTTTTATTTGGACAGAACAAAGACACTGAGGAACTCAGAACGTTTGTTTATTAACTATGGTCTTGTTAACACAGGTTCTGCAGCTTCCAAGAGATCCATTTCTAGATGGATAGTTTCTTGTATTCTACTGTCATACCAATTGGCCAACAAATCCCTTCCGGGTAAGCCTAAGGCCCATTCCACTAGGGGGAAAGCTTCTACCACGGCTCTCCTGAGGAATGTCCCCATGGCAGAGATGTGTAAAGCAGCTACATGGCGATCAGTTCATACCTTTACTCGCCACTACTGTTTAGATGCTGACACGCAGGCAGATGCCCAGGTTGGGCAAGCCTCGCTGAGAAACTTGTTTGCAAATACTGTTTAATATGTGTACTTCAATTTAGTTCTCTGTTCTTTGCTCGTCCGCATGGAAGTGGGTATGGGCTTGCTACTCTATTCAGTGCTTATGACTATTGATGAGTATCCCCTGGAAGAGAAGGATAAGTTCTCATCCAGGGGATACTCATCAATAGTCATAATCTATGAATAATCCCCGCCCACGTGCGGGATCCCGGAGTATATAGAAATATATATATATATATATATAAATATATATATACACATATGTGAAACATATAAATGCAGCCTAAAAGTTTCCAACATGGCAGAACTGCCGAAATTACATAGGTTTGCATTGTAAAACAAATACTCTCCTAACCCATAAGGAAAAGAGTACATTCACAGCATAATTGTGATATACCAATGCTTTATTGCCACAAGGAAAAACTTGTAATTGCAGGCATTCGCCTGTAGGCTGCATTGCAGAGTAATAATGAAACAAGACAAAAGAAAAACTGGCACCTTGCCTTTAAGGCTTCCAAGGGTTAGGGTACCGTGCCTTTAAGGCCTGCCAGAGACCCTCTGCTCCCATCATGCACCACAGGTGACAGTTAGGTCAGTTCTTTTTTCCGGCTCCTTCTGTGAGGATCCTGGAGTTTTTGCTCTTCAGTTTTTGACTGAAAGATAATTTTTGATATTAAACCTTGGAAATTTTGACAGTTTCTGATACCTAGAGGTATATTCGGCTGGCTTTTGGCATTTTTTTGTTCCAAAAATCTTTCCAGTCAGAATGCCTGCTTTATTTCGGAAATGTCCTTCCTGTGGCAAGAAGATGGCACTGTCAGATCCACACTCGGTGTGTATTGTGTGCCTTCCATCGTCACACAATCCTGACCAGTGTTATCATTGCCAGAAGTTTTCGAAGAGGACCCAGCGCGACAGAGAACGCATCAAGCTTCATGCCCTACTGGAGAGGGATAGAGATAGAGCTCCCTCTTCAAGTAAACACCGAAACGGCATCGCTCCACCTCTCCTGAGTCCAGGAAGAAGCAGGTGCCTGAATGTTCGCCGTCGAGATCGCCGTCGAAGAGGCCGAGACATTCTTCAACGTCAAGGGACAAGCCAAGTAAGTCGGCGCTCAGCACTTCAGGCTCGAAGGCTGTGGGTACTGAGAGACTGTCCAAAACTCCGTCGACGTCGAGGCTTCCGTCGACGTCGAGGCACACTCCGCCAACCTCGAGGGGATCGGGCGTTGAGGGACTCGCCGGCGAAGACCATGCCGCGAGGGGACATACCGACGCCGAGGCATTCTCCGCCACCCTCAAAGGGGTCGACGTTGAGAGAGTCACCGTCGAAGGCCATGACGCGAGGGTACGTACCGACGTCGAGAGCATCGTCGAGGTCCCATCATTCGACGTCGAGGAGGTCGATGACATCGAGGAGGTCGACGTCGAGATCCCCCATCGGCGCCCGTCAGGCTACATCAGGGCCCCCCATCGACGTGGGCGGTCGACGTCGAGACCTGTTACTGATCATTCACCGTCGAGGAGATCGGCGGCAGCGTCAAGGGCGACGTCGAAGTCTCCCCGTCGACGCCGACAGTCGACGTCAAAGTCCCCCCATCGCCGTGGGCGGTCGACGTCGAGATCAAGATCAGAGCGCAGATCGACGACGAGGGTGACGCAGACCTTGTCGACATCCCGTTCGACGTCAAGGCAGTCATCTCCAGGGCTGAATATTGTACAGATTTCACCAGAGAAATCTCCTACAGTTGCTGAAAAGAATCTTTGCGGCCTGTCCCCTCGCTGGCTGCAGGGGGTCGGAACAGGTGCCCGCAGAGGTCCGGGCTCGGACGACTACGCAACGAGACTTTCTAAGTCGCCTTCCAGAAGACCAAGGTCGCCTTCTACACGCCGATCTCGGTCAGGAGGTCGTCACAGCTCGCACGATCATCCACATAAGAGGAGGCGCAGAGCATCTTCTACCTGTTCTTCGTCTTCCATTCGGCACTACTCGCCAACTTTCTCATCTACACCACCTTCAAGGGTGTCTCCTATTGATGACATTGGGACTTTCTCTGACGTACTGGGCAGAGGAGCTAATAAACTAAACATCAGTTTATGTACTCCTGTGATCCCTACATCAGTCATTTTCGAGACATTGCACCATCGTACAGCTCCCAGACCGCTGCTACCTCTGGTGCCAGGTTTTTAGAACCAGCCATGACCACGTTCCTTACTCCAGCCACAGTGGGATCAGTTCCGTCGAGGATTGCAAAAAATACAAAGCTCCAGACCAGGATCCCTTGTTCCTTAGGTCTGATCCTCCGGCGGATTCAATCATTGTGGCAGCCGCCAGGAAAGCGCACTCCGCAGCCTCATCCGCTTCTGTTCCTCCAGAAAAGGACAGTAAACAAATGGACTCTTATGGCAGGAAGATGTGCAATACTTCGGCATCATCGATGAAGATTGCAAGTGCTTCAGCCCTTCTTGGGCGCTATGATAGGTCTCTTTGGGACTCCCTGTCTAGGTTTACCGACAAGCTTCCCAAAGAAGATATGTAGGAAAGTGGCTCTGTATATACTGTACCTAAGTAAGGTTCAGGGTGTACAGAGTCCACAGTCCCCAGAGGGTTGACAGAGGCTAAAGTTAGATATAACCTTACTCTCCAAAGTGGTAGCTTGGTCGAGCAGTAAGGCAGTATCAGAGGACAGTGTAAAGCATTTGTTGTACACACTCAGTCAGCAAATGAAGCCACACACTCAAGAACTGAACTCTAGGCCAATGGTTTGTATATAAAAAAATATATGCTTGTTTTATTTTAGAACCAACAATAGGATCAAAATATACTTTCTCAGTATGAGATGCTTTGGTTATTCACCTTACAGATAGGCAATAGACTTTGTTGATAGTGGTTATCACAGTTGGTGCAAGAGGCAACACAGGGTCAAATTCAATGCAACATTGAGCTCAATGGAAAATTATACTTAATTACAATTGATTACTTTGCAGAGCACTTTTCTAACCACAGGACTGGATCCTGGATTCAGTCCTGGGACACTTCCTGTAAACAGGTAAGAAAAAGCGTTTTGGTTATTGTAGTGATTTTTGAAGAATATTACTATATTTCAAAAGCTGACACTTAGAAACTTTTCTGGGTAAAATTACCAATGTTATCCTATGAAAGGAAATACAGTGTGCAAGCAAAGTATGTTTACGTTACTTTTGTAATCCAGTGCTGGACTCCTAGGTTCAGCACTGGGACATTTACTTAAAACAGGTAAGTAATTACGTTTTTGTAGTTTGTTCGATTTTTAAAGAATATTTGTAAAATACAGAAATCGACACTTAGAAGAAATTTCACAGAAAACCAGTCAATGGATCCCTATGAAAGAAAAGTGAGTTAACGGTAAGTAACGTTGCGATTACTTTTTAGGGCCAGTGTTGGGCACTCGGGTCCAGCACTGAGGCCCCTCCTAATACTAGGTGAGTATTTTCGTTTTCGTGACTCGGTTGATTTTTGGTGAATATTCTAAAGTTTCAGAACTCCACACTTAGAAGAAATTTCGCAGAAAACCAGTCAATGGAACCCTATGGAAGAAAAGTGAGTTATCGGATTTCGGGTAAGTACTTGACTGGCAGGGTTAAGGTTCTGGGTAAGACTCAGGGGTCCCCCAGGATCAGGTAAGTACAGTTTTTACACCCTCAGCGGCACAGGGGCGGCCGGGTGCAGAGTGAGAAGGCCCAATGTTATCCTATGGCAGGCGGGGGCCCCGGGTTGGTGGCTGCTGGCAAGCAGGCCACGCGACTGTGGGAGCTGGGCTCCTGGTCACTTGCTCAGGGCAAGTAGGGAAGTAGGTTAGGATAGAGGTTGCACTTCCAGGGGCACTCGGGCGGCTGGGTGCAGGGTGCTTTTGAGCCGTCGGGCGCTCAATGTTAAACAATAGAGGTCGTGAAAGGTGAAGAAAGGCTGCAGGCTCGGGGACGGTGATTCTTCAGGGACGACCAACACTTCAGGAGGTAAGTTGGGGTCTTGGAGGATAGGTTGACACCCAGGAGTTGGGCACAGGGGGCCGTGGGGCGCCGGGTGCAGGGGTGTCTTTTGAGGTCGGGAAATCTTACCCCCTGCTGGTCGCGGTTGGAGGGGTCCCTTGTCCTGAGGCTGCAGGCGTCGTCTGGGTCGTCGAGGAGGGTCCTTGGCCACTGGATTCCAGGTCAGAATCGCCGGGGGACGTCCTCGAGGTCTTTGGTCACTCAGGCACAGGCTGGACTCGGCGGGTGCAGAGTGTGCAGGTTTCGCGGCTCCGTGCCAGGGCCGGGTCTTTGGTAGGTTTTCTTTTGAGCAGTACCACTGCTCGTGGGAGTCCCTGGGTCGAAGGCTGTAGCACAGAAGTCAGGTCCTCCGGGGTTTGTGAGGTTGCTGAGGCCGGGATTCCGCAGGAGCAGGTTCAGAGGTCGACAGGCCGGTAGGGCTGGGGCCAAGTCAGTTGTTGTCGCCTCCTTTTTAGCAGCTGCACGGCTGGTCTTCTTGCTTCGTCTTCTCTTCTTGTTTTCGGATTTGGGAACTCCGGAAGGAAGGTTCAGGGAGCCCCTAAATACTAAATTTAGGGGTGGTTACAGGTAGGTAAGGGCAGGGACCAATGGGTCCCTTCCCTGGGGTGGGTACACCCCCTATTCTGTTCCTCTCCAGTGGGAGGGGGCAGGAGCCTGTCCCTGGTTGGTCAGGTCCCCCCATCCTCAAGATGGCGGGGACTCGAGTTTGTGCTTCACCTCGCCTCCCCCACCTTAGGGGTGGAGTTGGCAGAGGTGGGCACAACCCATTTCCTGCTTCTGGTTTTCCCGCCGGTTCTCCCGCCAGGAGTGGGGGTAGAACCAGTGGGGACCAGTTTGCTGGAAGCAGCAAATGGTCTGGGGAAACTCCAAAGGCGGCAGGCCTTTGAAGCTCCCCTGCCCATCCTGGGGGAGGAGGCTTTGGCACCTCGTCCCGGGATGTGCATTGTTTCAGGCCCCTGAGAGCAGAGGCTCTCGACCCAGGGGTCCAGAAACATGTCTGGTGGTGGCAGCCTGGGCAGCCACTCAGTCCGGACACTGGAGGTCGGGTTGGTTTCAGGGGGCATCTCTAAGATGCCCTCTGGAGTGAGTTTTACATTAAATCCCACACTGGCATCAGTGGGGGTTTAATGTGCTGAGAAGTTTGATACCAAACTTCTTAGTCTTCAGTGGGGCCATTATGGTGCTGTGGAGTTCGTAATGACAGACTCCCAGCACCATATACTCTTAATGGCAGCACTGCACTTACAATGCCCAAGAATGGACTTGGGCACTGTAGGGGCACAGGGCTCATGCCTCTATGCCCTCACCACTGGCATAGTGCACCCAGCTAGAGGGGTGGCTGACCTAGGCCAGGGCAGTGGCTGGTAGGCATGGCACACAGGGATGTGAGCCATGTCGACTCTTCACTTTTGTTCTGCACCAAGACACGCAGCCTGCAAAGGCAGTGTGTGTGTGTAAAGGTGCAGGGTCCCTAAGGGTGGCACAACAAGTGCTGCAGCCCTTAGGGGCCTTCCCTGGTCACAGTGCCCTGGGTACCCATGGTACCATTTACCAGGGGCTGACCTGTGGCCAGGGATGTCAATTGGGTGTAGGTATCAATGCAATTTTAGGGAAGGAACACAGGCCCTGGGTACCTGGTTGGCAGGAGCCCAGGGCACACTCAGTCAAAGTACATCAGCCATTCAGCAAAAAGTGGGGGCATACCATGTAAGAAAGATGGCACTTTCTCACACAACTCCCCCCAAACGAAAGATGATGAGACTAACCTTGCCCTATGGAGTCTTCATTGTCTAAGTGGAAGAACCTGGAAAGGCCATCTGCATTGGCATGGGCAGTGCCAGGTCTGTGTTCCACTTCAAAGTCCATTCCCTGTAGGGAGATGGACCACCTCAACAGTTTTGGGTTTTCTCCTTTCATTTGCATTAGCCACCTGAGAGGTCTGTGGTCAGTTTGAACTAGGAAGTGAGTTCCAAACAGGTAGGGCCTCAGCTTCTTCAGGGACCAGACCACAGCAAAGGCCTCCCTCTCAATGGCACTCCAACGCTGCTCCCTGGGGAGAAGCCTTCTGCTTATAAAAGCAACAGGTTGGTCTTGGCCTTCATCATTGGTCTGGGATAGGACCGCTCCTATCCCTAGCTCAGAGGCATCAGTCTGCACAATGAACTGCTTGGCATAATCTGGTGCTTTTAGAATTGGTGCTGAGCACATTGCTTCTTTCAGAGTGTCAAAAGCCTTTTGGCAACAGACTGTCCAGTTTACTTTCTTTGGCATCTTCTTGGAGGTGAGTTCTGTGAGGGGAGTCACAATGGACCCATATCCCTTCACAAACCTCCTGTAGTACCCAGTCAAGCCAAGGAATGCCCTGACTTGGGTCTGAGTTGTTGGAGCTACCCAGTCCAGGATAGCCTGGATCTTGGGCTGTAAGGGTTGTACCTGGCCTCCACCAACCAGGTGGCCCAAGTACACCACAGTGCCCTGCCCTATCTGGCATTTGGATGCCTTGATAGTTAGGCCTGCAGTTTGCAGGGCCTTTAAAACCTTCCCAAGGTGGACCAGGTGATCCTGCCAGGTGGAACTGAAGACAGCAATATCATCAAGATAAGCTGCACTAAAGGACTCCAACCCAGCAAGGACTTGATTCACCAACCTCTGGAAGGTGGCAGGGGCATTCTTTAAACCAAAGGGCATAACAGTGAACTGAAAATGCCCATCAGGTGTGGAGAATGCTGTTTTCTGTTTGGCTCCTGGGGCCATGCCAATCTGCCAGTACCCTGCAGTTAAGTCAAAGGTACTCAGGTATTTGGCTGCACCCAATCTGTCTATCAGTTCATCAGCTCTTGGGATAGGGTGTGCATCTGTCTTGGTGACAGAGTTGAGACCCCTATAGTCCACACAAAACCTCATCTCTCTCTTTTCACCCTTTTGATGAGGTTTGGGGACCAGAACCACTGGGCTAGCCCAGGGGCTCTCAGAGGGCTCAATAACCCCTAGCTCCAGCATCTTGCTGACTTCAGCTCTGATGCTTTCCTTAACTTGGTCTGACTGACGATAGATCTTGTTTTTGACAGGTGCACTGTCACCAGTGTCCACATCATGGGTACACCAGTTTGTCAGACCAGGGGTCAAGGAAAAGAGCCCAGCATACTGCTGCAAGACTTGCTGGCAGTCAGTCTGCTGTTGGGCAGTGAGGGTGTCTGAAAAGACAACTCCATCTACTGACCCATCTTTTGGGCTGTGGGAGAGGAGATCAGGGAGAGGTTCACTCTCAGCTTCCTGTTCCTCATCTGTCACCATCAGCATGGTGATGTCAGCCCTGTCATTGTAGAGTTTTAGGCGGTTCACATGGATAACCCTTTTGGGTGTCCTGCTGGTGCCCAGGTCAACCAGGTAGGTGACCTCACTCTTTTCTCTAGGATAGGGTAAGGGCCACTCCATCTGTCCTGGAGGGCCCTTGGTGCCACTGGCTCCAAAACCCATACCTGTTGCCCAGGTTGGAATTCAACCAGTGCAGCTTTTTGGTCATACCAGTGCTTCTGAAGCTCCTGGCTGGCCTCAAGGTTCTTGGATGCCTTTTCCATGTACTCAGCCATTCTGGACCTTAGGCCAAGCACATAGTCCACTATATCTTGTTTGGGTTCTTGGAGAGGTCTCTCCCAGCCCTCCTTTACAAGACAGAGTGGTCCCCTCACAGGATGGCCAAACAGAAGTTCAAAGGGTGAGAAACCTACCCCCTTCTGTGGCACTTCTCTGTAAGCGAAAAGCAGGCATGGTAGTAGGACATCCCATCTCCTTTTGAGTTTTTCAGGGAGCCCCATGATCATGCCTTTCAATGTCTTGTTGAACCTCTCAACAAGGCCATTGGTTTGTGGATGGTAGGGTGTAGTAAACTTGTACTGCACCCCACACTCCTTCCACATGTGGGTCAGGTAAGCAGACATGAAGTTGGAACCTCTGTCTGAAACCACCTCCTTAGGAAACCCTACCCTGGTGAAGACACCAATGAGGGCTTTGGCTACTGCAGGAGCTGTAGTAGTCCTAAGGGGAATAGCCTCAGGATACCTAGTGGCATGATCCACTACCACCAGTATGAATTTGTTCCCTGAGGCTGTGGGAGGTTCCAGTGGACCCACTATGTCCACACCTACCCTTTCAAAGGGAACCCCCACCACAGGTAGTGGTATCAGGGGGCCTTTGGATGGCCACCTGTCTTGCCACTGGCTTGACAGGTAACACAGGAGCTGACAAACTCCTTCACCTTTTGGTGCATCTGGGGCCAGTAAAAGTGGCTAACTAGCCTTTCCCAAGTTTTGGTTTGGCCCAGATGTCCAGCTAGGGGATGTCATGAGCCAAAGTTAGGAGGAACTCCCTGTACTTCTGGGGCACTACCACTCTCCTGGTGGTTCCAGGGTTGGGGTCTTTTGCCTCAGTGTACAGTAATCCCTCTTCCCAATAGACTCTGTGGGTACCACTGACATCTCCCTTGGCTTCTGAAACAGCTTGCTGCCTCAGGCTTTCAAGAGTGGGACAGTCTTGCTGTCCCTGGCACAGCTCTTCCCTAGAGGGTCCCCCTGGGCCCAAGAGTTCAACCTGGTAAGGGTCAAGCTCTAGGGGCTCAGTTCCCTCTGGGGCTTCCAGGTTCTCTCCCTGAGGAGAGGGGTCCTGCTCTTGTGACTGTGTAGAAGCTGGTCCGCCAGTCTTCTTTCCTTTTCTCTTGGTAGGCTGGGCCATCATTCCAGGCTCCAACACTATTTCTTCACCCTGCCTTTTGCTCTGTGCTCTTGTTTTTACACACACCAATTCAGGGATGCCCAGCATGGCTGCATGGGCCTTTAGCTCTACCTCTGCCCAGGCTGAGGTTTCCAGATCATTTCCTAGCAGACATGCAGCTGGTAACTTCGGAGAGACCACTACCTGCTTCAGGCCAGTAACCCCCCCAGCCTAATGTCACCAGGGCCATGGGATGACTAGTGGTGACACTGTCAGCATTGGTGACTGGGTAAGTTTTCCCAATCAAGTATTGCTCAGGGGAAACCAGTGTGTCCCTCACCATAGTGACACTGGCACCTGTATCCCTCAGAGCCTCTACTCTAGTTCCATTCACCCAGGGGTATTGCAAATACTTCTTTAAGTTGGGTGGCCACACAGCTACAGTGGCAAATTCCACTTCCCCTAGGGAGACCAGACTTGCCTCAGTGGGTTCCCAGATTTGCTCAGGGTACACTTCTGATCCCATCTGTAAACTTGCTGCCCCAGGAGTAGCTGTACTGGGTGCCTTAGGGGCTTTGTTGTGGGGGCAAGTTTTGTCTACAGTGAGGTGTCCTGACTTCTTACAGTTATTACACCAGGCCTTCAAGGGATCAAAGTTCTTCCCCCTATAGGGTTGAGGCACATAGGGAGTAGTTTGGGACCCACCCCCTGAACAGGTTTTTGGGGCCCTTTGGAAGACTCAGACTTTTTATCTTGGGGATTCTCACCACCTTTCCCCTGGGGGGTTTGGTGACCACCTTCTTTTGGTCACCCCCAGTGGTTGTCCTTGTCACCCTAGTCTTGACCCAGTGGTCTGCCTTCTTTCCCAATTCTTGGGGAGAAATTAGACCTAGGTCTACCAAATGCTGATGCAACTTTTCATTTGTGCAATTACTTAGTATGTGTTCCTTCATAAACAAATTGTAAAGTCCAGAAAAATCATGCACATTATGTCCAGCTAACCAGCCATCCAGTGTCTTTACTGAGTAGTCCACGAAGTCAATCCAGGACTGGGTCTGGGTTTTGTGAGCCCCCTGAATCTAATTCTATACTCCTCAGTAGTGAGCCCAAATCCCTCAATCAGAGTACTCTTCATGAGGTCATAGGACCCTGCCTCTGGCCCAGAGAGGGTCAGAAGCCTGTCTCTGCAGTTACCAGAGAACAGTTCCCACAGGAGTGCCCCCCACAGAGGTTTCTTTACTCTTCTTATTTCACAAGCCCTCTCAAAGGCTGTGAACCATTTGGTGATGTCATCACCTTCCTCAAACTTAGGGACAATCCCTTTGGGGATTTTAGGTTCAGAAGTTTCCTCCCTATCCTTATTTTTAGTATTGCTGCCACCATTGATGGGTGCTAAACCCATCTCCTGTCTTTCCTTCTCTAGAGCCAGGAGTCTGGTCTCTAGGTCCAGTCGTTTGGCCAACCTGGCTAACAAGTTGTCCTCCTCACTGAGGCTATCCTCAGTGTCCTCTCTGGGACCAGGACCACCTAGGTGGCCCCTAGGTCCCCAGAGGTCTATTCTTGGAGTTAAGGGTGCAGGGACCCTATCTTCCCTAGGAAGTGATGGAGGTGGGTTACCATCCCCATCCTCCTCATTCCTTTCCTCCTCTGTTGGGTCATCACCATGCTCAGAGGGGTGGGCTTTAGCATACTCAGCCAGGAGCTCCTGGAGCCCTTGTTTGGTTGGATGCTGGCCCATTGGTATATCTTTAAGTTTGCATAAGGACCTTATCTCTTTGAAAGACAAATGAAGATAAGGGGTGAGGTCGAGCTCCTCAACCAGTTCCTGTATGTCATTATTATCTTCACTAGTAGCTGGGTTCTTGTCTTGAGACATTTTTTTAAAAAAATTCTAACCCCTCTAACCTTGGCTATAGTGACTTTTTATTTTCTAAGATGCTACAGGGACTTAAGCAAGGCCCTAACAAGACTTTTAGTAATTTGGTAAAAAAAATGCCAATTAAAAAAATCAGAATTCTAAAGGCAATTTAAGAGTTCTGTCGTGTGATCAGATGGTAACCAAGTAGTCCAACAAATGCAAGTTTGTATCCCACCGCTGATCCACCAATGTAGGAAAGTGGCTCTGTATATACTGTACCTAAGTAAGGTTCAGGGTGTACAGAGTCCACAGTCCCCAGAGGGTTGACAGAGGCTAAAGTTAGATATAACCTTACTCTCCAAAGTGGTAGCTTGGTCGAGCAGTAAGGCAGTATCAGAGGACAGTGTAAAGCATTTGTTGTACACACTCAGTCAGCAAATGAAGCCACACACTCAAGAACTGAACTCTAGGCCAATGGTTTGTATATAAAAAAATATATGCTTGTTTTATTTTAGAACCAACAATAGGATCAAAATATACTTTCTCAGTATGAGATGCTTTGGTTATTCACCTTACAGATAGGCAATAGACTTTGTTGATAGTGGTTATCACAGTTGGTGCAAGAGGCAACACAGGGTCAAATTCAATGCAACATTGAGCTCAATGGAAAATTATACTTAATTACAATTGATTACTTTGCAGAGCACTTTTCTAACCACAGGACTGGATCCTGGATTCAGTCCTGGGACACTTCCTGTAAACAGGTAAGAAAAAGCGTTTTGGTTATTGTAGTGATTTTTGAAGAATATTACTATATTTCAAAAGCTGACACTTAGAAACTTTTCTGGGTAAAATTACCAATGTTATCCTATGAAAGGAAATACAGTGTGCAAGCAAAGTATGTTTACGTTACTTTTGTAATCCAGTGCTGGACTCCTAGGTTCAGCACTGGGACATTTACTTAAAACAGGTAAGTAATTACGTTTTTGTAGTTTGTTCGATTTTTAAAGAATATTTGTAAAATACAGAAATCGACACTTAGAAGAAATTTCACAGAAAACCAGTCAATGGATCCCTATGAAAGAAAAGTGAGTTAACGGTAAGTAACGTTGCGATTACTTTTTAGGGCCAGTGTTGGGCACTCGGGTCCAGCACTGAGGCCCCTCCTAATACTAGGTGAGTATTTTCGTTTTCGTGACTCGGTTGATTTTTGGTGAATATTCTAAAGTTTCAGAACTCCACACTTAGAAGAAATTTCGCAGAAAACCAGTCAATGGAACCCTATGGAAGAAAAGTGAGTTATCGGATTTCGGGTAAGTACTTGACTGGCAGGGTTAAGGTTCTGGGTAAGACTCAGGGGTCCCCCAGGATCAGGTAAGTACAGTTTTTACACCCTCAGCGGCACAGGGGCGGCCGGGTGCAGAGTGAGAAGGCCCAATGTTATCCTATGGCAGGCGGGGGGCCCCGGGTTGGTGGCTGCTGGCAAGCAGGCCACGCGACTGTGGGAGCTGGGCTCCTGGTCACTTGCTCAGGGCAAGTAGGGAAGTAGGTTAGGATAGAGGTTGCACTTCCAGGGGCACTCGGGCGGCTGGGTGCAGGGTGCTTTTGAGCCGTCGGGCGCTCAATGTTAAACAATAGAGGTCGTGAAAGGTGAAGAAAGGCTGCAGGCTCGGGGACGGTGATTCTTCAGGGACGACCAACACTTCAGGAGGTAAGTTGGGGTCTTGGAGGATAGGTTGACACCCAGGAGTTGGGCACAGGGGGCCGTGGGGCGCCGGGTGCAGGGGTGTCTTTTGAGGTCGGGAAATCTTACCCCCTGCTGGTCGCGGTTGGAGGGGTCCCTTGTCCTGAGGCTGCAGGCGTCGTCTGGGTCGTCGAGGAGGGTCCTTGGCCACTGGATTCCAGGTCAGAATCGCCGGGGGACGTCCTCGAGGTCTTTGGTCACTCAGGCACAGGCTGGACTCGGCGGGTGCAGAGTGTGCAGGTTTCGCGGCTCCGTGCCAGGGCCGGGTCTTTGGTAGGTTTTCTTTTGAGCAGTACCACTGCTCGTGGGAGTCCCTGGGTCGAAGGCTGTAGCACAGAAGTCAGGTCCTCCGGGGTTTGTGAGGTTGCTGAGGCCGGGATTCCGCAGGAGCAGGTTCAGAGGTCGACAGGCCGGTAGGGCTGGGGCCAAGTCAGTTGTTGTCGCCTCCTTTTTAGCAGCTGCACGGCTGGTCTTCTTGCTTCGTCTTCTCTTCTTGTTTTCGGATTTGGGAACTCCGGAAGGAAGGTTCAGGGAGCCCCTAAATACTAAATTTAGGGGTGGTTACAGGTAGGTAAGGGCAGGGACCAATGGGTCCCTTCCCTGGGGTGGGTACACCCCCTATTCTGTTCCTCTCCAGTGGGAGGGGGCAGGAGCCTGTCCCTGGTTGGTCAGGTCCCCCCATCCTCAAGATGGCGGGGACTCGAGTTTGTGCTTCACCTCGCCTCCCCCACCTTAGGGGTGGAGTTGGCAGAGGTGGGCACAACCCATTTCCTGCTTCTGGTTTTCCCGCCGGTTCTCCCGCCAGGAGTGGGGGTAGAACCAGTGGGGACCAGTTTGCTGGAAGCAGCAAATGGTCTGGGGAAACTCCAAAGGCGGCAGGCCTTTGAAGCTCCCCCTGCCCATCCTGGGGGAGGAGGCTTTGGCACCTCGTCCCGGGATGTGCATTGTTTCAGGCCCCTGAGAGCAGAGGCTCTCGACCCAGGGGTCCAGAAACATGTCTGGTGGTGGCAGCCTGGGCAGCCACTCAGTCCGGACACTGGAGGTCGGGTTGGTTTCAGGGGGCATCTCTAAGATGCCCTCTGGAGTGAGTTTTACATTAAATCCCACACTGGCATCAGTGGGGGTTTAATGTGCTGAGAAGTTTGATACCAAACTTCTTAGTCTTCAGTGGGGCCATTATGGTGCTGTGGAGTTCGTAATGACAGACTCCCAGCACCATATACTCTTAATGGCAGCACTGCACTTACAATGCCCAAGAATGGACTTGGGCACTGTAGGGGCACAGGGCTCATGCCTCTATGCCCTCACCACTGGCATAGTGCACCCAGCTAGAGGGGTGGCTGACCTAGGCCAGGGCAGTGGCTGGTAGGCATGGCACACAGGGATGTGAGCCATGTCGACTCTTCACTTTTGTTCTGCACCAAGACACGCAGCCTGCAAAGGCAGTGTGTGTGTGTAAAGGTGCAGGGTCCCTAAGGGTGGCACAACAAGTGCTGCAGCCCTTAGGGGCCTTCCCTGGTCACAGTGCCCTGGGTACCCATGGTACCATTTACCAGGGGCTGACCTGTGGCCAGGGATGTCAATTGGGTGTAGGTATCAATGCAATTTTAGGGAAGGAACACAGGCCCTGGGTACCTGGTTGGCAGGAGCCCAGGGCACACTCAGTCAAAGTACATCAGCCATTCAGCAAAAAGTGGGGGCATACCATGTAAGAAAGATGGCACTTTCTCACACAACTCCCCCCAAACGAAAGATGATGAGACTAACCTTGCCCTATGGAGTCTTCATTGTCTAAGTGGAAGAACCTGGAAAGGCCATCTGCATTGGCATGGGCAGTGCCAGGTCTGTGTTCCACTTCAAAGTCCATTCCCTGTAGGGAGATGGACCACCTCAACAGTTTTGGGTTTTCTCCTTTCATTTGCATTAGCCACCTGAGAGGTCTGTGGTCAGTTTGAACTAGGAAGTGAGTTCCAAACAGGTAGGGCCTCAGCTTCTTCAGGGACCAGACCACAGCAAAGGCCTCCCTCTCAATGGCACTCCAACGCTGCTCCCTGGGGAGAAGCCTTCTGCTTATAAAAGCAACAGGTTGGTCTTGGCCTTCATCATTGGTCTGGGATAGGACCGCTCCTATCCCTAGCTCAGAGGCATCAGTCTGCACAATGAACTGCTTGGCATAATCTGGTGCTTTTAGAATTGGTGCTGAGCACATTGCTTCTTTCAGAGTGTCAAAAGCCTTTTGGCAACAGACTGTCCAGTTTACTTTCTTTGGCATCTTCTTGGAGGTGAGTTCTGTGAGGGGAGTCACAATGGACCCATATCCCTTCACAAACCTCCTGTAGTACCCAGTCAAGCCAAGGAATGCCCTGACTTGGGTCTGAGTTGTTGGAGCTACCCAGTCCAGGATAGCCTGGATCTTGGGCTGTAAGGGTTGTACCTGGCCTCCACCAACCAGGTGGCCCAAGTACACCACAGTGCCCTGCCCTATCTGGCATTTGGATGCCTTGATAGTTAGGCCTGCAGTTTGCAGGGCCTTTAAAACCTTCCCAAGGTGGACCAGGTGATCCTGCCAGGTGGAACTGAAGACAGCAATATCATCAAGATAAGCTGCACTAAAGGACTCCAACCCAGCAAGGACTTGATTCACCAACCTCTGGAAGGTGGCAGGGGCATTCTTTAAACCAAAGGGCATAACAGTGAACTGAAAATGCCCATCAGGTGTGGAGAATGCTGTTTTCTGTTTGGCTCCTGGGGCCATGCCAATCTGCCAGTACCCTGCAGTTAAGTCAAAGGTACTCAGGTATTTGGCTGCACCCAATCTGTCTATCAGTTCATCAGCTCTTGGGATAGGGTGTGCATCTGTCTTGGTGACAGAGTTGAGACCCCTATAGTCCACACAAAACCTCATCTCTCTCTTTTCACCCTTTTGATGAGGTTTGGGGACCAGAACCACTGGGCTAGCCCAGGGGCTCTCAGAGGGCTCAATAACCCCTAGCTCCAGCATCTTGCTGACTTCAGCTCTGATGCTTTCCTTAACTTGGTCTGACTGACGATAGATCTTGTTTTTGACAGGTGCACTGTCACCAGTGTCCACATCATGGGTACACCAGTTTGTCAGACCAGGGGTCAAGGAAAAGAGCCCAGCATACTGCTGCAAGACTTGCTGGCAGTCAGTCTGCTGTTGGGCAGTGAGGGTGTCTGAAAAGACAACTCCATCTACTGACCCATCTTTTGGGCTGTGGGAGAGGAGATCAGGGAGAGGTTCACTCTCAGCTTCCTGTTCCTCATCTGTCACCATCAGCATGGTGATGTCAGCCCTGTCATTGTAGAGTTTTAGGCGGTTCACATGGATAACCCTTTTGGGTGTCCTGCTGGTGCCCAGGTCAACCAGGTAGGTGACCTCACTCTTTTTCTCTAGGATAGGGTAAGGGCCACTCCATCTGTCCTGGAGGGCCCTTGGTGCCACTGGCTCCAAAACCCATACCTGTTGCCCAGGTTGGAATTCAACCAGTGCAGCTTTTTGGTCATACCAGTGCTTCTGAAGCTCCTGGCTGGCCTCAAGGTTCTTGGATGCCTTTTCCATGTACTCAGCCATTCTGGACCTTAGGCCAAGCACATAGTCCACTATATCTTGTTTGGGTTCTTGGAGAGGTCTCTCCCAGCCCTCCTTTACAAGACAGAGTGGTCCCCTCACAGGATGGCCAAACAGAAGTTCAAAGGGTGAGAAACCTACCCCCTTCTGTGGCACTTCTCTGTAAGCGAAAAGCAGGCATGGTAGTAGGACATCCCATCTCCTTTTGAGTTTTTCAGGGAGCCCCATGATCATGCCTTTCAATGTCTTGTTGAACCTCTCAACAAGGCCATTGGTTTGTGGATGGTAGGGTGTAGTAAACTTGTACTGCACCCCACACTCCTTCCACATGTGGGTCAGGTAAGCAGACATGAAGTTGGAACCTCTGTCTGAAACCACCTCCTTAGGAAACCCTACCCTGGTGAAGACACCAATGAGGGCTTTGGCTACTGCAGGAGCTGTAGTAGTCCTAAGGGGAATAGCCTCAGGATACCTAGTGGCATGATCCACTACCACCAGTATGAATTTGTTCCCTGAGGCTGTGGGAGGTTCCAGTGGACCCACTATGTCCACACCTACCCTTTCAAAGGGAACCCCCACCACAGGTAGTGGTATCAGGGGGCCTTTGGATGGCCACCTGTCTTGCCACTGGCTTGACAGGTAACACAGGAGCTGACAAACTCCTTCACCTTTTGGTGCATCTGGGGCCAGTAAAAGTGGCTAACTAGCCTTTCCCAAGTTTTGGTTTGGCCCAGATGTCCAGCTAGGGGGATGTCATGAGCCAAAGTTAGGAGGAACTCCCTGTACTTCTGGGGCACTACCACTCTCCTGGTGGTTCCAGGGTTGGGGTCTTTTGCCTCAGTGTACAGTAATCCCTCTTCCCAATAGACTCTGTGGGTACCACTGACATCTCCCTTGGCTTCTGAAACAGCTTGCTGCCTCAGGCTTTCAAGAGTGGGACAGTCTTGCTGTCCCTGGCACAGCTCTTCCCTAGAGGGTCCCCCTGGGCCCAAGAGTTCAACCTGGTAAGGGTCAAGCTCTAGGGGCTCAGTTCCCTCTGGGGCTTCCAGGTTCTCTCCCTGAGGAGAGGGGTCCTGCTCTTGTGACTGTGTAGAAGCTGGTCCGCCAGTCTTCTTTCCTTTTCTCTTGGTAGGCTGGGCCATCATTCCAGGCTCCAACACTATTTCTTCACCCTGCCTTTTGCTCTGTGCTCTTGTTTTTACACACACCAATTCAGGGATGCCCAGCATGGCTGCATGGGCCTTTAGCTCTACCTCTGCCCAGGCTGAGGTTTCCAGATCATTTCCTAGCAGACATGCAGCTGGTAACTTCGGAGAGACCACTACCTGCTTCAGGCCAGTAACCCCCCCAGCCTAATGTCACCAGGGCCATGGGATGACTAGTGGTGACACTGTCAGCATTGGTGACTGGGTAAGTTTTCCCAATCAAGTATTGCTCAGGGGAAACCAGTGTGTCCCTCACCATAGTGACACTGGCACCTGTATCCCTCAGAGCCTCTACTCTAGTTCCATTCACCCAGGGGTATTGCAAATACTTCTTTAAGTTGGGTGGCCACACAGCTACAGTGGCAAATTCCACTTCCCCTAGGGAGACCAGACTTGCCTCAGTGGGTTCCCAGATTTGCTCAGGGTACACTTCTGATCCCATCTGTAAACTTGCTGCCCCAGGAGTAGCTGTACTGGGTGCCTTAGGGGCTTTGTTGTGGGGGCAAGTTTTGTCTACAGTGAGGTGTCCTGACTTCTTACAGTTATTACACCAGGCCTTCAAGGGATCAAAGTTCTTCCCCCTATAGGGTTGAGGCACATAGGGAGTAGTTTGGGACCCACCCCCTGAACAGGTTTTTGGGGCCCTTTGGAAGACTCAGACTTTTTATCTTGGGGATTCTCACCACCTTTCCCCTGGGGGGGTTTGGTGACCACCTTCTTTTGGTCACCCCCAGTGGTTGTCCTTGTCACCCTAGTCTTGACCCAGTGGTCTGCCTTCTTTCCCAATTCTTGGGGAGAAATTAGACCTAGGTCTACCAAATGCTGATGCAACTTTTCATTTGTGCAATTACTTAGTATGTGTTCCTTCATAAACAAATTGTAAAGTCCAGAAAAATCATGCACATTATGTCCAGCTAACCAGCCATCCAGTGTCTTTACTGAGTAGTCCACGAAGTCAATCCAGGACTGGGTCTGGGTTTTGTGAGCCCCCTGAATCTAATTCTATACTCCTCAGTAGTGAGCCCAAATCCCTCAATCAGAGTACTCTTCATGAGGTCATAGGACCCTGCCTCTGGCCCAGAGAGGGTCAGAAGCCTGTCTCTGCAGTTACCAGAGAACAGTTCCCACAGGAGTGCCCCCCACAGAGGTTTCTTTACTCTTCTTATTTCACAAGCCCTCTCAAAGGCTGTGAACCATTTGGTGATGTCATCACCTTCCTCAAACTTAGGGACAATCCCTTTGGGGATTTTAGGTTCAGAAGTTTCCTCCCTATCCTTATTTTTAGTATTGCTGCCACCATTGATGGGTGCTAAACCCATCTCCTGTCTTTCCTTCTCTAGAGCCAGGAGTCTGGTCTCTAGGTCCAGTCGTTTGGCCAACCTGGCTAACAAGTTGTCCTCCTCACTGAGGCTATCCTCAGTGTCCTCTCTGGGACCAGGACCACCTAGGTGGCCCCTAGGTCCCCAGAGGTCTATTCTTGGAGTTAAGGGTGCAGGGACCCTATCTTCCCTAGGAAGTGATGGAGGTGGGTTACCATCCCCATCCTCCTCATTCCTTTCCTCCTCTGTTGGGTCATCACCATGCTCAGAGGGGTGGGCTTTAGCATACTCAGCCAGGAGCTCCTGGAGCCCTTGTTTGGTTGGATGCTGGCCCATTGGTATATCTTTAAGTTTGCATAAGGACCTTATCTCTTTGAAAGACAAATGAAGATAAGGGGTGAGGTCGAGCTCCTCAACCAGTTCCTGTATGTCATTATTATCTTCACTAGTAGCTGGGTTCTTGTCTTGAGACATTTTTTAAAAAAAAATTCTAACCCCTCTAACCTTGGCTATAGTGACTTTTTATTTTCTAAGATGCTACAGGGACTTAAGCAAGGCCCTAACAAGACTTTTAGTAATTTGGTAAAAAAAATGCCAATTAAAAAAATCAGAATTCTAAAGGCAATTTAAGAGTTCTGTCGTGTGATCAGATGGTAACCAAGTAGTCCAACAAATGCAAGTTTGTATCCCACCGCTGATCCACCAATGTAGGAAAGTGGCTCTGTATATACTGTACCTAAGTAAGGTTCAGGGTGTACAGAGTCCACAGTCCCCAGAGGGTTGACAGAGGCTAAAGTTAGATATAACCTTACTCTCCAAAGTGGTAGCTTGGTCGAGCAGTAAGGCAGTATCAGAGGACAGTGTAAAGCATTTGTTGTACACACTCAGTCAGCAAATGAAGCCACACACTCAAGAACTGAACTCTAGGCCAATGGTTTGTATATAAAAAAATATATGCTTGTTTTATTTTAGAACCAACAATAGGATCAAAATATACTTTCTCAGTATGAGATGCTTTGGTTATTCACCTTACAGATAGGCAATAGACTTTGTTGATAGTGGTTATCACAGTTGGTGCAAGAGGCAACACAGGGTCAAATTCAATGCAACATTGAGCTCAATGGAAAATTATACTTAATTACAATTGATTACTTTGCAGAGCACTTTTCTAACCACAGGACTGGATCCTGGATTCAGTCCTGGGACACTTCCTGTAAACAGGTAAGAAAAAGCGTTTTGGTTATTGTAGTGATTTTTGAAGAATATTACTATATTTCAAAAGCTGACACTTAGAAACTTTTCTGGGTAAAATTACCAATGTTATCCTATGAAAGGAAATACAGTGTGCAAGCAAAGTATGTTTACGTTACTTTTGTAATCCAGTGCTGGACTCCTAGGTTCAGCACTGGGACATTTACTTAAAACAGGTAAGTAATTACGTTTTTGTAGTTTGTTCGATTTTTAAAGAATATTTGTAAAATACAGAAATCGACACTTAGAAGAAATTTCACAGAAAACCAGTCAATGGATCCCTATGAAAGAAAAGTGAGTTAACGGTAAGTAACGTTGCGATTACTTTTTAGGGCCAGTGTTGGGCACTCGGGTCCAGCACTGAGGCCCCTCCTAATACTAGGTGAGTATTTTCGTTTTCGTGACTCGGTTGATTTTTGGTGAATATTCTAAAGTTTCAGAACTCCACACTTAGAAGAAATTTCGCAGAAAACCAGTCAATGGAACCCTATGGAAGAAAAGTGAGTTATCGGATTTCGGGTAAGTACTTGACTGGCAGGGTTAAGGTTCTGGGTAAGACTCAGGGGTCCCCCAGGATCAGGTAAGTACAGTTTTTACACCCTCAGCGGCACAGGGGCGGCCGGGTGCAGAGTGAGAAGGCCCAATGTTATCCTATGGCAGGCGGGGGGCCCCGGGTTGGTGGCTGCTGGCAAGCAGGCCACGCGACTGTGGGAGCTGGGCTCCTGGTCACTTGCTCAGGGCAAGTAGGGAAGTAGGTTAGGATAGAGGTTGCACTTCCAGGGGCACTCGGGCGGCTGGGTGCAGGGTGCTTTTGAGCCGTCGGGCGCTCAATGTTAAACAATAGAGGTCGTGAAAGGTGAAGAAAGGCTGCAGGCTCGGGGACGGTGATTCTTCAGGGACGACCAACACTTCAGGAGGTAAGTTGGGGTCTTGGAGGATAGGTTGACACCCAGGAGTTGGGCACAGGGGGCCGTGGGGCGCCGGGTGCAGGGGTGTCTTTTGAGGTCGGGAAATCTTACCCCCTGCTGGTCGCGGTTGGAGGGGTCCCTTGTCCTGAGGCTGCAGGCGTCGTCTGGGTCGTCGAGGAGGGTCCTTGGCCACTGGATTCCAGGTCAGAATCGCCGGGGGACGTCCTCGAGGTCTTTGGTCACTCAGGCACAGGCTGGACTCGGCGGGTGCAGAGTGTGCAGGTTTCGCGGCTCCGTGCCAGGGCCGGGTCTTTGGTAGGTTTTCTTTTGAGCAGTACCACTGCTCGTGGGAGTCCCTGGGTCGAAGGCTGTAGCACAGAAGTCAGGTCCTCCGGGGTTTGTGAGGTTGCTGAGGCCGGGATTCCGCAGGAGCAGGTTCAGAGGTCGACAGGCCGGTAGGGCTGGGGCCAAGTCAGTTGTTGTCGCCTCCTTTTTAGCAGCTGCACGGCTGGTCTTCTTGCTTCGTCTTCTCTTCTTGTTTTCGGATTTGGGAACTCCGGAAGGAAGGTTCAGGGAGCCCCTAAATACTAAATTTAGGGGTGGTTACAGGTAGGTAAGGGCAGGGACCAATGGGTCCCTTCCCTGGGGTGGGTACACCCCTATTCTGTTCCTCTCCAGTGGGAGGGGGCAGGAGCCTGTCCCTGGTTGGTCAGGTCCCCCCATCCTCAAGATGGCGGGGACTCGAGTTTGTGCTTCACCTCGCCTCCCCCACCTTAGGGGTGGAGTTGGCAGAGGTGGGCACAACCCATTTCCTGCTTCTGGTTTTCCCGCCGGTTCTCCCGCCAGGAGTGGGGTAGAACCAGTGGGGACCAGTTTGCTGGAAGCAGCAAATGGTCTGGGGAAACTCCAAAGGCGGCAGGCCTTTGAAGCTCCCCCTGCCCATCCTGGGGAGGAGGCTTTGGCACCTCGTCCCGGGATGTGCATTGTTTCAGGCCCCTGAGAGCAGAGGCTCTCGACCCAGGGGTCCAGAAACATGTCTGGTGGTGGCAGCCTGGGCAGCCACTCAGTCCGGACACTGGAGGTCGGGTTGGTTTCAGGGGGCATCTCTAAGATGCCCTCTGGAGTGAGTTTTACATTAAATCCCACACTGGCATCAGTGGGGGTTTAATGTGCTGAGAAGTTTGATACCAAACTTCTTAGTCTTCAGTGGGGCCATTATGGTGCTGTGGAGTTCGTAATGACAGACTCCCAGCACCATATACTCTTAATGGCAGCACTGCACTTACAATGCCCAAGAATGGACTTGGGCACTGTAGGGGCACAGGGCTCATGCCTCTATGCCCTCACCACTGGCATAGTGCACCCAGCTAGAGGGGTGGCTGACCTAGGCCAGGGCAGTGGCTGGTAGGCATGGCACACAGGGATGTGAGCCATGTCGACTCTTCACTTTTGTTCTGCACCAAGACACGCAGCCTGCAAAGGCAGTGTGTGTGTGTAAAGGTGCAGGGTCCCTAAGGGTGGCACAACAAGTGCTGCAGCCCTTAGGGGCCTTCCCTGGTCACAGTGCCCTGGGTACCCATGGTACCATTTACCAGGGGCTGACCTGTGGCCAGGGATGTCAATTGGGTGTAGGTATCAATGCAATTTTAGGGAAGGAACACAGGCCCTGGGTACCTGGTTGGCAGGAGCCCAGGGCACACTCAGTCAAAGTACATCAGCCATTCAGCAAAAAGTGGGGGCATACCATGTAAGAAAGATGGCACTTTCTCACAAGATAGACAAGACTTTCATGAAATCTTGCAAGAGGGCGGCTTAGTAGCCAATCAAATCATCAGCGCGGCGGCTGACGCCTCAGATCTCGCCGCACACGGCTACTCACAGGGCATCTGTTCACGGCGCTCAGCGTGGTTGCGCCTCACAGGTCTAAAACCGGACGCCCAGAAGAAGATCCTAAACCTTCCTTTCAACGGCTCCTCCTTATTCGGTTCTCATGCTGATGAGGAGATGACAAAGATGAAGGCCGAGCTAGACACAGTCAAAGCAGTTGGACTGGAGAAGCGGAAGGAGTTTCGAAAACGCTTCCGTCAGAACGACAAGCGGCCCTTCCAACAGAGGGTTCAAACCCCTCAATGGTCCTCCCAAAACCAACAAAGTTCCAATACCAGAACAAGCGTCCTGGCAGGGGCAGAGGGAACAATAAGCAACAGCAGTCCTCCTCCAAGCAGCCTCCTAAACAGTGAGACATTGCTTCCTCCGCACCCGTTTGCCACTCCGGTAGGAGGGAGTATCGTTTTTCACCTGGAAGAGTGGGAAACAATAACAAAAGACAGATGGGTGCTAAATATTGTACAGCATGGCTACTTGCTGAGGTTCAAGACCCCTCCTCCGCAAGTTGCCCCTCATTTGACGTGCCTTCCTCAACACAATGTATTGTTACAGGGCGAAGTGTGTACCCTCCTCTCCAAAAAGGCTATAGAAGAGGTCCCACCTCACCAGCAAAATCAAGGGGTATACTCACGGTACTTTCTGGTCCAAAACGAGGAGTAGCCAAAGAGTACAGGCCCATCCTCGACCTGCGCCTGCTGAACAGGTTTATAAGAAAAGAAAGATTTCGGATGCTAGCCCTGCACCAGATTTTCCCACATCTTCATCTGGGAGACTGGATGTGTGCCATCGACCTGCAGGACGCCTACTTTCACATTCCTGTTTCAGTGAAACATCGCAAGTTCCTCAGGTTCCAGGTGTCTCGCCAGCACTATCAGTACCGAGTACTTCCATTCGGTCTCAAATCCGCTCCCCGGACGTTCTCCAAGTGCATGGCGGTGGTAGCCGCTTCCTCCGCAAGAGGAAAATCTTCGTCTACCCCTACCTAGACGACTGGCTCCTGAAGAGTTCAACACCTTCTCTACTCCAGAGCCATCTCACTTACTGTCTCAACCTGCTTCACTCACTGGGGTTGCAAGTCAACTACAAGAAGTCAGTTCTCAACCCCACGCAGAAAATACATTATCTGGGCGCATCCCTAGACACCGCAACGGCAAGCGTGTGTCCTTCGGAGGAGAGGTTGTCCTCAATGTTGATCAAGTGCCGCGCACTTCTCAGCACTATACATCCTACAGCAAGGCAGGTGTCATCACTGCTGGGATCGATGGCCTCATGCATCTTCATTGTGCCAAATGCCAGGCTTTACATGCGGCCTCTACAGCAGTCCCTCGAAGATCAATGGACTCAGCACTCAGGCCGTTGGGAAGATCGTGTCTCTCTTCCTCAGGCGGCCAGGGACTCCATCAAATGGTGGATGAAACGTTCTCACCTTCTGCAAGGGGTCCCCTTTCACCAAGTACCTCCGACACAGACTGTAGTTACAGATGCCTCACTGCAGGGTTGGGGAGCGCACATGGGCCAGCTTCAGGTACAAGGTCTCTGGTCCGAGACAGAGAAAAGTTATCACATCAACTTTTTGGAGCTAAGGGCAGTCCATCTAGCTCTCAAGTCGCTGTACCCGTCCCTACAGTCCAGCTCCATTCAGATTCAGACAGACAACACAACAACAATGTACTATCTGAACAAGCAGGGAGGCACCAGGTCACGGGTCCTGTCTCTGGAGTCACAGACCATATGGAAGTGGCTTCTGGCGAGGAGTCTCACGATCGTAGCCGTTCACCTTCCAGGAACCTTGAACGTGCAGGCAGATGTTCTCAGCAGAGACTTCGTAGAAGCACACGACTGGGTGTTAAACGAAGAAGTCGCTCAGGACATTTTTCGGCAATGGGGAGTGCCAGACATCGACCTGTTCGCAGACGCGGCAAATACAAAATGCCCCGTCTTCGCGTCCAGATTCCCACAACAAGGATCACGGGGGAATGCACTTTTGATAGGATGGTCGCAGACATTGCTGTACGCTTTTCCACCTCTCCTCTGATCCCTGCGGTCATACAGAAGTTTTACAGGACCAATGCCAGAATGATCCTGATAGCACCAGAGTGGCCGCGCCAGTGGTGGTATCCGGATCTCCTGCAGCTGTCCGAAGTCCCACACCGGAGGCTTCCCTGTCAACCGGACCTGTTGACCAAGAACGAGGGGAGAGTATTTTATCCCAACCTCTCGTCTCTGCGTTTGACTGCATGGCTCCTGAAGTCATACAGTATGGACATTTAGACCTTCCTGCCGATTGTATGTCTATTCTCAAGGAAGCAAAGAGACCCTCCACTAGGAAATCTTATGCTTTCAAGTGGAAGAGATTCTACCTGTGGTGCAAGGACAACCAGTTTGATCCGACTAAAGGTCAGGAGCAAGTGATTCTTCCCTACTTGTTATACTTGGCAAAGTCATGCCTACAATATCCCTCCATCAGGGTTCACCTAGCTGCTATAACAGCTTACAGGAAGTCCCCGACCCAGGGTTCATTCTTTCAGATGCCAGTGGTAAAGGATTTTCTAGAGGGTCTCAGGAAGGTTTACCCCCCAGTGAGATCTCCCTCTCCTCCCTGGGAACTTAACATTGTGCTTACGAAACTTATGGGTGCTCCTTTCGAGCCTATTCATAAGGCATCGTTGCAGCATTTGACCTGGAAGGCTGCTTTTTGGTAGCCATCACTTCTGCACGCAGGGTGAGTGAGATTCAGGCCCTGTGCTGTAAGGCACCTTATACTGTTTTTCATGCCAATAGGGTGGTGCTACGTACACATCCGAGCTTCCTCCCGAAGGTGGTCTCGGATTTTCACATCAATCAGGTTATTACGCTGCCCACCTTCTTTCCTAAACCTTCAACTCCCCCGAGAGATCATTACACTCTTTAGATCTCCGGAGAGTGCTGAAGTTTTACCTTGATAAAACTCACACACTTAGGAAGTCTGACCGGCTTTTTATTAACTACGGTTCTACTAACACCGGTCTAGCTGCATCTAAAAGATCCATCTCTCGATGGATTGTCTCTTGTATAGCTTTATCCTACCAGTTAGCTAACAAGACCTTACCAGGCAGACCTAAAGCGCACTCTACCAGAGGGAAAGCCTCTACCACAGCTCTCCTTCGCAATGTGCCAATGTCTGAAATCTGTAAGGCAGCCACATGGCGGTCGGTTCATACCTTCACACGTCATTACTGTCTAGATTCTGATGCACAGGCCGATGCCCAGGTGGGGCAGGCCTCTTTGAGGAATTTGTTTGCATGATTGCAATTTGAATGTAATGTTCTGTATACTCCGTTGCTCGTCCGCAAGGTACTGGGTATGGGCTTGCTACTCTATTCATAGATTATGACTATTGATGAGTATCCCCTGGATGAGAAGGATTAGTTACTTACCTGTAATCCTAGTTCTCATCCAGGGGTATACTCATCATAGTCATAAGCGACCCTCCCTCCTCCCCGGACGAGCATCACTGGAGTTCTTCTATGTTATTGCATCCTCTACTCAGGTGTCTCTACATTATACACCGTCAAAAGAACTGACCTAACTGTCACCTGTGGTGCATGATGGGAGCAGAGGGTCTCTGGCAGGCCTTAAAGGCACGGTACCCTAACCCTTGGAAGCCTTAAAGGCAAGGTGCCAGTTTTTCTTTTTGTCTTGTTTCATTATTACTCTGCAATGCAGCCTACAGGCGAATGCCTGCAATTACAAGTTTTTCCTTGTGGCAATAAAGCATTGGTATATCACAATTATGCTGTGAATGTACTCTTTTCCTTATGGGTTAGGAGAGTATTTGTTTTACAATGCAAACCTATGTAATTTCGGCAGTTCTGCCATGTTGGAAACTTTTTAGGCTGCATTTATATGTTTCACATATGTGTATATATATATTTATATATATATATATATATTTCTATATACTCCGGGATCCCGCACGTGGGCGGGGATTATTCATAGATTATGACTATGATGAGTATACCCCTGGATGAGAACTAGGATTACAGGTAAGTAACTAATCCTTACTTACCTGTAATCCTAGTTCTCTTCCAGGGGTATACTCATCAAAGTCATAAGCAACCCTCCCGCCTCCCCGGACGAGCATTAATAGTTTACTCTGTATTCTTGCATCTTTGATGCAGGTTCCTACAGGTTTCTTATACAGTACAAAAGAACTGACCTAACTGTCACCTGTGGTGCATGATGGGAGCAGGGTTCTCCTGGAGGCCTTAAAGGCAAAGTGCTCAGGTTCTCTGTGGCCTTAAAGGCGAGGTGCCAGTTTCCTTTTCTGTACAGGGATGTTATTTATTTATGCAGCCTTCTTTGGGCTAATTGCCTGGCATTAACTGTTTTCTTTGATGAAAATAAAAGTTTTTTTGCGGAATGCTCTTACTGTACATGTCCTTCTCTTACATTATATGTTTATATGTTATTTTCATACTAGAGAAATACATGTAATTCTGGCTTTAGCCTATTGGATATGTTTGGGGCTGCATATTTTTTATGTTATACATGTATATGTGTGTGTTTATTTCGTACTATGTACTCTTTTTCTACTACATACACATATATATGTATTTTTATATATGCTCCGGGTTCCCGCACGTGGGCGGAGATAATTCAGTGCTTATGACTTTGATGAGTATACCCCTGGAAGAGAACTAGGATTACAGGTAAGTAACTTATCCTTCACTGTCATTCAGAGTTCCTTTTCTGCCATCAATCTGTTGAATCTTTTTTTGTCCTTGAACACAATGAGAAGTACAGTCGCTATTATTGTTGGCAAGAAGATACACAAGACTGCCACTGCCCAGGACCACTTCTGGATGCTTCTTACTGAGGTCTCCGCCATTAAGCACGAGCATGTGCCCTTCTTGTGGTCTTACTGAACTGTTGATTGCAAACGAGGAGGCTTTCCAGACATTAATCTGTAGACTTCTATTTTGGCCAAAGGAGCAGATACCTCTTCTTTAAGGTTTCTGATCTGTTGTTGCTGTCCCTGTTGGACGGCTTTCTTTGTGTAGGAACAATACACCTAAAAGGCCAAATATATGCACTTGGATGCGGGGCCTGGTCTGAACGACCTGCTATAGGCCCTCCTCGAAAACTGATGAATGTTGTCGTAGGATGTTAAACAGTTATAGCAATTCTGATGATTCAAATGCCTTGGTGGCGTCCAGAAAAACTGCTTTCAATTCACGGTCAGGCAGGAATTGATATAGCAGCACGAGCAAGGTTCTAAGGTTATGTGAAGTGTTCCTGCCAGGGACAAACCCCAACTGGTCTGACCGAATTAAACTGGGGAGTAGGGGCTGCAATCTATTCGTTATTAGTTTGGTTAATATTTTATGAACAGTATTGATTTGGAAGAGTGGCCTATAAGAGTCCATCTCTTCCAGGGGTTTGCCTGGTTTGGGTAGCATGATCATTGGGGTCTCCTGTAGGGAGGAAGCAGCCTGCCTGTAGTGTAGATCTCCTCATAAACAGCCAGCAATCTAGGAGCTAGAATGTGTGTATTCTTTATAAAATTGAGATGGCAGTCCGTTAGGGCTGGGAGCTTTGCCTTTTGGACAGTTTGGATGACCTCCGTGATTTCCTGTACTGTTATGGGTCTGCCCAGATACTCTCTGTGGACAGCTTGAAGCCAGGCCATAGCTATAGTATTGATATATTGTTCCAACATAGTTTGATCAGGGTGGTTGGCTTGAATTAGAGGCAGTGTGTAAAACATTTAGGCAGCACTTCACAGTAATAAAGTGAAAACACAGCACAAGGAAAATCTTGCACCGATTTGGAACACTAGAGTAAAATGTAATAAATTATTTAAGACCTAAGTGACAAAAATCCAATCAGTAAAAATAGTGCCTATAAATACAATGCACCAACCATGGTTATCTGTTCACGCCCAACTGGGACAAAGTCACAAGTTCAGGTTGACTACGATGGAGTGTGGGCTGGATACAGGGACCAAGTTAAGTCTGCTGAACAAAGTACTTCAAATCCTTGTTGCGGAGCATTGCAAGTTCTCTGGTTGAGGATGCACCGCACAGTGGCGCTTCCAGGGAGCTGTGGGGTGCAATGCAAAGTTCTGCGTTGCCGTCGTCGAAGATGCTGTTGATGAGGGGCTTGCAATGCGAAGGCATGTGTAGAGTATGTGTCACACAGCGGTGGTTTCGAGGAGGCTGCGATGCGAGGTCCTGCAACGGGGAATGCATCATGCTGCATCTGTTCAGCCTGCAAGATCACAGCTGGGCTGGCAGAGTGCTTTTAGGCCCATTTCCAAGGGTCCAGGAAAGGGGTGGCATCTCTTGGGGATAGGACTCACAACAGGCAGAACCCAGGTGATGGGTTCAAGGTTTTTGGAGCCTGTTCTGTCCCTGAGACTCTGATCAAGAGGCCAGCAAACTAACCCTTGAAGTCACTCTGGTGGTCCCAGGTTCAAGATACAGGTCCAGTCCTTCTCACTCAGGCAGCAGAGTAACAGCCCTGGCAGAGCAGCACAACAGTCCTGCGGAGTCTTTCACAGGTCCAGAGTTGTACTGAAGAGTTGGGTCTGAGGGTCCAATATTTATGACTGGTACCCATTTTAAAGTAGAAGGTTCTGGAGGTTTCCACCCTTAAGAGATGCTTGGAGTTTTCTCCCTCCCATCCCTGGCACCAGCTTGTCTTGGGACACAGAAGGCAAGTATCAAAACCCTTTGTGTGTGTGCTGGGCAGAGCATTTGTAATTTCCAAGTGTTGTAGGTGACAGCTCCCCTCCCCCTCATCAAGTCAGAGATGGCCCATCCTGCCAACACCTATTCGCCCCTTGTCTGGGAACAGTACACAAAGACCAACGGCCAGCTACACCTAGTCATGTGACTTTCTAAAAGTGGCTTTTTCAGAATTGTGACTTGAAATCTGACTTTACCATTAAAGGTAGTTTTAAATTGCCATTCTTTAAATACCAAACTCAATATTCCTACCTGATCCCAATCAGACGTTAATATTTATTAAATGTAATAAGGTTACCCAATGTTATCCCATGGGATAGGTAGGTCTTGCAGCAGTGAAAAACAAATGTAAGAGTTTTTCACTAACAAGACATGTAAAAGTTAAAAGTACATGTTCAACTTTTTAAATACATTGTACCCTGCCCTATGGGCTATTTTCGGCCCAACCCTACGGGTGACTTATTTGGATTTAAAAGGAAGGTTTAGGCCTCGCAAAAGGTTTATTTTGACAGGTTGAAATGGCAGTTTAGAACTCCATACATTTTGACAGGTTGAAATGGCAGTTGAGAACTCCACACACAGGCAGGCCTGATACATGTTTAAAAGGACTATTTAAGTGGGTGGCACAATAATTGCTGCAGGCCCACTAGTAACATTTAATTTACAGTCCCTGTGCACATGCGGTACCACCTTACCAGGTACTTACAAGTAAATTAAATGCGGCAATTGGGTGTAAGCAAATTGTACCATGTTTAAAGCAGAGAGCACAAGCACTTTAGCACTGGTAAAGTGCACAGAGTCCTAAAAGCCAACAAAAATGGGATGAGAAAACAGGAGAGTGAAGGCAAAACGTTTGGCAGTGACCCTGCAGAAAGAGCCAAGTCCAGCAGTCTTTGTTTTGATTCCCATAATGACGAACTAACCCTGTTTTGACGGATGATGGCGACCTGGCCTGTCCCTCTCACCATACACTTGGGCCTTCCTCTCCTCTCTCCAGGAGGTTAAGTTCAGATTGGCCGGTCTCTTGATATTAATCCAGTGTAGCTCTAATACTTGTTTAACCCTGGTAGCATGAGTAACTGAGACAGTCTCCAGTTCCTTAAATTCTGATTCCAACTGATTCTATTCCTGATGTCTTTGAGGGCACCCACTTGCTTTGCTATGCTAGCCCCACTTATGATCACCTTATAGATTTCCCACAAGGTAGCCACACTGTCTGAGAGCTGCCCTGACTCCGCCCTAGTCTCATCCTTGAATACAGTGTCCCAGACTGCCCCAATGGGCAGTCTCCAGTAGAATGCCCTGTGTGTCAGTTTCTACACCATCCGCTCCAGCAGAACTGGGATATGATCTGATAAGATCCTAGTGAGGTTCCTAATGTTAGTCATCCATTAACCAATGCTGTCCGACACCAGCCAGTAGTCCAAACTTGTCTACGAGTCGCGAAAATGGGAAGTGCATGCGCCCTTATTAGTGTTTGGATGGCTGATGCACCAGATATTCAGTAGATTTAAATTTTGCATCTGGAGCTACAACTCCTAAAGGTATGACCAATTGTCCGTGTTGGGAATGTATGTGCAAATTAATGTAGTGGGGTGGAATTGCAGAATCATGTGTAATATGACTTCTGATGGATACTTTTACCTGCAGATTCCTCACCTGTAGAACAATCCCCAGGTGTAAGGCTGGATCCGGAAAACTCCAAAGCTGCAATGAAGCCGGTAGAGGGCGATGGATTTAGTCGGTGCCGAAAGTGACGTCAATCGACGTCCCAGTGCATCAATGTCAATTCCTTTTGCTGTGCCTTCAACAGGGATCCAAAGTTCTGATAGCAGAGGAGTTTTTCTCCCATAAAAATTTTAAAAACTGTGCCATTTCACTTCTAAAGATAACAGGTTTTCAACACTGTAGAGATTGTTAGGGCCAAACCTCAATCAGGAACACAACTCTATTTGTTTATGATGCTTGGGCTCTGATCGTGACACCAAATATTCTACCTCCTGCCTCCGCATGAACCCCAAAGCTATTAAAGAGCTGGAAGCCAAACTCTTTATGGCCAGGGTCAAGGACGACCACTGGCGTCAAGAGTTCTCAATGTTGTTCCCTTTCTTCCTCTTCTTCGTCCACCAAAGGTAAATCACCCAGACAGTCTCCGTCTCCCACAGGACATTTGTCCTCTGAGCCGGAGTGGGTTTAGATTCCAACTTAGGCTCCTTCGCACATCCCTGATCTTCCGTTGACAGACATCCACTGCGACCAGAGCCTTTGGCGCCAGCTCCTTTGCCTGAGCCTTCTACGCCACAGTTCCTATTTTGCGAAGATATCAATACCCTCTCAGGCTCGACTTCTCCACTACTGCTCCCGATGTACCTACAGCTTCAATTGCACCTTCATGTCTGGCAGCTCTGCTGCCCTGATTTGACCCGTCAATTCGATTTTTGGCTCTGCAACTAACTTCATGGCTGGTGCTACCACCATCCATTCTTCACCACTGCATCCCCACCCCAGCTTCAGATACGGATTCACTGGCTCTGCAGACCGACAACGAACCTCTTGTTTACTCCTGCAGGGGGGCACATAAGCTGATGAAAGAGGAGGCTTACTGAGCACGCGTCTGAGATCTTTGGCACTGACTTGGCCCAGTGGAAGGTCCGCTATGTGGAGAGAAAGTACAGGACCCGCTGCAAGACTTTCAGGGGCTGTCATTGTAGGAAAGTAGAATCTTTCCGGCATAGATACCCCCACTTTTTGCCTGGTGGGTTTTGACTGTAGTTCACTGGCATTCTGCTAATCAGGACCCAAGTGGCATTGCTCTCTCCTCTGAATTCTCTGGTAAGTACTTTGTACACCCCACAATTGGCATACTGGGGTACCATTGCAAGACCTTAGTATATGGTACTGAGGTACCCAGGGCATTGATACACCAGGGGTTTCCTAGGGGCTGCAGCATGTAATATGCCACTCATAGGAGCCCATGCAAACTGTGTCTGCAGAACCTCCATTGCAGTCTGTGTGAAATGGGGCTTGCACCTTTCACTCTGAATATAAGGTTTCCCTTATATCCTGGTCACTGTACTTTGGACTTTTAACAGCAGGGGGGCAGAACACGGTCTAGCGTCGGCAACAGGACATCTCGACTTGCCAGTGTCCACTTCATACCTTCTAATGTCTTTCCTGCACTTACAAAGCTCAGAGAATGGAGTCTGGGGTTTGTAGAGGTACCTCTGCTTGTGCAGGGGTACCCATGCACTTAGAACCATGCACCCTGCCCTTTGACTGAAGGGCCTACCTTAGGGGTGACTTAAAGGTTTTAAGTGCAGTGAGCGAGATATATGGAAAACCTTATATCTCAAGTGAAAGGTGCATGCACCATTTCACATAGGCTGCAAAGGCAGACCTGCAGACATAGTTTGCATGGGCTCCCATGGGTGGCACAATACATGCTGCAGCCCATGGGACACCCGTAGTGTACAAATGACCTGGGTACCTCAGTACCATATATTAGGAACTGAAAGTAGTACACCAGTATGCCAATTGTGGGGTGTACTAAGTACTTACCATCACATTTAGAGGAGAGAGCACTGCCACTGGAGTCCTGGTTAGCAGGATCTTGGAGAACTACAGTCAAAACATACTGACACCAGGCAAAACGTGGATCCTACTTTCCTACATTTAACCCCCCTCCCACCCCTAAACAAAAGGAGTTCAGACTTAACTTGCCCAGTTCAGTCTTCATTTTTAAGTGAAAATATCTGGAAAGTCCATCAGCTTTGGCATGGTAACTCCCAGGTCTATATATTCCACTGAAAAGTCCAACCCCTGTAGGGAAATGGACCACCTCATAAGTTTGGGATTTTCACCCTCCATCTGCTTTAGCCATAAGAGGATGTGTATGGTCTGTCTGAACAATGAAGTGAGTGCCAAACAGGTATGGCCTCAACTTCTTTAAGGCCCAGACCACAGCAAAGGCCTCCCTCTCAATAGCTGACCAACGTTTCTCTCTGGGGGTCAACCTTCTGCTAATAAAATCTACTGGTTGATCCTGGCCCTCTTCATTCAGTTGTTATAACACTGCTTCTATTCCTATCTCAGAGGCAAAGTCTGGACAATAAATGGTTTGAAGTAGTCAGGACGCTGCAGAATGTGAGCTGAGCACATGGCTTTCTTCAAGGCATCAAATGCCTCTTGGCAGCTAACTGCCCAATTTATCTTCTTAGGCATCTTCTTAGAGGTGAGGTGATTAAGGGGAGTCACAATGGACCCATGCCCCTTCTGTAGTACCCAGTCAGGCCTAGAAAAGCTCTGACCTCAGTCTGGGTAGTAGGAGCAACCCAATCTACAATGGTTTTGATTTTGCTCTCCAGAGATTGAACTTGGCCTCCACCTACCAGGTGGCCCAAGTATATAACTTTATTCTGCTCTATCTGGCAGTTACTGGCCTTGATAGGGAGGCCTGCCTTCTGCAGGGCCTCAAGTACATTCCTGAGGTGGACCAGGTGATCCTCCCAGGTGAAGCTAAAGACAGCTATATCTTCTAGATATGCTGCACTAAAATCTTCCAGGCCTGACAGAACGTGATTCACGAAACTCTGAAATGTGGCAGGTGCATTTTTCAAACCAAAGGGCATTACATTAAAATGCTGTCTTGGGTTGAAAATGCTGTCTTGGGTTTTGTGAGTCTGATCTGCCAATAGCCTGCAGTCAGGTCAAAGATGCTGAGATACGTGGTGGAAGCCAGAGTATCTATCAATTTTTCTGCCCTGGGGATAGAATGGGCAGTCTCAGTGCCTGCATTGAGGCCGCTGTAGTCTACACACAACCTCATTTCTCTCTTCCCGCTCTGGGAGTGAGGTTTTGGCACAAGGACTGCTAGACTCGCCTAAGGGCTTTGTGAAAGCTCAATGACCCCCAACTCAAGCATCTTCTGGACCTCTGTCCTGATGCAATCCTTGACATGGTCAGGCTGCCTGTAGATTTTACTCCTGACATGCAGACTGTCACTTGTTTCCAACTCATAGGAACACCAGGTAGTCTGACAGGGTGCCTGGGAAAAGAGTTCTGGGAACTGACTGAGAACCTGTCTGCAGTCAGCTTGTTGGTCAGTGAGGCTGTCTACCAAGACTACTCCATCAACTGAGCCATCAACTGGATTGTGTGAGGAGATCAGGGAGAGGGTCACTCTTTTCCTCCTGTCACTCTTTTCCTCCTGTCCCTCATCAGTAGCCATGAGCAAGCTCATTTCAGCTCTATCGAAGTAAGGCTTCAGGCGGTTCACATGAAGCACCCTATGGCGTTTTCTAGGATTTCCCAGGTCCACCAAGAATGTGGCCTCACCTTTCTTTTCCAGGATAGTATGGGGGTCACTCGACTTGTCTTGGAGTGCTCCTGGGGTCAGAGGCTCCAAGACCCACACTTTCTACTCTGGCTGGTAAACGGTCAGAACAGCCTTTTGGTCATGCGATAACTTCTGAAGTTGTTGGCTCGCCTCAAGGTTTTTGCTGGCCTTCTTCATGTACTCAGCCATGTGTGAACACAGGCCCAGCACATAGACCACAATGTCTTGCTTAGGAGATTTAAGAGGCTGCTCCCATCCCTCCTTCACTAGAGAAAGTGAACCCCTAACTGGATGCCCAAACAGAAGTTCAAATGGGTTGTATCCCACCCCTTCTTTGGAGCGGGCAAAAAAAAGGCAAGGTAATAGGACATCCCATCTCCTCCTGAGCTTGTCCGATGGTCCCATAATCTTACTTCTCTTCTGATTCCGCCGCTTGACCAAATGAATCTTGCCACCTCTCTCTCAATTAGCCTGAACCAGTCATTGTGTATTTCTAAAGGAATCGTACGAAAAATATACAATAATTTAGGTAAAATCATAATTTTAATCAAATTGCATCTTCCAATAATCGACAGCTTTAGATTATCCCATCGCCGCATATCATTCTTTATTTTCCCCGTTATAGGAGCCAAGTTTATATCGACGATGTCATCTATCTTTGCCATGATGTGAATTCCTAAATACACTGCGACCTCCACAATCCTATTATCAGTGGAAGTTATGAATCTATTTATCAAGATCTGAGTCTGTCTTGTTCAAAGAAAACCCCGACTGTGTCCCAAAATTTTCCGCAATGGTTTCCACCGCAGGCAATGCCTTATCAGGGTCGGCCGTAATGATTGCCACATCATCGGCATAGGCCAATAATTTCATATCCCAGGCGTGTAAAGTTATAGGCAAAATATCTGAAGATGCCTCCAGCCGTCTAAGGAAGGGATCTATATATAGCGCGAATAACGGGAGAAGAGGGACACCCTTGTCTAGTTCCCCTGCAAATTGAAAAGGTCCCAGACTCTTCCCCCATGATCTGCAAACGTGCTGTAGGATAAGAGTACAGAACCTGTACTGCTCTAATAAAGGAGTCCCCTAGACCATTGGCTTCCAAGACCCTCCATAGAAACCCCTACGAGACTCTATCGAAAGCCTTCTAGCATCCAAAAAGGCCACCCCCATAGGTCTCGTGAGGGCATCAGTAGCATCCAAAAGTGAAATGACACACCTAACATGGTCCGCAGTTCCCCTCCCCTGAATAAATCCATGCTGCCATACTGAAACCAGATGGTGCATTACCTTATTCAAACGAGTAGCTAGGATCTTTGAGTAGAGCTTAGTGTCACTATTTAAGAGTGTTAAAGGCCTATAGGAGCCCAGATTCAAGGGATCTTTTCCTTTCTTTAAAAAAATAACAATATTACCAGCGCCCCATGTATCTGGTGGTGTCGCCCCTTCCCTCACCTCTTTGAATAATCCAAGCAATTCCTGGGTGATTTAATTGGCAAAGGTTTTATAACATTCTAACGGATTACAGTCAGTCCCCGTGGCCTTACCCGATGGAAGGGCTTGAAGAGCAAGATAAAACTCCTCCTGGGAAATTTCCGACCCCAGCAGGAGGCACTCCTCCTGGGGGATCCTCACCTTTGGCGCAAATTGGCCCCAGTCATTCTGCCTATGAGGACACCCTACAGGTAACGCAGTATATAGCTCCTTGTAGAACCCCCTGAAAGCCTCCCTGATATCTGCAGGGTCAGAGACTGTCTCCCTCCCTGTTCATGACCTGCTTAATATGTCCTGCAGCAATTTGTTGCCTGCCCTGACTGCTAACAATCGACCAACATTCTCGTAATATTTATAACACTGCTGCCTTTTAGCAAGATATCTACCTGCTGTCTTCTCGATATTAAAATCATTTAAAGAGGCTTTAGTGACCGCTATTAGATTCATAACTGAGGTGGTATCACCTCCGTCAATCACAGTGTTCATTAGTTCTATTTCGAGAAGGGCAAGTCTTTGATAATACCCTTTGATTTGGGCTGCTCCTTTTTTCTGTTCAATCAGACTATATCGAAGCGTCTCGCCCCTTGATGATGCTTTAAATGCGTTCCATATCATTCCGGGGGGTGGGAGGGGTGTTATCCTTATTGATGCTAAAAAACTCCGCAATCCACCCCTTCATACATATACTCAACGTACTCCTGATCTGAAAGGAGTGCTCTCTCAAAAGTCCACCTCTTGTGCTCCTTTCGTAGCCCTGCCAAGGAGAATTTGAAAACAAGGGGGTTGTGGTCTGACATTACCCTAGGCAAGAGCTCTACCCGGGCCTCCTGGAGTAGGGATGGTGAAGTTAAAAAAAAATAATCAACCCTTGCGAACTTGCCATAGGGTGCCGAATAATATGTATAGCCTGGCTCCTGAGCCCTCAGACTAGGCCATACATCCACCAGACCGACATCCCTTAAGAAGTTGAGGGAAAGCAGGATGGCGCTGGCGTAGTTCTCGCCGTAGCGGAACACTCACCTCACTCTCCCGAAGCACCGCGAAAAGATCTCTCACGGCTTACCTGCAGAAGAACGGCGGAGGGACCGGACACGGATGCAGCCCAGTCAGAGTATACCTGAGTTGTGTGCGTCTTCCGGACGGCAAGTGGAGGCGATCGGCAGGCATGGAATACTTGCACAGGAGTCCTCGGGGTGCCCGCCGTGATTATTGCGGCGAAGAGGCGGAGACCTGGCGTGATTAGCGTCCTGGCCGCAAGGCTCACTTGATCTCTGGTAAATATAAAAAAATATTTTTCTCTTGGACATGTATAGAAATACACCTTCAGCCCGGTACACAATCAACCAGATTCACAAGCAATTGTGCACTACTATATCACCTATCTACATTACTCCATAAACACCATCCAATTGAACCCAGAGAAACAACCATATATCACATAAGGATAAGACACTCAAATGTATGACAAATTCAGGATTTATTAAAAATAGGTTAAAATCACAAAAATCATACGATAATAAACACAAATTCAATAATAATAAAAAACATAAATTCACATATTAAAAACCTGAGACATTGTGAGAGACAAAGAAAATGTGAAACATGTAATTTCATCAAAAAGGTTATTCCCAACAGGAATCAAATACATAAACACCATTAGTCTATTCGTTTATCATTCCATTAGACAAAGGGCCGTTCCTGGATACAACCATATAAAAAAACAGGCGTCGACGCGTTTCAGTGGTCTGAAATTATTGAAGTACCACCTTCATCAGGACAAATACAATGCTTGTCTCTCTCTCAACTGTATTAAAATTCAGTACACCTAATCAAGACAAAAAACATCATCAACACAACCTACTATTTCTATTAAAAATCATTAATTATATTGCTTCATTGGTCAAAACACTCCCCACATTTAAAAAAAAAGTTGTTTTTGGTTTTTTTATCCACAGCATATAATTTAAACAAGTCCAAATAACACAGAATATGCATAATATAAAAACCGACCCATTTCCCTTTAATCCATTCGGAGTCTGTTATCAATATGTCTACATAGCTGTTTGGCGGGTTCAACAAACCTACAGAATCATTCATTAATCCTATTTCTTACTGACATATGCATCCCCCAATCAGCAAGTATCTCATATTATTACAATTCACCATCACTCTCCACTATGCATATATCCTCACATATAATCCTGTTTCTTACTGACATGTACATCCCCCAATCAGCAAATATCTCATATTAACACAATTCACCATCACTCTCCAATAAGCATATATCCTCACACATTCATTCTGTCATTCTGAAGAATATTAAATCTATCACTCAGAATACATACCTATAGTGATGTATGCAGTGTTCACACAATCACTCTTCCAAAAAACCATAAAAAGATTCTGTAAGAAGATTCTTTATCGTTGTCACGTAGTTTATGTGCACCCCCGTGGCTTCACCTTGTCGGTGAATCTAATCCTAATTGGAAAAACAATAGTGTTACATTCCAACCCGAACCCTTATCAAACTCCATAATTGGATAATATAAATAAAATCCAAGTACCAATAGGCCACTAACCTGAATTGATTCGTGTGTATTCACATATATCACCATAAATTAAATTTGTAGAGGAATTCAATATGGAATTAAATTTATATATTCCGTTATCCCTTATTTTGGAAGATGGTGCACGAGCTTCACACCTAAAATGACAACATATTTATCGTTCTATTTGGTTGTCCCATTATTCTTTTACAAAAATTTGTTTTTACTGAAACAACTAACACAATTCTTTATTAAAGCGACTATATCCCTAATTCATTTGTCCTCTTTTCATTTACTTCCTACGGGCCTATCCCCACTCATATTTGAATAATAAGTAACAAGGACACATGTGTTTTAAAACATTCTATTAACAAAATACTGTCATCGCTTTTATGTGAAAACAACCCCGTTAAAACACCTATCGGGTCTCACAGGGTTTCCAATACTACCCATCATTCTTTTACAGACAATTTATAACCAAAGTGACTCAAACGGCTATTTATTATTAAAGCGACTACATCACCAACTCGTTTATTCTCTATCATTTACTTCCTACGGGCCTATCGCCACTACTATTCGAATAACGAGTAAAGAGGACACATATATTTTAGAACACTGTATTGTTAAAAATACTATCACGCTTTTATGTAAAAACCCGTTTGAAACGCTTATCGAGTCTCACAGGGTTTCCAGTACTCCCCGTTATTTAAAGCTCATGGCAGCATCTATAATCCTGTTTCACCCTTTTATTGTATCCTCCCCGGGTTGTTTACAAAGTATTATCCTAAAATGCCACTGAGTGTACTAAAGGGAACCTGCCCACGCTTACCCTATAATCCGGTGGAGATAGATAGCCTCGTGTCACCCGGTCTACTTCTTCCTTCTCATCCGTGGCGTTTGAACTACCTACTCGATCATCCCACAGAGTGTGTTTTATACATAAAGTTGGCCTCAATTCATTTCACCTGCGGTCATAACGTCACTTCAATGCGCCCCTAATGGACTCATTTCCTTAAAGCGGCCCTGACATACAATATGCATTTGTGGGTCCCACCGTCATATTTAGAACTCGTTGCAGTCAAGCCAATGATTGCGAGCAGAACAATAAAGAAACCAATACTTAATCTCAACTATTTGAAGAGCCACTATTCGCCTAGCATGTATTGTTATAACTTCCTATACTTGCCAATATCGGAACCGAGGTCACAAGAGGACCCGCTATAGGGTCCAAGTTATATCAAGTATTATACAATCTCAATAATAACCATGGGTCGAAAAATCGACCCATGGATCATATTGCCAATCTCAAATACGACAACCATCCAAGGCAAAAGGGATTGCCGGATTACCACCAATAACGAAACCAGAGGTCACATAAGGACCTAATATAAGGTCCAAATTGCAACAAATGTTATCATTTGTAATAAATGCCATGGGTCAAAAAATCGATCCATGGATCATCTTGCCAAGTCTAAGCGTGACCACCACTCATAACAAAAGCGGTTGCCGGTACACCGCTAATGTTAAAAAAGGGCGCCACGCATAGACCCAACAATAGACTTACCATGAATAGAACCTAAAGAGCATACATATCTACTCAACTAATCTCATCCAATCCTCTTTTGTATTTAGCCCCGTACGAATGGTATTTAGAATTGAAATATACCATTGTTCACGGTTCTTACGTTTAAGAGTTAAATCTCCTAATCTTTTATTGCCTTCTATTTTTTCAATAACGAACCACCTAAAGTTCGTAAGAGTGTGACCTTCCTTCATAAAATGGCTCACAAGTGGGGCATTCTCTTTTTGATTTTTAATAGCTGATTTATGCTCCCCCAATCGAATACGGAGTTCTCTGGATGTCTCACCAATATATCCCTGATTGCATGGGCATAGAAGCAGGTATACAACATTTCTATTCCTACAATTATTTAATGTTTTAGAGTATAGGGTATGTTTATTATAAACCACTTTTTTACCCTCTAGGCACTGTCCACACATATTACAATGGCTACACTTATGATTACCAATAGCTTGAGTGCCCATCAAAGTTCGTTGATGCATTTTGGGACCTTCCCTATATGTATGTACCAATTCCCTCTTCAGATTATTATTTCGTTTAAACGCAAATAGGGGTCTCTCTAACTTTAAAGATTCAGTGTCATTTAAAATACTCCAGCTTGAGTTTACTATATTTTTTATCTTATTGCTCAAACAGGAGTATTGACTAACAAACACCAATCTCTGCTTTTCATCCTGCCTTTGTTTGTTAACCCCTCTATCTGTTAGCATACTCTCCCGATCATAAAACCGGGCTCGTTTAAAAGAGTGTGACACAAGTTTTTTTGGATAGCCTCTGTCTCTAAGTTTTACCTTTAGGGACTCTGAATGTTTATAAAAATCATTAAGAGAAGAACAGTTCACTTGATCACTTGATCTCTGCACAACACCTTGAGATCGTGGGCGGGTCTCGCTGCTTCTGTCAGTTACGTCCTTGCTCGGAGGACAAGGGCTGCTACAACTGACATCAGCAGGATACCTGGAGGCAAAGGAATGCCTCCAAAAGCATCAACGCAAGTAAAAGAAACTTTGGGGCGGAATCTAGCCCAGCTACAGGGATCGAGACAGGAGTCCCCACCAGTAAATCCTGATGCTATCGCAGGTACGCCCAGTGAGTCTCATACCTTAAAAAAACAACAGGATAATATGGGGGCCGGGAAGCGGAGGAATATAGTGGAGCGGGGGCAAACTGGGGGCAAGAAAATAACTGCACCGAAAATCCCAGAGGATCTATGGGCAATATCGGATGTAGATAATGTAACCACCATTCCTGTCCCACCCCAACCGGCCATTACAGACTTATTTAAGGCTAAGAAGGGACTAGGGGGTCAGACGTCCAGCGAGTCTCTAAATAAAACTGACTTTGTGACACCTGAGGCAAACCCAAGCGAAAATGCTAGTGACATTATTGGAGCACGAAGGGAGGAGGCTTCTGAAGGAAACAAAACTACATATAGTGGGATGGATAATGAAATGTTATTAAGGAATACCTCAAGGATGCCCCCTCAAACTGGGGTCGGGGATCAGGAAACAGCAGCCAATCCAGAAAGTACCCCGTAAAGTGGACTGCAGTGTGGCGCCATGGTTGAACTTCACAGCACGGCAGACTCGCAACTTCATGTGCAGCTTCTCCAGCCTGTAGGCTCTTACAGTACAGGCTCTGATGTTTTTTTAGGAGCAGATATCATATCTGATGGTACATATAAATTATTTTCTCTTACGGAGGACTCTCGTTCAGGGACGTCTGAGTCAGGACAGTGATACAGAGGACAGCGTATCAGCCTCTGGCTCGAGCACACTTGAGGCACCCAAGACTGCTTTTAAACACCAGAAATCTCGAAGGAGCTCTAAAGGATCTAAAGGCCACTCTGAGGCCCAGGGAAAAAAGAAAGGAAGACACAGCTCCGGCGCAGGGTTGAAATGGGACTACTCCCATTCAAGGTTCATGGGTCCCCTGGATTCAGTGTCTATGCAGGCTGGAAGCTCCTTAGCCGGGCAACAGGGTGAGGCTGCCGTAAATATAAACCCGGCTTTGAGTCTGATTTTGGAGTCAATTAGAGAACATCGGGCAGAGACAAGGGCTGATGTAAAGAAAGCAAGACAAGCCACAAAGAAGTTGGCGGGCGCAGTGCGGAAAGTGGGGAGAACCTGTCTGGAGATTGGAGAACGATTGGATGCTATGGAAGAAAGAACTTCTCTGGTAGAAAAAGATCTGGTCGTTGTGAGAGAACAGACGAAGAATCATGAAGCTCAACTTACGAACGTCATGTGGAAACTAGAGGACTTGGAAAACCGCCAGAGAAGAAATAACCTGCGTTTCCTGGGCATTAAGGAGGGATTGGAAGGGGATGATATTCGCTTGTTTATTCTGGACCTCCTTAGAACCGCCTTTCCCGAACTCTCAGGTTGGGATTGGGAGAGGGAAATACAGAGGGCTCATAGATTTCCTTTTGTCCGTAACAAGACCCACAGTCAGGAATCAACTCAGCCGAGGGCCATTCTGTTTTTTTTTGGCAATTATTCTCTGAGACAGGAAATATTCGAGAAAGCTCGGCCTGATGCAAGAAGGCAGTACAAGGGGTCATCTTTCTTTGTCCGCCCGGACTTCTGCCACATTACCGTTGAGCGCAGATGGCGTTTACAGCAGTTAATCAAACCTTATCAAGACACTGGCTCTGAGGCATTTTTGTTGGTCCCGGCTAGACTGAAAACTATTGTGAAAGGTTCGGTTAATTTCTTTACCTCCGAGATACAGGCTAAAGAGTATCTGGTGCAGGCTCAAGCAGAGAAAAGAAATGTATAACTAGTCGGTCAGAGGTGTCCGTGTCGAAGTGTTTAAGACAGGGTGGTTTTAATAGACAGCTAGTATATGGGAGAGCCGTTTTTTGCTATATCTGTTTCTTTTCTTTCTCTGAGGTTATCTCTCCTTTTTCCTGGCAGCTCCTGTTTTTTTTCTTTTCTTCTTACTATAGCCTTTCGGAGGCTGTTCTCCCGCTATCATTAGATAACTTAGGCTATAATCACGGCATGGTGCATAGGGAGGAAAGGGGCTGAGTGGCTACGGGGTTTCTCGCTATCTCTATCACACAGACCTGGTTGGTCTGGATGCTTTCAAGGGTAGGGGGAGGGGGATAAGGGAGGAGGGAGGGTGCAATGGGGGTCTGGGGCAGGGGGATTTTTCGGTGGAAAGTTAGCATGCAATTTGCAGCCAAAGAGTGTCTTGTGTTTTTTTAGAATTTTGGGTAGCATTAAAATTTGATGAACAATGTATATATGAAAGTCAATCAGAAAATTTGTTATCTAGACAGCGCAATGAGGAACGGGGTCTGTCCGGGCAAGATGATACATTGACATTATGGTTAAGATACGCATAGCCTCTATAAATATCTGTGGTCTAAACGATGGGGCTAAAAGGAGGAGGATTAGTGAAGATCTTAAATTTTTACATGCAGATTTGTTGTGTTTTCAGGAGACCCACATAGCTTGCAATGACAGTAAATTGCTTAAGTCCTTAGGCTTAAAAGCTCTTGCCCATACAACACAAGATACAAGGACTAAGGGGGTCGCCATTCTAATGAAAAGTGGGGTCATTATGCCTGGGAGAAAGGCCGTGGATAAGGATGGTAGATGGATAATTATGGAATGCAGAGGTGGGACAGAAACGTTTACGCTTTGCTCCGTCTATGCTCCAGTTTTGGACGATCCTGGGCTGTTGAATTTCTTAGCAATTGAGTTACCGTCTTGGCCTGCCCCGTACATAGTGTGTGGCGACTTTAATATTAATGGATCTAGAGGAGATACAGAAAGGAATGGGGTATCCAGCAAAGGGCGGAAACCCAAATCATCCAGAGCTATGAAAAACCCATAATCATACTTCTAATGGTTTTGTTGAACCATTCAACTTACCCGTTACCTTGTGGATGGTAAGGTGTGGTAAATTTGTAATGCAACCCACATTCCTTCCACATTGTCTTCAGGTATCCAGGCATGAAGTTTGTACCTCGGTCTGACACCACCTCTTTAGGAAATCCTACTGTGGAAATAATTCCTAAGAGGGCCTTGGCCACTGAAGGAGCTGTAGTGGTCCTTGGTAGAATAGCTTCTGGGTATCTGGTGGCACGGTCCACCACCACCAAGATATAACTTACCAGATGCTGTAGGAGGGTCAGGGGATCAACAATGTTGATCTCTACCCTTTCAAAGGGAACCCCAACCACTGCTAGTGGGATTAAGGGGACCTTTGTAGTGCATCCTGACTTACAAATGGCTTGGCAGGTGACACAGGAGCGACAAAACTACTTGGTATCTTCAGACATGTGGAGCCAGTGAAAGTGTGGGACAAGCCTGTCCCAAGTCTTTCTTTGCCCAAGGTGCCCTGCAAGGGGTATGTCATGTGCTAGGGTCAAGAGGAACTCCCTGCACTTCTGAGGAAAGACAAACCTCCTGGTGGCACCAGGCTTTGGGGTCCTTGGCCTCAGAATAAATGACTCCATCCTCCCAATAGATCTTGTGATCCACTGACATCCCCTGCCTCTGCAGCAGCTTGCTGTCTGAGGCTCTTAAGAGTGGCAGAATTTCTACTCCAGACTCCATTCCTCCCTGGAGGGTCCTCCTGCTCCCAGCAGCTCTGCTGTGTCTGGCCCAAGCTCCTCTGGGGCAGTTACCTCACAAGGGGCTAGATCACCTTCCTGAGAAGACTGACCCTCAAATGAATTCTGTGGAAAGGATAATTCTCTTCCAGGGGATACTCATCAATAGTCATAAGCACTGAATAGTCCCGCCCACGTGCGGGGACCCCGGAGCAATAGCCAATAATATGCATATATCTACATATATATACACATAAATACCCATATATATATAGATAATATGCATTATATACATATGCAGCCTGAAAACATGTTACTAGGCTCAAAAAACTGCCGCCATTACATTGTAAATCTTTTACCTTGAAAACAGACATATAAGTCATAATATACTTATGATACATATAAAGAAAACTGCTTTGAGTTTGCTTTGAAAAACACAACCTTTATTTTCAAAGGTAAAAAGGTAAGATCATAGAGGCAGATTAGCCTAGAAAGGCTGCATAGAAAACAATTGAAAAATTGGCTCCGTGCCTTTAAGACCCCAGTAACCCCCAGGCTCCCATCATGCACCACAGGTGACAGTTAGGTCAGTTCTTTTTTCCGGCTCCTTCTATGAGGATCCTGGAGCATTGAGCTCGCCAGTTAGTGATTTTTTTATCACTTTTTTCTGGTTTTCAAGTGAACTTTTTAGTTTCACTCGACGTCTTTAGTACTTGTCTATCTAATACTACTATTTTTTCTGACTTTTGGCTATTTTTTCCTGTCATAATGCCGGCCTTATTTAATAAGTGTCCGGCCTGTGGAAAAAAGATGGCTAAGTCAGACCCTCACTCGGTCTGTATTGCTTGTTTACCTTCATCTCACAAGCCAGACCAGTGTTACCACTGCAGCAAGTTTTCAAGACACCCTTAGGGAAAGGGAGAAGATTAAGCTGCACTCCATGCAGGAGAGAAGAAAAGAAGCAAGTGGGCGAGAAGAACATCCTCCAAGGAAGCCCTCCTCTCCAAGATTGGAGCGCAAAGAGAAAGGTGAGAAAAGGAAACATCCGTCGAGGGACAGATCGACATCCAAAATACCTTTGTGCTCCGAGTCGGTGTCGAAATCGACGTCGAGACGTCCTTCGCCGTCGAAACATCTGATTTCAGGTGAGAAGACCCATAAGACGAAGTCGACACCAACGCGTAGGCGGTCCAAGTCTGGCTCGCCTACGACGTCAAGAGGCCGGGCCTCGACGTCGGCACATCAACGTCGAAGCCCGCCGCCGAGAGGGTCAACGGCGACGTCGAGATCACCACCGACGTCGAGAGGGCGAATTGCATCGACGTCAAGCCGACCACCGAGGGCTTCGACGCCGGTGAAACACAGGCTGTCGCCGTCGAGACGCATGACGTCGACGCATCCGTCGCCAAGGAGGTCGACGTCTAGGAGATCGCCGTCGAGGATATCGACGTCGAGGTCTCGGAAAACACCCTCTGGGTCTAGATCAAGAAGATCGCGATCTAGGTCGACGTCGAGAAGGTCGACGTCGAGAAGGTCGACGTCGAGGAGATCACAATCCAATCCCGGATCTCCTCCTGCAAAGAGACCTAGGGCAACGTCGGGAGACCGCTCGACGCAGGACGCCCAGGTGGTGACTTCAAGGAGTGCTTCTTCCTCCCCAGGACTTCAGATAGTGCAAGTCTCTCCTGAACACTCACCAGGACCGTCACCAACCCCTCCAACTAATATCTCCCCGAGATGGCTAGGGGAAATAAGGGAGTGGAAGATCCGCAGAGTTACAGGACTGCCATGTTCCTCTACAAGATCCAGATCGCCTATGATTCAGTCAGTACACTCATCTGCAAGACATGAGCGACAGGCCACTCCACAAAGGTCCCCACCTTTCAGAAGGCGCTCGTCACGTTCTCCTAGGAGTCGGGCATCCAGATCTCGACACCGTTCTCCTAGAAGATGAAGCCATAGATCTTCTTCGTGGTCTTCAGACTCCAAGGCTGATTACTCTCCTACTCTTTCTTCCTCTCCTCCGAGTAGAATATCACCCATTGATGATATCCTGACCTTCAATGAGGTTCTCTGTCGAGGAGCTGCGAAGCTTCAGATTGAAATGCCTGTTTCCACCACCAAGACATCAGTCATCTTTGAAACACTACACCAAAGATCTTCCTCTAGACCATTGCTTCCCCTAGTGCCTGGCCTGCTAGAGCCTGCTCTACAAAAATTCCTTACTCCAGCATCGGTGGGGGCGGCCCCGTCTCGGATCACTAAAAAGTATAAGGCTCCTGAGAGGGACCCCTTCTTCTGAGGTCTGACCCTCCACCGGACTCAGTTATCGTTTCAGCGGCATGGAAGAATCAGACGGGGGCAGCATCGTCTGCGGTACTCCCCAGATAGACAGTAAGGCCATGGATTCTGTCGGCAAGAGAATGTGCACTACCTCAGCCTCGTACATGAAGGTAGCAAGTGCCTCGGCCTTACTGGGTCGGTATGACCGCTCTTTGTGGGACTCTCTTTCACGCTTCACCGAGAAGCTCCCAAAGAAGACCAGCAGGATTTCCTGGAAATTCTGCATGAAGGTGGTTTGGTGGCCAACCAAGTCATCAGTGCAGCGGCTGACGCCTCTGATCTCGCTGCCCATGGTTATGCACATGGGATTTGTGCCCGTCGCTCTGCCTGGCTGAGATTGACGGGTTTGAAGCCAGAGGCGCAACATTGGATTCTCAATCTCCCCTTCAATGGCACATCGCTCTTCGGCTCTCATGCTGACGACGAAATGTCCAGGATGAAGACCGAACTGGATACAGTGAAGGCGGTCGGGCTCGAGAAGAAGGACTTCAGGCGACGCTACTGCCCTTACGATCGGCGCCAATACCAGCAGAGGGTTCAAACCCCTCAGTGGTCCTCCCAGCAAAATCAAGGAAGATCACAATCCTACCAGCGTCGTCCTGGTAGAGGACGAGGAGGGAACTCCAGACAGTCCACACCTGCTGCCAAGCAACAACAGAGCAGTGAGTGCTTGCTTCCCCTAACTCCGTTACCCACTCCGGTGGGGGGGGAAGTGTCCGTTTCTACCTGGAAGAGTGGACCAAAATCACACTAGACAAGTGGGTGCTAAATATTGTAAGGAATGGGTATTCCATCAGGTTCAAGTCCCCTCCACCTTCTATTCCTCCTCAAAAGACTTTCATCCATCGCATAAATCTTCTGAGAGACGAGGTGTCCGCTCTACTCCTAAAGGAGGCCATCGAGGAGGTCCCATGGCATCAACATCGACAGGGAATCTACTCCCGATATTTTTTGGTCCCAAAGAAAGGTCCAAACAAGGAGTTCAGGCCTATACTAGATCTCAGGCTTCTCAACAAGTTCATTCTGAGAGAGAGGTTCAGAATGCTGGCATTACATCAAATAATCCCGCATCTACATAGTGTCATGTATCACGTTATCTTATCAACTGGACGCAGAAAACGCAAAATGCTGCGTCTTCGCCTCCAGGTACCCGCAACCAGGATCCAAGGGGAATGCTCTGTTGATAGACTGGTCAGAGACATTACTCTACGCCTTTCCACCTATTCCCCTCATTCCCATGGTGATCAGGAAACTGTACAATTACAAGACAGAGATGATCCTGGTTGCTCCAGAGTGGCCTCGCCAGTGGTGGTACCCGGACCTTCTTCGTCTGTCCAAAGTACCACACAGGAGGTTGCCATGTCATCCGGATCTGCTGACCAGGGAGGGCGGCAAGGTGTTCCATCCCACCCTGCCGTCCCTGAGGTTAGCAGCATGGCTCCTGAGTTCATCCAATATGGACATTTAGGTCTCTCTCAAGACTGCATGCAGATCTTGAAAGAGGCTAGAAGACCTTCTACGAGGAAGTCTTACGCTTTTAAGTGGAAGCGTTTTTACATGTGGTGTACTGCGGAGGGTCTTGATCCTATTCGAGGTCAGGAACAGGTACTGTTACCATACTTATTGTATTTGGCCAAAGCAGGTTTGCAATACTCCTCCATAAAGGTTCACCTGGCAGCGATAACAGCATATAGAAAGTCTCCCAATCAGATTTCTTTCTTTCAAATGCCAGTTGTTAAGGATTTCCTGGAGGGTCTAAAAAGGTCTATCCACCCGTTAGGTCTCCATCTCCTCCCTGGGAGCTTAATGTGGTTCTCTCTAAACTAATGGGTCCCCCATTTGAACCCATTCACAAAGCTTCCCTTCAGCATCTTTAGTGGAAGACTGCTTTTCTCGTGGCAATCACTTCTGCCCGCAGGGTAAGCGAGATACAAGCCCTATGCTCTACAGAGCCTTATCTCGTTTTTCACGCGAATAGAGTGGTGTTACGTACTCACCCGAGGTTCCTTCCTAAGGTGATCTCGGATTTTCACATCAACCAGTCAGTTACTCTTCCTACTTTCTTTGCAAACCCTGTCACTCCAGCTGAGAGAGCTCTACACTCTCTAGACCTAAAAAGAGTGTTAAAGTTCTATCTTGATAAAACAAAAAGTGTACGAAAGTCTGACCAACTGTTTGTGAATTATGGTCTGTTGAACACTGGTTTCCCTGCCTCTAAAAGGTCAATTTCTAGATGGATAGTGTCATGTATCACGTTATCTTATCAACTGGCACATAAGCAGCTCCCGGGCAAGCCGAGGCGCATTCTACAAGAGGAAAAGCTGCTACAATAGCGATGATTAGGAATGTACCTATTCAAGAAATTTGTAAAGCAGCCACATGGCGTTCGGTCCATACTTTCGCATGCCATTACTGCCTTGATTCTGACACTCAAGCGGATGCTCAGTTTGGTCAAGCATCCTTGAGAAATTTGTTTGGGTAATATATGTTCTGGTAAAATGGTTTTGATATGCTGGTATTCGTCCGCAGGGTAAGGGGATGGGCTTGCTACTCTATTCAGTGCTTATGACTATTGATGAGTATCCCCTGGAAGAGAAGGATAAGTTACTTACCTGTAATCCTAGTTCTCTTCCAGGGGTATACTCATCAAAGTCATAAGCAACCCTCCCTCCTCCCCGGACGAATACCATGCTCATATATATGTACCGGTTACCCATACTGTGATTATACTGTTATACGCCGTCCAAAAGAACTGACCTAACTGTCACCTGTGGTGCATGATGGGAGCCTGGGGGTTCCTGGGGTCTTAAAGGCACGGCGCCAATTTTTCAATTGTTTTCTATGCAGCCTTTCTAGGCTAATCTGCCTCTATGATCTTACCTTTTTACCTTTGAAAATAAAGGTTGTGTTTTTCAAAGCAAACTCAAAGCAGTTTTCTTTATATGTATCATAAGTATATTATGACTTATATGTCTTTATGTTTTCAAGGTAAAAGATTTACAATGTAATGGCGGCAGTTTTTTGAGCCTAGTAACATGTTTTCAGGCTGCATATGTATATAATACATATTATCTATATATATATGGGTATTTATGTGTGTATATATATGTAGATATATGCATATTATTGGCTATTGCTCCGGGGTCCCCGCACGTGGGCGGGACTATTCAGTGCTTATGACTTTGATGAGTATACCCCTGGAAGAGAACTAGGATTACAGGTAAGTAACTTATCCTTTCTTACCCTTCCTTCCTCTCTTGTTGTTAGCAGTCTGCACCATTATTTCAGGCTCCACTGATCCTTGATCTCCCTGTTTTTGGCCTGTGCTCTAGTCACCACAAATACATTTACTAGAGATCTCAAGTATGGCTGCATGAGTCCTTAACTCTACTTCAGCCTATGCTGACGTCTCTAAATCATTGCCCATAAGACACTCTACAGGAATGTTAGAGGATACAACAACCTTTTTTAGGGCCACTAAATCAGCTCCCCCCATCTGAGATTGACCACTGCTATGGGGTGGCTAATAATGATATTTCCTGCATTGATTACTTGGTAAATGAGCCCAAGTAAGTATTGCTCAGGTGATACCAGTTTTGCAGTCGCCATAGTGACATTGGCACCTGTGTCCCTGTAAGTTTCTGCTTCAATACCATTAAAGTAGGGATGCTGCCTGTATTTCTTCATATTAGGAGGACAGACAGCCATAGTGTCAAGGTCAATGCCACCCTCTGATATCAGGACAGCCTCAGTGGCTTCTCTGACTAGGCCAGATCTCACTATAGTATTCAAGGTGAACCCAGCTACACTATGTTGGGTTTTACTGCTACTAGTGCTACTGCTAGGAGCACTACGGGGAGTAGTAGGAATTTTGGTGTCTTTCTTGGGACAACCAGGATCAGATGTCCTATGGTCTTTTTGCTTACAAACAAGGCACCAAGGAGGTTTAGTATTAATAGAAGATGGGGATTGTGACCCACCCCCAGAGGAAGATTTTTGTGGATCTGAAGAAGACTCATTTTTGCTATCTTTAGGTTTCTCCCCATCTTTCTCTTGGGATTTAGATTTATCTTTATTTTTCTGATCTCCTCCTCATGACTTATTGCTCACCCTGGTACGAACCCATTTATCTGCCTCCTTTCCCAATTCTTGGGGAGAGGTCAGCTCAAAGTTCACCAGGTATTGGTGCAGTTTCTCAGACACACAGTTAGTGAGGATGTGCTCTCTCATGATCAAATTATACAGTCCATTATAGTCATGTACATTACTACCATGTAACCAGCTTTCCAGAGCCTTAACTGCACAGTCTATGAAATCAACTCAGTCTTGAGAAGAGGTTTTCTGAGTATCTCTGAACCTAATCCTGTATTCTTCACAAGTAAGTCCTAACCCTTCAATAAGTGCCTCTTTCAAAACTTTATAGTTGCCAGCATCCTCTTCTCTTACTGCCAGGAGTTTGTCTCTGCCTTTGTCTGCAAAGGGGACCCACAAGTTAGATGCCCACTGCTTCTAGGGGACCTTCTGGACTTTGCAGGTCCTCCCCATAGCAGTAATCCACTTGTGGATATCATCCCCAGTTTTAAAAAGGGGCACTATCCTTCTAAGATTCCTAGAATCAAAGTGTTCCTCCCTTACTCTGGTCTCTTTACTGCTGCCACCATTGGGGTTTAACCCCAAATTTTCCTCTCCTTCTCCACTTCTAGGACTTCCCTTTCAAGGGCCAACAAGTCTCTCCAACTTGATTTTGGCCTTCTCAAGTTTGAACAGATTGTACCCCCTATCTAAAACGTCCAGTGGCGTAACACAGGCCCCCGATGCCCCCCCGGAGCAGGGGGGCCCCAAGCTCCAGGGGCCCCCTCAGCCCAGTACTCTGGCTGGAGAGCTCCTGATTGAGTCCGGAGGGGGCCCCCCCACATTCCTTGCAAGGGGGCCCCCTCCAGTTTTGTTACACCCGTGAAGATGGCCTCATCTAAATTAGATTGTGTGGACTCGGCAACTGATGCTGAGGAAAGGGAGGATGAGGAAGACCTTCTCCTCCTAAGAACCCTGTGTGCCAACCCGGGGGGAGTGAAAGTGAGCCTACTCTCATGACCCCCTCCAGTACCATCAGTACCCCCTCTACAGGTTTAGGGTTGTCCAGGGGAATTTCTTCGGACGACTCCTGGTCATGTCCATCGACTTTGCCACTGGATTCAAGCAAGCCTGGCTGATGACGGCTGGAATGCCAGAAACCGGTCCTAGGATGCTTGTTTCCGGTCCAGGGAAGACATGGCTTGGCAGTTTGGGCTGGACTGTTCCCATGAGGCACAGGGTCAGACTGATTTGCATATGGCCATGTCTGAACTGGGGTGGTGGAGTGAGCTAAAGAATGATGATGGATTAAACCCAGATCAGTTGACTGGGGGTGAGTGTTTGATTGGCTCAAACGTTCCGTCCATCGTCCCCTTTTGTATCGCTTTGTTCGCCCTAAGTTGGCGGGGGTATGCCCAGACGTGGGCCCCTTGCTCACTTTGCCACTGGATTCAAGCAAGCCTGGCTGATGACGGCTGGAATGCCAGAAACCGGTCCTAGGATGCTTGTTTCCGGTCCAGGGAAGACATGGCTTGGCAGTTTGGGCTGGACTGTTCCCATGAGGCACAGGGTCAGACTGATTTGCATATGGCCATGTCTGAACTGGGGTGGTGGAGTGAGCTAAAGAATGATGATGGATTAAACCCAGATCAGTTGACTGGGGGTGAGTGTTTGATTGGCTCAAACGTTCCGTCCATCGTCCCCTTTTGTATCGCCATGTCCATCGACAGAGCCAGTAATACTACGTACCTCTTGCTCCTGTCCTGTAAGGTCACCCCCCTCACCAAGGTCTTCCTCTCCAGTGGCCTTCCAGGATTCTGAAGGTCATCTTAGAGGTGTAACTCCATAAGAAAAGACTTGGTGGGCTTACTACCCCTTTTTAGTCTACTAGCCTTGCACAGGGTCCTAAGTTCTTGGAACCCAAGGACACTGTACCCAGAAACCTGATTCTGGCTAGATTCCCCAGTAGTGGACATGGCACTAGTGTAGAATAGTGTACCCTACTCTAGTAATCTAAACGTCCAAAATGTTTGGAGAAAGGGCTATGCTAGATCCTAGGCACCTAACCTAAAAGTTGAGTAAAGTCTTACCTAACAAGTATAGTGTATTCACCAAAGGTAGTAGTGGTTTCTTATGGAAACCCTACTGATGACAAAGTGGTAAAGCAAATGCACGTTTTTGTCCTAACCGCTGCAAGACCAATGTAGGAGGCGGCTCAATATATAGTGTCCACCTATGGTGAGGCACTTTGCACTGAGTCCAGGCAACTCTTAGTGATAGTGTTTAGTTCCCTGATAACCAAGCTCTCAAGGGATAGCCGTGGAGAGCAGCTAAGGCTTATTCAGGAGGGTGTAAAGCGGGTACATTTACCACTGAGTCAGTCAGTAAGCTGTCACACAAGAAAGAACCTTATAGGTGTTTAGAAAAATACAGTAGTATGCATTCGCACAACACTAATACCTAACTTGGTTTATCTCCTACCCAGAAATATCATATACACACAAGAAATACTTTTGAAACAGGTAAGTAGCATAGAAAAACACATGGGGCCCTATGTTGGAAGGGGGGGAGGTCAAGGGTGGTGCAAACCATATACTAAGAGTGGTATAAGAGGTAAGTACCAAAACGAGACTGTTACCCAAGGATGGGGAAGCCCAGGAGATGCAATGAACCCACAGAGGTGAGTAGCTAGGGACCACAAGGCGCCCGGATGCAGAGTGGTTACACTGGGTCAAACGTCCATAGGATAACACAGAGTAATTCACAGTTGGTATTTTCTTGTTTCAGGACCCTTCCCAAAGGACCCCGAGGACACCAATTGGATCAAGGGAGGTTGGAGAGCCACCCCACTCGTAGATACCCAGGGAACCAGGATACCTATACCAAGGAACCAGAGTGCATAGGAACGAAGTGGTGTCTCAACCGCCCATAGGAACCAATAGAGGATCTTGGAAGTCCGGTGGCTGAAGCAACTCGTGGACCAGGATGGTGGAACCCAAACATGGATTCTGGACGAGAAGTACCTGAAAGCCGAGGGGACAGAGTTCAAACCAGCCGAAGGTGTCAAGGAGGAGCAGGAGCACAATGCCACCTCTTGTCAGAGGTACTTGCTGCAGCACGACGGTCTTGAGGAAGCGCTGTGGAGTCCAGGTGACGATGTAGGAGCACAGGAGCCGTCCACGAGCTGTCCCATGATGGGTGAGGAATGTAGGAAGGGCAGTGGCCGGCAGGACCACCAAGAAGCCTCCGCAGCCCCAACAGTCTGGTTAAAAAAAAAAAAGATGCTTGGATGCAGACCAGCAAGGTCTGTGGAACTAACCCAGCAAGGGTAAGTCGGGGCCGGCCCCAGCACACAGGAGATTCAACAGGAATCGTTGGAGCCTCTTCGAGGATTCTCTGGCAGCAGGCACATGGAGTTGCAGGGAAGCCTCAGAAGCACACAGAAGATGGAGGCCCATGTTGCAGAGGATGCAAGCAGGACGCTTTTTTTGGTGTTGTGCAATGTTGGAGGCTGGGGATTTTTGGAGCTTGAAGATCTTTTGTGAAGAATGCCAACAAGCCATGGCAACTGCAAACAGACGCGGTGCACAGGGAGGTGGTTCAGGTCGGCTGGAGAGGGATTACAGTTGCCGCACTTGCAGGGAAGACTGATCAGGCCTCTGTAGAATCAACAAACCACCACCTGTGTTGCAGAGCCGGGCGATGTCCGTGGGACAACAGGATCCGCTAACCGGTCGTCGACATAGAGGTACTTGCGGATGCAGCAGAGGCGACTCCTTCACTCCAAGGGAGATTACTTCTGGCTGGGATGCTGGCTGAGTCCTTGGTGACTCGGATAATGCACGGCCTTGGTGGAGTTACAGAAACTTGACGAGCGTGGAGACAGTGTTGCAGCAGGTATCTTCCTGCTGAGAGCAGTTTTGGCTTTACTCCTGGCTCGACAAAACAGCAGCGTTCCAGTGTCCACCAGCAGAAGTCTTTCGACAATCTTGGGAAGACAGGCAGTCTGTCCTTGAAGATGTTGTCTGGACGAATCTAAGGACCCACCCTCCGGGGAGCCCTTAAGTAAACCTAAAAGGGGAAGGACCTCTTCTACGATGACCCACCTATCAGAGGGGGTCAGGGTCACTACTCAGCTAGTCAGATGCTCCTAGGGGCGGTGAAGATTCAACATGGCAGAATCAAGTGGCCACCTGGAGGAGCTCTGGGCACGTCCCTAGGGAGGGGTCTGGTCAGGGGGGTGGACATTTCCCTGTCCTTTGTGTAGTTTTGCGACAGAGCGGGAGCCAAGGGCCCCTGAACTGGGCAAAACTGGTTTATGCAAGGAGGGCACCAAATGTGTCTTCAATGCGGTCTGGTGGTGCTCGAAAGTGCCCCTACCCTACCTAATTCTAAAGGAGAGGTGGTCACACTCTTCTTCGCAGGAAATCCTTTGTTCATCTTCCCCTGCCAGAGTTAAGCTCATCAGCAGGGGGGGCGGAACACTGTATAGGGTCGGCAGAAGTGTGTGCTGGCAGGCAGACCTTGTAAGGCTACACAGGAATTTAATTGGGAGTCGTATAAGGAGCCTCACCAGTACATGGTATCATGTAGCTAACACTAGAATCGGTGTATTTGCATGATTCCATCATGTTTGATACCAAACATGTCCTGGTTTGGGACAACCCTTATGTTGTTGGAAATCTCGACTTGCCGGTGTCCACTACATACCTTAAAATGGCTGTCCGCACTTAAAAAGCCCAGAGAATGGAGTCCGAGGTTTGTAGGGGTACCTCTGCTTGTGTAGGAGTACCCACACACTTAGAACCATGCACCCTGCCCTTAGACTGAAAGGCCTACATGGGGGTGACTTATAGGTTAAGAATGCAGTGACCAGGATATAAGGAAAACCTATCTAAAGTGAAAGGTGCATGCACCATTTCACGCAGACTGCGATAGCAGCTCTGCAGACAGTTTGCATGGACTCCCATGGGTGGCACAATTCATGCTGTAGCCCATGGGAGACCCCTGGTGTACCAATGCCCTGGAAACCTACTTGACCATATACTAGGGACTTATAGTGGTACCCCAGTATGCCAATTGTGGGGTGTACAAAGTACTTACCAACAAATTTAGAGAATACAGCACTGCCAATGGAGCCCTGGTTAGCAGTTTCCAAGTGAACTACAGTCAAAACATACTGACACCATGCAAAAAGTGGGGGCATCTAAGCCAGAAGGATCCTACACCGAGCCCAAGTTATTCTTGTGTCTCAGGACTGGCACGGAGAGTCTGGTGTCCTGATCTTCTCCAGTTGAGCATCGATCCTCCGATCAGGCTGCCCCTTTGGGAGGATCACTGTCGCAGAAGCAGGGGAGGGTCCACCACCCGAAGATGTGAACTCTACACCTTCTTGCGTAGAGATTGAGCGGCGGCAGTTGATAATATTCGACCTTCCACCTGGCGTTTGTAGTGTTATTTTGGCGGCTAGGCAGCCCTCCACCAATACTGTGTACGCCTGCCAGTGGAATACATTTGTAAAATATTGTACAGAAAGGTCTATTGATCCTCTTTCTGCTTCCCTTTCTCAGGTTTTGCTTTTTGTTTTGACCCTTGCCCAGCAGGGCTCTGCAGTGGATATTCTCAAAAGCTACCTTTCGGCCCTGTCTGCCTTCCTGACGCAACACTTATTATTTAAATCACCCATTGTAAAAAGATTCCTCAAAGGCCTTGTACATATGTTCCCACCTCCCCCTTTTATTATGTCTCAGTGGGACCTTAATTTGGTTCTCACCTTCCTAATGTGCGCTCCATTCGAACCGCTGCACAACTGCCCCCTCCAGCTGCTCAACATCAAGACAGTCTTTTTAGTGGCGATAACATCTGCCAGGAGGGTGAGTGAATTGCAGGCTTTGTCATTCAAGCCTCCTTATTTGACAATATTCCCTGACAATTTGGTGCTTTGCAGTAGTGCCTCTTTCCTCCTGAAAGTGGTGACACCATTCCATGTGGGGCAATCTTCCACCTTGCCCACTTTCTATGCTCCTCGGTGTTGCAACGTGGGGTTCCAGTCCTGGGCATTAGTTAAACAGCAACATGGGCATCCCTGCACACTTTTGCCAAGCACTACTGCCTTGACTGGCAAGTCTGAAGGGACGGCCTCTTTGGTTGTTATGTCCTGCAGGACTTTCTGGTCTAAACGTGTCCGAAGTCCCTCCTCCGGGGATGGTATTGCTTGTGTATATATCCAAAGGTAAGGAATCTGCGGCTAGATGTCTCTATCAGATGGACAAGTTACTTTCCTTTGGTAACGCCTTATCTGATAGACATGATCTAGCCAACAGATTCCTTACCAACCCACCCATTGTCCCCGACCTGCTGACCGGTTTCTAGGGTGAGAGATGATCCCTTTCAGGGCCCTAGTTGTTCAAACATCAAATGTCTGTGCACTTCATAGCTCCACGCTCCTGGTGTGGAAAGTTGTGAAAAGTAACTGACATCAGCGCAACGAGGTGGTGCGTGTATTGGTAACACGGCACAGACTACTCCGATGACATCATGCGGAGCTGACCAACGCCACCTGCCGGCATGCAGGGGTGTTGCTCGAAGAAAAATGTTCCGGATCCAGGCTGACGCCTGGGACATTCAAAGGTAAGGAATCTATGGCTAGATCATGTCTCTACTAGATAAGGCGTTACCGAAGGTAAGTAACTTATCTAACAGTGGCAATGCTAGAGACCAAGATTGAGTGGCTTTGCTTTGAAGAACAGAGTACTGCAAGCCCAGACCCTCTTCCCAGGAATTTTTCGCTAGATAACATCAGCAGATTTGATGCCCTTATTGGAAAGGTGTCCTATAGATTTAGTTTAATGAGGAGGTATGGATGGGGTTAAAAGCTCAACATTCAAATCCGATGTTCATGGATTATCCCTTAGATGGACAAAATGTGGTTGGCAAGAATTTTGATGGGACATTACCAAAAAAGGCCGATACGGGCACTGCAAAATTATTATTATCTCTGCGGCAACATCTTCCATTCAAATATTATAAACACTCAAATCGGAAGCCTTTTCAACACACAAATCAGAAGCCTTTTCAACGCACATCTAATATTCATCTGTTCAAGCAGTACAACCAGTATGGCTTACAATATCACTGTTTTGGTCAACAAAAAGGGCAGCTACCTCAATTCAGCAAACAATGGCAAAAACATAGAGAAAATCAGATGTCAACTCTGCTCTGCAGTTGTTAGGCAGAATATTCCACTTATTGCAAAATTGACAGAATTTAACAACGGACAGTTGGGTACTTGATGTAGTCAAGCATAGGCACATGCTAGAATTCTCACAAATACCTCTTTCATATCCTCCAGTGAGGAAAAGATATAAACATCTAAAAACTTAAAATGGAAATTGTCAAGCTCCTAGAAAACAGTGGTATAGAATAGGTTCCTGTCTCAGAGAGATGTCTGAGATTTTGCCCCATATTCTTTCTCGTGCTAAACAGATCAGAAGAGTGATGTTCAGTGCTCGATTTGAGGCACCTCAAAAAATATCTAAAAAAGCAACGATTTAAAATGATTGCCTTTCAAGACATCCTCCCATTCATTAGACAAGCGCATTTCTTGGCCTTGTTAGACCTAGAGGATGCTTACATCAACATTGTGATTGATGTGCAGCACAGAAAATTCCTTAGCTTTATGGTAGTTGGATGCCATTTTCAATTCAAATTGCTGCCTTTTGGCCTAAGTCTTCCCTTAATCTGTACTAAATGCTGTGGCAGCAATCCTTCAGAAGGACTGCACAATTTAGTCATACTTGGATGATTGCCTAATCAGAGTGCCAACTTAAGAAGCCAAAGCAATGCTAAAACTCACAATGGATACCCTATCAAGTTTGAGCCTGGCAATCAATGCTAAAAATCCTCCTTTTAACCTACAAGAGACTTAATTTTTCTTTAGACAGGATAGCTTAGTCAGAAGGATTAGTGTATTCATCAGTGGACAGGGGAAGCAAGCTTATGTGTCTAGCTTCACTTACTTTATCGAAACAAGTAGCAACTGTCTGCGGAGTAATAACATTGCTCAGGACGATGTCTTACTGCATTTTATTAATAATTCAGTGTTGGCTGAGAATCAAGGTAGTTAAGAACATTTGACCACTCAATTGGAATAGATGAGGGAATATTAGGAAGAGTGGGAAAATATAGAGTCCTTCACACCACAGGTGAAAGCAGCTATGCAGTGGTGGAAGAAAAGAAGGAACATATTCAGTGATCAGGTTACAAATCCTCGAAAGCCTCAGATTTGCATATCAAATGCCTCTGTGAGGATAGGGAGCACATTTACAGGATCTTCATGTAAAAAGCTTATGGATGAAGGAGCAAACCTCTGTACACATTAAACTGCTCGAGCTCAAAGGCTATACTCCCAAATTTAAAATAATGATTAAAAAAAACTCAATTCATTTTTTGAGCATTCAACACCAGTACCGCATTACTACATTTGGAAGCCTAGAGTTACAAAGTACCGTATTTTATCACAGAATGCTCGAGATCTATGGCACAACATAGAACTGTTTGCAGAGCATGTCCTAGGGTTACAGTATGAGTTGATTGACCATCTCAGCAGAAGAAGCTTGGGCTTTCACAAGTGGATACTGGAAGACAAACAGTTGAATTTAATATTTAACAGATAGGGAAAACCACTTTGTGATCGGATCACCAATGAATCTATGAAAGATACCAATGCTGGAAATCTGAAAATACTGGTAAGTAACCCATCTTCTCTGTAATATACACCCTCTTTGTTCTTTCTAATCACTGTGTGTGAGAAAGTGCCATCTTTCTTACATGGTATGCCCCCACTTTTTGCTGAATGGCTGATGTACTTTGACTGAGTGTGCCCTGGGCTCCTGCCAACCAGGTACCCAGGGCCTGTGTTCCTTCCCTAAAATTGCATTGATACCTACACCCAATTGACATCCCTGGCCACAGGTCAGCCCCTGGTAAATGGTACCATGGGTACCCAGGGCACTCGTGACAAGGGAAGGCCCCTAAGGGCTGCAGCACTTGTTGTGCCACCCTTAGGGACCCTGCACTTTACACACACACACACACTGCCTTTGCAGGCTGCGTGTCTTGGTGCAGAACAAAAGTGAAGAGTCGACATGGCTCACATCCCTGTGTGCCATGCCTACAAGCCACTGCCCTGGCCTAGGTCAGCCACCCCTCTAGCTGGGTGCACTATGCCAGTGGTGAGGGCATAGAGGCATGAGCCCTGTGCCCCTACAGTGCCCAAGTCCATTCTTGGGCATTGTAGGTGCAGTGCTGCCATTAAGAGTATATGGTGCTGGGAGTCTGTAATTCACGAGACTCCACAGCACCATAATGGCCCCACTGAAGACTAAGAAGTTTGGTATCAAACTTCTCAGCACGATTAAACCCCCACTGATGCCAGTGTGGGATTTAATGTAAACGCACTCCAGAGGGCATTTTAGAGATGCCCCCTGAAACCAACCCGACCTCCAGTGTCCGGACTGAGTGGCTGCCCAGGCTGCCACCACCAGACATGTTTCTGGACCCCTGGGTTGAGAGCCTCTGCTCTCAGGGGCCTGAAACAATGCACATCCTGGGACGAGGTGCCAAAGCCTCCTCCCCCAGGATGGGCAGAGGGAGCTTCAAAGGCCTGCCGCCTTTGGAGTTTCCCCAGACCATTTGCTGCTTCCAGCAAACTGGTCCCCACTGGTTCTACCCCCACTCCTGGCGGGAGAACCGGCGGGAAAACCAGAGGCAGGAAATGGGTTGTGCCCACCTCTGCCAACTCCACCCCTAAGGTGGGGGAGGCGAGGTGAAGCACAAACTCGAGTCCCCGCCATCTTGAGGATGGGGGACCTGGCCAACCAGGGACAGGCTCCTGCCCCCTCCCACTGGAGAGGAACAGAATAGGGGTGTACCCACCCCAGGAAGGGACCCATTGGTCCCTGCCCTTACCTACCTGTAACCACCCCTAAATTTAGTATTTAGGGGCTCCCTGAACTCTTCCTTCCGGAGTGCCCAAATCCGAAAACAAGAAGAGAAGACGAAGCAAGAAGACCAGCCGTGCAGCTGCTAAAAGGAGGCGACAACAACTGACTTGGCCCCAGCCCTACCGGCCTGTCGACCTCTGAACCTGCTCCTGCGGGAATCCCGGCCTCCGCAACCTCACAAACCCCGGAGGACCTGACTTCTGTGCTACAGCCTTCGACCCAGGGACTCCCACGAGCAGTGGTACTGCTCAAAAGAAAACCTACCAAAGACCCGGCCCTGGCACGGAGCAGCGAAACCTGCACACTCTGCACCCGCCGAGTCCAGCCTGTGCCTGAGTGACCAAAGACCTCGAGGACGTCCCCCGGCGATTCTGACCTGGAATCCAGTGGCCAAGGACCCTCCTCGACGACCCAGACGACGCCTGCAGCCTCAGGACAAGGGACCCCTCCAACCGCGACCAGCAGGGGGTAAGATTTCCCGACCTCAAAAGACACCCCTGCACTCGGCGCCCCACGGCCCCCTGTGCCCAACTCCTGGGTGTCTACCTATCCTCCAAGACCCCAACTTACCTCCTGAAGTGTTGGTCGTCCCTGAAGAATCACCGTCCCCGAGCCTGCAGCCTTTCTTCACCTTTCACGACCTCTATTGTTTAACATTGAGCGCCCGACGGCTCAAAAGCACCCTGCACCCAGCCGCCCGAGTGCCCCTGGAAGTGCAACCTCTATCCTAACCTACTTCCCTACTTGCCCTGAGCAAGTGACCAGGAGCCCAGCTCCCACAGCCGCGTGGCCTGCTTGCCAGCAGCCACCAACCCGGGGCCCCCCGCCTGCCATAGGATAACATTGGGCCTTCTCACTCTGCACCCGGCCGCCCCTGTGCCGCTGAGGGTGTAAAAACTGTACTTACCTGATCCTGGGGGACCCCTGAGTCTATACCCAGAACCTTAACCCTGCCAGTCAAGTACTTACCCGAAATCCGATAACTCACTTTTCTTCCATAGGGTTCCATTGACTGGTTTTCTGCGAAATTTCTTCTAAGTGTGGAGTTCTGAAACTTTAGAATATTCACCAAAAATCAACCGAGTCACGAAAACGAAAATACTCACCTAGTATTAGAAGGGGCCTCAGTGCTGGACCCGAGTGCCCAACACTGGCCCTAAAAAGTAATCGCAACGGTACTTACCGCTAACTCACTTTTCTTTCATAGGGATCCATTGACTGGTTTTCTGTGAAATTTCTTCTAAGTGTCGATTTCTGTATTTTACAAATATTCTTTAAAAATCGTACAAACTACAAAAACGTAATTACTTACCTGTTTTAAGTAAATGTCCCAGTGCTGAACCTAGGAGTCCAGCACTGGATTACAAAAAGTAACGTAAACATACTTTGCTTGCACACTGTATTTCCTTTCATAGGATAACATTGGTAATTTTACCCAGAAAAGTTTCTAAGTGTCAGCTTTTGAAATATAGTAATATTCTTCAAAAATCACTACAATAACCAAAACGCTTTTTCTTACCTGTTTACAGGAAGTGTCCCAGGACTGAATCCAGGATCCAGTCCTGTGGTTAGAAAAGTGCTCTGCAAAGTAATCAATTGTAATTAAGCATAATTTTCCATTGAGCTCAATGTTGCATTGTATTTGACCCTGTGTTGCCTCTTGCACCAACTGTGATAACCACTATCAAAAAAGTCTACTGCCTATCTGTAAGGTGAATAACCAAAGCATCTCATACTGAGAAAGTATATTTTGATCCTATTGTTGGTTCTAAAATAAAACAAGCATATATTTTTTATATACAAACCATTGGCCTAGAGTTCAGTTCTTGAGTGTGTGGCTTCATTTGCTGACTGAGTGTTTACAACAAATGCTTTACACTGTCCTCTGATACTGCCTTACTGCTCGACCAAGCTACCACTTTGGAGAGTAAGGTTATATCTAACTTTAGCCTCTGTCAACCCTCTGGGGACTGTGGACTCTGTACACCCTGAACCTTACTTGGGTACAGTATATACAGAGCCACTTTCCTACACTGCCTGGGTTTATTTTTCCCTTTCACAGTGGCATTACATCAGGTTGCCCTGCCTGAGCTGATCACGTGTGGCGCTAGAGCTCCAGCTTTTCAGTTAGGACTGGGGTCTGCTTGCGACGAGCAGACTGCCAGTGATGTGTACAGTGGACAGCTGTCCAGAGTCCTTTTGTGCACATGGAGTAGTGTGGGGGTAGCAGTGCATGTGTTCTGCCTAAAGAGATGCATATTTGAAGCAGTGTTTCCGAAGGCATTAATCAGGGATGCGGAGGGTTTCACAGCAGAGGATCTCCATAATGAGTCACAGTGCTCCATCTCCTATATTGTTAAAATGCATGAATTTACTTTACCAACACAACTGACGTTAACAGCCGCCCAGGTAGAAAGATGTCTGCTTTAGTGGGTGAATTAGAGATAAAATAACAGAGCTTGTGTACATTTAGGCACTAGTATCGGAGCAACATTTCTGGATGCCACATAGAGATCTTTTAAGCTGTTTACTGTCCAGTGAGGGCAACTTATATTCTAGATATGCCAGGCTGCTCATAGATTTTTTGGGATGTTGTATTATGCATCACTCACCATGAAATATTTGCAAAAATTGAGTGTTTAATTGACATTACAGCTGATTATGAAGACATTTCAAAAAGTTGCATAATGGCACTCAAGAAATTATTGGGGAGACGGTGAATACAGTTCTGCCTCACCGATTATGTAGTCGTTAATTTAATTGATCTTTTCAAAGCACATGACTGGTTACTGCTCCAGCTTTTTTATTCCTACTGGTATTAACACTGGGTTCTCTTCCATGGGATCCTCCTCAATAGTCATAAGCACTGAATATTCCCGCCCATGTGCGGGGACCCCGGAAATAATAAAAATTATATATGAAAAACATATATATACAGCTATATATATATATATATATATATATATATATACATATTTCATTTTTTCTCATAGCAATGCAGCCCCCATCTAGGAGGCTAAACAATGTAATAACGCATAAACTGCTTTTGCAAACACATAATATATGTATAAAAACACAGGAGGGCAAGTAGCACTTGAACTCTGTTTTTAATAAGTAAACCTCATGGGGGAAAAAAAAACTGCAAATAAAGCAGACATTGTTGGCCTACAGGCTGCATTGTAAACGAATAGCATAGAAAATGAAAGCATTTTCATACAAAACTGGCACCGTGCCTTTAAGGCAGCCATGACCCCTAGCTTCCCATCATGCCTCAGGGGTGACAGTTCAGTTGTTCTTTCCGGCTCCTTCAGTCAGGACCCTGGATTCACAGCTCTTCCCTTTTTTTGACTTTCTGTCAAAAATTATCTGATTTTTTGAAGATTTTTGCTTTCACTCGACGTCTTTTAGCATTATAGTGAGAGTGAAGCCTTTTTTGTGCTCCAGAAAAGGTTTATTTATGTCAGAAATGCCTTCCTTATTTGACCCTTGCCCTGCCTGTGGCAAGAAGAAGGCTAGATCAGACACACACCCTGTGTGTATTCTCTGCCTCCCTAATTCTCACTCTTCTGCCACCTGTCATCATTGCAAGAAGTTGTCGAGAAGGACCATCAAAGAAAGGGAGAGAATTCGACTTTATGGCCTCTCTGAAAAGGTAGGTCTCCAGTGAGGCAGCAGAAAAAGAGAACTCGGTCGACGTCGAGAGGAAAGGTCCTGACCTGTTCTCCGTCGGGATCGGCGTCGAGGCAGCCGACGGCGAAGAAATCGTCGTCGTCGAACACTACGGTGGTGCCGGAGCATCACTCTTCTAAGAAATCGAGGACAACGCTCTCAACGTCGACGAAGGTAAAGGGCCCTCTGTTGTCGTCAACCAGGCGACGATCAATGTCGAGGAGCAAATCTCCGTCGACGCTGGCTAGGCGATCGACGTCAAGGCAAATCACTCAGTCATCGCCACATCAACGGGCGATCGACGTCGAGGCAAAGGTCTCCGTCGAGGTCAGTCCAAAGATCTTCGACGTCGCGGCGCAAAACTCCGTCGCCGACGTTGAGGCAGAAATCTCCGTCGAGGTCAGTGCAAAGATCTTCGACGTCGAGGCACAAAACTCCGTCGCCGACGTCGAGGCAGAAGTCTCAGTCGACGGCAGCACGGCTGACGTCAAACACGGTACTACGTCGGCCTCAAGTAGACGTTCGACGCCGAGAGACCGGTTGACTAGGAGAAAGTCGAAGTCAAGACAGGCGTCACCGTCGCCGAGACGACGGTCGACGTCGAGAAGGCAGTCGGTCCAGAGACATTCCAGATCGACGTCGAGGCACCTGTCCAAAGAGGCCTCACGTCCGGTAAGCCTGTCTACATCGCCGTCACCGACGTAGAGAACAGGTTCTCCCAGCTCTCACAGAGGTTCATCGTCAAGATCTCCGGAGGTCGTGATCTCGACGTCCAGCAGTCCAGTGTCCAGGGGACATCAAGATTCGCTGACCAGGCCTACACAAGAAAGAGAGAGCTCTCCTCCTCCTCCACATTCTCCTGAGGGGCGAGAAGGGCAAAGATCGCCTTCCATCCATCTATCACCAAGATGGAACAGGCCCTTGCATCACTGGGCCACAACCCCAACCACAGGGGCACAGCATTACTCGAGCCCCCTTCACAGATCTCTGTTGGCTCGGCTGGTACAGGCGGTGGATAGAGAGCGTACTCCATCAAGAGCCAGGGATCGCAGTCGCACTCCTGCGCACTCTCACAGAAGGAGATCTATATCCAGAAGCAGGAGGAGAAGCCACAGATCTCCAACACCTTCCTCCTCTTCCACACACACGTCACACAGAGACTATTCACCTACTCTTACTGACAGCCCACCGTCGAGGGTCTCTCCGGTGGATGACATGGGCACTTTTCAGGACGTGCTTAGCAGAGGGGCGGCGAAATTAAACATCCCTATGCCGACTCGACACAGTTCGTCCTCTGTTATCTTTTAGACTTTACACCAAAGGGCAGCATCTAGACCTCTGCTACCATTGGTCCCGGGCCTAATAGAACCGGTTATGGACATTTTCCTCACGCCGGTGACACTTAAGACCGCGCCGGCTAGGATTTTGAAAAAATATCGTTCACCGGAAGAGGACCCGCTTTTCCTTAAATCTGACCCCCCACCGGATTCTGTTATAATCGCTGCAGCAAAAAAGACTCATGCTATTGCTTCCTCCTCTACTGTTCCACCAGGGGAAGGAAGGCATGTGGCACATCAGCCTCGATGATGAAGGTATCGAGTGCGGCTGCTCTCTTGGGCCGGTATGACAGGTCTCTGTGGGACTCCCTGCAAAGATTCACGGAAAAGTTACCAAAAGAAGATCGCAAGGATTTTGAGGAGATCGTGCATGAAGGCAGCTTGGTGGCTAACCAAGTTATCAGCGCCGCAGCTGATGGAGCTACTCTTTCGGCTCATGCCTATGCGCATGGGATATGCGCTAGAAGAACCTCCTAGCTCCGACTCACAGCGCTCAAACCAGAGGCACAGTCTCGGATCCTCAATATCCCCTTCTCCGGCTCATCTTTGTTCGGTGCACACACGGATGAAGAAATGTCCCGGATGAAGACAGAGCTAGACACACTAAAGGCCGTGGGTCTAGAGAAGAAGAAAGAGTTCCGCAAACGATTCAGGCCTTCCAATCGACGATCCTCCCAACAGAGGGTTCAAACCCCTCATTGGCAGAAAAACCAGGATCAGCAGGGACAGCAAAGGTCCCAATAAAAAGGCAGGCGCTCTTCCAGAGGAAGAGGGAACCAGCATCAGTCTACACCTCTGCCAAGACGCAGACCAAACAATGAGTGCCCACTTCCCCCGTCGCCGTTCACCACTCCAGTGGGGGGGGGGGGGGGAAGTATTGCAAATCATCTCGAAGAGTGGCGAGCTATCACAAAGGACCAGTGGGTGTTAGCTACGCTGCAGAATGGGTACTCTCTACGTTTTCGACGCCATCGTCCCTCAATCCCTCCGGTTACATCATCGTGCCATCAAATGAAGATATTGCAAAACAAAGTTACCACCCTTCTGCGGAAATCAGCCATTGAGAAGGTGCCATATCTCAAAAAGGGAGAGGGGTTTACTCAAGATACTTCTTAGTAAAGAAGAAGGGTCGAAAAGCAGAATACAGACCCATTCTGGATCTGCGAACGCTCAACAAGTCAATCAAGAAGGAGAAGTTTCGCATGTTAGCTCTCCATCAAATATATCCACATCTCAGGCAGGGAGATTGGATGTGTTCGCTGGATCTGCAAGATGCCTACTTTCACGTTCCAGTCAGTCAACATCACAGACAATATCTGAGATTCCTGGTGGGATCTTCACACTACCAGTTCAAAGTACTACCCTTCGGGTTGAAGTCAGCTCCCCGAGTGTTCACGAAGTGCATGGCAGTGGTGGCAGCCGCACTACGCCGCAGAGGCATCTTCGTGTACCCATACCTGGACGACTGGCTGCTGAAGGGTCCCTCTCCCCACAGCGTGAGGAGTCATTTCCTACAATGCCTAGAGATTTGTCACCGGCTGGGCCTTCATGTGAACTTCGACAAATCGACACAACAACCCACACAGAGAATACATTATCTAGGAGCTCTGGTAGACTCCAAGGTAGGAAAAGTGTTTCCTTCGGAGGAGAGACAATTTTCCATCATACAGAAATGCAAACTTGTTCTAGACAACAGAATGCTGTCAGTTCGTCGGATTGCCTCCCTGTTAGGGTCGATGGCATCCTGCATCTTCCTGGTCCCCAATGCCAGGCTGTGAATGCGTCCTCTACAGCAGGATCTGGAGGACAAGTGGGACCAGCAAACAGCTCGCTGGGACGACAAAATAAGTCTCTCAAACGCAGCAAGAGCATCCATCCCATGGTGGATGAAGGAGAATATGCAAGTAGGGATACCTTTTCATCAAGCACCTCCCTCTCAAACACTGATCACGGACGCCTCCCACCCGGGCTGGCGAGCCCACATGGGGTCTCTCCAGACGCAAGGTCAATGGTCATTGAAAGAGCGGTCATATCATATAAACATGCTGGAACTGAGAGCAGTTCGCCTTGCCCTCAAGGCTTTCCTCCCTTCGATTCAGGCAAGTTCAATCTTAGTACAGACGGACAATACCACCACCATGTACTACCTGAACAAACCGGGGGGAAACTCGCTCACGCACATTGTCGCTGGAAGCTCAAGCTCTCTGGCATTGGCTCCTGGCACGGAACCTATCAATCACAGCGGTACACCTGCCGGGAGAACAGAACGCGAGCCGGATGCTCTCAGTCGACACTTCAGAGACAGACAAGACTGGGTTCTCAACGCCACGAGGTTGTCGAAGGCATCTTCCAGGCTTGGGGGCGTCCCAGCATCGATCTCTTCGCGGACGACGAAAATACAAAATGCCGAGACTTCGCCTCAAGGTTCTACCGGCCAGGGTCGAAGGGGAATGCCCTTTTGATAGACTGGTCAGGGGCATTTGTGTACCCCTTTCCACCCCTTCCTCTCATCCCAAAGGTGGTGACCAAGCTGTCTGATTCGCACACGAGAATGATCCTGATTGCCCTGGACTGGCCGAGACAATGGTGGTACCCGGACCTTCTGCACATGTCAGAATGCCCTCCCAGGAGGCTGCCGTGCAGACCGGACCTGCTGTCCAAGATGAACGGGAGGATTCATCACCCCAACCTTCCCTCACTGAACTTGGCAGCATGGCTCCTGAGGTCCTCCAGTATGGCCATTTAGGACTACCACAAGACTGCATGTCCATCTCAAAAGAAGCAAGAAGGCCGTCCACTAGACACTCGTATGCGTGCAAGTGGAAACGTTTTTATATGTGGTGCGTTCAAAACAATTGTAACCCAACCAAAGGGCAGGAGGAGGTTATTCTACCATACCTGCTTTACCTGTCTAAAGCGGGCTTGAAGTTTCCTTCCATTAAGGTGCACTTAGCAGCTATCACTGCATATAGGCGCTCGCCTTCTCAGCCTTCTTTCTTTCAGTTACAGGTTGTGAAAGACTTCTTACAGGGTCTGAAAAAGGTCTACCCTCCCGGTCCGGCCTCCTTCACCACCCTGGGAGCTGAACCTGGTGCTATCAAAGTTGATGGGTCCACCTTTCAAACCCATCCACAAAGCAACCTTGCAACACCTCACTTGGAAGGCGGTTTTCTTGGTAGCGATCACGTCAGCTCGCAGAGTGAGCGAAATACAGGCCCTCTGCTCTAAGGAACCTTATACTGTTTTCCATCTTAATAGGGTCATATTGAGGACTCATCCCTCCTTCCTTCCTAAGGTGGTGTCAGATTTCCATGTGAATCAGACCATCTCTCTGCCCACCTTTTTCCCTAATCCCTCCACTCCAGCTGAGAGGGCTTTACACTCGCTTGACCTAAAAAGAGTTTTAAAATTCTATCTGGATAGGTCCAAGTCCATGAGAAAATCTGATCAACTATTTGTTAACTATGGGTCGATCAGAACAGGTTTTCCAGCTTCAAAACGGTCCATCTCCAGATGGATAGTTTCGATGCATCAAGTTAGCTTATCAATTAGCGCAAAGGCCCCTTGGGCCTACTCCCAAGGCGCATTCCACGAGAGGAAAAGCGGCTACGACTGCTTTTCTTCATAACGTGCCTATCTCTGAAATCTGTAAGGCGGCAACTTGGAGGTCCTTCCATACATTTACGAGGCACTATTGTCTAGATTCGGACACCAGAGCAGACACCCAAGTAGGCCAGGCCTCCTTGAGGAATTTGTTCAGCAGCTGATTGCGGCTGTTGTTGTATGTTGGGTCATTCACTCTCATTTGCCTGCAGGTGGAAGATGGGCTTGCTATTCTATTCAGTGCTTATGACTATTGATGAGGATCCCCTGGAAGAGAAGGATAAGTTACTTACCTTTAATCCTAGTTCTCTTCCAGGGGTATCCTCATCAAAGTCATAAGCAACCCACCCGCCTCCCCAGGCAAATGAGATTTTTCTTCATTGTTAAAAAGGATATCTTTGTGCCCTGATCTTCAGGGTTACGCAAAGAACAACTGACCTAACTGTCACCCCTGAGGCATGGGAAGCTAGGGGTCATGGCTGCCTTAAAGGCACGGTGCCAGTTTTGTATGAAAATGCTTTCATTTTCTATGCTATTGGTTTACAATGCAGCCTGTAGGCTAACGGTCTGCTTTATTTGCAGTTTTTTTTTTTCATGAGGTTTACTCATTAAAAACAGATTTCAAGTGCTACTTGCCCTCCTGTGTTTTTATACATATATTATGTGTTTGCAAAAGCAGTTTATGCGTTATTACATTGTTTAGCCTCCTAGATGGGGGCTGCATTGCTATGAGAAAAAATGATATATGTATATATATATATATATGTAGAGCTGTGTATATATATGTTTTTCATTTATAATTTGTATTATTTCCGGGGTCCCCGCACATGGGCGGGAATATTCAGTGCTTATGAGTTTGATGAGGATACCCCTGAAAGAGAACAGAGGATTACAGGTAAGTAACTTATCCTTCACAACTTTCTTATTGATAAACTTAAAATGAACATTTCCTATATTTTTCTTCATTATGAATGTGAGACTGTTATTATTTGCACCATGATATGATTCACTTATAGCAACTTTGTGATACTTGGGCACAATTTATACATTTGAAACACAATACTAAAGTCCATAGGTCTGGCTGTATTGTGCTAACTCATGCCTACACAAATATGCATACATGGTGTTTGCATGTTTTAGCACATGAAAGCCGCACCTGTTGGCTTTGTAAGAACTTGTTGGTTTTCTATTCGAGGCTAGGTGTAACCATCTAGCCAGACTTGCGTTAATCACACATGCTCCCTCCTGTTTGAAGAATTGAACAACTAGTGGTCACAATATAAGGGGGTATATCGCCAGCATCTGTAAAGGCGCAGAGCAAGAAGTAGGAGCCAACGAAATGGACAGGTCACACTATCCAATTTACAGCAAGCAAACGCCAACAATGAGCTTGGGGAAGCAGGAGAAGTCTTGCTTGCTTTGTATTTGGTGTTCTAGTGGGGTGTCTCTTAACAGCAAGAAAAAGGTATCTGCTGACAGTATGCAGGTGGGAGCCCTAACTTGACAGTATTGCCAAACCAGCTCCATAAGTTCCAGCGTTGAACCACTGACCAATATTTGTTGGAACAGAACCCATAGGGTCTTTTGAAAGTTGGCATGGGTGGATGAGGGATAGCCTGGTTGAATTTCCCTAGCACATTGTTTTCCAGAGGGTTACTTCCTCACCCAAGTGCACTTTTTAGTACCTTTTCCATTGCAGATGACTTTTCTTCAAAGTCCTCAAAATTGTGAAGTAGCCAAATGGCAACAGTTTAAAAACACCAAAAACCAATTCATGTGAGTGAGGGTTTTTTTCCTATACAGCAAAGATTTCTAAGATGGAGAACTATCATTATAAGTCAATACCTTTTTCATCATCTGCATGATGCTTCGAGATAAGCTAAATGTATTTTATTAAAGATTCATAGCCTTCAGGTGATGTTTCTTAAGTGATGCAAACAAACTTTTAATATAAGTTCAAATTTAAAAATATCCATTATCTGTTTGCCTGAAACGTTTTCATTGTTTTGATATGCAGTGTAAGAAGGGGCAGAGTGAAGCTCAATACTTACAAATTATTTGTCACTTATAAAACTTTTAAGGTGGAAGAATCCGCGCCCCTTTTCAGCGGATGGCAATTACCGACCTTCCAGTAAGACACTGCAGCAGCAAAATATTAGTATGAGACGCCAAGAAAATCATAGGTGGGTGTCTGAGCTTTCATACGTAGAAGAGAAGGAACACTGGCAGGAGCAGATCAACCAGCTTAAGAAGCAACTTGAATTCAGCACCAACATATGCCAAACGTTGATGCAGGATCAACAGGTATGGAGCTGTCACAATTTGTTTTGATGATAAATAAAATACTGTTAACCACTTTACCCGAAGGGTCTTCTTATCCTGCAAAGCATGGGTGCTCTAAACAGATAGCTATCTCCTAGAGCAGACTCCAAATGCTAGTTAACCTCGAGGAATTATATACACCCCTGTCTAATGCTAGATGAGTTTAGAACAGCTGTAGATAAGAATGTCAAATTCTTGGAACGTAAAATAGGTGCCAAGTGATCTGGAGAAGGTGAGTCACAAAAATGGCTTTCCTCTGTTGTGAATGCTGGAACTGTTCCCAGAGACATACCAAGCACCAAGTGGGAGTCATAAATTCTTTGGACTAATAAAATAGTTCTTTAATAGTCCGACTTCAACTATAATGCCGTTTCTGTGGCAAGGATTGATATCAACTTAAGACAAATAGTGAATGAGCCCATTAGTGTCATGTATGTGAAGGATGGGATTAACCACTTCTCTTACTCCAAGAGCCTATGCCATGATGTCACAAATTGTCAACAGATGCATGGTCAGCAATTCCAAGAAGGTATATACATGCTGTCCACAAAGGAGCAGACACATTCTTTTCACAGAAAGCCTTCATTATTCTAATATTGAACCCTGGTAAATCTAATTAAACTTGTACGTTCTTTCAGTCTGTTATGTTAATAGGCATTATCAATCAACTATTTGCCAAACTAAATATATTACTGCTCATGCTCAAAATAGTATTTCTGAATCCAGTTGGCTGCTTTCTTGGGACGTTCAGTACCTTCAAATCTGAAAGAAACACATAGTGATAGATTCCTTACCTTAGAATATCCCCAGGCATCAGACTGGATCCGGAAAGTTTTCGTCAGCAGTACCCCTGCGCGTCGGTAGGTGGCGTCGTGCGACTCCGCGTCCGTCGTTGGCGTCGTGCTCGCCGAGATGACGTCGCGGGCGCTACTTAGACGCTGCCCACGCGTGCTGACGTCAGTTCTTTCTTTTTCCGCGCCAGCAAGTGCAGATCCCGGAAGAGCAGGAACCCCCAGTCAAATTTTGACTGACTTTTTGAGGCTTTTTGTCTGTTTTTTCATCGAGTCTTCGACTCCTGGTGCAGATAGGATGCCCGGTTTTAAATCCTGCGGGGACTGTCACCGTATGATGTCGGGGACGGACCCGCACCGTGTGTGTCTTTTCTGCCTGGGGCGCAAACACGACCCCAAGTCGTGCCCCGACTGCCGGGCCATGGCGCTGAAGACTTTGCGGGAGCGGTCCCGAAAGTTGCTGGAAGCCCGGCAGTCTGCTCCGCGCCGTTCGAGGTCCCGGTCCCGTGGGAGGTCGAGGGACCGTGCGCGGAGTCATCACCATCGGTCTTCGGGATCCAAGTCTTCGCACTCTGGGTCAGGTAAGGTGAAGCACAAGAAGTCGAAAAAACGCCATCGTTCTCTGACTTCCCCTCGCCGGTCGCGCGACGCGGGTGAGGGTGCGGATGGTGCCTCCCCCGTGGCTCCGGCGGAGCCTATGCAGTCGCCGCTGGACTACCCACCCTTCCCGGGTTCGTCGGCGACTCCGGCCCAAATACAGGAATTCCTGTCGGCCATGGCTCGTCTCTTTGGGCCGTCGGGTCCCGCCAGTGTGCCTTCGTGCCCCGTGGTCCCGACTGGGGGTCCTCGCCGGTGGCTCCGGCGTCGCTGTCGGCTACGGCCTCGGCGCCGCAGGACCCCCTTGGATCCAGGCCTGGATCCCGGTCGACGCCGGTTGACCTTATAACACCTCCACCTGGCTGAAATTAGAGAAAAATTTGCAGTTTCAGAAAGCAATCAAACGAAAATTCAAACAGTATGTGAAACATTAGAAAAAAAAATGAATGATATAACAAAGAGTCGGGGCTATGGAAATAGCTCTGGGAGATCTCACAAAACTAGTAGAAAAAAATACATTGGGAATTTCGAGACTACAGGGTAGCGAGAAAGATCTGAGGGACAAACTAGAAAGTTTAGAAAACAACGCAAGAAGAAATAATATTCGGCTCCTAAATATTCCCGAAGAGGCGGAGGGAGGAGACATAAAGATCTTTATTGTCAGTCTTCTCAGTGAGCTGCACCCTGATATAGACAGACAAATTCTAGAGGATGACATACAAAGAGTTCATCGGGATCCTTTCTTCAAAAGACCTGGGAAAAGAAACCCAAGAAGAATCTTGGTTAACTTTAAAACCTATGTATTGAAGGAAAAGATCCTTGCAGGTGGTCTACAAACAGGAGCGTATAATAAAGGGGACTGGACTTTTCGTATCAGATCAGATATTTCGAGTACTACACAGGACAGACAGTGGGAGTTGGGGAAATCGATGCAAGAATTGAGAAGTTTGGGTGCAACAGCTAATTTACGATTCCCCGCTACCCTGAAGGTAATGTGGAACAATAAAATGCCCAATTTTAAGGACCCCGCAGAAGCAAATGCCCTGGTCGCCCAGATTAAAAGTACATCTAAATGAGAAATGTTAACATCGTGCCTGGATAGAGACAGAGTCCGAACTTAGAGGTATTTAGGTATACCTTCAGTATTAAGGGAGGGTTCCCCAGGGTGGGGGGTCAGGAAGGGAAGGAGGGATTGGGGCACGAATAAAATGCAAAATTCAATAAAATTTACACAGGGTGGGGGAGCAAATGGGAAAAAAGAAAAAAATTGTCCTCATTTATAGATAGTCGATCATTCCAAACTGGTCTAGATAAGCTTGCGTTTTTAAATAAAAGCAGCAAACATAGAATATATTATGATAAACGTAGATAGGACAGGGAAAGAAAAAAGCATGAGAATAATGTCATGGAATGTAAATGGCCTTCGGGTCCCTACTAGAAGAAAGAAAATTCTAGAATACCTAAGACTTTTAGATAGCAATGTGATTTTTATACAAGAAACGCATCTGCTTAAAGAGGAATGGATATCGATTTTAAAAAGCCAAAAATGGATAGAACATTGCATTTATACAACGCAGTTATGCACAGTAAAAGGGGTCGCGTTGTTGTTTAAAAAAAAAACGCTCAAGCTATGCTTGGGGACTATACGGTTGACCCTTTAGGTAGATGGGTAATCGCCAGAGCTAGAATCAATGGAATCTGGCTGACCTACGTGGGGTATTATGGACCAAATCTGGATGACCCGGCCGCATTATATACTATACTCCTCCAATTAATCAACATAAATGACCCTATTATATTTGGGGGAGATTTTAATTTGTGTTTGGATCCCAGGCGAGATTCAACCTCAAAGGGAGCTGGTGTAAAAACACAGAAGATGAGAGTAGCCTTGAGGCAGTTAATGTTAGATTTAGGGTTAGTAGATATTTGGAGAGAGATGAGCTACAAGACAAGATCATTCGGCGGTAATTTTACCTTTAACAATAAGAAATGTGCTCATCGTTCCAGAATTGATTTTTTTCTGGTCGATGTTGCTACATGTAAAAAGACCATTAAGGTTAGCCACGTCCCGGAACATATGTCTGACCACTCTGCGGTTGTATTAGAGATAGCTATGGTTGATAACCCGTCCCCTCGTAGATGGACTTTAAATCGCACATTGCTTTCAGAAAATACAGTAATTGATAAATTAAAAATAGTAACCAAAGAATTTTTGAATTTAATCTTAATTCAGCTCCCTCCATGTGGTATGGGATTCATATAAGGCATATCTGAGAGGGATTTTAACAACTTTATCCATTTCTCAATCCAAGAGGGTGAGGGAGGAAATTAGAAATTTAGAAGCAGATATACATCTATATCAGGAAGAGCTTGGCAAAATCCCTGGGAATCTGGATATTACAAGAAATTTAACGGCGGCGAAACATAAGCTTACAGATTACCTTGAAGTAATAATTAAAAGAAAATGGGAAGCTAGTAGACTATCTCACCACGAATACGGGGAAGGGTGTGGTAAACTCCTCGCGTGGAAAACTAAAGCCGACCAATCTAGAAATTGGATAAAGGAACTTCGTTGTCAAATTACTGGCAATATTATCAGTGATGATTCAGGGATCGAAGACGCTTTTGTTCATTTCTATGAAAATTTATATACAGAAGAATCGGTAGTAAAAGAAGATTATATAGATAGTTTTCTCTCTGAGATAGATCTTCCCTCTCTTCAAAGTAACGAACAAAGGTATTTAAGTCGTCCCATAACTCTGGAGGAGATTGTTCAAATTATCAGTGCATTAAAAAGGGGAAAGCTGCTGGTCCTGACTCCATTCCAAATGAGATTTATGTTATACCAAGGGAAGAGCTTTCCCCTTTTCTTCAGCTTTTTAATGCAGCTTTTATAGAGGGCCAAGACCTCCCTACTTCATGGGAAGAGGCAACCATAACTATCCTATTAAAACCTAATAAAAATCCAAGATCCTGTGAATCGTACAGGCCTATTTCACTTTTAAACAGTGATCACAAACTATACACTCAAATCATAACTAAACGCCTGGACAAGGTAATAGGATCACTAATACATCTAGATCAGAAAGGATTTATGAAAGGGAGGCAGCTCTGTGAATTAACGCATAATTTAATCGGAGCAATAGACATGGCACAAACATATAAGATACCACTTGCTATAATGACCATCGATGCGGCTAAAGCATTCGATCGAGTCAGTTGGTCTTTTTTATTTAAAGTCTGTCAATGCTTTAACCTAGGGGAAACATTCCTAACAGCCATAAAAACAATATATAAAATCCATCAGCAAAAATTCTCATTAATGGTAATCTTACAAGATCAATAAAAATAGGTAGAGGAACTAGACAGGGCTGTCCCCTTTCTCCCCTTTTCAATATATACATTGAGCCTCTCGCATGTAAATTAAGAGCCTGTCAGAACATTACTCCTTTTGAATGTAATGGATGGGGAAAAAAAATTGGACTTTATGCTGACGATCTTATAATCTACACAGGTGATCTAGAGCAGTCGCTGCCGGCAATAAGGGAGGAATTGGAGGATTTTGGGAGGGCGTCAGGATATCTGATTAATCAACAAAAAACAGAGTTGATGAAATGGAATATTAATTTTAGGAGTGATCTTATAAAGAAAGAAATCAGATATCTTGGCATCCAAATAGTCCATAACATCGACAAGATAACGCAGATTAATTTTGAAAAAGTTACAAAAATGGTTAAATTACAGCTGCAATCTTGGGGTGCGCTCTCACTCTCTGTTTAAAAAAATAAAAAAAAAATAACACCTCCACCGACGTCGACCCCACCGGCACCACTTCTGACGCCGCCCGCTCCTCGGGACGACGTCGACCCCGGTTTCAGCCCTGAAGTGGACGCGGCGTCGAGCCGGCATCGATCGATGCCGTTCTCGACGTTGCTCGGGGATTTCTATCCCCATGTCCCTGCTCCTTACTTTAGGCCTGTTGAACAGCCTGAGGAGCTAGTGGAGGACTGGGAGGGGTGTGAGGACCCTCTTGCAGCTGCTTGCGAGTCTGAACAGGACTGGGCTGAGGAGTTGGGGGACGCCAGTGGTCTGGATACCTCACCAGACCTTGGCATGCTGTCTCCTCCTACCGTGGCTACGGAGGAGGGTGCTAGTTATGCTGTGGTGTTGCGTAGGGCGGCCGAGGCCCTACACCTCGAGCTCCCTACAGTGGACGTCAGGACTAACCTCCTTGCAGAGGTGCTTCAGCCAGCAGCTACTTCTGCGGAGCCGCTGCTTCCCTTCAATGAATCCCTTTCTGACGTTCTTTTGGGCACTTGGTCCAGGCCCACCACAGGTGCTCCTGTGGATAGGAACATGGCCCGACGCCATTGCCCGGCTCTGGGTGAACCCATTTTCCTCTACCAACATCCTACCCCCGAGAGCTTGGTTGTCCAAGCCTCTGCTTCCCCGACTGCCTTCCCTTCCGCACCACCGGATAGGGAATCCAAGAAACTGGATCAGTTTGGAAAGAAAATGTTTTCTTCCACCAGTTCTGCGCTGCGGTCCGTGAACACCGCATGCCTCTTGAGCCGTTATTCCCACTCTCTGTGGGATACGGTGGCGCAAGTTCTGCCCCAGTGTCCGGAGGAGGCCCGGCCAGCTCTCTCCCAGGCTGTTGCAGAGGGGAGAGACGCAGCTAAGTTCATGATTCGTTGTGGCCTAGACACCGCCGACTCACTGGGCAGATCGATTGCAACGACGGTGGCGATTCGCCGCCACGCCTGGTTGAGGACCACTGGATTTTCGGGGGATGTCCAAAACACACTTATGGACATGCCCTTTGATGGCCGTCGCCTCTTCGGCGACAAAGCAGACAGCGCATTGGAGCGGTTTAAGGACTCACGGGCTACGGCCAAGTCCTTGGGACTCTCTGCAGTCCGCCCTCCTCTGCCTTCTGCTTTTCGCTCCTTTCGTGGCACCGGAAGGGGCGCCCGCAGCGTTCGCAACAGAGCCACAGGCCTGCGCAGCAAGCATCCCAGCGCGGATGCGGGTTCCGCCGTGGCGGAACAAGGGGCCACCGGGCGGGTCAGTCCACCGCCACCACTGCCTCCAAACCTTCCTAGTCCGAATTTTCAGGCCCATCAAACGCCAGTGGGCGGCAGGCTTCGCCATCACCTCACCCACTGGCGCACCATCACTTCGGACAGGTGGGTTTTAGAGATCGTCCGGAGGGGCTACTCCCTCCCCTTCGAGACTACCCCTCCAGCCATGCCACCTCAGTACCACCGCATGTCGTGGGATCACTTGGTGCTTCTTCAGCAGGAAGTTGCGGCCCTCTTGGCCAAGGGGGCCATCGAGCGCGTTCCAACGCCAGAAGTAGGTCGTGGTTGTTATTCCCACTACTTTCTGGTATTCAAGAAGGACAAGGGCCTGCGTCCTATCTTAGACCTCCGGAACGTCAATCGCTTCCTCCGCAAAGAGAAGTTCAAGATGCTCACTCAGGCTCAGGTCTTGTCTGCTCTCGATCCACAAGACTGGATGGTAGCGCTAGACTTGCAGGATGCCTATTTCCACATCCCAGTCCTGCAAGCCCACCGGCGTTACCTGCGGTACACGGTAGGCCACGAGCACTTTCAGTTCACTGTGCTACCTTTTGGCCTTACCGGCGCCCCTCGGATGTTCACGAAGGTGATGGCGGTGGTCGCAGCCCATCTGCGCAGATCAGGGGTTTCAGTCTTCCCCTATCTCGACGACTGGTTGTTGAAGGCGGGCTCGCCCCAGGCAGTCGTCTCCCACCTACAGACTACGGCCGACCTCCTGAACTTGCTGGGGTTCTCCATCAACGTGCCGAAGTTGCACCCGATTCCCTCTCAGAAGCTCCTCTTTATCGGAGCGGATTCGGGTCTATCCTCCCCAACAGCGAGTCCGGGATATTCGGGCTCTGATTCCCATCTTTCAACCCTTGTCCCGGGTTTCGGTCAGAGTGACTCTGAGGCTGCTGGGCCTCATGGCATCCTGCTGATCAATCATGCCAGATGGCATATGCGGGCTCTGCAGTGGGACCTGAAGTTCCAGTGGGCGCAGCATCAGGGGAACCTGTCCGATCACGTCCAGATCTCGGAGGGCACTGCACGACAGTTGCAGTGGTGGCTCACGATCCGGCATTGGGTCGACGGCAGATCCCTTCCCCAACCCGAGTTCACAGTGGTGACGGATGCGTCCCTCCTGGGATGGAGAGGCGGAGATCAGAGGCCTCTGGTCTCCGGCGGAGTCCAAGTTCCATATCAACCTTCTGGAGCTTCGCGCGATACAGCTTGCACTGAAGGCATTCCTTCCCTCTGTCAAGGGGAGAGTAGTGCAGGTGTTCACAGACAACACCACCGCCATGTGGTACTGCAACAAGCAAGGCGGGGTGCGGTCGTGGACCCTCTGTCAGGAGGCTCTGCGTCTCTGGACATGGCTGGAACATCAGGGCATGTCCCTGGTGGTTCAACACCTTGCAGGTTCTCTGAACGCCTCAGCCGCATGTGCATGCTCGATCACGAATGGCGTCTTCACTCGGAGGTGGTGCAAGGTCTCTTTCAGCAGTGGGGAGAGCCTTGGTTAGATCTATTCTCTCACCGAAGAGAACGCGCAATGTCATCAGTTCTGCGCGTTGGAATTTCCAAGGCGGCACTTGCTCGGCGACGCTTTTCGTCGCAAGTGGAGTTGCGGTCTGTTGTACGCCTTTCCGCCTATACCACTTCTGCCCAGAGTGCTGAAGAAGATCAGGCGCGAACGGGCACAAGTCATCCTTGTGGCCCCGGACTGGGCTCGAAGAGTATGGTATCCCGAGCTACTCAGTATGAGCATCGATCCTCCGATCAGACTGCCTCTTCGGGAGGATCTTCTGTTGCAGCAGCAGGGGACGGTCCCCCACCCGAACCTCTCCAGCCTCCACCTCTTTGCGTGGAGATTGAGTGGCGGCAGTTGATTCCTTTCGACTTGCCTCCTGAAGTTTATGATGTCATTCTGGCAGCCAGGCGTCCCTCTACTAAAGTGGTATACGCCTGCAGGTGGAACAAGTTTGTGGCATGGTGCACAGCAAAGGCTGTGGATCCCCTTTCTGCCCCTCTTTCTGAAGTACTTCTGTTCCTTCTTTCTTTGGCCCAGCAGGGCTCTGCTCTGGGCACTATCAAGTGCTACCTTTCTGCTATTTCGGCCTTTCTCAGGCTCCCTGATCAGCCTCTCTTTTCAAGTCCCCTGTTGTAAATAGATTTCTCAAAGGCATTACACACCTTTTTCCTCCTGTTCTTTTCGTGATGCCTCAGTGGGACTTGAATTTGGTTCTTACATACTTGATGTGTGCTCCCTTTGAGCCCCTTCACAACTGTCCTCTTCGTCTCTTGACCTTGAAGACTGCCTTCCTGGTGGCCATCACCTCCGCTAGGTGAGTGAGTGAGCTCCAGGCTCTTTCTTGTAAGCCTCCTTTCCTATCAGTCCATCCGGACAAGGTTGTGCTCTGGCCCCGTCCTTCCATTTTGCCAAAAGTTGTTACGGCCTTTCACATTGGGCAGACTATTACCTTGCCCACCTTCTTTCCGCATCCTTCCAGAGAGGAAGAGAGGCTCCACCGTCTGGACCCAAAACGTGCACTCTCATTTTATCTCAACCGCACACAGTTCCGGGTGGATGACCAGCTCTTTGTTGGCTACGTCGGCACCAAGAAAGGTCGGGCGGTACACAAGAGAACTATCTCCCGCTGGGTTGTCTTGTGTATCAAAGCCTGTTACTCTTTGGCTAAAAAAGAACCTCCGGTGAGGCTGCGTGCTCATTCCACCAGAGCTTCTGCGGCCACTACTGCATTGGGACGTGGTGTCCCCCTGCAAGACATCGGTCAGGCAGCCACGTGGGCCTTGCTGCACACGTTTACTAAGCATTATTGCCTGGACAGCCAAGTCCGGAGAGACGGCTTCTTTGGCCGTTCTGTTCTCCGTGACTTTCTGGTGTGATCTTGGTTCGCAGACCCACCACCGGGGTTGGTATTGCTGGGGTATCTATTCTAAGGTAAGGAATCTATCACTATGTGTTTCTTTCAGATGAACAAGTTACTTACCTTAGGTAACGATATATCTGTAAGAGACATTAGTTAGTGATAGATTCCTTACCGCCCCACCTATCCTCCCCGTTCTGTGAACTGATTTCTAGGGTTAAGGTCATCCCTTTCAGGGCCCTAGTTTTAATGCACCAGTGGTCAGTATCTTGCATGGCTCTGCGTTCCTGGCGCGGAAAGTCGTGTACAGAACTGACGTCGGCGCGCGTGAGCGGCGTCTAAGTAGCGCCCGCGACGTCATCTCGGCGACCACGACGCCAACGACGGATGCGTAGCCGCACGACGCCACCTACCGACGCGCAGGGGTACTGCTGACGAAAACTTTCCGGATCCAGTCTGACGCCTGGGGATATTCTAAGGTAAGGAATCTATCACTACTAATGTTTCTTACAGATATATCATTACCGAAGGTAAGTAACTTGTTCTTCTTGAACAATGTTTTCTTCACCCATAGTTGCTACTTCTAGATGCTCAGCAGGCATTTGACTAATGTTGGTTATTCTTTTTTAACGTCCTTCACCCGATGGGGATTTTTTATCCGTTTGGGTCCAAGCCTGTTTTAAGGGCTTGTACACATAGGGTACATCAGATATGTTGGATCATTCTGGGGGATCCAGACATGCTTGCCTCCCCTCCGCTATTGCTGTTTTGTTGCAGGGATTCTGCACAAACACAGAACTATGCGTAGGATTATGGGACTGGGTCATCCTACCACATTAGTACCCATTACACCAGGACCGACTAGCTATAGTGTCTCATTTGCTCTCCTAGTCACTCACAGAGAAACAAATGATTAGACACCCCAGAACACAACACTCCCGACTCTCTCAGGAATCGCTGTTGCAGGACACACCCTTTGGCTCGCACTCTTGTCCACAATAAGATCTGACAGAGACACAAATAAGTTTAAAATATTTATTTTAACTAACGTGATCTAATATGCAGTATACGTGCCACACAAGCAGAAAAATGCATAATACAAATACGGTCAGCATAGCTGTTAGTGCATAAATCATGAAAGGAGCTGCCATTACGAAAAGACAGGATAGCCTAACCTCCTTCCCCTTGCATAGAAGCAGAATGATTATATATTAGAAGATCTCTGGGTGTTATCTGCAGACCCCAAACCTCAGTCTATAGATGGTAGATCTACATCATAGGTGCAGTCTGGCTCTTCTGCCTGGAAAGCTCCCTATCCAAGTGTGTGCTACCTATTCATATATTCCAATAAGACCAAAGTACTTGTTCCCAAACAGCTGCATCAGTATGTTTTGTTTAGGTGTTAGGGTCTGACCAGAATAAGAAGGGGCATTGTTGATCGACCTTGTTCACAAAGTTCAGACTACATCCCAGGAACATGCAGAGTGTGAACACAGCGATAGGTTCTCATGTGAAAACGGCATAAGAGACATTTGCAAAATAAACTTGTGTAGTAACGTGCGCAAAGCAGCGGACAATCTGCAGCGTGCCCATGCTAACTTACAGAAGAGGACAATGTCCCCATGGGCCATGTGACAGTTTGTTCTTCTTATAAAGGCCATTTTCTTGCCTTATAATTGAAAAGCATACACGTTTGGGAATACGTTTTACATTACATTTACTTATTAATGTAAACGCTGATTATCCAGCTTTATCTTTAGTGTCCTGAGCTGCACGGGTCACCAATCACTCAAAATGTGGAGAATGCTAGGGGGTTCCAAGTAACCAGTACTCTAGGTGTTTCGTCTAAGACAGCCTCTTAACCCTCTGTGACGCTGGGTAGATATGGATAAGCAATCAAGACCCAGCTCAGAGGAGTTGGTATAGTTCTAATCTAGATACAGTAATAACCTAATTATCACAGCTACAGTGAAACTAAAAATGTCCAGCCAGAGCTGTGGTCACACAATACATTAGTAATACCTCAATAATATACATAAATATATTAGCAGTTTATAGAAGTCAAATCTTAGTGAACCACAAAATTAGCAAAGCAATAATGCAGCAGTGGTATATAACCATATAGTAGATAAACTATACCCTCTGGGTATGCACAATGTATAAAGTTGGCAAACACCAGATGGCAAAAAAGCTCTCAAATTATGCACAAAAATGCAAATTTGGAGCTTCTGACTGTGTTGAATGATGCTCCCAAACAGTAGATGTTCCCCGACAGTAGATGATCGTGATCACTACACTTCAAAATGTAGGATCCATAATCCTCCTTTGAAATTATACTAGGAGATTCTGATGTTCACTGCTCCTGACCCTAAAGTTTGTGAACTCCTGAACTAGAGCAAATCATAGAGATTATACCTGTTTAACCTACAAAACAAGAGGATAGTGCGTCAGTGCATGGAAAGTGCATTTGTTAAAAGCATGTGTTAAGGAACACTTGTATTGAAATCCACATTACACAGGTATGCAAACTATATCTTGGATCATTTTTTCCTCTATCTGGTTCACAGCTATTGCTAGTGCTGTTCATCAGCCGACTGTATTCAATAAGCAGGCATACAAAGAAGGTATTTAAGGAAGATATACGATGCCAGATTAACTGTATGAGAAATGATTGGGAGGTTGAAGGAAGATGTAAAATAAGTCATTTAAAATGTTCCGATCATGTAACTCCTGTTTCTCTCTGGGAGAGTGCAAAATGGACTGTAGTCTTTATTTAACATGGGGTCACAATAAAATTAAATTTGATAAGGGTTTTATAGAGCACGCTAATACCAGATGGCGTCTTGGTGCTAGTATCCAGAGAATCCTAAAAACCTGAGGACAGAGAGAAAGATGCAAGAAAAGTGTTACACCTTCAGCAGATAGTGCCTAGTTTGTGAGAAGCCAGGTTTTTAAATCCTTTTTGAATTTCAGAAGATTATGTTGGTATCTCATATGGTCTAGGAGTTCGTTCCACCATTTTGAGACAGAGTAGGAAAATTTTCTTCCACCCAGTTTGCTTTTCTGATTCTTGGCACTTGTACTTTTTTTTTTGGCTGTACTAGATCGCAAAGTTCTTTTTATAAATGTCTTGAAGAAAGCAGGGACCATTTAGGTGCAATCCTTTATGGACCCAAAAGAGTGCTTTGAATTGAATGCACTCCCCGATCGGGAGCCAGTGCAGTTTTGATTAATTTGGATACTGAGCAAACACAAGGAGATGATGGACGGAGCGCTGAAACTTTTCAGACACTCACCCCCAGTCACAGATTTGGGTTGAATCCATCCTCGTTCTTTAACTCACTTCGCCATCCCAGTTCAGACCCAGCTATATGCAAATCAGTCTTGACCCTGTGCCTCATGGGAACAGTCCAGCCCGATCTGCCAAGCCAGTTCTTCTCTGGACCGGAAACAATCATCCTGGTACCGGTTTCGGGGTAACACCCCATATTAGCCGGGCTAGCTTGAATCCAGTGACAGTGAGCAAGGGACCCACGTCTGGGCATACCTGTAGGAAGCTGGGTTTTTTGTTCCAGTAACCCCCCCACTTTTTGCCAGACTACTGATGCCCTTTGACTTGATGTGCCCTTGGTCCCTGCCAATCAGGTTCCCAGGGCCTGTGTTTTTTTCCCAAAAACTGTACCTTGTACCCCCAATTGGCACCTCTCTGGCCACATGTCAGTCCCTTCTAAAAGGTACCATGGGTACCAAGTGCACTGTGGCCAGGGAAAGCCTCTAAGGCCTGCAGCACTTATTGCGCCACCCTTAGAGGCCCTGTACCTTTACACATGCACACTGCCATTGCAGGATGCGTGTTTTGGTGCAGAACAAAGTGAAGAGTCGATATGGCACACATCCCTGTGTGCCATGCCTACAACCCACTGCCCTGGCATAGGTAAGCCACCCCTCTAGCTGGGTGCACTATACCAGTGGTGAAGGTACAGGTGCATGAGCTCTGTACCCCTACAGTGTCTATACCAATTCTTAGACACTAAGTGCAGTAATGCCATTAAGAGTATATGGTGCTGGGAGTTTGTCATTATGAACTCCACAGCACCATAATGGCTTCACTGAAAATTGGGAAGTTTGGTATCAAACTTCTCAGCACATTTAACCCACACTGATGCCAGTGTGGGATTTAATTAAAAATGCATTCAGAGGGCATCTTAGAGATGCCCCCTGAAAAACGACCAGCCTCTGGTGGGTTCCCAGACTGGTACACACCAGCCTGCCACCACGAGACATGTTTCTGGACCCCTGGGGTGGGAGCCTTCGCTCCCTAAGCCCAGAAACAAAGCCTTTCCTGGGCTGAGGTGTTTCACCTCCCCCAGGCCAGAAAGAGCCATCTGTGGCAGGGGAGCTTCAAAGGCCTTGCCGCTTTTGTAATGCGACCCCCAGCCTATCCTTCTATCAGGAGCAGGCCCCCTTCCCGTCTCTCCTCCTTTTCGGCGGGAAGACAGGCGGGAAAAATTAGCACAGCCCAGAAGTGTGCCCACCTCTGCCAACCCCACCCCTCAGGTGGGGGAGGTGAACCCCACTCTTCAGTGCCCGCCATCTTGCAGATGGCAGGCACTCTCCAATCAGGATTAGGGATTGTGCCCACTCCCCACCTAGGGTGAGCACACAAAGGGTGTAGTCACCCTAAGGTCAGTAGCCAATGGGCTACTGACCTCGAGACCCCTACAACGCCCCCTAAATACAGTATTTAGGGGGCAGCCCTGAACTAAGACAAGAATCGACAAGAAGAAGAGAAGAAGGACCGAAGAGCCGTGCTGTACTAAGAAGAGGATGCCCACTGACTTGGCCCCAGCCCTACCGGCCTGTCCCCACCTCGAACCTGCTCCAGCGAAATCCCGGTGTGTCCTGCAGCCAGCAACCTCGAGAACCCGGAGGACCTGACCTGCTTTCCACCCCAAAGACTCTTTCTCCCGTGAGCACCGGATTTGCTCATTCTTTGTTGTAACCGGAGAATCCCCATTGCAATCAACAGGGCCCCCTACGCCAAAACAGCACCCTGCACCCAGCCGCCCCTGTGCCGCTGCGGGTGTACTTTGGGTGCTAACTCCGATCCCCCTTTGCCCTGAGCCTAACACCAGGAGCTTTGCTCCCACAGCCTAGTGGCCTGCCCTGAGCAGCCACCAACCGGAGGCCCCCTATCCCCCTTTGGATAACATTGGGCATCAGCACTCTGCACCCGGCCTCCCTAGTGCCGCTGAGGGTGTTTTGAGAGTGCATCCTTGACCCTAGGGGAACCCTTGTTCTAACCTCAGAAACTCAACCCCAAAGACCGATTACTTACTTACCTTATAACCGATAACTTAATTTCTCTCCATAGGAATACATTGACTGTTTTTCCTTAATAATTGTTCTGTGTGGAGTTGAACTGTATGAACCCAGAAAAATTACACTGCACAAAACTGATTTTACACAGAGTAGAAAATTTAACTTAAAAAATAATCCAAAATGTAACTAAAAAGTAATCTGTACAGTAATTTCGAATCCTTGACATACCTGTATTTCAAACAACTGCATTTGAACTTGCATTCAACTGTAGACCCTGCATAATATATTGCAAAGCATTTATTTCACTTACCTGTGCCAGGCTTGGCTTGGTTCTAGAAATAAAATAACTTAATATTTTTATACAAACAAAATTGGTCTGAGTTCAGACTTTGAGTGTGTGACATCATTTGCTGATTGAGTGTGTACAACAAATGCTTAGCACTGACCTCTGATAAAGCTGTACTGCTCGCCCACACTACCACAAATAGAGAGTAAGGTGCTATCTACTTTTACCTCTGTCTACCTTTGGGGTTCCACTGGACTCTGTGCACACTATACCTCATTTTGGTAGTGTATATACAGAGCCAGCTTCCTACAATACCCTGCCAACTTAGAACGAACAAAGCAAACACAAGGAGATGATGGATGGAGCGCTGAAACTTTTCAGACACTCACCCCCAGTCACAGATCTGGGTTGAATCCATCATCGGTCTTTAGCTCACTTCGCCACCCCAGTTCAGACCCATGCTTGTTTCCAGTCCAGGAAAGACTTGGCTTGGCAGTTCGGGCTGGACTGTTCCCATGAGGCACAGGGGCAAGACTGATTTGCATATAGCTGGGTCTGAACTAGGGTGGCAACGTGAGCTAAAGAACGATGATGAATTCAACCCAGATCTGTGACTGGGGGTGAGTGTCTGAAAATTTTCAGCGCTCCGTCCACCATCACTTTGTGTTTGCTTTGATATGGATACTGAACAGAGTTTGTGAAGATTTAGTCTGAAGTTTATTCAAGACTCGTGCTTGTTCTCCTACTAATAAGGCACTGCAGTAATTTATTTTCGAGATGACAAGTGGTGAGAAGTTTTCCTGAGTTCAAGTGGGAGATACTGTAAGATTTTAGTTTTTTAATTTTCAGCATAAGAAAGCATGAAAAGGTTATTTGATTTGAATTGTCAACAAAAGTAAGTTTGTTGTCGAACACCACACCCAGATTTCTAGCCTTCTGAACAGGGGCTGGCAACGATTCTAAGCTTTCTGGCCACCAGGCAGTGTTCCAGAAGGTGAATTTGTTGTTAAACAACAGCATCTCTGTTTTGTCAGAGTCAAGTTATAGATAGTTTCGTGTCATCCATTGAGCAATATCGCTCATGCATGCACTGAATTGAGAGGCTACTTTTTCAGGGTCTGCTGAAACAGACACAACTAATTGGGTATCATCAGCATAAAAACATACTGAGTACCCATAAGATCTAATCAGTTGGAAAAGAGGGCGTGATATACACATTAAAAAGGGTCGGACTCTGGGATGACTCCTAAGGAACCCCACATGGCCAATTAAAAGGAGTGAAGGTGTATCCCTCCAAGGTAACTATTGCTCTCTATTTGCGAGAAATGATCTAATCAATTTTAGAGCTATTACATTTATACCAATTGTTTCAAGGCGCTTGACCAGTGTGTGATGGTCTACTCTGTCGAACGCGGCCGATAAGTCCAATAGGTCCAGGGCCGCACTGTCTCCTCTATTAGCAATGGATCTGATCTCCTCGGTGGCAGCCAAGAGAGCAGATTCTGTGCTGTATTTCAGTCTAAAACTGTGTTGAGTTGTGTCAAGACAGTTGTTGTCGTCTAGAAAGGAGGTAATTTGCCGGTTCATTGCCCCCTCCAGTATTTTTGCCGGGAGTTAAGCGTGAGATGGGCCTTCAGTTTGTTTCTTCAACGGGGTCCAGGGAAGGTTTTTTAAATCAAGGGTAATATGGAAGCTTTTTTCAGACTATTGGGAAATATCCAGTTTCCAGAATTGTATTCATTATGGATGTGAGATAGTAAGCAGTAGTGTTTGAGACCTGATAAAGCACCCTGGGAGGACAGGGATCCGTAGGAGATCCTGATTTGATCTTTTTTAAGCAGGAGGCAGTTTGCTCAATTGTAATCGATGTGAAAGTGCTTAAGATTGGAAAAGAATCAGGATGATGATACTCCGGAGTTATGTTGTGTGTAGTGGGGGAGGGTAGGTCAGTAGTTTGATTGTTAAAATGTAATAATATTTCTCTTCCAGGGGATACTCATAAGCACTGAATTATCCCCGCCCACCTGCGGGATCCCGGAGCATATAGAAATATACATATATATATGAGTATGTTGGGGATCACAAGTGCATAGCACTTCCGCGACATACATATATACATGTATATAAATACATAAATATGCAGCCTAACATAAATTCCAATAAGGCAAAATGCCAAAATTACAAAGGTTTTCCCTGTACAGACAATCTCCTATATACACTCTGTAATAGAGAACATACACTGTAATAGTGTTATGCAAGAAAACCTTTATTTTCAGAGAAGAAAACATGTAATAGCAGGCAGTTGGCCCATAGGCTGCATAGCTGAATAAATATCACCGTACAGTAAAACACTGGCACCTTGCCTTTAAGGCTTCCAAGAACTTGGACACTTTGCCTTTAAGGCCTCCAGGAGACCCTCTGCTCCCATCATGCACCACAGGTGATAGGTCATTTCTTTTTCCGGCTCCTTCTATGAGGATCCTGGAGCTTGAGCTCGACAGTTTTCTGACTTTTCTGTCAGGAATTGTTTTCTTCTTTGGTTTTTTGCGATTTTCCTGTGCTGGCAGTGGTTTATTACCATTCTCTGACAAAATTTCACTCTTTTTCTGTCAGAATGCCAGCTCTTTTCCACAAATGTCCATCCTGTGGAAAGAAGATGGCCATCTCTGATCCACACTCTGTGTGTATCGCCTGTCTTCCTTCCAGTCACAAGCCTGACACTTGTTACCATTGTCGTAAGTTTTCTACGAGGACTCTTCGCGACAGGGAGAGGGTTCGCCTTCAAGCTGTGCTCGAGAGAGGAAAAGTTCGGCTGGAAAGTGGCCTTGCGTGTCAAGAGCCCTCCTCTCTTCAAGAACACCGACGCCAGCATCATTCTGCCTCTTCAACATCGAGGAATCTGCAGATTGCGGACTGTTCGCCGTCGACGTCGTTGCCGCCGTCGAAGAAGCAACCGACACAATCTCCGACGTCGAGACGGCGTGAGTCTCCGTCGTCGAGAATCATTGACGTCGAAGCATACTGCCTCGGGCTCGAGGTATGGTCATGGCAAAGACCGATCGACGTCAAAACACCCATCTACGTCGAGACATCCGTCGACGTCAAGGCACTCTCCGTCACCTCCCCGTAGGTCGACATCGAGAAGTTTGCCGACGGCAATGGTGCCGCGAGACCAGTCGGCGTCGAAGACTCTCGAGGCTATTGACGTCGAGGAGGCGAGAGCGTTCGACGTCGAAGTCCCTGAGTAGACGGTCGACGTCGAGGACATCTTTGAGGGAGGTGAGGTCGCCGTCGAGGGCAGCGAAGTCCTTAACTCCTCCTAGCCATCATCCCACGTCAAGGGAGAAGTCGACGTCGAGGAAAAACACAGGTCGACGCCGAGGCGCTCGACGTCGAGAGCTAAAGAGCCTGCTGTTGCCCTCGGATGAGGTTAGAGCTGCATCTCTATCGTCTTCAAAATCTGGATCTTCTCCAGGACTGCATATTGTCCAGATCTCCCCGGAAGGCTCTCCGGTGGTTGGTGAAGATGCACGGCGCAGGATCCCTAGGGCCCTCAGTAGCCCGAGGTCTGACTTTTCCCGTACCTATTCTCCTTCACGCTTGTCCAGGGATTCTCCATCCCCTAAAACACCTCGAAGATCAAGGTCACCGACTGTGGTTTCTTCCAGAAGGAGGAGTCCAAGCAGATCACGATCTCCACATGCCCGCCATGCTAGATCAAGGGACAAATCTCGCTCTTATCATTCTTCTCCAAAGAGAAGGCGGCATAGGTCTCCCACCCGGTCTTCTTCCACCAGGTCCTCTATCAGAGACTATTCTCCAACTTTGACAGCTACACCTGCATCAAGAGTTTCTCCAATCGATGACCTCAGCACCTTTAGTGAAGTTCTCTGTAGAGGAGCGAATAAGCTGAACATCTCTGTCTGTCCCGGCTGTTACCTCCTCAGTGATTTTCGAGACTCTTCATCATCGCTCCTCGGCTCGGCCTTTGCTTCCTCTTGTCCCAGGCCTTCTCGAACCTGCTATGCAGACCTTTTTGACACCGGCAACGGTGGGAGCTGTTCCTTCCCGAATAGCCAAAAGTACAAGGCTCCGGACCAAGATCCTTTGTTCCTTCGATCGGATCCTCCTCCGGATTCCATCATTGTGGCGGCGGCTAGAAAGACGCACTCATCTATGTCTTCCTCCTCAGCGCCTCCGGATAAGGATAGTAAACTGATGGACTCTTTAGGTAGAAGGATGTGCAACACTTCAGCTTCTATCATGAAGGTCTCCAGTGCCTCCGCTCTGCTGGGGAGGTATGAAAGATCCTTGTGGGATTCACTGGGACGTTTGCAGACAAACTCCCAAAAGAGGACCAGCAAGACTTTCGAGAAATTATGCAAGAGGGAGGTCTAGTGGCTAATCAGGTGATTAGTGCTTCCGCTGACTCATCCGATCTGGCTGCCCACGGATACTCCCATGGTATCTGTTCGAGGCGTTCTGCTTGGTTACGCTTGTCTGGCCTCAAACCCGACGTCCAGCGGAAGATAACCAACCTGCCTTTCAACGGTTCTTCTCTCTTCGGGCCGCATGCGGACGAAGAAATGGCGAAGATGAAAGCAGAGCTGGACACGGTGAAAGCTGTGGGTCTCGAAAAACTGAAGGAATTTCGTAGGCGCTCCCGCCCCTACGATAAACGCCCGTTCCAACAGAGGGTTCAAACCCCTCAATGGTCGGCTCAGGGTCAGCAGCAGCAGAGGTCTCACTTCCACCAACGGAGACCAGGAAGAGGAAGAGGGACCAATAGACAGCAGGCCTCTACCTCAAAGCAGCCATCAAAGCAATGAGGGAGTGCTTCCTCTAAACACGTGTGCCACTCCGGTAGGAGGAAGTATCGCATTACATCTGGAGGAGTGGAGAAACATAACCATCGACAAATGGGTGTTGAATATTGTTCAAAATGGATACTTGCTACGGTTCAAGATCCCACCTCCATCGGTTCCTCCAGACGGACGAGTCCGCTTGTGTCATCACATTTTACACGAGGAGGTAAACGGTCTTCTACAGAAAAAAGCCATAGAATACGTCCCTGTTCATCAGAGACGACCGGGGATATACTCTCGATATTTCCTGGTCAAAAAAAGAGGTCCGACAGTAGAATTCAGACCAATTCTGGACTTGCGCATCTTGAACAAATACATCCGCAAAGAGAAATTTCGAATGCATCAAGGAGACTGGATGTGCTCCATAGATCTGCAGGACGCTTATTTCCACATTCTAGTGTCCAGAAAACATCGAAAATTTCTCAGTTTTCAAGTTGCTCGACGTCACTTTCAGTTCCGAGTCCTACCTTTCGGACTGAAGTCAGCCCCACGGACTTTTTCAAAGTGCATGGCAGTAGTGGCAGCTTTTCTCCGCAGACGCAAAATATTCGTTTACCCGTATCTGGACGACTGGCTTCTGAAGAGTTCAACTCCTTCCCTGCTCCAGTCTCATCTTTCCTACAGTCTCCAGTTAATGAACAAGTTGGGTCTACGAGTCCATTTCAAAAAATCGATTCTCAATCCGACCCAGAACATTCACTACCTAGGGTCGTCGCTGGACACCTCGGAAGGAAGCGTGTGTCCTTCGGCGGAGAGGTTTTCATCAATCATGATCAAATGCCGAGAACTCCTGCGGACTCACCACCCAACAGTCCGACAAGTGTCCTCTCTCCTGGGTTCCATGGCTTCCTGCATCTTCATAGTTCCCAATGCCAGATTGCACATGCGTCCCCTGCAGCAAGCTCTGGAAGACCAGTGGGTGCAAGCATCGGGCAGCTGGGAAGATCGGATCACTCTGTCCCAGTCTGCCAGGGACTCCATTGTGTGGTGGACAAAGCGATCACATCTAATGAAAGGTGTTCCCTTCCATCAAGAGACTCCGACTCAAACTATAGTGACAGACGCCTCCCTGCAAGGTTGGGGCTCTCATATGAATCACCTTCAAGTGCAAGGGCTATGGTCGGACACAGAAAGGGGATACCATATCAATTTACTGGAGTTGAGGGCTGTCCAACTAGCCCTAAAATCCTTCTTTCCGTCTCTTCAGTCCAACTCCCTCTTGATTCAGACAGACAACACCACGATGTTTTATCTGAACAAGCAGGGAGGCACCAGGTCCAGAATTCTGTCTCAGGAGGCACTAGCCATTTGGAAGTGGCTTCTGGCACGGCATCTCACCATCACGGCTGTCCATGTGCCGGGCGTCCTAAATGTACAGGCGGACTTCCTAAGCAGAGAGTTCGTAGAAGCGCACGACTGGGTGCTAAACACCGAAGTGGCTCAGGATATCTTTCAAAGATGGGGGGTGCCGGACATAGACTTGTTCTTAGATGCAACAAACGCCAAATGCCCAGTCTACGCGTCCAGGTATCACCAACCAGGTTCAAGCGGGAATGCTCTGTTGATAAGATGGTCTCAGAGCTTACTCCAGTATTGGAGCTTTCATAGATTCCCATGCTTGGAATCATTCCCCGTCGTCGAGATGGGAGTCTCGGTAAATATAAAATAGTAGTAAATAACCATTACAAAAGAGAAACGGGCCTAGGCCTAATCCCATTTTGCAACCAGACCATGTCTTTTTGTAAAAGAGACCAAAAAGAACAGGCAGCCAATCAGAGCAGCCTCACCCTCTAGAACCTTGGTGAAAGAACCTCAGCTCCTCAGATTTTCTACCGCACATTGTGCAGAAGGGAGTCTCCTCGAGCTTTGCTCTACTTCAACTCTTCAAGTGTTTTTTCCAGCTATTTTCTTCAGGTTTTCATTGAAAATCCTTGGGTAATGTCAGATAAAGGAAAGAAAGCTTTATTTAAGACTTGTGCCACTTGTGGCAAGAAGAGGCTTTATGTGGAGGATAGGCATAAAGAGTGCATATATTGCCTATACCCGGACCACAAAGCTGCGGAGTGCAAGATTTGCCGCACCTTTTCCACCAAGACTCTCCGGGACCGTGAGGGTCGCCTGCTAACCTGGCTCCACAGGCTGAAGTCTAGGAAGGAACCACTGTCTAGTGATAGTGAGGAGTCGTCTTCCGCCGCCTCATCAAGAAGGTCAGTCAAGAGGGGTAGAGGTTCCCCTTCACCATCTGGGGGTCTCCCCTCTAAGGCCTCAAAAAAGACCCCAAAGGAGTCTGAGGACCAGGGTCCTGTCAAATCTCCTCACTGCGGTGTAAAGGAGAGGGAAGGACTAATTACACCACCTGCGACGGTCCCTAGCCAGGACAAATCTTTTAAAAAGCCCTCTTCACAGTCCTCTGGAAAGAGTGGCCATTCGTCGTCGACGCTGCGCAAGCCCTCTTCGACTAAACTTCCAAGATCGCAGGCTAAAAGTGCTCCGGCGTCGACGGGAGTGTCTACGTCGTCATCCATACCAGTGTCGACGGGCTCGTCGACTAGCACTTCTTCAACAACGTCGACGATGGTGCCGACGAGGATATCGTCTACGGCGTCGACGACGACGGTGGCGTCGACGACGACGGTGGCGTCGACGAAGACGGCGGCGTCGACAGTGGTGGCGTCGACGACAGTGACGACGACGTCAGCAGGGGCAATGCTTATCTCGTCGACTACTATGTCGACGACGCCCATCGTTTCGGCGACGGTCAGCACGTCCACGCCGCTTCCGTCGACGGTGGATCCGACTGCATTCTCGTCGACGGTGATTCCGTCGACGCGGTCGTCGACGACGATTTTGTCTTCTACGTCGACGGGACTGTCGACGACTTCGTCGACGGGGAAAATTTCCATTTCGGTGAGGAGGAAGCAAATTTCGCCAGACATGACGTCCCCTAGAAAAGTGGATTCTTTACCACCTGCATTACTTCTGGATGAGGAGAAGGACTCTGAGGGTGAGGACAGTCATTTTGGCGATGCCAATAGCCCTTCTCAGCTGATAGTCAAATGTCAGGACACTGATTCGGAGGGTTATTATTATCAAGATCAGACATACGAACAATCATTTTCACGCCAAGAGGATGTTCAACAAGAGATGGTGTCTGTTCCCACTTCTCTTTTGGCTGATTTATAGGGGATGCTTTTAGACTACCGACGGAGGTTTTCAGCTCATCCTCCGCCTTCACAACCCGCCTTCTTGGCTCAACCTGTGCCTCCTCCTCCTGCCACTGTGATGGTTTCACCACCTCCATCAGCTCGGCGGCATACTCAATTTCCAACACCATCTGATGTCCTTCCTCCGGATCAACACCAGGATGATTCCACAGAGGAAGAAGAGGGGGAGCTTGTACAACAAGATCAGGGAGATGAATGGGATGATTATGTAATCCCTGATCCTGCTTCTCCGGCTCCTGCCCCGATTGATTCCCCCCCTGCTGACATTGGGGGTTTCCACAAATTAATGGAGAGAGCATCACTGCGTTTCGAACTTCCCATGCCTTCAGTCCAAACGGAGTGCTTTCTCTATGATTTTAAAGAGCCGAATAGGAAGACGGTTCGCTCTATTCCTATCGTGGCTCATGTCTGGGAAGAAGGCATTAAGGCCATGAAGAATCCGGCCACTGTGATTCCAGTCTTGCCGCGTCTGGACAAAAAATATAAAGCCCCAGACGACAGCCCAGCTTCATTGACTGGTCAGCCAAGACCCGACTCGGTCATTTCGCAAGCAGCGCAGAGGAAGTCGAGGAATCCTTCAGCGCCGCTGACTACACCTCCTGACAAAGAGGGCAGACGCCTCGACAACGTGGGGAAAAGATTCTCCTCCATGGCCAGCCTTGTCATCAGAGCTGCGAACGCATTAGCGATTCTTGGAAGGTACGACCGCCAGATGTGGTGCGACCTCTCGCCTTACCTGGATCAGTTGTCTGATACTTCCAAGTCTGAAGCAAAGAAGATCTTGCAGGAAGGGGAGATTACGTCCACGGAGGTAATCGATTGTGCGATGGACATCACCACAACGGCTTTCCGGTCCCTGGCTGGTGCAGCTGTGCTTCGTCGCCAGGGTTGGTTGAAGGCAACATGGTTCCGGCCAGAGATCCAGAACAAAGTCCTGGATCTTCCTTTTGATGGTGAGGAGTTGTTCGGCAAGCACATAGATGATACCCTTCAAAACATCAAGAAGGATACGGAAACTGCTGGGTCCTTGGGGACCCTTCAATACAAGAAAGCGCCATTCCGTGGAGCTAGGGGCAGAGGTGCTCCATCCTACAGGGGCTCCTACCAACAGCAGAGGTACTCCTCTTATGGTTCCACACCACAATCTTACCGTCCTTCTTATCAGAAGCAAGGCCAGACGTCATCTTTCTCTAGGTCGAACACTAGAGGGAAGCAGAATCGTCCCCGGACGGGACGCCTCTAGAGGCAATAGCGGCGATCTCGCTCTTTGCGCTGTGCCCTCCTCTTCCTCGAAGACATCTGTAGGAGGCAGGGTGTCTCGATACCTCCACAATTGGCAACGGATAACGGACCGTTGGGGTCCTAAACATCATTCAGAGCGGCCACACCCTAGAGTTCATTCATCTTCCACCATCCAGGACCCCTGCCGCCAACTCCGCCAAACACCTGCGTCTCCTCCGGCTGGAAGTCCATCATCTGCTGGTCAAGGGAGCAGTAGAACCGGTCCCTCTCTCTCAGAGGGGCAAGGGGTTTTATTCCAGATTTTTTCTGGTAAAGAAAACATTGGAGAAATGGCATCCCATTCTAGACCTCAGGGAGCTCAACACTCCTCTCACAAAGCTATCTTTTCGGATGGTGTCTCTCCAGGACATTCTGCGTCTTCTCAACACTGGAGATTTTATGGCCACTCTCGACCTCAAGGATGCATATTTCCACATCCCCATTCATCCGGCCCACAGGAGGTTTCTACGGTTTACAGTCGCCAAGAGCCATTTTCAGTTCAAAGTGCTGCCGTTTGGTCTTTGCTCAGCTCAGAGAGTCTTCTCCAAGGTGCTGGCACCAGTAGCAGCTTTCCTCAGGAAGCAGCATTTCCAGGTCTTTCCCTACCTGGACGATTGGTTACTAAAGGCCTCGTCCAGGGAGGCAGCAGAGGAAGCGGTCGACGCTTGCACTTGTCTCTTCTCCAATCTGGGCCTGACTCTCAACAACGCCAAGTCTTCTCTCCTCCCGCCCAGGAAGGTTCAGTTTCTGGGAGCAGTTCTAAACACATCTCTCAACAAGGTGTTTCCATCTCTGGAGAGACAAAGAAATCTAATCTCCATGGCTCATTTAGTGCGAAGAAAAGAGTGTCTTTCTGTTCGCCGTTTCAAATCCCTTCTAGGGATGATGTCCTCCTGCATTCCCTTAATACCTCACTGCAGACTGAGAATGCGTCCTTGCAGGAGCACCTGAACTTGCAGTGGAAGCAGGTGAGCGGTTCCTTCGACGACCAGCTAGTGATCACTCACGCCATGAAGCAAGCCATCCTCTGGTGGACAAGGAAAAATAATTTATCCCAAGGTCTATCCTTCGTAAACACTCCAGCGCCTCAAGTGGTGACGACGGATGCCTCTCTGGAGGGTTGGGCGCAGTGTTGCAAGATCTGCAGGTCAGTGGTCATTGGCTTCCGGAACATCGCCTCCTACACATCAACCTCTTAGAGCTACGAGCGATTCGTTTAGCTCTTCAAGCTTTTCTTCCAAGATTGCAGGGGTTGTCGGTTCTTGTCCGGACGGACAACACCACAGCCATGCATTACATCAACAAGGAAGGCGGTTTCAGGTCCTTTCTCTTGTCACAGGAAGCCCAGGCGATTTGGGAGTGGGCTATCCTGCACAAGATTTCTCTGAAAGCAGAACATTTGCCCGGAGTACTCAACGACAAAGCGGACAGGCTCAGCAGGCTGAAATCTGTCACCCACGAGTGGGAGCTGGATCAGGCTACACTGGAGGGTGTCTTTCGCCGGTGGGGCAGACCCTCCATAGACCTGTTTGCCACACCAGTGAACAGGAAATGCCTGTCTTACGCCAGCAAGCTATACCATCGAGGGTCGCTGGGGAATGCGCTTTCGATCGCCTGGTCAGGCGCATTTGTATACGCTTTTCCCCCATTCCGCTAATTCCCAGGTTGCTCATGAAGATGAAAGCAGAACCGTGCAGAATGATCCTCATAGCTCCAGCATGGCCGAGGCAGTTCTGGTTCACCGAACTTCACCTTCTCTCCTTGGATCGTCCTCAACCACTGCATCAGATTCCACACCTCCTCACGATGTCTCAGGGTCAGGTTTGGCACCCAGATCCTCGCTCGTTACAGCTCTCAGCATGGCTCCTGAGCAGCGAGAATTTCTTGACTTAGATCTTCCGGAGGAGGTTAAGGATGTCCTTTCGCAGGCGAGAGCTCCTTCCACTAACAAGACTTACCGCTTGAAATGGAAACGATTCTGCATCTGGTGTCAGGGTGCAGGGTTGGATCCTTTCTTGTCGCAGCCACACCACGTACTTCCATATTTCCTGTCCCTGGCTAAGGCAGGTCTGGCTCATTCTTCCATTAAAGTACACCTAGCAGCGGTTTCTCGCTTTTGGCGCACCTCATCTGGGCCTTCTCTTTGGTCAGCCAGAATTGTTAAGCAATTTCTCAAGGGCCTCTTCAGGGTGTTTCCGCCAGTGAGACCTCCACCTCCTACGTGGCATTTGAACCTGGTTCTTTCTCAATTGATGAGACACCCATTCGAACCCATTCATCGAACGGATCTAAAGTTCCTCTCCTGGAAACTAGCTCTGTTGCTGGCACTCACTTCAGCCAGGAGGATTGGAGAGTTGCAGGCTCTTACAATTCAGGAGCCTTTCCTTCAGTTCAAGAACAATACAGTCATCATGAGAACTAATCCTAAATTCATTCCTAAAGTGCCTTCTACTTTTCATCTCAACGAGCCAGTAATTCTTAAGACCTTCTTCCCTCAGCCTTCTTCTCCTGCTGAGAGAGCTCTTCATTCTCTGGACGTACAGAGGTGCTTAAAGTTTTATTTGGACCGGACTAAGCCCTTCCGTAAATCTTCTCAACTTTTTGTGTCATTCAGCGCTCCCCGCAAGGGTTTTCCCCTTTCCAAGCAGGGGATAGCTCGGTGGGTTGTTAGCGCTATTCGATCGGTCATACAGCAGCGGGCAAACCCCTATAGGGTAAAGTCCGGGCGCATTCTACAAGGTCTGTGGCATCCTCGACGGCTCTGTTTGCTGGTGTCCAGATTAAAGACATTTGTAGGGCTGCGACTTGGAACAGCACTCACACGTTCACGAAACATTACTGCCTGGACGCTTCACTGCGAGATGACACAGCTGTGGGCCAGGCAGTCCTGAGGAACCTCTTCCAATGAGTGGTGAGCTTTCCTTTGCACCCCTCCTTCCTGCTTTTCAGCTTTTACACATTTTATCTTGTTTCTGAATTCATTTACTATTACCTCTGCATATTATTAATGTAGAAGTATGTTTTAACGAACGTTTATCAAAGTGTTATGCTTTATGATAAAATGTGTATGTTTACTGCTAGCTACTCTGATTCCAAGCATGGGAATCTATGAAAGCTCCAATACTGGAGTAAGAAAACAAGTTACTTACCTGTAACTTTGGTTCTCCAGTATTGGAAGCTTTCATAGATTCCCATGCGACCCACCTTCCTCCCCTGGGAAAGCTCAGCATCTCTCTGTGTGATTATTTCACAACGTATACGAAAATCTGAGGAGCTGAGGTTCTTTCACCAAGGTTCTAGAGGGTGAGGCTGCTCTGATTGGCTGCCTGTTCTTTTTGGTCTCTTTTACAAAAAGACGTGGTCTGGTTGCAAAATGGGATTAGGCCTAGGCCTGTTTCTCTTTTGTAATGGTTATTTACTACTATTTTATATTTACCGAGACTCCCATCTCGACGACGGGGAATGATTCCAAGCATGGGAATCTATGAAAGCTTCCAATACTGGAGAACCAAAGTTACAGGTAAGTAACTTGTTTTCTTACTCTACGCTTTTCCTCCACTGCCTCTCATTCCAGCAGTGATCACGAAGTTCTACAAGACCAACTCCAGGATGATTCTGATCGCTCCGGAGTGGCCACGCCAGTGGTGGTATCCGGATCTTCTACACCTTTCCGAAGTTCCGCAACAGACATTGCCTTGCCGTCCGGACCTACTATCCAAGAGCCAGGGGAGAGGGTTTCACCCCAACCTTCCTTCCCTCAGGCTGACAGCATGGCTCCTGAAGTCTTGCAGTATGGTCACTTAGACTTGCCAGCGGACTGTATGAACATACTTAAGGAAGCGAAAAGACCTTCTACCAGGGTTTCCTACGCTTTCATGTGGAAACGTTTTTACCTATGGTGTTTGAATAATGGTCATGACCCAGTTAGAGGGCAGGAACAGGTCATTTTGCTGTATCTCTTACACCTGGCTAAGTCAGGCCTGCAGTTTACATCTATCAAGGTACACTTAGCAGCAATAACGGCATATAGAAAATCACCTTCACAGGGTTCTTTTTCAAAATGCCAGTGGTGAAAGATTTTCTTGAAGGGTTAAAAGGTATACCCACCAGTACGAGCCCCTTCTCCTCCTTGGGAGCTCAACGTGGTCCTTACCAAACTGATGGGCGCACCTTTTGAACCAATACACAAGTCCTCCTTGCAGCACTTGTCCTGGAAAGTGGCTTTTTGGTTGCTATCACGTCGGCTCGTAGAGTCAGCGAGATACAAGCATTATGTTGTAAGGAACCCTACACTGTTTTTCACTCAAATAGGGTAGTTCTCAGAACTCATCCAAGTTTTCTGCCGAAAGTGATTTCAGATTTCCACATTAATCAGGTTATCACTTTGCCTACCTTCTTCTCTAATCCTTCTACACCTCCTGAAAGGGCCTTACACTCGTTAGACCTTAAGAGGGTGTTGAAGTTTTATCTGGATAAGACGAAGGTAATAAGAAAGACGGACCGCTTGTTTGTCAACTACGGTCCCATTAATACAGGATTGGCAGCTTCTAAAAGGTCTATTTCAAGATGGATAGTCTCCTGCATATCTCTAGCCTATCAATTAGCTAATAAGTCTCTTCAGGGAAAGCCTAAAGCGCATTCAACCAGAGGAAAGGCCTCTACTACGGCCCTCCTCAGGAACGTCCCTATAGCAGAAATCTGCAAAGCAGCTACATGGCGGTCTGTTCATACTTTCTCTCGCCATTACTGCTTAGATTCAGATGCTCAGGAGGATGCCCAAGTGGGACAAGCCTCACTGAGGAATTTATTTGCTAAATGTCATGTTAAGATGATCTGTTTTTTAATACTATTTGCTCGTCCGCGAGGTAGTGGGTATGGGCTTGCTACTCTGGCTTATGACTATTGATGAGTATCCCCTGGAAGAGAAGGATTAGTTACTTACCTGTAATCTTAGTTCTCTTCCAGGGGTATACTCATCAAAGTCATAAGCAACCCTCCCGCCTCCCGGACGAGCATTTTTTAGTAATTGCTACAAGTTAGTACACCGTGCAAAAAGAACTGACCTAACTGTCACCTGTGGTGCATGATGGGAGCAGAGGGTCTCCTGGAGGCCTTAAAGGCAAAGTGTCCAAGTTCTTGGAAGCCTTAAAGGCAAGGTGCCAGTGTTTTACTGTACGGTGATATTTATTCAGCTATGCAGCCTATGGGCCAACTGCCTGCTATTACATGTTTTCTTCTCTGAAAATAAAGGTTTTCTTGCATAACACTATTACAGTGTATGTTCTCTATTACAGAGTGTATATAGGAGATTGTCTGTACAGGAAAACCTTTGTAATTTTGGCATTTTGCCTTATTGGAATTTGTTAGGCTGCATATTTATGTATTTATATGCATGTATATATGTATGTCGCGGAAGTGCTATGCACTTGTGATCCCCCAACATACTTATATATATATATATATATATATATATATATATGTATATTTCTATATGCTCCGGGATCCCGCAGGTGGGTGGGGATAATTCAGTGCTTATGACTTTGATGAGTATACCCCTGGAAGAGAACTAGGATTACAGGTAAGTAACTAATCCATCATTGACCTAGTTATGAAAGAATTTTGCTAATATATCGCATAGGTCTTGACTGGCAGGGATTTTATTTTTGTTTTCAAATGTGGTGAGTGCTTTAACTGTTTTAAATAGTTCCTTAGAGGAATTACTGTCCGCTTTTATTTTGTTTGTGTGAAATTGTTTCTTTAATCTGATTTTTATATTCCTTTAATAGATTTTTGTAGTTTAGTTTTTTTCTGTGTACTATATTGCACTCTCCGTAACTGTTCCTGATGTCTACACTCTTTCTTTAGCTCCCAGAGTTCTGGTGAGAACCAGGGTGCAGACATCATTTTTCAATGTTTAGTTCTGTTTTCAATGGGGGTGAGCTGAGATACAGCCCCATTTCCCCAGGAATTAATTGCTGTAGAAGCCTGTTCTATGTCTTCACTTAGTGGGGGAATGGTCGTCATTAATAATGCATCTAGTTTGTTATTGTCAATTTTTTTCCAGTCCTAGAGTTTGCATAACCTGGGTCCCTCAGTTAGGCTCATTCTATTCTCTGGTATGGTCAGTTAAAAAAAAAAATGACTTTATGCTCATTCCAAGTAAGGGGAAGTATTTTGTCAATTTTTAAGTTTGGATCATTAGAAAATACACCGTCAAGTGTGAGGCCTGCAATATGAGTAGATTCTCTAACAAGTTGCTGGAACTCAAAGCTTTTAAGATTATCTAATAATATGTTTACATCCGTCTCATCCAATTGTTCCAGATAGAAAATGAAATCACCTAGAATGGTGAATTGTGGGGTAGTCTATACAGATTTCCATGAAAACCAAAGGGACTTTATAAAGTTCTTTCCTGGGCCTGGGGGGCAATAAATAAGTAGGCCGTTGAAAGTGAAGGTATTTTCGAATTTTTAGCGCAAAAAGCAAAGCCTCTGAATTTAAGTGAGAGGGAGGTTTGAATGAGATTTTTATGGAGATGCAGTGTATTATTGCCAGACCGCCGCCTCTCTCATGAGGTCTATTGTGTCTAACTACCTCATAGCCATCCGGTAGGCATTCTAAAAAGTCAGGGTCATATGCATCATCTGCCCGTGTTTCTGTTAAGGAGTCGATATTTGTGTTGCCTTGTTCAAGTAGATCAGCAAATTCAACTATGTTTTATAAGGGAGTGTGTATTAAGTAACAAGCAGTTGATTTTTTGTTTTTTATAAAAAGGCGATTTCTTGGTTGGAGGGATAGCCTTAGTTCTTTTTGCGCTATTTTCGGAGTGCAGGGGTTTGTGAACCCATAATGACAACTGTTGCATGTAAACCCCCTTCCTGCATTTCTGGGGTCCATGCCGGGGGATGTAGGGGGCTTACCTTGTACATTGAGTTCCATCAGGGCCTTTCTGGTGTAGCGAGGGTGGGAAAAATAACCAGGGGTTCTGGCGCTCTGCGCTGTCTGGCCGCAGATGGGCTTGCTTTTGGTGCGGATGCGATTCCTGGCCTCTAAAATAGGCCGTTGTAACGGGGGGTGTATCCGCTTCGGACACTTTGCACCAATAAGAATTGGACAAAATAAAGTGTAACTGGGGTCCAGCAACCTCATTCTGGCCAATGCAGGCTCCCCTGCAAATCCAGACTACTGACAACCCAAAATTAAATTAAAATAAAGATGAGAAAACTATAAAAACCATAAACTAAGTAAAATGGCAATACAAGCCTAATGTGAGTGCATTAAAAGCTAAGGGAGCCAGGCATCTCCCAATATGGCCCCCAAGGAGCCTACAATGCCTCCTTATTAAAGGTTTTTTTGTAAAGCTTTGTATTAGTTTTCAGGTTACATATAAACTGCAACAACCCCAAACGCCACAATGCCCAGTAAAAGAGTGAACGTAAGTGTGCCGCATAAGAACTAGATCTCAGACGATAGAGACTCTGAGTATGTCAGCTATTCCACCCCATACGTTATGGTGCTTGTCTGGGTAGCCACTAGATTTATATACAAATCTCTGCTGCGGCGGCGGCATAATCCACCCCCGGGGCCCATTAAATAAATGGCAGGGCTAGTCTTGAGCATCTGCGTCGGGCAATGTCCCTTTTTGCAATGATGAGGCCCAGCTTAACCAGGCTTAACCAGGCTTCCAGAAGGCCTAGGAGAACTAACTTCCGATTCGAGGGGACTATTTTGCTTACGATCTGGGAAAAGTTAGTGCAGATCCACTCCCAGTAGGCATGGATAATCAAACATTTCCTGACCATGTGGAAAAAGGTGCCTGCTGGGTGACCGCAATGCCAGCATCGCAGTGGTAGGACGACCCTCATCCTGTTCAGCCATGAAGGACTGCAGTATACAGGATGCAAGTATTTCAACCCGATGAGGTGAAGTTTCACTGAAATTGCCAATGTTCTTAAGGCCATTTTGGCCTTCACCCAGTCATCCTCATCCAAGGGGCCCACATCCCCATCCCATTTCTTCCTCCGTGTGTTCGTGGGGTCTGGGGTGTAATGGACTAATGAGCAATAGAGACAAGAGATGCCCTTTCTGACTAGTCGTGGGCCCAGCAGGTGTTCCTCCTGGGATTTATTTTGGGGAAGGGGCTCTGAGGAGTCGAGGGAAGCTTCAAGGGCACGCTGCAGCTGTAAAAAGCGATAAAATTGCATCTTGAGCTTAGTGCAAGTGTCCACAAGGTATTTTGGACGGGCACATAGATGTGCCTGTCCAGACGTTTCCCACAGTTGAGATGCCTATAGTGTCCCTAGTCCAGAAGCCCTCCAAGGCAACTGTTTGGCTAAGCCAGGACCAGACTCAAAGCGGAATCATTGAAAGTTGGCATCCTGTGCAACCCAATCAATCGCAGCGCCTGGTGCCAGCCAAGCAGAGACGACCAGGTAGCGGGCAGCAGAGTTGCAGGGGCGTTGCACCCGTAGAGAAGGTTGAGTATGCCATGGCGGTCCAACTCGCCAAGTTCCACAGCTATGCAGGGGTCGTCTTGGCCAGCAAAAAACAGTCAGTGATGGGGAGGAGGTGGCTGGCCCATTAGTATAGCTGGAGGTCTGGGAACCCCAGTCCACTGTTGTATGGGTTTAGCACGCATTTACGGCCGTAGCCCAAATAAAGCGCACCATGTCAAATTGTAGTGTGTGTAAGAAGCTTGGTGGATTAGGGTAAGGGTAGTTATGCAAGGTATAGAGAAACCCCGGGAGCGCAACCATTTTGAAGAGCGCCCCGCTACATGCCATGTTGAGTGGGAGTGTTGCCCACTGGGCCATATCCCTTCTCGCCCCGGCAACCAGAGATGTAACATTGAGGTCCCAAGCCTGTTGGGAGAAGGCGACATGCATTTCTAAATATCTAAAGTGACCAGAGGATCAATGGAGCGTGGTCATGGCCCTGATGTCCTTGTGAGAGCCTCGGATGAAGATATAGGTGGATTTGGGCCAGTTCACCATGAGACCGGAGGCCTCTGCGTAAATCTGTAGCATGTTTAAGAGGCGTGGGATAGAGGTTTCAGACTCACTTATATAGATCAGTAGGTCGTCCGCATACTCAGACTCGATCTTCATGTCCTTCAGGCCAGCAGAATCCACAGAGTTACGCGTCTCGCTGGATCCATTCCACCAGAGGTTCAGTGGTAAGCTCAAATAAATGGGGTGATGGGGCATCCTTGCCATGTGCCTCGGAGATAATTTGGGAGATTATTCTATTCACGCCGACTTTTGCCCAGGGCCCGGAGTAGAGAGTCCAGACCCAGTGGCAGAAGAGGGGACCAAAGTTCATGCGTTCTAAAAGACGGAACATGAATTTCCTTCGAACCCGGTCGAAGGCCTTCTCAAAGTCGTTCGAGATGAGGGCTATCCGGTCTGCACTGTCCTCAGACAGGTCGATTACGTTATGTACCCGTTGGAGGCAATGGCATGTTCTGCGTCCTGGCATTAACACTTTCTGGTCCGGGTGAATTTGGCAAGTGATGTGCCTGAGCTCTTTCCCTAAAACTGTACAATTGTTCCCCAATTTGCAAGTCATTTAGCACCCCTGTAAGTCCTTAGTAAATGGTACCCATGGTACTTAGGACATGGATACTAAAGAGGGTCCCTAAGGGCTGCAACATTTATTCTCTTCCAGGGGATACTCATCAATAGTCATAAGCACTGAATAGTCCCGCCCACGTGCGGGGACCCCGGAGCAATAGCCAATAATATGCATATATCTACATATATATACACATAAATACCCATATATACATATATATATATAGATGATATGCATTATATACATATGCAGCCTGAGAACATGTCACTAGGCTTAAAAAACTGCCGTCATTACATTGTAAATCTTTTACCTTGAAAACATAAAGACATATAAATCATAATATACTTATGATACATATAAAGAAAACTGCTTTGAGTTTGCTTTGAGAAACACAACCTTTATTTTCAAAGGTAAAAAGGTAAGATCATAGAGGCAGATTAGCCTAGAAAAGGCTGCATAGAAAACAATTGAAAAATTGGCGCCGTGCCTTTAAGACCACAGGAACCCCCAGGCTCCCATCATGCACCACAGGTGACAGTTAGGTCAGTTCTTTTTTCCGGCTCCTTCTATGAGGATCCTGGAGCATTGAGCTCGCCAGTTAGTGATTTTTTATCACTTTTTTCTGGTTTCAAGTGAACTTTTTAGTTTCACTCGACGTCTTTAGTAATTGTCTATCTAATACTACTATTTTTTCTGACTTTTGGCTATTTTTTCCTGTCATAATGCCGGCCTTATTTAATAAGTGCCCGGCCTGTGGAAAAAAGATGGCTAAGTCAGACCCTCACTCGGTCTGTATTGCTTGTTTACCTTCATCCCACAAGCCAGACCAGTGCTACCACTGCAGCAAGTTTTCAAGAAGAACCCTTAGGGAAAGGGAGAAGATTAAGCTGCACTCCATGCAGGAGAGAAGAAAAGAAGCAAGTGGGCGAGAAGAACATCCTCCAAGGAAGCCCTCCTCTCCAAGATTGGAGCGCAAAGAGAAAGGTGAGAAAAGGAAACATCCGTCAAGGGACAGATCGACATCCAAAATACCTTTGTGCTCCGAGTCGGCGTCTAAATCGACGTCGAGGTGTCCTTCGCCGTCGAAACATCTGATTTCAGGTGAGAAGACCCATAAGATGAAGTCGACGCCAACGCGTAGGCGGTCCAAGTCTGGCTCGCCTACGACGTCAAGAGGCCGGGGCTCGACGTCGACACATCAACGTCGAAGCCCGCCGCCGAGAGGGTCAACGGCGGCGTCGAGATCACCCCCGACGTCGAGAGGGCGGAGTGCATCGGCGTCGAGCCGACCACCAAGGGTTTCGACGCCGGTGAAACACAGGCTGTCGCCGTCGAGACGCATGACGTCGACGCATCCGTCGCCAAGGAGGTCGACGTCGAGGATATCGACGTCGAGATCTCGGAAAACACCCTCTGGGTCTAGATCAAGAAGATCGCGATCTAGATCGACGTCGAGGAGATCACAATCCAATCTCGGATCTCCTGCTGCAAAGAGACCTAGGGCAACGTCGGGAGACCGCTCGACGCGGGAGACCCAGGTGGTGACGTCAAGGAGTGCTTCTTCCTCCCCAGGGCTTCAGATAGTGCAAGTCTCTCCGGAACACTCACCAAGACCGTCACCAACCCCTCCAACTAATATCTCCCCGAGATGGCTAGGGGAAATAAGGGAGTGGAAGATCCGCAGAGTTACAGGACTGCCACGTTCCTCTACAAGATCCAGATCGCCTATGGTTCAGTCAGTGCACTCATCTGCAAGACAGGAGCGACAGGCCACTCCACAAAGGTCCCCACCTTTCAGAAGGCGCTCGTCACGTTCTCCTAGGAGTCGGGCATCCAGATCTCGACACCGTTCTCCTAGAAGACGAAGCCATAGATCTTCTTCGTGGTCTTCAGACTCCAAGGCTGATTACTCTCCTACTCTTTCTTCCTCTCCTCCGAGTAGAATTTCACCCATTGACGATATCCTGACCTTCAATGAGGTTCTCTGTCGAGGAGCTGCGAAGCTTCAAATTGAAATGCCTGTTTCCACCACCAAGACATCAGTCATTTTTGAAACACTACACCAAAGATCTTCTTCTAGACCATTGCTTCCCCTAGTGCCTGGCCTGCTGGAGCCTGCTCTACAAAAATTCCTTACTCCAGCTTCGGTGGGGGCGGCCCCGTCTCGGATTACTAAAAAGTATAAGGCTCCTGAGAGGGACCCTTTATTTCTGAGGTCTGACCCTCCACCGGACTCAGTTATCGTTTCAGCGGCACGGAAGAATCAGACAGGGGCAGCATCATCTGCGGTACCCCCAGATAGAGACAGTAAGGCCATGGATTCTGTTGGCAAGAGAATGTGCACTACCTCAGCCTCGTACATGAAGGTAGCAAGTGCCTCAGCCTTACTGGGTCGGTATGACCGCTCTTTGTGGGACTCTCTTTCACGCTTCACCGAGAAGCTCCCAAAGAAGACAAGCAGGATTTTCTGGAAATTCTGCATGAAGGTGGTTTGGTGGCCAACCAAGTCATCAGTGCAGCGGCTGACGCCTCTGATCTCGCTGCCCATGGTTATGCACATGGGATTTGTGCCCGTCGCTCTGCCTGGCTGAGATTGACGGGTTTGAAACCAGAGGCGCAACATCGGATTCTCAATCTCCCCTTCAATGGCACATCGCTCTTCGGCTCTCATGCTGACGACGAAATGTCCAGGATGAAGACCGAACTGGATACAGTGAAGGCGGTTGGGCTCGAGAAGAAGAAGGACTTCAGGCGGCGCTACCGCCCTTACGATCGGCGCCAATACCAGCAGAGGGTTCAAACCCCTCAGTGGTCCTCCCAGCAAAATCAAGGAAGATCACAATCCTACCAGCGTCGTCCTGGTAGAGGACGAGGAGGAACTCCAGACAGTCCACACCTGCTGCCAAGCAACAACAGAAGCAGTGAGTTCTTGCTTCCCCTAACTCCGTTACCCACTCCGGTGGGGGGAAGTGTCCGTTTCTACCTGGAAGAGTGGACCAAAATCACACTAGACAAGTGGGTGCTAAATATTGTAAGGAATGGGTATTCCATCAGGTTCAAGTCCCCTCCACCTTCTATTCCTCCTCAAAAGACTTTCATCCATCGCATAAATCTTCTGAGAGACGAGGTGTCCGCTCTACTCCTAAAGGAGGCCATCGAGGAGGTCCCATGGCATCAACATCGACAGGGAATCTACTCCCGATATTTTTTGGTCCCAAAGAAAGGTCCAAACAAGGAGTTCAGGCCTATACTAGATCTCAGGCTTCTCAACAAGTTCATTCTGAGAGAGAGGTTCAGAATGCTGGCATTACATCAAATAATCCCGCATATACATCAAGGGGAATGGATGTGTTCCATAGATCTTCAAGATGCCTATTTCCACATCCCAATCTCTCCAAAGCATCGAAAGTTTCTAAGGTTTCGCATCCAGTCAGACCACTTCCAGTTCACTGTCCTGCCCTTCGGCCTGAAGTCTGCTCCTCGCACATTCTCAAAGTGCATGGCAGTAGTAGCTGCTTTCTTGAGGAAGAAACAGATTTTAGTCTATCCTTACCTAGACGATTGGCTTCTCAAGAGTGCGTCTCCAACTCTTCTACAGCAGCACCTCTCTTACTGCATTCAACAACTACATCAGCTAGGTCTACACGTAAATTTAAAAAAAAACATCCTCAATCCAACACAGAGGATTCATTACCTGGGCGCAACTTTGGACGCAGTAAACGCAAGAGCGTATCCTTCGGAGGAGAGACTATCATCCATTCTCCACAAGTGTCAAACTCTCCTGAAGATACCTCAGCCCACGGCCAGGCAGATCTCATCTCTGCTGGGTTCGATGGCCTCGTGCATTTTCTAGTTCCAAACGCCAGACTTCACATGAGACCTCTACAGCAGACTCTAGAGGATCAGTGGTCCCAAATCTCCAATCGATGGGAGGATCTTTTAACTCTACCTCTATCTGTCCGCCTCTCCATCAGATGGTGGATGCGACGGAGCTCATCTCATCGTAGGAGTCCCTTTTCAGCAGGAACTGCCCAAGCAGACTCTGGTGACGGATGCGTCCCTTCAGGGTTGGGGTGCTCATATGGGGCCACTACAGACCCAAGGAATGTGGTCAGAGAAAGAGCAGCTATACCACATAAACATGCTGGAACTCAGAGCGGTGCATCTAGCTCTCAAGGCTTTTTCTCCTTCCATCAAATCGACCGCTCTACTTGTTCAGACGGACAATACAACAACGATGTACTACCTGAACAAGCAGGGGGGTACCAGATCCAGACCCCTGTCGCTGGAAGCACAGGCGATTTGGAAGTGGCTTCTGGCTCGAGACATGAAAATCTCTGCAATTCACTTACCAGGTGTCCTAAACATCCAAGCAGACAGCCTAAGCAGGCATTTCGCAGAAGCACACGACTGGGTGCTAAAACAAGAAGTGGTGCAAGATATCTTCCACCACTGGGGAACACCGGACATCGATCTCTTCGCGGACGCAGAAAACGCAAAATGCCGCGTCTTCGCCTCCATGTACCCGCAACCAGGATCCAAGGGGAATGCTCTGTTGATAGACTGGTCAGAGACATTACTCTACGCCTTTCCACCTATTCCCCTCATTCCCATGGTGATCAGGAAACTGTACAATTACAAGACAGAGATGATCCTGGTTGCTCCAGAGTGGCCTCGCCAGTGGTGGTACCCGGACCTTCTTCATCTGTCCAAAGTACCACACAGGAGGTTGCCATGTCATCCGGATCTGCTGACCAGGGCGGGCGGCAAGGTGTTCCATGCCAACCTGCCGTCCCTGAGGTTAGCAGCATGGCTCCTGAGTTCATCCAATATGGACATTTAGGTCTCTCTCAAGACTGCATGCAGATCTTGAAGGAGGCTAGAAGACCTTCTACGAGGAAGTCTTACGCTTTTAAGTGGAAGCGTTTTTACATGTGGTGTACTGCAGAGGGTCTTGATCCTATTCGAGGTCAGGAACAGGTACTGTTACCATACTTATTGTATTTGGCCAAAGCAGGTTTGCAATACTCCTCCATAAAGGTTCACCTGGCAGCGATAACAGCATATAGAAAGTCTCCCAATCAGATTTCTTTCTTTCAAATGCCAGTTGTTAAGGATTTCCTGGAGGGTTTAAAAAGGTCTATCCACCCGTTAGGTCTCCATCTCCTCCTGGGAGCTTAATGTGGTTCTCTCTAAACTAATGGGTCCCCCATTTGAACCCATTCACAAAGCTTCCCTTCAGCATCTTTCGTGGAAGACTGCTTTTCTCGTGGCAATCACTTCTGCCCGCAGGGTAAGCGAGATACAAGCCCTATGCTCTACAGAGCCTTATCTCGTTTTTCACGCGAATAGAGTGGTGTTACGTACTCACCCGAGGTTCCTTCCTAAGGTGATCTCGGATTTTCACATCAACCAGTCAGTTACTCTTCCTACTTTCTTTGCAAACCCTGTCACTCCTGCTGAGAGAGCTCTACACTCTCTAGACCTAAAAAGAGTGTTAAAGTTCTATCTTGATAAAACAAAAAGTGTACGAAAGTCTGACCAACTATTTGTGAATTATGGTCTGTTGAACACTGGTTTCCCTGCCTCTAAAAGGTCCATTTCTAGATGGATAGTGTCATGTATCACGTTATCTTATCAACTGGCACATAAGCAGCTCCCGGGCAAGCCGAGAGCGCATTCTACAAGAGGAAAAGCTGCTACAATAGCGATGATTAGGAATGTACCTATTCAAGAAATTTGTAAAGCAGCCACATGGCGTTCGGTCCATACTTTCGCACGCCATTATTGCCTTGATTCTGACACTCAAGCGGATGCTCAGTTTGGTCAAGCATCCTTGAGAAATTTGTTTGGGTAATATATGTTTTGGTAAAATGGTTTTGATATGCTGGTATTCGTCCACAGGGTAAGGGGATGGGCTTGCTACTCTATTCAGTGCTTATGACTATTGATGAGTATCCCCTGGAAGAGAAGGATAAGTTACTTACCTGTAATCCTAGTTCTCTTCCAGGGGTATACTCATCAAAGTCATAAGCAACCCTCCCTCCTCCCCGGACGAATACCATGCTCATATATATGTACCTGTTACCCATACTGTGATTATACTGTTATACGCCGTCCAAAAGAACTGACCTAACTGTCACCTGTGGTGCATGATGGGAGCCTGGGGGTTCCTGGGGTCTTAAAGGCACGGCACCAATTTTTCAATTGTTTTCTATGCAGCCTTTTCTAGGCTAATCTGCCTCTATGATCTTACCTTTTTACCTTTGAAAATAAAGGTTGTGTTTCTCAAAGCAAACTCAAAGCAGTTTTCTTTATATGTATCATAAGTATATTATGATTTATATGTCTTTATGTTTTCAAGGTAAAAGATTTACAATGTAATGACGGCAGTTTTTAAGCCTAGTGACATGTTCTCAGGCTGCATATGTATATAATGCATATTATCTATATATATATGTATATATGGGTATTTATGTGTATATATATGTAGATATATGCATATTATTGGCTATTGCTCCGGGGTCCCCGCACGTGGGCGGGACTATTCAGTGCTTATGACTTTGATGAGTATACCCCTGGAAGAGAACTAGGATTACAGGTAAGTAACTTATCCTTGTGCCACCCTAAGGGACCCCTCACCACACTCCTGCAGACTGCCATTGCAGACTGTGTGAAATGGTGCAGACAAAAGTGAAAACAAGAAATGGCACACCTCCTGTGTGCCGTGCCTGCAGACACTGCATGCAATATATGTGTCACCCCTATAGCAGGCCTTACAGCCCTAAGGCAGGGTGCATTATATTACATGTGTGGACATATCTGCCTGAACAGATATGCCCTTGTGATGTCTAAGTCGATTCTTGGACATTGCAAGTGACCAGGGAAGCCATCTTGAGTATATGTACTGGGCACTGGTGATTACAAGTTCCCCAGCTACATGAGGGCTTAATTGAAACCAAAGGTGTTGGGTATCAAACACCTCGTAGTAATAAACCCAGACTGTTTCCAGTGATGGATTTATTAATACATACACCCAGAGGGTACCTTGGAGATACCTCCTGAACCTTACTAGTCCTCTAGTGTTCTGGGTGACTAGTACAGCCCAGCCTGCCACCTCAGATGCGCTTCTGACACCCTAGGAGGCAAGAGCCTTGCTCTGAGGTCCGGAACAGTGCCTGCTCTGGCAGGAGATGTTCCTCCAGCAGGATGACTAGTAAATCAGCAAAGGCTGTAAATCCTCTGCTGCCTTTGGTATGTGACCCCGGCATCCCCCAGACCTGGGAGATGCCACCCCCTGAGGCCCATTTGGCATCAGGACAAGCAGGAAATTACTTATGCAAGGAGGCGTGGAGCACTCCCAGGTCAGACTCACCCTTAAGGTGAGCTACCTGATGTGCCCCACTCTAGGAAAATTCCGCCATCTTGGTGATAGCAGAATTAGGAGCACTGGGGCAGGGTTATGCCCATTTCCCACAGTGACCCCAAGAGAAAGTAACCCATTGGCTAGTACTCTGCAATCCCTAATGCAAGGGAGTATTTAGATGACCCCCTGACAAACCCTGCCTGCCTGCTCCAGACTCGACAGTTGCAAACACCCTGGCTCGTCCTGCAGCTGGGCATCCTCCAAAAGCCTTGGAGGGATGCCATACTTTAAAAACCAGCCAGCATCTCTCTTGGAGTGGAGGAGCCACTTGCCTGCATCCTGCAGGCACTGACCGTGACGTCTGGTTCTAAGAAGCTGCTGACCACCGGGTCCACCGATGTAGTAGCTGCCCAAGAGAAGGTCAGCATATTCAAAGAAGTAAGATCCGTCTCCTTACCAAGTTTGGAGACGCCAAGATCCCGCGAGCCTCCCTGTACCAATACCATGGGTACCTTACCCCTTTCCGCGACCAGTGCTTGTTCAGAGTCCAATCCAGACTCCAACAATCCAAAGACGGACCAGCTGACGAGGGATGTAGGCTCCGCAGAGGTCAGCACCGAGAGTGACCTAGCTGTCCTGTTTTGTCCCCCTTTACAGGTCCAGACCAAGAACTGTGACCGCTTAGAACACACGAGAGCCAGTCGACTTAAACCCTCTGCACCCGAGCTCCCGGGTCCACGAACACAAACTGCTCCCACTTGCTTCCAGGACCCTCATGAACTGAGCCCCCCATTGGGAGCTCCCTGGCTTGTCCCAAAGTCCCCCTAGCAGCCTATTTCTAGGTTGACGCCCCCCTTCCATGCCCCCGCCCCCCTGTGTAGCTTGCGAGACAACCGACCTGTCCAGCACCTTTGCCTCCGGACAAACCAGGGCAGGTAAAATTGAACTGCTGATAGAACTTGGGACCTTGGCCCCTTTATACCTCACGACCTAAAGGGGACCTTCAAAATCCTATTGCAAATACCAGTATGCAGTAAATGGGTTTTTTCCCCATAAGAAAGCATTGCAGCGTAAAAACGCACTTTTTGCAAACATTGCAAAAAACTGAAAGTGATAACTTGAAAAGTACTTACCCAATTATGAAGTACTTGCGTACTGTTTTTCTAAATTGGTGTGGACCTCCTTCTTCTGATAAGCTTAAGGCTGCTCGACCTCACTACCACAAATAGAGAACCTTGGGATTGTTAAAGCAAGCCCCTATCCACTTACCTGCACTCTTTACACAGTATACCTTTTTTTGGTATGCTATATAAAGAGCCAGCTTCTTACATCCCCATCTCATAGGTCCTTCCTTGTGAGCCAAGGTGTGCTAAGGTTGCTGTGTCCAGTTGCTTTTGGCGAAGTGTCAACCTCTGCAGGTGCTCGAGGAACACAACCCTCTTGAATCTGCCGGTCTGGGCAGCTGTCTAGTAAGATATTATCTGGCCTTCAGGGCCACTAATGTCAAAGTAGTCGGAGATCTGTTTAAGGAGGAATTCTGCAAAGTCAGCATCTGTTAGCCACCACGCGCCATTTGCTGGCACCTGGAGGACCTGAAGGCCATGGTGATTGGAGCGTGGTCTGTCAGTGCCCGTGGGAGGATGTGGGAGTCGATCAATCCAGCCGTACCAATGGAAGGTATAAAGAGATAGTCAAGCCGAGCGGAGGAGGTATGAGATTGGGTGTAGAAAGTATGTTCCTTAGCCTGGGGTAAAGTAATTGCCACGTGTTGGACAGGGTCAAGGAGGAGGCCCACGCTTCCAAGTCGTATGTACTACATGGGGAACGGTTCCTGGAGTCCATCTGGGGGTCCAGCACAAAGCTAACGTTTCCCTCCAGGAGGGTAGGACCAGGAACAGTTTGAAGGAGTAGGGGTGCAATTGCCTGTAGTGTAGGTGACACAAGCGTGGGAGGGATGCATACGGAAGCAATTGTCCAGTGAACGCCCCCCCATATCGCCCTCCAGAAGGAGGAAGCGGCCCAGGGCATCGCAATGAGGTCTAGTTACCAGCAGGTTGAGCGGTTTGTTCAGTAGGATGGCCGTGGCCTGGGAGGTCGTAGTATAGCTGTCATGGTAAACATGGGTGTAGCTCCCTCACTGTAGAACTGGGCAGCAATTGGCTAGCCGATGCGTCTCCTGCAGGAGCACTATAGGAGGGGGAGTAGCGTATAAGGTACTGGAACACAGCCCCTCATTTGATGTTATTACTGAGGCCATTTACGTTCCAGGGCAGGGCGGTGAGCATGTCAACAGAGTCTGTGATGGAGGATGGGCTCTAAAGGAGCAGGTGAGGTGTATCGGGTGGGAAGTGCAGCGAGCAACTGGGATAAAAACTAGAACAGAAAACAAAACCATTGTAACATTAGAACACCCCAACATAACTCTCCCAACCCCACACTTCCACCCCAGAAGCATCTGTCACCCTGCTACACAACAGCCAGTAACTATGTGAAAAACAAGCAAACAAGTAAAAAAACAAAAAAGGACACCCAACTTAGCCAAATCTGATAAAAGGATATAGTGGTGCTTGGCGGTAACTGTAGGAGGCTGGCTCAATATATAGTGTCCACCTACAGTGAGGCACTGTGCACTGAATCCAGGCAACCATTAGTGATCGTGTTTAGGTCCCTGAAAACCAGAGCTTTCAAGGGGTAGGTGTGGAGAGCAGTTAAGGCTTATTCAGGAGGGTGTAAAGCAGGTGCATTTACCATATAGTCGGTCAGTAAGCTTTTCACACAAGAGAGAACCACACCAGGTGAGTATAAAAATACATTGTATTTATTAACACACACTAGACACTAACTTAGTGCATCTCCTACCCGTAGATATCAACTACACACACAAAATACTTCAGAGATAACTAAATAGCATAAGAAAACACATAGGGCCCAACCGGGGTCCAAACCATATACTAAAATAGTGGGATGCCAAGTAAGTACCAACACAGGGCTAGTACTCAAGGATGGAGGACCCCAGGGGAAACACGGAACCACTCAAGGCGAGTAGCCAGGGACCCCCAAGGCTCCCTGGTGCAGAGTAGTTACACGGGTCAAACATCCATAGGATAACACAGGGTAAGTCGCGGTTGGATTTTTACAGTTCTAGGACCCTTGCCAAAGGACCCCAAGCAACCACTTGGATCAAGGAATATTGGAGAGCCACCCCACCTGTGGATACCCCAGGAACCAGGATACCTTCACCAGGGATGAAGTGGTGTTGGAACCGCCCGTAGACACCAATGGAGGTTTGTGGAAGATCAGCAGCTACAGAGTCTCTTCGACTAGGCCGATGGAACCAGGTCGTGGAATCCAGACGAGAAGAACCTGAAAGCAGAGGGGACCGAGTCCAAACCACCCGGAGGTTACTAGGAGGCACAGGAGCACAATACCAGCCCTTTGTCAGAGGTTCTTGCTGTAGCACGGTGAGTTGGAATTAGCAGCTGTGGAGCTCAGGCAACGATGCAGGAGCCTTCCACGAGCTGACCCACGCCGGTCGACAAGTGCAGGAGGGTCAGTGGCCAGCAGGACCACCAACAAGCCTTGGCAAACGCAAGCAACGGATTGCGAGTGAAGATGCTGTGTTGTAGACCAGCAAGGTCTGTGGGACTAACCATGCAAGGGTAAGTCGGGGCAGGCCCTCGGCATGCAGGAGAGCCAGCAGCAATCTGTGGAGCCCCCTCGAGGACCCTCTGGCAACAGACGCAGGGAGTCGTAGAGAAGCCTTCGTAGCAGACAGGAGATGAAGGCCCACGATGCAGAGGATGCAGGCAGGACATCGTTCTTGGAGCTCTGTGATGCTGGAGGCAGGAGCTTCTTGGAGGTTGGAGATCTTCCGTGAAGATAGTTAACAAGCCTTGGTAACGGCAAAAAGACACGGTGCACATGGAGGCAGTTTACCACGGCTGGAGAGGGATTACAGTCACCCCAGGTGCAGGGAAGACTGGTCAGGCCTCTGGAGAGCCAGCAAACCACCACCTGTGTTGCAGAGCCTGACGATGTCCGTGGGACTGTATCACAATAAGTACTCCTTAGATGCGTGGATGATAACCGCGTCTTTTCTATAACAGACCCTGGTAAGGTACAGATGGGAAGTCCTAGGATGAAGAGACCCACTAAGGAGTGGGGAAGGAAGCGATTCCTTTTGTTTTAATTACCCTCTCACACCCTAGTGGTGTCATGCTTCATCATCGGGTCACCCTGACGCCTAAAAGTCAGGGTGGGCTCGACCGATTTTCAGGGAGCTCTTAGTGATAATATGACCAGGGGGGAATTAAAGATTAAAAAACCACCAGCAAATCCCAGTATCCCTTTAATCTTGGATTTGTTAGGGTTATTAAAAGGTATAAACAGGGGTCAGAATAGGAGTATTTATGGTCCTATGACCCTACAGCCGACATGTTTCAGTCCTACTAGGGCCATAAAGGTCCCGGACTTTCTTCAGGGCAACAATACAACCTCCCTGGAACACGCAGAAGGAAAATCCCTACACTGCTGTTTATCTAAGGGCAGATAGTGGCTCCTTAGTTTAATAGAAGATAATTTATCTCCTTGATCCTGTTATCGCTCCATCTGTAAAAACAAACAAAGACAAACAAGGCAAACAACGTGTATTACTCATAGAGTACATTAAAATGCTTCCCAATTGTGATGTGCTGGCCAAAACAAGCTCAGCAAAATTGGGATTGGGCGATTCAGCATCAGATAACTATAACAGCAGTTCATGTTCCGGAGTGTCCAAAATTTTAGCGGACTCCCTGAGCAGGTCGATCTCGATCTCGTCCAACCACGAGTGGGAACTTCATCAACCAACGCTGGACCGCATCTTTCAGCTTTGCGGACGCCCCTGTTTGCAACCAACCTGAACTGCAAATGCCCATTCTACGCAAGTTGGCTTCCCCAACCAGGGTCGTACAGGAATGCCTTTTTGATGAATCGGTCAAAATTTTATGCTTACTCTTTTCCACCGATTCCTCTAGTCCCAAGAGTGCTTCAGAAAATGCGGAGAGAACCCTGCTGCATTCTTCTCATAGCCCCCAGATGGCCTAGCCAGATCTGGTTTACAGAGCTCCTCCTTCTGTCAGTGTGCGATCCAATTGTACTTGGTCCGATTCCGGATCTTCTTACTACGGACCAAGGACAGGTCTGCCATCCGGATCCAACATCTCTGCGATTGGCAGCCTAGCGCCTGAACACTATGAGTTTGCTAACTTAGTTATCCCTTCGAACTGCAGAGAGGTCCTGGCTAACGCCAGAGCACCTTCCACTATCAAAACCTACAAACTTAAGTGGAAATGGTTTTGTCTTTGGTGTGAAGCTTCAAATGTTCACCCTGTTCATTCTACGCCAGAGCAACTTTTGCCTTTTTTCTTGCAATTAGCGAAATCTGGGCTCTCTCACTCTACCCGTAAGGTTTTCCTGGCCGCAATTTCCAGATTCTGGCAGGATGGTCCCAATTCTCTTTACTCTTCAAGAATAATACAACAATTTTTCAAGGGCTTATTTCGGATGTTTCCGCCAATTCGACCTCCGCCTTGGCATCTGAACATTGTGTTGGCACAACTCATGAAGCCCCCATTTGAACCCATTCATAGGGCTGATCTCAAATTCATCTTAAAGACTTTTTTCCCTAATCCACAGTCGCCGGCAGAAAAGACTTTACATTCTTTAGATGTTAAAAGGTGTTTAATACTTTATCTGCAAAAAACAGCCAATGTCCGTAAAACTGATCAGTTTTTTGTAGCCTACGGCAGGATGCATAAAGGACATCCAGTAACTAAACAGACTATTGCACGTTGGATATCTAGTACAGTTATTTTTTGCCATCAGCAAGCGGGCAAGACTCTTCAAACTACGGTGAAAGCGCATTCTACTAGAGCAGTCTCCTCTTCTACTGCTCTCTTTGCCGGGGTGCCTCTTCACCAGATTTGCAGAGCCGCAACATGGTCCAGCAAACACACCTTTAGCAAGCACTACTGTCTGGAAGCTGCCAACAATGCGGACACAGCTGTGGGGCAAGCGGTGCTACGAAATCTTTTTAAGTAAGGTGAGCCTCCGTTTCTTCCCTCCTCCTGCACAAAATGTATATATATATATGTATATATATATATATATATATATGTTTGTACTTTTGCAGTTATGCTCAGATTTACTGCTATCCTGTAATATATGTATATGTTTTTCTTTCGTACTCTGGTTACGATTGACTTATAGTTTACCGTGCACAATTCTGGAATTACTGCCATCTACTCTGATTCAAGCATGTGAAACTATGAAAGATACCCCAATTCTGGAGAAGAACATAAGTTACTTACCTGTAAACTGTGGTTCTCCAGTATTGGTATCTTTCATAGATTCACTTGCGACCCACCCACCTCCCCTCAGAGGCTCCCCTCTTCTACTTGACTCTTATGTCACTCTCGTGCTCAAAAATCTGAGAGCCTGAGCCTCTGGGGAGAAGGTTCTAGAGGGTGCTGTCGCCTGATTGGCTGGAGTTTGGACTATATCTAATGACTTGGATAAGTTATTAAAGTGACAGGTTTTTCCTATTAACTTCTATGTTACAATACTTCCTATAGCTCTTTTAGCTATGCTATGGTTATGCTATTGCTATATTGCTTTTCTATGTACCGTGGGACTCCCACTTCGACGACGGGGAATGATTCAAGCATGTGAATCTATGAAAGATACCAATACTGGAGAACCACAGTTTACAGGTAAGTAACTTATTTTCTTTTCTCCCATGTCTTTACAAACAGCAGGCATTTTACTCGCAGTGTCCTGTAGACCTGGTGCCATATTGATAACCGGAAAATACTGTCATTTGTTTGAATGTGAGGAATTTAAAGCAAAGAAACATGCTTCATAAAGCATTAGGATTTAATTGGCTTAATTTAAAGTAGAGAAAAACATTAAAACTTAATGTTTAATATAATGTTTCACTTTCAATTTCTCTCATGTCTGCCAGCCACTGGAAGCAAGATACCTGCTGTTTGTAAAGGCCACACTTTGAAAAGGTAGAAAATTAAAATGAAGAGTTAACTTGATCATTAAGTTACCTCTTCATTTTGATTTGTTCTCATTTAAAAGCATTCAGGAACAACATGTTTTTCTCATGTTCCAATATTGAGTTGACAACCACTTTTATTTAAGAGTTAAATGCGCCAGTAGTTCAGTTCTGAACCTCGCTGACCCACGTGGGTCATAAATCTGAGTGGAGCACTGATCATTATCAGGCTCTGCTGTCTGCAGCCTGAAAATAATGCAAAATAAACACAGCCTTTCCTTACCTTTAAAAGGAAAACGCAACATTTATTTTTTGCGGCTCTTAGTTAAAATGAACTCAAGGCTGAGAGCTACTCTGAAGGTTTCTGCAACCTACTGGTAGCTCGCAACTGACTTGTTGGAGACACTGTTAGACCATGCTCTCTCCAGAATCATACTTCGCCTGTGTTGTAATTGATATCTGTGGTCACTCTTATCTTGCACAGTGGATTCTGATTCTGCCCCCCACCAGAGGTCACTCACGATCCACTATGGCACCCTGGAGTAGAGTGCACTGGGAAACTACACCTCCGAGCCCTTAACCACATTCACTATTCAAGATGCTCCACATTACTCAGCAGAAGAATATGCTGTTAATCACCCAGGCGACTGGGAGGAGCACCCAGCGCACCATCTCCCAGGCCACAGTTCTACGCAGCAGACCACCAGTAAGGATGCTTTTCAGAAGTCCCTGTGATCTGTATATCACCCAATTTCAGCTCCTGGTTATGCACGGTGTCCCTTCGAACACCATGATTAGCTGGATCATTCTGCTGAACATTAGATTATTTTGGCAGGTTTCTGATTAAGCAAATCATTTGGCGGCCTGAAATGTTTCAGTCAGTTAATTTATAATGAACTTAATATGTCCCTCATTTTCGGCTTCAGCTTGGCACTTTTATGGGTGGGCAAATTCCAAAGTGGTCAAAGTAAATTTGAAAAATTAAGCTCAAGTACAAAGCGTTACAGGTAAGTAATTGTGTTCTTAAAATATTTTCAAAATAAATATTGATAATGAGAAAACTCCTTCTAAAATATGATCCTATCTTTTTTTCTCTCTCCTAATCACAGACACTGTCCTATCTACTGCAGAGTCTACTTACTAGTCCTTATAGCGTGATGCCCAGTAATGTTGGCTCTCCACAAGTACACCTAATAATGCATCAGTTAAACCAATGCTATACTCAGCTCACATGGCAACAGAACAATGTTCAAAGGTATGTTATCAAAGTCCCAGAAAAAGTTAATCATTTCCAAAATAATTACTGCTGCAAATATTCTTGCTGCATACTGCTCTAATGTTGAATGCTTTTGTCCACAGATTTCACAGCCTGCGTGTTCTTTTAGCTCTAAGAAATCAACACACACCGTAACACTAATGTGGCACTACCTTTAGGGTGAGAAAGTAGTTTAGGATACACAGCAATTAATAGTTTGGTATCTTTGCAAAATTGTCATTTACTGCCATCAGTAGTAACATTTCTCCAGCATGGGCACTTTGTCAGATCTCTATGATCCAAAATTCTTCCCTGGTGGTACATGGACACATTTGTATAGTCTCTATCATGCTGAATAGTTAATGTACTATACATAAATGACATTCAAACTGCCATATTCATGATCAATATTAATTCTAAAAGTGTATACTTTTCAACTCATAATGCTGGGTGTAAAATGTTTGAACATTTTGTTTGTCTTTTTCATGAGACTCTATCTCTGAAAGAAGGCCCTGTTTAGGCTGCAGTTTCTATAAAAAAAAATTAAACAAATTTTATTGAGTTTTACATGAGCTTCCATTTGTAATCATTTAAATACAATTATCATTTGTTCAGCAGTTTCATTGAATACATTTCACTTACTGAGTCCATAAGAAATGGCTTATCATTGGGCAAAGCCCCTATCCTCCATCCCCTGCAATTAAACAATACAGTACATTTCTTGGTCCTTGAAATTCACTGCACTTGGTTCCTGTAAACACTACCAGGCTGCAGTTTCTATAATGATGCCCTTTTTAGGAGTCTGCTACAGAATGCTTTATTTGTCTGTTGGCTAAACCTGTTATTTTCAATATATTACATATACACAGAGTGGGTTGTGGGTCTGCCCTTTCCTCATGATTTTATGGATTTGTTGTCTATCTCACATCCCTTCTTTTGTTTGGGTGATTTGACTCCCTTTCTTGTGTTTCTCCTGCCGAAGAGCATTTTTGCCATATTTTGATTAGTTGATGTGTTCTTCCATTGTTGACATTAGACCTTGCAATATGGTGCATGCAATGGTATTATTTAGGCTCCAGTACCCTCAACCCCTGCTCTCTGTTTCCCTTCTTTTATTGCCTCTGTCTTTTCTCAATCCGGTCCCTCACCCCAGCCCCTTCTGCTATAATTGGGTGGCCATCTTAAAATGTTTTTGACCGTTTCAAGACAGCTGTCTGTGTGTGGTTGTGTACAAGCATGCACTGGGGACATTTTTAAATCTTCCTTTTTCTATTTTTACAAATCTCATTTCTGGGAGGCTGGCTTAGTATATGGTGCGCACTTATTTTAGTGAAGCACCTTGCACTAATCCAGACAACCCGTATGGTGATTTTATTGGTCTTAGACAATCATAGAAAGCTCTCTAAGTGGTAGCTGTGGAGAGCAGCTGTCAGGCTTAGTCCACAAGTGTTAAGCAGCTTGTTTCACCACAACTAATCATATAGTGTAGGTTAAACGAAAAAAGAGGTACACAGTGTAGTTATAAAAATAGTTATATTTATTATACACACTCACTAACACATTGGTATATCTTCTACACGGAGATATGAACACAATATTTCAAAAGGAGACGGGTAAGTAAGCACAAATGCACAGTGGTCTCCAGGGGGAGACCAAGCCATATACTAAAGAAGTCTAATGCGAACTGCGACCAAAGTAGAGACTTGACCCAGAAGACGCAGAAGAGCTGGGGACCCAAGGAACCACCGAATATAAGTACCCAGGAACCCCACGGAGGCTGTGTGCAGAGTGGAGACACAGCTGCGTACTCAATGCAAGTCAATGGGGAAGTCGTGGTTGCAGTTTTCAAGAAGGACCCTTCCTAGTGGACTCTGAAGAAACCCCGTGGAAGATGGAAGGTTGTAGAGTCACCCCACCCGAGTATACCCCAGGAACAAGGATACCTACACCAGGGAAGCCGGGTGCATAGGTGCGAAGTGACGTCTGAAACCGCTGTAGGCCACAATGTAGGGCTTCAGTGAAGATGCCGCTGGCCAAGAAGGTGAAAGAATCTGGTGGAATCCAAGGATGGATTCTTGAAGAGGAGTACCTGCAAGCAGAGAGGACAGAGTCTATGCCACTCAAGGAGTGACCAGGAGGCACGGAAGACCAATGACCACCAATGACGGAGATGCAGGAGGGTTGACGTGACCTTGTCACTGCATCTGTGAGGATCAGGCGGCGCTGTGGAAGACCAGGAGCTGTTCACGAGCTGTCCTACGTCGGAAGTTCAGAAACAGGGGGTCGGTGTCCGGCGGGAGCACCAACAAGCCTTGGCAACAGCAACAGACGTGGAAAACAAAGAAGGTGTAGTGTTGGGACCAGCAAGGTCCAAGGGACTCACCAAATGTATGAGAGTCAGAGCAGGCCACGAGCAAGCAGGGGACCCCACTGAAGCCAAAGAATACCTTCGACAGGACCCACAACTCGAAGGCACAGGAGTCGCAAGTGGACTTCGAGCAGCTCACCAAGGCTGCAGGCCCACGGTGCAGAGGATGTCGTGAGGACGAAGATCTGGGCAGAAAGAGATTCTGGAGGCTGGAGCTTCTTGTAGCCTGAAGTTCTCTGGAGGACAAAGTCAACAAGCCTTGGCAAACGGCAAGTCAATGCAGTGCACAGGGGTTCTGTTCCAGCGGTTCCGACGAGGGATACTGGCCTCAAACTTGGTGAGAAGATAGTGCAGGCCTCGAGGGAGTTGCAGAACCACCACCTATGTTGCTGAGCCTTTCGAAGTCCGTGGGACCTCAGGAGCAGCAGACTAATCATCTTTGTTGCGGTGCCTGCAGATGCATGGGAGTGACTCCTTCACTCCATGGGTGATTACTTCGGGTGTCTTTGATGCCCACAGGCCTGGAGAAGAACTTGGTTGAAGCACAGGCACAGACGACACAGAAGACTGGCAGGACGACGAGACCAGGAGCTGCAGGAGTCTTCCTTGTTGCAGTCTCGGTTCCAGGGGAAGTCCAACGAAGTCCAAGGTGCCCAGACTGTTGAAGTGGAAGTGATTTCGGATCTGCATCTTATCCCACGACGAATCTGAAAAGCCACTCACAGGTAATCCCTTAAGTACCCTAAGGAAAGGGTTGGGATGATTCAGGGGTCCCTCCCAGAGGAGGGGCTGGACAGAGGGGAGGATACTCCCATGTCTTTTGTCCAGTTTCGCTCCAGAGCGGGAGCCAACGGCTCCCTGAACTGGTTTCAACTGTAGTATGCAAAGAGGGCACCAGATGTGCCTGTCAAAGCAGTTTGGTGGCGCTGGCAAGCGCCCCCACCCCAATACACTAAGTCCTGTCTTGGACAGGAAACCTATTTTACCTTCCCTTGCTCGAGCTCCGCAGCAGGAGGGCAGAATCATGTCTGTGGTCGGCAGCAGCACTAGCTTGCTGTTAGACCTTGAAAGGATGGTACCGGGAATACAGGGGGGCTCCCTAGGGGAGTCCCCCAATCAGGGCCAGCTTTAGGGCGGTGCGCCGCACTGTGCGCTGACCTGGAGGGGGGGCACTGACCTCAGGGGGGGGCGCTGTGTTTAGCGTTGGTGCTGCCTTGTTCCCCCGTGCTCACCTTAACCCCCAGGGCCTGTGCCCTGAAACCACGGGTACCTACCTGCAATCTGCACTTTGTTTGGTGCCTCCAGTCTCCATTGACTAATATTGGGCCCAGTGACCTCTGCACCCGGCCTCCCCAGCGCTACTGGTGGTGCAGCATCTGCCTTAAACTGAACCTTGCCCAGTGTTCGTTTAAATCCCCGAAGACTGGAAGAGTAAGTTGTTTACTTACCTGTTAATGCATATAACTGTTTCCTTCCATATGATTGCATTGCATTTTTCCTATTGCATTTAAACTATATTTTACAACTGCTAAGTTCTACTGTTTCTGATTGACACTACAAATATATTTATTTTACTGTAAAGCATTTCTACTGCCTTTCAAAAGAATTCCTACTGAATTTTGAGAAGTATTACTATTGAAACTGTTACTTACCTGCAACTGAGTTCTTTTTGGTTCTAAAATAAAATAACAAAGTAATAACTTTTTATATATAACAGTTGGACTTGGATTCAGTCTTTGAGTGTGTGCAATCATTTCTTGCCTGATTATGTACAATTGCTTAACGCAGCCCTCTGATAAGCCTAACTGCTCGACCACACTACCGCAAATAGAGGTTTTAGTATTCTCTACTTAAGCTTAAGGGAGATAACGGCAGTTCTCTCGAAGGGGTATTTTCATGATAGTCCTAAGCGATGAATACTCCCGCCCATGCGCAGGGACCCCGGAACACTTTATCCAAATATGTTCTTAAGTGAAGAAGTTCGCCTTTCTTCGAGAAGGCCTTGAAAAGTCACTTAAGAATGTCATAATGCAGCCTAGGAGAAGCCCACAGAGGTCAGAGTTCTTCATCTTGTAATGGCAAAAGAAGGGACTGTGAGAACATATGCTCTAAGGTGCCCTCTGTGTTCATGTACTAATAAATCCAACACTGACATCAGTGTGGATTTATTAATACTAAATGTTTGAAACAAACCTCCCTATTTTCAGTGAAGCCATCATGTAGCTAGGGCACTCGTTTTCACCAGTGTCCAGCACATGCACTTAAAATGGCTTACCGGTTTACTTGAACTGGTAGCAATAGAGCTGACCAGCACAGTGGCATATCTGCTCATGCATGTATGTCCTTACATGTAGGATAGTGCACCCTGCCTTAGAGCTTTATGATTTGCTGTAGGGGTGACTTACCTATACTGCATGCACTCTCTGTGGACATGGCACACAGTGATGCGTTGTGAGAAAGTGCCATCTTTCTTACATGGTATGCCCCCACTTTTTGCTGAATGGCTGATGTACTTTGACTGAGTGTGCCCTGGGCTCCTGCCAACCAGGTACCCAGGGCCTGTGTTCCTTCCCTAAAATTGCATTGATACCTACACCCAATTGACATCCCTGGCCACAGGTCAGCCCCTGGTAAATGGTACCATGGGTACCCAGGGCACTGTGACCAGGGAAGGCCCCTAAGGGCTGCAGCACTTGTTGTGCCACCCTTAGGGACCCTGCACCTTTACACACACACACTGCCTTTGCAGGCTGCGTGTCTTGGTGCAGAACAAAAGTGAAGAGTCGACATGGCTCACATCCCTGTGTGCCATGCCTACAAGCTCACTGCCCTGGCCTAGGTCAGCCACCCCTCTAGCTGGGTGCACTATGCCAGTGGTGAGGGCATAGAGGCAAGAGCCCTGTGCCCCTACAGTGCCCAAGTCCATTCTTGGGCATTGTAAGTGCAGTGCTGCCATTAAGAGTATATGGTGCTGGGAGTCTGTCATTACGAACTCCACAGCACCATAATGGCCCCACTGAAGACTAAGAAGTTTGGTATCAAACTTCTCAGCACAGTAAACCCCCACTGATGCCAGTGTGGGATTTAATGTAAACGCACTCCAGAGGGCATCTTAGAGATGCCCCTGAAACCAACCCGACCTCCAGTGTCCGGACTGAGTGGCTGCCCAGGCTGCCACCACCAGACATGTTTCTGGACCCCTGGGTCGAGAGCCTCTGCTCTCAGGGGCCTGAAACAATGCACATCCCGGGACGAGGTGCCAAAGCCTCCTCCCCAGGATGGGCAGGGGGAGCTTCAAAGGCCTGCCGCCTTTGGAGTTTCCCAGACCATTTGCTGCTTCCAGCAAACTGGTCCCCACTGGTTCTACCCCCACTCCTGGCGGGAGAACCGGCGGGAAAACCAGAAGCAGGAAATGGGTTGTGCCCACCTCTGCCAACTCCACCCCTAAGGTGGGGAGGCGAGGTGAAGCACAAACTCGAGTCCCCGCCATCTTGAGGATGGAGGGACCTGGCCAACCAGGGACAGGCTCCTGCCCCCCTCCCACTGGAGAGGAACAGAATAGGGGTGTACCCACCCCAGGAAGGGACCCATTGGTCCCTGCCCTTACCTACCTGTAACCACCCCTAAATTTAGTATTTAGGGGCTCCCTGAACCTTCCTTCCGGAGTTCCCAAATCCGAAAACAAGAAGAGAAGACGAAGCAAGAAGACCAGCCGTGCAGCTGCTAAAAGGAGGCGACAACAACTGACTTGGCCCCAGCCCTACCGGCCTGTCGACCTCTGAACCTGCTCCTGCGGAATCCCGGCCTCAGCAACCTCACAAACCCCGGAGGACCTGACTTCTGTGCTACAGCCTTCGACCCAGGGACTCCCACGAGCAGTGGTACTGCTCAAAAGAAAACCTACCAAAGACCCGGCCCTGGCACGGAGCCGCGAAACCTGCACACTCTGCACCCGCCGAGTCCAGCCTGTGCCTGAGTGACCAAAGACCTCGAGGACGTCCCCCGGCGATTCTGACCTGGAATCCAGTGGCCAAGGACCCTCCTCGACGACCCAGACGACGCCTGCAGCCTCAGGACAAGGGACCCCTCCAACCGCTACCAGCAGGGGGTAAGATTTCCCGACCTCAAAGACACCCCTGCACCCGGCGCCCACGGCCCCCTGTGCCCAACTCCTGGGTGTCTACCTATCCTCCAAGACCCCAACTTACCTCCTGAAGTGTTGGTCGTCCCTGAAGAATCACCGTCCCCGAGCCTGCAGCCTTTCTTCACCTTTCACGACCTCTATTGTTTAACATTGAGCGCCCGAGGGCTCAAAGCACCCTGCACCCAGCCGCCCGAGTGCCCCTGGAAGTGCAACCTCTATCCTAACCTACTTCCCTACTTGCCCTGAGCAAGTGACCAGGAGCCCAGCTCCCACAGTCGCGTGGCCTGCTTGCCAGCAGCCACCAACCCGGGGCCCCCGCCTGCCATAGGATAACATTGGGCCTTCTCACTCTGCACGCGGCCGCCCCTGTGCCGCTGAGGGTGTAAAAACTGTACTTACCTGATCCTGGGGGACCCCTGAGTCTTACCCAGAACCTTAACCCTGCCAGTCGAGTACTTACCCGAAATCCGATAACTCACTTTTCTTCCATAGGGTTCCATTGACTGGTTTTCTGCGAAATTTCTTCTAAGTGTGGAGTTCTGAAACTTTAGAATATTCACCAAAAATCAACCGAGTCACGAAAACGAAAATACTCACCTAGTATTAGGAGGGGCCTCAGTGCTGGACCCGAGTGCCCAACACTGGCCCTAAAAAGTAATCGCAACGTTACTTACCGTTAACTCACTTTTCTTTCATAGGGATCCATTGACTGGTTTTCTGTGAAATTTCTTCTAAGTGTCGATTTCTGTATTTTACAAATATTCTTTAAAAATCGAACAAACTACAAAAACGTAATTACTTACCTGTTTTAAGTAAATGTCCCAGTGCTGAACCTAGGAGTCCAGCACTGGATTACAAAAGTAACGTAAACATACTTTGCTTACACACTGTATTTCCTTTCATAGGATAACATTGGTAATTTTACCCAGAAAAGTTTCTAAGTGTCAGCTTTTGAAATATAGTAATATTCTTCAAAAATCACTACAATAACCAAAACGCTTTTTCTTACCTGTTTACAGGAAGTGTCCCAGGACTGAATCCAGGATCCAGTCCTGTGGTTAGAAAAGTGCTCTGCAAAGTAATCAATTGTAATTAAGTATAATTTTCCATTGAGCTCAATGTTGCATTGAATTTGACCCTGTGTTGCCTCTTGCACCAACTGTGATAACCACTATCAAAAAAGTCTACTGCCTATCTGTAAGGTGAATAACCAAAGCATCTCATACTGAGAAAGTATATTTTGATCCTATTGTTGGTTCTAAAATAAAACAAGCATATATTTTTTATATACAAACCATTGGCCTAGAGTTCAGTTCTTGAGTGTGTGGCTTCATTTGCTGACTGAGTGTGTACAACAAATGCTTTACACTGTCCTCTGATACTGCCTTACTGCTCGACCAAGCTACCACTTTGGAGAGTAAGGTTATATCTAACTTTAGCCTCTGTCAACCCTCTGGGGACTGTGGACTCTGTACACCCTGAACCTTACTTGGGTACAGTATATACAGAGCCACTTTCCTACATGCGTGCCATGTTGTGTTTTCACTTTTGTCTGCACCAAGACATGCAGCTTGCAGTGTCAGTCTGTATGTGTTTGGTGGGGCGTCCTTTAAGGTGTCACAGTTCGTGCTGCAGCTCTTAAGGATCCTCATTAGCCTCCGTGCCCTAGGTACCAGGGGTACCATTTACTAGGGACTAACTGGGGTGCTAAAGGTATTGCTAATTGGTGGTACAATTAAAGTCAATTAAAGTTTAGGGAAAGAGATCTAACACTGGGACCTGGTCAGCAGAACCCAGTGCACTTTCAGTCGAAATCACATCAAATACCACGCAAAAAGTAGCGGTGACCATGTCAAAAAGGGGCACTTTCCTACAGTGGGGAAAAGCATAGTCGGTCATCTCCAAGAGTGGCGCTTGATAACAACAAAGAGTTGAGTATTGAATATTGTTCGGAATGGATATTCACTTCAATTAAGTCCCCTCCTCCACCTATACCAAGAAAGAAAACTTTTTATTAGGAGTTGCTTTGAAGGGAAGTAAAGATCTTGCAACAGAAGAGTGCATTGGAGGATGTTCCCAAACAACAAAAAGGAGTGTGCATCTAGTACCTCTACTTTCTGGTTTAAAAAAGTGCACGTAAGAAGGGTCCAGAGGTATTCTCAATGGCAGAATAACAAACAAATATATAAGGACAGAAAAATTCATGATGCTTTCATTACATCAGATTTACCCTCAATTACATCAATGGCCCTGAATGTGTGCAATAGACCTTCAGTATGCATTTTTCCACATCCCCATAATAAGGAAGCATTGAAAATTCCTACCCTTTATTAGGGGCAACGACCACTTCCAATACAAAGTCCTACCATTCAAACTAAATTCAGCTCCTTGAATATTGTGAAATGTATGGCAGTCATTGCAGCACTTCTGAGTTGGCAGAAAATCTTAGCCTACCTTTATTTAGACAACCAGCTAATAAAGGCAGCATCACCAGAAGACTCTGGAGCATTTTCAAATACTTCTGACTACTCTATCCCCTCTCTCAACAAGGTAACCTCAAAACATTGACAGTCACTCCGGTACAAAGGATACACTTTCTGGGTCCACTCTTGGATACTCCAGTCGCAGAAGTGTATCCTTTGTTTAAATATGTTTCTCATCTAGGGGATACTCATCAATAGTCATAATCTATGAATAATCCCCGCCCACGTGCGGGATCCCGGAGTATATAGAAAATATATATAAATATATATAAAATATATATATATACACATATGTGAAACATATACATGCAGCCTAAAAAAGTTTCCAACATGGCAGAACTGCCGAAATTACATAGGTTTGCATTGTAAGACAAATACTCTCCTAACCCATAAGGAAAAGAGTACATTCACAGAATAATTGTGATATACCAATGCTTTATTGCCACAAGGAAATTCTTGTAATTGCAGGCATTCGCCTGTAGGCTGCATTGCAGAGTAATAATGAAAACAAGACAAAAAGAAACTGGCACCTTGCCTTTAAGGCTTCCAAGGGTTAGGGTACCGTGCCTTTAAGGCCTGCCAGAGACCCTCTGCTCCCATCATGCACCACAGGTGACAGTTAGGTCAGTTCTTTTTTCCGGCTCCTTCTGTGAGGATCCTGGAGTTTGATCTCTTCAGTTTTTGACTGAAAGATAATTTTTTGATATTTCCTTGGAAATTTCGACAGTTTCTGATACCTAGAGGTATATTCTACTGGTTTTTGGCATTTTTTTCCCCAAAAATCTTTCCAGTCAGAATGCCTGCTTTTATTTCGGAAATGTCCTTCCTGTGGCAAGAAGATGGCACTGTCAGATCCACACTCGGTGTGTATTGTGTGCCTTCCATCTTCACACAATCCTGACCAGTGTTATCATTGCCAGAAGTTTTCGAAGAGGACTCAGCGCGACAGAGAACGCATCAAGCTTCATGCCCTACTGGAGAGGGATAGAGATCATAGAGCTCCCTCTTCAAGTAAACACCGAAAACGGCATCGCTCCACCTCTCCTGAGTCCAGGAAGAAGCAGGTGCCTGAATGTTCGCCGTCGAGATCGCCGTCGAAGAGGCCGAGGCATTCTTCAACGTCAAGGGACAAGCCAAGTAAGTCGGCGCTCAGCACTTCAGGCTCGAAGGCTGTGGGTACTGAGAGACTGTCCAAAACTCTGTCGAGGCTTCCGTCGACGTCGAGGCACACTCCGCCAACCTCGAGGGGATCGGCGTTGAGAGACTCGCCGGCGAAGACCATGCCGCGAGGGGACATACCGACGTCGAGGCATTCTCCGCCACCCTCAAGGGGGTCGACGTTGAGAGAGTCGCCGTCGAAGGTCATGACGCGAGAGGACGTACCGACGTCGAGAGCATCGTCTAGGTCCCATCATTCGACGTCGAGGAGGTCGACGTCATCGAGAAGGGCGACGTCGAGATCCACCCATCGGCGCCGTCAGGCGACATCAGGGCCCCCCCATCGACGTGGGCGGTCGACGTCGAGACCTGTAACGGATCATTCGCCGTCGAGGAGATCGGCGGCAGCGTCAAGGGCGACGTCGAAGTCTCCCGTCGACGCCGACAGTCGGCGTCAAAGTCCCCCATCGACGTGGGCGGTCGACGTCGAGATCAAGATCAGGGCACAGATCGACGACGAGGGTGACGCAGACCTTGTCGACGTCGAGATCCCGTTCGACGTCAAGGCAGTCATCTCCAGGGCTGAATATTGTACAGATTTCACCAGAGAAATCTCCTACAGTTGCTGAAAAGAATCTTTGCGGCCTGTCCCCTCGCTGGCAGCAGGGTGTCGGAACAGGTGCCCGCAGAGGTCCGGGCTCGGACCACTCGCGTTCATACGCAACGAGACTTTCTAAGTCGCCTTCCAGAAGACCAAGGTCGCCTTCTACACGCCGATCTCGGTCAGGAGGTCGTCACAGCTCGCACGATCATCCACATAAGAGGAGGCGCAGAGCATCTTCTACCTGTTCTTCGTCTTCCATTCGGCACTACTCGCCAACTTTCTCATCTACACCACCTTCAAGGGTGTCTCCTATTGATGACATTGGGACTTTCTCTGACGTACTGGGCAGAGGAGCTAATAAACTAAACATCAGTTTATGTACTCCTGTGATCCCTACATCGATCATTTTCGAGACATTGCACCATCGTACAGCTCCCAGACCGCTGCTACCTCTGGTGCCAGGTTTTTTAGAACCAGCCATGACCACGTTCCTTACTCCAGCCACAGTGGGATCAGTTCCGTCGAGGATTGCAAAGAAATACAAAGCTCCAGACCAGGATCCCTTGTTCCTTAGGTCTGATCCTCCAGCGGATTCAATCATTGTGGCAGCCGCCAGGAAAGCGCACTCCGCAGCCTCATCCGCTTCTGTTCCTCCAGAAAAGGACAGTAAACAAATGGACTCTTATGGCAGGAAGATGTGCAATACTTCGGCATCATCGATGAAGATTGCAAGTGCTTCAGCCCTTCTTGGGCGCTATGATAGGTCTCTTTGGGACTCCGTCTAGGTTTACCGACAAGCTTCCCAAAGAAGATCGACAAGACTTCCATGAAATCTTGCAAGAGGGCGGCTTAGTAGCCAATCAAATCATCAGCGCGGCGGCTGACGCCTCAGATCTCGCCGCACACGGCTATTCACAGGGCATCTGTTCACGGCGCTCAGCGTGGTTGCGCCTCACAGGTCTAAAACCGGACGCCCAGAAGAAGATCCTAAACCTTCCTTTCAACGGCTCCTCCTTATTCGGTTCTCATGCTGATGAGGAAATGACAAAGATGAAGGCCGAGCTAGACACAGTCAAAGCAGTTGGACTGGAGAAGCGGAAGGAGTTTCGAAACGCTTCCGTCGGAGCGACAAGCGGCCCTTCCAACAGAGGGTTCAAACCCCTCAATGGTCCTCCCAAAACCAACAAAAGTTCCAATACCAGAACAAGCGTCCTGGCAGGGGCAGAGGGAACAATAAGCAACAGCAGTCCTCCTCCAAGCAGCCTCCTAAACAGTGAGACATTGCTTCCTCCGCACCCGTTTGCCACTCCGGTAGGAGAGAGTATCGTCTTTCACCTGGAAGAGTGGGAAACAATAACAAAAGACAGATGGGTGCTGAATATTGTACAGCATGGTTACTTGCTGAGGTTCAAGACCCCTCCTCCGCAAGTTGCCCCTCATTTGACGTGCCTTCCTCAACACAATGTATTGTTACAGGGCGAAGTGTGTACCCTCCTCTCCAAAAAGCTATAGAAGAGGTCCCACCTCACCAGCGAAATCAAGGGGTATACTCACGGTACTTTCTGGTCCAAAAACGAGGAGTAGCCAAAGAGTACAGGCCCATCCTCGACCTGCGCCTGCTGAACAGGTTTATAAGAAAAGAAAGATTTCGGATGCTAGCCCTGCACCAGATTTTCCCACATCGTCATCTGGGAGACTGGATGTGTGCCATCGACCTGCAGGACGCCTACTTTCACATTCCTGTTTCAGTGAAACATCGCAAGTTCCTCAGGTTCCAGGTGTCTCGTCAGCACTATCAGTACCGAGTACTTCCATTCAGACTCAAATCCGCTCCCCGGACGTTCTCCAAGTGCATGGCGGTGGTAGCCGCTTTCCTCCGCAAGAGGAAAATCTTCGTCTACCCCTACCTAGACGACTGGCTCCTGAAGAGTTCAACACCTTCTCTACTCCAGAGCCATCTCACTTACTGTCTCAACCTGCTTCACTCACTGGGGTTGCAAGTCAACTACAAGAAGTCAGTTCTCAACCCCACGCAGAAAATACATTATCTGGGCGCATCCCTAGACACCGCAACGGCAAGCGTGTGTCCTTCGGAGGAGAGGTTGTCCTCAATGTTGATCAAGTGCCGTGCACTTCTCAGCACTATACATCCCACAGCAAGGCAGGTGTCATCACTGCTGGGATCGATGGCCTCATGCATCTTCATTGTGCCAAATGCCAGGCTTTACATGCGGCCTCTACAGCAGTCCCTCGAAGATCAATCTACTCCGCACTCAGGCCGTTGGGAAGATCGTGTCTCTCTTCCTCAGGCGGCCAGGGACTCCATCAAATGGTGGATGAAACGTTCTCACCTTCTGCAAGGGGTCCCCTTTCACCAGGTACCTCCGACACAGACTGTAGTTACAGATGCCTCACTGCAGGGTTGGGGAGCGCACATGGGCCAGCTTCAGGTACAAGGTCTCTGGTCCGAGACAGAGAAAAGTTATCACATCAACTTCTTGGAGCTAAGGGCAGTCCATCTGGCTCTCAAGTCGCTGTACCCGTCCCTACAGTCCAGCTCCATTCAGATTCAGACAGACAACACAACAACAATGTACTATCTGAACAAGCAGGGAGGCACCAGGTCACGGGTCCTGTCTCTGGAGTCACAGACCATATGGAAGTGGCTTCTGGCGAGGAGTCGCACGATCGTAGCCGTTCACCTTCCAGGAACCTTGAACGTGCAGGCAGATGTTCTCAGCAGAGACTTCGTAGAAGCACACGACTGGGTGTTAAACGAAGAAGTCGCTCAAGACATTTTTCGACAATGGGGAGTGCCAGACATCGACCTGTTTGCAGACGCGGCAAATACGAAATGCCCCGTCTTCGCGTCCAGATTCCCTCAACAAGGATCACAGGGGAATGCACTTTTGATAGGATGGTCGCAGACATTGCTGTACGCTTTTCCACCTCTCCCTCTGATCCCTGCGGTCATACAGAAGTTTTACAGGACCAATGCCAGAATGATCCTGATAGCACCAGAGTGGCCGCGCCAGTGGTGGTATCCGGATCTCCTGCAGCTGTCCGAAGTCCCACACCGGAGGCTTCCCTGTCAACCGGACCTGTTGACCAAGAACGAGGGAGAGTATTTTATCCCAACCTCTCGTCCCTGCGTTTGACTGCATGGCTCCTGAAGTCATCCAGTATGGACACTTAGACCTTCCTGCTGATTGTATGTCTATTCTCAAGGAAGCAAAGAGACCCTCCACTAGGAAGTCTTATGCTTTCAAGTGGAAGAGATTCTACCTGTGGTGCAAGGACAACCAGTTTGATCCGACTAAAGGTCAGGAGCAAGTGATTCTTCCCTACTTGTTATACTTGGCAAAGTCAGGCCTGCAATATCCCTCCATCAGGGTTCACCTAGCTGCTATAACAGCTTACAGGAAGTCCCCGACCCAGGGTTCATTCTTTCAGATGCCAGTGGTAAAGGATTTTCTAGAGGGTCTCAGGAAGGTTTACCCCCAGTGAGATCTCCCTCTCCTCCCTGGGAACTTAACATTGTGCTTACGAAACTTATGGGTGCTCCTTTCGAGCCTATTCATAAGGCGTCGTTGCAGCATTTGACCTGGAAGGCTGCTTTTTTGGTAGCCATCACTTCTGCACGCAGGGTGAGTGAGATTCAGGCCCTATGCTGTAAGGCACCTTATACTGTTTTTCATGCCAATAGGGTGGTGCTACGTACACATCCGAGCTTCCTCCCGAAGGTGGTCTCGGATTTTCACATCAATCAGGTTATTACGCTGCCCACCTTCTTTCCTAAACCTTCAACTCCCCCCGACAGATCATTACACTCTTTAGATCTCCGGAGAGTGCTGAAGTTTTACCTTGACAAAACTCACACACTTAGGAAGTCTGACCGGCTTTTTATTAACTACGGTTCTACTAACACCGGTCTAGCTGCATCTAAAAGATCCATCTCTCGATGGATTGTCTCTTGTATAGCTTTATCCTACCAGTTAGCTAACAAGACCTTACCAGGCAGACCTAAAGCGCACTCTACCAGAGGGAAAGCCTCTACCACAGCTCTCCTTCGCAATGTGCCAATGTCTGAAATCTGTAAGGCAGCCACATGGCGGTCGGTTCATATCTTCACACGTCATTACTGTCTAGATTCTGATGCACAGGCCGATGCCCAGGTGGGGCAGGCCTCTTTGAGGAATTTGTTTGCATGATTGCAATTTGAATGTAATGTAATGTTCTGTATACTCCGTTGCTCGTCCGCAAGGTACTGGGTATGGGCTTGCTACTCTATTCATAGATTATGACTATTGATGAGTATCCCCTGGATGAGAAGGATTAGTTACTTACCTGTAATCCTAGTTCTCATCCAGGGGTATACTCATCATAGTCATAAGCGACCCTCCCTCCTCCCGGACGAGCATCACTGGAGTTCTTCTATGTTATTGCATCCTCTACTCAGGTGTCTCTACATTATACACCGTCAAAAGAACTGACCTAACTGTCACCTGTGGTGCATGATGGGAGCAGAGGGTCTCTGGCAGGCCTTAAAGGCACGGTACCCTAACCCTTGGAAGCCTTAAAGGCAAGGTGCCAGTTTCTTTTTGTCTTGTTTTCATTATTACTCTGCAATGCAGCCTACAGGCGAATGCCTGCAATTACAAGTTTTTCCTTGTGGCAATAAAGCATTGGTATATCACAATTATTCTGTGAATGTACTCTTTTCCTTATGGGTTAGGAGAGTATTTGTCTTACAATGCAAACCTATGTAATTTCGGCAGTTCTGCCATGTTGGAAACTTTTTAGGCTGCATGTATATGTTTCACATATGTGTATATATATATTTTATATATATTTATATATATATATATATATATTTTCTATATACTCCGGGATCCCGCACGTGGGCGGGGATTATTCATAGATTATGACTGATGAGTATACCCCTGGATGAGAACTAGGATTACAGGTAAGTAACTAATCCTTATTGTTGTTGCTGGAAAGCATAGTAAGGTAAGTGTTTCTCTGCTGAGTTGGCGTCAACATTCGGCCATGCTCAGCGCTTGTGCAACTTTTAACATGAACCATGAACATCCACCTCCACCCTTTATCCCCCCCACCCCCCTCGGGTGCCTGCAGTGTTGGAAGTATATCCTAGAATATCAGCCTTTAAATCATGAGGTTGAATTAGCTCGTATGTGGGGGTGGCTCCGTCAAGCGTAGCAACCTGAGATATGTAGGGCACGTGAGCTTGGCGAATTCTTGTGAGAGAAGTGCTATAAATAGCCATATCTCTCAGAATGTGTCCCCTTCAGGATTAAGTGTCGATGCGAGCCTGTCCATCCCCAGCAAATCCCAAATGCGGTGTAGCCAGGATAGTCTGGATGGGGCCTGTTCCGTACCCCATAAAGCCAATATTGTTTGGTGCGCTCTCGGAGGGCCAGTGTAATGTGTCTGCCTCGTCTGGATTGGAGTGGGTAGGTTATCGCGTTGGGGAGACCCAGTATTATAAAGGAGGGGAATAGGTATCTATCTCTGATAGGCCCTTTTCCCAGAAAGGTGACAGTCTGGGACATTCCCAGGTAATGTGAGCCAGAGTCCCAGGTGAGTCTTTACATCTCCAGCATTTGTCCCCCCGTTCTGGGTTGATTTTATGTAACCGGGCTGGAGTCCAATACCAATAGGAGGCGATCTTCACTGCCGTTTCTGTGCTAGAGGTGTTGGGTGTTGCGTACCTTGCCCTATAGTTTGTCCCTCTACTCTTTCTTTGTCAGGTGTCGTCCTAGCTCCCGCTCCCACCGCTTCTGTGCAGAGGATTTTGTCTCTGGTTCCGGGCCCATCAAGAATTTATATAGGTCAGAGACTATTCGTTTGTCCGACTCCCTGCCAAGGAGCCACTGCTCAAAGTTGGTTAGATGCCGTTGTGCGGCTACCCTCAGTTCAGGGCCCATTACCCAGTGCCTAATTTGTGCATAGTGGAATCTCTCGTCTTCAGGGAGTGTAAGCTCTGCTTTCATTGTGTCGAATGGGATAGGACCCTCTTCATCGAATAGGTCTCCTATGGATCTGCACCCCGGCCTCTGCCAGGCATCGAATGCAGTGTGTTTCAGTCCCGGTGTGAAGTCTGGGTCCTCTTCCAGGGGATACTCATCAATAGTCATAAGCACTGAATAATCCCCGCCCACGTGTGTCGGACCCCGGAGCATATATAAAAATACATATGTGTATGTTTAGACAAACAAGTAGAGTACTCCCAAAACATACATATATACATGTATACATACATAAATATGCAGCCTAATGTACTTCAAATAGGCTAATATGCTAAAATTACATGGGTTTTTTTAGGAAAAGAAAATAATCTCTCATATAAACACTGCAACAGAGAACCTACACTGTAATAGTGTTCCAACACAGCCCTTTATTTTCAGAAAAAAAGGCAAGAAATAGCAGGCAATTAGCTCATAGGCTGCATAGAAGAGAAAACATCACAGTAACAAAAAACTGGCACCCAGCCTTTAAGGATTCCAAGAACCTGGACACCGTGCCTTTAAGACCTCCAGGAGCCCCCTGCTCCCATCATGCACCACAGGTGACAGTTAGGTCAGTTATTTTTTCCTGCTCCTTCTGTGAGGATCCTGGAGCTTGAGCTCGTCAGTTTTTGGCTATTTCTAGTCAGAAATTGGTTTACTTCAACTTCATTCGACATTTTGTACTGCTGATATTCATTTTCTATCTTTTTCTGACAATTTACCAACTATTTTTTTGTCAAAAATGCCGGCATTATTTAACAAATGCCCTTCCTGTGGGAAGAAAATGGCTAAAACTGACCCTCACTCTGTGTGTATTGTGTGTTTGCCATCTTCACACAACCCAGAGAAGTGCTACTATTGCCAGCAATTTTCAAAGAGAACTCTGCGTGACAGAAAGATCAAACTTCATGCCTCAATGGAGAGAGGAAAAGGATATTCTAAAAGTGGCCTTGAGAGCAATCCTACCTCCAAGAAGCCCTCCTCTCAAGAAAAACGGAAGAAAAGGTGTCGATCTGCTTCTCCAGCTTTCAAAAGAAAGCAGATTCAGGATTTCTCGCCGTCTGCGTCGAAATCGGCGTCAGAAAGACAAGTAAGACACTCTACGACGTCGAGGGACAGGTCGCCGTCAAAACGACGAGAACCTCCGTCGACGACAAGTAAGTCGGCGTCGAGGCATACTTCGGGCTCGAAGTATGTTGATCATGAAAGATCTAAGTCGGCGTCGAAGCATCCGTCGACATCAAGACACTGATCGGCGTCGAGATCTCCGCTTCCTTCACGAAGGTCGGCGTCGAGAGGGTCAACGACGAGGAAACACTCGCGGACCCTTAGACTGTCGACGTCGAGGGCACGATCACTGTCGAGAAAGTCGACGTCGAAGACACCGTAAGCCTATAGACGGTCGATGTCGAGAACTCCTTCTCGTTCGACGTCGAAGAGGCCGGCGTTGAGGGCATCGCCGCATAGACGCGAATCCTCAAGTGTGTCTCTGCAACAGCGGTCGACGTCAATGGTGGCCCAGTCCGGGTCGACGTCGAGGCAGCGGTTGATGTCGAGGGAAAAAGATCTCTCCATACAGTCAGGAGACGTACAAGAGCCAAGGTCTACGTCGAGAACCATACGTTCGACGTCGAGGGAAGGTTCATCTTCGCCTGGCATTAACATCATTCAGGTTACGCCGGAGAGATCTCCGGTTCCCAGAGAAAAGACTCCTCCTATTAATATGTCTCCAAGATGGCTTGAAAGTATACGACACTGGAAGGTCCCACCCAGAGTTCCGTGCTCGGAATTCTCCAGAACTGTCTCTCCATCCAGAGTCTGTGCGACCTCCTCCTACTGCATCTTCGAGACACTCTCCACATAGGTCTCCGAGAAGATCGAGATCCCCATCAGCATGACGCTCACGATCAAGAGGGCGCTCAAGATCTCGCCATTCGCCTACCCCTAAAAGGAGACGAAGGTCACCTTCATCTACCACGTCTACAAGTTCATCCATTAGGGATTACTCGCCTACTTTATCTACGACACCGCCATCCAGGGTTTCTCCGATTGATGATATCGGAACTTTCAATGAGGTTCTCTGCAGGAGTGCCAGCAAGCTAAATATCAGTATGTCTGCACCACCGGTTTCGACTTCAGTCATATTTGAGACCCTTCACCATAGGTCTTCGGCAAGACCTCTGCTGCCTTTGGTCCCAGGTCTGTTAGAGCCAGCAGTGCAGACCTTCCGGACTCCGGCCACGGTGGGCTCAGCTCCCACGCGTATTTCTAAAAAATATTAGGCCCCAGATCAGGATCCATTCTTTCTTCGTGTGGACCCACCTCCAGACTCAGTCATTGTGGCGGCAGCCAGAAAGGCACACTCGGCTGCATCCCCCTCCAATGCCCCTCCGGAGAAGGACAGTAAAAATATAGACTCTTTAGGCAGAAGAATGTGCAACACGTCTGCCTCAGTGATGAAGGTGGCTAGCGCTTCCGCCCTGCTGGGTTGAAATGATAGATCACTCTGGGACTCCTTGGAAAGGTTCACAGACAAGCTACCGAAAGAGGATCAACAGGACTTGCAAGAAATCCCGCAGGAAGGCGGCTTGGTGGCAAACCAAGTTATCAGTGCAGCTGCAGACATTTTGGATTTGGCTGCTCACAGCTATTCCCACAGGATTTGCTTGAGGCGTTCAGCCTGGCTTCGTCTGACGGGGCTGAAACCCGATGCACAGAGAGAGATCGTAAACCTTCCCTTCAATGGTTCTTCTCTATTCTGTTCGCATGCGGACGACGAAATGTCCAAGATGAAAACGGAATTGTACACTTTAAAAGCTGTTGGCTTGGAGAAGCGTAAAGAATTTAGTCGAAGGTTCCGTCCCTATGACAGACGTTCCTTCCAGCAGAGGGTTCAAACCCCTCACTGGAATACGCAGAATCAAAATCAATCCAGGTCTCACTACCACCAGAGAAGACCTGGACGAGGAAGAGGACCTTCAAGACAACAGACGACCTCACCTAAACAACCAACAAAGCAATGAGGGGTGGCTTCCTCCATGCCCGTTGACCACTCCGGTGGGGGGAAGTGTTATGTTACATCTGGAGGAGTGGAAGAAACTAACAAAGGACAAGTGGGTGTTGAATATTGTGCAGAATGGCTATCTGCTCAGGTTCAAATCCCCACCTTCATCAATTCCTCCGCGAGAAAAATTTCTCCAGGACCACCACTTGTTGCAATTGGAGGTGAACAGTCTTTTTAAAAAAGATGCCATAGAAACGGTTCCTGTTCCTCAAAGAAAGCAAGGGATCTATTCCCGTTATTTTCTGGTGCAGAAAAGAGGTCCTACCAGAGAATACAGACCAATACTCGACTTGAGACTGTTAAACAAATTCATCCGCAAAGAAAAGTTTCGGATGTTGGCGCTGCACCAAATCTTCCCTCAACTGCATCAAGGAGACTGGATGTGGTCTATAGATCTACAGGACGCATACTTCCATGCTCCAGTTTCCAAGAAGCATTGCAAGTTTCTTCGATTTAAAGTGTCATTCCAGCACTTTCAATTCAAGGTTCTCCTGTTCGGGCTCAAATCAGCCCCCGAACGTTTTCGAAATGCATGGCAGTGGTGGCAGCTTTACTTCGCAAGCAAAGGATATTCATATATCCTTACCTGGACAACTGGGTCCTGAAGAGCTCGTCACCTGCTCTGCTTTAGTCATCTCTCATACTGTCTTCAGCTACTGAGCAGGTTGGGACTTCATGTCAACTACAAGAAATCGATCTTCAACCCGACACAGAGAATTCACTTCCTGGGTGCCTCCCTGGATACTCCGAAGGCAAGCGTGTGTCCTTCGGAGGAGAGGTTATTCTTAAATCCGTGAGAAATGTCACAATCTTCTCCACACACAACGTCCCACAGTCAGACCGGTGTCGTCACTGCTGGTATCAATGGCATCATGCAACTTCATCGTACCAAACGCCAGGTTAAACATGCGTCCTCTGCAACAATCTCTGGAGGACCAGTGGATGCAGATATTGGGGCGCTGGGAGGACCATGTGATTCTCCCCCAATCGGCCAAGGATTCCATCAGATGGTGGATGAAGAGATCCCATCTAATGAAAGGAGTTCCTTTTCACCTGGACCCTCCTACCCAGACGATAGTCACAGATGCGTCACTCCAAGGATGGGGTGCTCACATGGGTCCTCTCCAAGTTCAGGTGCTCTGGTCAGAGACAGAACAAAGTTATCATATCAACCTCTTAGAGCTGAGAGCTGTACACCTAGCTCTCAAATCTCTGTACCCCTCGTTCCAGTCTTGTGCCCTTCTGATTCAAACGGACAATACCACAACTATGCATTATTTGAACAAGCAGGGGGGTACCCGATTGAGACCTCTCTCTAGAGTCTCAGACCATCTGGAAATGGCTTCTCGCAAGAGATTTAACCATTGTGGCGATTTATCTCCCAGGAAAACTCAATGTCCAGGCGGACGCCCTAAGCAGAGACTTTGTCGAAGCTCACGACTGGGTTCTCAAAGACTAAGTAACTCACAGCATTTTTCACAATTGGGGAGTACCAGACATTGACCTGTTTGCAGACGCAGTAAATGCAAAATGCCCCATCTTCGCATCCAAGTTTCACCAACCAGGCTCTTGAGGGAATGCCCTTTTGATAAAATGGTTTCAGAAATTACTGTACGCCTTTCCACCAATTCCGTTGATTCCCACAGTAATCAACAAGTTCTACAGGTTCAACACCAGAATGATTCTGATAGCCCCAGAAAGGCCTAGTCAGTGGTGGTACCCGGACCTTCTTCAGCTATCAGAAGTTCCACACAAGAGGTTGCCATGCCGTACAGACTTGCTATCCAAGAACTGAGGGAAGGTGTTTCACCCCAATCTCTCATCCCTACGATTGACTGCATGGCTCCTGAAGTCCTCCAATACGGGCACCTTGATTTGACTTCGGAATGTATGAACATTCTAAATGAAGCCAAGAGGCCTTCCACCATACAATCATACGCTTTCAAGTGGAAGCGTTTTTACCTATGGTGCATCAACAATGGACATGATCCTGTCCGGGGTCAAGAACAGGTGATCTTACCGTATTTGCTGCATTTGGCCAAATCTGGTCTTCAATTCTCCTCTATTAAGGTCCATCTTGCAGCTATCACAGCATATAGAAAGTCCCCAACGCAGGTTTCCTTTTTCAAGATTCCTGTGGTCAAAGATTTTCTTGAGGGATTAAGAAAGGTTTATCCTCCAATCAGGTCTCCTTCTCCACCTTGGGAGCTCAACATTGTTCTATCTAAACTGATTGGGGCTCCTTTTGAACCTAATCACAAAGCGTCTTTACAACACTTGACATGGAAGGCCGCTTTTCTAGTGGCTGTCACCTCGGCTCGCAGAGTGAGTGAGATCCAGGCGTTGTGTTGTAAAGAGCCCTACCTTGTCTTTCATACAAACAGAGTGGTTTTAAGAACACATCCGAGTTTCTTGCCTAAAGTGTTCTCGGATTTTCACATTAATCAGGCTATCACACTCCCCACATTCTTTTCGAATCCTCCAGAAAGGTCCCTTCATTCTTTGGACCTCAAGAGGGTTCTGAAGTTCTATTTAGACAAAACAAAGACCCTGAGAAAGTCAGATCGTCTGTTTATAAATTATGGTTCCATAAACACAGGTTCTGCAGTTTCCAAAAGGTCTATCTCTAGGTGGATAGTGTCCTGTATATCGTTGTCCTATCAACTAGCTAACAGAGCCCTCCCGGGTAAACCAAAGGCCCATTCTACCAGGGGGAAAGCAGCGACCACAGCTCTTCTTAGGAATATACCTATTGCAGAGATTTGTGAAGCTGCTACATGGCGATCAGTGCACACTTTCTCTCGCCATTATTGCTTAGACTCTGACACACAGGCGGATGCCCAGTTAGGGCAAGCCTCGTTAAGAAATTTGTTTGGTCATCCTTGAAATGTTTTATAATGTGCTGTATTTATACTGATGCTCGTCCGCGGGAAAGTGGATATGGGCTTGCTATTCTATTCAGTGCTTATGACTATTGATGAGTATCCCCTGGAAGAGAAGGATAAGTTACTTACCTGTAATCCTAGTTCTCTTCCAGGGGTATACTCATCAAAGTCATAAGCAACCCTCCCGCCTCCCCGGACGAGTATTGCCAGTATAATATTGTTTCTGCATCTTCTGCCATGATTCCTTTGTTTGTACACCGTAAGAAAGAACTGACCTAACTGTCACCTGTGGTGCTTGATGGGAGCAGGGTGCTCCTGGAGGTCTTAAAGGCATGGTGTCCAGGTTCTTGGAATCCTTAAAGGCAGGGTGCCAGTTGTTTGTTACTGTGATGTTTTCTCTTCTATGCAGCCTATGAGCTAATTGCCTGCTATTACTTGCCTTTTTTTCTGAAAATAAAGGGCTGTGTTGGAACACTATTACAGTGTAGGTTCTCTGTTGCAGTGTTTATATGAGAGATTATTTTCTTTTCCTAAAAAACCCATGTAATTTTGGCATGTTAGCCTATTTGAAGTACTTTAGGCCGCATATTTATGTATGTATTCATGTATGTTTTGGGAGTACTCTGTACTTATTTGTCTAAACATACACATATATATGTATTTTTATATATGCTCCGGGGTCCCGCACGTGGGCGGGGATTATTCAGTGCTTATGACTATTGATGAGTATCCCCTGGAAGAGGTAAGTAACTTATCCTTCTCTACTATTGGGGTCAGGAGGGAGGGGAATGATGTGAGACTTTTCTTTGTCCCCACTGCATCCCATACCCTAAGCAAGGGCGTAGTTATTGCCGAGAGGTATAGGCTAGGGGGTGACCCACTTTTTTCAAGAAAGGGATCTTCCACAGGGAAGTTCCTGCCAGCGCCCTGCCATAAACAACCAAGATTGTTCAGATTTAGAGCGTGACCACTCCACCGTATATCTAAGCTGTGTGGCCTGGAAGGATGGGCCGCCCAAACCTCCCCCCTTCGGGGCCCGCCAGCTCAAATCCCGCCTCATCCGAGGGGGCCGATTCACCCAGATGAAACGTGATTAGATGTTCCTCGCCCCCAAAGTACACCCCCTCCACTTCTGGAGTGTCCCGCACTCTATGACCGAGAGGCTCCATGTAGAGCGCGAACATGAGAGGGGAGAGAGGGCTGCTTTGTCGTGTGCCACGGCGTATTGGGAAGCTTTCAGAGTTTCTGCCATTCACTCTGACCGAGGCTCGGGGTCTTACGTAGCCGCTAAGCACCCACGAGTGAAACCTGTCTCCCAGCCCAAAATGTATCAGAACCATTGCTGGATAGGGCCAGTGTACTCTATCAAATGCTTTCTCCGCATCTATAGAGAAAAGCATCAACTCGCGCTGGGAGCGGGCAGGCCCTTATCTATAAGGTGGAGAAGTCGCTTGGTGTTGTCTGGGCACTGTCTATTGGGGATAAAGCCTGACTGATCAAGACTGACCAGCCCGGCCAAGAAAGTGTATCCTTTAGAGGCAAGACTGTCATCTGTCCATCTGAATTGGCTCAATCTCTTGCAAACTCCTCATCCAACAGTACAAAAGATGCCATCCCTCATAGGATCAATAGCATATTCTATTTTTCTTGTCCCTCGTGACAGACTTTATATGTGATCCCTGCATCTGATAGATACTTCTAGCCGCAGTTTCCTTACCTTAGAATTATCCCTAGGCGTGAGACTGGATCTGGAAAATTTTCATGAGCAGTTCCCCTGCTTGCTGATAGGTGGCATTGATCGGCTGTGCATGGCATCGTCTGCACCAGAAGTGATGTTTGCGGTGCCTATATAGGTGTCACCCTAGCTGATTTTGGTTCTTTTCTTTCCGTGCCAGTCAGCGCAGATCCGTAAAGAGCTACCCTTTAGTCAAGTTTTTTACTAACTTTTTTTGACGTTTTGGCGTGTCTTTTGGAGGTTTTTCGTCCTGGTGTTGCAGGGATGTTCTCCCAGAAGGCCAGCTTCAAGCTCTGTGATGCCTGTCAGCACTCAATGTCGGTGACGGACCCTCATCTTGTGTTCTTTTGGTGTGCTTTTGGTGGCTCGCGCTCGACCAAGATCTGAAGGCCTGCTCCGATTGCCGCGCCATGAACCCAAAGGCCTTCAGGGAGCGATCCCTCGAGCTCCCGGCAGCTCGACGTGCGGCGCTGTAACAATCGGGGACCCAGTCAAGAAGAAGGTCCCCAGAGTAGTTGCAGAGTCCAAAATCCTCTTCAAACTCAGTCGTCCGACACGAAGAATAAAAAGTCGAAGAGATCTTCGCTTTCTCTTTGTCAGTTGGCTGACGAGACTAAGGGAGTGTTGACATTCGAGGCGTGTCTCCACGGTTAAGCCAGTGCCTGGGCCTTCTCCATGTCTCCCCGAGTTTCCTGGAGCCAGAGAGACCCCCACCCAATTAAGAGAATTTTATGAGGCTATGCACCTCATATTTGGGCAGCCCGTTTCCTCTTGTGCATCTTTGGGCCCTGCGTGTTCGGCGTAGCCCCCACTGGATCCGTGCCGGCTTCTCCATGCCAGTCTGGCTCCTTAGATCCACAGATGGATCCGGACCGGCATTTTTAGTGCCACCTCAACCTCCTCCGATGCAGATCCCGATGCTCTCGGCGGCACCGGCTTCCACCAGCGGCTCTGTCCCCATTCTGATCGACTCCGAAATTGAGCCGAATGTGCATCGTCTGACTCTGGAGCCGTGCCTTCTAGGCCGGAGCTTGATCCTTATTCTTATTTGGGGAGGAATAGGAGGGGTTGCTGGATTCTGAAGAATACCAGCATTATGACCCTAACATGTTCTGGTATGAGGATTTGGCGGATGCTAATCTGAACCTCTCCAGGTACAGGCATACTTTCTTCCCCTACAATGACTATGGAGGAGACAGCGTTATTTTGCAGCGGTGGTGAGGAGGGTGGCGGAGGTCTTGGACCTTAACTTGCCCTCGGTGGCAGTCAAGACAAACGTCTTGACAGAAGTACTTCCACCAGGAATTTCCCCTTCTGAGCCGCTTCTTCCATTTAATGAAGCCCTTACTGACGTCCTGCTTGGGACTTGGTTCAAGCCCAACACGGGGCTCATATGAACAGGACTATTGTCTGCCGCCATCACCCTTCTACAGGGGACCCCAGCTTTCTCATGCATCACCCTACCCCAGAGAGCTTTGTGGTCCAAGCCTCCACTTCCCACATAAATCCTGGAGCATTCCCTAATGCATCACTGGATCAAGAATGCAAGACTGGCATTGCAGTCTATGAACACAACGTGCTTTTTGGGCCGCTGTTCCCACGCTCTGTGGGATATGGTTGCGCAGGTGCTGCCAACGGTCCCAGAGGATGCCAGGGCTGTACTCTCCCAGGTGGTTGCTGACATTGAGATGCAGCTAAGTTCATAATCAGATGTGGACTGGACACCTTCGACTCACTGGGCATAGCGGGTTCATCAACAGTGGCCTTACGGTGCCACACCTGGTTGAGAACTAATGGCTTTTCTGGGGATGTTTAAATGTCGTTTATGGACATGCACCTTGATGGTTCCTGTCTCTTAGGAGATGAGGCTTAGTCATCTCCGGAGGGCTTTAAGAATATCAAGGCAACGGCCAGGTCCTTGGGCCTTTCGTGGCTCCTCATTTCCCCTAATCCTCCTTTCGTGGCCACGGAAGGGGCTTCCAGCCGCATCTGTATCCGCCAGCCATTGTGGCGTGCAAGCTTCATAGCCTCTGCATTGCCGAGGACGTGTTACCCGCAGACCTTGTTAAGCGGGCAGCCAGCGGTCGGGCCATCCCTCCCCACCCCTTGCCAACTGCAGCCTCCAAGCCCTTATAGTCTGCCCTCTTATTATAGGTAACCAGTGGGCAGCAGGATCCGCCATCACCTGCCCCACTGACGGTCTATCACATTAGACCAATGGGTTTTGCCAATTGTCTGGAGGAGCTACTCCCTCACCTCTGAGACTACCCCGCCACCCATGCCACCTGCTTGTGACAGGCTGATGGAGGAGACCATCTTTCTCTGCTCCGTCAGGAAGTGACAACTCTATTGGCCAAGGGGGCCATAGAGAGGGTGCCGGTGCTAGAAGTATGTTGTGGTTGCTGTTCCCGCTTCTTTCTGGTGCCCAAGAAGGACAGAGGCCTTCGCCCTGTCCTAGATCTGTGCCCTCTCGATTTCTTCATCAAGAAGAAGTTCAGAATGCTCACACTCACTCAAGGTATGTCTGCCCTGGAGACTGGATGGTAGCGTTGAACTTGCAGGACACTTTTCCACATGCATTACCTGTGGTTCACCGTGGGCTACCATCACTAGCATCCCTCAGGTGTTCACCAAGGTGATAGCAGTGGTTACAGTGTAGTAATCTCTCCCGTAGGAATGACACCTTGAAAACTACTTCGCCCGGTCTCCAACTGCCGTTCTTTACAAAACTGTGCATTTACCAAAGCGTTACATATTCCATGGAACACTTCGGTTATGACACAATCCTACATTACTTCTCCCCTTACATACATAACCCAACAACGTTACACAAATACTATGAAGAAGCAAAAATGCTTACATGACCTAAAACCTAGAACAAAGAAACCAAACAAACAAAAATATCCCTTGAAAAGGAAGGAACTAAACCCGGGAAACAAATCTTAAATCATTAAAAGGAACTGTAACATACCAGAAAAGGAACTGCTCAGTCCTGCTGGCAAAATCACCTATACCTAAACGGTAACCTTCTCACCGTTCACCCCAGCATACTCCTACACTGTCATCATGAGAAGAAGGTGAAATGGGTTTGGTACTTTGACTGGAACCACCCTCCCTGGGCATCAGGTGTGGTAAAAAAAAAAAAAAAAAAAACTAGAACCAGTCGAATTGGAGGTGCTTGGGCCAGGACAAACATTGTCTTGTTTGGTCCACCATTTCCTCCGTCTGGATACCACTCTCATCCTGCTCACCTTTACATTTCACTACCCTAGCATTATTCCATTAACTCGTACCATTCACTTTGACTGCACTCCCATAAACCTGATCAATGACAACAGGCCCACTGAACCTCTCTTCATTTTTTACTATGGACTTCTTTCCTGATACGCACAACATCCCCTACTTGGCTCTTAAGCTCTCTAACCTCAGAACGACAGTCATAGTTCTCCTTCTGCCTAGCTTTAGCCAACACTGAATTTATTTTGACTGTCAGATCATGATCCCTTAAAAACACATCACATTTTATCCATTTGCCCATCCAATTTGGACAAATCTTGGTAAAAGGCTTCCCTCCCGTCAAAAGTTAAAAAGGAGACACCAACGTCGAATTTTGAGGACTAGTCCTGTAAAACCAAATCATAGCACTGACCACATTCACCACCACATATTTGTTTGCGACAGCCCACAGGACACACTGCTCCACAACCCGGTTCATCCTCTCCACCTGCCCATTGCTTTGGGGATGGTACAGCATAGTCTTCAAATGTTTAACATCTCCCAATCTCAAAAAACTTGTCTCTTCCCCGTTAACAAATTGAACATCGTTTGCAGACAACAAGAATTTCAGAAAACCTTCTCGCGTAAAGATAGTCTTCTAAAATTCAATGACCGTTTTGGCATTAGAGTCCGATACAAATTTTACTTCTGGCCATTTGGAATACAAGTCTATCAACACCAACATATAGCGACACTCACTCGGAAGAATATAAAATGGACTGACAAAATCAAGTCCAAGCTTCTCCCAGGCACGAGAAGGGCACTCAATCGGTTGCAGAGGGGGCTTTCTCACAACAATTGTTTTTTCAGAATTAGAACAAATGGCACACCTGCTGACAAACTCATTGACTTCCTCATCCATGGATGGCCACCAAAAGGGTGTCTAAGCCTACATTTGGTAAATATGCACCTTAAATGACTTTGTGCCAACTTGATCAGCCTGGACCTCAACCCAGCAGGAGGTACCAATTTGTCTAACCTGAGTAACAACCCGTCCTCAACAGACAACACATCAGACACATTCCAAAAAGGTTGACATGGAGATTCAACTGTCCTCTCCTTGGGCCACCCTTTAACGACGTACTCAATGGCCCGCTTACAAACTTCATCCATTTCTACTTCCGTCCTCCACTCTGTCTCAGACATAGCACACATTTCTTCCAAATCGACAGCTGCAATGAAACAACTCTCTTTGCACCCTTCATCGTCCTCAATACAAGATGAGCTTCTAGACAGAAAATCTGCTCTAGCATTCTTCAGGCCCTGGATGTGTTTGATGTCTGTTGGAAGCTGGCTCTGTATATACTATACCAAAGTAAGGTATAGTGTGCACAGGTCCAGTGGATCCCCAAAGGCTTACAGAGGTAAAAGAAAATGATACCTTACTCTCTATTTGTGGTAGTGTGGGCGAGCAGTAAGGCTTTATCAGGCAAGAAATGTCACACACTCAAAGACTGAACTCAGACCAATTGTTTGTATAAAAATTATTTTGTTAGTTGGATTTCATTTGTAGAACCAAGCAGGACTTGGTACAGGCAAGTTAAAATACACTTTTCAAGACAGTTTGATCAACAAGCAAGCTGGATGAGTTTGACTTTTGTTACAGGTTTGTAGAATCTTTAAATACAGTTGAAATTACCTTTAGATTACTTTTGATTACTTTTTTGATTACTTTTTCTACTCAGTGTGATATGCCTAGATATCACACTGGGACATTTCCTAAATGAAAGGTAAGTAAAACAGTTTTCACAAACACAGTTTCTTATGTTTTCATATAAACACCCTCAACACTTGGAAGTTTTTCAGAGGAAAACAGTCAATGCAATCCAATGAAGAAAAATGAGGTTATCGGTTTGTAGGTAAATAAACGGTCATTGGGGTTGAGTTTCTGGGGTTAGAACAAGGGTTACCCCAGGGTCAAGGATGCACTCAAAAAGCACCCTCAGCTGCACTAGGGCGGCCGGGTGCAGAGTCCTGAGGCCCAATGTCAGCCTATGGGGTTAGGGGGCCGTCGATTGGTGGCTGCTCTCGGGCAAGCCATGGGGTTGAGGGAGCAAAGCTCCTAGGGTTAAGATCAGGGCAAAGTTGATCCAAGTTAGCACACAAGGTGCACCCACTAGGGCACATGGGCGGCAGGGTGCTGGATTGGCTTCTGGTGCCCTGTTGCTTTCAATGGGAGATCTCCGGTCAGAACAAACACTGCAGTTTCGGGCAAGGAGGCTTCCTGGAGGTGACCACCGGTTGGAGAGGTAAGTTGGGATGCAGGGGGTTGCCTGGACACCGTCGGTTGGGCCACCCAAGGCTGTGGGGCGTTGGGTGCAGGGGTATCTTTAGGCGTCTGGTCTTCCTTACCAGCTCTGGTCGGGGGGGGCCCTCCAGGTAGAGGCTGCAGGCTTCGTCGGGAGGCTCGAGGTAGGTCAGGGATCAACAGATCCCAGGTCAGGATTGTCGGGGGGACATCCTCGTGGTGTTGGGCTACTCGTACTCAGGCTGTGGGCATCTAGTGCAGAGTTGTGCAGACCCGCGCATTCGGCGGGAGCCAGTGTCTGGTTCTTGAGTAAGTCCAGTGCTCACGGGAGACAGAGCCTTTGTAGGGAAGGCAGGGCAGGTATTTCGGATTCTGGGGGGCTGCTGGGTGCAGGCCACGCTGGGATTCCGCTGGAGCAGTTCGAGGTCGGGACAGGCCAGAAGGGCTGGGGCCAAGGCAGGTGTTGTCGTCCTCCTCTTCCTTCAGCACAGCTCTTTGGTCATTCTTCTTCTTATTACTTGTCTGAGTCAAGGTTCGATGTTGCCCTATAATACTAAATTTAGGGGCGTTTCAGGTAGGTACAGGTCAGGACCAATGTGTCCCTTCCTTGGGGAGGGTACACCCCCTATTAAGCGACCCTCCAGTGGGAGGGGAGCATAAGCCTCACTCTGGTTGGCTGGGTCCCCCCATCTTCAAGATGGAGGGGACAGAGTTGTGCTTCGCCTCAATCCCCCCCAGAGGGGTAGGGTTGGCAAAGGTGGGCACACCTCTCCTCCTATCGTGGTTTTCCTGCCGATTCTCCCTCCTAAAGTGGGGGTTAGAACCGGTGGGGGCCAGTGTGCTGGGAGCAGGAAATGGCTGGGTCAGCTCACAAGGGCGGCAAGCCTTTGAAGCTTCCCCTTTCTGGACCCTGCCCATCCTGGGAGAGGAGGCTTAGCACCTCGACCCAGGATGTGCTTTGTTTCAGGACCCTGCGAGTGGGAGGCTTTCGACCAAGGGGTTCAGAAACCTGTCTGGTGGTGGCAGCTGGCGAGCAGCCACTCAGCCAGGACACTAGACTTAAATCGTTTTTCAGGGGGTATCTCTAAAATGCTCTCTGAGTGCATTTGGCATTAAATCCCACCCTGGCATCAGGTCGGGTTTAATGTGCTGACAAGTTTGATACCAAACTTCCCAGGATTCAGTAAAGCCATTATCGTGCTGTGGACCTGTGAGAAGCTGGCTTGGTATATGGTGCACACTTATGTAAGTGGGCACCCTGCACCAATCCAATCATCCCTTATGGTGATTTTAGTGGTCTTAGCCAACCTTAGAAAGCTCTCTAAGTGGTAGCTGTGGAGAGCAGCCTTCAGGCTTTGTCCAGAAAGAGTGTAAAGCAGCTTGTTTTACCAGAACATATTCTTATAGATATTGATTCAGTGAAAAATAACCATACAGTGTATTTATAAAAATATGTATTTATTATAAGACCCTCATTATCACATACAGATATCTCCTAGCCTGAGACATACACAATGCACACAATACTTTTCAATAGAAACAGGAAAGTAGCACAAAATACACAGTGGTCGCCAGGGGGAGACCAAACCATATACTAAGACTATACCCAGAAGATGTAGAAGTCCCGGGGACCCAAGGAACCACCTGAGGTAAGTAACCAGGAGCCCCGTGGAGGCCGTGAGCAGAGTGGGAACACGACCGCGGGATCAATGCAAGTCAATGGGTAAGTCGCGGTTGCAATTTAAAAAGAAGGACCATTCCCAGTGGACCCTGAAGAAACCCCGTGGAAGACAGAAGGTTGGAGAGCCACCCCACCCGTGGATACCCTAGGAACCAGGATACCTACACCAGGGTAGACGGATGCATAGGTGTGAAGTGGCGTCGGAAACCGCCATCGAACTCAATGTGTAGGACCTCAGAAAAATGCCGCTGCTGGAGACGGTGAAAGTGTCCGGTGGAACCCAAAGGTGGATTCAAGTCGAGCAGTACCTGCAAGCAGAGGGGACAGAGTCTAGGCCACTTGGAAGGTACCAGGAGGCACGAAAGACAAATGCCCACCGAAGTAGAGTGTTGCAGGGAAGTTGACGGTGACCTTGGAGCTTCCGCTGTGAGGACCAGGCGATGCTGTGGAAGACCAGGAGCCGTTCTCGAGCTGTCCCATGTCAGATGTTGAGAGTTCAAGGGTCGGTGTCAGTCGAGAGCACCAACAAGCCTTGGTAACTGCAAACAACGTGGGAAGCGAAGAAGGTGCAGTGTTTGGACCAGCAGGGTAGTCAGGGCAGGCCCCGAGCTTTCAGGGGAGCCCACAGAAAGCAAAGAAGACCCTCAAGAGGACCCACAGGCCGGAGGCACTGGAGTCGCGAGAGGACCTCGAGCAGCTCACCGAAGATGCAGGCCCACGGTGCAAGTGATGCGGTGAGGATGAAGATCTTGGTCACGGGAGATGCTTGAGGTGGGGGCTACTTGGAGCCCGAAGATCTTGATGGAAGGAAGCCAAGAAGTCTTTGCAACATCAAGTTGATGCGGTGCACAGGGGGTTGGTTCCTGCAGCTTCGACAAGGGATACTGGCCTCAAACTTGGTGAGAGGACTGGGAAGGCCTCGAGGGATGTGAAGAACCCCCACCTGTGTTGCTGAGCCTTTCGGAGTCTGTGGGAGCTCAGGATCAGCAGACCGGTCAGTTTAGTTGTGTTGTCTGCAGATGCAGGGAAGTGACACTTTCACTTCAAGGGAGATTCCTTCAGGTGTCTTGGTTGCCCACAGGCCTTGGAAGGTTCCTGTATGGAGCACAGGCACGGACGTTGCAGCGACGAGATCAGGAGCAGCAGGAGTCTTCCCGGTTGCAGCCTTGATGCCCAGAGCGAAGTCCAGAGTGCCCAGACGGTCGAAGAAGAAGTGGTGTCGAGAAATGAATCTTGTCCCACGGCGAATCTAGGGACCCACCCTCAGGTAAGCCCTTAAATGCCCTAAGGAAAGGGTTGGTAAGATTCAGGGTTCCCTCCCAGGGGAGGGGCTGGACAGTGGGGAGGACACTCCCATGTCCTTTGTCCAGTTTCGCGCCACAGTGGGAGCCAGTGGCTCCCTAAGCTGGTTTGAACCGGACTATGGAAGGAGGGCACCAAGTGTGCCCTTCAAGGAGACCAGCGCTCCCACCCGGCCCCAATACACTAAACCATTTCTGGGAGCCTGTGACAGGATAACGATTGTTCTGCCTTCCCCTGCTCGAGCTTGGCTCAGCAGCAGGAGGCAGAATCGGGTCTCTGGTCGGCAGCATCCATGGTGTGCTGTCCGGGTCTAGAAGACTGTTACCGGGAGCACCGAGGGCCTCCCGGAGGAGCTCTACAGTGCATGGAATCATACCTCCAAACATGATCGGGTTTGTTAAAGCCAGTTTAGAGCTGGTCATCGCGTAATGATGCATGGCCACTCTATGTATCTTAATGGCTGATGCACTTACAACCCGGGAGAATGGACTCCGAAGGTTGTAGGGGTGTCCTGCTCATGCAGGGGCACCCTCACACTTGGAACCGAGCACCCTGCCTTCAGGATTGAAAGGTCTGCTCTAGGGGTGACTTATAGGTTTTAAGTGCAGTGACCTTAGATACATGGAAACCTATATCTTTCGTAAGTGGTGCTAGCCCCAGCTTACACAGGCTGCAATGACAGGCCTGTAGTTACAGATTGAGTGGTCTCTCATCGGTGGCATAATACATGCTTTAGCCCATGGGGGACCCCTGGTGTACCTATCCCCTGAGTACCTCAGTACCATATACTAGTGACTGATAAGGGTACACCAGTGTCCAATCTGGGATGTACCCTAGTACTTACCATACTAATTTAAGGGAGAAAGCACAGAGACTGGGGTCCTGATTAGCAGGATCCCAGTCAGACTAGTCAGAAACGGCATTGCACCAGGCAAAAAGTGGGGGATAACCATAAAAGCAGATCCTACTTTCCTACAGTTACTTTAACCTAGGTTGTTATAGCATGGATGTAGTTAGTATAGGAAATTGATTTTTTGGGTTTGGTAATTTTGCCTCCATTGTCTGAGGCCAGAAGGCTTGTTGTAAGGAGTCTAGTTGTGGGTTGAAAATGGTATAGATAGCTTTGATTTTGTTGCAGAAGAAGTCTGAGAGGTCATTATACAGATCTTGGGTTGGGGGTGATATTGGTGGTGGTTGCTGCTGGTGTGGTGAAGTCCTTGATGGTAACTAAGATTTCTTTGCTGTTGTAACTGGTGTTGATGTGCTTGACGAGGACCTTCCTTTTGGTTTCCTGGATTTGTTAGTGTCTCTGGGCGGAATTGAAAACGTCCTTGTTCTAGTCTTCCAGGCTTGCTCTCCATCTTCGTTCCAGTTGTTTTCAGTGCTGTTTGGCTGCTTTGAGTTCTTCCGTGTACCAGTTTTGACTGCTTTCGTTTTCTTGCGGTTTGACATCTTTTCTAGGGGGCCCAGGTATCAGTGTAGGTGGTGATCCCGTTGTTGAAGTTATTGATTTCACCTGATCGGTGGTGGCCTGTGTGCTTTGTTGTGTTTTGTGGTGGGGAGAGGCCCAGTACACCTCAGATACATTATTCCAGTGTCGGCAGTCAGTGCCGGTCGTGGTGGTACTTTTGCAGTTGGGTGTGTTGATTGAGAAGCTGACAATGGCATGGCCTGTCCAGGTGGCGTAAGTGGGTGTTTTGATTGTGATATTGTTGAATGAGGTGAAGACCGTGTCCAGCATGTATCTGGATTCGTGGGTGGGGGCTGATGTGTTTGCTAAGTCCGAGCTTTCCAAGGCTATCGGTGAGTGCAACTAAGTTGGGGTCGGCCAGGTATTCTAGGTGAAATTTGTGGTCTACTTGTAGGATTTAGGTGCTGATTGCTCGAGAAGTCAATAAGTCTGAGATGTTGCTGGTGAAGTTGGTTTGAGGTCCTGGGGTCGGTAGATTAAAGCCCTGTTTAATGTGAAATTGTCTGTGACTTGTAGTTTGAAATTGAGCTGACAGTTTTAACGTAACATTTTAAACGAAAACACACTGAAATTCACCAGTTCTACTTAGCTCAAGTAACTATAACTCTGCCCTCGCTGTGCACTGCTTATGACCTGACATAGTACATCACTTATGACATGTCCAATGACTTAATTGATAAGGTCATTGATGACGTCCCAGTGCATGGCGAGGGCGCAAGCTATTGTTACTTCAGTTAACTAGAACTGTTACATTTCAATGTTTTTTCCGCATGGGTGGGCCTATTCAGGCCTTATGATTATGATGAGGATTACCCTAGAAAATAAGTCGGGTTACAGGCAAGTAACGTTTCCTTCTGTTTGATTAAAGTATCCTTCATAAGAAGTGCTCAATGTTCCATTCGTAAAATAATATTTAGTGCTGTTACTAAGAAATGATATGTAACCAAGCCACTGTGAAGAGTGGACCCTGCTTTTTTTTAAATGCAAAGAATCTCTTCTGATATGGGCCGGTATTTTCAATTTAGAATTGTCAGTTTGCTAGTGTTAGTATCGACTCAAACATTTTGGTGCTATCCTGTTGTAGGTTTTATATGTCCACACAAACAAGTGGTACTAAACTTTCAAAGTAGTGCTAATAAATGAAGTAATTCTCACAAGAAAAAAAACTTTGTTGAAGTTTAGGTACTTTCCATTTAAAGTTAAAGCATCTCTTCTGGGAAGTGCTGTCATGGTTGAATGAAAATGTGTAGTGTTTCCGGGTAAGAATTGTGGCTACTGCCCCATTCTCAGTAAAGTAGTCTTAAACGATTGAATGGTGATATATCAACATCCTACTGTACAAAAGTAAATTTGAGTGCCTTACTGGCAAATGCTTGTTGTGTGCCATTAAAACTTAGTCGCCATTTGGAAAAGGGATTATCTTGTTCTCCTAAGGTCATGCCAGTCACACTTCGGCTATTGGTATCATTTACTTTTATGTGGAAAATAGAGTACACCAACTGAGAAATTAATACTTTACCATTAAAATTATAAAAGCTGATACAATGAATCACTGGTGCCATTCCATGGAGGAGAGGTGTATGTGAGAATGGGTCAGAGGTTGCGCAAATAAATAAATGAAGAATCAAGAGATGGATGGATGAATTGGAGACGAAGTGCATGGATGTGTGAATGCACATGTGGGTGAATAGGTGAGTGAGAACATGACTTGAGGGCTGAATAGGTGAAGGCATGTATACATGGATCAATGGATCTGATAATGGGTGAGCGGATAGATGGATCCACGATGCTGGAGATGACCCTGGTCTTGTTGAAGACAGAATGCTCTCTGCCTCCCACCCTTGTTGCTCTCACATTCAGCCATTGACTCCTGCATCCATGTGCCTAATCACACACCCTTTAATCCGTCAATGCATTTATCCATCATCTTTCTTGCATTCTTCCATCCTCGCAACCACACACACAAATTCAACAATCAATAAAGAAGCACTTCCAGATAAAACAAGCATTGGTAATGCATCGGTTTCGCCCATGTAATGAATGAAAAGCTGCTGTTTTCATCAATCATCGTCCGGGAGAAGGAAAGAGCTCCCTGATCAAGAACACAGGAGTGGAGACGTTGTGGCGCAGTGGCCAGAGCTGCTGACTAAAGAGCTGGGGATCCCGGTTCGAGTCTCGGTGGCGCTGGCAACATCCTGTGATTCTATGTAAATCACTTAATCTCTCCGGGTGATAAATTGTCATATAAATATGCTGCAAGAGTAAAAGGCAAAACTTTATGAAAATATAGTTCCATCAAAGCGGATGTTAACAGTATTTGAGCAGCGGGAAACTGATAAGAGAAGCAGACTAGGAACAAGCTTTGGCAAATGCAGGAAAATATGCTATAGCCAATAGAAATGGAGGAAAGGTAAGTGGCACACACAGGAACCAATGAGAAGCCAGGAAAGAGAAGTCCCTTCTAAGTTTATATTAAAAACGATAGATTTCTCAAGCGCTGTGTAGGTGAAACCTAAACAAGCCAGACTTAATGGTTTTGTCAGTGTTTTTGTTTTGAAGAAACTACTTTGAAGAGTCAGATAAATGAATAGTTTTATTATAAATTGTCTGCTTGAGTATAAAATCTAGTTAGCATTTACACATCAACAAGAAATAGCTGCTCACGCAAAGTTGTTTTTTAGGTTGAAGCAGATGTTAAATGATCTAATGCGACAACAACAAGAACACCAGCATCTGGAAAAAATCCAAGGAAACGATTGTGCCAGCAATGCACCACCACCGTCCTCACCTACTGTGTTTTGTCCGTTTAACTTTACTTCCCAGCCACTGAATCTCTATAATGTCCCTGGCTTTGGAAGCTTTCCAACACTCACACCAGGTACTACGATATATTAACGAGCAGTTTGCAATTTAATTGATTTTGTTTGCCTCTTCAGTGTTATAGCAACAAGGCTGAAAGTTGTGCAGTTACTTTTTTCAACTTTCTCTTCTTTCTCTTCTTTCTCAGAGTACTGTATAGAACACTAGTGTTTTTTTGTATACCAGTTCTGTAACTAGACTATTTACCTGCGCAGAGGTGTTTTAGAATATGTTGCTGAATGGGTTACTTTGTGCAGGGAATTAACTGTTGCTGTACAAGTTTAACTCTAGCCGAGTTGAAATAAGCTCTGCTTCTTAAAGTAAGCAAGAAAATAATCACAAAGTAAGTAACATGTCAATTTACCCTGTTGTTGCCGTCATTTGTTTTGTGATTCCCTATACTGGTTCTTGTGTCTTTTCCTTGTTGTCCGAATAACCGTTCCTAAATTGTTTACCTAGTCCCTGCTTAAGTATAATCTGGTGCTAATTTTAACATGTATGGTAACATCTAAAGTGAAAATTTTATATCAGCACATAAAGTTCTGCTGTATCTACCCTCTGGTGGGTAAAGCAAAGTATTGACAAAAACGTTTATTAAGAGGACCCATTTGTTAGGACAAGTGTTCTGTGCAGCAGTGCCTGACAGACCTAGGTCTCGCTGAATATATTGCTTTTCCCTCTGTTATCACGATAAATCCAACATGTACTTTAGCCCCTTTTGCTTACTGTGATCATTTGGTGAACTCTAAAATAACGGGAATATCCTGTAGTTTTCTGCCACAGGAACTAAATTATCCTTTATAATGGTTACTATATTCTTGCTTGTTCTCAGGGGCCCTAAAACACACTTTAAACTTGTTGTGATAACAATAAAATGTAATATCAGTCCTAGCTTTAAATAAAAAGCGGAGGTAGACGTTAAAGGAACAGCACTAATTTCCCAAGTTAACGCTGTCAAATGCACTGCGCCATGTGGGTCCCGTTAGTTATATTTTCTGGCAATCCTCAGATGATCCCAGATCCCTTGAACAGTTTAACTGGGCCTTATTTACTAATCCTAGCTGTTTTTTTCGCAGCCTTCCAGGGTTTAGCTGAATGTTTTTGTTGTGATGTAGCTTGTTCTCACACATAGCCTCACAAACAATATAATAGATTACATTACTGAGTTAACAAATGACATCACCAAATTTCATATTTGGTTTTATGTATAGGCACAGGCACATGGTATAGCCTGTTGAAGGCTCTGGAAGCAATGCCCAGAAGCATAGTGCCCAGAGTGCAAGGTCTGTGTTAATACCCTGTACATTGAACACTCAAGGCATGATTGTTGATTATAAAGAAGGTAATTTGGTTTACAGGACATAGCCTGCACTTCTGCCTTGTATTTCGTTTACACAGGCATGTTTGGAACAACTGCATATAGCAGGTGCAGTGCATGGACTTTATCCATGCTTTGTGTACGCTTCATAGAAGGCCACCGTGCTTTGTTGATGCCATCCGTGCTGTCACCCATGTTATGTTGAGTAATAAGCATTTCATCTGACATGATTTATGATTGTGTATCAGACCTTTACTGGCAAATTTTAGAGAATATAATTTCTGTTTGAATGATGTCTTAGAGCAAATAAAACTTGCAAATTCCACTGTAAGTTATTTTGTGTTATCAGTAGAGAACCATGACATTGTGAAAAATAAGCATTGGCATAGCCAATAGGTCTCGCTTTTGGGACCTTATAAGTATTTAGTTATGAAGCACAATATCCTTGGTGCAACAACATTAACTGTTGCATGGTTAAACACTTAAAAGGTCCCAAAGGCGAGACCTATTGGCTATGCCAATGCTTGTTTTCCATGTAGCTGGCAAACTCTGTAATGCAATGTGATCAGAGACACAATTAGCTATAGAGTGTGTGATTTACAAAACTCAGCAATACATTCACATGCAAATAAACAGGCTTCCAGATGTTTAGAGCCAGTTAGATTTTAAACACACTTAGTAGAGAATGCGGCTGGCCTGAAAAAGTATTCATAATTAAGAAGAGGACAGTGTGGATTCCAAGCCCCTTGCCCACAGACCGGTCTTCACTTGATACTAAACGCCGAATGCCTGCACTGTAGTAATATGGTATATATTGAAAGGTAAAGGGTCTAAAGAACGCAGCTGAAAGTTACTACTAGGGAAGACCACCTCAGGGAAAGACCAGATCTGTGGGTCCGTAATGTGCCGGTGCAATCTTAATTCTGACACAACAGAATGATTTTTTTTTGTAATGTTATTGGGGAGATAGTTGAACGTGTTTTATTTATTTATTTATAACTTGGCCCAGACCAGTTAGGCTTAATTACGAGGTATTAAGTATGTGTGCCACACATTACTGTAAAGCAAAGGAAAGTAACTAAAACGCTTACACAGTAGTTACTAAGAAAACCAAACAAAAATTAATCCATGCAAGTGTCCAGATTAGCAGGGGGCACTATTGATGATGCGCTGCTGCACATTTTTTACAACTTATTCCCATATCCGACATGACTGTTGTGTAAACGAGCAAGAAGGAAGTTTACTCTGGTGTTCACATAAATTGTTTTGTATTCCCGTAATTTGTATAATTTGTGCGCAACTAAAGCGCCGCAGTTACCTGCACTTCTATTGCTGTGTGCAAAATCACCACTTTGAACAGTTAAATTATATATATTTTGTAGGGAGGTTCACTTAGTGGGCTCACGCCTTACAGTCAGTACGTGTAACACGATGCCACGTTTTATTTAGAAAATGCAGACGGGGAAGAGAAGGAAAGCCATGTGTGCATCAAATGTGGTATGCAAGGTAGTACAAACATGATTGCATTTCTGAAATCACCTATATGCACTGGTAAAAACATACAGATAAAGACAAATATTAATCTTTATTTGCAAGCCAACTTGCTCTTACCAGAACACGCTAAACATGTTTTTTAATAAAATGCCGTCCTCTCCGATAAAATACACAACATTAAAAAACATGAGACAATATGCTTTGGCAGTATTGTGCAGCAACAAAGGAGCAAGCTCTGTAGGTCCGTAATGTGCTGCTGCAATCTTATTTGTAACACAACTGAATGCGCTGAATGTGTTTGATTTCCAAAACGCTATTGGGGAGATAGCTGAACACGCTGTATTTATTTATATATAACTTGTCCCAGAGCAGACAGGCCACACTTATTACAGTAAAGCAAAGAATACTAGTTCGCTGTTAGCAATTTGTTCAATATTAAGCAATTTGGTTAAACTTACCAATGTGTGAGTTCTGTAAATAAAACGCTAGTTACCGCTGCGCCTTGGTTTTAAAAGAAGTATTTCTGTGCCACGCCCATGGACAGGACTTCCTGAAGGGGCTAAACATTAACATAACCTAGTCAGCAGACTGGAATTCACCCCCTGCACGAGGCCGGACGCTGTTCATGTATGTAGCAGCACAGTAAGCCGGGAAGAAGGTAGTGTGGAACCCGGCAGAACAAAAGAAAGTCTTGCGGCCTCCGGAAGCAGCTGCCATTATTTAAGATTACTGCAGCAGCAGCGAGGCGTGCGCAGCGCTGATCTTGAACACATAATAATAAAAATCGGGCGCATGCAGAAAAAATGCATTTAAAAAAAGCGCAGAGCGCGCTAAGCCACGAAAAAGGTAGTGTGGAACCCGGCAGGAAAAAAAAAAGAGCATTGGCCGCGCGGCCGTGAAACTGACACGGCCGTGAAAGTAATATCGCGCGCTGTGAAAATGAAGCTGACGAAGAGGGAGGGGGAGAAGGGAGGGGGTAGGGTGCCTGCGAGTGGTGCGCGCGGCATAGGAAAGACAGATGGCTGAGGCTGACGAAGAGGGAGGGGGAGAAGGGCGGGGGTAGTGAGAGCAGAGAGACCGAGGGGGTGGAGGAGCAATGTAAGGCTTAATGAGCCATTACAAAAGCCAGATGGCCTGTGCACGTTCACGCGCACGTAACCGCACGCTGGAGGCCGGCAAAAGCCTTTGGTAGCACTTTGAAAAGCCAGTTACTAAATGTCTCGCAGAGCAACGCATGCGCTGGCTCAGGCGAGACCTAATGATCATCTTACCGAAACGGATATACCTATTTGTCAATGTCCCACTCCCCTCACGGCTCAGTTTTTCAAAAGGCTGCGCTCCAATATGATCAGACTTGTGTGAGCAGGCCGACAGTCTAGAATATCTTATGAAATTCACATTACCCCAGTCACGAGGCGGCTTGGGTGAGCCAGATCTTAAACTATATGCTTACTGCACCCCACACCGTTTCAACCGCATGTGGCAGTCGAGTGCGATCGTGAGGCGCCATTGCAGCTAAAAAACGCACTATTCCAGCCATACAAAACACCCAGAGCTGAAATTAACACAGTGGAATGTGTGCGGTGGGCATGGGACGGTATCCATAGACAGACAGGTACTGTCGTGCTCTATGCGCCTTCCTGCCACAGTGGCGGATAATCCTGCCTTCCCCCCACTGCAGGACAAAGGGGTAGCGCAACGCGCAGGCACGTTAGGCATCAGAGCGCTTGCGGACCTATACCCGGGTGACCACTTTCTGCCCCCATTTCTTAGCACAGTTGAACGACCAATCACACTGTGACATCATAATACTACCAGATTAGGGCGAACTGCAAGGACAAGCACGGTATCTTCCTGGCTCCCCAACCAGTCAGCACTGCACTCGAATATGTAGAAACAACCAAATCACCGCATAAGCTAATCACGCGCCTTTACTCCCTGGTGAAAACTGCTTCCCCGTTGGACACCTCACGCGTGCGTAGGAACTGGATTTAAGCCTGGACATACCCGAGGAGCTATGGCTCTACTGCTGTGGCCAGACCGCCTATCTCCCAACTACAGGTTACACCTGATACACTTTAAAATATTTGCACAGAATATAATCTGCACACCTTCACAGGATCGCTGAGGCTGAGGCTGAGGCTGAGGCTGAGGCTGAGGCTGAGGCTGAGGCTGAGGCTGAGGCTGAGGCTGAGGCTGAGGCTGAGGCTGAGGGTGTGTGTGTGTGTGTGTGTGTGTGTGTGTGTGTGTGTGTGTGTGTGTGTGTGTGTGTGTGTGTGTGTGTGTGTGTGTGTGTGTGTGTGTGTGTGTGTGTGTGTGTGTGTGTGTGTGTGTGTGTGTGTGTGTGTGTGTGTGTGTGTGTGTGTGTGTGTGTGTGTGTTTGTGTGTTTGTGTGTGTGTGTGTGTGTGTTTGTTTGTTTGTTTGTTTGTTTGTTTGTTTGTTTGTTTTCGCGTGCTCTCTCTCTGCTCCGCACGACCTGCCACTTTTGAGCATCTGGCCTGGACGTGCCCAAGGGTAGCATGCTACTGGCGGGATGTGTGCACGATCATTACTGGCGATCCCCTTTCACCAAACCCCAGAACGTGCCTACTAGGATATGTTAAAGAAACCTCAGACGCGCACCGCCGCCAAATCGCACTGCTATTGTTACTGGCTAAACGCAGGGTGGCGATAAACTGGGGCCGGCGTCCACAATGCAGGCGTGGCTGAGTGATGCCGCGTAGTGTCAATCACAGCTCAATACCTACTGGGACCTTAAGCCCCCATGGTGCCGACCGATAGACATCTGGGACCCACTCTTGTCATATCTGCGTCAGCATGGTACTCCCACAGCGACCTGCAACTGCGCCGGCCGATACCTAGACTGACCCACCATGTGCTGTCTGGAGTGGACACCTAGTATACCCCCTTGACATGCACAACATGTCATAATTAGGCCTCCTGGCCTCAAAATGCTTTTGCCTCGTTTTATGTCACTATGATGGGGAGTTACATTATGTTGTCTACTTTACAGAACGTGTAAGTGTTGCATAATTTCAATATGTTGCCACTGACTTTATTGCATTGGGTTGCCTCCTGTACTGTGCACTTTCTATATGCACCAATAAAAATGTAATAACATTTTTTTTAAAACTACATGGTTTTTCAATACAAAGAACATTGACTTCAACGCTCTCCGCAACAACGCTAAGAAGGTACTACCAGACATCAGCTCCAATTCTAACATCAATGACAATGTTTCACCAGTCTGTCTTAACAGACAATGTAGCTCCAATACAAAGCAAAAAGAAAAGGCCAACACCCTCTTCCCCATGGCTTAATAAGTCACTCTATGATGAAAAGAAAGATCTAAGATTCCTGGAGAAGAAATGGAGACAGTCATCCTCCGTCTATAATCTCTCATACCTCCAATACACAAGATCGGTGTTATCACAAACATATCATTAGTGAAAAATCAAATCACTTTAAAACTCTTGTCGACTCTGCCAAGATCAGACCAAAGAAACTCTTTGACCTAACCAAAACCACCAGCAACCCCCATCATCTTCAACCACCAAATTGGACGACCCACCCAAGAATGCAGAAAAATGTGTACAATTCTTTGATGGAAGAGTGAAATTGCTCCTTGATCACAATACACATCCAGCCCCACATGAGGTATGCAAATCCAAAGGCTTCTGGCACAGTATCGCTGAGGATGCCCTCCTCAAAAACATCTTGAAAACGAAACCTTTGAACCATTCTGAGCCTGGACCCTGTCCTAAGCAACCTTGCAACAGACCTCCACACCCACACTCTACTGAACAAATCAATTATCCTCATTTTTCAGCCAAGGATCCGTTCCTGGTGCCCTCAAAACTGGTCAGGTGAGCCCACTACTAAATAAACCCTCCTCGGATGTGAATGGGCGTAACAACTTCCGCCCTATCACCATCCTCCCTTTCCTTGCCAAAATCAGTGAAAGATGTGTAGCAGAGCAACTCACCCAACATATCAAGGATAACAATTTTCCAGATGAATTTCAATCCTGCTTCAGTCAAAGCTGCAGCACCGAAACAGCACTGCTACAGGTTATCGATGATGCCCTTCGAGTCCTAGACTCGGGCATCTCCTGCCTCCTGATCCTTCGTGACCTTCCTGCAGAATTTGATATTGTAAACCATTGCACACTTAAAACATTAAAACAAAGAATGGGAATTGAAGGCGTGGTACTTAAGTGGTTTGAATCTCACCACACAGGTAGATCTCAGATGATTAAAATTGAAAACTGTCTCTCAACTCCAAATGTCAAATCAAGGTGTCCCTCAAGGCTCTATACTTGCTTTGACCCTATTTAATCTTTACATTGAACCACTATGAGCCCTTTTAAAAGCGTCCGGGATCCTTTATCACCTCTATGCTGACAACAACCAACTCTACCTCAAGGTATCCTCCAGACACATCTCACTTCTCGCCACCATCCTCAACTCCATCCCAGAATGGATGATGTCTCACCGCCTAAAACTGAATCCCTCCAAGACCGAATTCCTTCTTATCTCTATCTCAAACTCTACAATTGATGTTCAATCATGGATAGATAATCTGACCATTCTTAACAGTAAACCCACCATTGTTGACCGTGTGAAATCCCTAGGTGTCATCCTGGACAAAAGATTTACCCTCCACTCCCAAATCAACACCATGGCCAAGAATGTAAGCTTCCAAAGGCGCCTTCTCAGGGGGATCCGACTTTACATTCCTAAACAAGACCTGAAAACTCTTGTCCAATCTATGGTACTCTCCAGACTGGACTGCTGTATTTCTCTCCCTGCATGCCTCCTAAAGACCCACTTATCTCCTTTAAAATTCTTCCTCCACTCTGCAGCGCGTTTCGTCTACAGGGCCAAAAGAAATGACTATATCACACCTATGTTGATAACTCTTCGCTGGATTCCCATTGAAGCTAGAAACATATGCAAGACTGCTTGTATCACCCATAAAGCCATTCACACTTCCACCCCTTCCAACTTAGCAAATAAACGAAAGATACCTGGTGGCTCTAGACCATCACGAAATATTGAAAATCTACTGCTCGAACCTCAAACAGGAAAGGCTAATGGCGCAATCTTTCTCAAGTAATGCGACTAGAATTTGGGAATCACCACCTCCAAACCTTCGCAACGCCACCTCTTTCAGGATAGATCTTCAAAAAGGACCTTAAAACTCACCTCTTCCAAAGACATTTTTCTCAATAATCTCTCCTTGGCAAGCTCCCCATTAGGCATATGCCCTCACATTTAATGAAGTGACCCTGGAGTGACCCAGACTGTTAAATGGCACTCTCAAGATATAACGACCTTTCCGCATTAACTCTGTAAATATGGTTTTGTGTAACCTTAATCGCATTAAAATTTCTAAATATGCAATTTGTAAGAATAGGTAATTTGTAAATACTTAACTCTCACCATGAGTAACCATAGTAGCTATAGATACCGTCACTTACTACCCTGTTATTCTCAATTTCTCATGTAACGAAAGCGATCTGACACCTCTGGGTAATATCCGCGCTATATAAAAATGCATAAATAAATAAATCAGGGGATGGTGTCGCGATTTTGATAAGATTAAGACAACCTTCTCAGGGGCACAGGTTAGCACGGGGCAACATTTTTCGCACGATATAGCACCGGGTACGATGAGCTCATTTGGGGGTAGGCAACAAGCTGCACCGAAAAGTAGCCCTTTTTGGGAGGGGTGCAAGGAGTGGCACCAGGCGTTTGCAGGGTGATGAACCGGGTAGGTTTGAGCTGGGGACTGCACGGGGCGAACGGAGGTAAACCTTTGAGGACACTGACCTGCACTGCACAGGCCTGGAACAGCAATTTAATACGGAGATGCACTGGCGAGAAGCAGGCTACTTTTGGAGGCGATGATAAAGAGCCTAGGCTGACTACAGCCCTTTACGGCAGGGCTAGCGCTTATGTGCAGAGGATGCGCTTAGCCAAAGATGGGGACCTGGCAACACTGTCAAAGTCTGGCTTACAGGGCAAACTTAATACTATTGTAACAGGTTACTGGGAACCTTGCGGTCTCTTCACGCGGTTGGATGAATAAATCTTACCTAAAACTAAATGGTGATAAGACCGAGCTTATGCTCCTTGGCAATCCATCCCTCTTCAAGGCAGGTGCTCTCTGGCCAGCCTGTATGGGCCCGGTCCCTGTTCCTAAGTCCCAGATGAAGAGTCTAGGCATCTGGCTGGATCAGTATCTCAGCTTTATGGTCCAAGCACGGAAGGATGCGGCTTCCTGTTACGGCATCCTTAGGACGCTCCGTAAAGTGCTTCCACTTCTCCCCTTCCACGCGAGAAAGCTCATGGTACAGGCACTTATTCTTTCCCGCCTGGACAACGGGAACGCCCTTTACCTCGGAGCTCCAGTATCGACCCTCACAAAGCTCCAAACAGTGGAAAAGTGCGCGGCAAGGATGTTGGTGGGGATCTCGAACCGGCAAACCGCAAAACCCGCACTGAAGTCCCTTCACTAGCTCCCCATACGAGAGAGAGTTAACTTTAAGGCCATGTGCATTGTCCACAAGATGCTAACTGGGAGTGGTTTCACGATCAACCACTCCATGGTCCAGCCTTATGTGGCGAATCGTCGGCTGCGCTCTGATAATTTACATCTGGCTGCTGTTCCCAGGATTAAGAGGGCCAGAAGTGGCGGCCGCCTATTTGCCTACAATGCTGCTAAGCTGTGGAACACCCTTCCCCTCTGTCTACGGAGGGAAACCAGCCATCTAGCCTTCCGTAAATCTTTGAAGACCTGGCTCTTCCCTTAAGTGTGCTGCTCGGTCCTTCTCTGCTACTGCCACAGCGCTGGGATGCCCCTGGGTAGCTACGCGCTCAACAAATGCTGTTTTCATTTCATTTCACCAGCAGAACACCACCAGCAGCAGCACTAGAGCGGCCAGGTGCAGAGGTGCAAAACAGCGTTGGGTGCCCAATGTTATCCTATGTAGAACTGTTGCAGTAGAAAGAGGGTGCAGGACCAGTCCAGTGAAACCAGTCCAGTCCAGTGAAACCAACAAGTGGCTTTGGTTCTTGCGATGTTGGGGGACGTGGGGACACCTTTGGTCCTCTTCTGCTCGGGACGGGGCGTCTGGGTGCAGAGGGTCTTTGGGATGTCAGGTTTCTCCGTCCGGCAACACTCGCAGTTGAGGGGGCCTGACAACAGAGGCTGCATGCGACGTCTGGGAGTTCATGAGGATTCACATGACAGTGGACTAGGTACGTTGAGGGCTTGTGGGACCACGCTGACACAGTTGGCCCACTTTGACATGGACTTGGGGGGCTAGGGTGTAGTGGTGCTTGACGGCGTCAGGTTTTGGCAGGGCCGGGGTCCTCTTGGTCCATCTTTTGCTGTCTGCAGGATTTAGTTCCGCTGTCCCTTGGGAGGTCTTGGTTCCTGGGCGAAGTGCTGGCAGGTCCCCCGGGTTTTGGGGACTCAGCAGCTGCAGGACAAGTCGACTTTTGGTGCAATAGGCTTAGTCAGCAGGCAGGCCAGCAGGGTTCGCGCCAAATCAGTTGCTGGTTCTTCTGTTCATGTTGTACGACTCTTCTCGGCAGTCTTCTTTCGTCAGGTCATCAGGATCTGCTCTTCTGGTGCCAAGGATTCCCTTAAATACTCAATTTAGAGGCGCAGGGGGAGTGTAAGGTAGTAGCCAATGGGCTGCTGACCCTTGGGGTCACCAGCCTCCTATATGACCACTTCCTGTTGGAAGTGGGCATAACCCTTTCCCAGAATTCCCAAGTATGCCATCACAAAGAAAGCTACTTCTGAAGAATCATGTCCTTGTCAGTTTAGCCCACCTTAGGGGTGGTACTAACCTGGGGATGGCACGCCAACCTAACTAGCTAATTTTCCTGCCTGTCCAGGTGCCAAACGGGCTCTGGACAATGACGTCAGCTTCCTCTCCTGTGAGGGGGAGCCATATTTTCATTTCAGCTCATTGAAGCTTGCTGGCCTAGGAAGGCTAATCAGCAAGTCATCCTGTGGGAGGGGGTGTTAGACCCTCCTCCCGGACAGGCCTTTCTTCTGGGTCTCTTGAGAGCAAAAGGCGTTCACCCTAGGAGGTCAGAATAGTGTCTCAGGTGGCAGGCTGGTAGGAACCAGGTAGGGAGCACACCAGAGGCTGGTAGGTTTTCAAGGGGCACCTCTAAGGTGCCCTCTGGGTATATGTATTGGTAAATCCATCACTGAAATCAGTGTGGGTTTATCAATACGAGATGTTTGATACCAAACATCCCTATCTTCAGTAAAGCCGTCATGTAGCTGAAGAACTCGTTTTCACCTGTGTCCAGCACACGTTTTAAAATGGCTTTCCTGGTCACTGGCTGTAATAGAACTGACCAGCACAGGAGCATTTATCCATCATGCAGGTATGCCCTCACATGTAATATTCAGCACCCTGCCTTAGGACTGTCAGGCCTGCTATAGGGGTGACTTACAAATATTTCATGCAGTGTTAGGTGACATGGCACACAGGGGTGTTTGACATGACGTGTTTTCACTTTTTCTGCACCTCAGCACGCAGCCTGCAATAGCAGCCTTGCAGGTGCTTGGTGAGGGGTCCCTTAGGGTGGCACAATTCGTGCTGCTGCCCTTAGGGGCCCTCTTTAGTGCCTTAGGTACCTGGGGTACCATTTACTAGGGACTTACAGAGGGTGCTAAGGGTTTTGCCACTTGGGGGAAACAATTTTACAGTTTTGCGAGAGAGCTCTGGCACTGGGAACCCTAGTTATAAGGAGCCCAGTGCACCTCCAGTCTAAATCACATCAGCTACCAGGCAAAAAGTGGGGGTGACCATGTCAAAAAGGGCTGCTTTCCTACACCAGCTGTGCACCACTTTCTTTTCAGATAAACTGGTTTTGTGGACCTGTGCTTCATTCTTACCAAAAAAGTTGTGACTCAGTTCCAGGTTGGTCAAAACTTTACCTTGCCAGCTTTCTATGCTCCCCCTCCCTCCTTTAAGGAGGAGGAGAGTCTTCACAGCTTGGACCCCAAGAGAGCATTGGGCTGTTACACAGATCTTACCAAAGAACACCGAGTGGACGAGCAGCTCATTGTGGGGTTCTCTGGAGTGAAAAAAGGCAAGGTTGTGCAAAAAGGAACCACCTCCAGCTGCATTGTTCTTTGCATTAAGATCTGCTACGCATTGGCTAAAAAGCAGCTTCCGAAAAGACTGCATGGCCATTCTGCCAGGGCCAACGTTGCTACCACTACATCAGCAAGCCTAGTCCCTGACCTAGACATTTCCCAGCGACTACATGGGTGTTCCTCCTTAAGTTTACGGAGTACTATTGTCTAGATAGTCATGTTCGCCGAGAGGGGCATCTTGCTCTTTGTGTCCTGCAGGATTTTCTGGATTGAGTCCATCCACAGACCCATCCTCCAAATAGCTACTGCTTTGGTAACTATTCAAAAGGTGAGGAATCTGCAGATAAGTCTCCATCAGAAGAATTAGTTTCTTGCCTTGGATAACTTTCTGGTAGACTCTCTATCTAGCACTGACCCTCCCACCTTCCCTGTTCTGTGTTTGACCTCTATCCATTAATAAGATCTTAAGTCTAGGAATCTGCACACTGGTCACACTAAACTGCTTTTGAAGCTCTGCATCTGGGGGCATGGACTTTCTTGAAAGCAACTGACGTCAGCACACAGGAGTAGCACCTATATGTTGCTCAGCATGGCATTTCTGAAGTGGACGCCACCTACTGGTACTGTTTAAAAGTTTTCGGTTCCAGTCTGATATCTGGCAAATTTTCGAATAGTGAGGAATCTGACTAGATATTTAGTCTCTACCAGAAGAGCGATACCAAAGGTAAGTAACTTGTTTATCTGAACTGCACTTCAAGCAATTGTCTAATAGCCAACATTTGATAGTCAGCATACTTTTTTTTTTCACAACAAAATTTTATTGTTGACAGACACAACAGCCCTGGAGAAACCAGGGTTACAGATAGCACAATAGACTTAGTAGTAATAGTGATGTCAACATTTACAGTAGCCAAATATGACTACTTGGGCTGTAAGGATATCTGGATTAAAACTAAAACAATAAATACCAGTGCCATAGTTCCAATATGTAGACTGACATAAAAAGCCACCAGTCGTCCCAGTTGAATACAAGCATAGTCATAATCTGGTTTGTCGCTCATCATCTGATCATCCTGTCAGGTCCTCGTTATGTAATGCAGGTAGGATGGACTCCAAGTTAAGACCCCGATAGTCTGCCCACCTCTTCCATATCTTTGGATGTTTCTGGGGGCACCCCCTAGCCTTGAAGATTGGCATTTCCAGCCCCATGCAGAAGTCAAGACCTTGTTTCCCAAGCCTCCACAGACGGTGGGGAGGCATCCTTCCAAACCCTGGCAATGTCTCGCTTTGCCTCTGTGATATGTAGCAGGGCCAAGCGTGGTGATTGTGGAATGAGAGACAGGCTATCACCCCACGCCAAAACTGTGACCGTGCCGTGCATTGCCAAACCGTATGTAGGAGAGGACCCTCCGCTGCTTCGCAGCACAGGCAAAGAGGGGAATCAATCAGTCCTGCCCGCCAGAGCCTATGACGGGTGAAATATACCAGGTGGAGATATTTGAATTGTATAAGGCGGAGACGTGCTGCTATGGCTGCACCACACGGGGACTCTAGTGCCTCAACCCAGTCGTTATCGTAAATAGGTCCCAGATCCTCCTGCCAGGCATCCCGTGTTTTGTTGAGTGTGGTGCGGCCATTGGTCACTAATGTGCGATATATTGCTGAAATTTTATGTTCATCCATTTTTCCCATAAAGACCTTGGCCTCTATGGGGTTGAAGTCGGGTATAGTATCTTGACGTGTTATGTAGGGGGAAAATGCATAACGAAATTGAAGGTATCTGTAGAAATGCAAACGGGGCATGTCAAATTCAGTTTGTAGCTCCTGAAAGGTTTCAGGGTCTGACCATGTAGAACCTCCCCAATGGCCTCCCAGCCCGCAAATCTCTGCAGCCCAGACAGTTGTGGTAATAGGCCGTTATGCCAAAGGGGGGTCTCCTTAGTCAATTTACCCCACCTTCCCATCCTACGCAGCGCTTGTCGCCATGCCATGTAGACCATCCTAGTAGTGGGCGGTAGCGTTTTGAGCATCGGAGCCGAGTATAGGCTCCTATGCAGTGATTTCGTGTCCATTAACCAGGGCTCAACTGCATAAGCTGGATCGCGTCTGTCACCCTACCACCAGTCGTTTAAGATAAGGAGGTGTGAAGCGGCATGATATGTTTGAACGTCTGGAGTCTCAATACCCCCGCAATATGTAGACTGGAAACAAGTTCTTAGAGCCACACGTGCAGAACCCCCGCCCCAGAGGAAGTGGCCAAGGCTAGCATTTAACTGTCTGAACCAGGTGGGGAGTATTGGGTAAGGGTGATTTTGAAGTTGGTTAAGGAGGTGAGGTAAGGAAACCATCTTGAAGATGGCAGATCTACCAAATAGGGATAGCGGCAAGTGGGACCAGGAGCGCACTTGCTCCTTAACCTGCATCCACAATGGGGCCAGATTCGTGTCCCATGAGATGGACTGAGAGACCGACAGGAACACCCAGAGATATTTAAACCTGTCTGGGACCACCATCACCTCACGCGTCCAATCGCCCAATTGATCTCCCCCCCCCTCCCCCCCCGTAGAGGCCACAGGAAGGATTTACGAGCGTTCATATAAAGACCAGAGGTCTCACCGAAGATTTGCATTATCCTGAGTAGCTGCGGGCCCGAACTGTTGGGTTGTGTATAGAAGAATAGTACGTCATCTGCATATAGTGCTATGCGGTCTGAAACTTCCCACGACCACTCAAAGCCATGAACCTGGGCATCGATTCTTACCCAAGCCGCGAGCGGCTCCATGGCTAGTGCAGAAAGATAGGGGGACAGGGGAGATCCCTGTTGGGTTCCCCTCCCAATGGGGGAATGGCTGCGAGGTAGAGTCTGCGACACGAACGGATGCTGTAATGTCGGTGTAGAGGAGGTGACTATATTTAAGGAGCCGGGGGCCAATATTTAGGCGATTCAGGAGTGCAAAGAGGTAGGTCCAGCTGAGGGAGTCAAAGGCCTTATCAATATCGGCAAGGAGAATCGCTGCCAGTTCATCCAGCCGGTCCACTGAGGCGATTGCGTTATGTGCACGACGAATATTGTGGCGTGTGGCACCACCAGGCATAAAACAGTCTTGGTCAGGGTGAATTAGTTATGCAATATGTGGGACTATGCGGTTAGCGATGACTTTTGCTAGGAGTTTCACCTCAACATTAAGCAAAGAAATCGGTTGATATGAGGATGTGAGCTGACGCATGCATGACAAAATTCAACTGGAAACTATACATGAGATAAATGACAGTGGCACTGGAAATCAACAATAACTTCCCAAAAACACCCTCACACACCCTCCTACCTCAATACCTCAAGAACTTTGAAGCATCTATCGCGGCATGGTGGGCATCCCAAGCCCAACGGGGGGTAGAATCGACTCCCCGCCAATCGATCCCCAACAAACCTCCCTTGTGCATTAAAGAGTCGTAAAAACCACTAGAATGCACATAGACAGGTAGCCCTTATATCTTTGCCATCAAGATTAGTAAATGACCATATACGGCACAACCGATATGAGTTAGGATGCTGTTGATGCTTGTTGACCCTCCATGATGTGCCTGCGAGAGTTACTGCGGGTTTTGGATCGTCTCTTGGAGCGCGACCAATGTCACTAGTCTTGGGAAAGTCCCGGCCGGGATCCCCGGATGAGGTGTCGGAATCCTTTCTGGGTGGAGTATGAGTCTTCAGTTTCACAGCTTCGTCTGTCTAGTTAAACATCTCCTCTGGTGTCTCGAAGAAATGTGTCTGTGATTGATGAGACACACGTGGGCGAGCCGGGATAAGCAAGGAGTATTGGATCTTTAGGCCCGCAGACGGGCCTTAGCCTTGGTAAAAGATTGTCGACGCTCTTGAACCATTTTAGTGTAGTCCGGAAAAATCATAATGTGATGGGAGGCATAGATGAGGGTTCCTTTCAGCCTGGCCTGCTGTACAATGACATCTGTCTTTATAGTTAAGGAATCGAGTGATAATTGGCCGAGTACGAGCACCAGGCGGTGGCTTCTGCAGTAAAGCACGGTGTGCACGTTCAATTATAAAGCACGGGGACAATGTATTAGCTGGGAGCCAATTTGTAAGCCATTTAGTAAGGAAGTCCTCCATAATATTATTCTCGCAGCCCTCTGGAAACCCCACAAAGCGGAGGTTATTCCTATGGGCACGGCCCTCTGCATCTTCGACCTGCGTTGCCAGATCTCTTGTGAGTGTCTCGAGGCTGGACACCTTCTTTTGAAGAGTGGTTACCGTGTCCTCAACTGTCGAAATACCCAATTCCGATTCAGTAATCCTCTGCACTGCATTTCGGAGATCCTGCCGGAGCAGCATGACGTCTGTACCAACTGTGCCAATTCTACCCTCTAGCATATCCCTGGACTGGGTGATAGCCACCAACAACTCTGCATTATCAGGTATAGATGTCGCCAAGTTCTCAGGGTCGGGCGATTGGGCCATTGCGCCTGTGTTTTTATCTAATGTGGATTGTTTTGAGGCGGCCCCCGGTGATTTATCTTTTGCCATTGTATCTGAAAGTTTATGAGGTCGCCGCTATATGTATGTCCGGACGCACCCCAGTGTCCGAAGGCAGTCACAGCACTAACTGTTCCCGCCGGGTCCCACCGGCAAGCGACCGGGGGCGGCAGTCGGGGGAGGGCACCACACCCACAAGCCGCACCAGGGCCTAGCCCGGCCGCCTCCGCAGGTGGACACCCCCGGCCCCCCCATAACGGGTGCCCCGTCTACTTCCGCACCCCAGCTGAACAGAGGGCCCGGATCCTTCTTATGGTTAGATCTGGTGGATCTTAGCAACAGGCACCAAGGCGGATCAGCCTAATACTGGAATCTTCTATCTGATCCACATCTCTATGTTCCTCTGTCGTCTTAGGACGCCAATCGGCTGCCTGACCCCCATGGAGATCAGTAAGGGCGGTGTGGGCTACGCGGCAACCACCACACGACTGCCACCGCTGCCCGGCCCAGTCCACCTCGTCCCGCTGGGAGATTTAATTATCGGGTCAAAGGCCGCAGCACCACAGAGGTCGAAGGGGCCATCCACGGGGCAAACGAAGTCCGTCCCCACCGGTATTTTAAGACCGCCGAGGTCCGCCCGCGCGGAGGCAGAAAGGGGGAAGCAGAGGGCCGGAATCACTCACCGCCGATCTGCAGCGACACAGTCCTGGACTAGGCCCACCGGCCCCACCAGTTCAATCTCTCCCACAAGGGGCACGGCACAGCTGGCCCAGCGGCCCAACCACCACCTCCAGGCAGCGCAGAGTGTTGGGCTGGAGAGTGCCGCTGTCCGATATGGCCGCCGAGATCCAGGCACCCAGCGTCTACCAGGGCAGGAGCCTGGCAGCTCCGGCTCGCCCGCTGGTCCCCCAAAGCAGCGGCTCTGGCACCAGCACAGCTCTCACTCTGGAGTTCATTGCCGGGGGGGGAGGGGGGTTTCGGGGGAGGGAGAGTTGCTTTTTTGGTGCATCTCCGGCTAGGCCCCGAAACTACCAGGCCGCGCCCACACAGCGGCCTCGAAATGGCCACCGATAGCCGATTAAAGGCGCTGATGAGGACTCCGGAGAGTCGCGCCCCCAGTCCCGCACACGCCGCAGCACTCCCGGAGGTCACCCCCCTTATCCAGGCAGGGAGCAGCCTCGTTCACCTCCAGGATGCACCACGGCTCACTTGGCTGCGCGCCGCTCACTCCTGCACGCCACGCTCGTCTAGGCCGGCACCCCGGGCTCCAGTTTATCCGCAGCCGCTCAGCAGGTGCCGATCGGTGTCTGAGGGGTGCCCGGCCAGACCCCAGGTGTCCCCAAGAGCAGCAGAGGGTGCCAAGTGGGAGCAGGTACGTCAATATGGCTGGATTATTGTAGGTTGTTGCTGGGCTACGCAAGCTCCCTTAAGGGGCGCCTGCCATGTCGGACCGCCAGGCCACGCTGCGATAGTCAGCATACTTTGATTGAAAATTTGTAGTGCATTAGGTTTCTCCATGTCCAATGCAATCAAAAACTGCATATTGTCAGCATAGTTCATCAGTCTAACTCCAAAGGAGCAAATATGTGATGCCAGTAGTTGCACAAATAAATTGAATGGGGTGGGGCTGAAGAACACCACAAGTTAGATTTTTTTTTTATTCCAGACTGGAAAAGAGTTAGATAAATTGCCAGGGCTATATCTGCCATGTAAGATCTTAACCATTACAGCACTACACCTGTTATGCTGGCTTCTCTCAGTCTAGTAGTTAGCTGTTTGTGGGATAGCGTATCGGAAACTGCTGACAGATATAATAACACCAGAACTGAGGCCTGGCCTTAGTCTGCCCAGACACAGAGATAATCCAGCACTAACAGCAAATCAGTTTCTGTGCTAGGTGCTGCTCGAAACCCTGACTGAGCAATAACCAACTTTTTGTTTGGTGCAAAAAAGAATTATAATTTACTCAGTGTAGTAACCTTTAAGAAAAAATTGTGTCAGCCACATTCATTCATTTTCATTAATGTCCTGTTCTTGCTGTGCGGGTTCCGAACATTTCATCTCCATTCACCTTCAAAACTTCAGCTCTTCTCATTGGCCCACCATCAGCTACTATTTCCTAACTGAACTTCTTTGAGCCTGCTTAAACTTCCTTCCCACCAGTCCTCCTTGATTCCTTTTATTTGCACTGTAATCCTTCTACGTCTACTACTACTACTACTGTGTTTTTTGTTTCTCTTACCAAGAAATCTAACCCACTTTGCAAGGCTGTATCTAATTTTACTTTTTTAATTTCTGGCGTGCTTGTACCATACATGAATTGAGTTGATATGTTCTTTGTTCTGCTGTTATTAGTTTCTTCTCCTTTATGAAGAAATGCTCTTCATCTCCATTGGTTTATTTGTGCAACACGCTGACACATTTTTCTGGTAAAAAAGTAGCAGTTTATGAAAAATGGCAAATATATAGTACAGTTTAATAGTACTAGTTTAAACTATAAAATAAATGTTATCAATGCTGAAAAGAAATCAATTTTTGGTTTATTTTTCTCTTTATTCATAAGTTCAAATGCCCTCTTCGTTAGGGTGTCCTTCCATAGGCACTGTTTCATCACCTTTGCTCAAAACAATAAATGGTACGTTGAATGATCTTCTGTTTTTTAACGTGATCTATCTTAAATATATTTTTAATATACATATAAGGTTTATAAGTTTTAGATGTCCAGTCTAATTTCAAATGACTTTCTCCATGATTTTCCTGTGTGTATTTAGTACATTTTTGGATGCTTGCCAACACTTTTCATAAGATAACAGTAGAAAGGAGAGTTCATGTTCAAGTGTTTTTTAATTTTCATTTTTTAATATGTTCTGTGACAGGGGTTAACTTCAACACTCCGTTTCCATCTGGGTTTACGGATTTCTCTCAAAATATTGCACAGCAGAAGTGTGACCAGCACCTGCCACATGATCATAATCTGTCAGGAAAAACTGAATACATGGCATTCCCAAAGCCATTTGAAAGTACGTCATCTAATGGAACAGAAAAAGAAAGGTATTCATATTTATTGTTTTACTGGCTAGGATATTATAACTCCTTTTTGCACCCTGACTTGTTGATGCCCTGTTTTTCCTTGCTGATGTTTCCTACTTACAGGAGGGGGCTGCCATCTTATAGTAATCTTGGAAATTGCTCTCTAAAGCTGTTTTTCCAAAGATCTGTGCTTCTCAGTGGCATACATGGACAGTTCTTGCGTGTACAGGGTCATACAATTGTCACAAGGAACCGCACCCACTATTTTGTCTCCGTGTCAGTGTTATTTAATGGAAACTGTTTGCTGTGCTGATGTATTTTAAAAATATTCTCAGTAGCCAGGCTGCTTACAGCGTGAAGCAACCTGTTGAAATTATTTCCCTTGGATGGTGGAGCATTATATAACTTGTCATGGGGAGGTGACAGCAGAGTAATATGCTTGCTGCACTTGCCCTTCAAGTTAATTTATCCGCAGGCAACAGAATTGTACACCTGGCAGCAGCCTTTGACAAAAGTATATAAATTATTTATGCTTATTGAATAAGCAGTCCACTCTTTATGGTTAAAGAATTGCAACAAGTGTAACTGGGTTGTGTTAAAATTGGCCTTCTTTGGCTGCTCTCTATTAAGACAATAGTGAAGCTATTTCCTAAATGGGATAGGTAGGCTATTCCATGTTTTTGGACCTATCACACGTAGAAAAACTTCACCTGAACTGGCCAGACTTTTTTTTAAATAACTTTTATATTGAGTTTACATTTTAGTTTAAACAGGTAAACATACAAGTCATAGCTGGTCTTCAAAAATGGACACTCAAGAGGTACTCAATTTACAAAATAGCTATTGTTTCACTGTTCAAAGTAGTACAAAGTTAGCAGTCAAATTTCGCCATCTAATACTTTAGAAATTGGGAATCAGCTCATCTAGCATATCACCCTGGAACACTGTCCAACATTTGAGTATATATCAAACAGTTACTCATGAAACTAATTAACAACAGTGGCACCCAGTAAACCTAGATAGGCTGTATTTGCAATAATCTAGAAATCCTTAATGGTGGTCAGATTTGATGTGGAACTACGAGAGGTTAGTTTGGAGCAGATCTCAGGTTGATCAGGATTGGTGGTAGTGGAAATGTAGGGCCAGCCTTTTGGGGTTTGCTTTGTGAAACAATCTATGTATAATGCAGAACATTTTAAAGGAAACTCATTTCTGAATAGGGAGTAAATGAAGCTGCCAAAGCTTCCCAGAAAGAGTTATAGTTTTGGAGATTAAAGATGTATCAAGGCGTGGCATTCTGAAGATGTTGAAGTTGATTTAGGTTTATTACACATAGGCCTAAATTAATATCATTACATTAATGGGTGTGTCAATGGATGAAGACATAAAGGCATTAACAACCATAATCCTGGGTGAAAGAGACTGAAAAGGAATGATTTTCTGTAGAGTGTTTAACTAAGGTATGAAACAGCATGGACGTGAGAATTGAGTCAAATCTGGATCAAGTAAGACATAAAAATACTTCGCTAGTGTGGACTGTTGCAGGGATTCTGACGAAAAACAGAACTATGCGTAGGATTATGGGACCTTAGTGCATAGGGACTGAGTCATCCTGCCACCTTAGTACCCATGAGCCCAGGACCGACTAGCTATAGTGTCTCACTTGCTCTCCTCCTCACTCACAGAGAAACAAGTGATTAGACAACCCAGAACACAACACTCCTGAATCTCTCAGGAATCGTGGTTGCAAGACACACCCTTTCGCTCACACTCTTGTACTTGTCCACAATAAGATTTGACAGAGACACAAACAAGTTTAAAATATTTATTTTAACTAACGTGCTCTAATATGCAGTATACGTGCCACAACAAGCAGAATAATGCAAATATGGTCAGCATAGCAGTTAGTCCATAAATCATGAAAGGAGATGTCATTATGAAAAGACAGTATAGCCTAACCTCCTTCCCCTTGCATAGAAGTAGTATTATTATAGATTAGAAGATCTCTGGGCTTTGTCTGCAGACCCCATACTTTAGCCTATAGAGGGTAGATCTACATCATAGGTGCTGTCTCGCTCTTCTCCCTGGAAAGGTCCCTATCCAAGTGTGTGCTACCTATTCTTGTATTCCAATAAGACCAAAGTACGTTGTCCCAAACAACAGCTGCATCAGTATGTTTTGTCTTGGTGCTAAGGCCTGGCCAGAACAAAATAACAAGCGGCATTGTTGTTCGACCTTGCCCACAATGTTCAGACAAAATCCCAGGGACCTGCAGAGTGTGAACACAGCAATGGGTTCTCATGTGAAAATGGCAATAGAGACAGTTGCAAAAATAAAGTCTTGTAGTAAAGTGCGCAATCTACAGCGTGCTCATGCTAACTTAGAGAAGACGACAATGTCCCCATGGGCCATGTGACACCATGTAACGAGGCTACAGTCTTCCATCCCAAACATTGAGAGCATTGTGAGTGAGGAGGACGTTGGTTTTTGAAGGATTGAATACAAGGAAATTTGTGTTCATTCAACAATGAACAAGATCTAGTGCCTCCAGTAATCACTCAGGTTTAACACAATCTTGTCCCCCTATCCAGGTTTGGAGGTAGAGCGTTTGGCTATGCGGCCGCTGATCTATGGAACAATCTTCCACCCGTCCTCAGGCAAGTGAAAGAATTCCCCCACTTCAGGAGGAAGCTTAAAACTTGGCTGTTCCCTCGGATGTAGTGTAGGACAGTCTTCTGATTGGTAAACTTGGGCAATTAGGGAAGTACCTGTAAACCTCAGCGCCAGGATGCCCGTGGGGTGATAGTGCGCTTTATAAATCCGCATTATATTACATTACGTAGCAACAGCTGACCATCATTTGCATACGAATAAGGCAGTGCTCACTTGATGTACTACGTAGATTATAGGATGCAAATAGAGAATAATGACAGGGAAGATCCCTGTGAAGTACCCTTTAGCCATCAACTGGCAATGGAGGTAAAAGGTCCCAACTGAACCATCTGGGTTCAGTCATATTGAAATTATTTCATCCACAGGTGTACTAGGCTTCCACTAAAGGCCTCAGCAAGACTACCGAGTAGGACGTGTTGTTCCGCTGTGTTAGAGGTTGCTGATACGTCTAACAAATTCAGAGCCCCAACACTTTGTCCTTCCACATCGACTCTCGATTCATCTCACACCGAAGCAGGTAACAGTACAGTGCTAAACACGGGTGTGAAAATTCCAAACTTCCAAGATGGAATTTCTTTGACAAAAGCTTGACCTTTGCATGCAACTGTCATTAATATAGATTTAGCAATAAAAGGGAGCAATAGTAATGGCCTAAAATTATCAGTTTTAGATGGTTCCAAAGATGGATTCTTCCGTTTACGGAGTGGAGCTGAACATAAGCGCCACCCTGCGTGCTGATGTCAATTTCTTGCTTTTCTTTTTCCGCACCCTCAGACATGAAGCGTGAACAATTGGTAATACCAGTGTGCAGATTGGTAACTTAGGGCTTATCTGATAGAGACGTCTAGCTGCTGATCCCTTACCTTTGAATTATCCCCAGGCACCAGACTGGATCCGGCAATTTTTCTACAGCAGTACCTTTGCACATCGGTAATGGGCATCGAGCGACTCCGTAATGACGTTGTCCACCAGATGTGACATCAACAGAGTCCATATAAACCCTCCCCTGACATAAGTTTCTTCCTTTACGTTCTTCTACGCAGATGTGGAGAGCGGTGCTCTGGCAATTTTTGGCCTCTCGGGACGTTTTGTCGATGGCACAGTGTGCTTTTTTCTGGTGCAGTCAGGGTCCTGTGGATGACATTGTCGGCCCTGGACCCTCCTAGTCTTTGTATGTGGTTTCTGGGTTTTCACAATGACTCTGAAGAGTAAGGCTTCTGTCTTCAGCTTCGGCCATCGGCGCTGCAGGAGCATCGCATGACTCTCCTGCTAGCTCGGTGGTCATGGGCCCCACGTCGGTCGCTGTCTTCTTGTTCCGAGGATAGCTTGAGATCCTGTTCCAGGAGTCCCTCACGCGAGCGTCCTTCATCCTAGATGTTGACTGGTAAGTCACGCCGTAAGCAGTCGAAGTAACGGCCTTCCCTGCCTTTGCCGTATGCACGGCATCTCTGATGCCCCTCCACGTCCTCGGGTTTAGGAGTCTGAGCGAGAGTCTACCTGCGCCTTCCGGTATTCCCCTGCGCCGGGCCACTCTGGATCAATTGAGATAATATTAGCTCTCTCTTCATACTATATTTGGTTCTCTGCCTCCCTCTGTTGTACTACTCTGCCTCCCTCTGTTGTACTACTCTGCCTCCCTCTGTTGTACTACTCTGCCCCCCTCTGTTGTACTACTCTGCCCCCCTCTGTTGTACTACTCTGCCCCCCTCTGTTGTACTACTCTGCCCCAAGGAGGCCAGAGGATCCTTGACTGAATTTACGCCAGCAGAGTCTCCCTGGTGTCAGTGAGGCCTTCTGTATCCGTGGTCGGATCAGTCTGTGCTCTGGTGCACAGCCCCTTGGGTTTCCCACCTGCGACGTCAGTGTCTGCTCAGCTGGCTGAGAAGTCAACGGTGCCAATCGTCGCTACTGTATCTCTCCTATCCGATGTTGAGTTTTCGCCACATTGACGCTGGCAGTGGCATCTGCAGAGCGGGTCACCCCGGTCTACCTTCCTCCTTCGAAGTAGCCCCGAGCTGTTTTCACTGCGGAAGACCGATGTTTCGGTGGAGTCGGTGATGACATGAGCGATGCTGCTCAGCTTCCTCTGGAGTTTCTTTGGGTGTCTAAACTTGGTGAGGCTAGTGGCATTGAGTCCTCCCCCTCCTTGAGCTCGTTTTCTCCTCCTGCCCTAGCTACTGAAATTAGCTCTGCTTTTGCTGAGCTTCCGAGGAGGGTTGCAGTGTTTCTGAAGTTGCAGCTCCCTTCTGCCATTGATCTCTTAATTGGGGTTCTTCATCAGGGCCAGAGGAGGGCTGAGCCTGTGCTCCCTTCAGTGAGGCCCCATTTGATATTTTGCTGGGCACTATGACTAAGCGCATTTCAGGGGCCCTGTTGGACTGGTCTGTAGCTCATAGGCATTGTGCTGCCCCTGGAGACCCAGTCCGCCTCCTCCGGCTGCCTACTCCGCGCAGCTTCGTTGTTCAGGCTGCTACAGCCTCCCCTGACATGGGCGCCCTTCCGGACGTCCCTCCAGACAGCGAGTCAAGGAGTATCGATACTCTTGGTCGGTATACCTTTTCTGCCAGCAGTTCTGCTTTGCACTCGCTTAATACCACTTGTGTTCTGGGCCACTTTTCGCATGTGTTGTGGGATTCTGTCTTGTGCCTTCTCCCCTTGCTCCCGGATGAAGCCTGGGCCGCCCTTAATCAGTTACTCCAGGATGGCTGACAGGCAGCTAAATTGCTGATTCGATGTGGTATGGATACCACGGATTTTGTCAGGCGTACAATGGTTCATCGCCTCCGAGTGGCATCCGATATGGTGCTCCTGCAGGTATTTTCTTTTCTTGCTTTCTTACCCTGTTGATGACAGGTTATGGTCCCTGGTTGATTTTTGGGACACGTTTTATGTTTTGGCCCTCTTGGGTTTCTTCGGCGGTGGCTGCACGGTTTTCTTTTGCTTTCTATCCAAGTTCTGACTGGAATATTTTCATGGTATTGTGCGGATGCACTGTTGCCTTGTTCTCTGTTCTACAGGGTACTTCGTCTGTATATTTGGCACAATGGTACCCCTTATAGGGAACTCCACCTGCCATGCTTTGGTGCGACGGTGCAAATCGGAAGATGGTGCACAGGGTTCTTCTTGCGCCTGCCAGCCCCCGTGTTTTGTTGAGTGTTTATCCACATTTGCCCAGAGGTTCTCTCTTTCCACTCTATCTGATGCCCTTCTTTCCTAGCAGACGCTTGGGAAGGGGCATGGTTATTGACCTATGGTGCATTGTCTGGTCCTTACCCTAGGTAGTGTTCTTCTTTACTCTTTTCAGGCATTGGCACTTCATGTGCTAGTTCTCACTGTACATGGGCAAGACAGGCCCCTCCCCTTTCTCTCGTTTGGTTCTTTGCAGACGTACCTTGTCCGTATCTTGGCATGGGTGGCCTAATCTGCCGATCCTTACTCTTCTATGTTTCTGCATGGCCTGTTTTAATCTGCTACTGCCCTGCACGAAGCTGCTGTTGCTTTTCGCTTTTGGACAATGTTTTTGTGCTTGTTGGAAACGTTTTTGTGACGCCTCCTATACCAAACCCCAACGTTTGGTTACAGACCTGGCTGTTCTTCAGATGTGACTTCTACCCCTTTTTCGGGGTTTATGGCTATTTTTCATTTTCCGTTTCCTCTCAATCATGGGTTTCTTGACCACTCACTCTGGGTAGGTTCGTACAGTTGTTGGCGATCTCTTGGGATTCTTTTCCGCTGAGTTTCCTTCACTTCTCGCAAGCGCAGATACAGTTCCCACTCCTTGAGGGGTTCGTTCTTCCTTGAGCTAATGAGCATTCCAAATACGATCTTGGGTGATGTCAGGATCCTCACTCGTGTTACATGGCTTCTTGTCCTGGCACAGGACGTCCCGTGCAAACAAATACCTTCTTTTTTCTTCTGGCCTCCTCACTTGTTAGGCTGTAGGCACTGCCTCTCTATCTGTTTCTTCAGTTCTGTACACTGGTTCTTTGGGTTGGACCTTCCCTTGTGTCGTTGGTCTTTCAATACTATTTCCTCCGTATTTGTCCGCTGCTTCAGCTAGGACTTTTCTCCATCTGCTATGCTTTCTTTTAAGATGGGGACTAGTTATCTGAGTAGGCCTCCCCTGTGTTGGCCTTGTTCAACTCACCCCCTTTTTACAGTCCTCCAGAGTAGTCTTTTTCTCTCTAGTCTAGCGGGGTTGTTTCTCCCCCTGCTATTTTCTTTTCAATTGTCTCTCAGCCACTTGATTGTAACCGTTCAGTCAGTAGTATTGTTTTACTTAGTGGTTTGGGGTGTATGATTTCCACCACCCCTATATTCCTTTTATAAGGGGCCATGTGGCTGGTTGGCAGCTCACCGTTGTCCCATCTTTTCCCAAGACCGATGTTGTCGCCATTTGTATGTACCCTTCTTAGGCACTTTTTATTATGCAGTGTTTATTTATGTATGTATGTGTGTGTGTGTGCGTGTGTGTGTGTGTGTGTGTGTGTGTGTGTATATATATATATATATATATATATATATATATCTGAAAGAGACACGTTAGTGACAGATTCCTTACCTTAGAATATCCCCAGGCGTCAGGCTGGATCCGGAAAGTTTTTTGCGTAGCAGTACCCTTGCGCGTCGGTAGGCGGCGTCGTGCGGCTCCGCGTCCGTCGTCGGCGTCGTGATCGCCGGGATGACGTCGCGGGCAGTACTTAGGCGCCGCCCCTGCGCGCTGACGTCAGTTCTTCTTTTTCCGCGCCAGTAAGCGCAGATCCGGGAAGAGCAGTGCCCTAGTCACTTTTTGACTATCTTTTTGTGAAATTTTTCACTGTTTTCTTCAACGAGTCTTCACGACTCCTAAGGTGTCGTAGGGATGCCCGGCTTTAAGCCCTGCGAGGAATGTGGTCGTATGATGTCCATCACGGACCCCACCTCGAGTGTCTCTTCTGTCTCGGCCGAGACCACGACACGAAGTCGTGCCCTGACTGCCGGAAACTTCATCCGAAGGCTTTGCGAGAGCGGTCTCGAAAGCTCCTTGAAGTCCGGCAGTCGGCTCCGCGCCGCACCAAGCCCCGGTCCCGGGAGAGGTCGAGGGGCCGGACGCGGAGTCCCCGCCGTTTGTCGGAATCCAAGTCTTCGCGCTCCTCCGGTAGAGTCGAAGCACAAGAAGTCTAAGCGGCGTCATCGCTCTAAGACTTCGCCTCGCCGGTCGCGCGACTCGGCTGAGGTCCCTGTCGGCACCGTCCCCGCGGCCCCGGACGTGCCTGTCGAGTTGCCCCCGCATTACCCGTCCTACCCGGGTTCGGGGCGACTCCGGCCGAAATACAGAAATTCCTGTCGGCCATGGCCCGCCTCTTCGGGCCTCAAGGTCCCTCCGGTGCGCCTTCGGGCCCCGCGGGCCCTGATGGGGTTGCTCCGGCGTCGCCGTCGACTCCGGTCCCGGCGTCGCCTGTCCCACCAGCCTTCGTCCCGGCCTCGGCTCCGGCCCCGGCCTCGACCCCGGTTCCGGTGGTGCCGCAACCCCCATCGACGCCGGTTGACCTAACCACGCCTCCGCCGACGCCGATGTCCCCGGTGCCGTTTCCGACGCCGGTCCGGGGCTCCGGGCGGCGTCGTTCCCCGGTTCTCCCCGGGTCCGGACATGGAGCCGGACCGGCGTCGCCCGACGCCGGTTCCGGCGCCGATGAGACCTTGGGTCCCTTATGTCCCTCCTCCTCCATCTTTTCAACCTGAGGAGGACCAGGAGAGCTGGGAGGGGTCTGACGACCCTCTCACACAACAGTGCGAGTTTGACCCGGACTGGGTTGAGGAACTTGGGGATGCCAGTGGGCTGGATACCTCCCCGACTCTGGCATGCTGTCTCCTCCCGTGGCAACGGAGGAGGGGGCTAATTTTGCAACGGTGTTGCGTAGAGCTGCTGGAGCCTTAAATCTCCAGTTGCCTACAGTGGCCGTCAGGACTAACCTCCTGACTGAAGTGCTTCAGCCGGCGGCCTCCTCTTCGGAGCCTGTGCTGCCGTTCAACGATGCACTCACTGACGTTCTTTGGGTGCCTGGTCCAAACCCACCACAGGGGCTCCTGTGGCTAGGAACGTGGCCCGACGCCATCGCCCGGCTCCGGGCGACCCCCTGTTTCTCTCCCAACACCCCACCCCTGAGAGCTTGGTTGTCCAAGCCTCTGCCTCCCAAACAGCCTTCCCTACCGCCCCTCCGGATAGGGAATCCAAGCGCCTGGATCACTTTGGGAAGAAGGCTTTCTCTTCCTCCAGTGCTGGCTTGCGGTCTGTTAATACCGCTTGCCTCTTGGGCCGATACACCCACTCCCTGTGGGATTCGGTGGCTGATGTTTTGCCGCAGTGTTCTGAGGAGGTCCAGACACTGCTTACCCGCGCTATTGCGGAAGGGCGTGATGCGGCTAAATATACCATCCGCTGTGGCCTTGATACCGCCGACTCGCTGGGCAGATCGCTTGCAACGACGGTGGCGCTGCGTCGCCACGCCTGGCTGAGAACCACTGGTTTTTCAGGGGATGTCCAGAATACTCTCATGGACATGCCCTTTGATGGAGTCGGTCTTTTTGGTTCGAAGGCAGACCATGCGCTGGAGCGTTTCAAGGACTCACGGGCTACTGCTAAGTCCCTGGGCCTTGCTGTTGTGCGCCCTCCGCAAACGTCTGCTTTTCGCCCCTTTCGTGGCCACGGAAGGGGCGCCCAGTCACGTCCACAGGCCGGCCAACGGCCCGCGCAGCAAGCGCCTTCGCGTGGCCGAGGACGTGGATACCGCCGTGGCGGTTCGGGCAACCAGCGTGCGGGTCAGGCCACCACCTCCAACCCGTCCGCGGCCTCCAAGCCCTCCTAGTCCCTCCTTTCAGGTGCACAGCACGCCAGTCGGGGGCAGGGTCCGCCATCACCTTCACCACTGGCGTCCCATCACCTCGGACAAGTGGGTCTTGGACATTGTCCGAAGGGGCTACTCCCTCCCCTTCGAGACCACCCCCCAGCCATGCCACCTCCATTCCACCGCATGTCAGGGGATCACTTGGTGCTTCTACAGAAGGAAGTCACGGCCCTCTTGGCCAAGAGGGCCATCGAGCGTGTTCCGACCCCAGAAGTAGGGCGTGGTTGCTACTCCCACTACTTTCTGGTGCCCAAAAAGGACAAGGAGGACATGCGTCCTATCTTGGACCTCCGGAACGTCAATCGCTTCCTCCGGAAGGAGAAGTTCAAGATGCTCACCCTAGCTCAGGTCTTGACTGCCCTCGACCCCGGAGACTGGTTGGTAGCGTTGGACTTGCAGGACGCCTATTTCCACATCCCCGTCCTGCCGGCCCACCGGCGTTACCTTCGGTTCACGGTAGGCCTCGAGCATTTTCAGTTCACCGTGCTCCCCTTTGGCCTTACCAGTGCCCCTCGGGTGTTCACGAAAGTGATGGCGGTGGTCGCAGCTCATCTGCGCCGGGCAGGGGTTTCAGTCTTCCCCTACCTCGACGACTGGCTGCTGAAGGCGGGCTCGTCCCAGGCAGTCGTCTCCCACCTCCAGACTACGGCCGAACTCCTGCACTCGCTGGGGTTCTCCATCAATGTGCCAAAGTCGCATCTGATTCCTTCTCCACAGCTCCTTTTCATCGGAGCAGTTCTGGACACGACGCAGTTTCGGGCCTATCCTCCCGAACGGCGAGTCCGGGATATTCAGGCTATGATTCCGATCTTTCAGCCTTTTTCCTGGGTTTCGGTACGGATGACCCTGAGGCTGCTGGGCCTCATGGCCTCCTGCATCCTGCTGGTCACTCATGCCAGATGGCATATGCGGGCTCTGCAGTGGGACCTGAAGTTCCAGTGGGCGCAGCACCAGGGCGACCTGTCCGATCACGTCCAGATCTCGGAGGGGACTGCAAAACAGTTGCAGTGGTGGCTCTCGAACCGGCAATGGGTCATGGGCAGATCCCTCTCCCTTCCCCAGCCAGAGCACACAGTTGTGACGGACGCGTCCCTTCTGGGATGGGGCGGTCACATGGGAGAGGCGGAGATCAGAGGCCTCTGGTCTCCGGCGGAGTCCCGGCTCCATATCAACCTTCTGGAGCTCCGGGCGATCCGACTTGCACTCAAGGCATTCCTTCCCTCTGTCAAAGGGAAGGTAGTGCAGGTGTTCACAGACAACACCACCGCCATGTGGTACTGCAACAAACAAGGCGGGGTGGGGTCGTGGACCCTTTGTCAGGAGGCTCTGCGCCTCTGGACATGGCTGGAACATCAGGGCATGTTCCTGGTGGTTCAACACCTGGCAGGTTCCCTGAACGCCAGGGCGGACGAACTCAGCCGCAGGTGCATGATGGATCACGAATGGCGTCTTCACTCGGAAGTGGCGCAAGGACTCTTTCTACAGTGGGGAGAGCCTTGGTTAGATCTATTCGCCACCGAAGAGGACGCGCAATGTCATCAGTTCTGCGCGTTGGAATTTCCAAGGCGGCACTCGCTCGGCGACGCTTTTCGTCACGAGTGGAGTTGCGGTCTATTGTACGCCTTTCCGCCTATACCACTTCTACCCAGAGTGTTGAAGAAGATTCGGCACGACCGGGCCCAAGTCATTCTTGTGGCTCCGGACTGGGCTCGAAGAGTTTGGTATCCCGAGCTACTCAATATGAGCGTAGATCCCCCGATCCGTCTGCCTCTTCGGGAGGATCTTCTGTCGCAGCAGCAGGGGGACGGTCCTCCACCCGAACCTGTCCAGTCTACACCTGCTTGCGTGGAGATTGAGCGGCGGCAGTTGATTCCTTTCGACTTGCCTCCCGAAGTTTGTGATGTGATTCTGGCAGCCAGGCGTCCCTCCACTAAGGTGGTATACGCCTGCAGGTGGAACAAATTTGTGGCATGGTGCACAGCAAAGGCTGTGAATCCCCTTTCTGCCCCTCTTTCTGAGGTCCTTCTGTTCCTTCTCTCTCTGGCCCAACAGGGTTCTGCCCTGGGTACCATCAAGGGTTATCTTTGTGCTATCTCGGCCTTCCTCAGGCTCCCTGATCAGCCCTCCCTTTTCAAGTCCCCTGTTAACAGGTTCCTAAAAGGCATTACTCACCTCTTCCCTCCTGTTCCGTTTGTGATGCCTCAGTGGGACTTAAACTTGGTTCTTACCTTTTTAATGTGCGCTCCCTTTGAGCCTCTACATAACTGTCCTCTTCGTCTTCTGACTCTGAAGACAGCCTTTCTGGTGGCCATCACCTCCGCTCGGCGGGTGAGTGAGCTCCAGGCTCTATCTTGCAAACCTCCCTTTCTGTCTGTTCATCCAGACAAGGTTGTTCTTCGGACGCGTCCGTCCTTCTTGCCAAAGGTGGTTACTGCTTTCCACATTGGGCAGACCATCACTTTGCCCACCTTCTTTCCGCCTCCGCATCCTTCCAGAGAGGAAGAGAGGCTCCACCGTCTGGACCCAAAACGTGCGCTCTCTTTCTATATTGACCGCACAAAACACTTCCGGGTGGATGACCAGCTCTTTGTTGGCTACGTGGGCGCCAAAAAGGTCGGGCGGTGCACAAGAGGACCATCTCCCGCTGGGTTACCTTGTGCATCAAGACCTGCTATTCTTTGGCTAAAAAGGAGCCTCCTGTTGGGCTGCGTGCCCATTCCACCAGGGCAACGGCTGCTACCACGGCCTTGGGCCGCGGTGTTCCGCTGCCGGTTATCTGTCAGGCAGCTACGTGGGCCTCGCTGCACACGTTTACAAAGCATTACTGCCTTGACAGTCAGGTCCGGAGGGACGGCTTCTTTGGCCGTTCTGTCCTCCAGGACTTCCTTGTCTGATCTTTGTTCGCAGACCCACCACCGGGGTTGGTATTGCTGGGGTATCTATTCTAAGGTAAGGAATCTGTCACTAACGTGTCTCTTTCAGATGCACAAGTTACTAACTTGTGTAACGATATATCTGTAAGAGACAGTAGTTAGTGACAGATTCCTACCGCCCCACCCATCCTCCCCGTTCTGCGAACTGATTTCTAGGGTTAAGGACATCCCTTTCAGGGCCCTAGTATTTTTCAGACACCTATGTCAGCTTCTTGCATGGCTCTGCGTTCCTGGCGCGGAAAGTCGTGTACAGAACTGACGTCCAGCGCGCAGGGGCGGCGCCTAAGTACTGCCCTCGACGTCATCCCGGCGATCACGACGCCGACGACGGACGCGGAGCCGCACGACGCCGCCTACCGACGCGCAAGGGTACTGCTACGCAAAAAACTTTCCGGATCCAGCCTGACGCCTGGGGATATTCTAAGGTAAGGAATCTGTCACTAACTACTGTCTCTTACAGATATATCGTTACACAAGTTAGTAACTTGTGCATATATATATATATATGTGTGTGTATATGGCTGGCTTAGTATATGGTGTACACTTATCTAAGTGAAGCACCCTGCACTAATCCAGACAACCCTTATGGTGATTTTAGTGGTCTTAGACACCCATAAAAAGCTCTTTAAGTGGTAGCTGTGGAGAGCAGCCTTCAGGCTTAGTCCAGAAGGAGTATTAAGCAGCTTGTTTTACCAGAACTAATAATGTAGTGTAGGTTAAACAAACCACACCGTGTAGTTATAAAAATAGTTATATTTGTTATGCACACTCATTAATAGGTATATCTCCTACCCGAAGATATCAACACAATACACACAATATTTCAAAAGCAAACAGGTAAGTAAGCGCAAATACACAGTTGTCTCCAGTGGGAGACCAAACCATATAGTAAAAAAAAGTGGAATGTGAACTGCGACCAAACTCGAGACCTGACCCAGAAGACTGAGAAGAGCTGGGGACCCAAGGAACCATCCGAGGTAATTACCCAGGAACCCCACGGTGGCTGTGTGCAGAGTGGAAACACAGCTGCGTACTCAATGCAAGTCAATGGGGAAGTCGCTGTTGCAGTTTTCAAGAAGGACCCTTCCCAGACGACCCTGAAGAAACCCTGGGGAAGATGGATGTTTGGAGAGTCACCCCACCTGTGGATACCCCCAGGAACCAGTATACCTACACCAGGGAAGCCGGGTGCATAGGTGCGACGTAACGTCAGAAACCGCTGTAGACCACAAAGGAGGACTTCAGTGAAGATGCCGCTAGTGAAGAAGTTGAAAGAGTCCAGTGGAATCCAAGGATGGATTCGTGAAGAGGAGTACCTTCAAGCAGAGGGGACAGAGTCTTTGCCACTCTGGAGTGACCAAGAGGCACAGAAGACCAATGACCGCCATTGATGGAAGATGCAGGAGAGTTGACGGTGACCTTGTCGTGAGAAGCTGTGAGAACCAGGCGACGCTGTGGAAGACCAGGAGCCATTCACGAGCTGTCCCACGCTGAAGTCGAGAACCAGGGGTCGGTGTCCGGCGGGAGAACCAACAAGCCGTGGCAGCAGCAACAGATGTGGAAAACAAAGAAGGTGCAGTGTCGGGACCAGCAAGGTCCAAGGGACTCACAAAGTCCTGGGGGGGGTCAGAGCAGGCTCCGACCAAGCAGGGGAGCCCACTGGAGCCAAAGAAGACCCTCAAGAAGACCCACGAGGCAAAGGCACAGGAGTCACAAGAGGACCTCGAGCAGCTCATCAAAGATGCAGGCCCACCGTGCAGAGGATGCGGTGAGGATGAAGATCTAGGTAAGAAGAGATGCTGGAGCTTCTTGGAGCCCGAAGATCTCTGGAGAAGAGTCAACAAGCCATAGCAATGGCAAGTTGACGCAGTGCACAGGAGTTAAGTTCCAGCGGTTCCGGCGAGGGATACTGGCGTCAAACTCTGTGAGAAGACAGTGCGGGCCTCGAGGGAGTTGCAGAACCACCACCTGTGTTGCTGAACCTTTTAAAGTCCGTGGGAGCTCAGGAGCAGCAGACCGGTCAGTATTGTTGCGGTGACTGCAGATGCACGAGAGTGACTCCTTCACTCCAAGGGAGATTACTTCAGGTGTCTTTGATGCCCCAAGCCTGGAGAAGAACCTGGATAAAGCACAGGCACAGACGACGCAGAAGACAGGCAGGACGACAAGACCAGAAGCAGCAGGAGTCCTCCTTGATGCAGTCTCTGTTCCAGGCGAAGTCAAACTAAGCCCAAGGTGCCCAGACGGTTAAAGTGGAAGTAGTTTCGGATCTGAATCTTGTCCGACGATGAATCTGAAGAGCTACCCACAGGTAGTACCCTAAGGAAAGGGTTGGGATGATTCATGGGTCCCTCCCAGAGGAGGGGTTGGACAGAGGGGAGCATACTCCCATGTCCTTTGTCCAGTTTCGCTTCAGAGCAGGAGCCAACGGCTCCCTGAACTTGTTTCAACTGGAGTATGCAAGGAGGTCACCAAATGTGCCCTTCAAAGCAGTCTGGTGGCGGTGGTAAGCGCCCCCACCCCAACCCAATACACGAAGTCCTGTCTGGGAGGTGTGACAGGAAACCTAATGCTCTACCTTCCCCTGCTATATGTATATAGGTATATGTATATAGGTATATGTATGTATATAGGTCTATGTATATATGTATGTATATAGGTATATATGTATATATATATTCATACATATATATTATATATTTTATACCTCCTTTTATTCGGTATCTCTATAGTAAGTCATGTTCCCCTTCCTCTCTTGGGGAGCAGTGTATTTTTGTTTACTCTGTTGCGGTTTTCCTCATGTCCTGGGGAGACCTCCGCATGTTCGTTGCTTTGCACTCACTAACCCCCCACTACCCCAGGGGTTCTACGTTGGATAGTCCTAGAGAGCTCCCTTCCCTCTCGAAGTGTTTCCTCTGACCACACGTGGTCTATGGGTATAATTGATGCTATTGGTTGGTGCTCTCTGCATTGCTTGCTTCTAGGTCAAGGAGCTTTTGGCTCAGTAGTTTTAGCTATTGTCCTTGGCCTTCCGCCCCGTTCTCTTGGCCTGGTTGACATTAGGGGATCGATGTAGTGTTATATTTATGTAATGGTGTGTTCTTTCCAAGTCGTCTTTATTCTTCTGCCATGGTGTCTTTTTCCCATGTGCTTGCACAAGTTGCTGATTTCAGTTTCGTACAGGGTTCTCCATGATGTTTCTGGTGGGATGTCTAATTCCTCACCTCCCTTCCAGGCAACCGTTCTCTCTCTTTTTCTAATAACAGACTGGATAGCCTTGCCGGGGATCTTTCTTGGTATCGGTTCACAGACCCTCCTCTGGGGATGGTATTGCTTGGGTATCTCATTCAAAGGTAAGGAATCTGTGGCTAGACGTCTCTATCAGATGAATAAGTTATTTACCTTCGCTAACACCTTAGCTGGTAGAGACAAGATCTAGCCGCAGATTCCTTACTGACTCCCCTATTCCCTCGCTCTGCAATGAGATTTTCCCTTTCTTTCCAGACCTTTTCTATGCACACTCATGCCTTTCATTGGTGAAAAACAAAATGTAAAAATAATTCAATAATTGTAAAAAAAATATACAAATGTAAACGTTTTTCAAAAAGATTCTTTTTGGGCACACTGTTTCCATAGCAGTTTCTATACTTGTTTTAGCGCAGAAGAAACTGACGTCAGCGGATGGCTTATATGGACTCTGTCGATGTTGCGTCCATTGGACGACGCCCTCTACCGACCTGCAGAGATACTGTTGTATAAAAATGTTCTGGTCTCTTGTCCCTATCAGATAAGGCATTACCGAAGATAAATAGCTCTATCAGGACAGTGAACAGAATGAAAAGTCCCACCTTGCCAAACAACGTATATATGCAAGCATATAAAACAATCTCTAAATAGCGCACTCCTACTATGGGCTACATAGCCTAAGTGTCTAAGGTGTGTGTGTTCTGCCAAGAATACCCTTTCGGATGTTCCATCCCTGTTACCATAAAGGAAGGTATGTAGGTCCCTGTCGTGGTCATGAAATTGGATATCCCTCTTCGCAGAGAGATCAGCAAGCTGCTGGGATGAGGTTTCAGCGTGTAGTGACTTTGCAAGTGACAGCAAGTGCTCCTCACCTGTATCCCAGAAATGGTAAATGTATTTATTACAAAAATCATCCTTGTTCTGGGCTGAGATTGTAGTCAGACTGCCATTGTTTGTATTCTGTGGATAGCTATGTCGCCACATGGTCAAACAACAAACAACCGCATTTGCACAATGTATATTCAGACCTTGTACAGAATGTTCAAGGTGTTGTGATTCTTGCGAAGATGAATCTGTAAGCAAGTTTAGTTTCATGGAACTGAATCCTCACTTTCAGCCCAACAAATGTGTGTCAAGAGTCATTGTGTGGAAGAGAAGGAACTTAGGAAAACGTGTGCATGTAAAATGGCAGTGTCTCCCATGAGGCCTAACCGGGACACATGACACCCACTCCCCGAACATGAGTCGACTAAGAAGCTATCTAATTATGAAGAAAGCCATGGGTAATAATGCATGTACATATATAAAGATGTTATCAAATTAATCTAAAAACTACTAAAAAGGCAACCATGCGATTTGAGCCAAAAACACAAAGGCAAAAATATAAAGACAGAAAATAAAAACCAATTTAAAAACAATGAGTTGTAAAAAAAAAAAAAAAAGCTGAATTAAAAGTTCTCACCAAATGGAATAGCCGAATGTTTGTGTCCCGAGTGGTGAACTAAACATTTCTGTTCCCATCACCTGCAGACCATAATCCCAGCAGCACACCTCTGAGCAGGTGTATAGAGTAAATGTGTTCCCATCCAGCCCCCACAGCAGCTGCTCAGGAAGTGACAGCCGTGGCTAGTCCCGTCGAACCAGAGCCAAGATCCAATGCACCAGGGGCCGATATCTCCCGGGAAGGCTCGTAGACTGCAGATAGGAGCAACAGAATACGCAGTAGACAGCTGTACATATGGGCCTTTAAGAGCTCTATCAGTACTATCTGAAAGAGACACGTTAGTGACAGATTCCTTACCTTAGAATATCCCCAGGCGTCAGACTGGATCCGGAAAGTTTTTGCGTAGCAGTACCCTTGCGCGTCGGTAGGCGGCGTCGTGCAGCTCCGCGTCCGTCGGCGGCGTCGTGATCGCCGGGATGACGTCGCGGGCAGTACTTAGACGCCGCCCCTGCGCGCTGACGTCAGTTCTTCTTTTTCCGCGCCAGTAAGCGCAGATCCGGGAAGAGCAGTGCCCTAGTCAATTTTTGACTACATTTTTGGTGAATTTTTTCACTGTTTCTTTTCGAGTCTTCTCGACTCCTAGGTGTCGGTAGGGATGCCCGGCTTCAAGCCATGCGGTGCCTGTGGTCGAATGATGTCGATCACAGACCCGCACTTAGTGTCTCTACTGTCTCGGCCGAGACCACGACACGAAGTCGTGCCCTGACTGCTGGAAACTTCACCCGAAGGCTTTGCGAGAGCGGTCTCGAAAGCTCCTGGAGGTCCGGCAGTCGGCTCCGCGCCGTACCAAGCCCCGGTCCCGTGAGAGGTCGAGGGGCCGGTCGCGGAGCCCCCGCCGGTCGTCAGAGTCCAAGTCTTCGCGCTCCTCGGGTAAGTCGAAGCACAAGAAGTCTAAGAAGCACCATCGCTCTAAGACTTCGCCTCGCGACTCGGCTGAGGCCCCTGTCGGCACCGTCCCCGTGGCTCCGGATGGGCCTGTGGCGCCGCCCCCCGCATTACCCGTCCTTCCCGGGTTCGGGGGCGACTCCGGCCGAAATACAGGAATTCCTGTCAGCCATGGCCCGCCTCTTCGGGCCTCGAGGTCCCTCCGGTGCGCCTTCGGGCCCCGCGGGCCCTGATGGGGTTGCTCCGGCGTCGCCGACGACTCCGGTCCCGGCGTCGCCTGTCCCGCCAGCCTTGATCCCGGCCTCGGCTCCGGTGGTACCGCAACCTCGATCGACGCCGGTTGACCTAACCACGCCTCCGCCGGTGCCGATCTCCACGGTGCCGTTCCCGACGCCGACCGGGGCTCCGGGCGGTGTCGTTCCCCGGTTCTCTCCGGTTCCGGACATGGAGCCGGACCGACGTCGCTCGACGCCGGCTCCGGCGCCGATGAGACCTTGGGTCCCAGATGTCCCTCCTCCTCCCTATTTTGAACCAGAGGAGGACCAGGAGAGCTGGGAGGGGTCGGAAGACCCTCTCACACAGCAGTGTGAGTATGATCAGGACTGGGCAGAGGAGCTTGGGGATGCCAGTGGTCTAGACACTTCCCCTGACACTGGCATGCTGTCTCCTCCCGTGGCTACGGAGGAGGGAGCAAATTTCGCAACGGTGTTGCGTAGAGCAGCTGGAGCCTTGCACCTCCAATTGCCTACTGTGGCTGTCAGGACTAATCTCCTGACCGAAGTGCTTCAGCCGGCAGCTTCCTCTTCGGAGACTGTGCTGCCGTTTAATGATGCACTATCTGACGTTCTTTTGGGCACCTGGTCCAAGCCCACGACAGGGGCTCCTGTGGATCGGAACGTGGCCCGACGCCATCGCCCTACTCCGGGCGACCCTTTGTTCCTCTCTCAACATCCCACCCCGAGAGCTTGGTTGTCCAAGCCTCTGCCGCCCAAACCGCCTTCCCTACCGCCCCTCCGGATAGGGAATCCAAACGCCTGGACTAATTTGGGAAGAAGGCTTTTTCTTCCTCCAGTGCTGGCTTGCGGTCCGTCAACACCGCTTGCCTTTTGGGCCGATATACCCACTCCCTGTGGGATTCGGTGGCGACTGTTTTGCCACAGTGTTCTGAGGAGGTCCAGACACTGCTTACCCGCGCCATTGCGGAAGGTAGAGATGCGGCTAAATACACCATACGTTGTGGCCTTGATACCGCCGACTCGCTGGGCAGATCGCTTGCAACGACGGTGGCTCTGCGTCGCCACGCCTGGCTGAGAACAACTGGTTTCTCGGGTGATGTCCAGAATACACTCATGGAGATGCCCTTTGAGGGAGTCGGTCTTTTTGGTTCCAAAGCAGACCATGCGCTGGAGCGTTTTAACGACTCACGGGCTACTGCCAAGTCACTGGGCCTTTCTGTTGTGCGCCCTCCGCTAACCTCTGCTTTTCGCCCCTTTCGTGGCCACGGAAGGAGCGCCCAGTCACGTCCGCAGACCAGCCACCGGCCCGCGCAGCAAGCGTCTTCGCGTGGCCGGGGACGTGGCTACCGCCGTGGCGGTTCGGACAACCAGTGTGCGGGTCAGGCCACCACCTCCGCCCTGTCCGCGGCCTCCAAGCCCTCCTAGTACCTCCTTTCAGGTGCACAGCACGCCAGTAGGGGGCAGGGTCCGCCATCACCTTCACCACTGGCGTGCCATCACCTCGGACAGGTGGGTCTTGGACATTGTCCGAAGGGGCTACTCCCTCCCCTTCGAGACCACCCCCCCAGCCATGCCACCTCAATTCCACCGCATGTCAGGGGATCACTTGGTGCTTCTGCAGAAGGAAGTCACGGCCCTCTTGGCCAAGAGGGCCATCGAGCATGTTCCGACCCCAGAAGTAGGACGTGGTTGCTACTCCCACTACTTTCTGGTGCCCAAAAAGGATAAGGAGGACATGCGCCCTATCTTGGACCTCCGGAACGTGAATCGCTTCCTCCGGAAGGAGAAGTTCAAGATGCTCACCCTAGCTCAGGTCTTGACTGCCCTCGACCCTGGAGACTGGTTGGTAGCGTTGGACTTGCAGGACGCTTATTTTCACATCCCCGTCCTGCCGGCCCACCGGCGTTACCTTCGGTTCACGGTAGGCCTCGAGCATTTTCAGTTCACCGTGCTCCCCTTTGGCCTTACAAGTGCCCCTCGGGTGTTCACGAAAGTGATGGCGGTGGTCGCAGCTCATCTGCGCCGGGCAGGGGTTCCAGTCTTCCCCTACCTCGACGACTGGCTGCTGAAGGCGGGCTCGTCCCAGGCAGTCGTCTCCCACCTCCAGACTACGGCCGAACTCCTGCACTCGCTGGGGTTCTCCATCAATGTGCCGAAGTCGCATCTGATTCCTTCTCCACAGCTCCTTTTCATCGGAGCAGTTCTGGACACGACGCAGCTTCGGGCCTATCCTCCCGAACGGCGAGTCCGGGATATTCAGGCTATGATTCCGATCTTTCAGCCTTTATCCTGGGTTTCGGTACCGATGACCCTGAGGCTGCTGGGCCTCATGGCCTCCTGCATCCTGCTGGTCGATCATGCCAGATGGCATATGCGGGCTCTGCAGTGGGACCTGAAGTTCCAGTGGGCGCAGCACCAGGGCAATCTGTCCGATCACGTTCAGATCTCGGAGGGGACTAAAAGACAGTTGCAGTGGTGGCTCTCGAACCGGCAATGGGTCATGGGCAGATCACTCTCCCTTCCCCAGCCAGAGCACACAGTTGTGACGGACGCGTCCCTTCTGGGATGGGGCGGTCACATGGGAGAGGCGGAGATCAGAGGCCTCTGGTCTCCGGCGGAGTCCCGGCTCCATATCAACCTTCTGGAGCTCCGGGCGATCCGACTTGCACTCAAGGCATTCCTTCCCTCTGTCAAAGGGAAAGTAGTGCAGGTGTTCACAGACAGCACCACCGCCATGTGGTACTGCAACAAGCAAGGCGGGGTGGGGTCGTGGACCCTATGTCAGGAGGCTCTGCGCCTCTGGACATGGCTGGAACATCAGGGCATTTTCCTCATGGTTCAACACCTGACAGGTTCCCTGAACGCCAGGGTGGACGAACTCAGCCGCAGGTGCATGATGGATCACGAATGGCGTCTTCACTCTGAAGTGGCGCAAGGACTCTTTCTACAGTAGGGAGAGCCTTGGTTAGATCTATTCGCCACCGAAGAGAACGCGCCATGTCATCAGTTCTGCGTGTTGGAATTTCCAAGGCAGCACTCGCTCGGCGACGCTTTTCGTCGCGAGTGGAGTTGCGGTCTGTTGTACGCTTTTCCGCCTATACCACTTCTACCCAGAGTGTTGAAGAAAATTCGGCGCGACCGGGCCCAAGTCATCCTTGTGTCTCCGGACTGGGCTCGAAGAGTTTGGTATCCCGAGCTACTCAGTATGAGCGTCGATCCCCCGATCCGTCTGCCTCTTCGGGAGGATCTTCTGTCGCAGCAGCAGGGGACGGTCCTCCACCCGAACCTGTCCAGCCTCCACCTGCTTGCGTGGAGATTGAGCGGCGGCAGTTGATTCCTTTCGACTTGCCTCCCGAAGTTTGTGATGTGATTCTGGCAGCCAGGCGTCCCTCCACTAAGGTGGTATACGCCTGCAGGTGGAACAAGTTTGTGGCATGGTGCACAGCAAAGGCTGTGAATCCCCTTTCTGCCCTTCTTTCTGAGGTTCTTCTGTTCCTTCTTTCCCTGGCCCAACAGGGTTCTGCCCTGGGTACCATCAAGGGCTATCTTTGTGCCATCTCTGCCTTCCTCAGGCTTCCTGATCAGCCCTCCCTTTTCAAGTCCCCTGTTGTTAACAGGTTTCTAAAAGGCATTACACACCTCTTCCCTCCTGTTCCGTTTGTGATGCCTCAGTGGGACGGTTCTTACCTTTCTTATGTGCGCTCCCTTTGAGCCTCTACATAACTGTCCTCTTCGTCTTCTGACTCTGAAGACAGCCTTTCTGGTGGCCATCACCTCCGCTCGGCGGGTGAGTGAGCTCCAGGCTCTTTCATGCAAACCTCCCTTTCTGTCTGTTCATCCAGACAAGGTTGTTCTTCGGACGCGTCCGTCCTTCTTGCCAAAGGTGGTTACTGCCTTCCACATTGGGCAGACCATTACTTTGCCCACCTTCTTTCCACCTCCGCATCCTTCCAGAGAGGAGGAGAGGCTCCACCGTCTGGACCCAAAACGTGCGCTTTCCTTTTATATCAACCGCACACAACACTTCCGGGTGGATGACCAGCTCTTTGTTGGCTACGTGGGCGCCAAAAAAGGTCGGGCGGTGCACAAGAGAACCATCTCCCGCTGGGTAACCTTGTGTATCAAAGCCTGCTATTCTTTGGCTAAGAAGGAGCCTCCTGTTGGGCTGCGTGCCCATTCCACCAGGGCAACGGCTGCTACCACGGCTTTAGGCCGTGGTGTTCCGCTGCAGGATATCTGTCAGGCAGCTACGTGGGCCTCGCTGCACACATTTACAAAGCATTACTGCCTTGACAGTCGGGTCCGGAGGGACGGCTTCTTTGGCCGTTCTGTCCTCCGGGACTTCCTTGTCTGATCTTTGTTCGCAGATCCACCACCGGGGTTGGTATTGCTGGGGTATCTATTCTAAGGTAAGGAATCTGTCACTAACGTGTCTCTTTCAGATGCACAAGTTACTAACTTGTGTAACGATATATCTGTAAGAGACAGTAGTTAGTGACAGATTCCTACCGCCCACCCATCCTCCCCGTTCTGCGAACTGATTTCTAGGGTTAAGGACATCCCTTTCAGGGTCCTAGTATTTTTCAGACACCTATGTCAGCTTCTTGCATGGCTCTGCGTTCCTGGCGCGGAAAGTCGTGTACAGAACTGACGTCAGCGCGCAGGGGCGGAGCCGCACGACGCCGCCTATCGACGCGCAAGGGTACTGCTACGCAAAAACTTTCCGGATCCAGCCTGACGCCTGGGGATATTCTAAGGTAAGGAATCTGTCACTAACTACTGTCTCTTACAGATATATCGTTACACAAGTTAGTAACTTGTGCTTCAGGTCCTCCAGGGGCCAATTAGGGGGGGAACCAGCACGGACCTCCGGTGGCCAACCGCCCCAGTGGGGAGCAGCTCCAGCAGGCGGAACGACGCGACTGCCCCCAGACCTCCACGGGGCGTCCACCTCCGCAGGCTCAGCGACATTCAGTCCCGGCCGCGCCCCTGCCTGCTACGTGGCTCCTTGCTGGGGTCGTCGCGGGCCCGGCTCCGACGAACCGCCCCCACATCCCTGGGCAAGTCTACCTCAGCCGGCCCCACTGCCTCTTCAAGAAGGCCTGCAACATCTTTTGGCTCTCACCGAATATCAATCGGGAAAACCTGCAATGGCCGCCGCTGCCAGCTGCACCAGCGAGTAGATGCACCTATAGGCGATGCAGCGCGGCCTCCCCCGGAACTCTTCACAGCTGTCTCCATTCCAGGCCGCACCGTCTCCGCCCGAGGTTCGCGGCACCTCGGAGGGGGCTCCGCCATTTACAGCAGCTGCTTTACCCCCCTAGCTCCTTGCCACAGACAAATTGGAGGGCAGGCAGTAAGGCTGTGTGGCGGCGAAGACCGAGGTACCAAGAAACACGTTCTATCCGTCGGCCATCTTGGCCATGCCCCCCAGCTCCACACTTTAGAGATTAAGGCCAACGTTTTGACTGAAGTCCTCCAACCGGGGCAAACATCTTTAGAGTACCTTCACCATTTAACGAGGCTCTGACTTTACATTGTTGGGGGATTGGGACAAACCTTGTTCTGGCCTCTTCATCAGTCTACAAATTGCCAGGCACCATTGCCCTGCTCCAGGTGACCCTGCTTTTATCTCACCCTTTCCCTGAAAGTCTAGTGGTGAAAGCCTCAACAAGCAGGTCTAACTCAACACCTTCCCTACCACTCCCCCTGACGGAATCGAAGTGTGTGGTAATGTTTGGAAAATAAGTGTTTTTCTCCACCAGTCTGGCACTCCATTCAGTTCATGCCAGCTGCTTGTTGAGATGCTATTCCCACACTATTTGGACTCTGTGACACAATTCCTCCCTAGTATGGCTGAAGATCTTCGACCTGTCCTTGCTCAGACGATTTAAGATAGTATGATGAGTCCAAGTTCACGATTTGTTGTGCCTTGGATGCCATTGATTCCATAAGGCAACATATCGGCACCAGGGTAGCCTTTCCCCAGCATGCGTGGCTGCGATTGACCGGATTCTCAAGCGATGTCCAGTCCTCCCTTATGGACTTGCCCTTCGATAGGGCTAACCTGTTTGAGGACAAGGCTGAATCCACGTGTAAGGAAAAGCCTCTTTTTGTATGGTCTCCCCCAAGAGTTTGGAATGCTGTTGCTGGTTTTTCGACTGAAGGTGCCCTGAGGCGTGCTAAGCATAACTCAGTGCCTGTGCCTTGTCCTTAAACAGGTAGGTTGAAATGGCTCATACCCACTTGGCTAAGCTAACTTGCCTTTAAGTTAGAGAGCCTCCCTAGGAACTGCCACACTGGTTGTGCCACCCTGGGTGTGGCACGAGTAAAACAAGACTCCCATCCTGCCATTTCCAGGCTGGAAAAGCAGTTTAAACTACTAGCTCTACTTTTCCATTTTAAGGAATGGCAAAAGCCAGACTTCCCCCCCTTGTGTATATATCCAAGTCACCCCTATGGCAGGCTTAAAGAGTCCTAAGGCAGGGTACAACATATCTCACCGGCAGAACATGTCCTTTGCATATTCTGATAGTAAAAACGAGGTACTGACGTTTTTACTGTGGAAAGGCTTAGTCGACCAATTGGCGAGTACAACACACTGACCCCTCAGCTGTGCTAACTCTGGACCGGTGTGACCAGAGTGGGTTTTCCATTAAGCTGGACTTGATTTTCAGTTCGAAATTGATGTAACCAATTGCAGTGTGCAACTTTAGCAATGTTGCCTTTTTGTCACCTTTACCCCCCTGTGCCGATACAAGTTGCACACGGGGTCCTGTCGCCGACATCTTTCTGCCCTCCTGGGAGATGTGCTAACAACTCCCAAGAAAGGCTAATGGGACCTGCTTTGGAAGGAGGTGTTACCTCCCTCCTGTAGGAAGTCATACAGGTGTTGGCCTAAAAGGCAAGCTTCAAAGGAAAAGCCGCCTTTGAAGGGCAAAAGGGTAACACTTGGGAGAGGGGCTGCTCCATTGTTCAGGCAGACAGGCTGGCCCTAGGGACAGGAGAGGGGAATCCAGTTGCCAAACTGGTTTTCCAGTGGCATGTAGCCCCCTTAGTAGCCACACCTCTATGTTGGGCTAGGGAGCTTCCCAGTCCAGGAGAGGGGTCCTCCCATATTGCAAGTCGAAAGAATGGTTCATCCTGGGATGCCCAGATGCCACTGTAGGATCTGCTTTCATGGTAACCCCCACTTCTTGCTGGTGTTATTCTGTTTTCTGACTAGTCTCACTGGGATCCTGCTAATCAGGACCCCAGTCACTGTGCTCTCTCCCTAAATTAGACTTTGGTACCTTCCTGATTGGCTACTGGTGTACCCTTCTAAGTCCCTAGTATATGGTACTAAAGTACCCAGGGCATAGGTACACCAGGGGCCTTCCATGCCCTGCAGCATGTATTGTGCCCCCCATAAGAGACCACTCAAACTGTGACTACAGGCCTGCCATTGCAGCCTGTGTGAGCTGGTGCTAGCACCACTCACCACAGATATAAGTTTCCTTATCTCTGAGGTCACTGCACTTAAAACCTATAAGTCACCCCTAAGGTAGGCCTTTCAATCCTGAAGGCAGGGTGCTTGGTTCTAAGTGTGAGGGTGCCCTGCATGAGCAGGACACCACCTACAAACCCAGGAGTCGGTTCTCCAGGCTTTGTAAGTGTGGTCAGCCATTTTATTTATATATTGGACATCAAGTCAATTACAAGATGTCTAACTATATATTGGCTGCACCGAAACCGGTCATGTTTGGTATCAAACATGTTGGAATCCTATCACAACCGAATCCAGTGTTGGATGCAGGATCCCATGTACTGGGGGGCTCACCAAGGGGGACACGATTCTGCCCTTCTGCTGTTGAGCCAGGGGAAGGTAGGACAATAGGTTTCCTGTCACAGGTAGGTGCGACCACCTCCCAGACAGGACTTAGTGTATTGGGCTGGGGGACGCTTGCCAGCGCCACCAGACTGCTTTGAAGGGCACATTTGGTGCCTTCCTTGCATACTCCAGTTGGAACCAGTTCAGGGAGCTGTTGGCTCCCGCTCTGGCGTGAAACTGGACAAAGGACATGGGAGTATCCTCCCCTCTGTCCAGCCCCTGCTTTCGGAGGGACCACTGAATCGTCCCAACCGTTTCCTTTGGGTACTTAAGGGCTTACCTGTGGGTAGCTCTTCAGATTCATCGTGGGACAAGATTCAGATCCAAAACCACTTCATAGTCAACCGTCTGGGCACTTTGGACTTCGTTGGACTTTGATTTGGGAACCGAGACTGCATCTGGAAGACTCCTGCTTCTCCTGGTCATGTCGTCTTGCCAGTCTTCGGCATCGTCTGTGCCTGTGCTCCATCCAGGTTCTTCTCCAGGCCTGTGGGCACCAAATACACCTGAATGAATCTCCCTTGGAGTGAAGGAGTCACTCGCCTGCATGTGCAGGCACTGCAACGAAGCTGACAGGTCTGCTGCTCCTGAGCTCCCACGGACTCCGAAGGGTTCAGCAACACAGGTGGTGGTTCTGCAACTTCTCGAGGCCTGCACTGTTTTCTCAGCCTGTGTGAAGCCAGTATCCCTCGTGGGAACCGCTGGAGCAGTACCCCTGTGCACCGCATCAACTTGCCGTTGCCAGGGCTTGTTGACTGTCTTTTCTAGAGATCTTCTGCCTCCATGAAGCTCCATCCTCCAGCATCTCCTGCTACCAAGATCTTCATCCTCACCGCATCCTCTGCACCGTGTACCTGTATCATTTGTGAGCTGCTCGAGGTGCTCGTGCGACTCCTGAGCCTTTGGTCTGTGGGTCTTCTCGAGGGTCTTCTTTGGCTCTAGTGGGCTCCCCTGCTTGCTCGGGGCCTGCTCTGACTCTCCTGCACTTGGTGAGTCCCTTGGACCTTGCTGGTCCCGACACTGCACCTTCTTAATTGTTCTCGTCTGTTGCTGCTGCCAAGGCTTGTTGGTGTTCCTGCTGGACACCAACCCCCTGGTTCTTGACTTCAGACGTAGGACAGCTTGTGAACGGCTCCTTGTCTTCCACAGCATCGCCTGGTCCTCACACCTGCAGCGACAAGGTCACCGTCAACAAGCCTGCATCTTTCGTCATTGGTGGACATTGGTCTTTCGTGCCTCCTGGTCACTCCCGAGTGGCTTAGACTCTGTCCCCTCTACTAGCAGGTACTCCTCTTCAAGAATCCACCCTTGGATTCCACTGGACTCTTTGACCTTCTTCGTCAGCGGCATCTTCACTGAAGTCCTCTATTGTGGTCTATGGCGGTTTCCGACATCACTTTACACCTATGCACCCGACTTCACTGGTGTAGGTATCCTGGTTTCTGGGATATCCACGGGTGAGTTGACTTTCCACCCTTCAATCTTCTACGGGGTTTCTTCAGGGTCCTCTGGAAAGGGTCTTCTTGAAAACTGCAACCGCGGCTTTCCCTTTGACTTGCATTGAGTATGTGGTCGTGTTCCCACTCTGCACACGGCCCCGTGGGGTTCCTGGGTACCCACCTCTTCTAAGTCTTCTGGGTCCAGTCTCGACTTCGGTCGCAGTCCGCATTCCACTTTCTTAGAATATGGTTTGATCTCCCCCTGGAGACCACTGTGTATTTGTGCTAATTACCTGTTCTACTATTGAAATATTGTGTGCATTGTGTTCATATCTCCGGGTCGGAGATATACCAATGTGTTAGTGAGTGTGTATAATAAATATCTATTTTTAGAACTACACTGTGTGGTTCTTTTTCACTTAACCTAGACTATATGATTAGTTCTGGTAAAAGAAGCCTCTTAATACTACTTCTGGACTAAGCCTGAAGGCTGCTCTCTACAGCTACCACTCAGAGATCTTTCTATAGTTGTCTAAAACCACTAATATCACCATAAGGGTTGTCGGGATTAGTGCAAGGTGCTTCACTTAAATTAGCGTGCACCATATACTAAGCCAGCCTCCTTTTCAGCCACACTTGGCAGGAAGTGGTCATCAGGTGGGAGGGACCTTGGTTGACCATTGGCTATCAACCGCTTCTGCCTTCAGGGCATTTTCTGAGCATAAGTAGGGCATTCCTAACTCTTATCTTGACTGGGTTGGCTGACGTACCGAGGAAAGACTGCCCAGCTGCACTGTCGTGGACTGCACCTGCTGAACCTGGTGTATAGCAAATGAGGGTCTGTGCCTGCTGTGTCCTGCTCCAAGAGAAGCTGTCTCCAGAGCCCAGCCAAAACTGAGTGACTCCAAGGGCCAGCTATATGCCCTCCTGTTCGCTGCGTAGGGCCACAACAGCTGAAGAAACCCACTGTGGCAGGTTGGTAGCCCAAAGTCTTAAACCCGCTGGCGTCTGCCACCCTGCAGCAGTAGGGACCAGGACCTGACGCACAAAGCTGCAGAGTGTTGTCTGAGTGCAGCTGGGACCTCCAGAGGACCATTTATCGACCCAGGAATGATTGCTGTTTGATTGCGATACTCGGCGACCGTTAGTCAAGTGCCAATTGGGCTTCTGCAAGTACCAAAGGACCTCGTGGGACGTCAACCATGTGACCAGGATCACCTCACCCCCTTCGTGAACCAAGGAGTAGTCGCAGCAAGACCCCCATCGACCGCATCGTATCCACAGCAGTCTTGAGCATCTTCAGCATCCTTCATCCGGACCATTTCTATAGGAAAACCCTGCAAAGGGTAAAAGTCCCTGAAACTGACTGAAGACTGCATGACCTGCTGAGGTAACTGTTTCTGTGGACTTTTCCTAGATCTCAGAGCCATGAACAAATGGATGACAAAGACATTTTAGAATGTTGCTATTACATGAGATTTTCAGTCTCATCTGTGGGGTACCTCCATAAAGTAGTAGCTCAGGAACACAGAAAATATCTGAGCTTTGTGGTTCACAACTCGCATTTTCAATTTAAAGTGCTGCAGTTTGTTCTGTAATCTACCGCAAGAGTGGTCTCTTAAATTCATGGCAGTAGATGCATTTTATGCCAAATCTAAAGAAATCTGTGTCTACCACTAAGTAGATGGTTGGCTTTTTATGGTCAATTTACAGCATAAAATACTTCAAGACTACAGTATGACACTGGGAGTCTTAAAATAAAAACAAATGGGCAGTCAGGTGAATTTAGAAAAGCCAAAGTCTGTTCCAGCTTAAAGTATTCAGTGTTTTGTGGACAATCGTAGGCAGAAGTGTTTTCTTCAGATTAGAGGTTATCCATTCCTATGAAATGCAATATTACATCTTAATCATGCTTAAATGCCCCTAGGACAGGGGGAGTCAGCACTGAGAGAGCTGAAAAGACACATTGAGGCTATTTGCAGAAACATTGCTTTCTTTCTCATGGTGGATTGACCTAAGCAGTCCCATGCAGGGCGTCCTTTTCAGCAACCTCTTCAGAAGCAAACAGTTGTCACAGACAGTTCTCCCCTAGGCTGGGGTGCACATTTAACAGATTTGCAGGTTCAGAGTCCAAAATGTCATTCTTTAATAGGAAGAACTTCCAAATATTTTGAGCTCTTTGTCACAGTCACTAAAACAGAATCAGGTTCTTTAAATTCCTACAGACTTAATTCATACCTAGGAAACTGATGATAGAGACCCCAAAAAAGGTGCCATTTGATAGCAAAAAAAGAAAACATAGTTAGTTGCAGCTTTCTTGTGGCAAAATTATGGACCAGACCATTTAGCCCAGTATTTCAAACTATGGTCATGACCTGGTTTTGTATTCCCACTCCTCACATAGAAGTAATGAAAGTGACTTTCCAAAGGTTCAAATAGCACTTGACCCAAGGTTAGATTGTTCAGTGGCCCCCTTACTTTTTTATGCTAGATCTCAAGCCAATGGCTCAGAAGTTACACAGAACAGTGGATATCAAAGAGATGAAATTGGGCATGGTTGAGAAATATTTAACTATAGCTACTGTTCTCCAGTATTCAATCTTTCATAGATTGATATGCTTGAATCATTTCCCATCGTTAAAGTGGGAGTCCCACAGTACCATAATAGAGCAGTGTGAATCACTCTAATAGGCTACAATGGTAATGAGCAATCACTTAGATAGCCTATCTATGTCCTTCTTTAAAAAAGGGCCAAGCTTCAAACCTTAACCAATCAGGCGATAGAACCCTCCCAAGAAAGGCTGATTCCCTCAGATTTTAACCGCACATCGTGTGTGAAGGGAGTCTCCCTGAGTTCTGCTCAGTTTTTTACTTCCAGGTCTTGGAAAGCTAATCCTACGTCTCCTACAATAAGCCCTTTTCAGACCATGTGTCGGAAAGTGCCCCTTTTTGCATGGTTACCCCCCACTTTTTGCCTAACATCTGATGCAAACTTACTTGATGTGCCCTGGGTCCCTGCCAATCAGATTCCCAAGGTCTGTGTTCTCTCCCAAGTCTGTACCGTTGTATCCACAACTGGCACATCCAAGGCCACAGGTAAGCCCCTTGTAAAAGGTACCATGGGTACCAAGCACACTGTGACCAGGAAATGCCTCTAAGAGCTGCAGCACCTATTGTGCCACCCTTAGAGGCCCTGCACCTTAGCACACACAAACTGCCACTGCAGGCTGCATGTTTTGGTGCAGAGAAAAGTGAAGGATCGACATGGCACAGTGTGTGCCATGCCTGGAATACACTGCCTGAGGCCTAGGTAAGTCACACCTCTAGCAGGGTGCACTAGCCCTCGGGTGATGGTACAGAGGAATAAGCCCTGTGCCCCTACAGTGTCTAAGTCCATTCTTAGACATTGTAAGTGTAGTAAAGCCATAAAGAGTATATGATCTCTGAGTTGGTCATTACGAACTCCACAGCTCCATAATGGCTTTACTAAAAACTGGGTAGTTTAGTAGTAAACTTCTCAGCACATTAAACCGACACTGATGCAAGTGTGGGATTTAATGTAAAATGCACTCAGAGGGCATATTAGAGATACCCCCTGAAAATCGTCCAGCCATGGTGTGTTTCCTGAATGGCTACCTGCCATTTACCACCATCAGACTGGTTTCTGGACCCCTGGGTAGAGAGCCTCCATTCTCTTGGTCCAGAAACAAAGCCCATCCTGGTGTTATGCCTCCTCCCCCAGGATGGGCTGAGTCCACGAAAGGGGAAGCTTCAAAGGCCTGCCACCTTTGGAAGCTGTCCTTGCCTTTTGCTGCCCCGAGTAACTGGCTCCCACCGGTTCTGGCACCCACTTTGGGTGGGAGAATTGGCAGGAAATCCAAGCTAGGAAGAGAGGTGGACCCACCTTTGCCAACCCCCCCGCCCCCCCTCAGATGGGGGAGGCGAGGTGAAGTACACATTTCAGTCCCCTCCATCTTGGAGATTAGAAAGAGGCTCATGCTCCCTCCCACTGGATAATAGCATAATAGGGGGTGTACCCACCCCAAAGGAAGGGATCTATTGGTCCCGAACTGCACACCCCTTTAACGCCCTGAAATTTAGTATTTAGGGCAACCCTGAACCTTACCTCCTCAGATTCAAGGAAGAAAGAAAAAGGACCGAAGAGCCCTGCTGACCCAGGAAGGAGAAGAACACACCAGCTGCCTATACCCCAACCCTACCGACCTGTCCTGTCTACGGCCTGCCTACAGCCAGAACACCAGAGAGTCCAGTATCCTGGAGGACCTGCCCTTCGACCTTCCTACAGACTCTGTCTCACGTGAGCACCGGATTTGCTCAAACAAAGACTCCCCTCTTCTGGTGACTCTGCGATTGTGCACCCGACACCCACAGCCCGAGTTTGAGTGGCCAACACCACAGGACGTCTCCCCAGCGATCCTGACCTTGGATCTGGTGATTCCCGACCTGCCTCAAGACGATGCCAGCAGCCTAAACCTGAAGGCCCCCACCCCCCCGGCCGCTACCGGAGCTGGTATGAAAACCCAATGCCAGAAGACACCCCTGCACCAGACTCCCCACTGCCTTGGGTGGCCCAACCGACGGTGTCCAGGCATCCCCTAAGATCACAACTTTCCTCTCCAACTGGTGGTCACCTTCAGGAAGTCTCCCTGCCCGAATCTGCAGCAACTTCGCAGAACCGAAGGTCTCCATCGCAAAGCACAGGATCCCCGACGTCCGATTTGCACCATGTACCCGGCCGCCCCAGTGCGGCTGGTGGTGCAGTTCCTGTGTTGGTCGTTGGTCCCTCCAGTGCCGACCTTAACTCCACGAGCTTTGCTCCCAGACCCGAGTGGCCTGCTTGTAAGCAGTCCCCTCCATTGGCTAACATTGGGCCCCTGCACTCTGCATCCGGCGGCCCCAGTGCCACTGGTAGTGCAATTTGAGTGCCCATGTAGACCTTGGGGAACCTTGGTCCTAACCCCCAAAACTCACCCTCGTAAGTCGTGCACTTACCTGTGAAACCGCGAACACTTTTTCCTCATAGGAACCCATGTAAAGAGATTTTGGGCCTAAAAAATGTCTGTGTTGAACTGTGTTGTATGAAGAAAAGAGAACTCTATTGGAAAGTATAAAAAGTTGTTTATACCTTGTGTTTAGGGGTCCTAAGGTGTGGTATCTAGGCATACCACCCCCAGTACTCCAAGTAATCCAAAAAGTGATTCAAGAGTAATGAAAAGCAATTACTGTGTAATTTATCCTGTTTCCAAAGCATATACAAACCTGTAACAATTGCAATTTCAAGCACAACTGCATTTCCTTGAACAGTCTTTGCATTTGAGAAGTGTCTTTTACTTACCTGTGTCAAGTCTTGCTTGGTACTCAAATAAAACATAAGTACACCTTTCTTTTTATACTTAACCTAATTGGTCTGGATTCTGTCTGAGTGTGAGTAATCAGTCCTTGATTGAGCGAATACAAAGAATACTTAACACACCCTCTGGATAAGCCTAACTGCTCGCCCACACTACCACAAAGAGAGCTGTTAGTACTTACTAATTTAGCCTCTGCTATACCTCTGGGGACTCCCTGGACTCTGTGCACCCTATACCTTACTTTGTTATAGTATGTACAGAGCCAGCTTTCTACACCATGAAAGGCCTGCAAAAGGAAAAGGGTTCACATAGATGATCCGCATAAGGACTGTCTCTACTGCCTCTACCCCCAGCATAAGGTAAAGGAATTTGTTGCACTTCTTTCTCCAAAACTTTGAAGGACAGAGAGGGGAGGCTTCTTCTGTGGCTTCAGAAATCAAAACCTCAGAGAACATCCTCTGAGGAGGACAGTGATATCTCAGCAAGGTCTCACAAAAGCTACTCATTCCAGGACCAAGGGACCTCTGAAGAAAGCAGAAAGGCCCTTAAGACGTCCCACAACAGAGAATCTCCGAAAAAGGAGAAACGCAAACAAATCTCCTCAGAGACAGCATTATTAGAGCCCAGTACTCCATCTACAAGGGCTGGGGATCGCCCACATAAATCTTCTTCTGAACCGTCAACATCGAGGCACAAAACGTTTCTCAAAGCCTTATCAACGACTCCCTCACCGTCTACAGCAATAGTGAAAACAATGACGACTTCATCAATTGACGCCCCGATCCCGTCACCGAGAATTTAATCGCCGACAGACTACGTCGAAGACCGCGTCAACGATACCATAAACGTCAATGCAATAATTGACAATACCATTAAGTAAGTCCGTTTTTATATAGCGCAGCTACTCACCCCTACGGGTCTCAAGGCGCTGGGGGCCGTAGTGGAAATTAAGTGAGCTATTGCCCAGAGTCACATGGTGCTGAGCTGAGCTGCCGCCGGAGCCAGGGATCGAACCGTGAACCCTGTGCTCCGAAGTCAGCTGCCCTGGCCGCTGCACCACACCTCTCCACTGACAATTGACAACAACCCCGTCAACTGAAGGGGTTTCAACGAAGCCAAAAACCACCAGTCAATCGATGGCATTTCCCATGGCCATTCCATCGACGATGACGTCATAGACTACTATAAAAACTACAAGGATCATGGAAAAGTCCTTGCGACCTGATGTTACCTCCCCCGGCAAGGGGGTCATTTTGGACCAGCTCATAGCCCATCATTGACCCAGGTAAAATACCAGGATGAGGACATGGAAGAACAATATTATGAACATGATTCTTCTTCTCAGCCAAAGCAAAGGCATTATGAGCAGCATTAATAGTCTGTTGGGAGGGCGGAGCTTGCCTGGCCTCAAGATGGGCGCAGCTTAGTCGAGCTCCTGGGGCTGTCATAAATAACCGGAACGATCCTCCGGTGTCGCTCCTGAAAGTCAACACTGGTGAATGGCATAGTGCGATTTATGCACAGTACTCCTGATGGAGGCCACTCCGACCTCAGTGGACCGCCCCTGAGCCCTACTACGCCTGCATTAACGGAACTGCCACGGCGGCCTACCCGCTCTGAGGATCGCGCTGCACACCACGAAAACACACCCTGTCTACCTACTGGTGTGCTTGGCCCTTCACTCCTGCGGCTGAGTTGTCCGCTGGAGGCTCGTGGCTGGACCGACTGCCTGGAACCTGCTGTCGTGCGGGAGTCGGGCGTAGTGGACTTCTGCCTCGGCCATGCCTGCCCTCGACATTGGAGACGGTGAGTCGGGGCTTGCAGTGGGGCGCGCACGGCGTTCCGAGTCCGTCCCCGGCTGATCACCGAGCCCGCAATTATGATGCCGCCACTGTGTAGAACTGCCTAAGTGAGGCGTGGGAGAGTGCTGCAAGTCATGGCAAGTCTGGTCCAATTTCACCTGTGCACTATCGATTTGAGGCTGACCCCGATGGTGCACAGTGCTGCTACCTCCTCCTGGCTCAATTGAAGACAGTGTGTGCTGAGTTGCTGGGTGACCTTTAGTAAATATGGGGGCGTGAGCAGAATAGCCCCTTAGGCCCCTTGCACACTGACGTTGCCTCCGGACTCTGGGGACCCGCAGACCCTCTAGAAAGTGCGCTAACTGGGGATCTGTAATGCTCAGCAGGAGCGCTGCCAGCGGTAAATCTCCCCCAGAACCGGATTGCTAGATACCAGGTCTGAGGCACAATGCCAAAAATCTGAACAAGCAAAGATGTGTGGTTGGCGCCAGGGGCTCTGGGAGACACAGATACTGTGCTGCACTGGATTGATTAGGTGCACTAGCGGAACTCTGCCTGGGCTGAAGGCACGCGCAACTGACCGTCGTGATGTTGAAACAAGACAAAAGCCAACCCAAGCTGAATTTTGAGCAGTGTAAATCCACAAGGGCACGAGACGAGGACGCAACATTGCCTGAACAAGACACTAACGCAGCGGAACCGGACCTGGGAGATGACATAAAGCAGATGCTAGTAACTATGCAGCAGAGCTTGACTACTATTGACAGTAAAATTGATTCCCTCTCTTATCATATGGATTGTATGTCATAACGTATTGATAAACGATCAGAGACGAGATATGTTTGAAAGGCGTGCCTCAGAAGCAGAAGACCTACAAGTTGAAGCGTTGGGGTTGAATAAGAGAATGGAGAAGCTACTAACGACACATCATAGCAAGGTGGAGGATTTGGAGGCCCGCTCATGAAGAAACAATTTACGCATAGTGGGCCTGGCGGAGTCCACAGTCACGGGGAACATGGAGACCTTTTTTTTGAGTAGCTACTAATAACTTTGCTAGGCCATGACACCTTCTCTGCAGTATTCATGGTGGAGCGTGCTCACTGCTCACTGGCTCTGTGGCCTGCGCTGGATGTGCCGTCCCGCTCCATAATAGCATGGCTGCTCAACTATCGGGACAGAAATGCAGTGTTATGGTGTGCCAGAGAACTTCAATCACTTCGTTATGAGGGATCCAAACTATTCTTGTATTCAGACTTAACCCCACAGGTTCAGAAAGCGAGGAGACAATTTGCACCCGCGAAACGGAAACTTTGTGAACTCAATGTGGAATATGCTATGCGCTACCAACTCTAGATTGCGTGTGCTGGTTGAGGGGAAGCCCGGGATTTTTGACGACCCCAAAAGCCTGCAACACACACTTAAGAAACTGGAGGCAGCAAAGGTCAGCAAACGAGCAACGGAGCATGTAGCGGATGGCCAGCAAAACACCAGTGAACTAAACCAGCAGTACTAATTGATGCGCGTATTGGTTTGCCAGGATATTTTGGCTCATGCCCACTAGGCATAGATGCTTGTATCGATATGTACATGCTGTTTGATGGGCATGACGGCTGGCCCTTGAGGTGACGAGCAAAATGAAGTGATGGGAGGGGCTCAGCAGTGGGGTATGATTTGACTGCTAAATGTCCGAAATTGTACTAAGATGTGCATGATAGTTCAAGCGGTGCAGATCAACACGTGTTAAGGTTGATTACATTTACCAGGCCCTCAGGAACATTTCTCATGTTAAATATGCATGGTTTAGTTTCAGAAGCGACAACATAATTGTCTAACGGCACGGACGCACAGTTCGACCACCTAGTGGCGATCTGGTAATCTCTGCCCTCACGTCTTATTCACACTTGTTTGATTGGGGTATATTGTTTTTTGTTAGAGGACAATAAGGGTGGGCATTGACAAGCTGTGTCAAGTTTTAGGGTGCCTGGCGTGGGTGGGGGAGGGGAGACTGTTTTTTTCCCCACTGCCTTTGCACCACAGCTATTGGAAAATCTGAGGTGGTTGGTTAAGTAAGATTTTTGACTTGTATATGTACAAAGCGGGTGATGTGGGATGAGAAGGATACTACTGGTTCAACATCTGAACATGGGGCCACACTGAACTTTCTTATTTGGAATGTCAGAGGTCTAAATGACAATCGTAGGATACGTAAGGTGGAACTATATTCACAGCGACACCTTATAGACGTAGCTATTCTACAGGAAACTCATTTGGCACCTCAAACCGGGTTGCTCTCCCAGCGCAGGATAGTAGTGTCTTGCAGCTGGGTTCACATTGCATGCACGTGTTGTCTTGGTATGGGCTCGATGCTGGTCTGGCATCACACTGAAGGAGGTCTACTTGGACACAGAGGGACGATATGTTATTACTCACTACAGTAAGGGGCATTTTGAAGCAATCTTAATAGGCGTCTATGGACCTAACTTTGATGACCCTCAGATCTATTACTCGCTACACCACAAGATTGTGCGCTATGGCCATATACTGCAGCTTTGGGGAGGAGATTTTAATTGCGTGCTATCCTCTGAACTGGATAGATCTAGGGAACCCCAGCAGAAACCCACGGTGTCTGCCCATGCTAGAACAGCGATATCCGAGGCCTGCAGAATGGTAGTTGCCTGGCGATCTAGCTTTCCCCAGGGCAGGGAATACACACATTACTCCTCTGTGCACGACATTAATACACATATTGACTACTGGCTGATATCCCGCAGCTTGTTGCCTTACATAGACCGCTGTGAGCACCTGCCCCGAACTTACTCTGATCACTCACCGGTGAAGCTAATGTTGAAAATAGGAGACATATAGCCAAAGGCCTTCACTTGGCGCTTTCCACTGTACTCACTCTTAGACACTGTGTTCCGTGAGGAACTGGGGCAGGCGATCGAGTACTTTCGCATTAATCTAAGCAGCGTGTTCAGCATGGCCATTGTCTGGGAAGCCTTTAAAGCCTACATTCGGGGTATTGCAATTTCGAAACACGCTGGGGTGCTCCGGCTGATCTGAAACTGACTACAGAAACTGGACAATCAATTGAAGGATCTGAAAGAGACACGTTAGTGACAGATTCCTTACCTTAGAATATCCCCAGGCGTCAGGCTGGATCCGGAAAGTTTTTGCGTAGCAGTACCCTTGCGTGTCGGTAGGCGGCGTCGTGCGGCTCCGCGTCCGTCGTCGGCGTCGTGATCGCCGGGATGACGTCGCGGGCAGTACTTAGACGCCGCCCCTGCGCGCTGACGTCAGTTCTTCTTTTTCCGCGCCAGCAAGCGCAGATCCGGGAAGAGCAGTGCCCTAGTCATTTTTTGACTAACTTTTTTGGTGAATTTTTTCACTGTTTCTTCGAATCGACTCCAAGGTGTCGTAGGGATGCCCGGCTTTAAACGTTGCGACGCCTGTGCTCGGATGATGTCCATCACAGACCCGCATCTGGAGTGTCTCTTCTGCCTCGGCCGAGGCCACGACACGAAGTCGTGTTCCGACTGCCGGGCCCTCAACCCGAAAGCTTTGCGAGAGCGGTCTCGAAAGCTCCTCGAGGCCCGGCAGTCGGCTCCGCGCCATTCCAAGCCCAGGTCGCGTGAGAGGTCGAGGGGTCGGTCGCGGAGTCCTCACCGGTCGTCGGGATCCAAGTCTTCGTCGTCCGGTAAGTCTAAGCACGAGAAGTCCAAAAAGCATCATCGCTCTAGGACTTCGCCTCACCGGTCTCGCGACTCGGCTGAGGCCCCTCCCGGCACCGTCCCCGCGGCCCCGGACATGCCTGTGGAGTCGCCCCCGCAATACCCGTCCTTCCCGGGTTCGGGGGCGGATCCGGCCCAAATACAGGAATTCCTGTCGGCCATGGCCCGACTCTTCGGGCCTCAAGGTCCCTCCGGTGCGCCTTCGGGCCCCGCGGGCCCTGATGGGGTTGCCCCGGCGTCGCCGCCGACTCTGGTCCCGGCGTCACTCGTGCCTCCAGCCTCGATCCCGGCTCCGGCTTCGGCCCCGGCCTCGATCCCGGCTCCGGTGGTACCGCAACCCCCATCGACGCCGGTCGACCTGACCACGCCTCCGCCGGCGCCGATGTCTCCGGTGCCGTTCCTGACGCCGCCCGGGGCTCCGGGCGGCTTCGTCCCCATGTACTCTCCGGCTCCGGACATGGAGCCGGACCGACGTCGCTTGACGCCGGTTCCGGCGCCGATGGGACCTTGGGTCCCAAATGTCCCTGCTCCTCCTTATTTTGAACCGGAGGAGGATCAGGCGGACTGGGAGGGGTCTGAGGACCCTCTGGCACTGCAGTGTCAGTATGATGAGGACTGGGCAGAGGAACTAGGGGATGCCAGTGGTCTAGATACTTCCCCTGACACTGGCATGCTGTCTCCTCCCGTGGCTACGGAGGAGGGAGCCAATTTTGCAACGGTGTTGCGTAGGGCAGCTGGAGCCTTACATCTCCGACTCCCTACGGTGACGGTCAAGACTAATCTCTTGACAGAAGTGCTTCAGCCGGCGGCCTCCTCCTTGGAGACTGTGCTGCCGTTTAACGATGCACTTACTGACGTTCTTTTGGGCGCCTGGTCCAAGCCCAACACAGGGGCTCCTGTGGATAGGAACGTGTCCCGACGCCATCGCCCAGCTCCGGGCGACCCCTTATTTCTCTCTGTCCACCCCACTCCTGAGAGCTTGGTTGTCCAAGCCTCCGCTTCCCAAACCGCCTTCCCTACCGCCCCTCCGGATAGGGAATCCAAACGCCTGGATCAATTTGGGAAGAAGGGTTTTTCTTCCTCCAGTGCTGGCTTGCGGTCCATCAACACCGCTTGTCTTTTGGGCCGATATACCCACTCCTTGTGGGATTCGATGGCGACTGTTTTGCCCCAGTGTTCTGAGGAGGTCCAGACACTGCTTTCCCGCGCCATTGCGGAAGGAAGGGATGCGGCCAAATACACCATACGATGTGGCCTTGATACCGCCGACTCGCTGGGCAGATCTATTGCAACGACGGTGGCGCTGCGTCGCCACGCCTGGCTGAGAACCACTGGTTTTTCAGGGGATGTCCAGAATACTCTCATGGACATGCCCTTTGATGGAGTCGGTCTTTTGGTTCCAAAGCAGACCATGCGTTGGAGCGCTTTAAGGACTCACGGGCTACTGCCAAGTCCCTGGGCCTTTCTGCTACACGCCCTCCGCTGCCTTCTGCTTTTCGCCCCTATCGTGGCCACGGAAGGGGCGCCCAGTCACGTCAGCAGCCCAGCCACCGGCCCGCGCAGCAGGCGTCTTCGCGTGGCCGAGGACGTGGATACCGCCGTGGCGGTTCGGGCAACCAGCGTGCGGGTCAGGCCACCACCTCCAACCCGTCCCGCGGCCTCCAAGCCCTCCTAGTCCCTCCTTTCAGGTGCACAGCACGCCAGTCTTGGGCAGGGTCCGCCATCACCTTCACCACTGGCGTCCCATCACCTCGGACAGGTGGGTCTTGGACATTGTCCGAAGGGCTACTCCCTCCCCTTCGAGACCACCCCCCCAGCCATGCCACCTCAATTCCGCCGCATGTCAGGGGATCACTTGGTGCTTCTACAGAAGGAAGTCACGGCCCTCTTGGCCAAGAGGGCCATCGAGCATGTTCCGACCCCAGAAGTAGGGCGTGGTTGCTACTCCCACTACTTTCTGGTGCCCAAAAGGACAAGGAGGACATGCGTCCTATCTTGGACCTCCGGAACGTCAATCGCTTCCTCCGGAAGGAGAAGTTCAAGATGCTCACCCTAGCTCAGGTCTTGACTGCCCTAGACCCTGGAGACTGGTTGGTAGCGTTGGACTTGCAGGACGCCTATTTCCACATCCCCGTCCTGCCGGCCCACCGGCGTTCCCTTCGGTTCACGGTAGGCCTCGAGCATTTTCAGTTCACCGTGCTCCCCTTTGGCCTTACCAGTGCCCCTCGGGTGTTCACGAAAGTGATGGCGGTGGTCGCAGCTCATCTGCGCCGGGCGGGGGTTTCAGTCTTCCCCTACCTCGACGACTGGCTGCTGAAGGCGGGCTCGTCCCAGGCAGTCAATCAATCAATCAATCAATCATGTCACTTATAAAGCGCACTACATACCCGCGAGGGTCTCAAGGCGCTGGGGGAAGAGGGGGGTGGTGCTGCTACTGATCGAAGAGCCAGGTCTTGAGGAGTCTTCTGAAGGCCAGTAGGTCTTGGGTCTGTCGGAGGTTGGTGGGGAGGGTGTTCCAGGTCTTGGCGGCGAGGTGGGAGAAGGATCTGCCGCCGGCGGTCGTTTTCCGGATGCGGGGGACTGTGGCGAGGGCGAGGCTGGTCGAGCGGAGCTGGCGGGTGGGGGTGTAGAAGCTGAGTCGTCTGTTGAGGTAGGCTGGTCCGGAGTTGTGGAGTGCTTTGTGTGCGTGGGTGAGGAGCTTGAAGGTTATCTTCTTGTTGACAGGGAGCCAGTGCAGGTCTCTCAGGTGGGGTGTGATGTGGCTGCGTCGGGGGATGTCGAGGATAAGACGTGCAGAGGCGTTCTGGATGCGTTGCAGCCGTCTCAGGAGCTTAGCCGTCGTTCCTGCGTAGACGGCGTTTCCGTAGTCCAGCCTGCTGGTGACGAGGGCCTGGGTGACTGTTTTTCTTGTTTCGGTGGGGATCCAGTTGAAGATCCTGCGGAGCATTCGGAGGATGTTGAAGCAGGATGAGGAAACGGCGTTGACCTGCTTAGTCATGGGAGAGGGTGGGGTCGAGGATGACCCCTAGGTTGCGTACGTGGTCGGTGGGTGGCGGGGCTGTTCCCAGTGATGTTGGCCACCAGGAGTCGTCCCAGGCTGAAGGGTTGGAACCAAGGATGAGGACCTCTGTCTTGTCCGAGTTCAGCTTCAGGCGGCTGGTCCTCATCCATTCGGCGACGGCCTTCATTCCTTCGTGGAGGTGGGCTTTGGCGGTGTGAGGGTCTTTGGTGAGGGAGAGGATCAGCTGGGTGTCGTCGGCATAGGAGATGATGTTGAGGTTGTGCTGTCGGGCGACGTGGGCGAGGGGTGCCATGTAGATGTTGAACAGCGTTGGGCTGAGGGAGGAGCCTTGGGGTACGCCGCAGATGATCTTGGTGGCCTTGGATCGGGGGCGAGGCGGACGCTTTGTGTTCTGCCGGAAAGGAAGGATGTGGTCCAGTCCAGGGCCTTCTCTTGGATCCCGGCGTCGTGAAGGCGTGTTCGTAGTGTGTGGTGGCAGACCGCGTCGAAGGCGGCTGATAGGTCCAGGAGGATGAGGGCTGCTGTTTCTCCTTTGTCTAGCAGGGTCCTGATGTCATCGGTGGCGGCGATGAGGGCGGTTTCGGTGCTGTGGTTGCTGCGGAAGCCGGACTGGGAAGGGTCCAGGATGTTGTTCTCCTCGAGGTAGCGGGTCAGTTGTTTGTTGACGATTTTCTCGGTGACCTTCGCGGGGAACGGGAGCAGAGAGATGGGTCGGAAGTTCTTGAGGTCCTTGGGGTCTGCCTTGGGTTTCTTGAGTAAGGCGGTGATCTCGGCGTGCTTCCAGCTTTCCGGGAAGGTTGCTGTCTCGAAGGAGATGTTGATTATTTTCCGGAGATGGGGCGCGATGGCTGTACTGGCTTTGTTGAAGATGTGGTGAGGGCACGGGTCTAGCGGTGAACCGGAGTGGATGGTGTTCATGATCTCGCTGGTGTCCTCGTCATTGATGTTGGTCCAGGAGAGCAGGCGGTTGGTGGTTGTGGGGGCAGTGGTCTCGGTGGTTGCCGGGGCGGTCGTGGTGTTGAAGCTGTCGTGGATGTCGGCGATTTTGCGGTGGAAGAAGGTGGCCAGTGAGTCGCACAGGTCTCGCGACGGCTGGATGTCGTTGGTGTTGGAGCTGGGGTTGGAGAGTTCCTTCACGATGTTGAAGAGCTCTTTGCTGTTGTGTGCGTTGTTGTCTAGGCGGTCTTTGAGTGAGGCCCTTTTGGCGGATCTGATGAGGTGATGGTGACTGCGGGTGGCGCTCTTGTGGGCGGGGTAGCTGTCCGCTGTCCGTTCGTGGAGCCAGATCTTCTCCAGTTTTCGGCATGTTCGTTTGGAGGCCTGGAGGTCTTCGGTGAACCAGGTGGCTTTCTTGCTGGTGTGGCTGTTGGGCGGATTCTTGAGCGGGGCGAGGGTGTTGGCGCAGTCGTCTCCCACCTCCAGACTACGGCCGAACTCCTGCACTCGCTGGGGTTATCCATCAATGTGCCGAAGTCGCATCTGATTCCTTCTCCACAGCTCCTTTTCATCGGAGCAGTTCTGGACACGACGCAGTTTCGGGCCTATCCTCCCGAACGGCGAGTCCGGGATATTCAGGCTATGATTCCGATCTTTCAGCCTTTATCCTGGGTTTCGGTACGGATGACCCTGAGGCTGCTGGGCCTCATGGCCTCCTGCATCCTGCTGGTCGATCATGCCAGATGGCATATGCGGGCTCTGCAGTGGGACCTGAAGTTCTAGTGGGCGCAGCACCAGGGCAACCTGTCCGATCACGTCCAGATCTCGGAGGGGACTGCAAAACAGTTGCAGTGGTGGCTCTCGAACCGGCAATGGGTCATGGGCAGATCCCTCTCCCTTCCCCAGCCAGAGCACACAGTTGTGACGGACGCGTCCCTTCTGGGATGGGGCGGTCACATGGGAGAGGCGGAGATCAGAGGCCTCTGGTCTCCGGCGGAGTCCCGGCTCCATATCAACCTTCTGGAGCTCCGGGCGATCCGACTTGCACTCAAGGCATTCCTTCCCTCTGTCAAAGGGAAGGTAGTGCAGGTGTTCACCGACAACACCACCGCCCTGTGGTACTGCAACAAACAGGGCTGGGTGGGGTCGTGGACCCTCTGTCAGGAGGCTCTGCGCCTGTGGACATGGCTGGAACATCAGGGCATGTTCCTGATGGTTCAACACCTGGCAGGTTCCCTGAACGCCAGGGCGGACGAACTCAGCCGCAGGTGCATGATGGATCACGAATGGCATCTTCACTCGGAAGTGGCGCAAGGACTCTTTCTACAGTGGGGAGAGCCTTGCTTAGATCTATTCGCCACCGAAGAGAACGCGCAATGTCATCAGTTCTGCGCGTTGGAATTTCCAAGGCGGCACTCGCTCGGTGACGCTTTTCGTCACGAGTGGAGTTGCGGTCTATTGTACGCCTTTCCGCCTATACCACTTCTACCCAGAGTGTTGAAGAAGATTTGGCACGACCGGGCCCAAGTCATTCTTGTGGCTCCGGACTGGGCTCGAAGAGTTTGGTATCCCGAGCTACTCAGTATGAGCATAGATCCCCCAATCCTCCCGAAGAGGCAGACGGATCTTCTGTCGCAGCAGCAGGGGACGGTCCTCCACCCGAACCTGTCCAGTCTACACCTGCTTGCGTGGAGATTGAGCGGCGGCAGTTGATTCCTTTCGACTTGCCTCCCGAAGTTTGTGATGTGATTCTGGCAGCCAGGCGTCACTCCACTAAGGTGGTATACGCCTGCAGGTGGAACAAATTTGTGGCATGGTGCACAGCAAAGGCTGTGAATCCCCTTTCTGCCCCTCTTTCTGAGGTCCTTCTGTTCCTTCTTTATCTCGCCCAACAGGGTTCTGCCCTGGGTACCATCAAGGGTTATCTTTGTGCTATCTCGGCCTTCCTCAGGCTCCCTGATCAGCCCTCCCTTTTCAAGTCCCCTGTTGTTAACAGGTTCTTAAAAGGCATTACACACCTCTTCCCTCCTGTTCCGTTTGTAATGCCTCAGTGGGACTTGAACTTGGTTCTTACCTTTTTAATGTGCGCTCCCTTTGAGCCTCTACATAACTGTCCTCTTCGTCTTCTGACTCTGAAGACAGCCTTTCTGGTGGCCATCACCTCCGCTCGGCGGGTGAGTGAGCTCCAGGCTCTATCTTGCAAACCTCCCTTTCTGTCTGTTCATCCAGACAAGGTTGTTCTTCGGACGCGTCCGTCCTTCTTGCCAAAGGTGGTTACTGCCTTCCACATTGGGCAGACCGTCACTTTGCCTACCTTCTTTCCGCCTCCGCATCCTTCCAGAGAGGAAGAGAGGCTCCACCGTCTGGACCCAAAACGTGCGCTCTCCTTCTATCTCGACCGCACAAAACACTTCCGGGTGGATGACCAGCTCTTTGTTGGCTACGTGGGCGCCAAAAAAGGTCGGGCGGTGCACAAGAGAACCATCTCCCGCTGGGTTACCTTGTGCATCAAGACCTGCTATTCTTTGGCTAAGAAGGAGCCTCCTGTTGGGCTGCGTGCCCATTCCACCAGGGCGACGGCTGCTACCACAGCCTTGGGCCGTGGTGTTCCGCTGCCGGTTATCTGTCAGGCAGCTACGTGGGCCTCGCTGCACACGTTTACAAAGCATTACTGCCTTGACAGTCAGGTCCGGAGGGACGGCTTCTTTGGCCGTTCTGTCCTCCAGGACTTCCTTGTCTGATCTTTGTTCGCAGACCCACCACCGGGGTTGGTATTGCTGGGGTATCTATTCTAAGGTAAGGAATCTGTCACTAACTACTGTCTCTTACAGATATATCGTTACACAAGTTAGTAACTTGTGCAACAGGAGCATACGTCACTGGTGGCGTCCTGCCCACAGATCTTAGCCCAGACTAAGGCTAAGTTGGTGGAATATAAAGAATTAGCACAAAATGAGTTGACACACTTGGGGAAGTATGCAACATCTAGAGTATATGGTGAGGGTGAGAGACCCAGTGCTACTTTGGCAGCCCTATTCCGTCCTAATAGAGGGGGAAATGAGGTGCCCATGGTGCACGATGCACTAGGCGAGCCAAAACGTGAAGCGGCACAAGTAGTGGACCGATTTCGCAATTACTTTGCCAACGCAGAATAGAGATGCTGCTCCTGATCATCTATCCTATATTGCTATGAAATGGCGCTCCAATGCCCACTGGGAGAGGCTGATGGCCCCGCTCCGCCCGACTGAGATAGTAACTGCACTTAAAACATGCCCAGTGAGAAGGCAGGGGGATCATGTGGCCTCACTGTGGCCTTTTATAAGGCTTACCAGTACAAGCTCATCCCACACATGGTCAGCCTCTTTGAAGAGATTGCCCGAGAGGACATTATGCTTCCAACTATGCAGGAAGCGCTGCTGATAGCGTTACTAAAGCCAGGCAAGCCCCCTGAGCAGTGCTAATCATATAGGCCCTTATCACTGCTAAATACTGATTCAAAACTGTTTGCCAAAATATTAGCCAACAGGTTGGCCCCCCTACTTCCCAGCATCATAGGCCCCAAACAATCTGGGGTTGTCCCCGGGCGATCACTAACCAGTAATCTTCGCACTCTCTTCGGCACATTCTCCCCAATAGACCCCAGTGCCCGCGCCGCAGCTGTATTCTTAGACGCTGAAAAAGCATTTGGCTTAGTCGAATGGCCCTTTATGCTGGCAGTGCTGCGGCGGGTGTTTGTTGGTGACATATTTCTGAAACTAATTCAGATCCTGTGCACGAAGCTGGTGGCTTTTGTGCACATGAATGGGATACTATCCGCTCCAATATCAATCACAAGAGGCATGAGGCAGGGATGCCCGCTCTCGCCGCGCCCATGTACCCTGGTTGCTGAGCCACTGGCCTGTGCTTTGCGAGAATGCCATGTTCATCGGAGCATCAGATTCCCAAATTATAATTTGATAATCTCTGCGTGCGAGATGATACGCTACTGTATGTACTCGACCCCGAACTAGCTCCAGTATTGCGCGAGGTAGTGAAGTTTGGTAGCCACTCGGGATTACGCAGAAACTGGAATAAATCACTTATATTCCCCCTTACAGCACATACTACGCCTACTCAGCTGGAATTTCCACTGGCGTGGACCACCGAACATGTACGCTACCTAGGGATTCAGATACCGATCCAAAAGTGATAATGCGAGAAAATTACGGATCAGCTGTGCAACACCGAACAGAGGCCATAGAGAGGTGGATTCGGCTGCCCCTTTCACTGTTAGGCCGTATAGCTATTATGAAAATGAATATACTCCTACACTTACTATTCTTGTTTGCCAATATTATTGCCAAATTCAATGTTCCGCAATATGCGCACCTTGTTGATCCGCCTGGCCTGGAAAACAGCCATGTGTCAAGTGGCCCTCAGTGATCCTACCCTATGCGTCAGGCGGACTTGATGCACCTGATCTCGAGGCATACTATAGAGCAGCGCAGACTATACATGCGTATCACTGGATACATTCGCCACCAGATCTCCTTCACCTGTATTTGGAGAGAGAGGAAGCTAAACCACTGACACTTCCGCGATACCTGCTAAGCAACACACGGCGCCGATTTCACGCATCTGAAAGAGACACGTTAGTGACAGATTCCTTACCTTAGAATATCCCCAGGCGTCAGGCTGGATCCGGAAAGTTTTTGCGTAGCAGTACCCTTGCGCGTCGGTAGGCGGCGTTGTGCGGCTCCGCGTCCGTCGTCGGCGTCTAGATCGCCGGGATGACGTCGCGGGCAGTACTTAGACGCCGCTCCTGCGCGCTGATGTCAGTTCTTTCTTTTTCCGCGCCAGTAAGCGCAGATCCGGGAAGAGCAGTGCCCTAGTCATTTTTTGACTAAGTTTTTGGGTGATTTTTCACTGTTTTCTCCAAGTGTCTCGACTCCGTAGGTGTCGGTAGGGATGCCCGGCTTCAAGCCATGCGACGCTGTGGTCGAATGATGTCGATCACAGACCCGCATCAGGAGTGTCTTTACTGCCTCGGCCGCTACCACGACACGAAGTCGTGCCCCGACTGCCGGGCCTTGCAACCGAAGGCTTTGCGAGAGCGGTCTCGAATGCTCCTCGAGGTCCGGCAGTCGACTCCGCGCCACGCCAAGCCCCGGTCACTTGAGAGGTCGAGTGGCCGGTCGCGGAGTCCTCATCGGTCGTCGGGATCCAAGTCTTCGCACTCCTCCGGTAAGTCAAAGCATAAGAAGTCTAAGAAGCGTCATCGCTCGACGACTTCCCCTCGCCGGTCTCGCGACTCGGCTGAGGGTCCTGTCGGCACCGTCCCCGCGGCGCCGGGAGTGCCTATGGAGCTGCCCCCGCATTACCCGTCCTTCCCGGGTTCGGGGGCAACTCCGGCCGAGATACAGGAGTTCCTGTCGGCCATGGCCCGCCTCTTCGGGCCTCAAGGTCCCCCCGGTGCGCCTTTGGGCCCCGCGGGCCCTGATGGCGACTCCGGTCCCGGTGCCGCCTGTCACACCAGCCTCGGTCCCGGCCCCGGCCTCGACCCCGGCTCCGGTGCTGCCACAACCCCGATCGACACCGGTTGACCTGACGACACCTCCACCGACCTCTCCTGTGCCGTTCCCGACGCCGCCCGGGGCTCCGGGCGGCGTCGTTCCCCGGTTCTCTCCGGATCCAGACATGGCGCCGGACCGGCGTCGCTCGACGCCGGCTCCGACGCCGATGGGACCTTGGGTCCCGCATGTCCCTCCTCCATACTTTGAACCAGAATTGGAGGACGCAGAGGACTGGAAGGGGTCTGATGACCCTCTCACACAGCAGTGTGAGTTTGATCAGGACTGGGCTGAGGAGCTTGGGGATGCCAGTGGTTTGGACACTTCCCCTGACCCTGGCATGCTGTCTCCTCCTTCCGTGGCAACGGAGGAGGGAGCAAACTTTGCAATGGTGTTGCGTAGAGCAGCAGGGGCCTTACACCTCCAGTTGCCTACAGTGGCTGTCAGGACTAACATCCTGACGGAAGTGCTTCAGCCGGCGGCTACCTCCTCGGAGCCACTGCTGCCGTTTAACGAGGCGCTTTCCGACGTTCTTTTGGGCACCTGGTCCAAGCCCACCACAGGGGCTCCTGTGGATCGGAACGTGGCCCGACGCCATCGCCCTGCTCCGGGCGACCCCCTGTTCCTCTCCCAACACCCCACCCCTGAGAGCTTGGTGGTCCAAGCCTCTGCTTCCCAAAGCGCCTTCCCTACCGCTCCCCCGGATAGGAAATCCAAACGCCTGGATCAATTTGGGAAGGTTTTTTTCTTCCTCCAGTGCTGGCTTGCGGTCCGTCAATACCACTTGCCTCTTGGGCCGATATTCCCACTCCCTGTGGGATTTGGTGGCGCAAGTTCTGCCCCAGTGTTCTGAGGAGGTCCAGACACTGCTTACACGCGTCTTTGCTGAGGGAAGAGATGCAGCAGAGTACACCATCAGATGTGGCCTTGATACCGCCGACTCGCTAGGCAGATCGCTTGCGACGACAGTGGCGCTGCGCCGTCACGCCTGGCTGATAACCACTGGTTTCTCGGGTGATGTCCAAAACACTCTTATGGACATGCCCTTTGATGGGATCGGTCTTTTTGGAAACAAGGCAGACCATGCGCTGGAGCGTTTTAAGTACTTGCGGGCTACTGCTAAGTCCCTGGGCCTTTCTGCTGTATGTCCTCCGCAGCCATCTGCTTTTCGCCCCTTTCGTGGACACGGAAGGGGCGCCCAGTCATGTCCGCTGCCCAGCCACCAACCCGCGCCGCAAGCGTCTTCGCGTGGCCGAGGACGTGGCTCCCGCCGTGGCGGCTCAGGCAACCAGCGTGCGGGTCAGGCCACAAACCCCGCCCCGTCCGCGGCCTCCAAGCTCTCCTAGTCCTTCCTTTCAGGTGCACAGCACGCCAGTAGGGGGCAGGGTCCGCCATCACCTTCACCACTGGCGTGCCATCACCTCGGACAGGTGGGTCTTGGACATTGTCCGAAGGGACTACTCCCTCCCCTTCGTGACCATCCCCCCAGCCATGCCACCTCAATTCCACCGCATGTCAGGGGATCACTTGGTGCTTCTTCAAAAGGAAGTTGCGGCCCTCTTGGCCAAGAGGGCCATCGAGCGCGTTCCGACCCCAGAAGTAGGACGTGGTTGCTACTCCCACTACTTTCTGGTGCCCAAAAAGGATAAGGAGGACATGCGTCCTATCTTGGACCTCCGGAACGTCAATCGCTTCCTCCGAAAGGAGAAGTTCAAGATGCTCACCCTAGCTCAGGTCTGGACTGCTCTCGACCCTGGAGACTGGATGGTAGCGTTGGACTTGCAGGACGCATATTTTCACATTCCCGTCCTGCCGGCCCACCGGCATTACCTGCGGTTCACGGTAGGCCTGGAGCATTTTCAGTTCACCGTGCTCCCTTTTGGCCTTACCAGCGCCCCTCGGGTGTTCACGAAAGTGATGGCGGTGGTCGCAGCCCATCTGCGCCGGGCAGGGGTTCCAGTCTTCCCCTACCTCGACGACTGTCTGCTGAAGGCGGGCTCGTCCCAGGCAGTCGTCTCCCACCTCCAGACAACGGCCGAACTCCTGCACTCGCTGGGGTTCTCCATCAATGTGCCGAAGTCGCACCCGATTCCTTCTCCACAGCTCCTTTTTATCGGAGCAGTTCTGGACACAACGCAGTTTCGGGTTTATCCTCCCGAACGGCAAGTCCGGGATATTCAGGCTATGATTCCGATCTTTCGGCCTTTCTCCTGGGTTTCGGTACGGATGACCCTGAGGCTGCTGGGACTCATGGCCTCCTGCATCTTGCTGGTCGATCATGCCAGATGGCCACCAAGCTCTCAGGGGTGGGGTGTTGGGAGAGGAACAGGGGGTCGCCCGGAGCAGGGCGATGGCGTCGGGCCACGTTCCGATCCACAGGAGCCCCTGTGGTGGGCTTGGACCAGGTGCCCAAAAGAACGTCGGAAAGCGCCTCGTTAAACGGCAGCAGTGGCTCTGCAGTGGGACCTGAAGTTCCAGTGGGCGCAGCACCAGGGCAACCTGTCCGATCACGTCCAGATCTCGGAGGGGACTGCAAAACAGTTGCAGTGGTGGCTCTCGAACCGGCAATGGGTCATGGGCAGATCCCTCTCCCTTCCCCAGCCAGAGCACACAGTTGTGACGGACGCGTCCCTTCTGGGATGGGGCGGTCACATGGGAGAGGCGGAGATCAGAGGCCTCTGGTCTCCGGCGGAGTCCCGGCTCCATATCAACATTCTGGAGCTCCGGGCGATCCGACTTGCACTCAAGGCATTCCTTCCCTCTGTCAAAGGGAAGGTAGTGCAGGTGTTCACAGACAACACCACCGCCATGTGGTACTGCAACAAACAGGGCGGGGTGGGGTCGTGGACCCTATGTCAGGAGGCTCTGCGCCTCTGGACATGGCTGGAACATCAGGGCATATTCCTGATGGTTCAACACCTGGCAGGTTCCCTGAACGCCAGAGCGGACGAACCTCAGCCGCAGGTGCATGATGGATCACGAATGGGGTCTTCACTCGGAGGTGGCGCAAGGTCTCTTTCAGCAGTGGGGAGAGCCTTGGTTAGATCTGTTCGCCACCGAAGAGAACGCGCAATGTCAGCAGTTCTGCGCGTTGGAATTTCCAAGGCGGCACTCGCTCGGCGACGCTTTTCGTCGTGAGTGGAGTTGCGGTCTGTTGTACGCCTTTCTGCCTATACCACTTCTACCCAGAGTGTTGAAGAAGATTCGGCGCGACCGGGCCCAAGTCATTCTTGTGGCTCCGGACTGGGCTCGAAGAGTTTGGTATCCCGAGCTACTCAGTATGAGCGTCGATCCCCGATCCGTCTGCCTCTTCGGGAGGATCTTCTGTCGCAGCAGCAGGGGACAGTCCTCCACCCGAACCTGTCCAGTCTACACCTGCTTGCGTGGAGATTGAGCGGCGGCAGTTGATTCCTTTCGACTTGCCTCCCGAAGTTTGTGATGTGATTCTGGCAGCCAGGAGTCCCTCCACTAAGGTGGTATACGCCTGCAGGTGGAACAAGTTTGTGGCATGGTGCACAGCAAAGGCTGTGAATCCCCTTTCTGCCCCTCTTTCTGAGGTTCTTCTGTTCCTTCTTTCTCTGGCCCAACAGGGTTCTGCCCTGGGTACCATCAAGGGCTATCTTTGTGCAATATCGGCCTTCCTCAGGCTTCCTGATCAGCCCTCTCTTTTTAAGTCCCCTGTTGTTAACAGGTTTCTTAAAGGCAATTACTCACCTCTTTCCTCCTGATCCGTTTATAATGTCTCCCACTTCCCAGATATATGTAGTTATGAATGGGGTATGAGTGTAGTTGAAGAGGTATGAATGTATGAGAGTGTGTTGGAATGTTTTTTGGTTGTCTCTTTACCTGGGGGTTATGATGTTGATACAAGAAGATGTCATCATATTGTAAAGTTATATGTATAGGTTGAGATTATTTATTTGATGTATGTAACCAATAAAATAATAATATAAAAATAATTTTGATAAAAGAAAGAAAATAAACAAACAAAGTTAAAAATGATAAATATGTGTATGTCTTTGGATTCTGTTAAGGTTTACTCTTTTGAACGGCTCATGTTGAATTCAAATTGAATCACAGAAAAGAAATATAGGTCATGAGGGAGCATTCTTAGATTATTTTTTTGGTTTTTTTCCCCTCTTCTCCCTGACCTTTTAAGTTTTCTCCTCAGAGGGGGTCCCCTTTCTTTGCATAGCAGTAATACAGACATTACATGCGCCGAAAATACACAGCAAGGGGGACTTCTTTGTAGACGGGGCTCTCAACACTTGGGAACAGATTCAATCAAAAACACCTGATTTAGCTCCGCTTTGCTAGATATCACTACCACAGGGCACGTCAATCACTACACACACAGCTAAGGCCCGACACATCAGAACCACAGGAAATGGCTTCACTGATGTATCTATTACAGACAGGTTCCTCCTGCCGGGGGATATCAGTATATAAGCTCATGAGACTAAATACTGCCCTGATAAACGCAAAGGCACGACAGGAATGGCATGATGACCTGGGTATAGCAAGAACAGATAAACAATGGGCATACTGCTGCTCGATAACTAAAAGTATATCACAAAATGGGCGGCACCAATTAGTGCATTTTAAATACCTTATCCAGGCATATTACGCCCCGGCACGATTATTTAAATATGGGCTGAGAAGTGATGATAGATATCCGAGATCCGGAGCTGAGGGGGCTGAATTTGGGCATCTTGCTTGGTTTTACCCCGGGATCCGCAGATTCTGGGCAACAGTATTGAATGTGCTACAGGAGGTGGTGGGGCTGTCACTTCGAGAGACGCCATTAGCAGCCTTACTGGGCTTAGATTATGACGTTTCCAAAATGCATAGGCGTCTGGTGGCTGTAGGCCTTTTAATGGCGAGGAGGAGAATTGCTATGCGCTGGATGAAGGACCCCTGGCCGAGGATATCGGAGTGGCACAACGGCATGGCCTATTGTAACAATCTGAAAGAGACACGTTAGTGATAGATTCCTTACCTTAGAATATCCCCAGGCGTCAGGCTGGATCCGGAAAGTTTTGCGTAGCAGTACCCTTGCGCGTCGGTAGGCGGCGTCGTGCGGCTCCGCGTCCGTCGTCGGCGTCGTGATCGCCGGGATGACGTCGCGGGCAGTACTTAGGCGCCGCCCCTGCGCGCTGACGTCAGTTCTTCTTTTTCCGCGCCAGTAAGCGCAGATCCGGGAAGAGCAGTGCCCTGGTCAATTTTTGACCATACTTTTTGGTGATTTTTTCACTGTTTTTTTCCACCTTTCAGGTGTCGTAGGGATGCCCGGCTTCAAGCGATGCGGCGCCTGTGCGCGGATGATGTCCGTCACCGACCCGCATTGGGAGTGTCTCTTCTGCCTCGGCCGGGGCCACGACACCGAGTCTTGTCCCGAATGCCAGGCCCTCAACCCGAAGGCTTTGCGAGAGCGGTCTCGAAAGCTCCTCGAGGCCCGGCATTCGGCTCCGCGGAAGCCCCGGTCGCGTGAGAGGTCCAGGGGTCGCTCGCGGAGTGCACACCGGTCGTCGGCGTCGAAGTCTTCTTCGTCCGGTAAGTCTCGACACAAGAAGTCCAAGAAGCATCGTCGCTCTCGGACTTCGCCTCGCCGGTCTCGCGACTCGGCTGAGGCCCATCCCGGCACCGTCCCCGCCCCCGCGGCCCCGGACTTGCCTGTGGAGTCGCCCCGTCATACCCGCCCTTCCCGGGTTCGGGGGCGGATCCGGCCAAGGTACAGGAGTTCCTGTCGGCCATGGCCCGCCTCTTCGGGCCTTCAGGCCCCTCCGGTGCGCCTTCGGGCCCCGCGGGCCCTGATGGGGTTGATCCGGCGTCGCCGGCGGCTCCGGCCCCGGCGTCGCCCGAGCCTCCAGCCTCGATCCCGGCTCCGGCTTCGGCCCCGGCCTCGATCCCGGCTCCACAACCCCCATCGACGCCGGTCGACCTCACGACACCTCCGCCGGCGCCGATGTCTCCGGTGCCGTTCTCGGCGCCGCCCTGGGCTCCGGGCGGCGTCGTCCCCCAGTTCCTTCCGGCTCCGGACATGGACCCGGAGCGACGCCGCTCGACGCCGGCTCCGGCGCCGATGGGACCTTGGGTCCCAAATGTCCCTCCTCCTCCTTATTTTGAACCAGAGGAGGACCAGGAGGACTGGGAGGGGTCTGATGACCCTCTGACACGCAACTGTCAGTACGATGAGGACTGGACAGAGAGTCTAGGGGAGGCCAGTGGTCTGGATACTTCTCCTGACACTGGCATGCTGTCTCCTCCCGTGGCTACGGAGGAGGGGGCCAATTTTGGTACGGTGTTGCGTAGGGCTGCTGGGGCCTTACGTCTCCAGCTCCCTACTTTGACGGTCAAGCCTAACATCTTGACAGAGGTGCTTCAGCCGGCAGCCTCCTCTGCGGAGACTGTGCTGCCGTTTAACGACGCCCTCACTGACGTTCTTTTGGGCGCCTGGTCCAAGCCCAACACAGGGGCTCCTGTGGATCGGAACGTGTCACGACGCCATCGCCCCGCTCCGGGCGACCCCCTGTTTCTTTCTGTCCACCCCACTCCTGAGAGCTTGGTTGTCCAAGCCTCCGCTTCCCAAACCGCCTTCCCTACCGCTCCTCCGGATAGGGAATCCAAACGCCTGGATCAGTTTGGGAAGAAAGGTTTTTCTTCCTCCAGTGCTGGCTTGCGGTCCGTTAACACCGCTTGTCTTTTGGGCCGATATACCCACTCCCTGTGGGATTCGGTGGCGGATGTTTTGCCCCAGTGCCCTGAGGAGGTCCAGGCACTGCTTTCCCGCGCCATTGCGGAAGGAAGGGATGCGGCCAAATACACTATCCGTTGTGGCCTTGACACCGCCGACTCGCTGGGCAGGTCGATTGCAACGACGGTGGCGCTCCGGCGCCACGCCTGGCTGAGAACCACTGGTTTTTCAGGGGATGTCCAGAATACTCTCATGGACATGCCCTTTGATGGAGTCGGTCTTTTTGGGTCCAAAGCAGACCATGCGTTGGAGCGCTTTAAGGACTCACGGGCTACTGCAAAGTCCCTGGGCCTTTCTGCTACACGCCCTCCGCTGCCTTCTGCTTTTCGCCCCTATCGTGGCCACGGTAGGGGCGCCCCTTCACGTCAGCAGCCCAGCCACCGGCCCGCGCAGCAGGCGTCTTCGCGTGGCCGAGGACGTGGATTCCGCCGTGGCGGATCGGGCAACCAGCGTGCGGGTCAGGCCACCACCTCCAACCCGTCCGCGGCCTCCAAGCCCTCCTAGTCCCTCCTTTCAGGTGCACGGCACGCCAGTAGGGGGCAGGGTCCGCCATCACCTTCCCCACTGGCGCACCATCACCTCGGACAGGTGGGTCTTGGACATTGTCCGAAGGGGCTACTCCCTCCCCTTCGAGACCACCCCCCAGCCATGCCACCTCAATTCCACCGCATGTCAGGGGATCACTTGGTGCTTCTACGGAAGGAAGTCACGGCCCTCTTGACCAAGAGGGCCATCGAGCATGTTCCGACCCCAGAAGTAGGGCGTGGTTGCTACTCCCACTACTTTCTGGTGCCCAAAAAGGACAAGGAGGACATGCGTCCTATCTTGGACCTCCGGAACGTCAATCGCTTCCTCCGGAAGGAGAAGTTCAAGATGCTCACCCTAGCTCAGGTCTTGACTGCCCTCGACCCTGGAGACTGGTTGGTAGCGTTGGACTTGCAGGACGCGTATTTCCACATCCCCGTCCTGCCGGCCCACCGGCGTTACCTTCGGTTCACGGTAGGCCCCGAGCATTTTCAGTTCACCGTGCTCCCCTTTGGCCTTAGCAGTGCCCCTCGGGTGTTCACGAAAGTGATGGCGGTGGTCGCAGCTCATCTGCGCCGGGCAGGGGTTTCAGTCTTCCCCTACCTCGACGACTGGCTGCTGAAGGCGGGCTCGTCCCAGGCAGTCGTCTCCCACCTCCAGACTACGGCCGAACTCCTGCACTCGCTGGGGTTCTCCATCAATGTGCCGAAGTCGCATCTAATTCCTTCTCCACAGCTCCTTTTCATCGGAGCAGTTCTGGACACGACGCAGTTTCGGGCCTATCCTCCCGAACGGCGAGTCCGGGATATTCAGGCTATGATTCCGATCTTTCGGCCTTTATCCTGGGTTTCGGTACGGATGACCCTGAGGCTGCTGGGCCTCATGGCCTCCTGCATCCTGCTGGTCAATCATGCCAGATGGCATATGCGGGCTCTGCAGTGGGACCTGAAGTTCCAGTGGGCGCAGCACCAGGGCAACCTGTCCGATCACGTCCAGATCTCGGAGGGGACTGCAAAACAGTTGCAGTGGTGGCTCTCGAACCGGCAATGGGTCATGGGCAGATCCCTCTCCCTTCCCCAGCCAGAGCATACAGTTGTGACGGACGCGTCCCTTCTGGGATGGGGCGGTCACATGGGAGAGGCGGAGATCAGAGGCCTCTGGTCTCCGGCGGAGTCCCGGCTCCATATCAACATTCTGGAGCTCCGGGCGATCCGACTTGCACTCAAGGCATTCCTTCCCTCTGTCAAAGGGAAGGTAGTGCAGGTGTTCACAGACAACACCACCGCCATGTGGTACTGCAACAAACAAGGCGGGGTGGGGTCGTGGACCCTTTGTCAGGAGGCTCTGCGCCTCTGGACATGGCTGGAACATCAGGGCATGTTCCTGGTGGTTCAACACCTGGCAGGTTCCCTGAACGCCAGGGCGGACGAACTCAGCCGCAGGTGCATGATGGATCACGAATGGCGTCTTCACTCGGAAGTGGCGCAAGGACTCTTTCTACAGTGGGGAGAGCCTTGGTTAGATCTATTCGCCACCGAAGAGAACGCGCAATGTCATCAGTTCTGCGCGTTGGAATTTCCAAGGCGGCACTCGCTCGGCGACGCTTTTCGTCACGAGTGGAGTTGCGGTCTATTGTACGCCTTTCCGCCTATACCACTTCTACCCAGAGTGTTGAAGAAGATTCGGCACGACCGGGCCCAAGTCATTCTTGTGGCTCCGGACTGGGCTCGAAGAGTTTGGTATCCCGAGCTACTCAATATGAGCGTAGATCCCCCGATCCGTCTGCCTCTTCGGGAGGATCTTCTGTCGCAGCAGCAGGGAACGGTCCTCCACCCGAACCTGTCCAGTCTACACCTGCTTGCGTGGAGATTGAGCGGCGGCAGTTGATTCCTTTCGACTTGCCTCCCGAAGTTTGTGATGTGATTCTGGCAGCCAGGCGTCCCTCCACTAAGGTGGTATACGCCTGCAGGTGGAACAAATTTGTGGCATGGTGCACAGCAAAGGCTGTGAATCCCCTTTCTGCCCCTCTTTCTGAGGTCCTTCTGTTCCTTCTCTCTTTGGCCCAACAGGGTTCTGCCCTGGGTACCATCAAGGGTTATCTTTGTGCTATCTCGGCCTTCCTCAGGCTCCCTGATCAGCCCTCCTTTTCAAGTCCCCTGTTGTTAACAGGTTCTTAAAAGGCATTACTCACCTCTTCCCTCCTGTTCCGTTTGTGATGCCTCAGTGGGACTTGAACTTGGTTCTTACCTTTTTAATGTGCGCTCCCTTTGAGCTCTCTACATAACTGTCCTCTTCGTCTTCTGACTCTGAAGACAGCCTTTCTGGTGGCCATCACCTCCGCTCGGCGGGTGAGTGAGCTCCAGGCTCTATCTTGCAAACCTCCCTTTCTGTCTGTTCATCCAGACAAGGTTGTTCTTCGGACGCGTCCGTCCTTCTTGCCAAAGGTGGTTACTGCTTTCCACATTGGGCAGACCATCACTTTGCCCACCTTCTTTCCGCCTCCGCATCCTTCCAGAGAGGAAGAGAGGCTCCACCGTCTGGACCCAAAACGTGCGCTCTCTTTCTATATTGACCGCACAAAACACTTCCGGGTGGATGACCAGCTCTTTGTTGGCTACGTGGGCGCCAAAAAGGTCGGGCGGTGCACAAGAGGACCATCTCCCGCTGGGTTACCTTGTGCATCAAGACCTGCTATTCTTTGGCTAAAAAGGAACCTCCTGTTGGGCTGCGTGCCCATTCCACCAGGGCAACGGCTGCTACCACGGCCTTGGGCCGCGGTGTTCCGCTGCCAGTTATCTGTCAGGCGGCTACGTGGGCCTCGCTGCACACGTTTACTAAGCATTACTGCCTTGACAGTCAGGTCCGGAGGGACGGCTTCTTTGGCCGTTCTGTCCTCCAGGACTTCCTTGTCTGATCTTTGTTCGCAGACCCACCACCGGGGTTGGTATTGCTGGGGTATCTATTCTAAGGTAAGGAATCTATCACTAACGTGTCTCTTTCAGATGCACAAGTTACTAACTTGTGTAACGATATATCTGTAAGAGACAGTAGTTAGTGATAGATTCCTTACCGCCCCACCCATCCTCCCCGTTCTGCGAACTGATTTCTAGGGTTAAGGACATCCCTTTCAGGGCCCTAGTATTTTTCAGACACCTGTGTCAGCTTCTTGCATGGCTCTGCGTTCCTGGCGCGGAAAGTCGTGTACAGAACTGACGTCAGCGCGCAGGGGCGGCGCCTAAGTACTGCCCGCGACGTCATCCCGGCGATCACGACGCCGACGACGGACGCGGAGCCGCACGACGCCGCCTACCGACGCGCAAGGGTACTGCTACGCAAAACTTTCCGGATCCAGCCTGACGCCTGGGGATATTCTAAGGTAAGGAATCTATCACTAACTACTGTCTCTTACAGATATATCGTTACACAAGTTAGTAACTTGTGCCTCAGGCGGGCACCTACAATGCTCTCATGACCGCATGTAGTAGACCGCGCGACATATGGGGTCCATATCAAGCATACTTGAACAGCCTGGCAGGTAATGAAGAAGCAGATAACAATCAGAATGCACTGGACCCTGAACAAGGGGTAGATACCATAAGAGTTGAATGAAGGGCACGAGCAAGCCCACTTAACAAAAGAAATGTCGCTGATCATCAAACGAAGTTGAAGGGTTTAATTCTCTTTGTTGGCTGCTATGAAGGGAAAGTTGTACAGGGCAAAGTAAAACCCGCCTGACATGACTACTGGTTAAACATAAGGTACGGGCTGCTATGGCTCCATAAATAATTCCTTCTCGTTTCTCGCTCCAGACTCCACCTGATTGGATATGTACTTTCTCACCATACGGAAATGCTTGCTATTTACTCAGTGCTGTAATTGGTGCTATTAGGTAACCCATTGTAAGAGTGTATGCAAAATGATAAAGTTAAAAAAAATAGTATTATGCTGAACCATAGCTGAGACGGGGGGACATTCAAGTGCCTATATCACTTTTTCAAGATTTACAGGCCATGTTGCAGGACTATCGCAAGAGGTTTCTGGAACCTCCACAGGAACAAACAGTGGTTCCACCTCAACCTACTTCTCCTGCAGCCCCAAGGCTCCTTCCTCCACCGATCACACCTAGGATGACAGCCGCTTCTAACACAGCGGTACCGCCAAGAGATGACCCATCGTCAACATATGACGATCAAAAGGAAGGTGAAATTCCAGACCCTCAACCTCCCTGTGATGAATGGGACAATTCTCTAGCCCCCATCACCTCCACCACCACGTCCAGCGGATTCTCCTCCAGAGGATATTGGGCTCTTTCACTACTTAATGGACCGCGCTGTCACAAGATTTCACCTGCCGGCTTCAGTCCAGCAGTCCGGCTGCTTTCTATATGATTTCAAAGAGCAGTCAAGAAAACCATCATAGATTATAATTGGGAGGAAGGCATCAAAAAAATGAAGAGCCCGGCAATGGTCGCAGTAGTGCTGCCTCTTATTGATAAGAAATACAAGGTTCCAGAGGATTCTCCCTCCTGTCTCACAGGACATCCCAAACCAGACTCAGTCATATCACAGGCGGCGCAACTCTGCTCTAAGAATCCTTCAAAACCTATATCTACGCCACCAAATAGAGAGCAGGCGGTTTGACAACAAAAGTAAGAGGTTCTCAGTTATGTCTGCCATCTCAGTTCGTGCGGCCAATTCACTAGCAATCCTGGGCTGCTTTGGGGACCTCATTGACCTAGTGCCGTAGGATAGAAAATCGGAGGCAAGGAAAATATTACAAGAATGTGAGCGCATGTGAGCCGAGATCATAGACTACACAGTGGACATAGCATTGATTGGTTTTCGCCAACTCGCCTGTGTAGCAGTCTTCTGGTGACAGGGCTGGCTAAAAGTGAACATGATCAGACCAGAAGTCCAGTAAAAAATTCTCAATATGGCCTACAATGGAGAGTCACTATTTGGCACATGGATGATGCTTTTTTGCCCATCAAAACGGGCACAGACACGGCCAGGTCACTTGGTACGCTGCAATTCAGGAAGATGCCTTTTTGAGTGTCACGTGGAAGAGGTTTTTCAACCTACAGAAGAAGGTACCATTGCTCCCAACTGTATCAGCCCTTTCACAGTCAATACAACAGCCATACCACCTCCAGCATACTTCCATATTCCCATGCATCCCAGACATGGCAAATATCTTCATTTTACCATAGCCTGTACCCATTACAAGTTCAGAGTCCTCCCATTCGGCCTCAAGTCAGCTCCCTACAATTTTACCAAATACCTTGCTCCGGTATCAGCCACATTGAGAAAGCAAGGTATTTAGGTATTTCACTATCTGGACGACTGGCTCCTAAAAGCTCCAACACCATTGCAAGTGTCCAAAGCCACAAAACGTTGCCTCACTCTCTTTTGCAAGCTGGGTCTCTGTCAACCATCAAAAGTCAACAACTACTCCGAAACAGAGGATACTGCTTCTAGGCTCCAACATCGAAACAATCCAAAACAAAACTTTTCTCTCGCAGGACAGACAAGAGACTTGCACATCAGGCAGTCAAACCTTCCAGAAGAAAGTCCGTTTCAGTACGCTTGTACAAGTCGCTGACGGGAATGTTGTCCTCTGCAATAAATATGGTCCCTCTTGCATGCCTGAAAATGATACTGTTACAAACCGTGGATCCAGACGGAAGGATTCTTCGACGACTTCATCAACATCACCCCAACGATGGTGAGACACTAACGTGGTGGTCTCGGATCTCCAGTCTCTTCAAGGTCCTGAAGTTTTTGCCGCAAATACTTGACTTCATCATAACTACAGACGCCTCAATGGATGGCTGGGGCAGTCATCTCCAAGACCTACAAACCCAAGGAAAGTGGTCGGCGCTTCAGAAAACAATGCATATCAACCACCCAGAATGGAAAGCCATCTTTTTCACCTTGCAACCGTTCCTACCAATGATAGCAGGGTCATCTGTGCTGGTACTTGCAGCCAATTTGACCAGCATGCATTATGTCAACAAGCAAGGGGGCACAAGATCGCTAGCACTTTCCCAGGAAGCCCAACAGCTCTGGAGCTGGATCACATCTCACAACATTTCTCTGAGAGCCGCACACGTATCCGGCACAAGCAACACCTTGGCGGACACACTCAGCAGAGCCAAGGCTGGATGTCATGAGTGGGAATTGAATCGGTCGGAACTGAACAAAATATTTTCATTATGGGGGCAGTCAGCAATGGATCTCTTTGTGACCAGCTAGAACACCGAATGCCAATTCTACTCCAGTCGGTACTTGCTCTCAGGGTCGTGGGGGGGAATGCCCTTTTGATCAAATGGTACGGGATCTATGCATACACAATTTTCCCTTCTTCCCACTAATACTGAAGGTTCTCAAATAAACGTTGCCTCATCCTGTTTGCTCCCAAGTGGTCTAGATAGCACTGGTTCACGGAGCTTCTCCTACTGTCTGAGTCCAATCCCATTCGCCTACGGACAACGCCAACTCTTTTGACGATGAACCAGGGCAAAGTTCTGCATACAGACCCAGCCTCTCTCCACTTATGTGCATGGCTCCTGAATTCAGTGTATTCAGTCATTTGACTATCCCTCAGGACTGCAGGGATAGTCTAGCAAAAGCAAGAGCGAACACCACCATCTAAACTTAGAGATTAAAATGTAAACTGTTCTGCTTATGGTGTCGGCAAGTCACCCTGCATCCTTAAGAGGCATCACCTGAGCAGATTCTGCCTTTATCTCCTTTCGCTTGCTCGATCAGGTTTGGTGCATGTCTCCATCAAGGTGCTTCTCGCTGCGATATCAAGATATTGACGCTCTTCCCACTCTCAATCCCTCTGCTCCACAAGAATAATCTAACAATTCATAAAGGGGTTGTTCAGAGCTTTCCCTCTGGTACGAGCTTCTCCCCCAGAATGCCATCTCCGTGTAGTGCGCTCTCAACTTATGAAACCTCAATTTTTGCAAAATTCACAGAGCTGTTCTCAAATTTCTCACATGGAAGGTAGCTTTGCTGTTGGCGCTCACTTCAGCTAGAAGAGTAAGCAAAATATAGGCTTTCACAACTCATGATCCTTTCTTACATTTCACTGATGACTTTGTTCTCCTCAGAACAAATCCAAAATTAATTTCCAAAGTTCCATCTCAATGCCATCTCACGAACCTATTCTACTAAGAACTTTTTTCCCCAAATCCGACAGCACCAGCTGAAGGATCTCTCAATACCTTTGCCATTAAAAGATGCTTTAAAGCTTACTTGCATCGTACTAAACACCGTCCGAAAACTGACCAATTGTTAGTCTCTTATGGGCAAACTCAACAAGGTACTTTGGTCACAAAGGCAACTATCTCAAGGTGGATCTCTGCCGCCATCCAGTTTTGCCACTCCAAAGCTGGCAAACCACTCACTGCAAAAGCACATTAGACGAGGGCAGTGTCCACTTCAGCTGCCCTGTTTGCAGGCGTTACGCTTGTGAAAATATGCCGTGATGCGACCTTAAACAGTAACCATACTTTCATGCAGTACTACTGCCAAGAATCGGCACAGTGCAGTGATGCAGCCGTGGGACAGGCAGTGTTACGAAATCTGTTCCAATAAGGTGAGCCTCTGTTCCTGTATGTACTTATTTATGATTATTTACATGTACATCTTTTATCTATGTATGTGTATCTCTATATATATATATATATATATATATATATATATATCTATATATATATATCCATATGCAGAGAACCCAACAAGTGAGGCGCCACACACGGTCGTGTAAAAACCTTCTTTATTGACAGGTTGCAGGGAAAACAGCGTCACTCCCTCAGCAGGAAATTCAGCCAAACATGTTTCGGGCTTCCTAGCCCTTGCTCACTGGCACAGAGAGGTACAGCTGCTAGTTCTTCCGCCGCACTTGCAGCGTTGCTTTATAGTTACGCCCCTGGGCGTGTACTTGCACAGCATTGTGGTTGTTGTAGTCTTTGACGCAGCGGAACCCCTCAATATTTTCAAAGTCCTCTAGTGGGATGCTGAAAGCAGTCACGCTGGGTCCCTGCAAATAAACAAGCCAACATTGGTCACGCCGTTCCTTGCACGTTGTGATACTTACAACACACTGGAGCCGCTCTTCCGCGGCGGGGCACCTCGCGACCCTGGGCGGGGCCGCTATACATCCATATGCAGAGAACCCAACAAGTGAGGCGCCACACACGGTCGTGTAAAAACCTTCTTTATTGACAGGTTGCAGGGAAAACAGCGTCACTCCCTCAGCAGGAAATTCAGCCAAACATGTTTCGGGCTTCCTAGCCCTTGCTCACTGGCACAGAGAGGTACAGCTGCTAGTTCTTCCGCCGCACTTGCAGCGTTGCTTTATAGTTACTGCAACCTGTCAATAAAGAAGGTTTTTACACGACCGTGTGTGGCGCCTCACTTGTTGGGTTCTCTGCATATGGATGTATAGCGGCCCCGCCCAGGGTCGCGAGGTGCCCCGCCGCGGAAGAGCGGCTCCAGTGTGTTGCAAGTATCACAACGTGCAAGGAACGGCGTGACCAATGTTGGCTTGTTTATTTGCAGGGACCCAGCGTGACTGCTTTCAGCATCCCACTAGAGGACTTTGAGGGGTTCCGCTGCGTCAAAGACTACAACAACCACAATGCTGTGCAAGTACACGCCCAGGGGCGTAACTATAAAGCAACGCTGCAAGTGCGGCGGAAGAACTAGCAGCTGTACCTCTCTGTGCCAGTGAGCAAGGGCTAGGAAGCCTGAAACATGTTTGGCTGAATTTCCTGCTGAGGGAGTGACGCTGTTTTCCCTGCAACCTGTTAATAAAGAAGGTTTTTATACGACCGTGTGTGGCGCCTCTCTTTTTGGGTTCTCTGCATATGGATATATATATATATATATGCGCCAATCTCCTCCACTCCTCACTGGCTTGTTTCCTCGCCGAGATAGAAGCACGGACACCGATTTCTGTGCAAAATAGTGCTTTATTGTTTCCCTTCAGCAGTTGCCGGCCACAACGCGTTTCAGCCCCGGAGGGCCTTGATCACATGACGCGCCCACAGTAATGCTACCATCTTTTTATGTCTTTTTTCCATTGCTTTGTTAAAGTGACAAGTGCATATATTACTATCAGTCATAGATAACGAGAACAGACTCATTTACACATATGGGAATTAATTGTTAGTTTTTACTATTTAAATATTTTCATGTTGCGTTATTAACGGCAAATGGAATCACTTAATTTGTTTTCCACATTACACTCTATAATGATTGAGTCATAATTAAAATCAAAGTATAAATACTTTTACTAAAATTTAAATAACACAATATAACATTATAAAAGCCCTAAAATATCTAAAACAACAATATGGTTGGGATTCATAGAATATTTTTTCTCATTTAATCCTCCCTTTTCATGAATCTAAGTGTGTTCATACCATATATAATGTGCAAATTCGCTATTCTATAAACATTTACTATGTAAACCTATTGACTGATCAAAAGTGCAAAGTATATATATGTGTATGTGTATGTATGGATAGATATACACACACACATTTATCCACATATAATGTAGTATACAGTATGTATCCCTGAACAAAGACCAAAGAGAGCTGTAAAGATTGTCACTTTGGTAATCAAGTATCCTAAACCTCAGGCTATCAGTTTCCAACACCAGTCACTACTATGTGAAGCCACCATAAAGTATGACTGTAAATAAGAGATGTAACTCTGACGGAGAGGATGGTGACTGGGGTGCAAAATGAGGAAAGATACCAATGCTGGAAACTGTATTTGTAATCAAATTGTTGCTTCTGGCATTGAATCTTAACTATATTTACATGCTTTAATCAAAATAGTAAGCAGCATGTTGTAAATATTAATGGAAAAAAAATTTAACCAATCTAAGAAGAATGCATATAAAATGTTCATGGATAAAAGTCAGTGAAGGCTCACCTATTAAACCAGGCGACTTGTTCAACCACAGAGACTCTGGACATTTCTTCAGCCAGGTAGTAACATGCAACAAAAGGTGTGGAGTTATTTCCCTGTCACCACCATGCATATCTGACATAGGAACTCTGGCATACAGTGCTACACTTGCTGCCCTTTCTGAAATCACGACAAAATGTCTGTCAAATTGTCCTGGTCAGTGGCTGGGTTCCACAGGTCTTGTGCTTTTTACGTGGGGCGTGTGACTTGGTCACCTTGTTTCCTAATGTAAAACATTGTAGGTGATGTCTGTTCCTATCAAAAGTGGGGTGTGTGCTGTTATTGGAAGGAATGGTTGAAGATGTCTCTTGACTGCTTTGGGTTCCAACACATTGATGTGGAGTTGTCTTTTTTCTTGGGCCCAGTGCCCTTTATATTCTAGGTTCTCTAGCGGAGCACCACAACTCTCTAAGGAAGCGTCTGTGGTCATTCCAAACTGTGCATTTTCCTGATGGAATAAAAGACTTATTTTGGACTACGAAAGCCATCACAATAATTCATCCTTCTTTGCTGGTGTGACTTTAATGACCTTCACAGCAGAAGGCAACCTCCACTGGAGCCATGCGTTTTTTAAGTATTCTTGAGGCTGACATTAACCCAAATGGCAGGACTTTAAATTGGTAGTGTCATACCGGCTACCTCGAATCACAGGACTTGTTGATGTTTAAGGTGAATTGGTATGTGCAGTAAGAGTCTTGAAGATCTAATGCTACCATAAATTCACCTTCCCGGGGCAGTGGTCTCACCACTTGGTCATTCAGAACTACTGCTTTCTGAGGAATTTGCTTACTTGACGAAGAACTAGGATGGGGCGCCATTTCCCAGACTGTGTCCTTATCCAGAAAAATCTGGAGTAGAATCCCTTGTGTCGCTGAGCTTTGGGGACTAGTTATAGGCCCCTTTTTGTTATCATGGAACGTATTTTTGACTGCAGTAGAGACATATGTTAATGCACCACCTTTTTTCAAGGACACTATGTGGTCTTAGAATGAATTCCAATGTGTGGTCGTAACAGATCACATCCAGTACCCATTTATCCAACATTATGGAATCTGAACAAGGGAATCTGAGTAAAACACACCTGCTAACAAGGGCCTGCAGAGGAAGATTTAGCTTCTTGGCAATTGGTGCAGAGTTTGATGTCAATGATGACGGGTGTCCTGCTGTTTAGATAGCAAATTACCTTTCTTTTTTACTTGATTGTACTAAGAGGACCTTGAGGTGTTTCTGGAAGGAGGGTAATATTGGGATATGTTGAAATAAGATTGCTAATTCAACTGATATCTTTGATGGTTTGAGGGTAGAAACTTTGATAGATATGAAACCGCTGCCTCTGGCTTCTTGTCATCAGTATCATAAAATGGCCAGAGATCGTGCTGTTTCCAGTATCTGCTTTAATTGACTGTAAAGCCTCACCCATTTGTCGTCCAAACAGGGCTTTTCAATTGAAAGGCATGTCTAATATGTGAGAAAAAGAAAAAAAAAAGTGGACCTTAACAAGCCCTGGGGCCAGAGTACTGTAGACATTGGCATTTGCCAAACTTCTATCAATGCTACATCTGTCAATACATTAATTGCTGCCTCTTCGTATTTGTTGGATTTGCCCCTGGAATCAACTACAAAAGGAGGCAATATCAAAACACACTTGTCTTTTGTAACAGTTGACAATGATTCCACTTCCTTTATAGATGTTGCTAGTTTTCTGTCCTCGCAGTCAAGAGTTGTATAACAATGCCATGTGGGATTGTGGGTGTTCTGTAAGACAGGCCAGGTGTTCTCAGGATTAATTTTTTTTGTCCAGATATGACACCATTGGAGAGCTATAGGAAGGAGCTTGCATGATTTAAGTCCATCTTGCTAAATGTGACCAATAATTGGAATGGATTGGGCTCTTTGTCTTGCAGTTTCTGTGAAATCAGGTGGGCTCTCTAAAATCCTTTGAAGTCTTTGATATCTTTTAAGGAGTTTGAAATAACGGGCAAAATATTTTGGCCCATAATACATCCATGGGAAAGCTCTAACTCTTTAGAATGCTTTCTTAGCATATAAAGACAGAAGCATTGTTTCCCATTTATTTTTATGTGCTCCATCTATCAGGTGTATCACCTTGTTTGTGTTATCTCCCATCTGTCTCTTGGGTATGAATTCTACCTGATTGGTCGCAATCAAGTAGAGCTTTAGGCCTTCCAAAGTCCGGACTATGCTCTTCTTGCATACCTTAATTTTCAAGTTTATGGTGATATGGAGCTATAGGATTCTCAATCCCCAGGATCTCTCCCTGATTCTTGATGAATAGACGTGTTGGTCGCTATGTTTGTTTGATGCCTTGTTGTGCACCATTGCCATTTGAGTTTGTCTTCTCTGTCTCTATTTCTCACAGATGGCCTCAGATCCTGGTGAAACTTCCACCCCTTTTGAAAATCAAGGGCACAGTGCATTTGGGACAGAGGAGAGAGACAAAACTTTCTCTTCTGCCGTCTTTTTCGAGCTCCCCTCCCCTGATAAATATTTTTTAAACCTGTATGTGATATTAGTAACAAATAGAAAGGCTTGATAGGTAATCTCAGAAGATTTCCTATACAAAATGTTTTTTTCTCATTTCTCCTCCTCATAAACTCTTGCAATATTTTCACGGACAGATTTTTGGACGCATGTATGTTGCTGAATTTCCCATTTTACACATTTCTTTTGTTGCAGGTAAGTAAACTTGCTATCCGAAAGAGACATAGATTAGTTATAGATTCCTTACCTTTAGAATTACCCCCACGCGTCAGACTGAATCCAGAGAATGTTTTCGTCAGCAGTACCCCTGTGCGTCGAAAGGTGGCATCGGTCGGCTCCGCGTTCGTCGTTGGCGTCGTGGTCGCCGGGATGACGTCGCGGTCGCTACTTAGACGCCGCCCTCGCGCGCTGACGTCAATTCGTTCTTTTTCCGTGCCAGCCAGCGCAGATCCGGAGAGCGTGGTACCTCCAGTCACTTTTTGACTGACTTTTTTGCGGACTTTTGTCAACACTGTTTTTGAGTCTTCGACTCCTGGTGCACCTTAGGGATGCCTGGTTTCAAGGCTTGCGGTTCCTGCCGAAAACTGATGTCGGTGACTGATCCGCACCGCGTGTGCCTCTGGTGCCTGGAATGCGACCAGGATCCGAAGTCGTGTTCCGACTGCCGGACCATGAATCCGAAGTCTTTGCGGGAGCGGTCCAGAAAGCTTCTCGAGGCCCGGCAGTCCGCTCCGCTCGAGGTCCCGGTCGCGCGGGATTTCGAGGAGCCACTCCTCAGGTAAGTCGAAGAAGAAGTCGAAGAAGCATCGTCGCTCTTCGACTTCTCCCCGTCCATCGGCCGACGCGACGAGTGATCCGGGTGGTGCCCCTCCCGCGTACGGAGCCCGAAGGGTCGGCTCAGAGTTTCCCTCCCTTTCCGGAACCCGGAGCGACCCCTGCCCAGCTTCGAAGTTTTTACGAAGCGATGCATGCCATCTTTGGGCAGCCCGACTCCGCTGGTGCGCCTTAGGGCCCCGCGGACTCGGCTGGGGGCCCTGGGCCTTCGACGCCCGCGGCTTCGGCCTCGGCACTGCAGGGTCCCCTTGGATCCAGGCCTGGATCCGGATCGGCGCCGGTCGACCTCATAACACCTCCACCGGCGCCGATTCTACCGGCACCACGTCTGCAGCCGACGCCTGTTGTGTCCCCAGCCGGGTTCGACCCCGGCCTCCACCCCGACGTGGACACGGAGCCGGACCAACGTCGACCGACCCCGGCGCCGACTGGGTACGTTTACCCCTGTCCTACCCTGGTTCTTTCAGGCCAGATTGGCAACCAGAGGAGGGTGAGGAGGACTGGGAGGGGTCGGAGACCCTTTAACTGACAAGTTGGAGTATGATCTGGACTGGAGAGAGGAGTTGGGGATGCCAGTGGTCTGGATACTTCCCCAGACCTTGGCATGTTGTCTCCTCCTACCATGGCTACGGAGCAGGGAGCTTCTTACACAGTGGTGTTGCGTAGGGTGGCCGAGGCTCTCGAGCTACCTACGGTGGCGGTCAGGACTAACCTCCTGACAGAGGTGCTCCAACCAGCAGCGAGCTCTTCGGAGCCCCTGCTGCCGTTTAATGAAGCCCTAACTGACATCCTTTTGGGCACCTGGTCCAGGCCCAACACAGGGGCTCCTGTGGATAGGATGATTGCCCGACGCCACCGCCTGGCTCCGGGAGACCCCACTTTCCTCTCCCAACACCCCACCCCTGAGAGCTTGGTTGTCCAAGCCTCGACTTCCAAAGGCGCATTCCCTAACGCTCCACCTGATAGGGAATCCAAAAAGCTGGACCATCTTGGGAAGATGTTTTCTTCCTCCAGCTTGAGACTGCGGTCGGTAAACACTGCATGTCTGTTGGGCCGTTACACCCACTCCGTGTGGGATACAGTAGCGCAGGTGCTGCCCCAGTGCCCGGAAGAGGCCCGGGCCGTGCTCTCCCATGCAGTTGCCGATGGGAGAGACGCAGCCAAGTTTACGATACGATGTGGACTGGACACCACCGACTCGCTAGGCAGGACGATTTCAACGTCGGTAGCCCTTCAACGCTACGCCTGGCTGAGGTCGACTGGTTTTTCCGGGGATGTCCAAGCTACCCTCATGGACATGCCCTTTGATGGCCGTCGCCTGTTCGGCGACAAAGCAGACAATGAGCTAGAGCGCTTCAAGGATTCTCGGGCTACGGCCAAGTCCTTGGGCCTCTCCACCACCCACCCCGCGCAGTCTGCTTTTCGCCCCTTTCGTGGCTACGGAAGTGGTGCCCCGCCACGTTTCACCCAGAGCCACAGGCCGGCGCAAGCTGTTCAGCCCCTGCGTGGCCGGAGACGTGGGACCCACCGACGTGGGTCTGGGGGCCAGCGAGCAGGCCAGTCCACCACCGCCCCCTCTGCAGCAGCCTCCAAACCCTCCTAGTCCGACCTTTCAGGGCCACCAATAGCCAATGGGCGGCAGGATTCGCCATCACCTCCCCCACTGGCGCACCATCACGTCGGACAGGTGGGTTTTGCAAATAGTCCGAAGGGGCTACTCCCTCCCCTTCGAGACTACTCCCCCCAACCATGCCACCTCAGTACCATCGCATGTCGAAGGATCATCTGGCCCTTCTCCAACAGGAAATAACGGCTCTCTTGGCCAAGGGAGCCATCGAGCGAGTTCCTAACCCAGAAGTAGGTTGTGGTTGCTATTCCCACTACTTTCTGGTGCCCAAGAAGGACAAAGGCCTGCGTCCTATCTTGGCTCTAAGGTACGTCAACCGCTTCCTCCGGAAGGAGAAGTTCAAAATGTTGATGCTAGCTCAGGTTCTGTCCTCGACCCTGGAGACTGGATGGTAGCGTTGGACTACTTTCACATCCCTGTCCTGCCGGCCCACCGGCGTTAACTGCGGTTCACGGTGGGCCACGAGCACTTTCAGTTTACCGTGCTCCCCTTCGGCCTTACCAGCGCCCCTCGGGTGTTCACGAAGGTGATGGCGGTGGTCGCAGCTCATCTGCGCAGATCAGAGGTTCCGGTCTTCCCCTATCTCGACGACTGGCTGTTGAATGTTGAAGGCGGACTCGCCCCAGGCAGTCATGTCCCACCTCCAGACTACGGCGGACCTCCTGCACTCGCTGGGGTTCACTATGAACATGCCGAAGTCACACCTGACTACCTCTCAGAAGCTCCTTTTCATCGGAGCGGTTCTGGACACGACGCAGTTTTGGGTTTATCCTCCCAAGCAGCGAGTACGGAATATTTGGGCTATGATTCCGATCTTTCAGCCTCTATCCTGGATTTCGGTCAGAATGACCCTGAGGCTGCTGGGCATCATGGCCTTCTGCATCCTGCTGGTAGATCATGCCTGGTGCCATATGCGGGCTCTGCAGTGGGACCTGAAGTTCCAGTGGGCACAGCATCAAGGGAATCTGTCAGATTGCTTTCAGATCTCGGAGGGCACTACACGTCAATTCCAGTGGTGGCTAACGAACCAGGATTGGGTCAGCGGCAGATCCCTCTCCCTTTCCCAACCAGAGTTCACAGTGGTGACGGACGCATCACTTCTGGGGTGGGGCGGCCACATGGGAGAGGCGGAGATCAGAGGCCTCTGGTCTCCAGCGGAGTCTGGGCTCCACATCAACCTTCTGGAGCTTCGGGCGATCCGTCTTGCACTAAAAGTATTCCTTCCCTCTGTCCGGGGAAGAGTAGTGCAGGTGTTTACGGACAACACCACCGCCATGTGGTACTGCAACAAACAGGGCGGGGTGGGTTCGTGGACCCTGTGTCAAGAGGCTCTCCATCTCTGGACATGGCTGGAACATCAGGGCATATCCCTGGTGGTTCAACACCTGGCAGGTTCTCTGAACGCCAGGGCGGACGAACTCAGCCGCAGGTGCATGATAGATTACGAATGGCGTCTTCACTCGGAAGTGGTGCATGGTCTCTTTCAGCAGTGGGGAGAGCCTTGGTTAGATCTATTCGCCACCGAAGAGAACGCGCAATGTCAGCAATACTGTGTGGAGTTGCGGTCTTCTATACGCCTTTCCGCCTATACCATTTCTGCCCAGAGAGCTGAAGAAGATCAAGCGCGACCGGGCCCAAGTCATCCTTGTGGCTCCGGATTGGGCACGAAGAGTCTGGTATCCCGAGCTGTTAGACATGGCCATCAATCCTCCGATTCGACTGTCTCTTTGGGAGGATCTTCTGTTGCAGCAGCGGGGGGCGGTCCTCCACCCGAACCTGCCCAGTCTTCACCTCCTTGCGTGGAGATTGAGCGGCGACAGTTGACAGCCTTCGACCTTCCTCCCGAAGTCTGTGATGTTATCTTGGTAGCCAGGCATCCCTCCACAAAGACGGTATACGCCTGCAGATGGAACAAATTTGTGTCATGATGCACAGCAAAGGCTGTGGATCCCCTTTCTGCCCCTCTTTCTGAGGTTCTCTTGTTCCTCCTGTTTTTGGCCCAGCAGGGCTCTGCTCTGGGCACTTTAAAAGGCTACCTCTCAGCTATTTCAGCCTTTCTTAGGCTTCCTGATCAGCCTTCTCTTTTCATGTCCCCTGTTGTAAATCGCTTCGTTAAGGGCATTACTCATCTTTTTCCTCATGTTCCCTTCGTAATGCCTCAGTGAGACTTGAACTTGGTTCTTACTTACCTCATGTGCACTCCCTTTGAGCGGCTTCATAACTGTCCTCTCAGACTTCTTACTTTAAAGACTGCCTTTCTGGTTGCCATCACCTCTGCTCGCAGGGTGAGTGAGCTCCAAGCTCTTTCTTCAAAGCCTCTTTTTCTGGCTGTTCATCCGGACAAGGTCCTCCTAAGAACCAGACCTTCTTTTCTTCCCAAGGTGGTTACTTCTTTCCACATTGGTCAAACCATCACATTGCCCACCTTTTTTCCGTCTCCGCATCCTTCTAAGGAGGAAGAGAGGCTCCACCATCTGGATCCAAAAAGTGCGCTTTCATTTTATTTGGATCGCAGTAAGCAATTCCGGGTGGATGACCAGCTCTTTGTCGTCTACTTGGGCACCAAAAAAGGTCGGCCCATGCACAAACAGACCATCTCTAGGTGGGTCGTTTTGTGCATTAAAACTTGCTACTCTTTGGCGAAGAAGGAGCCTCCAGTGGGGTTGCTCGCCCACTCCACCAGGGCGACGGCAGCTACCACTGCTTTGGGACGGGAAGTCCCCCTCAATGACATCTGTCAGGCAGCTATGTGAGCATCTCTGCACACGTTCACGAAACACTACTGCTTGGACAGCCAAGTTCGGAGAGACGGCTTCTTTGGCCATTCTGGTATCCAGAACTTTCTGGTGTGAACTTGGTTTGCAGACCCACCTCCGGGGTTGGTATTGCTGGGGTATCTATTCTAAAGGTAAGGAATCTATAACTAATTGTCTCTTTCAGATGAACAAGTTACTTACCTTCTGTAACGATATATCTGTAAGAGACCTAGATTAGTTATAGATTCCTTACCGCCCCACCCATCCTCCCTGTTCTGCAAGCTGACTTCTAGGGCCAGGGTATACCTTTCAGGGCCCTAGTTTTGTGCACCAGTGGTCAGTGTCTTGCATGGCTCGGCGCTTCTGGCGTGGAATGTCGTGTAAAAGAACTGACGTCAGTGCGCGAGGGCGGCGTCTAAGTAGCTACCGCGACGTCATTCGGGCGACCACGACGCCAACGACGAACGCGGAGCCGACCAACGCCACCTTTCGACGCAGAGGGGTACTGCTGACGAAAAAATTCTCCGGATCCAGTCTAACGCCTGGGGGTAATTCTACAGGTAAGGAATCTATAACTAATCTGTCTCTTACAGATATATCGTTACCGAAGGTAAGTAGCTTGTTCGTTAATTGCTAGCAGGTACATTGTATTCTGATTTTTACATGTAGTTGATTCTGTTTCATGCAGTAGTGAGCAATTTGTTACATTTTCCATGTTGTTTCAGCCTCTACTAATTTATCCATTTTATTAATAGTAAAAGAATACTTGTCTTTCCTCCTCAAAGAATGTCACAACTGCCTGAAGAAGGAATTGAAACAAAGAGACCAACATGGTTTAAAAAGACAGAAAAGCATTCGTGTAGGACTGTGAAGAATGAGACTGCCGGGATTCAGAAAAAGCAATCGGATGGGAACAAGACAAGGACTTATGATGAGGAATCATTGGAAAGCTTTAGCAGTATGCCAGATCCTCTGGACCCAACAACTGTTACAAAAGCTTTCAAATCTAGAAAAGCAACAGCGCAGGCTAGTCTTGCATCAAGAGACAAAACTCCCAAAATGAAGAATAAAAAGAGAAAAATATCTCACCTGAAAAGTAAGGTTACTACTGATATTGGTAAGTGAAATCATTTATAGGTCATTTTTATTATAATAAGGCTTATTTGCAATAATACGTATGTTTACATTCCACTTCATTTTAAATCAAGAGATATATGGAAATGTTAAGCTTGGGCAAATTTCTTTTACTGCAGGACCTTCCAGTGTTCAGAAGTATTCATTCATTAATTTCAAGTGTATTTCAAGTTTTAAAACATTGATTATGACTAGAAAGTGCATAAGTTAGTAAAAACAATAATTTGAGACTATTCACAAATATAACTTGCACTTGTGAGTAATTTACATGTGCAATTTACTTTTACACTTTTGAGTAGCTATACTACTATTGGCTATATACAAAATCTGAATGTAAAGTTACTCAAAAGTGTAGCCTTACATGTCTCCGCACTCGGAAAAAGGGAATGGGGCCTAATTTACGAATATTTATTTAAATTAATTAAGCTTGTAAATAACTATAATTTAATGTGAAAAATAATTCTAAAAATAAAACATTTATGCTTTTAATTATGAAATATTTTGATAGTATTTTTGGATTAATAAATTAATGTAACTAACTTTTTTATTGAAATATAAGAAAATTACTTTTAATGACGTCTATGCATCACTTTTAATAACTATTAAATCCTAAAAAATACTTACATTTTTTTGTATTTGAACTTGATTTTGTTAAATGTTTAAACAAAATTTATAACATTAATTTACATAGATATTTAACATAAAATGTTTCTAAATTATAATTAGGTTTAATAAAAATGTTTAATTTTCCATTAACTTTACCACAGGGAGATCTCCACCCGACTGTGGAGTCTTCCTTGGTAACCTATAGGTGTGAGGGAATTGGGTGCATTATATGGTGTGGTTGAGCGACCTCACCATGTAATACACTTAGCAACCCCTCTAGGACCAGTAGGTTCTGTTTGTCAAACCTTCAGCTCAACCCAGGGTAGCTGTGGCTCGGAACTGCAAGCCTTTCCAAAGGAACAAGTGTTAACCATTTAAACAGCAGCAGAACAATTGGAAAAAAAATGGACAAGCCACTTGAGAAATCTGACACCAATTTATAAAAATAGAATGTATTTTTATGCATTGTTAGACACCACAACAAAAACGATCCACCACAGAATTCCGGAGAAAAATAATTTACAAGTTTGAATAAATTCAAGTGTAAGGAATTTTGTTTTTGTATGATCACCCTCACGTTTTTGGACTGATGGCGCTTATTTTTTGACTCATGAGAGTGCAATGAGACCTGCTAACCAGACCTTGGTGTCTGTGTTTTTACCCGTAAACAGATATGTCAAATTTGCTCATACCCAATTGGCAAAGCTAACTTGCCTGTAAGTCCCTAATAAATGGTATCCAGGGTAACCAGGACATGTAAGTTAGAGGGTCACCCCAGGGACTGCCTCACTGGTTGTGCCACCCTGGGTGTGACACGAGTGAAATGAGACTCATAGCCTGCCATTTGCAGGCTGGAAGATCAGTTTAAACTGCTAGTTCGACTTTGCTATTTTAAGTAATGGCAAAGCCAGGCTTCCCCCTGGTAAATGTGTAAGTGTCCCCATGGAAGGCCTATCAAGTCCTAAGGCAGGGTGCAACATATCTCACGGGCAGAACATGTATTTTGCATGATCTGATGGTAAAAACCTGAAACTGACGTTTTTATTGTGGAAAGGCTTGGTCGCCCAATTGGCAAGTACAAAGTTGCACGCTGACCCCTCAGCTGTGCTAACACTGCAACGGTGTGACCAAAGTGGGTCATCCATTAAGCCCGACTTGATTCGCAGTTCGAGATTGATGTAACCAATTTTAGTGAACAACTTTAGCAAGGTTGTTGCTTTGTTGCCTTTTGTCCCCTGTGCCCTTTAAAGTCGCACACAGGGCCCTGTCGCCGATATCACTTTCTGCCCTCCTGGGAAGATGTGCTAACGACTCCCAAGAAAGGATACAAATGGGGCCTGCTTTGGATGGAGGTGTCACCTCCCTCCTCCAGGAAGTCATACAGGTGTTGGCCTAAAAGTCAAGCTTCAAAAGGGGTAAAATGATACTCTCATCCCTGCAGGCTGGAAGAGCAGTTTGAATTGCTGGCCTGACTTTGCCATTTAAAGTAATGGCAAAGCCATACTTTCCCCATGTATATGTATAAGTCACCCCTATGACAGGCATGTCGAGTCCTAAAGCAGGATGCAACATGTCTCATGGGCAGGACATGTATTTTACATGTTCTGATAGTTATGAAGACTTTGGGCTACCAACTTGCCCTAGCAGGCTTCTTCAGTTGTTGTGCCTCTGTGCTGTGAACAGGAGGCCAGTCAGCTGGCCTTTGGAGTTCTCTTTGGCTTAACTAGGCTCTGGAGTCACGTTCTCCTCGGGCAGGACATGGCAGGCAGAGTCCCTCTCTTTTGCTAGCCACCAGGTGCAGTCCGTGCTAGTGCAGCCTCTCTGCTGGTTCCATGATGCAACAGGGCTGCCCTTCTTCAGTCCTCCTTCCAGTCAAGATGAGATCTGAGTTCTGGGTGCCCTATTTCTGCTTAGAAAGTGCCCTCAGGGTAGACGCGGTCAGTAGCCATTGGGCTACTAGGTTCCCTTCCTCCTGATGACCACTTCCTGGGAAGTGTATCATATGGCTATCCCAAGATGTACCATTCTGCCCACTCCCAACATGGCAGAACCTCTCTCAGCGTTCAGAGCTCCCTAGCCCGACCCAAAGGTGTGACAACCAAGGGGGCTACATGCCCCTGAAAAAATGATTTGACAACGGTTTTCCCCTCCTCTTCTGGTTGCCAGCTAGTTTGCCTAAACAGTGGGGCTACCCCTCTCTCAAATGTTCCCCATTTGCTCTTCAAAGGTGGCTTCAGCTTTGAAGCTAGACTTTTGAACTAAGCTAACACCTCTCTCCAGTGCAGGCCCCTATTGTCTCCTTCCCTGGGAGTTGTTAGCACGTCTCCCTAAGAGGGAGAAAGCTGTCTCGGGTTCAAGCTCCATGTGTAACAGTTAAGGGCACAGGAGATTAAAGCCAACAAAGTGGCAACTTTATAAAAGCTGCACACTGTAACTTGTTAAATTAATTTCGACTTGAGAATCAAATCTGATAGAGACATCTAGCCGCAGATTCATTACCTTTGAACTTCCAGGCGTCAGGCTGGATCCGGAAGATTTTTCTTAGCAGTCCCCCTGCGTGCCAGTAGATGGTGACGGTCGACTTCGCGTGAGATCGTCGGCGTTATTGTCGTGACATCCGCGTCGTCCATATAACCACCACTCCAGCGCGCTGACATCAGTTCTTTTCTTTCCGCGCCAGCCAGCGGAGATCCGTCGAAGAGAGATTACCCCCTGTCATTTTTTTGAGACTTTTATTGACTTTTTGTGGACTCCTTTTGGTGTGCTAGGGATGTCTAGTAAGAAGACCTCGGGGTTCCAGCCATGTGGCCACTGGCACCGCGCCATGTAGGTCATGGACCCCCACTTAGGGGCCGATTCCGATCTCGGCCGGTAGTGCTCCGAATCGGATTCGGTTTTACCGGATCCGATCCGGAGCCCTATTTTCCGACCGAGTCGTACGCGCGTCCGGGCGAGCGAGTACGATGCGTATTCGCCGACCGACTCGTCCGGGCGACCCGACCGCTCCGACCGACTCGTACCCGGATCGTACCGCTCCGACCGACTCGCTCGGACCCGATTCGCACCGCGCAATGGAGACGTTTTCCGGCCGGGTAAGTACGATGCGCACCTCGACCGCTCCGACCGACTCGCGCCGTCCGACTCGAACTCGCTGTCGGAGCCGTACTTTGGGGGTCCGTGTCGGACCCCCTGTACGCGTACCCGTGCGAGGCGCACACAGGGGGACCCATGGGTCCCCCTACCTGTGCGTGTACGCCCGCGAGCGCTCCGCGGCGCACTCGCTGTAGGAGGCGCCCTTGTCCGCCTCGCACCCATTGAGGCAATGGGAGCCCGCGTACGCGTTGTACGACCGGCTCCCATTGAGTTCAATGGGAGTCCGACCGACTCGTGTCCGGTGGCATACGAATGCATCGGACTCGTTCGGTCGGACTGCACGGGTCCGATTCGGTCGGAAATCTCTCCGGGTCCGGCTCGGTCGGAGAGATTTCCGGCCCGAATCGGAATCGGCCCCTTAGTGTGTCTCTGGTGTCTGGAGTGCTACCACGATACGAAGTCGTGCTCTGATTGCCAGGCCATGGCACCGAAGGCTTTGAGGGAGAGATCCCTAAAGCTGATAGTGGCCTGGCACCATGGAGGTCACCTTGCTGATCTCGCTCCTCAACCCGTTCTCGGTCAAGAGGAAGATCCGAGCACCACTCGGCAGATCGAAGTCAGGTAAGCTGCACCGCAAAAAGCACAGGAAGTTGAAGCATGCTTCGACTTGGCCCGTCACGCGACAAGACGGAGGAACCTTGGGGTTTAAGGCCCCACTCTGCGGAGCGGGTGCCTGGGTCGGCTCCGCGTCCCCCCCCCCCTTTCCAGGGCCAGGAGCGATCCCCGCCCAACTTAGAGTTTTATGACGCCATGTGTGCCATTTTTGGGTGGCCTGACCCTGCCGGCGCGCCCTGGGACCGTGCAGGCTCAAATGGCACCACGGCCTCCTACTGGACCCGTTCCTGGGTCTTGACCAGTTACACTTCCACAGCAAACTTCCCCGGCGTCACGTCCGCCGCCGAGGTCTCCGGCGTCGCCAGCACACACTGGTGCCGCCTCCCTTATCCTCATTCCGGATGACACAGAGCCGGTCGGGCGTCCACCAATGCCGAGACCGGCATCGACGTAACGGTACGGCACCATGCCGTTCAACCTGCCCTATTCTGAAGGGTTAGGAATAGATAAGGATTGGGAGGGGGAGCAGGATCCCTTAGAAATCCTGCAACCTCAAGACATGGACTGGTATGAGGAGCTGGATGATGCCAGTGGTCTGGACACCTCCCCAGATTCTGGCATGCTGTCTCCCCCTAACTTGGCTACGGAGGAGACAACATCATTTGCTTTGGTGGTGCGTAGGCCTGCGGAGGTCTTGGACCTGCAGCTCCCTACGGTGGCAGTCAAGACTAACGTCTTGACAGAGGTCCTGCAGCCTGGTGTCTTCACCTCGGAACCCTTGCTGCCTTTTAATGAGGCCTTAACAGATGTTGTTCTGGGCCCCTGGGCCAAGCCCAGCACAAGCGCTCCTGTGAACAGAATGATCGCCCGCCGCCATCTCCCTGCACCGCGTGACCCAGCTTTCCTCACCACCCACCCCACCCCACAAAGCTTGATGGTTCAAGCTTCTACTTCCCATAGCGCGTTCCCTTCCGCACCCCTGGATAGGGAATCCAAAAGACTGGAAAGCTTTGGGAAGATAATGTTCTCCTTTGCCAGTCTAGCATTGCAGTCGGTGAACACTGCATGCCTTTTGGGCCATTATTCCCATTCGATATGGGACACAGTTGCGCAGGTGCTGCCCAGAGTCTCATAGGAGGACCGGATTTTGCTCTACCAAGCTATTTCAGACGGGAGATATGCAGCGAAGTTCAATGTGGCTTGGGCACGATGGACTCGCTGGGTAGAGCGATTTCCACGACCGTGGCCTTAAGTCATCACGCCTGGCTGAGGATGTCTGGTTTTTCAGGGGGATGTCCAGGATTATCTTAGGGACATGTCCTTTGATGGCTCCCGTCTCTTCGGGGACAAAACCGATGCAGAAAGTCTTTGGGCCGCACCACAACATTCGGGCCTATGTCTGCTTTTGTTCCTTTTGTAGCTACGGAAGGGGCTACCAACCTCGCGAACCCTATTCCGACCAGAGGTCCCCACAAGTTAAACCTCTGTGGTGCGTGCCGTGTATGCTGTTCACCCCGAACCCGAGGATCGGGAGGCCAGAAGTCAAGCCAAGCCACAATCCCCTCCTCCACCGCAAAATCCTCCTAGTCCGATCCCCCAAGATCAGCCAAGTGCAGTTGGTGGCAGAATAAGCCATCATCTCCACCACTGGCGAAACATCACCTCGGACAGGTGGGTGTTGCAAATAGTGCGAAGGGGCTACTCCCTCCTCTTCAAGACTTTCCCTCCAACCATGCCTCCAGTGTACAATCGGCTGACGGAGGATCGCCTTGCCTTACTGTGCGAGGAAGTCCAAACTCTCTTGGCCAAGGTAGCTATAGAGAGGGTTCCCGGGCCAGAAATAGGCCGTGGTTGTTGTTCCCGCTATTGTCTGGTCCCAAAGAAGGACGAAGTCCATTGTCCTATCCTCAACTTCAGAGCCCTCAACTACTTCCTCAAAAAGGGGAAGTTCAAGATGCTCATCCTAGCTCAGGTCCTGTCTGCCCTGGACCCAGCAGACTGGATGGTAGCGCTGGACTTTTTACCGTCCATCAAGGGAAGGCTGGTTCAGGTGTTCATGGACAACACTACCGCCATGTGCTACTGTAACAAGCAGGGCGGTGTGGGGTCGTGGACTCTGTCAAGAGGCCCTGCGCCTCTGGACTTGGCTGGAACAACAGGGCATTTCCCTGGTGGTTCAACATCTGGCCGGTTCTCTGAACGCCAGAGCGGACAAACTTATCCGATGGTGCCTTACAGATCACGAGTGGAGTCTCCATCCGGAGGTGGTGCAAGGTCTCTTTCATTGGTAGGAAGAGCCTTGGTTAGATATCTTTGCCTCCGAAGAGAATGCATAATGTCAGCATTTGTGCGCATTGGAGTTTCCAAGGCGACTCTCGCTCGGCGCCGCTTTTCGTCTCGAGTGGAGCTCAGGCCTCCTGTACACCTTTCTGCCCATATCATTCCTGCCCAGAGTGTTCAAGAAGATCAGGAGCGACCGGGCACAAGTCAATCTTGTGGCTGCGGACTGGGCACGGAGGGTCTGGAATCCCGAGCTTCTGGCAATGAGCATCGATCCTCCAATCAGGCTTCCCCTTTGGGAGGATCTTCTGTCACAGGGGAGGGTCCTCCACCCGAACCTATCCATTCTCTGCCTCCTTGCGTGGAGATTGAGCGGCAACAGATGACAGCTTTTGACCTTCCTCCCGAAGTTTGCAGATTTATTCTGGCAGCCAGGCGTCTCTCCATGAAATCGGTATATGCCTGCCGATGGAATACATTTTGTAAATATTGTACAGAAAGGTCTATTGACCCCTTATCTGCTTCTGTCAGATGTTCTCCTGTTCATCCTTTCCTTGGCCCAGCAGGGCTCTGCTCTTTGCACTCTGAATGGCTACCTTTCGTCCCTCTCAGATTTTCTTCAGCTGCCAGATCAGCCTTCACTTTTTAAATCCCCTCTGGTGCAGAGATGTTTCAAGGGGTTAACCCACTTGTTTCCCTCTTCCCCTTTTATTATGCCACAATGGGACCTTAATTTGGATCTCACCGTTTAAGCTGCTGCACAACCGCCCTCTATGGTTGCTCACTATCAAAACAGCCTTTTAGGTGGCTATTACCTCTGCCAGGAGGGTGAGTGAACTGCGGGCACTGTCATCACTGCCTCCTTACCTGACTGTCTTTCCGGACAAAGTGGTACTCCAAACTAGGGCATAATTTCTGCCCAAGGTTGTAACACCCTTCCATCTGGGGCAGTCTGTTACTCTGCCCACTTTTTATGCACCTCCGCACCCTTCTAAAGAAGAGGTGCGTCTCCACCATCTGGACCCAAAAAGAGTGTTATGGTTTTTCCTTGATCGCACCGAAGAGTTCCAGGCGGATGATCAACTCTTTATAGGGTACGTGAGAACAAAGAAGGGGTGTGATGTTCAAAAGAGGACCATCTAATGCTGGGTTATCCTCTGCATTAAAATATGTTACGCCTTGGCTAAGAAGCAGCCTCCTGAAGGCCTTAAAGCCCATTCCACCAGGGCAAAGGTAGCCTCCACAGCCCTCCAGCGTGGTGTTACTATTGCTGATAACTGCCAAGCGGCCACGTGGGAGTCTCTGCACGCGTTCGCTAGACACTATTGCCTGGATTCTCAAGTTTGCTGGGAGGGCCTGTTTGGCTGCTCTGTCTTTCCGGACTTTCTGGTCTAAAGCTTTTCCGCAGTCCCTCCTCCGGGTAAGGTATTGCTTCAATATCTGTTAAAAGGTCAGGAATCTGCGGCTAGATGTCTCTATTAGATAGATAAGTTACTTACCATCTGTAACTCCTTATCTGGTAGAGACATGATCTAGCCTCGGATTCCTTACTGATCCTCCCCGCACTGCAGAATTGTTTAGTGTCAGGGCTGTTTCCCTTCAGGGCCTTAGTCTCTTTTTTATCACAGCATGGTCAGTCACATCATGGCTCCGCGCTACTGGCGTGGAAAGTTGTGAAGAGTATTGACGTCAGCGTGCCTGAGTGGTGGTTATATTGATGACGCGGACATCACGACGACGAACACGACAATGTCAGGTGGAGTTGACTGACAGCATCTACCGGCGCGCAGGGGTACTGCTAAGAAATCTTTCGGATCCACCCTAATGCTTCGAAGTTCAAAGGTAGGGAATCTGCGGCTAGATCATGTCTCTATCAGATAAGGCGTTACCGAAGGCAAGTAATTTATCCTTCGAGCTTAATGCAGCAAGTTGTTTGATACCTTAGAGCAGAGGTCTTCAAACTTCTTTGTTCTGTGTGTTGTGAGCCTGTCACACTCCTCGGCCCCAATGCAACTGCACCTGCTGCAGTAATGATAACCGTGGCCCTGAGTATCAACAGACCTCCTCTACTTAAATTACACAAGGTGAGAATTTTTTTAAGGCTCAGGAAAATTACGTGATTTGCCAAGAATCACAGAATGTTGAGCGAACGCTAGGACTTAGACCTAGTTCCCCAGTTACAAAGTCAGCAGCTGTCACCATTAGACCACCTTTTCTCCCTTTCGCAAAAAGATGAGTTCCCATGTTTTGCCCCCGTTTGCCCTGAATCCTAATACTAGCAAGGAAAATAAGTCCCCATACCCTTTTTTTAAATTTATTTTTATAAATAAAGACATAATTGTAATATAATAGGCTCCTCTGACACTGAACCCCAGTGCTGCTGCACTTGCTTCACCGATAACTACTGCCTCGCCAAGTGGGATGTCTCCTCTGCACTTTGTTAAAAACATGAGCTCCAATTTTGCCTCATCACAGTCCCTGTCATCTCTCTGATGCCAAAGTTAAGGTGCCTCCTCTGCTTCAATTTTCCCTACTAGTAGACCATTACTCAGAGGCCCAAAGCCACACTGCCAGAGCAAGTGGCCATAATGCAAATTAGGAAGAATAGTAAAACGGACATGGGGTTTAGATGGCCACTCATACCACTGGGACTTGGTGCCACAACACGGGCTGCACCAGTCATACCTACAACTCTGCGAAGCAGGCTGGCTGCTATGCCCGCTCCGTTGGACCATCACTCCTAGGCCTGAGACACAAAGTAGGCTTTCTGCCCCTTTGTGTAAAGCAAAAATCATATCTCTGCTACCTGAAAGGTAAATGTGTGCAATTGGTTAATCACCAAATATAAAGAGTCCTTGAGAGCCAGTATAGACTTTAACTTGTGTCACTTGGAGCTCCACCGTGACAAATATTTATTCTTCTTGAGAGGTATTGTGACGGAGTTACCAGGTAAGTTTCTTCAGTAAGTGTTACAAGGCCCCCTACCTAAAATAAAGCAGAAAAAACAGCTGGCAACTGGTCGGAGGCCCTGCCCCCTTTCTCCTCCACTCTTCAAACGCGACTTCGGGCGCGCTGCTGGTTTGGGGATAAAGTCCCCATGGCTGCTGAGGGTCCTTAGTGGCCAACAAGCCCTCTTGTTACCTCCAGTAAGCCCCACACAGAAAGATGGCTGAGAGGTGGTCTGAGGCCACACACCCTTTCTCCAACACTCTGCAATCGTACCTCTTTATGCACTGTTGGTGCGGGAATGAGGTCCCTTTGCCCCCTGAGGGCCTCAGGGCTAAAGTGAACTTCATCCCCCTAACAGCAGTACACCAGGAGGCACGTTTGCAGTGTGGTGGAGAAAGGGGGCGTGGCCTCTGACCACCTCTCAGCAATCCACCCGGCCGTCCTAGTGCTGCTGTGGGTGCACCTTGGGTGCTAGCTTGAACCCCCCCTTTGCCCTGTGCTTAACCTCAGGAGCTTTGCTCCCTCAACCTTGTGGCCTGCTCGTGAGCAGTCATCTACCGGAGGCCCCCGTCGGATAACATTGGGCCTGAGCACTCTGCACCCGGCCACCCTAGTGCCGCTGAGGGTGCTTTGAGAGTGCATCCTTGACCCTGGGGGAACCCTTGTTCTAACCCCAGAAACCCAACTCCCAAAGCCAAGTACTCACCTGTAAACCGATGTTGGAGAATTGTTTAAATCCAAAGTGAATTAGTAACAGCAATGTTGCTCATGTTTAGTTCTTCACAAATATTTTAGCGATACTGAAAACACGGACTGGCTTCCTCTCGTGAACTGGATGTAATCCTACAGCCTTCTATATGATAATGATGTTGTTGTTTGCAGCTGTGTAAATTCTTTAAATCTTCCTGGGTGCAAGCTGTCCAAAGGGGCAAAATGAATTCAACATGAATGTAAGTATGACAGGATGCACTCCGTTTAACAATCCATTTTGAACATTATGCTCAACTTCACAGTGTGCGTGCTGACAGGCGCTGCGTCTTGCCCCAACATGCAGCCTTTTATTATCTACTGGCGGTCGCCAGTAGATAGTTATAGTTAAAACCTATTATCCATAGGAAATCCGCGACATTCTATTTGAAATAACGTTGGCGCCGGTTGACGAATCTTCGCGAAAGTTTCCAACTTGTTGGGGCGCTCCGGTCCGCTCCTATCCTGAAAGTCTCGGGGTGATACGTCAAGCGGGGGCCGAGAAAAAAGGGGGTCCCAAAACGCGTTTTCCCCATTCATTTTTCCATAGGAACCTTTAGTCGCAGCTACAGCCCGAACTGCTGAACGGAATTACACCAAATTTGGCAAAGAGGTAGCCCTTGGTTCAGTGTCGTGCCTTTTGCTTAAATGGTGTAAATCCGTTCAGTAGTTCCTGAGAAAATCAAAAGTAAAGTCACATATATATCTGGGCGGAGCCTAACCACACATGTCATCGTGAGATCTGATTGGCTGTCAGCACTTCATCCTGGAATTGCTGGCAGCCATCTTGGGACCAATATAAATGATAGTACCTCATTGAAATGCATTGTAGTGAATAGAAGATTTTGAGGGTCACCAAAAGGAGAACTATAAAGGGTGATAACAGGCTTTAGTTACATTAGAATTTATTTGTTGATGGTACCATACTAATTTTAGGAATTGTGGTGTATTCTAAGGTGATTTTACCATGTGAAAAACCTTCTGCTGGGATATCATGAATCATGTTTGAGAGAACACTATTTTCTCATGCTTGTCCCATGGAGGTTTGGAAGGTGCTCCAGAAGCTAAAATGAGAGCATATTTTCTGTAAATTCACATTATCTTTCTCACTCATGTGAGAATGAAGTCCGACATTCTCAGTAAAACATGTACATCCAGCAAGGGCAGAGACTGTCAGTTGATTCCTTTGTGTTCTACTGCAGCTTCCCAGAGTGTTCTAAAGAACAACTAGAGTGCTAACAGCCTTACTTATGACAAAAGTATGGCACACCTGAAGCCATCTTGATTGGAATAAACTGGTAACACTTAAACAATTTAATTTAAAAAGGAACAAAATGATGGGGTTCATTTTGTCATAGAAATTATGGTTAGTGCTGTAGAAAGAAAAATTAGGACATGTTTCAAGTGTGATCTCAAATATCTTCCTGTTATATTTCAACAGGAGCAGCCTGCCAGTTGATGCCTTTGTGTTCTACTGCAGCTTCCCAGAGTGTTCTAAAGAACAACTAGAGTGCTAACAGCCTTACTTATGACAAAAGTATGGCACACCTGAAGCCATCTTGATTGGAATAAACTGGTAACACTTAAAACATTTAATTTAAAAAGGAACAAAATGATGAGGTTCATTTTGTCATAGAAATTATGGTTAGTGCTGTAGAAAGAAAAATTAGGACATATTTCAAGTGTGATCTCAAATATCTTCCTGTTATATTTCAACAGGAGCAGCCTGCCAGTTGATGCCTTTGTGTTCTACTGCAGCTTCCCAGAGTGTTCTAAAGAACAACTAGAGCGCTAACAGCCTTACTTATGACAAAAGTATGGCACACCTGAAGCCATCTTGATTGGAATAAACCAGTAACACTTAAAACATTTAATTTAAAAAGGAACAAAATGAGGGGTTCTTTTTGAAATAGAAATTATGGTTAGTGCTGCAGAAAGAAAAATTAGGGCATGTTTTAAGTGAGATCTCAAATCCTCTTCTATTTCATTAGAAAATTCTGACATGCAGACTGAAACAATCACTTTCAATACCAGCAGCAGACCACCAGTTAACTCCCTGGTGAGCTGTAGCTTTACTCCAGTGATCTAATGAGCAACTAGAGTGCTAACATTCTGAATTTATGGCAGATGTGAGACACATCTGAATGCCTTCTTGATGGAATCAAAGTAAAAAACTGAAAGCATTTCCTACTGAGGAGACTGCAGTAAATGAAGAAATTAGGAAACTTCATAACAAAGAAGTCTTCCAAGATGGCCACCAGTGAAAAAAGAGCCCAAATGTAGCACAAATATTACCCAGATGTAGCCCACATATAGCCCAATGACAAAAGTGTGCAAAACACTTTTTATTATTAGTTTTTTTGCAGTTTTATGTAGTGCAGACTGGTCAGGTATTGGAGCATTGCATCTTAAAACATGACCCCCCTACACTACAAAAACACCACTGCACTACCTTAAACCCTAAAACACTACCCCCAGCACGACCCCCTACACTACACAAGCACCACTGCACTATCCTAAACCCTAAAACACTACCCCCAGCACGACCCCCTACACTACCCAAACACCACTGCACTAACCTAAATCCTAAAACACTACCACCAGCACGACCCCCTACACTACCCAAACACCACTGCACTACCCTAAAACATGACCCCCTACACTACACAAGCACCACTGCACTACCCTAAACCCTAAAACACTACCCCCAGCACGACCCCCTACACTACACAAGCACCACTGCACTACCCTAAACCGTAAAACACTACCCCCAGCACGACCCTCTACACTACACAAACACCACTGCACTACCCTAAACCCTAAAACACTACCCCCAGCACGACCCCCTACACTACCCAAACACCACTGCACTAACCTAAATCCTAAAACACTACCCCCAGCACGACCCCCTACACTACCCAAACACCACTGCACTACCCTAAAACATGACCCCCTACACTACACAAACACCACTGCACTACCCTAAACCCTAAAACACTACCCCCAGCACGACCCCTACACTACACAAGCACCACTGCACTACCCTAAACCCTAAAACACTACCCCCAGCACGACCCCCTACGCTGCCCGAACACCACTGCACTGCCCTAAACCCTGAAACACCAGCCCCTGCATGACCCCCTACACTGCCCCAACACCACTGCACTGCCCTAAACCCTGAAACACCACCCCTAGCACGACCTCCTACACTGCCCGAATACCACTGCACTGCCTAAACCCTGAAACACCACCCCCTTCACGACCCCCTACACTGCCCGAACACCACTGCACTGCCCTAAACCCTGAAACACCACCCCCAGCATGACCCCCTACACTGCCCGAACACCACTGCACTGCCCTAAACCCTGAAACACTACCCCCAGCAAGACCCCCTACACTGCCCGAACACCACTGCACTGCCCTAAACCCTGAAACACTCACCCCCAGCAAGACCCCCTACACTGCCCGAACACCACTGACCTAAACCCTGAAACACCACCCCCAGCACGACCCCCTACACTGCCCGAGCACCACTGCACTGCCCTAAACCTTGAAACACCAGCCCCAGCACGACCCCCTACACTGGCCGAACACCACTGCACTGCCCTAAACCCTGAAACACCAGCCCCAGCATGACCGCCTACACTGCCCGAACACCACTGCACTGCCCTAAACCCTGAAACACCAGCCCCAGCACGACCCCCTACATTGCCCGAACACCACTGCACTGCCCTAAACACCACTGCACTGCCCTGAACCCTGAAACACCAGCCCCAGCACAACACCCTACACTGCCCGAACACCACTGCACTGCCCTAAACCCTGAAACACCACCCCTGTGCATGACCCCCTACACTGCCCGAACACCACTGCACTGCCCTAAACCCTGAAACACCAGCCCCAGCGCGACCCCCTACACTGCCCGAACACCACTGCACTGCCCTAAACCCTGAAACACCACCCCCTGCACAACCCCCTACACTGCTCGAACACTACTGCACTGCCCTAAACCCAGAAACACCATCCCCAGCACGACCCCCTATACTGCCACGAACACCACTGCACTGCCCTAAACCCTGAAACACTACCCCCAGCAAGACCCCCTACACTGCCCGAACACCACTGCACTGCCCTAAACCCTGAAACATCACCCCCAGCAAGACCCCCTACACTGCCCGAACACCACTGCACCACCTAAACCCTGAAACACCACCCCCAGCAAGACCCCCTACACTGCCCGAACACCACTGCACTGCCCTAAACCCTGAAACACCAGCCCCAGCATGACCCCGTACACTGCCCGAACACCACTGCACTGCCCTAAACCCTGAAACACCACCCCCTGCACGACCCCCTACACTGCCCGAACACCACTGTACTGCCCTAAACCCTGAAACCCCACCCCCAGCATGACCCCCTACACTGCCAGAACACCACTGCACTGCCCTAAACCCTGAAACACCACCCCTAGCACGACCCCCTACACTGCCCGAACACTACTGCACTGCCCTAAACCCTGAAACACCAGCCCCAGCACGACCCCCTATACTGCATGAACACCACTGCACCACCCTAAACCCTGAAACACTAGCCCCAGCACGACCCCTACACTGCCCGAACACCACTGCACTGCCCTAAACTCTGAAACATCACCCCCAGCAAGACCCCGTACACTGCCCGAACACCACTGCACTGCCCTAAACCCTGAAACACCACCCCCAGCAAGACCCCCTACACTGCCCGAACACCACTGCACTGCCCTAAACCCTGAAACACCAGCCCCAGCAAGACCCCCTACACTGCCCGAACACCAGTGCACTGCCCTAAACCCTGAAACACCAGCCCCAGCACGACCCCCTACACTGCCCGAACACCACTGCTCTGCCCAAAACCCTGAAACACCAGCCCCAGCACGACCCCCTGCACTGCCCGAACACCACTGCACTGCCCTAAACCCTGAAACACCAGCCCCTGCACCGACCCCCTACACTGCCCGAACACCACTGCACTGCCCTAAACCCTGAAACACCAGCCCCAGCACGCACCCCCTACACTGCCCGAACACCACTGCACTGCCCTAAACCCTGAAACACCACCCCTACACTGCCCGAACACCACTGCACTGCCCTAAACCCTGAAACACCACCCCTGCACCGCCCCCTACACTGCCCGAACACCACTGCACTGCCCTAAACCCTGAAACACCACCCCCAGCATGACCCCCTTTACTGCTCGAACACCACTGCACTGCCCCAAACCCTGAAACACCACCCCCAGCATGACCCCCTACACTGCCCGAACACCACTGCCCTAAACCCTGAAACACCACCCCTGCACGACCCCCTACACTGCCCGAACACCACTGCACTGCCCTAAACCCTGAAACACCACCCCCTGCACGACCCCCTACACTGCCCGAACACCACTGCACTGCCCTAAACCCTGAAACACTACCCCCAGCACGACCCCCTACACTGCCCGAACACCACTGCACTGCCCTAAACCCTAAAACACCACCCCCAGCACGACCCCCTACACTGCCCGAACACCACTGCACTGCCCTAAACCCTAGAACACTACCCCCAGCATGACCCCCTACACTACCCGAACACCACTGCACTACCCTAAACCCTAAAATACTCTCCCCAGCACGACCCCCTACACTACCCGAACACGACTGCACTGCCCTAAACCCTAAAACACTCCCCCAGCACGACCCCCTACACTACCCGAACACCACTGCACTGCCCTAAACCCTAAAACACTCCCCCAGCACGACCCCCTACACTACCTAAACACCACTGCACTGCCCTAAACCCTAAAACACTACCCCCCGCATGACCCCCTACACTACCCAAATACCAATGCACTACCCTAATCCCTAAAACACTACCCCCGCACAACCCCCTACACTACCCAAAGACCACTGCACTACCCTAAACTCTAAAACAATACCCCCGCACGACTCCCTACACTACCCAAAGACCACTGCACTAACCTAAACCCTAAAACACGACCTCCTACACTACACAAACACCACTGCACTACCCTAAACCCTAAAAAACTACCCCCAGCACGAACCCCTACACTACCCAAACACCACTGCACTACCCTAAACCATAAAACACTACCCCCAGCAGTACCCCCTACGCTACCCAAACACCACTGCACTACCCTAAACCCTAAAACACTACCCCCAGCAGTACCCCCTACACTACCCAAACACCACTGCACTACCCTAAACCCTAAAACCCTAAAACACTAACCCCAGCACGACCCCCTACACTGCCCAAACACCACTGTACTACCCTAAACCCTAAAACACTCCCCCAGCACGACTCCCTACACTACCCAAACACCACTGCACTACCCTAAACCCTAAATCTACCCCCAGCATGACCCCCTACACTACACAAACACCACTGCACTACCCTAAACCCTAAAACACTACCCCCAGCACGACCCTCTTCACTACCTAAACACAACTGCACAATTTGTTACAGGCGTTGCAACGCAGACCTGTGGTGCTTACTGGAAGTACCTGGTGGGCTAGTTGGGCCCCAGGGACTCTCAGGATTCAAGGTGACCTAATCCCCCAACTTAAAACGCGCCACGGGGCGCGTTTGCACAGTGGTGAAGGGAGGGGCGGGGCCTCAGGTGACATGTGCGCAAACACGCCCTGTGGTGCGTTTTAAGTTGGGGAGTTAATTCTCTTTGAATCCTGGGGGCCAACTAGCCCACCAGGTACCTTCAGTAAGCACAACAGAGTTGCATTGCAGAGAGGTGAAAAAGGTGCGTGGCCTCGGAACGCCTCTCTGCAACTCAGCTCTGTGGTCCTAACTGTAGGTACCTGGGGGGCTAGTTGGGCCCCAGGGACCCTCAGGATTCAAGGGGACTTAATCCCGCAACTTAAAACGCGCCACGGGGCGTGTTTGCACACATGTCACCTCAGGCCCCCTCCCTTCACCACTGTGCAAACGCGCACTGGCTCTGGTTAGTCAGAGTCAGTTACCACCAGTACCCGTCTGAAAAAGTTGTGGGCACAGGATGAGTTTGCAACAAGGCCTCTTTCTGCTCCTCTGTTGGTTCTTTCTGCACATCTTTTGCTTCTTTCTGTGCGTTTTTTCTTCTTTCTTCACATGTCCTACCTCTGTTGGCATAGTTAGAAACTAGCATTTAAAAAACCTTTGAAATTCACTTAAAAAATCATAGGTTTCAGGCACGTTATAGTTAGAAATTAGCATTTAAAAAATCTTTGAAATTCACTGAAAAAACCATAGGTTTCAGGCACGTTATAGTTAGAAATTAGCATTTAAAAACCTTTGAAATTCACTGAAAAAACCATAGGTTTCAGGCACGTTATAGTTAGAAATTAGCATTTAAAAAACCTTTGAAATTCACTGAAAAAACCATAGGTTTCAGACCCGTTATAGTTAGAAATTAGCATTTAAAAAACCTTTGAAATTCACTGAAAAAACCATAGGTTTTAGGGACAGTTATAGTTAGTTGGACATTGCACTCGTACAAAACCCATGAAATTCCCCTGTTATAGTTAGTTCAGCTAACTATAACTCGCGCCCCGCAATGCACTGCTGATGACGTCACATATTACATCACTCATGACATGGTCAGTGACATCACTGATGACATCACTGATGACATCTCAAATGACATCACTGATGACATCATCCATGTGATAATTTCATGCATCTTCTCACACCCTAATATAACTTTTGATACACCCACTCTAAATTACAGACTGCCATTCTCAAAACCATAGACACTCCAACACCAAAAACTACATACCCACTCACTGATTCTTAGGTCTACACACACATCCACTCACTCACCTGTACAGTCACTCATACTTACAGTCACTCAGTACAGGACTATCATATGCACTCATACACCTATATAAACACTAACACACCGCCACTCATCCATAGAGGTACTCACACACCTAGTCAGTCATGCAAAAAATTAATCACACACCCATTTACTCACCTATACAGTTATACACACACCAGCTCACTTACTCATACAAATACTAGCACATTCTTACGCTCTTATACAATAACTGATACAAGCACACACGCATCCATACAGCCACTCTCACAATAACACACTCTCACTTATAGCCATTTAAATACTCTAACACACATATATACTGCCTTTTACATATGTAGTTACTCGCACATGTACCACTGAGATATACATTCACTCACTAACACACCCATACACACACTCACCCACCCAAGCAGTCCATCACAGATGCACTCTTGAAATCATGCACCCAGTGAATCACCCACTCACACATCTATGTATAGAGTCACACACACCCCACCCACACAAACACTCAGGCAGCCATACAGATACTCAGAGAACCAATCAATAACCCATATAGACACTCATGTAGCTATTCGCAAATCCATGCATCCACTTACACACCAACAAACAGACGGATACAGACATTCACACAGTTTAGTCACTAACCCATGCATTCAGTAAGATACGTTTAATCACTCACTTGTAGAGTCAGTCACTCACGTACTAAATCATCCATTCAGACACTTATACACCCACTCATTCTTCAATACGCCTTTCCCTATATATATTAAACATATTTAAACTTTACAGAAACACAGAATCACTGGATGATGTCATCAGTGATGTCATCAGTGATGTCATTTGAGATGTCATCAGTGATGTCATCAGTGATGTCACTGACCATGTCATGAGTGATGTAATATGTGACGTCATCAGCAGTGCATTGCGGGCGCGAGTTATAGTTAGCTGAACTAACTATAACAGGGGAATTTCATGGGTTTTGTACGAGTGCAATGTCCAACTAACTATAACTGTCCCTAAAACCTATGGTTTTTTCAGTGAATTTCAAAGGTTTTTTAAATGCTAATTTCTAACTATAACGGGTCTGAAACCTATGGTTTTTTCAGTGAATATGAACTGAGAAACGTGTTGAAATGAAATACACAAGATGGATTTATATGGATTTAACAAGGATTAAAAATGGATTATCAAACTGATAAAGTCTGTTGTATACTTTCTAAATTGGCTGTGCGACAGGCGAATGGAGTGTAATGTCGCTCCATATCTCTTGAAAGATTACTTTCGCGCTGTTGAAGCAAGACGCATCGCCTGTCAGGACGCACATTGTGAAGTTTGGAGCATAATTTTCAAAATGGATTGTTAAACAGAGTGCATACTGTCATACTTAAATACACAGGTATGTGTGCCATGTCGACTCTTCACTTTTCTCTGCACCAAAACACGTAGCCTGCAATGGCATTGTGTGTTTGTTAAGGTACAGGACCTCTAAGGGTGGCACAATATGTGCTGCAGCCCTTAGAGGCCTTCCCTGTTCAGTGCCATTTGTACCCATGGTACCTTTTACAAGGGATTTACATGTGGCCAGAGAGGTGCCAATTGTGAGTACAAATGTACAGTTTTGGGAAAGTACACAGGCCCTGAGAACCTGATTGGCAGGGGCCCAGAGCACATTAGGTCAAAGTGCATCAGAAATCTGGCAAAAAGTGGGGGGGTTACTTCAACAGAAACCCCCCCTCCTACAGCAGATCTCAGTTCTCGGAGTTGAAAACCCAGCAGCATCAGTCAAAAAACCTGGTGAAAAGTAAAGCAGTTATATATAAATTAAGTTTACAATAATATTTAAAATAAGCATTTTAACTAATTTGTTTCGAGGTGAACCTTTTTAACTCTTAAAATAAAATGTTAGTTTTTGTTATTAAAAGTAGGTAAAGAATTAAATGTAATTTAATTATATTTTAAGAAAACTTAATATTACAATAATTTAAACATTCAAAAAGACGTTAAAATACTTTGGAATTAAACATTTTATTTACTCTGTTTTAACATTTAAATATGTTATATTTCTGTATAATTGTAACTTTTAAAAAAATGTTAGTTTAACATTATTTCCTACAGGGTTTTATTTTGAACCCTACCACTGTTATTTTCTATAGAAGGGTGTTGCAGTGCCAGTGTTTGGCCACATGTGTGGTGCTGGATACTCCTGCTCTGAACTGGAGAAATGTACTATTATATTGGATTCTTTTTTTGGCTGTAGTAACTTTAGAACTGTAGTCTGTGAATAGCAATGGGCTTAATCTTATGTGATTGGGTGCATGTCCCTGCTTAAACCTCGCCCTAAACATCTTCCTAATCCTCCCTAAACCCATTCCATTTGGTAGTAAGTATGCCCCTTTTTTCAACCATTCCCCTTGTCCCTACCACTTTTCCTGCTAAGTAGTAGTAAAGTTATGAGAGAGGACCTCCCAATAGAAAATATAGGAGAGTTGGAGATTTGCATATGTAGGTTTGTGTCTGGCATTTTGTAGCACTTTAGTAGTACTATTGTAGCACTACTAAACTTACTACAAAATGCAGTTTGAATAGACCTAGTATTAAAGAAGATAATATAGAATTATGTACAAAATTCCACAAGTCATCCGTTTCATTCTTATAATTGGCTACAGTGCATTAAAGTGTTGAATTGCACATCACAGATAAGAACATCAAAAGTTCAGCACTATTACATTAAATGTAATTCATTCAGAAATGTTGCCATTGGGGAATAGAAGGTATTAGTTTTTACACCATTGCGTTTCTGTATTAGCCTATGGGTTGATTCTTATGGGAGAAGAGCCCTTATCTCAATTGTTGGGCTTGACGGTTTCAAGAGGGCTTCCAAAGGGCTGTGACAGAAGACTTGGATTAAGAGTTCCATAGTTACAACAGGTGAGCCGGTTATGCATTGTATACATATGACCATTATCTGTTGCTTTTTATGATTGAGGGACTACTGCTTAGGCCATTTCTTGACTGGGAAATTCATGCAATTCAATACTAGCAAATTAATGCTATATTCCATTAAAGAAACGGTTAGTAGAGGTCTGAAAATTGAGTAAGTTTCTGTAGGGTATTGATGATTAGTTTGTGTGGAATGCTAATTAGTTTTAGTGGGTAAATAATGAACATCATTATATGATAACATCATTTCCAAAGCAGGTTGAAATTAAAGGTCTGTTTTCATCAAGATGAACAACAATATGTATATTACGCAAGTAAGAACGGTGAAGTGAGCTCTTCCACTGTGTTAAAGTTGCCTAAATATTGTGTCTATGGAATGTGTTTCAGTTGTAATGGTATTTTGCTTTGCACTACGCATTTCCACCCATAACCTTGAATCCTCGGGTTCTGAGGAAAATTCATCAAGACCTGGCCCAAGCCATTCTTATCATCACAGATTTGCCAAGGAGGGTGTGGTATGCGGACCTTTGGTGCTTCTCCATATGTCCCCCCACGCTGAAGCTGCCATTCAGACTGGATCTTCTCTCCCAGTCGGAGGTAATGGTTCTGCACCCCAATCTCCAAGGCCTCCACATACATGCTTGGAGGGTTAGCGGGAACATCTGAGCTCCTTTCAGTTGCCACCAGATGTGATGACCTCATAATTTCAGTTTGCCACACCTCTACTTCATCTTACACTTTGAGGAGGAGTAACTTTGTTGTTTGGTGCGCAGACAACTGTTATGTTTGTTTGTAAAGCACACTATAACCTGCGAGGGCCTTCTGGTCTTCAGCTTCTTGCAGAATTCAAGAAGAGAGGAAGTGACGCATGTGGATTGGGAGGTCGTTCATGGCTTTAGGAGCGATGTTGGAGAACCCCCATCCTGCTGAACTGGTTCTGTAAATGCGTGGGATGTGTGCGATTAGGAGTCCTGCGGAGCGAAGATTTCTGGCTGGTTATTAGAAGGAGATGCATCTTTTCAGGTAGGTGGGGCCTCTTCGTTGTGGAGTGCTTTGAATGTGTCTGTCAGAGGTTTGAAATTAGCACATTTGTGTATCAGGAGCCAGTGAGGCTGACGTGTGGTGTGATAAGAGTTCTGTGTGAGATATTGAGGATGAATCTGGATAGTTTGTAGTCTTCTGGTGAGTTGCTTGGTGATTCCGGCATAGAGGGTATTTCCGTAGTTTAACTTGCTGGTGACAAGGGCTTGACTGACAGTTTTTCTAGTGTTGCTGTTTTGAAGATCTTCCTCAACGTCTTCAGTGTGTGGAAACCGGATTCAGTGATGGCGTTGACTTGTGAGGTCGTATCCAGTTTGCTGTTGATGATGATTCTGAGGTTCCTGGCATGGGTGCTGGGTTCGAGTTCGCCTGGTCACAAGTTGAAGTTCCATGGTAGGATGTTCTTGGGGAAGATCACTACTTCTGTCTTGTAGGTATTAAGCTTGAGACAGTTGCTTTTATCCAGTTAGCGGCTTCGGTCAAGCAGGCGATCAACTTTTTTCTTGTGTTGGGGGTCTTCTTGAAGAGGGAATGAATGAGTTGCGTGGCATAAGAGAAAATATTGATGTCATGTGCACGGATGACTTTGGCCAGAGGGATCATATTTGCTTTGAAGAGGGTGGAGCTGAATGATGAACTTTAGGGCACTCCACAGATGAGGTTGCGAGCTTCTGAGGAGTAAGGTGACAGGCTTACAGCTTGTGACAACTGTGTGGACCCTTTATCAGCTATGTTGTCTCAGGTTTTACAGTTTGGTAGGAACTGTCGAAGGGTATTTAGCTGGGTTGTCGGTTTACCTCTGTCTTCCAGACCACCCTTCCTTTTGCAGGTCCCCAATTGTCTTTTGTTTCTTAAAATGATTAATCAATCCGTATCTCCCAACTCTGTTTGTTGTCGCTCAGTGGGATCTTAACCTTGTTATAACTTTTCCAATGGGACACCGTTTAAGCCTCTTCATAGTTGTCCTTTAAGAATGTTAATGTTGGGGGCATGGCAGAGCCCGAGAATATTTAGGACGTGTGATTGGACTACTCCCTGGCTGGCCCTCTAGCTAAGCGGCATCCCCCATTCTGTGGACCCCTGCGCTGCCACATATCCATCAGGATATCAAAGGGGTGTGCAGTTCCTAACTGGACGTGTGGGGAAAGGGAGGTCTTTCTTCGTGATGCCCTCACACATCCCTGGGGATGTCATGCTTCATCATTGGGCCTTGCTCCTCGTCGGGCCGGCGCTGCAATGCCCGACGGGCTCCCGTAAACGGGGCTCTTTGTCTGAGATCTTTTGAAGAAGCCGTTGGGTGCATGCGGGTGTGAGGGCTGGGTAGTGCACGGGTAAGTGAAGTAAAATAGGTCAGGAGCAGTCCTACTCAGAATTGGTTTTAATATTAAGGTAGCTCGAGCCTCATTAAAAGGTGTGGGTGCCCTAAGCGGATGTAATGTTCCTAAAGGGCTGCCAAGGTGTAGTGGGTCAACATGTTTCGTGCCCCATTTGCCCCTAACGGGTCAACTGGCACTTCATCAGGACCGAAAGAAACTAAAGTGTGAGTGGTGCACTACCGTCTGGGTCTATAATTATTAATTAGTTTTCCAGACACGGTAGGGGGTAACCTTGTAGGCTAGTACTGGGGTATTGTAGACCCCTAGTGCTGTTGCCTAAGGCTGACGGGGGAGGCAGAGCACGTCGTTGCTCTAAGGAGCGGGAGGCCAGGAGCAATGGGTAGGATTCACGCTAGTCGTCTGCCTCCAGATCCTTAGAGCAACGACGTGCTCTGCCTCCCCCGTCAGCCTTGGGCTACAGCACTAGGGGTCTACAATACCCCAGTACTAGCCTACTAGGTTACCCCCTACTGTCTGGAAAACTAATTAATAATTATAGACCCAGACGGTAGTGCACCACTCACACTTTAGTTTCTTTCGGTCCTGATGAAGTGCCAGTTGACCCGTTAGGGGCAAATGGGGCACGAAACATATTGACCCACTACACCTTGGCAGCCCTTTAGGAACATTACATCCGCTTAGGGCACCCACACCTTTTAATAAGGCTCGAGCTACCTTAATATCTGAAAGAGACACGTTAGTGACAGATTCCTTACCTTAGAATATCCCCAGGCGTCAGGCTGGATCCGGAAAGTTTTTGCGTAGCAGTACCCTTGCGCGTCGGTAGGCGGCGTCGTGCGGCTCCGCGTCCGTCGTCGGCGTCGTGATTGCCGGAATGACGTCGCGGGCAGTACTTGGACGCCGCCCCTGCGCACTGACGTCAGTTCTTCTTTTTCCGCGCCAGTAAGCGCAGAACTGGGAAGAGCAGTGCCCTAGTCAATTTTTGACACAATTTTTGGTGAATTTTTCACTGTTTCTTTTCGAGTCTTCTCGACTCCTAGGTGTCGATAGGGATGCCCGGCTTCAAGCCATGCGACGTCTGTGGTCGAATGATGTCGATCACAGACCCGCATTTAGAGTGTCTCGGCCGAGACCACGACACGAAGTCGTGCCCTGACTGCCGGAAACTTCACCCGAAGGCTTTGCGAGAGCGGTCTCGAAAGCTACTCGAGGTCCGGCAGTCGGCTCCGCGCCACACCAAGCCCCGGTCCCGTGAGAGGTCGAGGGGCCGGTCGCGGAGCCCCGGCCGGTCGTCGGAGTCCAAGTCTTCGCGCTCCTCGGGTAAGTCGAAGCACAAAAAGTCTAAGAAGCATCATCGCTCTAAGACTTCGCCTCGCCAGTCTCGCGACTCGGCTGAGGCCCCTGTCGGCCCCGCCCCCGCGGCCCCGGACGTGCCTGTGGAGCCGCCCGCGCATTACCCGTCCTTTCCGGATTCGGGGGCGACTCCGGCCGAAATACAGGAATTCCTGTCGGCCATGGCCCGCCTCTTCGGGCCTCAAGGTCCCTCCGGTGCGCCTTCGGGCCCCGCGGGCCCTGATGGGGTTGCTCTGGCGTCACCGACGACTCCGGTCCCGGCGTCGCCTGTCCCGCCAGCCTTGATCCTGGCCTCGGCTCCGGCCTCGATCCCGGCTCCGGTGGTACCGCAACCCCCATCGACGCCGGTTGACCTAACCACGCCTCCGCCGATGCCGATGTCCCCGGTGCCGTTCCTGACGCCGTCCGGCGCTCCGGACGGCGTCGTTCCCCGGTTATCTCCGGCTCCGGACATGGAGCCGGACCGACGTCGCTCGACGCCGGCGCCGATGAGACCTTGGGTCCCAGATGTCCGTCCTCCTCCATATTTTGAACCAGAGGAGGACCAGGAGAGCTGGGAGGGGTCGGAAGACCCTCTCACACAACAGTGTGAGTATGATCAGGACTGGGCAGAGGAACTTGGGGATGCCAGTGGTCTAGACACTTCCCCTGACGCTGGCATGCTGTCTCCTCCCGTGGCTACGGAGGAGGGAGCTAATTTCGCAACGGTGTTGCGTAGAGCAGCTGGAGCCTTGCACCTCCAATTGCCTACTGTGGCTGTCAGGACTAATCTCCTGACGGAAGTGCTTCAGCCGGCAGCTTCCTCCACGGAGACTGTGCTGCCCTTTAATGATGCACTGACTGACGTTCTTTTGGGCGCCTGGTCCAAGCCCACCACAGGGGCTCCTGTGGATAGGAACATGGCCCGATGCCATCGCCCTGCTCCGGGCGACCCCTTGTTTCTCTCCCAACATCCCACCCCCGAGAGCTTGGTTGTCCAAGCCTCTGCCTCCCAAACCGCCTTCCCTACCGCCCCTCCGGATAGGGAATCCAAACGCCTGGACCAATTTGGGAAGAAGGCTTTTCTTCCTCCAGTGCTGGCTTGCGGTCTGTCAACACCGCTTGCCTTTTGGGCCGATATACCCACTCCCTGTGGGATTCGGTGGCGACTGTTTTGCCCCAGTGTTCTGAGGAGGTCCAGACACTGCTTACCCGCACCATTGCGGAAGGTAGGGATGCGGCAAAGTACACCATACGTTGTGGCCTTGATACCGCCGACTCGCTGGGCAGATCGCTTGCAACGACGGTGGCGCTGCGTCGCCACGCCTGGCTGAGAACAACTGGTTTCTCGGGTGATGTCCAGAATACACTCATGGACATGCCCTTTGATGGAGTCAGTCTTTTAGCAGACCATGCGCTGGAGCGTTTTAAGGACTCACGGGCTACTGCCAAGTCCCTGGGCCTTTCTGTTGTGCGCCTTCCGCTAACCTCTGCTTTTCGCCCCTTTCGTGGCCACGGAAGGGGCACCCAGTCACGTCAGCTGCCCAGCCACCGGCCCGCGCAGCAAGCGTCTTTGCGTGGCCGAGGACGTGGATACCGCCGTGGCGGTTCGGGCAACCAGCGTGCGGGTCAGGCCACCTCCTCCAACCCGTCCGCGGCCTCCAAGCCCCTCCTTTCCGGTGCACAGCACGCCAGTAGGGGGCAGGGTCCGCCATCACCTTCACCACTGGCGTGCCATCACCTCGGACAGGTGGGTCTTAGACATTGTCCGAAGGGGCTACTCCCTCCCCTTCGAGACCACCCCCCCAGCCATGCCACCTCAATTCCACCGCATGTCAGGGGATCACTTGATGCTTCTGCAGAAGGAAGTCACGGCCCTCTTGGCCAAGAGGGCCATCGAGCATGTTCCGACCCCAGAAGTAGGACGTTGTTGCTACTCCCACTACTTTCTGGTGCCCAAAAAGGACAAGGAGGACATGCGTCCTATCTTGGACCTCCGGAACGTAAATCGCTTCCTCCGGAAGGAGAAGTTCAAGATGCTCACCCTAGCTCAGGTCTTGACTGCCCTCGACCCTGGAGACTGGTTGGTAGCGTTGGACTGGCAGGACGCTTATTTCCACATCCCCGTCCTGCCGGCCCACCGGCGTTACCTACGGTTCACGGTAGGCCTCGAGCATTTTCAGTTCACCGTGCTCCCCTTTGGCCTTACCAGTGCCCCTCGGGTGTTCACGAAAGTGATGGCGGTGGTCGCAGCTCATCTGCGCCAGGCAGGGGTTCCAGTATTCCCCTACCTCGACGACTGGCTGCTGAAGGCGGGCTCGTCCCATGCAGTCGTCTCCCACCTCCAGACTACGGCCGAACTCCTGCACTCGCTGGGGTTCTCCCTCAATGTGCCAAAGTCGCATCTGATTCCTTCTCCACAGCTCCTTTTCATCGGAGCAGTTCTGGACACGACGCAGTTTCATGCCTATCCTCCCGAACGGCGAGTCCGGGATATTCAGGCTATGATTCCCATCTTTCAGCCTTTATCCTGGGTTTCGGTACGGATGACCCTGAGGCTGCTGGGCCTCATGGCCTCCTGCTGGTCGATCATGCTAGATGGCATATGCAGGCTCTGCAGTGGGACCTGAAGTTCCAGTGGGCGCAGCACCAGGGCAACCTGTCCGATCACGTCCAGATCTCGGAGGGGACTGCAAAACAGTTGCAGTGGTGGCTCTCGAACCGGCAATGGGTCATGGGCAGATCCCTCTCCCTTCCCCAGCCAGAGCACACAGTTGTGACGGACGCGTCCCTTCTGGGATGGGGCGGTCACATGGGAGAGGCGGAGATCAGAGGCCTCTGGTCTCCGGCGGAGTCCCGGCTCCATATCAACCTTCTGGAGCTCCGGGCGATCCGACTTGCACTCAAGGCATTCCTTCCCTCTGTCAAAGGGAAGGTAGTGCAGGTGTTCACAGACAACACCACTGCCATGTGGTACTGCAACAAACAAGGCGGGGTGGGGTCGTGGACCCTCTGTCAGGAGGCTTTGCGCCTCTGGACATGGCTGGAACATCAGGGCATGTTCCTGATGGTTCAACACCTGGCAGGTTCCCTGAACGCCAGGGCGGACGAACTCAGCCGCAGGTGCATGATGGATCACGAACGGCGTCTTCACTCGGAAGTGGCGCAAGGACTCTTTCTGCAGTGGGGAGAGCCTTGGTTAGATCTATTCGCCACCGAAGAGAACGCGCAATGTCATCAGTTCTGCACGTTGGAATTTCCAAGGCGGCACTCGCTCGGCGACGCTTTTCGTCGCGAGTGGAGTTGCGGTCTGTTGTACGCCTTTCCGCCTATACCACTTCTACCCAGAGTGTTGAAGAAGATTCGGCACGACCGGGCCCAAGTCATCCTTGTGGCTCCGGACTGGGCTCGAAGAGTTTGGTATCCCGAGCTACTCAGTATGAGCGTAGATCCCCCGATCCGTCTGCCTCTTCGGGAGGATCTTCTGTCGCAGCAGCAGGGGACGGTCCTCCACCCGAACCTGTCCAGTCTACACCTGCTTGCGTGGAGATTGAGCGGCGGCAGTTGATTCCTTTCGACTTGCCTCCCGAAGTTTGTGATGTGATTCTGGCAGCCAGGCGTCCCTCCACTAAGGTGGTATACGCCTGCAGGTGGAACAAGTTTGTGGCATGGTTCACAGCAAAGGCTGTGAATCCCCTCTCTGCCCCTCTTTCTGAGGTTCTTCTGTTCCTTCTTTCTCTGGCCCAACAGGGTTCTGCCCTGGGTACCATCAAGGGCTATCTTTGTGCCATTTCGGCCTTCCTCAGGCTTCCTGATCAGCCCTCCCTTTTCAAGTCCCCTGTTGTTAACAGATTCCTAAAAGGCATCACACACACCTCTTCCCTCCTGTTCCATTTGTGATGCCTCAGTGGGACTTGAACTTGGTTCTTACCTTTCTCATGTGCGCTCCCTTTGAGCCTCTACATAACTGTCCTCTTCGTCTTCTGACTCTGAAGACAGCCTTTCTGGTGGCCATCACCTCCGCTCGGCGGGTGAGTGAGCTCCAGGCTCTATCATGCAAACCTCCCTTTCTGTCTGTCCATCCAGACAAGGTTGTTCTTAGGACACGTCCGTCCTTCTTGCCAAAGGTGGTTACTGCCTTCCACATTGGGCAGACCATCACTTTGCCCACCTTCTTTCCGCCTCCTTCCAGAGAGGAAGAGAGGCTCCACCGTCTGGATCCAAAACGTGCGCTTTCCTTTTATATCAACGCACACAACACTTCCGGGTGGATGACCAGCTCTTTGTTGGCTACGTGGGCGCCAAAAAAGGTCGGGCGGTGCACAAGAGAACCATCTCCCGCTGGGTAACCTTGTGTATCAAAGCCTGCTATTCTTTGGCTAAGAAGGAGCCTCCTGTTGGGCTGCGTGCCCATTCCACCAGGGCAATGGCTGCTACCACGGCTTTAGGCCGCGGTGTTCCGCTGCAGGATATCTGTCAGGCAGCTACGTGGGCCTCGCTGCACACATTTACAAAGCATTACTGCCTTGACAGTCGGGTCCGGAGGTACGGCTTCTTTGGCCGTTCTGTCCTCCGGGACTTCCTTGTCTGATCTTTGTTCGCAGACCCACCACCGGGGTTGGTATTGCTGGGGTATCTATTCTAAGGTAAGGAATGTCACTAACGTGTCTCTTTCAGATGTACAAGTTACTAACTTGTGTAACGATATATCTGTAAGAGACAGTAGTTAGTGACAGATTCCTTACCGCCCCACCCATCCTCCCCGTTCTGCGAACTGATTTCTAGGGTTAAGGACATCCCTTTCAGGGCCCTAGTATTTTTCAGACACCTATGTCAGCTTCTTGCATGGCTCTGCGTTCCTGGCGCGGAAAGTCGTGTACAGAACTGACGTCAGCACGCAGGGGCGGCGTCTAAGTACTGCCCGCGACGTCATCCCGGCGATCACGACGCCGACGACGGACGCGGAGCCGCACGACCCCGCCTACCGACGCGCAAGGGTACTGCTACGCAAAAACTTTCCGGATCCAGCCTGATGCCTGGGGATATTCTAAGGTAAGGAATCTGTCTCTTACAGATATATCGTTACACAAGTTAGTAACTTGTGTATTAAAACCAATTCTGAGTAGGACTGCTCCTGACCTATTTTACTTCACTTACCCGTGCACTACCCAGCCCTCACACCCGCATGCACCCAACGGCTTCTTCAAAAGATCTCCGACAAAGAGCCCCGTTTACGGGAGCCCGTCGGGCATTGCAGCGCCGGCCCGACGAGGAGCAAGGCCCAATGATGAAGCATGACATCCCCAGGGATGTGTGAGGGCATCACGAAGAAAGACCTCCCTTTCCCCACAAGTCCAGTTAGGAACTGCACACCCCTTTGATATACTGTCCCCTTCGGGAGCTAGTGTGCAGGACCTGTTTAAGTACAGCTCCCAGTCCCTCCTTTTTGATACATATCCATCAGGCCCTTGACGCAGACCGCCGCCAGGGTGCCCTGGGGCCAGGTTATAGCTCCACCCATTCAGATCCCGAGCCCAGGGCCCTGCGGCTTGGTGAGCACGCCAGCCCAGCCTCTCAGCTTTCTCTGTGGCCGCCTGATGCTCTCACCAGTACCATTGAAACTTCTAAGAAATTGTTGAAGTACACTTCATCAAGATAAGGAGAGGACAAAAATTACGATCCAAATCTTGATCAAATAGAAGCCTCCTTCAATGAGGAGGAGGCTATACCTCAAACAGCCACCAAACCAGCAGATCTGAATATCCAATAAGTGAATTTCACAGAAGAGGAGGAGGACCAAGCACAATATTTTCAGTGAGGAAATGTGGTTTTTATATGGTGTGGTTGTGAGCCCTCACCGTGTAATAAACTCACAACCTTCCCTTAAGTCCAGTCAGGCTCTTTTATCAAACCTTAGCTCAAGCCTATGTAGCTGTGACTTCAAGCAGTCGGGCTCAAAAAAAGGAACAAATGCCAAGAACTAAACAGCAGCAAAACAATTGGACAAGAAAGAAACACAACTCTCAAGAAATCCAAAACAAATGTATAATAATAGACAGTATTTTTACAAATTTGTAGACACCAAAACGAAAAGTTACACCAAAGGGTTCTGGAGATATAAATTCATGAGGAAACATTACATCACAACCTTATACTTCACTGCAAATAGCATTGGCAAATTCAACAAATTCAATACTTAAAAACTTTTTCAAGAAAACTTTTGTCAAATTTAAATGCGGTCACTTCCAGTTACTTTGGGTGATAAGCTTTGACAGAGCAGGTCAGAAGGCTCAAAAAGTCCCAAAGAAAAGTTTCTTTAAACAGGAGGCAGTCTTCCCTCCAGTTTCAGCGTTAATGGCAACTTGCTATTGACTTCTATGGAGTGGTCTTGATGCAAGGGATACAGGATGCTGAAGATGCTGTAGGATTCTGAAGATGCTGTGCAGTTGACTGGGGACTTCCTGAGGCTACTCCTCAGTCCACAGTCCTGGTGGGGTGACTTTGGCCACAGGGGTCTATGTCCCTCGAAGTCATTTTCGATCCAGCAAAAGGTCAAAAGCCATTGGACTGCTGGTCTCTGGACAGAACAAAACTAAGTGTTCCCATCATGTGGTGATAACTATCCTTCTGGGTGACCAAACTGCACCCTGATGACACTCCCGGTTTCAGCAGACTCCGGTGCAACTTTTGAGTGACTGGATTCGGTCTCCCAGGCTGCACTGCTGCAGTGAGTGACGATCCAAGTATCTGGGCTACCAGTACACCTAGCAGGCTTTCAGTTTTTGTGGCCCTGATGTTGGAACAGGAAGTCAGCCAACTGACTCTTGGAGTCTCTGCTTCTGTCTGGGCTCGGGGGATGACTTCTCCACAAGCAGGACACCACAGGCACAGTCCTCTTTGCCAGCCCAAGGAGCAGCAGGTGCAGTCCAACTTCAGTGCAGTCTCTCTTTGCCAGGTCCCAGGTCAGTCCCTCTTTGGTCCTCTTCTCCAGTACAGTCGAAATCTGAGTTCTGGGCACCAGGGTTGCCTCATTTATGCCTAGAAAGTGCCTTTAGGTGAGTTCGCAGTTGCTAGCCAAGGGGCTATTTGGATAGCTCCCGTCTGATTACAACTTCCTGTGAAGTATGGTATTTAGCTGTCCTAAAGTGTTCTATTTTTCCACTTTCAAGATGGCTGAACCCCTCTCTTGGTGTGTGGAGCTTGGTAGCAGGAGATGTTGGGGAACAGCTTTTACCACAACATTTTTAGAACGAAAAACAATTACAACTTATTTTGGACATCGTAATTACTTTTACCACGCAAGTCTTTAACACGCAAGTGTTTACAGCGCATGTGGTAAGCAGTTTATATATTTTGAAGGGTAATTTAAAAGAGTGGGTTTGGGGGGAAGGTCTCCACCCAAAAATATAAAATGTTAAAATATTAGTAAACCTGTAAACCTCATGAATGTTATTTGTTAAATATATATATATATATATATATATATATATGAACAATAAAGTATTAAGGATTAATGTGTAACTATTGAACAGGAGGTGGCAGTGTTAGACTGTGACTGAATTTTATACTAACAGTAAGTGTGGTAAAAGTATGCGTGGAAGTAGATTGCTTGGTGAAGGTATTTGAAATGTGACTGAATGCGTGTTAGTGGTGTGCATTGTAAAATATGCGTAGTAAAAACGTGCATGGTGAATGAACGCATGGTAATGTCATACAACCTTCTCCTCCATCCCGGCCAAGACCTGGAACGAACTCCCCCACAGCATCAGACGAAGCCCAACCCTGCAAGCATTCAGGAGGAGCCTCAAGACCTTGCTCTTCGAATGACCGAAGATGCCCGAATCCCTCCCGTCCTCCCCCCGCGCCTTGAGACCCTCAGTGCGCTCTACAAATCCCTGATTGATTGACAACCGAGGTGTTACTACCTAAGGGCTGCATGCCTACAGGAAACCTGGTATGACCAGTGTTTTCCCCTCACTGTGCCCGACACCCTCCTGTCTACCTAAAACAAAGGAGTAGCCTGTAGGAGGCTGGCTTATTATATGGTGCTCACTTATGTAAGTGTAGCACCCTGCACTAATCCAGACAACCCTTATGGTGATTTTAGTGGTCTTAGACAACCTTAGAAAGCTCTCTAAGGTGGTAGCTGTGTAGAGCAGCCTTCAGGCTTAGTCCGGAAGGAGGGTAAAGCAGCTTGTTTTACCTGATCATAATGTTATTGGTATAGATTAAGGGAAAAATAACCACACAGTGTATTTATAAAAATATGTATTTATTATAAGACACTCGCTAACACATACAAATATCTCCTACCCAGAGATATACACAATGCATACAATACTTTTCAAATAAAACAGGTAAGTAGCACGAATACACAGTGGACCCCAGGGGGAGACCAAACCATATACTAAAACAGAGGGATGCGAATCACGACTCGAGTCAAGACTGTACACAGAGGATGTAGAAATGCTGGGGACCCTAAGGAACCACCCGAGGTAAGTAACCACGAACCCCACGGAGGCTGTGTGCAGAGAGGGAACACGACCGCGTGCTCAAAGTCAATTGGTAAGTGGCGGTTACAATTTTAAAGAAGGACCCTTTCCAGTGGTTCCGAAAAAACCCTGTGGAAGACAAAAGGTTGGAGAGCCACCCCACCCGTGGATACCCTAGGAACCAGGATACCTACACCAGGGAAGCCGGGTGCATAGGTGCGAAGTGGCGTCGGAAACCGCCGCCAAACTCAATGGAGGACTTCAGGAAGATGCCGCTGGCGAAGAAGAGTAAAGTGTCCGGTGGAACCCAAAGGTGGATTCAAGAGGAGGAGTACCTGCAAGCAGAGGGGACAGAGTCTATGCCACTCAAGGAGTGACCAGGAGACACGGAAGACGAATGCCCACCGATGTGTGGTGTTGGAGGAGAGTTGACGGTGACCTTGGAGCTGCAGCTGTGTGGACCAGGCGACGCTGTGGAAGATCAGGAGCTGTTCACGAGCTGTCCCATGTTGGATGTTGAGAGTTGAGGGGTCGGTGTCCGGGAGCACCAACAAGCTTTGGCAACTGCAAACAATGTGGAAAGCGAAAAAGGTGCAGTGTCGGGACTAGCAAGGTCTAAGTGACTCACCACAAACAGGGGAGTCAGAGTAGGCCCGAGCAATCGGGGGAGCCCACTGAAATCAAAGCAGGCCCTCAAGAGGACCCACAGGCCGGAGGCACTGGAGTCGCGAGAGGACCTCGAGCAGCTCACCAAAGATGCAGGCCCATGGTGCAAGAGAAGTGGTGAGGACAAAGATCTTGGTCACAGGAGATGCTTGAGGTGGAGGCTAATTGGAGCCCAAACATCTCTGAGGAAGAGAGCCAACAAGCCTTTGCAACGGCAAGTGGACGCGGTGCACATGGGTTTGGTTCCTGCGGCTTCGACGAGGGATACTTGCCTCAAACTTGGTGAGAAGACAGTGCAGGCCTCGAGAGAAGTGAAGAACCACCACCTGTGTTGCTGAGCCTTTCGGAGTCCGTGGGAGCACAGCATCAGCAGATCGGTCAGCTTTGTTGCGGTGCCTGCAGATGCAGGGAAGTGACTCCTTCAGTTGAAGGGAGATTCCTTCAGCTGTCTTGGATGTCCACAGGCCTTAGGAGGATCCTGTATGGAACACAGGCACAGACGTTGCAGCAGACGAGCAGGGCGACGAGACCAGGAGCAGCAGGAATTCCCTGTTGCAGTCTCGGTGCCCAGAGCAAATGTCCAGCGAAGTCCAGAGTGCCTAGACGGTCAAAGAAGTGGTGTCTTGATATGAATCTTGTCCCACTACAAATATAGGGACCCACCCACAGGTAAGCCCTTAAATACCCTAAGGAAAGGATTGGGACGATTCGGGGGTCCCTCCCAGAGGAGGGGCTGGACAGTGGGGAGTGGAGAAGTGTGGCTCAATGGTTAGAGCGGCAGACCCTGATGCAGAGATCTGGCCCGGGACCAGGGTTCAATTCCCGCCTCGGCGGGTCCTGGGCTCAATTTCCTCGGACCTGATAATTCTCGCCTCGGTGCCTATTCTAATCATGGGTCCCACTCTGCAACTCTGGGCAATAGCTTGCTTAATCTCCACAACGGCCCCAACAGCGCTGGGATGCCTGGCTTCACCCTGGGAGTGCCCAGGAGTGGACATTTCACAGGAAAAAGCCAGGAAGGGTTCCACAGCGGTATGCGTACAGCGCCTAGACACCCCTTTGGGGGTATGGGTGCGCTTTACAAGTACAAATTTCATTTCATTTCATTTCCTTTGTCCAGTTTCGCGCCAGAGCGGGAGCCAACGGCTCCCTGAACTGGTTTGAACTGATGTATGCAAGGAGGGCACCAAATGAGCCCTTCAAGCAGTCTCAGTGGCGCTGGCAAGCGTCCCCACCCTGCCCCAATACACTAAACCCCCTGCTCGAGCTTGGCTCAGCAGCAAGAGGGCAGAAACATGTCTCTGGTCGGCAGCAGCCCTAGCTTGCTGTCCGGTTCTGGAAGGCTGGTACTGGGAGCACTGAGGGCCTCCCGCAAGAGCTTTACAGTGCATGGAATCATAGGGTATGATTTCAACATGTTTGATACCAACCATGACCTGGTCCGTTACAGCCAGTTTAGCGATGGTCATCGCGTAATGACGCATGGCTACTCTATGTATCGTAATGGTTGATGCACTTACAACCTGGGAGAATGGACTCCGAAGGTTGTAGGGGTGTCCTGCTCATGCAGGGGCACCCTCCCACTTCTAACCGAGCACCCCTCCTTCAGGATTGAAAGGCATTCCTTAGTGGGGACTTATAGGTTTTAAGTGCAGTGACCTCATATATAGGGAAAACTATATCTGTAGTTAGTGGTGCTAGCACCAGCTTACACAGGCTGCAATGGCAGGCCTGTAGTCACATTTTGAGTAGTCCCTCACAGGTGGCATAATACATGCGGCAGCCCATGGGAGACCCCTTGAGTACCTATGCCCTGGGTACCTCAGTACCATATACCAGGGACTTATAAGGGTACACTGTAAGAAAGTGGCTCTGTATATACTGCACCAAAGTAAGGTTCAGTGTGCACAGAGTCCACAGTCCCCAGAGGTTTGGCAGAGGCTAAAGTTAGATATAACCTTACTCTCTAAAGTGGTAGCTTGGTCGAGCAGTAAGGCAGTATCAGAGGACAGTGTAAAGCATTTGTTGTACACACTCAGTCAGCAAATGAAGCCACACACTCAAGAACTGAACTCTAGGCCAATGGTTTGTATATAAAAATATAGTTGTTTTATTTTAGAACCAACAATGGGTGTCAAAATATACTTTCTCAGAATGAGATGCTTTAGTTAACTACTGTTCAATTGGCAATAGACTTTTGAATGCAATAGTTACAGTTGTTGCAATATGCAACACAATTTTAAACACAATTATACATTGAGCTCAATGGAAATTTCTGGCTAAATGCAATAGATTACTTTTTGGATTACTTTTCTAACCACGGGACTGGATCTTGGATTCAGTCCCGGGACACTTCCTGTAAACAGGTGAGAAAAAGCGTTTTGGTTATGGTAGTGATTTTTGAGGAATATTACTGTATTTCAAAAGTTGACACTTAGAAACTTTTCTGGGTAAAATTACCAATGTTATCCTAGGGAAGGAAATACAGTTTGCAAGCAAAGTATGTTTACGTTACTTTTGTAATCCAGTGCTGGACTCCTAGGTTCAGCACTGGGACATTTACTTAAAACAGGTAAGTAATTACGTTTTTGTAGTTTGTACGATTTTTAAAGAATATTTGTATGATTCAGAAATCGACACTTAGAAACTTTTTCAACAAAAAGCAGGCAATGATATCCTATGAGAGGAATTTCCAGTTACTGGTAAGTACGGTAAAAATTACTTTTCATGGTCGGTACTGGACTAAAAGATGCAGTACTGAGGTCTCTCCTGATAGTAGGTGAGTAATTCGGAATTCGTTACTGTTGTGATTTTTAAGCAATATTTTGGTATTTCAAAAGTGGACACTTAGAAGAAATTTCACAGAAAACCAGTCAATGGATCCCTATGTAAGAAAATTCAATTCGCCGGTAAGTTACTTTTAACGTTACTTTTGTAATCCAGTGCTGGACTCCTAGGTTCAGCCCTGGGACATTTACTTAAAACAGGTAAGTAATTACGTTTTGGTAGTCTGTACGATTTTTAAAGAATATTCTTGTTTTCAAAAGTCGACACTTAGAAACTTTTGGAAGAAAAAGTGTCCATGTTATCCTATGAGGAAAAATGAGTTATCGGTCTCGAGGTAAGTAATCGGTCTTTTGAGTTAGGGTTCTGGGGTTAGACTCAGGGGTCTCCCAGGGTCAGTGATGCACTGTTGTTGCACCCTCAGCGGCACTAGGGCGGCCGGGTGCAGAGTGTTGAGGCCCAATGTTATCCTATGGAGGATAGGGGGACTCCGGTTGGTGGCGGCTGGCAAGCAGGCCACGGGGTTGTGGGAGCAAAGCTCCTAGGGTTAAGCTCAGGGCACGTTGGGGACCAAGTTAGCACCAAAGAGGCACCCTCAGCGGCACTAGGGCGGCCGGGTGCAGAGTGCTGTTTTGAGGTCGGGTGCCCTGTTGATTTCAATGGAAATTTTCGGTTTTGGTTTTCAGCTGCAGGCTCGGTCCAGGAAGACTTCCAGGAGGAACCAACAGCTGGGCAGGTAAGTTGGAGGGCTCGGGGACGTAGGTGCACCTCGGGTTCCTTTCTCCAGGGCGCAGGGCGTCTGGATGCAGGGGTGTCTTTTGAGGTCGGATTTCACCTTACCGGGCCACTCGCGGTTGGGGGTTCTCCGTGCAGAGGCTGCAGGCGACGTCGGGGAGTCCTGGAGGGGTCAACCCACGGTGGACTCGGACTCTGGAGAGCTGGGGGACCTCGCTGGGACCGGTGGGCCACTTGAACTCGGGCTGTAGGCGACGGGTGCAGTGGTGGTTCCAGGCGTCGGGTTTCTTTCTCCTCAGCAGGCTCGGAGTCTTTGTTTGGTGTTTCTTTTGAACAGAGCTGCTGTTCACAGGAGATCCGGTCTTTGTTGAAGGCAGTCAGTCCTCCCTGGGGTTCTGGAGGTCGCTGGCTGCAGGACAAGACTATTTTTGGCGCAGGATCTCTGGAAACTGCAGACGGGCCGGTAGGGCTGGGGCCAAGTCAGTTGTTCTCTGCAGTCTCCTCTGCTGGGCGTCTTCTTTCGTCCTTTTTCTTCTTAGGTTGCGGGAATCTAAGGAAGGAAGGTTCAGGGTGCCCCTAAATACTAGATTTAGGGGCGTTACAGGTAGGTAAAGGGCAGGGACCAATGGGTCCCTGCCCTGGGAGTGGGTACACCCCTATCCTGCCACTCTCCTGTGGGAGGGGGCAGGAGCCTAGTCCTGATTGGGCAGGGCTCCCCATCTTCAAGATGGCGAGAGCCCGGAGATGTGCTTCACCTCGCCTCCCCCACCTGAGGGGTGGGGTTGGCAGAGGGTGGCACACCCCTTTCCTCCCTTGGTGTTTCCCTCCAGTCTTCCCACCAGGATGGGGGAGGAACCGGTGGGGACCAGTTGCTGAGTACAGCAAGTGGTCTGGGGAAGCTCACAAAGGCGGAATGCCTTTGAAGCTTCCCCCTGCCCATCCTGGGGGAGGGGCCTAGCACCTCACCCAGGACGTGCATTGTTGCAGGCCCGGGAGAGCGGATGGCTCTCTACCCAGGGGTCCAGCAACATGTCTGCTGTGTGGCAGCCTAGGCAGCCCCTCAGACAAGACGTGGATTGTAGGTTAGGTTTAGGGGGTAACTCTAAGTTGCCCTCTGACGTGCATTTTACAGTAAATCCCACACTGGCATCAGTGTGGGTGTACTGTGCTGAGGAGTTTGATACCAAACTTCTCAGTCTTCAGTGCAGCCATCATGGTGCTGTGGAGTACGTGCTGGCGACCTCCCAGCACCATATACTCGGAATGGCAGCCCTGCACTTACAGTGCCCAGGAATGGGCCTGGGTACTGTAGGGGCACAGGGCTCATGCACCTGTGCCCTCACCACTGGCATAGGGCACCCAGCTAGAGGGGTGACTGAGGTATGCCAGGGCAGTGTGTTTGTGGGCATGGCACACAGGGATGTGTGCCATGTCGACTCTCTGTTTTGTTCTGCACCAAGACACTCAGCCTGCAAGGGCAGTGTGTGTGTGTCAGGGTACAGGGCCTCTAAGGGTGGCACAATAAGTGCTGCAGCCCTTAGGGGTCTTCTCTGGTCACAGTGCCCTGGGTACCTAGGGTACCATTTACCAGGGGCTTACCTGTGGCCAGAGATGCCAATTGGGTTTAGGCTGAGTACAGTTTTTAGGGAAGGAACACAGGCCCTGGGTACCTGATTGGCAGGGATCCAGGGCACACCAAGGAAAAGTGCATCAGTTATCAGGCAAAAAGTGGGGGGGTTACTGCAACAGAAACCCACTTTCCTACATACACCAGTAGCCAATCTGGGATGTACCCAAGTACTCACCATAACCAATTTAAGGGAGAAAGCACAGAGACTGGGGTCCTGATTAGCAGGATCCCAGTCACACTAGTCAGAAACAGCATAACACCAGGCAAAAAGTGGGGGAAACCATAAAAGCAGATCCTACATAGTGCCTCTCATATGTGCTTCCCATTTGCCCTTCAAAAGTGGCTTCCCCTTTGAAACTCGCCTTTTGGGCTCACACCCAGTGTGGCTTCTCCTGTTAGAAGCAGATAGCATCTCATCCCCCGCAAGGCCCTTTGTAGGCTTTCCTAGGAGTCATTTACAGTTCTCCCAGGAGGTTCAGAAGACTGTCTTGAGGACAGTCCTTTCTGTGTTTGTAAACTGGCACTGGAACCTTTGGCAACAAAGAGCCAACTTACTAAAGTTGCACTTTGCCCACCAGTGACATTAAATTGGATTTTACCATTAGATCGGATTTAAAGCACTGATTATTTTAATACCTTGAAGTACCAACTTTAGTAGTCCCATTCAGACATTAGCAGTGCTGAAATGCCAGGTTGTAACTCTGCTCTTGCCAATGGGCTACTAGCCTTTCAACAGTAGAAACAACAATGATGGTTTTTACTGTTAGGACCTTAAAACATGAAACTACAGGCCCAGCATTTTAACATAATGGACCCTGCCTTTCGGGCTCAGTATGCCTGCCTTAGGGTGACTTAAAAATATCAAAAAGGAAGGCTTGGACTTAGCCATTGCTTGAAATGGCAAGGTCAAGTTAACAGGGTAAAACAGCTCTACCAGTCAGTACGCAAATTATGGTCAGCAGCAAAGATCTCAAAGACAACAATGTGGCGAACAATAAAACAAGACGAATATCGAAGAGGAAGGCTAAGCTAGTGTCTCAAAAACAGACAGAAAATTACTTCACCGGATGGATGTTAGATGTTGTCAAATTCAGCCAAACCCCGGAGTTCCTGGAAGACCTTCCATCTCTTCCTCCCGGAAAAGAGAAATACAAGCAACTGTAAAAAAGAAATGGGCTGTGGATGAAGTGCCAATATGGTAGAGGAATCGAGGACTTAATTCCTGATTCTTTCTTATATAAAAAAAAAAAACAACAAATGGCAGAGCTGGGTGCCCTTCCTTACATTTAAAAAAAAAAAAAAAAAAAAAGTCAACAAATGCACCAAGAAGCCAAACTTCTGCATGGTCACATTCCTAAAGAGCTTGCTATTTAATATAAAAGAGAATTCCTAACATCTTTAGATCTAGGGGATGCTTACTTCTACATTCCGGTTCATGAAAAACACAGAAGGTTCCTGCGCTTTGTGATTGCAGGCTGCCATAATCAATTCAAAGCATTACCATTCATCCTGAAATAATCTCCTCGCATTTTCACATAATGCATGACTCCAGTAGCAGTCTATCTATGGAGGAGAGTTTGTGTGATAGAGCCCTATTTGAACAACTGGCTCATAAGGGCGCAAATGCATCCGAAGGGCCAGATTATGGCCAAACATACGCGAACAGCTTTATCAAAATGGCTCTGGCTGTCAACATGCAGAAATGAACCTCTACAATAACAGACCTAGGGTGCCAGAATCTTCAGGAAGAAAGGGATTGTGTTTATCCAGTATTTGGGTATCTTTCATATATTCACATGCTTGAATCATTCCCTGTCGTTGAGAGTCCCACGGTAACACAATCAAGGAGTATTTAAATAATGCCATAGGCTATAATGGCCCTGAGCCATGTTTTAATTAGCCTATCTATGTCCTTTTCAAAAAAGGATCAAATGTTGAATGCAGCCAATCAGCCGCCAGCACCCTCTAGAACTCTGCCAACAGAGACAGATTCCTTCAGATTTTCACCGCACGTCGTGTGTGAAGGGAGTCTTCTTGAGTTATACTCCGTTTTCTTCATTCAAGCTTCTGGAATTTTTTCCTGAAAATTTGATCTTCACCAACATGTCAGATTAAAAAAAGGCCTTTTCCGCTCATGTAAGACCTGTGGCAGGAAAAGAGTTCATGTGGACGATCCACACAAAGACTATTTATTGCCTCCACCCCACTCACGAGGTGAGGCATTGCAAAAGCTGTTGTACTTTTTCATCTAAAACTCTGAGGGACAGAGCGGGGAGGCTGCTTTTGTGGCTCCAATCCACTAAGCAACAAAAGTCTTCTGATGAGGACAGTGATGGCTCATCCAGGCCAGATCGCAGGACGACACCCCTGGAGAGGGCAAGAAACACCTCCAACCCTCCCAGGAGAGTGAGAGCTCTAAAAAGGAGAAGCACCATAAAGTTTCGTCAGAGCCTGCATCATCCATTCCCACCACTCCTGTGAGCAAGGAGAAAGAACACCATATCGCCTCTTCTACGGATTCTGGGAGGCACAAAGACAGAAAAACATAGTTGACGACAAGTACTTCAGTCACGTCGACAGCGCTGTCAACGGTAGGAACGACTATGACAGCGGCCATATCGGGCCCCATACCTTCGACAAGAATCTCATCGTCAACATCTTTCCCAGCGACGTCCATCTCGTCGATGAAGACTCTGTCGATGAAGTCCGTGAAGGTGCCGTCGACGAGCACCTTGACGACGACCAGCCAGTCGACGAGTCTGTCGACAATGGATCAACCAAGGATGACACTGTCAGCGACGACATCGTCATCGCTAACACCGGCGGTGACAGCACCGTCGACGAGGGATATTCCTGTGATGGTGCCGTCGACGCTACTGTTGACTACGGTGAATATTACCAAGGTGACGAAGACCTTTCTCCACTTTGATGTATCATCCTTTACTAGGATTTCCCCGTTGCCTCCTTCGCACCTATTGGACTTGCAAGAATCAGAGAATGAGGATGACGATGGAGTATATAGGGTGGCGCATAGTCTGTCCGAAGTGCATGTGAAATGCCAGGATGAAGACTTGGATTATGAGGACGGACAAGAATACTATTGGACCTATCCAGTTCTACCATGCCATTACCAACCTTATGGCTTTCCTCTGGAACCTCGTCCTAAAGAAATGGTGCTTTAACCGCCATCTCCAATCCAAGACCTTCAAGCAATGCTAGCAGACTATGGGCAAAGATTCCCACCTCAAGATGTCCAGATTGAGCCACCACCACATCAGCTGCTGCCTCCAGAAACTCAGACTTTGCCTTGACCAAAGAAGCCTGCAGTGCTGCACACTCCAATACAGACGCCTGACCAGGAGAACCCCTCTTCTTGAGATGAGAGAGAGGAAGGAGAGATCCTAGATCCTCACCCACCTGCAGATCCCTGGGACAGCGGACTTGCCTCCAGAATACATCGTGGGGGGGGTCCACAGCTTGATGGAGATAGCGTCCACCAGATTCCATCGTCCCATGGCTGTGAAACAGAAACAACATCCTCCTGCATGATTTCAAGGAGCATGCTCTATTTATACAATTCTCATAATTGATTGTTTGGCAGGAGGGAGTGAAAATAATGAAGACGCCAGCCACAATATCGCCAGTGCTCCCTTGAATAGATAAAAAGTACTGGTCCCCTGAAGATTTCCCTTCTTTCCTGACTGGTCTTCCGGAGCCGGATTCCGTTATTTCTCAGGTGGTGCAAAGAAGGTCGAAAAATCCGGCCAACCCTATCTCGACTCCCCCTGGTAAAGAGGGGCGTAGGTTGTATATCCCGGGTAAGCGCTTTTCCACCATTGCTGCAGGTACCATCCGGATGGCCAATGCTCTGGCTATCATTGGCCGTTACGATAGGCAGATGTGGTCGGATATGGCATCCTTATTAGACCTCATTCCTGACGATAGGAAACAAGATGCGAGGAAGATCCTTCTAGAAGGTTAACTAGAAGCCTCTGAAAAACTTGACTGCGCTATGGATGTAGCAAACACAAGTTTCCAACAACTGGCAAGCGCAGCTGTTTTAGGCGCCAGGGATGGTTGAAGGCCACCACCTTCAGACTTGAAGTCCAAACAAAGATCTTGGATATGGCTTTTAGGAGGAGAATCTTTATTTGCAAACATGAAATGGGCCTGACACCGGAGGTGGGAAAGCCGTGCAGACAGAGCCGCACCGCTGGGGAACTCAAACTCCCGTCATCCACTGCTCTGCATCGCGCACTTAAGCGCGTCACCACCTCGTGGCGCGGGACGCGCGCGGGGATGTGACCAGGCTGGGCTGGGCCACCCCCTTAACATCTGGCATTAGATCTGCGTGCACCCCTTATTCTGAGATGGCAAAAAGGAAAGGGAAATCTACTGCACCAGGAGGTGAAATCATTAATACTTTGGACTCTTTTTTTTTTTTACTGAGAGCGGCGGAGAGATCGAGATAACGGAGCGGCGTCTCTCGCTGGAAGAGGTAAGACCTGCTCCGGGTCCAACTGGGGCAGGCTCCCTATTAGCCTTGCCAAATCACACAGTAACTTCTAGTATCATTACATCTCCTGATACTGCCCCACTTTGCCAAATTGAAGACAGCCCAGTGATAGAATCCCCGGGCAAAAGTAAAAGGGGGAGGGCAAGAAAAATTACTACAGTAAGGATTGCGAAACCCCCAAACAATACCGACCAACTTTCAGACACTTGTCTCTCACCCGGTCGGAGGGTTTCTTTACCGTTGGCGGACGAACTTTGTCAGAGACTGGAACACATTTTTTCCATCCTTCTACAACCTCTCGTCACTAGGTTGACCAAAATAGAGGAGACCATGACTTTGCTCTCTGACAGTCTTCCCACTACTAGCGAGAGAGGGGTTTGTGGGGGTCGGGAATATGCTCATGGCTCTGAGCAACAGGATTTATCTTTGGCTCACACGACACACTCTGCCGCCCCCTGTGTATTCCACCAGGAGCCAGCATCAACATCTCTAACATTGCCAAGAATACCATCCGGTATTGGCTTTAATTTTAACCATCCCAATGAGAAAGCCTATAATCCTGTGACTGGCCCAGGACAAAGGTGTCCCTCGTTAGTTCAGCAACCTTTAAAGACAACCCCGGCTTCAGCTTCTGAGCACCCTCAACCATTGGGGAGGATTGATGGTAACGTTCCAATAGTCCCACACGCTAACAGTGGTCGCCCAGATGGGTGGGGTATTGGCGCTTCCGAAGGAGGGCATGCTAGCCAACAAGAGGAGCAGGCACCTAAAGCAGGAGTGAGATTGGATCTTCCTCCGGCAACATGTCCCTTTGTTATCGTCCTAGCCAATACACCAGAATTAAAACTGTATCAAAAGGAATCTACAGAGCAGTTAATTAACAAAGCACTCCACTGGTTGGCTAAATTCACAGGGGGTAGATTTAATCTATACCATCACTTTATTATGGCTAGAAGAGTAAATTGGGTAGGAGCTGGGCCAAAAGTCATAGGGGGTGGACTGTATTGTTATGAATTTTGATAACCAGTACCTAGTAGGTGATTTGTTTAGACTGTTGCCAAGTACTCCTTCTCTTCACTCTGACATCTGTGCCCTGCCGCTGGGCTTCTTTTATAAACCTACCAGGTCACTTCCTAATGTACACCCTAAGGCAAAATTTACTCATCTGAAAGAAACACGTAGTGATAGATTCCTTACCTTAGAATATCCCCAGGCGTCAGTCTGGATCCGGAAAGTTTTCGTCAGCAGTACCCCTGCGCGTTGGAAGGTGGCGTTGTGCGGCTCCGCGTCCGTCGTAGGCGTCGTGAACGCCGGGATGACATTGTGGCAGCTACTTAGACGCCGCCCTCGCGCGCTGACGTCAGTTCTTTATTTTTCCGTGCCAGCAAGCGCAGATCCGGAGAGAGCGGTACCCCCAGTCTTTTTTGACTGAGTTTTTTGAGATTTTTTGTCTCACCTTTTCGAGTCGATACGACTCCTGGTGCAGTTAGGGATGCCCGGGTTTAAGTCTTGCGAGGACGGTCATCGGATGATGTCTGTGACGGACCCGCACCGCGTGTGTCTCTTCTGCCTGGGGCGCGACCACGACCCCAAGTCGTGCCCCGACTGCCGGTCCATGGCACTGAAGTCTTTGCAGGAGCGGTCCCGAAAGCTGCTTGAAGCCCGGCAGTCGGCTCTGCACCGTGAAAGGTCCCGGTCCAGAGGGAGGTCGAGGGACCGGTCGCGGAGCCACCACCATCGGAAGTCGTCCGAATCGAAGTCTTCGCACTCGGGGTCAGGTAAGGCGAAGCGCCAAAAGAAGTAAAAAAAAGTCATCGTTCCCCGACTTCCCCTTGCCAGTTGCGCGACTTGGCTGAGGGTGCGGGTGGTGCCACCCCCGCGGCTCCGGCGGAGCCTACGCAGTCGCCGGTGACCTATCCGCCCTTCCCGGGTTCATCGGCGACTCCGGCCCAGGTGCAGGAATTCCTGTCCGCTATGGCTCGCCTATTTGGGCCGTCTGGCCCCTCCGGTGCGCCTTCGGGCCCCGCGGGCCCGACTGGGAGTCCTCGCCCTTTGACGCCGGCGGCTCCGGCGTCGGCTCCGGCCTCGGTACCGCAGGACTCCCGTGGATCCCATCGTGGATCCCGGTCGACGCCGGTTGACCTAGTGACACCTCCACCGACGTCGACCCCACCGGCACCACATTTCGCGTCGCCCGGCACGCCGGACGACGTTGTCCCCGGTTTCAGCCCCGAAGTGGAGACGGTGCCGGAACGGTGTCGACCGACGCCGATTCCGACGCCGTTTGGGAATCTGTTCCCCTATCTCAATCCTCCTCCTTTTAGGCCTGTACAACAGCATGAGGAGGACTGGGAGGGGTCGGAGGACCCTCTCGCTGCTCAATGAGAGTATGACCCGGACTGGGCAGAGGAGTTGGGGGATGCCAGTGGTCTGGACACCTCTCCAGACCTTGGCATGCTGTCTCCTCCTACCGTGGCTACGGAGGAGGGTGCTTCTTTTTCTGTGGTGTTGCGTAGGGCAGCCGGGGCTCTCCACCTCGAGCATCTACTGTGGCTGTCAGGACTAACCTCCTGACGGAAGTGCTTCAGCCAGCAGTTACCTCTGCGGAACCACTGCTGCCCTTTAATGACACACTTTCGGATGTTCTTTTGGGCTCTTGGTCCAGGCCCAACACAGGGGCTCCTGTGGACAGGAACGTGGCCCGACGCCATCGCCCGGCCCCGGGCAACCCCATCTTCCTCTCCCAACACCCCACCCCTGAGAGCTTGGTTGTCCAAGCCTCCGCTTCCCCAAGCGCATTCCCTACCGCACCCCCGGACAGGGAATCCAAGAGGATGGAACAATTTGGGAAGAAGGTTTTATCTTCCGCCAGTCTAGGGCTGCGGTCGGTGAACACCGCATGCCTCTTGGGCCGTTATTCTCACTCTCTGGGGGATACGGTGGCGCAGGTGTTGCTGCAGTGTCCGGAGGAGGCTCGGACACTACTCTCCCAGGCTATTGCTGAGGGGAGAGATGCAGCCAAATTCACGATCCGTTGTGGCCTTGACACCGCCGACTCGCTAGGCAGGGCGATTTCCACGACAGTGGCGCTCCGCCGCCACGCCTAGTTGAGAACAACTGGCTGTCCAAAACACTTTGATGGACATGCCCTTTGATGGCATTCGCCTCTTTGGCACCAAGGCAGACAGTGCTTTGGAGAGATTTAAGGACTCGCGGGCTACGGCCAAGTCCTTGGGCCTTTCGGCCACACGGCCTCCTTAGCCTTCTGCCTTTCGCTCCTTTCGTGCTCGCGGAAGGGGCAACCCACCACGTTCGCAACAGAGCCACAGGCCGGCGCATCAGTCCACGCGCGGACGTGGAAACCGCCGCGGCGGTTCAGGGGGCCAGCGGCCGGGTCAGTCCACCACCACCCCAACCACCACTGCCTCCAATCCTTCCTAGTCCGACCTTTCAGGCCCACCAAACGCCAGTGGGTGGAAGGCTTCGCCATCACCTCCCCCACTGGCGCACCATCACGTTGGACAGGTGGGTTTTGCAGATAGTCCGAAGGGGCTACTCCCTCCCCTTCGAGACTACCCTGCCAGCCATGCCACCTCAATACCACCGCATATCGGGGGATCACTTGGTACTTCTCCAGCAGGAAGTTGTGGCCCTCTTGGCCAAGGGGGCCATAGAGCGCGTTCCAACGCCAGAAGTAGGTCGTGGTTGTTATTCCCACTACTTTCTGATTCCAAAGAAGGGCAAGGGCCTGCGTCCTATCTTGGATCTTCGGAACGTCAGTCTCTTCCTCCGAAAGGAGCAGTTCAAGATGCTCACACTTGCTCAGGTCTTGTCTGCCCTAGACCCACAAGACTGGATGGTAGCGTTGGACTTGCAGGACGCTTACTTTCATATCCCCTTCCTGCCGGCCCACTGGCGTTACCTGCGGTTCACGGTAGGCCACGAGCATTTTCAGTTCACTGTGCTTCCCTTGGGCCTTACCAGCGCCCCTCGGGTGTTCACAAAAGTGATGGCGGTGTTCGCAGCTCATCTGCGCGGATCAGGGGTTTCAGTCTTCCCCCTATCTCAACGACTAGTTGTTGAAGACGGGCTCACCCCAGGCAGTCGTCTCCCACCTCCAGACTACGGCCGACCTCCTGCATTTGCTGGGGTTCTCCATCAACGTGCCGAAGTCGCACCTGATTCCCTCTCAGGAGCTCCTCTTCATCGGAGCAGTTCTGGTCTATCCTCCCGAACAGCGAGTCCGGGATATTCGGGCTATGTTTCCAATCTTTCAGCCCTTGTCCTGTGTTTCGGTCAGGATGACCTTGAGGCTGCTGGGCCTCATGGCCTCCTGCATCCTGCTGATCAATCATGCCAGATGGCATATGCGGGCTCTGCAGTGGGACCTGAAGTTCCAGTGGGCGCAGCATCAGGGGAATCTGTCCAATTACGTCCAGATCTCGGAGGGCACTGCAAGACAGTTGCAGTGGTGGCTCACGAACCAGCATTGGGTCAGCGGCAGATCCCTCTCCCTTCCCCAACCGGAGCACACAGTGGTGACGGACGCGTCCCTCCTGGGATGGGGCGGCCACATGGGAGAGGCAGAGATCAGAGGCCTCCGGCGGAGTCCAAGCTCCATATCAACATTCTGGAGCTCCGGGCGATCCTACTTGCACTCAAAGCATTCCTTCCCTCTGTCAAGGGGACAGTAGTGCAGGTGTTCACAGACAACACCACCGCCATGTGGTACTGCAACAAACCGGGCGGGGTGGGGTCGTGGACCCTATGTGAGGAGGCTCTGCGCCTCTGGACATGGCTGGAACATCAGGGCATTTCCCTGGTGGTTCAACACCTGGCAGGTTCAACGAACGCCAGGGCGGACAAACTCCGCCGCAGGTGCATGATGGATCACGAATGGAGTCTTCACTCGGACGTGGCGCAAGGTCTCTTTCAACAGTGGGGAGAGCCTTGGTTAGATCTATTCGCCACCGAAGAGAACACGCAATGTCAGCAGTTCTGCGCGTTGGAATTTTCAAAGCGGCACTCGCTCGGCGACGCTTTTCGTCACGAGTGGAGCTGCAGTCTATTGTACGCCTTTCCGCCTATACCACTTCTACCCAGAGTGAAATCCGTATTTGTAAAGCGCGAACTACTCACCCTTACCGGTCTCAAGGCGCTGGGGGCCGTCGTGGAGATTAAGTGAGCTATTGCCCAGAGTCACATGGTGCTGAGCTGCAGCCGGAGCTGGGGATCGAACCGTGAGCCCTGTGCTCCGAAGTCAGCTGCCCTGGCCGCTGCATGATCAGACGCAACCGGGCCCAAGTGATCCTTGTGGCTCCGGACTGGGCTCGAAGAGTTTGGTATCCCGAGCTACTCAGTATGAGCGTGGATCCCCCGATCTGACTGCCTCTTCGGGAGGATCTTCTGTCGCAGCAGCAGGGGACGGTCCTCCACCCGAACCTGTCCAGCCTCCACCTCCTTGCGTGGAGATTGAGCGGCGACAGTTGATTCCATTTCACTTGCCTCCCGACGTCTGTGATGTCATTCTGGCAGCCAGGCGTCCCTCCACTAAATCGGTATATGCCTGCAGGTGGAACAAATTTGTGGCATGGTGCACAGCAAAGGCTGTGGATCCCCTTTCTGCCCCTCTTTCTGAGGTCCAACTGTTCCTTCTCTCTTTAGCCCAGCAGGGCTCTGCTCTGGGCACTATCAAGGGCTACCTTTCTGCCATTTCAGCCTTTCTCAGGCTACCTGATCAGCCCTCGCTTTTCAAGTCCCCTGTTGTAAGTAGATTTCTCAAAGGCATTACTCACCTTTTCCCTCCTATTCCGTTTGTGATGCCACAGTGGGACTTGAATCTAGTTCTTACTTATTTGATGTGCGCTCCCTTTGAGCCGCTTCACAACTGTCCTCTTCGTTTATTAACCTTGAAGACTGCTTTCCTGGTTGCCATCACCTCTGCTAGGCGCGTGAGTGAGCTCCTGGCTCTGTCATGTAAACCTCCTTTTCTGTCTGTTCATCCGGACAAGGTTGTGCTACGCACACCTCCATCCTTTTTGCCAAAGGTTGTTACTGCCTTCCATATCGGGCAAACTATCACCTTGCCCACTTTCTTTCCGCCTCCACACCCTTCCAGAGAGGAAGAGAGGCTCCACCGTCTGGACCCAAAACGTGCGATCTCATTTTACCTCAACCGCACACAACAGTTCCGGGTGGATGACCAGCTCTTTGTTGGCTACGTAGGCACCAAGAAAGGCCGGGCTGTACACAAGAGGACTATCTCCCACTGGGTTGTCTTGTGTATAAAAGCCTGCTATTCTCTAGCTAAAAAGGAGCCTCCGGTGGGGCTGCGCGCCCATTCTACCAGGGCAACAGCAGCTACTACTGCATTGGGACGTGGTGTCACCCTGCAAGACATCTTGCGCAGCCTTCGACACGGTAAATCATCAGTTGATGATTCAAAGACTTAGGGAAGTGGGAGTGGCCGGATCAGCTTTAAAATGGCTACAATCCTTACTTCAAAACAGAGTTTTCACAGTCTTTGAAGAAGAATCCTCCTTTAAACAAATACCTCTGACATGTGGGGTTCCTCAAGGCTCTTCCCTGAGCCCCACTATGTTTAATATATATTTGCGGTCATTAGCAGAAACGGTACACCCCTTTGGTATACAGATTGTCACATACGCTGACGGCACTCAATTGATTGTCTCCCTGACTCAACAATTCCAACAAGGCCACAATCTAGCTGCATGCCTTGAGAAGGTTTTTTATTGGATGAACAATTCATTTTTAAAACTCAATGGAGCTAAGACGGAACTTATGCTGCTGGGGAAGTCTGCCCCCTAAACATTGATTCCTTTTGGCCCAGCTGCCTAGGCCCTCCCCTGTTCCTAAGCAGCAAATTAAAAGTCTAGGAGTTTGGCTTGATTCAAATTTAAACTTCAATGAACAATCACGTAAAGTAGCGGCCTGTTGCTACGGCCTTTTAAGAATGGTTCGGAAGATCCTTCCTTTACTACCTTTTATGGCCAGACGACTGCTGGTCCAAGCTCTTATTCTTTCACGGCTGGACTATGCGAATGCTATCTATTTGGGAGCCCCACTATCTACTACTAAAAGACTTCAAACAGTGCAGAACTGTGCGGCGCGCATGTTGTTAAATATTCCGAGACGCATCTCGGCTAAACCCGCTCTCACCTCTCTGCACTGGCTTCCGGTCTGTCAAAGAATTCAATTTAAGGCAATGTGCATCGTACACAAAGCACTCTTTGATAATGGCCCTTGTTTGACTCGCTCATGGATTCAATCCTATTGTCCTAACAGACCCCTTAGATCGGCGAATAAAGGCCTTATTGTAGTCCCTAAGATTAAACGCTCTCGGAGTGGAGGTCGACTGTTTACATACAATGCAGCCAGTCTATGGAATAGTCTTCCTCTCCACCTACGCTCTGAGCCTAATCACTTTGAGTTCAGGAAACTTTTGAAAACCTCTCTTTTCCTTTGAGTGTCGCATAGCATCACTGTTGTCGCAGCGCTGGGATGCCTCCGGGTAACCACGCGCTCTAGAAATGCTACTTCATTCATTCATTCATTCATTCATTCATCTGTCAGGCAGCCACGTGGGCCTCGCTGCACACTTTTACTAAGCATTATTGCCTTGACAGCCAAGTCCGGAGAGACGGCTTCTTTGGCCATTCTGTTCTCCGTGACTTTCTGGTCTGATCTTGGTTCGCAGACCCACCACCGGGGTTGGTATTGCTGGGGTATCTATTCTAAGGTAAGGAATCTATCACTACGTGTTTCTTTCAGATGAACAAGTTACTTACCTTCGGTAACGATATATCTGTAAGAAACATTAGTAGTGATAGATTCCTTACCGCCCCACCCATCCGCCCCGTTCTGCGAACTGATTTCTAGGGTTAAGGTCATCCCTTTCAGGGCCCTAGTTTCAATGCACCAGTGGTCAGTATCTTGCATGGCTCTGCGTTCCTGGCGCGGAAAGTCGTGTACAGAACTGACGTCAGCGCGTGAGGGCGGCGTCTAAGTAGCTGCCGCGACGTCATCCCGGCGATCACGACGCCTACGACTGACGCGGAGCCGCACGATGCCACCTTCCGACGCGCAGGGGTACTGCTGACGAAAACTTTCCGGATCCAGACTGACGCCTGGGGATATTCTAAGGTAAGGAATCTATCACTACTAATGTTTCTTACAGATATATCGTTTCTGAAGGTAAGTAACTTGTTCATTACCCCCATCTCTCCTTTAATCCACACCTCCCCCATTTAACCACACTGGTACCTCTTACCAATAGATTTAACATACTGGGGAATATGGCTGAATGTGATTGACTTGCTGACCCACATGCAATATTGTCTAATGACCTACATGTAGAGCTCCCTAACGAAAAAGAAACGGTCCCTTCCTCTCCACCCAAATCCCAACTAAAATTATACCCCCAGAATGATTCCCTTCCCCTCCCTCAGACTTTAGACCATTTGGGAATTGGCTGGGAACACGCAAAAGTCATCTCATGAAATATAGCGGAATATTACCAAAAAAAGAGTAACCTGGATTGCCTGTCTCTGATATCCCTCTATGATATAATGTGTCTCCAGGAAACCTGGGAAAGTGATCACATTTACCTAAATGGGTACCGAACATTTCAGACACCTGCAATACTGTCGACTGCTTGCCGCTATAGAGGAGGATTGGTAACCTTACTCTCTAACACACTTAGCCTAAGAGTTGCCCTTGGATTCTTATAAACCTTTATAACAACAACTTTGAAGCTAACCGAGCGATGATCTTGGACCCTTTGGAAAAAGACAATGCCGATCTGGGGAAAGCATATCGCTTACAGTGTGATATAGTTTGGTTGGGCGATTTTAATGCCCATTCCTGTAACTGGGTTAATTCACCAGCCTGTGGGTTGACTGATGCTGATGGGGATCCTCTCCCCCATTTCTCTCATAACGCATATGGTAATCCCCTTAATAGGTTATTAACAACAAATAGTCTAGTGATGATAAATCCATCTGATATCACAACTGGACAATTAGATTTCTCGTTCTCCGCTGCTTCTAGCTAAAATGAAAGCAGAGATAATGATCTGCTTAGATCCAAGCACAAATAATGAAATACTGTTAGCTTTTGAGCAGATCCTAGGGGAAATCAAAAATATTCTGCTTCGCTCCACATTTAATGTGAACCGCAGGGAGGTCTCCTGGTTTGTTGATGATTGTGTAAAAGAACTTTGAAACTGAAATATGGCCTTGAAGTCAAAACCTAGAGACCTGAATCTTGTAAAGCTTTTGCGGCAGACATATAAAAAGCAAGGTCAGTAAGGCAAACATTTTTAAAGGAGATGTGGGAGAAGCTACAAAGAGCTGCAGTATTAAATAGTAGTTGGGATTTTTGGTCTCTAATTAATGCTTCCTTTTAAGCGAGGGAAAAATGATTGCCACAGATACCCATGTAGATGAGGAGGTGTGGATAGCACATTTTAAGAAACTATTTGGAAATTCGGAGGAGGCAATTGATTCATTGCCACCCCAATTTTTGTCTAGTTCGGGAGATAGGCTTCTTTTCAGTTTGGAAGAAATAAAGCATACTCTCACCCAATTCAAAAGATCAAAGGCACCTGGACTTGATGGGGTCCCTATTGATTTCTTTCTAGATAATCAAGATCTATGGGCCCCATTGTTCACAACTGTTTTTAACTAAAATCCCCCAAACAGGTGTTCCCCCTTTCTGGAAAACGACAGTTATAATACCCATTTATAACAAGGGCGATAAGGCAGTCCCAAAAAATTATAGGCCCATATTCTTATTGGATTCTACAGCTAAAGTAATGGGCCGGATACTCTTAAATAGACTGGAGGAATGGGCCCAGGAAAAGAGTGGAATAATTCCATGCTGATATGGCTTTAGAAAAGGTAAGGGGACAGTGGACCAGTGCCTTAATTTAAATTTAATAATAGCAAAGTACACGGAAGCCAAGTGTGGCCACTTATATATGGCCTTTATGGATTTGTCGGCAGCCTTCGATTGCGTGGTTCATTCTAAGCTGTGGCTAATCATGGAGGCTATGGGAATTGAGATACAGATAATCAATCTAATCCGTGACCTGTATGCTGAAGCTAAGGCCTGTGTCCGGTTTGGTAAGAAGGGAGAATGCACTAGACACTTTAGAATTCTCGAGGTGTGAGGCAAGGGTGCGTTCTCGCACCCTTTTTATTTGCCTTATATACCAACGCTGTCCAGTCTGTTTTGGTAGGGTCTACTCCAGATGTCCCCATTATTAATTCCTCTCCTGTCCAGATACTCCTCTTTGCTGACGACACAGTGCTGCTGGCATGTACTGGCAATGCGCTGCAGCGCCTCATAGAGGTGTATGCAAACTTTATGAGCAATTTGGACATGAAAATTAACCATACTAAGTCTTTTGTCCTTGTGGCTGGCTCAAGATAGCAGAAACAACCCCGATTGTATGTAGAAGGGCTAAAACTAGAGGTTGCGGACTCCTTTAATTATCTAGGAATCATGTTTGATAGGGAAAATAATTGGCAAAATATGGTCTCTAACAGAGGAAACTTAATGGAAAAAAATGTTGGGGGTCTATTTAAATTTGTAAAAAAAACTTTGGTCTAAACTGATCGAAGTACTAAAAAAGATCTATGAGGCAAAAACACTATCTGTCGCCTCTTATGGGGCAGCTGTTTGGGGCATATCTGATATTTCTAAACTCCAGTGTATAGAAGATGGTTTTTTGAAAAATTTGGCATCCCTCCCTCAATCTTGTTCCAGCTACATTTGCCATTCGGAGCTGTGTGTTCCTTACATTACAGATAAGATTCGTACTGCACCGATTCTGTTATGGCACTCAGTCTGGCAGAAAGAAACTCTTTCCCTAACTAGAGATATCATAAAGGATTCTTTAAAGCTAGATGCCGTAGGTAAAATAAAATGGATAAAATATATTGAGGCTAACCTGTAGGCAGTTGGCTTACTTATATGAGGATTCAAATTCATGTATATTAATAACAAAAACGGAGCTGAAGGTTCGTTTGCTGGCCCATTTTCGTGAAAAGAGACATGAGGTTAATTCTAGTCTGTGCACAGTTAGACAATATTATTTAGCACCTAGTATATCTAATACTAAATCTTCTTATCTAGCATTTGTGACGAACCTCCAACATAGATACATACTATTGAGATTTTGCTTAAACTATATTCCTCTCATGTTATGTCATCCGTCAAAAACTTATGCGATCGCCGCACTTCCTTCTTGTCCTTGTGACATGCGTTCCACTCAGAATGACCTGCATTTTCTATTCTGTATACTAATGAGAGAAATAGACATTTTCTCCCCCTCATGCGAAAACTGAACTTCAGACAATGCCGTCCAGCCCTATACTATCTCCAGTCATTACCTGATCCCTTTGTGTGTTTCTGCTTGGCCTCGTTTTTTCTATCATCTTTAAGTAGGAGGAGACTAAATCCCTAAACTGTTATCTTAGACGCAATTGAAAGGTGCTGGCCTGCTTAAAATCCCTGTATATATCTATGAATTACTGTTTTTAGTCTGATTTTTGCACATTTTACCGTTTTTATTGTTGTCTTTTTAAATTGGTTCAGATGCATACTAGCATAACTTGTAATCTATCCCTTTTTATAATCATTGATCATTTCTGCAGAATATTTTTCATGTTATTTTTATTGTGTTTTTTTTATCAGCATAACTTGTAATGTATCTCTTTCTATAATTATTGATGAAATTATGTCTGTAGAATACTTTTTATGCCGGTATTGTATCGGCAAAATAAAGTTTGATTGATTGCAAACACATCGATGAAGTGCTTCTCTCCATAAAAACTGACACAGCAACGTCATTGGGCACCCTCCAGTATAGAAAGATGCCTTTCAGAGGAGCAAAAGGACACAGGTTTCCTGCATACAGAGGCGGTTTTCAGAGGGCACAGCAATACCATTCCTATCAGGTGCAATACAGGCAGACCTATCCTATCAGGTGCAATACAGGCAGACCCATAGAAGACCTCCCACCTACCGTCAGTCTTCTATGGCTGATTTCTCTCGTCAAGGGGGGGCCACAAGAGAACACCGTCCCAAGGATGAAACAATGGAAGGAAGCAATGATTAACACCGGGTTCCAGCCCCCCCTCCTTACCCATCCCGGGGGTGCGAAGATTTGCAGTTTGTACCAGCAGTGGGAGAGCATAACAACCGACCAATGGGTATTGTATCTAATTGCCTTTGGTCATACTCTGGAGTTCGCAAACAAACTTCCAACTGCTCCACTCAAGGCAGCCCCTCCTCCTCGTCTTCACTTACTGAACAAGGAAGTAAAGATCATGCTTACAAAAGGGACAATCGAGGAAGTTCCATCTCTACAAAGTGGTCAGGTTTCTACTCCTGTTTTTTCTTAATAATGAAGAAGTCAGGGGAGTGGAGACCAATACTGGATCTCAGAAACCTCAACAAGTTCCTGAGATAGCAAACTATAAGGATGGTAACTTAGTCGAGATCCTGCGTTGCCTCAACAAAGTTGACTTTATGACCTCACTCGATCTGGAAGACACATATTTCACATCCCCATCCATCGGAAAAATCGAAAATTCCTCAGGTTCACAGTAGCTGGTACCCACTACCAATTCAAGGTTCTCCCTTTCGGCCTCAAGTCGGCACCCAGAATATTTACAAAATGCCTCGCGCCAGTGGCCGCGGCCTTCCACTCTCATGGTCACCAAGTAGTCCCCTACTCTGAAGGCACCAACAGCAAGTCAAGCAGCCAGAACTACGGATGCTTGTCTCCAGCTATTCAACAAGCTAGGGCTGACAGTGAACATCAAAACGTCTTCATTGATTCCCAGTCAAATAACACCATTTCTGGGAACAAAGTTGGATACAATCTAATGCAAAGCCTTCCTAGCTGACAAACGACAAACCAGTCTATGGTAGTTGGCTATAGCCATCTCAAGAAGAAAGTCCGTTTCGGTGAGAATGTACAAGTCGCTCCTAGGAATGTGCTCATCAGCAATAGACCTAGTACCCTTAGCCAGGCTCAAGATGAGACCTTTTCAGGAAGAGCTTCAGAGACAATGGCTGCAAACCTCGGGATCCTTTGAAGACAGCATTCACGTCACCCCGGCCATGAAAACAGGAATGCGATGGTGTCACAGACCAAATCTTTCGAAAGGCCTCACTTTCCTGCAAGAGTTTCCAGACTACATCCTGACAACGGATGCCTCCATGGAAGGCTAGGGAGTCCACTTGCAGGACCTCCAAATCCAAGACCAATGGTCCAATTCTCAAAAGCACATGCACATTAACAGCCTGGAGTTGAAGGCTATATTTCTCTCTTTACAGGCCTCTCTACCAAGGATAGTAGGTGCCTCCGTACTGGTCCATGTGGACAATACGACCAGTATGTTCTACATAAACAAACAAGGGGGAACCAAATCTCTCACGCTTTCGCAGGAAGCGCAAGAACTATGGAACTGAACAACAGGGTATGGAATCTATCTCCGGGCCAAACACGTTCCAGGCATGCACAACACACTAGCGGATGCTCTCAGCAGAGCTACTGACAATTGCCATGAATGTTAACTCGGCCAATCCCAACTGGACGGAGTATTTGCACTATGGGGGAAACCAGCGCTGGACCGGTTTGCTACAAACATCAACGCCAAATGCCAGTCCTATGCCAGCAGGTTCCCCCTCCCGGGGTCTCAGGGCAATGCCCTTTCAATGCTATGGTCAGGGATATATGCCTATTCCTTTCCCCCCCATCCCATTGATCCCCAGAGTGTTGGCCAAAATGAAGTGGGAGAGTTGCCGCCTGATACTCATTGCACCCAGGTGGCCCAGGCAACACTGGTTCCCCGAACTCTCATCTTTCAGAAGCCAGATCCATACGTCTGCAGCTGTCCCCCTCTCTCTTGATCAGGAACAACGGACAAGTATGCCATCCGAATCACGAGTCTCTACACTTGCATGCCTGGCTCCTGGAATTTAGGGACATGAACGTTTCGCAGGAATGCAGAGACATCCTCTCAAAATCTAGAGCGGAGACTACCAACAAAACAGACCAGCTGTAATGGAAAAGGTTGTGTTTGGTTCCAACGAAATGGCCTACATCCATTTCATGCATCCCTGCAACAGATTTTACCATATCTCCTGTCCATGCCAAAATCTGGTTTAGCTTTAGCCTCAGTCAAAGTGCATCTAGCCTCCATCTCTCGTTATAGAAGAGCTTCCAGCGCCCCCTCTCTTTGCGCCTCAAGCCTGCCCAAGCAAGTTATGAAAGGGCTTTTCCGCACTTTTCCTCCGGTTCAAGCACCTCCCCCGGAATGGAATCTAAACGTGGTCCTTGCACAACTCATGAAACGACCATTCAAACCAATTCATGAAGCTGAGTTGAAGTTCCTGACATGGAAAGTCGCTCTTTTGCTGGCCCTTACCTCAACCAGAAGGGTGAATGAAATTCAAGCGTTCACCATCAAGAAGCCCTTACTACTGTTCAGAGAAGATGCTGTGATTTTAGGGACTAATCCTGTATTTATTCCTAAAGTACCATCTCAATTCCACCTTAATGAGCCGGTCATACTCTGTTCTTTCTTCCCGCAACCATCAACGCATGTAGAGCAAGCACTACATACACTTGATGTTAAGCATTGCCTTAAGGTTTACCTTCCGAGAATTAAGGGCATTCGGATAACTGATCAATTGCTAGTGGCCTACGGCCAAGGCAGAGAAAGAACTGCGATAACGAAGGCCCCTATCGCAAGATGGATATCGACAGCAATACAGTTCTGTCATGTCAAGGCTAACAAACCTTTGGAGTGAAGAATGAAAGCTCACTCCACCAGAGCTGTAGCCACGTCAGCTGCCCTCTTCGCAGGAGTGACTCTGTGAAAGATGTACCGTGCTGCAACCTGGAGGATGACTCGTACCTTCAAGCTGCTCTACTGCCTGGAATCCGCACAAGATGCAGACGCAGCTGTGGGCCAGGTGGTGCTTCGTCATCTCTTCTAACCCTTAGAAAGAGCCCTTTGTTCTCATGGTGTTTACATATGTTTACAAGCTAATGTTTATGTTAAATATGACTAAATAATATGAATTATGTATTACACAGTGTTTTCTGGCATTGTTGCTACGCTGTACATGAAAATACGAGTATATGGGAAATAAGTCACTTTTTTCTTACAAACATGTTCTGTTTTGTTCTCTTCCGTCCTTTTATGTGAAAAAAAAAGGGGGGGACACTTGGACACACTTGGACATCTTTAAATGTATCTATTGTTTACTACACATTTTTGGAGTCCGTATACTTTAGAGGTCTCCCACCATCCACAACAGACAAGATAATATTGGATGTTACTGCTTGCTATTCTGATTCAAGCATGTGAATCTATGAAAGATACCCCAATACTAGATAAGAAAATAAGTTACTTAAATGTAACTATGGTTATCCAGTATTGCAATCTTTCATAGATTCACATGCACCCACCCTCTTCCCCGTAAAGGCTTTTTCTCTATTGTTTGAGGAGATGCTCACTTTTCACTTTTGCTTGGAAAATCTGAGGAAACTGCCTGTGCTGGGAGAATTCTAGCAGCTGATTGGCTGCATTTAACATTTGGTCCTTTTTTTAAAAGGACATAGGCTATTTAAAACACAGCTCGGGGCCATCACAGGCTATGGCATTATTTAAATACTGCTTGATTATGTTACCGTGGGACTCCCATCTCAACGATGGGAAATGATTCAAGCATGTGAATCTATGAAAGATACCAATAATGGATAACCATAGTTACAGATAAGTAACTTATATTCTTCCATATCAAGGAAGAGGAAACAAACCGATTCAGCAGGCGTCCTTGCTAACAATAAAGTCAATGCAACTGTAAGGTCGGTTTAAGCAATGCTAGGGACTGTTTTTTGTTTGTTTTTTTTGTCATTCACCTCAGAAACCAATGTCCATTCTTTCGGCCCTATTTTCGAAAGAGATACCAACCACTAACGGGCTTACTACAATGAACATTATCCTTCCTGCGGCTGTCTCTCTTTCACGGTGTTAACTTACTCCGGCACTGCTTTGATACTCGGAGTGTGGGAAGACCCTAGAGCAGTCTAGAGTATTTTGCTGGTGTAATAATTGGACAAGGTTACTATCTTATATCGCCATTTACCCCTCGAATTTTACAGCATCCATTCTGGGCTATTCATTCGGGTTAGCAACAAATTCCAAAATGCTTTCTTCTTGGACTTTTTCCCCCCAATAGGTCCATCTTTGACATATATACAAGGGATTCCAACCAATCTGAGTGCTGTGGTGGTGTACTACTCGCCCATTTACGACAGATTTCTCTTCTAGCAAGTAATATTGCATAGAATAGTAAATCCCTAAAGGCACCCATAAGGCCATCCACCACTCCAAAGATAACCAATGAAAGGCTTACCTTTATTTGTTGACCCAAAATACCTGTCATTGATGTTTCCACTTTATCCCAGATTACTTTGTTAGCTAGGCATTCATAAAACATATGTACGTCCGTTGCCTTTACCAAACCACATTTAGCACAGCTGGTTCGACTTCCTTTCCCCATCTTTGATAGTTTTTCGGGTGATATGTATGCCCTGTGGAGTGCGAAAAGATGGTTTCTCCTTAAAAAGGCAGGTTTAACAATGAGGTAGGGTGTGCGCATCGATACTTGCCAAATATTCTGCAGCTGCTCCCTCGGCAAGTAGTTTTTCCACAATTCCTCCGCCAACGTGAATGCTCCATCTATAATATCCTGGATGTGCCAGTACCAAAGTGCGACTTCCTTTTTACCTGGTGGTTTTGTTACCAATTGTTCCTTCAAGATGTTGCCTACCCCCAATGCCAGTTTCCTGCCTTGTTCCCAGCTTTTTAGTTGTAAAAATTTGAACTTTGAGAGAGTGCCCTTCATCAACCCGTTAAGGTCCTGCCAGGATAACAGATTTCCCTCCTAAGTTAGGTCCCCCAGATCTTTAGGTCAGCATTCTTGATGGATAGCGCCAGCTTATCTTTGAGGCACTCTGGGGTCCCAGGGAATCCCAGATCGGGGCAAAATGTGAATAATAGTCCATTTTCAAAAGGCGTCGAATATGGTGCCACATTTTTGCCATTGCTTGTAATACCTTCAATTTGATCTTCTTAAAGAATTTTGGGTCTCCGAATTTAAAAAAGAAGCCGTCTGTATCTGTTTTACATTCTTTTAACATAGCTAAAAACATTAAACCTATTATAGATCCGTCAGGTATCTTTGCGAGCATTCTGGAATTTTTTTGTTGGAAAGCCCATGCATAATATTGTATATCTGGCAGGGATAACCCTCCTTTCTCCCTCCTCCCCTGTAATTTCTTCCAGGAGATCCTAATCCCTTTATTGGCCCAGATAAATGAATTTATTGACGGCTGGATTTTGTGTATGGTAGTTTTATCAAAGTGCAAAGGTATGGAGTTGAATATAAAAGTGATCTTTGGCAGTATAGTCATCTTGATCAAACTAACTCTCCCTAGGATCGTTAACGGGAGGTGTACCCAGCCTTTCAGTAGTCGAACGATCTCTGTATATACACTCCTTAAATTAGTTTCGGCAATTGCGTTTGTCTTGGACTATCCTTAAACCAAGATATCGCATTTCTTTTTTGATCCATGGATTACTGCTTACTTGATTCCATACCATAACTTCTGTTTTCAATTCATTCACTGAATACCCCGATACCTTCCCGAATTCTAATGCTATACGTAAAATGATGGGTAGAGCAACGTCCAAATCAGATGGATATACCATGAGGTCGTCAGCATGTAGCGCAACCTTTTTGACCCAATCTCCCTGATGGAAGGGGGGAATGTCAGTTGTGTTTCTAAGTCTAAAGGCCAGAGGCTCCATATAAAAATTAAACAAGAGGGGGGAAAGAGGGCATCCCTGTCTTGTGCCCCTGAGTATTTTAAATGGTGCATTCAACTTCCCATTCACCAAGACCCTTGCTATGGGTTCCTGGTATATTAGCTGTATAGCTCTACAAAATGTATCCCCCAGGTTAAATCTTTTAAGTACCGAAAATAAATAAGACCACCTCACCTTATCAAATGCTTTAGAGGCATCCAAAGTTGTTATTGATAAAGGGGTATCAAAAGTTGTTGCTGAAATCAATAGCCCCGATTAGCTCATAAGTGAGCTCGTGCAGATACCTCCCTTTCACAAAGCCTCTCTGATCTTCATGGATTGTATAGCCCGTAATTTTGGCTAGTCTACTAGCCAATATTTTTGTAAAGATTTTGTAATCTGAGTTCAAGAGAGATATTGGTCTGTATGACTCGCAATTTGCCGGATCTTTACCGGTTTTCAGGATGAGGGTAACTGTGGCTTCGTTCCATGATTTTGGTAACTGTACTCCATGCTCTAGTACCTCACCCATTACTGATGTTAAGAGAGGGGATACTACCTCTGCCAAGATTTTATAAAGCTCTATTGGAATGCCGTCCGGCCCAGCCGCTTTACCCCCTTTACTGGACTGAATCGCCTTAACTACCTCCTCCTTAGTAATCTCTTGGTCCAAAACTTTTTTCTGGTTAGCATCTATGGGTTGGATCGATTCCGCTAGCCAGCCTTCTATCTCGGGATCCCCTAGTTTCTCCTTATCTTCCGTATATAAAATACGAAAGAACTCCTTAAAAGCCTCTTTGATCTCGGTCTCACTATTCAACAAGTTTCCAGTTCGTTCCTCCTTGATCTCCTTGATCCGATTTTTATTCAGATCTGACTTAACCTTCCAGGCTAAGAGTTTTCCTGCTTCCTCCCCATACTCGAAATGCGGTAACTTGCTCGCGTCCCACCTCTTTTTGATTCTTATCTGGAGGATCTCCGATAATTGGTTCTTAAATAGGAGCTGTTTCTTTTCTAACTCCGCTTTGTTTTCCCCTAGATCTGATCTTTTTATCTCCGTGTTTAATCGCTCCATCTCATCCTCCAAATGAGAAATTTCATTTATACTGCTTATTCTTATGGCAGGTTACACTAGTAATCTTACCTCTAATAAATGTTTTTAGGGTATCCCAGACTATTCCGTTTGTGGCGGAGCCGCTATTGATCTCTATAAATTCTCAGACCTCTTCTTTTAGGTTATCTATTACTTCACTATCGGCCAATATGGTGCGATCTAACGTCCACCTTCTTTCTTCACACCTAGTGCTATTTTTAAGCGTCAGGAAGACTGCTGAGTGATCTGAGAGGTGGGCCGCATTATATTCGATATCTGAGATGTCCTCTCTAAGGCTCCAATCTACTAAGAAATAATCTATTCTAGACCTGCTCCCATATTTCTTGTTGTGGAAAGATGTACCCTGTAGATTTCCTGCTCTTTCCCTCCAAAGATCACACAGAGTATGCTGGGTCATCATGGCTTTTAAAAGAGCTCGTGAGTAGGGCGTCGGTATTGTTCTAGTTTTATTTGATTTATCTAACTTTAAATCTAATACTATATTGAAGTCTCCTGCCATAATTATTGGGCCAGAGGATTCCAAGAGATTTGCGAACAAGTTTTTTAATGGCTCACAGTCATCGAGGTTTGGGCCATAATAGCCTACAATCGTTAATGGTCTATCCTCTACTTTAACATCCGCTATAATCCACCTACCCCCTTTATCCGCCCTCATCTGTGTCACCCACATTTTTGCTTGTTTTTTCACTATTATGGCTACTTCTCTAATATTCCCACTCTGGTCCGTACATAGGACTTGCTGTACCCATCTTTGTTTTTCAAAAAGATCAACACATTCCTTTTTTAATAAATGCGTCTCCTGTAGAATCAGAATTTGGGCAGGAGAATCCCTGAGATATTGTAATAGCCTATCCCTACGCCCCTTCACACGTAGCCCGTTAACATTCCAATTTAAGATCTGAATGGACATATCATCATTATGCTAATTCTACTTAATTTATCTGAAGTGTTTAAGGATTTTTTTATTTTTTCCCGTATGCTCCCCACCCCGTGACACCCTTCTATCAGCCTCCCCCACCCCCTACCCTGGAGAACCCACCCCTGCTTCTTCTTCTTGGACCTGATGTTCGTCCAAATTGTTCTTTAGCTCCGTTATCACCCAGCCCAAAAGAAAGTAATTATAAAATTCAGTGTATATGTGTAGAGAAAACCAACTCATTACTTAGCAACATTAATCCCCTCAACTGCCCCCTCCACCTCCCCCGACACTTTCTAACAGCTCGTCAGCCTCCCTGATGCTCCTTATCATGTGCATTTTATTGTTGTACATTATTCTCAGTGATGCGGGAAATTTAAGTTGTACAGTTACCCCTATTTTTTTTAAAGTCATCCATGCGTTTGCCTAACTCCCATTGTCTATCTAGGGTGGCTCGCGATAGGTCTGATCTTATTTCAAATGGGAAGTCAGGGCCTTTCAAGGATTTTAGTTTTAATGCGGACCCAATGAATTTTCTCTTTTAATGCGTATGTCTGAAAGTTAATGAGGATCTTTCTTGGCTTCACTCTACCCAGGCTTTTCCTAAAGGGGTCTCTGTGGATTCTTTGTATATCTTTTATGATGTCGGCCTCACTCTCCTCTACCTGAACTGCAGCTTTTATGAGAGCTACCACATAAGATTTTAAATCATCCCTCTCTTTTCCTTCAGGTACATTTAGAATTCTCAAATTCTTCCTTCTGGAATTATTTTCTAACTGCTCCAATTTTTCTTGAAGTCCCTGCTCATCCCTACGTAGTGCCTGAAGCTCCGTTTTGCTAGTCGCAAGGTCTTTTTTAACTCCTCCACAGTATTTTCAAGTGTTTCTGTCCTTTCAGATAGTGTCCAACTTTTTCTCCAATGTTTTGCAAAACCCGCGTATTTCCCGCTGGTTTGCTTCAGATACTGAGAATCCATTCCTAATGTCTGCCGTAAGTAATCCCAACATCGCATCTAGAGAATTAACCGATGGTTCCACCGGACTCCCACTTTCAGGGGGTTTTGTACTCCTAGCTGATATGTGTCCTCCTCCTTCATGTTCTCCATCCTGATTGCTATTACCATTACTATTTGCTCTATCTAGAGTGCTTTTAACGCTTTCATGGGATTTACCCTGACCAGACTGCTCGCCACTCTCCATATCTGTAACTAAGATGTCTGAGACAGCTATAGTCCCCCGTCCCTCCGTTTGTGGGGGTCTCTTTAATGTGAGTACTGATGACTGTACTTTAAAAAACGATCTCAAAGATGGTGTAATCCTTGGTTTGGGATCTGTAAGCTCTTCCTTCTTTTTGTTTTTGTTTTTTGCTTTCTTCCTTTCTTTTTTACTTCCCGCCTGGATTTCTCTCTGAGCAAACCCCTCTGGAAACTTTCAGAGGTAGTTGGACTAGATGTAACACTTAAATCAAATGATGTAGTCTGCCTCCCCTCGGTATCCACAAGCTTTACACCCTCTTTCCCAACTAATTTCTGCCCTCTTGCTGCACAGGAAAAGATCCCTGCATTAGCCCCCCTACCTTCCAGGTCTTGGCTTCCTTCGTTTCTAATAGCCGCAGCCGGCTGTTCACCCTCCGAGAGTAATGTAACTCCTAATCTTCCAGAGTGCACGGCTGCAGCGTATGTGCTGACGCTGCCTCCCCTCGTACAGAGGAAGCCTCGCGCTGCTGCCCTGCGGCTCTTTCTGAGCTCCAGGGCGGCCTCAAACCAACGCGGACCGGTGTCCGATCCTGGAAGACAGGCGGGGAGACTGGGGGCCGGCAAAACCAAAGAGACACAAGCGGTAAGGCACATCAGGATGTCGTCGAGTTGTTAGAACTGAAAAAAAACTGCATTTAGGAGGCATTAGAAGGCAGTAGAAAGCGGCATTCTCGAACGCTGTGGCTGGGAGCTCCGGAGCTCTGCGAGCTACGTGGCCGCCCCCCTCCCCCCATGCTAGGGACTGTTGTCATGCATCCTACATATATCACGCTATTGATTGCAAATAAGATTAGTTGAGAAAGAAATGAACATTCAATGTCAAGAAATCCATGAAAATTGGGATGCCTTAACATTTATTCCAAAAATGAAGTGTGCCTTGCAGTGGTCGATGACAAAAGACAATATTTCAATGACCAGCCTTTGCAGCATACAAGGCCACAACTATAACCAATGCTTTACTATTGAAATGGGGAGCACATATGTTGGATATGGACCAAAAAAGAAGCTCAACGCCAGATCAACTTACTGGAACTCTAGGCAGCAAGACTGGCTCTGGAGTGTTCTTTCCAGGTGGGCAACACTTTCAACTTGTATTATATCTGCAGACAAAGGAGTAGGAGAATGCTGCCATTGTCAAAAGATACTCTAACAGTCTGGATACTGGCAATCAATAACCAAGTCAAACTATCAGCGGAACTTACCCCTGGCTTACGCAATGCACCAACAAATCGCATAAGCATGGTTGTTCCCAGCAGAGTCCCATAAGTGAGATTTAGATGACATACAGTTGCATCTAATATTTCTCCAAGCTTTGGGACATGCCAGTTCAATCTCCCAATACGGCTGAAGCTAGATGCCAGACTGGCTTCAAAAAGCAAAAAAAAATACTTCACTCCACCCCGCATTCCCTTCAGCTCATGTCCTATCTCCTCAAGACCTGGGGATGAGCCAGAAGTCAATACCAATGGATTATGAAAGAACCATCAAAGCAGCTAGAGCTCCTTCAACCATTAAAATATATAACATGTAACACAAAATGCAAACATGTGTATTTTGGGCAGCTAAAAAAACTGAATCCAGTAGAAATGCTTCCCCAATAATTCCTTCCATGTCTCATTCATTTAGCAATGTCTGTCTTATCCTTTGCTGTTATAAAGGTTCATCTGGCAGCAATTTCAAGGTTTCTACAGCGCCCGTGCACAGCGTTGTAATATTCTGAAATAACTGCAGAATTCATGAAAGAACTATGCAAGACATTTCCTCCAAAGCACAAATTGCTTCAGAATGGGAGCTAAACACAGTCCTTGAGGCTCTTGTGCTTGCAACTCTTGAGCCAACTCGGAGCATCTATTCAACTACTATCATGGGAAACTGTATTTTTACTAGTCATAACATGCCCTGGATGGAAGAGTGAGCTTCAGGCTTTGTCAAGCAAGGAACCTTTAAAAAGTGTTTCCCCTCACAAGGTGACGTTCACTACAAATCCAAAATTCATTCCTAAGGTACCAACTACTTTCCACTTGAAACAAAAGATACTTTTTCAACATTTTTTCCGAATCCAAGCACCCTGGCAGAAAGAGATATGCATTCTTTAGATTTAAAAAGATGTTTGAAGTTTTACATACACAGTACTAAAACACTCCATCAGACACAACAGCTTTTTGTAGGTTTTGGACCTGTAAGTTGAGGAAAATCGATAACAAAACAAACTTGCATGATGGATTTTAGTCTGCATCACGTTAACTCAACTCCATAAATCAGCAACTTACCAGAGCAGGCCTAGTTTATTCTAGTAGGGCAATGTCTGCTACATCAGCTCTTTTCATAGGAGTCCTGCTTAAAGAGACTTGCAAGGCTGCAACATGGAAGGCAACTCATGCTTTCACAAAACACTACTGCATCGATACAAAAAAGGATGAAGTGGCTGTGGAAGGAGCAGGGCTAAGTAACCTTTTTACTTAAGGTAAACCTTATGCCAACCTCCGCTTTTCATGCTATCAATTGCTTTGGTAATTTTAATTCAAGTATGAGAGTCTATGAAAGATCCAATGCTGGAGAAGGAAATTACCTGCGTCCCTATAACTCCAGTTCTCCATCATTATCTTTTATAGCTTCACATGCAGCTCATCCTCTTCCTCTTTTCTACGATGAGTTTTCTGATATTAAATTTACAATTAAAGGTTAGGAAATCTGACAGTTGGAAGCCTCTGTAAGGGGTAGGAGCTGTGGGTGCTAATCTCTGATTAGCTGGAGTTTGGATCATGTACAATTATGTGAACAGTATATAAATGGTCTAGGTGAAGTTCAGGGTTATTGAGTGTAAGGGACACATATGCGTTAATTTTTTTTACTGAGGTTTCCCAGCCTGATTAGATGAATAAGTCAAGTTTGTGAATCTATGAAATATACCATCGCCGAGAACCGGAGTTACAGCTAAGCAATTTATTTTCTTAAAATGATTCAGGTCTGAGGTCACGGAAGGAGAAAAATTAAGAAACTGGTGTCAGCTCCCAGTGGTGGTGCCATATGTGGCACCACTATGTCATCTTCGCAGCTGTCCGCTCTGCTTGTCCACACGCAGGAGTAATTTTGGGAGAATTTACCTGATCCAGTCTAGTGCCTGAATATTCTAAATGTAAGGATTCTGTGGTTAGATAAAGGTTCCACCAGCAAGAGCGTTACAAAAGGCAAGTAACTTGCTTATTATAATTAAATGCGCAAGAAAAGCTAAAGACCAGTGTTCAATAAAAAATAAAAGTGTGGATCAACAAAGAGTGATTTTTGATGTTGCTTCTCCATCAGATTTTACAACAGCTAAAGATAGGGACTAGATGTGTGCAGTAGACTTGCAAGAGAGGTGCTTCCAAATTCCAGATGCGAGAAACCATAGGATGTTCTTGTTTAAGGTGGCAAAGTCGCAATATTGGTATGAAATTCTTTCTTTCAGGCAATCCTTTGCTCTCAGAACTTTTTCCAAGTGCATGGCAGTAATTACAGCACACTTTAAAAAGAGATGCACGTTCATCTCTTCGTATCTAGATGATTGGCTGACCAATCAAACCACTATTTCCCCTCCAAGTGATCAGGGGCTCAGCTTTCAAAAATCTACATCCATGCCAATAAATGTACTACCCAAGGAAAAGTGTTTCCTTTGGAGGACAGTGTGCCATTTATAAATTCAAAGTATTCACATCTTCAGAAGATCCAGAAACCAATCCAGACAAACCTCTCTTCTAGGCATCATGGAATTGTGCATGTTCAGAATTCCAGATGTGAGGCTGAATATAATCTTTTGCAGTATAGTTTAGAGGATTTGTTGATATCAGAAGCACACCTGGTGGAAAGACTGTAGCAAGAAGCAATTCAGTCTTTTTTGTTTGCAAAATGTTCATACTCGATCATGGGATTCTCTCTGATAACCATAAAGAACCATCCTTGTGCAGGATCACCGGTACACTGTAGTTTCTAAATAATCTTTAGGGACAAAACAAGTATGTCTGTAAGAGGCACTGTTTTTTATGTTTTTCTTTTGGTTTTCAAATGATCTGACTGTCGATTTGGCTGAAAATATTACTGTATTAAAACCTTTATAAAAACTACGTAAGGGGAAAAGGGAAATGTAGGCTCTAGAAGTCTAAGCACACATAGTGCTAATTTTACACTGCACCTTTATTGAATTTTAAGGCAGCCCACCTTCCCATAATGCATTACAGCATTAGCGAGGCCGTTTTTTTTCTCCCCGAAATGCAGTGGTAAGATCATCTTTAACCGCTTGTTGCCAACACATTTGGAACAATTGGGTGACAGAGAGACTGCACGTGACAGAATAGGGTTAGCAACTTTTCCTTTTCTTTGATGGGAGTCTCTCTGTTATTCATACATAATAGAATAGAATAGCAAGTTGCAATATACACAGTCCTGACAAAAAAGTTGAGCAAGAAGACCTCACCTGCCAGAGTATCAGTGCTGGAGTCTGAGTTAATGTAATAGTGTTTGACAAAAATGTGCCCTGACCTCCAGATTTCTGCTTTGTAGATTTCTGGAATTGCCACTTTTTGCATCAAAGCAGTGATAGATGTTTCCCCCATATCTCTCCTAGCTCCTGAATTTGATGGGGCAATTAGCCTTTTGATAGCAGATAATTGTACAGGACACCAACCCTCTAGCAATGTGGTTATTTTAGATGATTGCATTCCACTACAGACCACTCTAATTTACAAACAGTTGCGTGTTTTTGCAATGTCTTTGAATTTGTCCACATAGTATTTTAGAGCCCTCTGCACATGTAGGGCATGGAGAGATCTAATTACGGGAGACAAATACACCAAGAAGGTCATCAGTAAGATTATTCTGGTTCACATGAAAATCTGATGTTATTTTGGGCAGTAGAAAAGGATGCGCTCTCAAGGAGACCTTGTTGTAGAAGGTAACTAGAAACAGTTCCTCCAAACATAGAGCTTGAAGCTCACTCACCTTTCTGGCTGAAGTTACAGCCAGGGAAAATAACTAGTGTAGAAAATTATCAAGTAACAGACGAGTAAGCTGGTAAGGTAGGAAACGTCTTTATTCTGGTCATCTACTCTCCACAAATGACATGTACTCCCAACATTCTATCATGAACTCACGGAGCATTCCATTAGGCTGGGAAAAGGGGTAGGGCGGAACGTGCCAAGGGGAGAGGGAAAGGAGTGCAGGAAAGGACAAGATTATAACACATCTCCCTTCATATGGAAGGGTGAACCTAAAATGCAAAGGTGGAGAACTGAAAACAAATGAAACTTAATCAGTTTTTACAAGTCTGTCCCCGCTCCATGTCTGTCCATTCTCCAGGCGAACCACGTTTCTACCTATATTTTTCAATTGTTGAGAGGGAAAGAATTTGCTCTGACCTGCTTGGACATGAGTAGGTTTCTTTACCATAACGGAGTTGTCGATTCGTAGGTTCTGTTCTTTTACCCCATGTCTTGGGTCATACCAATTTGTGTACTTGGTTTGATGATGTTTGATGTTCTTTTGACTTTCCCTATGGTTGTTTTCCACGTTCTTTCCACCTTCTAACCATAGAGGGTTCATTTTTGTGCCTGGTTCTCTTCGTTAGGGTGACGAAAGGGGAAATTCCTGTGATAAGATTAGGCGCAGTGTGGTAAGCCCATATGCATTCTCTAAGGGAATCCTCTAAATTGTGGCTGTTTATGATGGCTAGTTGTATGGGTTCTTTTATCATACGGTTTGTTCTTTCCACTAGGCCATTTGCTTTTGGGCAGTATAGGAGCAGTCTTCTCGTGCTTAATATTGAGTTCCTCAAGAAATTTCTTAATTTCCTCGGATGTAAACTGTACTCCGTTGTCAGTTACGAGGACAGCTGGTATTCCTTCATTTGAAAAGACAGATTTTAAAAACATAATGAGACTGCTGGTAGTTGTGGTGGAAGTGAATTTGACATTTACCCAGTGGGAGGTGTAATCCACCAAAACAAACATGAATTTCTTTTGGGATCCCAATGTTTCCATTGGGCCAATTATGTCCATGGCAAGTTTTGTCCATGGCACTGCGGGTACCTCCACCGGAGACAAAGGAACTTTACGTAAGATCTTTGTTTTGTCGCTTCTTGCGCAGCTTATGCATTCTTTGACTTTTATCTCTACCATTGAGTCCATTTTGGGAAACCAGAAATTGTTCCTCACTTTGTTTTTTGTGATGCTTCTTCCTAAATGTCCCTCATGGGCCAGATCTATTATTTTGTTCCTGAGGTCAGAAGGCGGCACAATCTTCATGTTGCGGTACACTTTATTGTCAATAATGGTTAATTCATGTCTTGCTTCCCAAAACTTTCATTTCTTCATCAACCTCATTACACTTTTCTGGCATGCCGTTTACTATTAGTCTTTTTAGAGAGTTCATTTTTTCATCCTTTTCCATCCCCTCCTCCCATTCCTCCTTGGTAAGGGCCGGCAGTTGGATGGCTAGGATGGGAGTATCCAAAGTATCTTCTTTGGTGTTAGTGTCTAAGGGAGACCTTGATAGATAATCCGCTACCACGTTTTCCTGTCCTGTCAAGTACTCAATTCTGAAACAAAAGTTCTCTAGACCCAGAACCCACTTAGCTATTCTTGGGGAGTCACAATGTACTTGTTTGGGGGAAAACATGTATGTCAATGGTTTGTGGTCAGTGTGGACGGTGAATTTGGTACCCCACAGAAAGAATTTGAAGTGGTTAATGGCCCAGTAGCACGCTAAGGCCTCCCTCTCAATTACAGAGTAGTTACGCTCTGTTTGACTCAAGGTCCGAGATGCGAACGCTATGATTGTCTTGCCTTTATCCCCTTTTTGGGATAAGGTTGCCCCTAACCCTTTGTTGGAAGCGTCCGTGCTCAAAATGTTTTTTTTTTCTATGGTCGAACGGTACCCAGGGCTGGTGACTCTATGATTTCCTGCTTCAACTTGTTTACCATCTCACTGTGCTTGTCCTCCCATTTGAATTCTTGTTTTTTCTTTAACAGGTCTCTTAAACCATCGCATTTGTCAGAAAAATGGGGAACGAACTTGGCCATGTACTCAATGAGGCCTAAAAAAGACTTGAGTTCTTCTTTGGTAGTAGGGCACGGGGCGTCTCTCACAGCTTGAATTAAACTGTGTTTAGGTCTCAGGCCTTCTTGGGAGATGGTGTGTCCCAGATAATCTACTGCTTCTACTTTGATCTTGCATTTGTCAAGTTTAACTGTCAATCCTGGCTCTGTCAGACGTTTGCATACCATTTTAAGGATGTTATCATGTTCTTCGGCGGACGAACCATAAATCAATATGTCATCTTGAAAACACAGTGTTGGGGATGCCACTCAGCACTTGCTGCATCATCTTTTGGAAAACTGCGGCAGCAGAAGCAAGTCCAAATGGCATCCTAACGAACATATATGCTCCAAAAGGTGAAGAGAATGCAGTCAAAGGCCTAGATTCCGGGTGTAATTCTACTTGGTGGTATGCCATGGACAAATCGATGACCGAGAAAAATGTGGCTTTCCCCATGGTACTCAACATTTCGTTTATATTGGGAAGAGGAAATCTGTCGACCCAAATACTGTCATTAAGGCTGCGTAAATCAATACAGAGGCGGATACCTTCCCCATTAGCCTTAGAAGCTATGACTATGGGCGCCAACCATTCAGAAGAGTCAATAGGTTGTATGACGCCCATTTGACACAGCTTGTACAGCTCATTCTTAAGAGGTTGCCTCATGAGAAGAGGCACGGGGCGGGTTTTATGAACCACCGGCTTTGCTCCTTGTTTGACTTTTATTTTATGTTGAAAGTTCCTCAAAAGTCCCAGTTCATCAGAGAAAAGATTAGGAAACTCCTCCATTCAGACTCTTCCACTAGGATTACTTGATCCCTATTGTTGGGGTCCAGTATAATGCCTTACTCCTTCTGGTGTTGCCAGCCTAGGAGATTGGACCCTTCCTTTACCAGGTATACTTTGCCCACAGTGGACCTTCCTTTAAAAAATATTTGAGTTTCCATCATACCTACCAGAGGAATGGGATCTTTGGTATAGCCTTCGGGAGTCATGTCCGGTTCTAATATTTGAGTACTTTGATCTCCCAAAATCTTTTGAATTCGTCAATGTTTAACAAGGTAAAGGGTGAACAGGAATCTGCAAACATTTCTACGGGTCTGTTATTGAGTAGCACCTTACACTTGGGGTATTCCGGTCTGGTACCGCTGGTTACACTTTTTACTTGAAATACAATTTTTGGTGGTTGTTGTACACTCTCAGCATTAACTACTTTGATTTGACTGTTGTCTCCATCCCTACAAACCCTGGCTAAATTACCTCTGTTATTGCATTTTTTGCATGTAACGTTACGGGCAGAACAGTGAGGACTGTTGGCCAAATGGTTATTACTTCCGCATCGATAACATTTTAGACCCAAGTGTTCTCTCATAGGCTTGTTGTTGTAATCCCCTTTATTTTTATTTTCAGGACGTCACCACTATGCTCTTCTACATGTACAGAAGTGACTACGTCTTCAGTTACTTTTATTTCTTTCATGCACTTAGCCGTGTGCTCAACAGCTTGAGCTATGGAGATAGCTTCTTCCAGTGTGGGATTTTTGGCTAGTAACTTTTCCTGTATACGATTGTTGCTCGTGCATCTGACTAGTTGATCCCTTATCAAGGAGTCATTCAGTTCGCCAAAATCACACAATTGAGTGAGGCCTCTTAACACAGCTATGTAACTCTTGACCGATTCACTCTTACCTTGCACACGGTTGAAAAATTTATGCCGTTCAAGCACTACATTTATTTTGTCCCCAAAATGCTTTTCCAGTTTTATAAAGGGTAATGTCATACACATCTAGGTCATCATCCTCTTCTACCTCCGGTTCTGGTAGTGTTTCATACACCTTGCGGCCATACACTCCCAAATTATGTAATAGAATGTGTTGCTTGCGTACCGCTGAGAATCTTTCCGCACCCATGGCAATCAAGTACGATTCGAATAACTTGGTCCATTCCTTCCAATGGATCTCTGGTTCACCACTTTCATTCAAGAAGGACGGTGGTTGACTGATGCCTGGGGTACCCATACTGGTAGATAAGGGAAGAATAAGGATAAGGGGAAACGATAACCTAAACTTATATGACTGTGAGGACTTGAGAGATGTCCACCATATGATGACAAAACCTCCCCCTTTTGTATTGGAGTGCGTAGTATAGTGGTGACAGTACCAGCCTTAGAAGAACGGTTGAGGGGAGAGAGATTAAGGATGTCAGTATAAAGGATCATGTAATTATTGCCACACAGGTGAGTACGCACAAAGGTCAGTAGTCAGAATAGTAGGAGTGCGTAACACCGTGAACGTAACCACACCGTAGAACTGTAAGGTGTGCGCATCACCGTGAAGGTAAACGCACAGTATGATAGTAAGGTGTGCGTATCACCGTGGCGGGAGCGCTGAACAGTGAAAAACTTGACCAAAAAGTAGAAATATTGACAAGTGGCAGCCAGAGGCAACAGGATGGCACTACCGTAGAATTACTGACTGCTGACAAAGAAGTCTGAGGCGGCAGTGTAGGGTGTGCACATCGCTGGCAGGGGAGTCTGAAGCGGCAGGGTAGGGTGTGTGCATCACCGTGAAGGTAAACGCACAGGACGGAAGCAAGGTGTGCGCATCACCGTGGCGGGAGCGTTGACAGTGAAAAATTAAATGACAAGTAGAGTTTATGACAGCTGACAGTCTGAGGCAACAGGATGGCGAGGGAATAAAAGCGCTAGCCTTGGAAATACTGACAACTGACAGGGGAGTCTGAGGCGGCAGGGAGAGAAGTCAAAGCGCTTGTTGCACAAAGAGATGAAAACCTTACTTGGTATCAAGGAGGTTTCGCCGGAACACAGCCACCTGCACAGGGTATTGCCACTGGAACTTCTAGTGACTTGGGCAAGGAAGACTAGCAGTTGACTCCCCGCAGGAGGAGCGTGACGAAACACAGCCAGCGCTCTTCAGACGAAGCGGCGCTGAAGAGACTGGTGCGCCGGTGGTGTGACGAACCACCAACAACGCTCCTCAAAAGGTTCGGCTCTGAGGAGACTGGTGCGTCGGTGCTTGGCGAACCGCCAACAGCGCTCTTCACAGGATACGGCTCTGAGGAGACTGGGGCGCCGGACAAACGTGTGGTGCGGACTCCTCCTACAGGGCGTCTAGGCAGGAAACAGCGTCGCACCCTCCGCTGATTCTGTGAGACGGCGACTTCACTACTCCTCTTGACAGGATTTCTCTTCAGCTGACGGAAGGCAGCGTCGCACCCCGCAAGGATGAGTGAAGCTGCGACGGTAGTTGTTCCTCAGCTGACAGGCTCCTTGGCAATGGCTCACTGCTCGAGTGGGGAACAACGCCTCAGTTGGGGTAGACAATCTTTGGCTCCGCTGGTTGCCCAAAAGCCGCAGGCAGGTATGCTTCCACGATACGCGCTAATACCATGGAGCAGCTGGGAAGCAGTCCACTTAACAGTTAAACGCAGGAATGACCGCCAGATGCACACGTCGTGGTAGAAAACTGGTACAGAAGATATGGCAGACTCTTGGAGAGAGCAAAGAAAGGGGAGATGACCAACTGCCCCCTGCGCAGAATCGTCGCCAGTGTAGAAAATTATCAAGTAACAGACGAGTAAGCTGGTAAGGTAGGAAACGTCTTTATTCTGGTCATCCACTCTCCACAAATGACATGTACTCCCAACATTCTATCATGAACTCACAGAGCATTCCATTAGGCTGGGAAAAGGGGTAGGGCGGAACGTGCCAAGGGGAGAGTGAAAGGAGTGCAGGAAAGGACAAGATTAGAACAACTACCTTCCAGGAAATGTTGCAGATCTGCTTTGTGCATGGCCTCAAATGGTAGGACCCATCAATTTGGAGAGAACAAGATTAAGCTCCACCGCACTACTGATGAGCTGGTGATGAAATGTTAAATAGGTGTCCCCTCCAATTATCCTACAGACTACTCTCTTAAATATGAAACATTCCAGTGCAAGGATTATTTTCATTGCTCTGAGATGGATAAAACACTGCTGAAACTAGAGCGCAACCCAAACCACCTGTCCAAATTTCAGGGCCAAGTATTCCATCCCACCCTGACTTGCTTTTACATGGCAGCTCGGCTCCTTGTTAAGGTTCCTGTTACCCGTGAACCTGCCTAAAGACTTAATGGGCTTTTTTTATGAAGACAAAGAAGCGGGCCACCAGAGCACCATATGACTGTAAATGGGGAGTACCTTTTATTTCTGATGGTAGCAAAGAAATATTAATCGCATTATCTGCAAAGGAGAAGCAGTTCTACCTTGTTTTCTTCTACTGTGCAAAATCTGTGCTCCTATTCTCCTCCATCACTTGGCATCGATTATGGCTTACAGCACGAAAAAAAAAAAAGTGTCAAATCTTAACTCGTCATTTCAGTTATAAAGAATTTCTTAGAAAGGCTAGAGACCTCTTTTTCCCTGTTTCTCAACTCTGCACCTTCTCTGGAGCTTACTGTTACATTTTCAGGATTGATGCCCCCCTCCTTTTTCACCGATACATAATGCTTCATTGCAGTCTCTTTTGTAGGACTCCTATAATTGAGATGACTTTTGCATGTACAGTAAGTGAGATGCAGGCTCAGTTCAGGAGCCTTTTTTATTCAGATAGAGTAGTGATGAGGGCTCAACAGTACTTGTTACCTAAATTGTTTTTCTAATTTCACTTAATTCTAATATTTTCATTAGAATTAATCTTATTACGAAAACCTAGATCCCTGATGGAGTGATCTTGTCACATACTAGACATAAGAGTTCTTAAATTCTATTATATCGGACAAAACCCATTACAAATTCTAGTCCCTAATTTATAAATTATGGTCTTACAAGAACAGGTTATCCTACGTACAAAGAGCTCATTATGAGGTTGATCCTTTCTTGCTCCATTTGTTGTTACCTTGAATACAAGTGTTTGCTAAGAAGATGAAAGGCTCCCTTAATGAGAGGAAAATCTGATTAATATCTGGTTAGGAAATGCCACAGTACACAATATTTGCAAAGTCACAGTTTGTAGTTTGATTCAAATATTTGCTAAGCATTTCTGTTTTGCTACAAGTACTAGGGAAGATGCTTTAGTTGTCAGTATAGATCTAAACCACAAAGACTAGTTACATTCTTGTAATCCTACCTTTGAATTTTAGTCATAAACAACTCGCCTTCTGCCCCAGATTGGACTTTGAGATCCTTGCACCTAAATCTTTACAGTCAAAAGAACTTCAAGTTTAGAGAGGCCGGCTCTTTAATGTAGTAGGGGTCGCGGGACCTTTTAACTGACCAGCTGGAAGAAGCGGACTGGCGAGAGGACCTGGGTGTTGCCAGTGGTCTGGACACCTCTCCAGACACTGGTTTGCTTTCTCCCCCTACCGTGGCTCCGGAGGAGGGAGCGTCCTATTCTGTGGTGGTGAGAAGGGCGGCCGAGGTCCTGGGCCTTGAGCTCCCTTCGGTGGCAGTCAGGACTAACCTCCTTACAGAGGTGCTTGGCCTTCTAGACCTCAGGGCCCTCAACCGCTTCTCCAGAAGGAGAAGTTCAAGATGCTCATGTTAGCTCAGATCCTGTCTGCCCTCGACCCCAGAGACTGGATGGTGGCGTTGGACTTGCAGGACACTAATTTCCACATTCCCGTCCTGCCACCCCACAGACACTATCTACCATTTGCCACGAGCACTTTCAGTTCACTGTGCTCCCCTTTGTCCTTACCAGTGCCCCTCGGGTGTTCACAAAAGTGATGGCGATGGTCGCAGCTCATCTGCGCAGATCAGGGGTTCCAGTCTACCCCTTTCTAGACGACTGGCTGTTGAAGGCGGGCTCGCCCCAGGCTGTCGTCTCCCACCTCCAGACTACGACGGACCGCCTGCATTCGCTGGGGTTTACTATAAACGTGCTGAAGTCACACCTGACTCCCTCTCAGACGCTCCCTTCCATCGGAGCTGTTCTGGACACACTGCAGTTTCGGGCCTATCCTCCCGAACATAGAGTCTGGGATATTCGGGCTTTGATACCGATGTTTTAGCCTCTATACCGGATTTTGGTGAGAATGACTCAGAGGCTACTGGAACTCATGGCCTCCTGCATCCTGCTGGTGGAGCCTTGACAGGTGGGATATGCAGGCTCTGCAGTGTGACCTGAAGTTGCAGTGGGCGCAGCATCAAGGGAATTTTTCCAACTATGTCCAGATCTCAGAGGGGACTGTGACACAGCTGCAGTGGTGGTTAACAAACCAAGATTGGGTCAGAGGCAGATCCCTCTCCCTTCCCCAACCAGATCTAATGGTAGTGATAGATGCATCACTTCTGGGATGGGGCAGCCATCTCGGGGTGGCGTAGATCAGAGGCGTCTGGTCTCCGGCGGAGTCCGGGCTCCATATCAACCTGCTGGAGCTCTGGGAGATCAGACTGGCACTGAAGGCATTCCTTCCCTCTCCCAAAGGGAAAGTGGTGCAGGTGTTCACAGACAACACCACCGCCATGTGGTCTTCAACAAACAGCGCGGGTGGGGTCGTGGACCATTTGTCAGGAGGCTCTTCGCCTCTGGACATGTCTGGAACATCACGGCATTACCCTGGTGGTTCAACACCTGGCGGGTTCTCTGAATGCCAGGGTGGAAGAACTCACCCGTCGGTGCTTGGTCGATGACGAATTGCGTCTTCATTCGGAGGTGGTGCAAGGTCTTTTTCAGTGGTGGGGAGAGCCTTGGTTAGATTTGTCCGCCACCGAAGAGAACGCGCAATGTCAGCAGTATTGCGCGTGGGAGTTTCCAAGGCGGCACTTGCTCGGCGAAGCTTTTCGTCGCAAGTGGAACTGCGGCCTCCTGTACGCCTTTCCGCCTGTACCACTTCTGCTCAAGAAGATCAAGCGTGACCGGGCCCAAGTTATCCTTGTGGCTCCGGACTGGGCACAAAGAGTCTGGTATCCCGAGCTTCTGAGCTTGGCCATCGATCCTCTGATCCGACTGCCCCTTCGGGAGGATCTTCTGTCGCAGCAGCAGGGGACGGTCCTTCACCCGAACCTGTCCAGTCTCCACCTCCTTGCGTGGAGATTGAGCGGCAACAGTTGACAGCTTTTGTCCTTCTGCCCGAAGTCTGTGATGTCATCTTGGCAGCCAGGTATCCCTCCTCTAAATCAGTATATGCCTGCAGGTGGAACCTGTTTGTGGCATGGTGCTCAGCAAAGGCTGTGGATCCCCTTTCTGTTCCTCTTTCAGAGGTCCTTTTGTATATACTTTCTTTGGCCAAGCAGGGCTCTGCTCTGGGCACTTTCAAAGGTTATCTTGCAGCTATCTCTGCTTTTCTTCGGCTGCCAGATCAGCCATCCTTGTTAAAGTCTCCTACTGTTAACAGATTCTTTAAGGGCATTACTCATCCGTTTCCTCCATCTCTCTTCATAATGCCCCAGTGGGACTTGAATCTTGTTCTCACTTTTCTTGTGTGCTCCCTTCGAGCCTCTTCATAACTGTCCCCTCAGGCTCCTCTCTCTCAAGACTGCCTTCATTGTTGCCATCACCTCTGCTTGCAGGTTGAGTGACCTTCAGGCTCTATCTTCCAAGCCCCCTTTCTTCTCTGTTCATCCGGACAAAGTGATGCTTAGAACGTGGCCTTCGTTCCTTCCTAAAGTGGTTACACCATTTCATGTAGGACAATCTATCACCTTGCCCACCTTTTTCCCACCTCCGCACCCGTCCAAGGAGGAGGAGAGACTCCACCGTCTGGACCCTATACGTGCACTGTCATTCTATCTTGACTGCACAAAAGACTTCCGGGTGGATGATCGACTCTTGGCTATGTGGGTGCCAAGAAAGGCCGGGCTGTTAAAAAACGTACCATCTCTCGATGAGTTGTCCTTTGCATTAAGATCTGCTATGCTTTAGCGAAGAAGGATCCTCCAGTGGGGTTGCGTGCTCACTCCACTAGGGCTACGGCAGCAACCACTGCATTGGCACGCGGAGTTCCACTCCTTGAAATCTGCCAGGCGGCAACGTGGGCATCTCTGCACACGTTTACCAGACACTTTTGCCTGGACGGTTAATTCCGAAGGAACGGCTATTTTGCCCATTCAGTCCTCCAGGACTTTCTCGTGTGAACTTGGTTCGCAGACCCTCTTCCGGGGATGGTATTGCTGAAGTATCTATTCTAAGGTAAGGAATCTACAACTAACAGTATCTATCAGATAAACAAGTTACTTACCTTCGGTAACGATGTATCTGGTAGAGACATTTTTTTTTTTTTAAAGTATTTTTATTGGCATTTTTAAATGTTCAACATACGTATTATATATTCGACATCATGATTAGAGACAAATTACTCAATGACAATAATAACACATTGCAGAGGCACGCAGCTCCATATCCAATAGCAGAACCAGAGAATAGGACCAGCTATACATCACGCAGTCTATGTGCACATGGGGTTACGTTCTAACAATTATCTATCATATAACTGCCACCTTCAAGTAATGACCATAGTTCTTAGTACATGTTTCACCAGAGTTTGTTCACAATAATTTGCATGTGAGAATTTCCATCAGCGGTCCCGGGTACAAGTATAACATTCCTGTTTATCTAAATGCTACTTCATTTATTCAAGAACAATCCTAATAAAAAAAGAATAACGCAACTTAAACAATAAAGAAGTAAATAGGCCTTATGCAGAGGGGTGAAGTAAATCCTAGCTAACATAAAATGCTTGTAGGGGAAGCTCAACGTAATGAAGCTTCCCAGGGAGGCTGGAAGAGTAGGGGGCGAGGCTCCCAATCATTGTCAAAGCTGCCATGTCTGAGCAGTAAGTTTTCGTTGTTCATTTCCCCATAGTCAAATACCATTCAGGTCAACGCCCAGTGCTACCTAAAGGCTCATCAGAGTTCTCAGATTATGTACCTTCGGGGTGGGGCCCCTGACCTGGATCTGAACCTGTCCCACTAGGCGCATGCCCCTCATGGTTCTCCCATGTTGCCATCACCATGCTTCATTGTCCGGCTATTGGATGCTTTCTCATGCCCTTAGATTCCTCCCAGCTGAGTGCTCTACCTTCTGCCCCAGCCCACATGATGACGTCCCTGTTCCAGGTCTCAAATTGGGGTCCTCTCGGGGATTTCCATTCCATTGCAATGCGACGTTTAGCCAGGCCCAACGCGAGATCTATCAGCCTATTCCCAACTTTACGCTTTGGCGGTCTGGGGAAGAGACCCAGTAGGCAAGCCTGCGCCGTGTGGGGCAGCACACTGCCCAACACTTCTGTGAGTTTGCTAAGCACAGCCTCCCAGAAAGGCCACAGGCCTTGACAATCCCACCACAAAATCAAGAACATCTACGACAACTTCGACTAAGACAGCCAACACACCGAACCCTCACCAGACACCCCCGACACCCTGAAGCCAACGATTGACAGCTGGACACCCCTCACCACCGAAGACACACTGAAGACGATGAAGTTAATCCACTCCGGGGCACCCACGGACCCCTGCCCTCACCACATCTTCAACAGAGCCGCCGACACCATCGCACCCATGCTCCGACACACCATCAACCGCTCCCTGGCGAACGCCTCCTTCCCCGACGACTGGAAACACGCCGAGATCAACCCCCTCATGAAGAAGCCCTTGGCGGACCCCACCGACCTCAAAAACTACAGACTCATCTCCCTGCTCCCGTTCCCAGCGAAAGCCATCGAGAAAGCCGTCAACAGCCAACTCGCCACCTTCATCGAAGAACACAACATCCTCGACTCCTCCCAATCCGGCTTCAGAAAAAACCACAGTACAGAAACCGCCCTCCTCGCAGCAACAGACGACATCCGCTCCCTCCTGGACAGAGAGTCAGCAGCCCTCATCCTCCTCGACCTTTCAGCCGCCTTCGACACAGTCTCTCACCGCACCCTAGCACGCAGACTCCACGAAGCAGGGATCCGGGACAAGGCCCTCGACTGGATCCGCTCATTCCTCACCGGCAGAACGCAGCGGGTCAGACTCCCTCCGTTTCTCTCGGACCCTACACCGACCGCCTGCGGAGTCCCCCAGGGATCCTCCCTCAGCCCCACGCTCTTCAACGTCTACATGGCTCCGCTCGCCCCCATTGTCAGATCCCACGGACTCAACATTGTTTCCTACGCAGACGACACCCAACTCATCCTCTCCCTATCCAACGAACCCAACGCGGCCAAACACAACTTTCAAGAAGGCATGGAAGCAGTCGCCAAATGGATGAAAAACAGCTGCCTACAACTCAACACAGACAAAACAGAAGTACTCATCATGGGCCCACACCCCGACACCTGGGACGACACCTGGTGGCCCACCGCCCTCGGAAGCCTGCCCACCCCCACGGACCACGCACGCAACCTTGGAATCATCCTGGACTCCGAGCTCAAAATGGACCGCGCAGATCAACTCCGTCGCATCCTCCTGCTTCCACACCCTCCGCCTCCTACGTAAGACCTTCAAATGGATCCCCCTCGAGCACAGAAAGACCGTCACTCACGCCCTCGTCACCAGCAGACTTGACTACGGCAACGCACTCTGCGCCGCAATAAACAAAGACCTCACTAGCAAGCTGCAAAACATCCAGAACGCCGCCGCAAGACTGGTCCTCAACCTGCCAAGACACTGCCATATCTCCCAGCACCTGCGCACACTCACTGGCTGCCCATCGAGGCTAGAATCACCTTCAAGATCCTCATCCATGCACACAAAGCCCTCCACAACGCCGGGCCAGCGTACCTGAACAGCCTCCTCGCTTTCCACGCACCCCAAAGGACCCTACGATCAGCCCAGCTCTCCTATGCCGTGGTCCCCCGTGCCAGAAAGACCAGATCGGGAGGCTGCTCCTTCTCCTTCCTCGCGGCCAGAGCCTGGAACGCCCTACCGCTCCACCTCAGACAGACAACATCACTCCCCATCTTCACGAGTAACCTCAAAACTTGGCTCTTCGACAGACCTCCTTGATGGAATGGAACCTGCACCCCCCCCCCCCCTCCTCAGCGCCTTGAGACCCTTCCGGGTGAGTAGTCGCGCTTTATAAATACCTGATTGATTGATTTGATTGATGTGGCCAAAGTCCGCATCCGAGTACATGCTTCTGGGGCATAGACGGACTTCCCCCCCCCCCCCCCATAAGTCACATTAAGTCGGTGAGGTGTCATGTAAGCCATGTGTGTGTGTAATTGAATTGTATATATTTGAGGCGTGTGTTGTGAGAAATCTTCTTAGGGTAATGCAGGACCCTTCGCCACTCCACGTCTGTAAGGACTCTGCCCCGTCTTATCCCATTTTGTCCGTAGCCCACTTAAGGGACTTACCGACGCCGATTGCAGAGCCACATAGAACCATTTCACTAGGTGCCCTGCCGTCCTAAGCGTGAACAGGGCATGCAATACTGGGTGTGTCTCTGGCTCGTCTCTCCCTTTATTCCATAACTGCACAAATGTACGTGTCAGGGCCTCATATCGCAGGAACTGGCCTGGAGGTAGCCCACAGTCCTCCACAAGCCCGTCAAACGGGAGCAGGGGTTTGTCCAAGAAAGAATCCCCAACATTATCTAGCCCTGCCTCTGTCCAGCGGGCCAATTGCTCGCTCGTAAATATAGTCTGTGGATCGCCATGTGGCAGGCCCACGAGTGGCAACATAGGGGTATACTTGGTAAGTCGCTGTTCTCCTCCCTGGCATCGCCTCCAGGCTTGGAAAGCCGTGCGCTGCAACAAGGAGCAGTACGGGGTAGGTGTGTCTGTATCAATAATTTCGCCATTACTGGGCTAGGATGGGAGTCCGGGTGCGATAGGAATGTTCCATCCTCGTTCACACCCTCTACCCATTGCGCCAGCCACTGTAACTGAGCAGCGAACATATAATATTCAAAATTCGGTACTCCCAGTCCACCCTCAGACACAGGGCACTGTAACGTTTTAAGAGACACCCTGGGAAGCCCGTCGCCCCACACCAGGTCTCGCAGCAGGGCATTCAAGGGACGGAACCAGCCGCTGGGCATGAGGACCGGGAGATTGACAAAAAAATACAATAAGCCCGGAAGCAAGACCCGGGCCGTGACAGGTAATTGCAGTGTACGCCAATAGTGTACACATGAACATAACGCGCGCAGCGCTCTACCCAGGTTGCCTTCCTTCAAATCATCCAGTGAGTGGAATATATGTATGCCCAAGTATTTAAACGTATTCTGAGCCCATAGTATGTCGACCATCAGAGCATCCGGCCTAGGCGCAGGGCCTGCTACCGGATACGTCTTTGTTTTGTTGACTCGCAGTCCCAAGAGGCCCGCAAAGTCATCTAGAATTTGTATAGCCGTTGAGTTGCCCACAACTGCATCCGATAAGTATAATAATAAATCGTCTGCGTACAGGGAAACATGGTGCGTCCGCCCTCCAATAGCCAGCCCGATCCCATCCCCTTCCCGGCGAAGTCTCTAAGCAAGGGGCTCGATTGCCAGGGCAAATAGGAGGGGAGAAAGAGGACACCCCTGCCTAGTCCCCCGAGATACCTTGTATTCTCTGGAGATTGTTCTGCCCGTTCTGACCCTTGCTGTAGGCGCAGCGTATAAAAGCCGCACCCATTCCTCTCCAAGGCCCATGCGCAGCATCACCTCAAATAAGTATTCCCACCCCACCGTGTCAAAAGCTTTTTCTTGATCGACAGAGAGCACTGCAGCCTTGTGGCTGGTCGGGGCCTCGGCATGATAAAGAATAGAGTAGAGCCTGCGAAGATTATAAGAGGTGTTGCGAAAAGGGATAAACCCATTCTGGTCAGGATGTATCAATGTCTTCATGTGCGGAACCAACCTACCGGCCAGCACCTTACTTAAGATCTTAAAATCCATGTTAAGCATGGAGAGGGGCCTGTAATCCTTAACACCTGCCTCCGGCTTCTATGTTTTCGGGAAGGGGATCAGGTTGCCCCTTAAGCTATCAGCCAATATACCAGAAAAGGAGTCCAGAAAGCCAGCCTGGTCCTGGTTAGGAGCATAAATGTTACCTAGGGTGACCTCCTGGCCCGCCAGTCTCCCCGTAACCAGTGGGTACTGGCATTCTACATCCAACCACGACTGCTCAACGGCAAAAGGGACCCCCGGCTTGACCCAGATCAGCACCCCTCTGGCAAAGGCTGAGCAGGTGGTCGCGAAAACCTGGCCCCTCCATCGTCGTTTCAGCTTCCCAGCTTCCTCACTATTCAAGTGGGTTTCCTGAAGGAACGCTATATGGATGTCCCTACGCCTCAGGTACGAATATATATTATGGCGCTTTGCAATAGACCCCATTCCCCTAATGTTCCATGTTAGGAACCGTATAACACTACCAGCCTCTGCCATTTGTGTTGGGTATCACCAAACAACGGTGTGAAGGTAAGCCCTCCCCTAACACCCCCCCAATCGTGTACCATCCCACCCCTCTGCGAGCATCGCGAACCAAAAAAACAACAAAAGGACCCTTATGATGATCAACTCCCCGACCCCAGGGCAGTCCGACAACGGTCGGCTGCCCAAACATCATGTGAAACGATTAGTACTAAATGAGGCCCTAACCTAGTACGGCACTCAACGGGGGTTAGCCAAGCGAGGTTAGAAAAGGACACTCCCACCAATTAGAGCACACCAGCCCCATATGTGAAGAAGCAGCTCGGGGCCTAGAACAGCCAACCACAGGTCAGCGCCCCTCTGAATGTCAGTCACCTTAGCTTAACGAGTATATCAAATAATATCATCTGCAGTATTTGGCGTCACCACTGGCATCTTCACACTGTCGCTGTGGGAAGTGTCTGTTTCACTGTCTTCTGTCTCTTTCGAGGAGCCGGCCTCCGCCTCCGGGGCAGGACTCCGACTCTGCATTAATGCCGCCACAGCCTGCAGCGCTTCAGCTCTCTCTTTCTCCGTCTGCGATGAGGATGGTTTCTTCGAGGTCCCCCTACAAGGTCGCCGTCTCGGGCGTTTACTAAGGTCCGTGGCCTTCCTCCCGATAGCTCCAGGACCCCTGTCCTGTGGTGTCTCGCCCTTAGAGGCCTCCAGCCAGTTCCAGGCGTCTTTAGGACAGTCAAAATAGTGAGTGTTCCCCTCCAACATTATACGCAGTCGTGCCGGGAACATCAGAGAGTATTGGAGGCCCTCTTCTCTCAAAGCCTTCTTGACCTCTAGGTAGGAGGCCCGCTTCCTCTGCACCTCCAACGTGTATCCGGAAAAAGAGAGACCTTACTATTGTCTATAGTGAAGGGGCCCTCTGCTCTCGCCTTTTGCAGGAGGAGGTCCCTGTCCCGGAAGTGAAGCCACCACAGGTCGCGGAGGCCTCCCAGGGGCCAACGACTTGGCTGGTACCCTATGGGCCCTCTCCAGCGTCTAAAAGATGGACAGACCCTCCGGTGCTACCACACTCATGAGCCAGCGTTCCAAGATGGACACCATATCACTGCCTTCAGTCCCTTCCGACAGGCCCAGGACTCTGATGTTGTTCCTTCTATTGCGCCCCTCGGCATCTTCTGATCTGCGTTCCAACAAACACACCCTGTCTGTAAGGGCCCCCATCTGTTGCTCCAATGCCTTTTGTGCCGGGGCCAATTCCGCGACATTAGACTGTCTCTTTAACCCTCTCCGACAATTTCTTATGTTCTTCCCGCAGCAGGCCGAGCCCCACCGCAACAGTGCTAATATCTTGATGGAGGGTAGCCTTCGTATCCGCTATGGCCTCCAGTATTTTACTGAGTTGTTGCTGCACCGGGTCTTCTGGGGTAGATTGCGACTGTTCCTGGGCACTGTCTTCTGGATCTTGAAGGGCCCCGGTCTGGCGGCCTCTAGGTTTGCCCATGACTACGAGGTCTCACTAGTCCAAATCAAATCCCCCTACTGACGATGTGTAGTGAATTCAGGGCACCCTGTAGGCGAAGGCCAGCAAGGAACGTAGGTTTTGCACCTCAATCCAGTCCTCACTGCAGCATTCCAGACTGGACCGCCCGGGCCGCCTCCCTGCTTCACCGGTAATCTTCGCCGTGCGCCGCGGGCCTCGTATGCCGCACCTCCTCGGGGCCAGTAGCCCCGCCTGGGCCCCACTGGGATATCTTAGCCCAAGCTAGCCGTGGTCAGCGTGATCCACCAGGCTTCGGACACAGCCGGCGCACTTGGTTCCCCGTCACGATGTCTCCCGGGGTTTACGCCGCCAGGCGATCCAGCGTGGTGCCGCTTTGGGTCGCGTCCGTCACCTCACGATAGTCCCAGCAAAGCCCCACAGACTGTCCGGGCACTTATCTGGCAGCGCCCTGGTCTAGGCTTCCAGTCGTAGCCCAACTCTGCACAGGCTCTGTCCTGGGGCTCCCAGGCGTCTCCCCGGTCCCGGCAGGCAATTAGGATCCGTAGAGAGCGCTCCAGCACCGAGGCACAGCCCCGTGATGCACCAATCACTCCGCAGGTGTTCGGCCCTTCGGTGGTAGGCCTGCCCGCGACACCCTGGAAAGAATCAAGCATACTTCAGGGTCGTGACCCCCGCCCAGCGCGTGGGGACCACCACCGCACCTCCTGTTGTAGGCCCGCTACGTGCGCCATGGAGCGCAGAGGCAGCAGCCGTCGTTCGCTCTGGGCCAGTCACTCCGTGCTCTCAGCTATTGGGGTCATCAGGAGGGGCCCCCCGCGTCACGCCAGCGGCGCTCGGGCTCACCTCCGGGCCACAGCTCTTGACTCCTTCCTGGCACCGATCCGTTGGGGACCAAAGTCCATGTAGCAGAACCCCTAGGCAGGCGTCGGCCTCGCCGGTGATCACCGCGACACAGCTTCGGCCAGCCGTGTCCAGCTCTTCCGTACTCCTGCCACCCAGTCCAATAGCGGCTTCAATGTAGGGCAGGGGGGCGGGGCCCTACAGCGTCAAAAGGCACTTTCAGGCCCGTACCACGGGGGCTCCGCCAGCTGCAACACCGCTAGGCCCACCTGCGCACCTCCAATCACCGATGCGCCGTCTCTGGCCGGGGCCTCAGGCGTGGTTGTTTCCATCCCGGGCAGTCAGTCTTCACCACGGTCCGGGGGGCCGCCCAGCCTTGTAGAAGGTGCCCCAGCGCCGATGCCTTGCCGAACAACACACTCGCGGCACCACTCTCCCGGCCGTTAGTGTCGTCGAGGGGGTCCCGCCCGCTTCGCACCAGTTATGTTCGGGGCTCGCTCCTCGGCCGCAGCTTCCGCCCTGTATGCGGGGGCCCTCACTGCACCTCTCGCCTCCTCTCCACAGGGTGCTCCACAGAGGCAGCAGCGGTCGCCCGTCTAGGGCCCAGCTCCACACATGGAGGGGCACCCGGGCGTCTCAGCGTCTTTCGTGACCACCATTGCTCCGGCCTCCGCAGTACGCTCCTCGCAGCAGGCCGCTGCTCCCATCCAATATCTCCGACGGACTTCGATCCCCGTCTGGGTGTGCCCCTCGGCACACGGGCCCCCGAGAGGCCGCTTAGAACTTTCAAGTCGGCCCGACTGTATGATTTGCGAGGATTAAATGCGGGCTGGTGCGGAGCTCTCGGCTCACGCGTCCGCCATGATCCTCAGCTAGGCCACGCCCCGTATCTGATAGAGACATGTTAGTTGTAGATTCCTTGCAGCCCCACCATCCTCCCCGCTCTGCGAACTGATTTCTAGGGATAGGGACTCCCTTACCGGGCCCTAGTTGTGGTGCACCAGTGGTCAGTGTCTTTCATGGCTCAGCGCTTCTGGTGTGGAAAGTCGTGTCAGAATGGACGTCAGTGCGCAGAGGTGGCGTCTAAGTAGGCACCGCAACGTCATCTCGGCGACGCCGACGTCGGATGCGGAGTCGACCGACGCCACCTACAGGCGTGCAGGGATATTGCTAAAGAAAAATCTCCGGATCCAGACTGACGCCTGGGGAAAATTCTAAGGTAAGGAATCTACAACTAACATATGTCTCTACCAGATACATTGTTACCGAAGGTAAGTAACTAGTTCTTTGCCACCTTGGGATGTACTCTTCATGATCTGCCAGACATCACTGACTGAGCAGGTTAGCAAATCTTAACATGTTACACAGGAGGAAACACATTTTCTCCATTAAGTGAAAACAAAATCATTCATTTATTGAAATTCATATTCTTTTGCAAGTTTGTCTAAAGTTGTAACTCATGTCCACATTGAATAATCCAATCACTCTGTCAGTGTACTTTGCCCCCTCCTCACCCCTCAAAAGAGGAAGAGAGTCTCCATTGATTGAACCCCAAAATAGCTTTAAACTTGCTTTGACCATCAAGAGGGTGCCAATATCAGAAATTGGGACTGGATGCTACTACAGTTATTTCCTAGTGCGAAAAAGAATGGGCAACTTTATCCTATTTCAGATCTTTGCCCTCTGAACTTCTTTCTCAAGAGGACAAGTTCACAAAGCTCACCCTTGCTCCAGATCTGTCTGACTAGATGGTGCTGTTGGATTTGCAGGATGCTTATTCCCACCTCCCCATCCTACAGTCCCACAGCATTTTCAGTTCTCTGTGCTCCCATTCAGCTTCACTAGTGCCCCATAAATGTTCACAAAAGTGATGATTGTGGTCGCTGCACATCTTCGAAGGTTGGGTGCTCCGGTCTTTCCCTTCTTCAGTGACTGGCCACTAAAGGAGGACTTGCCTCAGTCCGTCATAAATCACCGCCAGACACCGGCAAACCTACTGACATCTTTGGGGTTTTCAATCAACGTGCAGAATTCACACTTGACTACCTTGCAGAGGGTCCCCTTCATCTGAGTCATTCTGATATAGACTTCTAACTACAGATTCCTCACTTTTGAATATTCCCCCAGGGCATCAGGCTGGGTTTGAAACTTTTCAAGCTGTACCCCTGCGCAACAGTAGGTGGTGCCATGTGCTCTTCGACAGCGTTGCTCCACTTCTTAAGTGACGCACGGGTCCAGATATAGGCGCCATCCATGCACACTGACATTAGATAATTTGTTTCCGCGCCAACAGATGTGGGTATATAGCTGTCTCTTAAGACTTTTTGGGGGAAATTCTCAAACTTTTTGTACCATGTGCATATATTGTCACCACCAAAACCTACATGGTTTACCTTGTGTGGAATGTCACAAACAGATATCTGTGACTAACCCTCATGTGCCTGGGGTCGAGCCATGACTCCAAAGCCTGAAGTGGCTGTCCCTTGATGCACCCCAAGGCCATCTGGGATTGAGAAACAAAGCTGTTTGTGGCGAAGCACTGCAAAGCTTAGTTTTGAACAGTCAAGGCCCATAGGGAAGTCCGGGTCCAGCTCCTGAGGTCATTCCTGTGCAGATGGTTGTTGCGGTCTAAATCCTCAGGTATGTGAAAGAAAAAACTGGAAGTCCAAGCGAGACTCTGGCCCGTTCCTCCACTGTCATTCTCCTGAAAAGGCGAGAGGGCAACATTGTGCTTTCTGTCTCACTCCTAGAGCCTTTCCCCTTTGGAGCCAAATCTAACCATGGTCCTGTGGCAACCTGAATTTACAGGGCTGTCAGTGATGCTGCAACAAATCGAGAAATTCTGTGAAGTCCTGCTGCAGATTTTTGGCACAGCTCCCTCTGGCGTGTCTGTGGGCCCCAAGGTGCCGAGAGGCCTCCCAACCGGGCTTCCGCCTGCAGGTCCGCCCTTTGCCTCGTTCCGGGCTCTAGACCGACTTCGATACTGATTCCCTCTCCAGTGTACCAGCCCATGCTGGACCAAGATCCTCCGATGCCATCGACTCCAGATGATGACAGCCAACGTATCGTGCTGTCTGACATGAGACTGTGCTGCCCTGACCTCAACCGAGGCTGGGTGCTCCTTTTACTGAGCTGCAGCCATTTAGCCTTCCTTCTGCTTCTGATACAGTGTCTTTGCCCTCCGGTAGAACTCATCTTCTCCATGAATTGTTTGACACAGATTCTGACAATGGTGATTATGATGCTGTGGATGAGTTTGCCCAGCCCTAGCAAAAAGATAATTAGTAAGAGGACCTCCAGGATGCCAGTGTTCTATGTCCCTCCCTGGACACTGGCTTGGTTTCACCTCGGGTCCCTGCCACAGAGAAAAGCGCCTCCTTATAGTGGTGGAGTGGAGGGTGACAGAGCTTCTTGATCTTCAGCTTCCAATTGAGGAACTAAAGACCAATGTCTTAACTGAAGTGCTCCAGCCTGGCCAAACCATTTTTGAGCCCCTGCTACTTTTTAATGAGGTACTTACAGATACGCTTTTAAAGGCCTGGGCGGAACCCTGTTCAGGCCCTCCTGTCAATCAGCAGGTTGCCAGGCGTTATTGTCCAGCTCCATGCAACCCAGCACCCCACTCCCGAAAGCTTTGTAGTGCAGGCTTCTACCAGGTAAAATTAACCCAAATTTGTTCCTGACCACTCCTCCTGACAGGAAATGGAAAAGGATAGAGGCCTTTGGGAAAAGGGTCTTTTCATCCACAAGTTTGGCTCTTTGCTCAGTGAATGCAAGCTGCCAATTATGCCTGTATTTTTGCCTTGTAGGACTAAGTAGCCCAGGTGTCGCCCATGGCTCCAGAAGAAGCCCATACCATCCTTTCACAAGCCATGCAGAACAGTTGTGATGCAGCCATGTTCACCGTTTGCAGTGGACTGGATACCACTGACTCTGTTGGTAGAGCCATTGTCACCAGGGTGGCCCTTCATAGGCATGCCTGGATGTGGTACACTGGCTTTTCGTGAGGTGTCCAGGCCAGTCTTTTGGGCATGCCATTTGATGGTTCCCAGCTTTAGCTGATTCGGCCAGTGTGGTCCCTGGGCCTGTATGCTCCTACCCACCAGCCCCATCACCAATTTCGCCCCCTCTGTGGCTATGGTAGGGGTTTTCAGCAGCAGATCCAGCCAGTGCAGCATTCCCCCCAACTTTTATGGGGGAGCAGTACCCACAGAGCACGCAGACAACAGGGACAGCGCGCAACACAGTCTTCCGCCCCTCCAGCTGCCGCACTCCACAATACTCTTTAGCGTACCCTTGACTGGCACACAGCCTCTCTGTCGGAGGCAGGATTTGACATTTTCTGCTGGGATAACTTCAGGCAAGTGGGTCCTACAAATAGTTCTGAAGGGTTATGCCTTACTGGTCCTCGATACCCTGCCACATCTTCCACCATCTTTGACCGGCAGATGGAGGACCATTTGTTCCTATTGTGGCAGGAAGTGCAGGCCATTTTGCCAAAGGAGCTATAGAAAAGGTACTACACCAGAAGTTGTTTGTAGTTGTTACTCCCACTATTTATTACCGAAGAAGGGTGGAGTTCTCCATCCCGCTTTAGACCTTCCGCCTCTCAATGCCCTCCTGCTCAGCCTGGCCGAGGTTTTGTCTGCCCTTGACTGGGGACTGGATGGTAGTGCTTGATCTGCAAGATGCTCATTTCCACATCCCCATCCTGCAGGCCTCAAGGCTTTATTGTTCACTGTAGGACGGGAGCATTTCAAATTAGCTGTGCTCCCATTTGGCCTCTCCATCATTCACAAAAGTGATGGCAGTGGGTTCAGTACAACCGCTGATGCCAGGCATTACACTCTTCCCCTTCCTCAATGACAGGCTGTTGAAGGTGAGCTTGCCCCACGCAGTTTTCACCCACCTCCAGACTATGGGAATCACCTAACATATTTGGGGTTCACTATAAACGTGATGAAGTTCCACCTGACTCCTTCACAGGTGCTTTCTTTCATCAGAGCCATTCTGGACACGGTGCAGTCTGTGTCATTTGGGACATGAACTGTAAGCAGTGGTGGCACCAGTCTGTTTTTGAATCCAGAGTGTTGACCTGGCCATTCACCCCTTCTAAATAAGAGCGAGGTGCCTACAGATCCGCTTATGTAAAGTTCCTTTTACATGTCATGTCCAGACTCTGCACTGACGTGCCTGTGTGTGTGTCAAGTGCATGTGTATGTGTAGAGAATGGTGGCAGGACTCCAAAGTGATTTGTGAGTGAATGTGAATGCTGAAGCCAGTGTGATCCATTTTGGATTGACCCTTGTTTGGCATGGCACAAGATGAAGGTTCTGATTCAGCCTCTCATGAGGATCACTGGTGGGGCACTGAGCATTATTAGTTCATTTTTATCAAACAGAAAGCAAACTGTACTGTTGGGAGGTCATAGTTCCCACTCCTTTGCAATCCCCTGTGGGGTGCCTCGGGGATCATCCTTATCCCCAACCCTGTTTAATGTTTGTCACCCCTCTGGCGAAACTCATTCACTCATATGGTTTTACGGCTGTCTGTTATGCGGATTACACACAAATAGTGGTGTCACTATCATCCAAGCCAGAGGATGTGGCGATGAAATTTAACAACTGCATGGCTCACATCATCAGATGGATGCAGGAAAACTGTCTCAAGTTAAACACCGGAAAATCTGAGGTCTTACTATTTGGAAATGACTCCTCATTCTGGAACAACTGGTGGCCGCGTGCCGTGGGACCATGTCTATCCCCCGTGCAAAAAGTAAAAAATCTAGGAGTTGCACTAGATGATCAGCTGTCCTTTTCAAACCAGGTTAATCGCATCACATCTTCCTGTTTCTATACCTTGAGGATTCTAAAAAAAGATCTTCCCTTTCATCCCTTTGGATCTACAGAAAACAGTAATTGTAGCTCTGGTTCTATCAAAGATAGACTATTGTAATGCTCTCTACTTGGGAGCAAAAAAGCAGATTCAACTGAAGCTCCAATCGCTTCAAAATGCAGCATCACTTTTATTGCTAAAAATCCCCAAATTCAGTCTCGTATCAAAAAGCATTAAGGATCTGCATTGGCTGCCTGTTCAGGCGAGGGTTAAATTTAAGGCTTTGTGCATTGTTCACAAGGCTCTCCATGGCTCCGGCCCTGCTAACTTTCAGAAATTCCTTAAGTGGTATGTTCCTCGACGCAACCCTAGATCATCCACTGCCTGTTTGTTGGTCATTCTCTGGGCCAAGACAGTAAAGTGGGTGGGAAGCGTTTAATGTCTTGTAAACTATGGAACACCATGCCACTTACCTTGAAGGGCTCAAACTAATAGGCAGGTGTTAAGAAAATCTTTAAAACATGGCTGTTTGTATCTGAGGTTTAAGCTTGTTTTCTCCCTGTTCCCTGTGTGGTTAGTAAAAGCCATTTTAGCGCTAAGACGCCTTGGCATTCATGCGCTTTACAAACATTTTACTTACTTACTTACTCCAGACAGTGGAAGTGTATAGCCTGAATTTGTGATCTGGTTGAACTCTGAAACTTGCCTGCTCATAGGGGAGAAGTAGCAACTTGTCTCCTAGGGGCTGCCTTCCTGAGGGGATGAAGTGGAGTCACTCGTCCCACAGAGAGGAGCGGTGCTGGATAATCAGACTGTGATCAGAGTTGACCCGTGTGTGCCCAAGAGCCTCCTGGTTTCCCTCCTTACCCAAGAAGGGTTGGTGTGAACATGCGACTCACCGGTATGCCCTCTCCAGCAACTGCCACAGAGGAAGACTAGAGAACCTGTGCTTGACTCTGCCTTTGGTGCTCCCAGAGGACCGTAACCCTCCACCATGGACTGGAGGAAGGAAACACCCAGCCACCAGACTCAGACATGCCAGACTGGAGTGCGTTCGTCTGTGCTGCAGCATTTTCCACCAGCCTGATATAGAGAAGAGGGTGTGTGGCTACCTGAATGAGCTTGTACAGGCAAGTTTACTTGTGCTGTGGTTGTATACTTCACAACCATGCTTGGAGATCCTAAAGGGTACTGTACTCCAGGTACAGTTAATGCTTAAACAGAATATTGACTAAGAACTTGACTTACAGATCTTAGTGTGACTTTGTTGAGATTAGTGCAACAAACTTGAGAGACCTGCATAGTCAAAGCGTACAGATTGACCTACTTGTCACAGAACTTGGGAAAGCTGATCCATTTCACCACAGTGAAGCCTGTACCTGTGCTTGAATATAAAGTTTATATTTTCAGTATAGAACTCCTCCAGAATCAAATGTCGCATCCGTAGAATACCTTTTGTGCTTTACTGAATATTTCTTATGTTTATTTTGGATTTAGGGTGCGACAAAAGTCTTCATTTTTATTTTTTTGTAAGAAAAGCTCTGGACTGGACCACTTATTCAGCGTGTTTGACTGCTTGAGTTCTGATCATCCTCCACCACTACCTCCATGAGAGGCCTTCAACTGTTTTCCCACGCTACCCTGAAAGTCCACTGCAGAAGGAGGGGTACATGGCCAATTCAGCAGAACCTTAGTAGCACGAACTATAGGATACCAGAGGAAAGCAACTTCACCCACCACAGATGAAGCACAGTAACCTCTGCTTGTCCTTCAGTCCTCCCCAACGGGGCCTGACAGTGTCATCATTATCCCAGGGACCTCAATTGCTGGTGTTGTAGTCTTATAAGGGAATTTCAATTTTCAAGAAAGTGCAGAGTAGTTTGTATCAATCAGACATGTTAGAAGCCGAGTAACTTTAATTTTGTTAAACTGATGACCCTTTATTACATAATAGTCTTAAAAATAATGCACATATTTTTTTTTCCTAAGGACTTGAAAGTGGTGCAAGCATTTGCAGCTCGTGTGATCCCATTCAGTTCAAAAACCTGAATGCCCAAACGGAAGAAAACATTGAAAATAAGGCACTAGCGAGAAATACTCCTGATCAATTGGAAACCGTAAAAATCAGTAGATCTAACGAAATATCTTCAGGTATTTACTCAGTAAATGAAGAGTTATATTTTTATCTAATGCATGTGTTCACAATTTGGTTTTATGTTGGTGCGCACTAAATTGTGTTATTAACTAATAGAACTCAGCCCTGAATTTGTATGCGACAGATCTCTTTATCCACGTTGCTGCTGTTGCACAGATGTCTCAGCAGTAAAGTTTCTGATGGCTACTTTTAACTGCCAATTCCTCACCTTTAGAATATTCCCAGAAAAAAGATTGTAATCGGAAGCTTTAAACAAAATTGCTCTAGCTTGTCAGTAAAGGGCGTCATGCGGCTCCTCGTTAACTTTATTCCTCACTATGTGACGAATGGAGTCACATATAAGTGCTACCCCTGCACACAGAGTTCTGATGGATACTTCTAACTGCAGATTCTTCACCTTGTCAGTATTCCCCATGTGTCAGTCTGGATCTGGAAAAAATCTAAAGCAGTACTCCTGCGCGTTGCTAAGTGGCAATGTGCGTCTGCACGCTCACTTTGTTCCGCTGCAGAAATGGTGAACGGAGCTGCATAGAAATCCCACCTGTGCATGCTGACATCAGTTCCTTTCTTTCTGCACCTTCTGATGCAGATCTGGAACTCTATACCCTTCATCTCTGACTAGGTTTTTTCTGCATTTTCCACTAAAAATGTTTCCACTGTACAAAGGAAATGCCCCCTCCTACAATGACAGGGTTTAAACCTTGTAGCAACAGGCACAAACAAAAGTCTGTGCAGATCCCCACGAGGTGTGCACTGGTGTCTGGCATCGACTCCAAGAGCTGCCACTCATGTGCCCAGAAGACCTCGAAGGATATACTTGATTCTGAAGCTCTCCGTCACAGACAAACCAAGACTATGCACCGTTCCTGGTTGAAGTAGAGAGTAAAGTCCTGTTCCTGAAGTAGTTTGCTCAGCAGATATTTACTGTGGTTGAAGTCTTCGGATAAGTCAAAGAAAAAGCTTTAGTAGTCCAAGCAGAAATCTGCCTCTTCCAACCATTCTCGATATCCAGAGAAGGCATTTCTCTACATTAATATCATAACAAGCTTATTTAACTTGTCAAACCACATATTTATCATGTCTGTTTTGCCCATGAAACACTTTCAGAAACATTGTAATGCCACAACATTTCACAGTTTTTTAACAGTTAACAAGTAGGTAAATCCGCAGGCCATCCCACAACAACAATCATTTGTCCTGTTAGATAGAAGCCATTACAAAGGAGTTTGTGATAAGAACAAATTAATTGGGCTGGTGTGGCCAGCAATTCGCAGGTGAATCCTGGCACTAAAGGGTTACAAGCTCCGCAGAGTAATGGAATCACAGAGGAGTCAATGCCCTATAACGTTGGTGCATGCAGATGTGCTTATGAATGCCTGCTTGTCTTTTGTCCAACAAAGGAATTCAAACTGGATCTTCCATTCATGAAAAAGAAAAACATCATTTATTTTTTCCATATTTTTTGACGGTCATAAAAATGAAAGACCATAATGGACAAGGTTACTCTATGTAAGAGCACATGATAGGACGGTCGTCTCCCCAAGGGTGTCAACCTGCCACCAGTTTAACCTCCTGAACTCCTGAGGAGCAGATTGAAAATCTGGTCCTGATGCACCCCACCTTCCAGGTCTGTTAACTGCGTCGCAGCAAATCAAGGCCCATAGGGAGGCTGTGTGGATTTTCGGCAAGCTTCTGGCTCTCTCTCGCGTTCGCTTTTGTGCACCAATGATCCACAAGGGCTTTCACTCGGACTGCTGCCCCGGGTTCACCATTGGCGACATCTGCGCCGTGTATACTCCCTTGTGGTTCCGCACCAGCTTTGACGATGACTGCGGTCCCGATTACACCTCCTTTGACATCAATGCTAGCACCAGAGGAGGATCCAAAACTTGTAGTGGTTTCTGATTCTGAAACAAACTTGTCTGGACTTCACTGAGGCCGCACCCTGATCCTGTTGTGGCGCTGCCTATTAGAAACCCTTCTGACTCTGACATGCTGCCCTTACCGCACAGTTGCACACAGGTACATCACATTTTTGCCTCAGACTCAAATCAAAGTCAAACTTTTGGTAACGATGGGGACACATTTGTCCCACAATACGAATAAGAGCACTGGTATAAAAAAACTACAGGATTCCTTCTGGTCCAGCCTCGTAGGAGAGAGCGTCATTGACTATAGTGATAGAAGAGCTGCAGCGATCCTTGAACTGCAGCTCCCAGCTATGGAGCTCAAAACTAATCTTAAATGTTATTAGAAGGCACTAGGCTGATATGTTATCTAAATTTTTCTAGAAAAACAGAGGTTGGCTATCTAGAGCCCCTGACACTAAGGACTTACTCAATGTGCCAACCTGAAACAGAAAACCAGTTGTACTGCAGCCATTTCACAACCCACTAAGCAATAGTTGAGCAAGATGTGTTTTAGATAATAATCAATCTCTTGAGCCATCAAAGAGGTAGCTAGTCGAATCCCAAATCCTCGTTCATTAAAGAACTATGCACTCAAGAACACTAGGGATACATTTTAAATATTTATTTAAAATCTGAATCCTTGTCTAGTGCACAGAGTATGAATTGTAGCCACAATAAAGACCAATAAAATAGCAAATACAATGTTCACCAAAAACATTAATAATAAATAAAATGTCCTATCATGGTTACTATGGTAACTTGGTAGCAATCCTACCCTCATTCTGCTTCTTCTAAGAACTAATCTAATTCTAGCACTGCAGAAAACAAAAGCTGAGTTTTAGAGATGATACACACTTGCAGACCTGTTTGAACAATAGATCTCATGTTCAGTGCAAGGTCTGAGAGTCATGTCTCACAAGACCAACTCCACTTATAAGTCTGCGAGCAAACAAAGGCTACATGCTTCCTATCCCAGTAACCTTCAGTTGGGACTAGAGATATGATCCTCTACGGCCTGTCTTGGTATCACCTGGGGTGAAGATTCCCCTCCACCCTTCACTCCACTTTTATAACATAATCTTTTTTTAGACACTCTTAGTAAAAAAAAAAAAATGTTTTTAACTTAAAGTGGCCTGAAGTCCTTACAATTTGTTTTAATCTACAAGATTGCATACTTTTTAAAATAACAGCAATAAACTAGACACATAGTTGTCAACATTCTATAAACTCTTAAAAATCAATAACAGTCTAATGTAAAATGAAGAATCCAGCGTTGAAATTAAATGTTGCAAGCATAACTTAAGTTTGATTATCATGTTGCAAAACATAATATAAACAGATTGACATCAGATTAATCACACACATGCAGCACTTTGCTAATCCTCTGTATTCACTTTTTGATTGACTGGCACATATTACTCAAAGGGGAGTACCCAGAATAGAAAAGTAATAATATTCATAACATCCCAGTAATGAGGAATATATTTGTAAATAAATGTAAAGCATATAGGTGCAATGTTATATAAAGGAAGCTAGGACGTTTATATTAATTTTCAAATTATTGCGGCTAGGTACAAAACTGGAGACAAAACATTTAAAGGTACAAACCGTCCCTTTGTGGACTTTTTCTTCTAATTTCTGAAAAAGGATGAAACATGTCTTGCCACATCCTCCCTGCTGCAGAGGCTGACATGGATCTTCCAAGAAATACGAAAGATGAACTTGCGGATGCCTATGATGGTGCTGTAATAGCTTTTAGTGCAAAAACAACTTGGTGATGGATGGAATGCTTGAATTAATCTCACCCACTGGTAATCGCTCGGGCCGTATTCCAATCCATTGTTTTTCGCCCACTATGGCGTACCTGGCTGATGAAATCATAACTAAAAAATGCAAAACCAAAGGGGATGATGGACGGAGTGTTGAACATTGCAAGCACTCACCCCCAGACTGATTTGCATATGGCCATGTCTGAACTGGAGTGGCGGAGTGAGCTAAAGAATGATGATGGATTAAACCCAGATCAGTTGACTGGGGGTGAGTGCTTGCAATGTTCAACACTCCGTCCATCATCCCCTTTGGTTTTGCTATGTTCGCCCTTAGTTGGCAGGGTATGCCCAGACGTGGGTCCCTTGCTCACTTTGCCACTGGATTCAAGATAGCCTGGCTGATGATGGCTGTAAGCCAGAAACCGGTCCCAGGATGCTTGTTTCCGGTCCAGGGAAGACATGGCTTGGTAGTTCGGGCTGGACTGTTCCCATGAGGCACAGGGTCAGACTGATTTGCATATGGCCATGTCTGAACTGGAGTGGCGGAGTGAGCTAAAGAATGATGATGGATTTAACCCAGATCAGTTGACTGGGGGTGAGTGCTTGCAATGTTCAACACTCCGTCCATCATCCCCTTTGGTTTTGCGAAATCATAACTAAGGCAAAACTGGTCCTGGGTTGCTTGTGTTCCGATCCAGGGAGGGCCTGGCAGTCCGGTGTGACTGTTCCTATTGGAGCAAGGTCAAGACTGATTTGCAGATAGTTGGTTCAAAACTGAGGTGGCATGGTGCGCAGAATAACGATGGATCAGGATGCAGCCCAAGTGATGAGTGGCTGAGATTAGTTCAAGCATTCCATTCATCACTGTTTTATATGTACCTTGTTGAACAGTACTGACTGAGCTTGATATCATTGGTTGAGTTGTCGACATTAAAGCTTGGGTCCGGTGCGCACTTGTTGGAGAGGAGCATCAAGGTAATCCAAGGATGCAGACACAAGTCTGACTTTTTATTTTTTTATTTTGAAAACATTTTTATTGGTTTTAGTGACAAGTCATAGACCGGTTTACACTGGAGGAGATTGATCTTCTAATAACAGCAAACCACCTTATCAAAACTGATCGCCACATCATTGTCAGCATTGGTATCTCATCATATGCTGCATAGTTCACGTTTGACAGCTGCATGACGGTTCAGAACAATTGGTGCAGTCTTATTGGCTGAATCACTTCTCTCATACCGAATGCTACTATTGAACGTATTTCCAATGGAACATCCAGGCCGAAGGTTTCAAAACAGTATATGCAGCAAAGGAGGAGCTTGGAACATGTGGGTGATGGGATTCAAGTTGTACTTATGGCATTCAATGATTCTCCTCTGCAATAAAAATGCAATATTTTCTTGGCACTGTTGCTCAATGGGCTATATGTCATTTCCGCTCACACTTGAATTCCTGCAGACTTTAATTCTTTACTAGAAATAAAATAAGAATTGCACAACTGATTATCTGTACGGTAGTTAAAAATCAACTAGACTTGAAAAGAGTGAGCTGAAGAATGAAGGAATGAGTCCTAGTATGGCTTAAAGAAAGTCAGTAAGCCAGATCCGATACTTTTAAAACAGTAGTTATGACAGTTGTGTTTGAAGAATAAAAAATAGTATGCAACAGTTCAGCAAAATAGGTTGTAAACTGCATATGTTTGCATTTCAAATGCAGAACAGGCTGTTTGTAAGGCAAAGGTTTCTGCTGCAGATGTTAAAGATGCATTTCTCTACATTAATATCATAACAAGCTTATTTAACTTGTCAAACCACATATTTATCATGTCTGTTTTGCCCATGAAACACTTTCAGATACATTGTAATGCCACAACATTTCACAGTTTTTTTAACATTTAACAAGTAGGTAAATCCGCAGGCCATCCCACAACAACAATCATTTGTCCTGTTAGATAGAAGCCATTACAAAGGAGTGTGTGATGAGAACAAATTAATTGGGCTGGTGTGGCCAGCAATTCGCAGGTGAATCCTGGCACTAAAGGGTTACAAGCTCCGCAGAGTAATGGAATCACAGAGGAGTCAATGCCCTATAACGTTGGTGCAGGCAGATGTGCTTTTGAATACCTGCTTGTCTGTTGTCCAACAAAGGAATTCAAACTGGATCTTCCATTCATGAAAAAGAAAGACATCATTTATTTTTTCCATATTTTTGACAATCATAAAAATGAGACCATAATGGACAAGGAGGTTACTCTATGTAAGAGCACATGATATGACGGTCGTTTCCCACAGAAAATGGGGTGCTTTATATTTTCTCAATACGTAAGAGGGTATATGAAGACTCTTGTGAGGAAATGGGGTGTATTATATGGTGTGGTTGTGCAACCTCACCGTGTAATACTTACTAACCCGTTTACGACCCTTAGGTTTGTTTGTGAAACCTTCAGCTCAACCCGGGGTAGCTGTGGCTCTGAGCAGCAAGGCTTACACAAAGGAACAATTGTAAAGCATTTAAACAGCACCAGAACAATTGAAGAAGAAATCGACTAGACACCAAAGAAATCTGAAACTAATTTATAAAAATAGACTGTATTTGTATGTATTTTTAGACCCCCCCTCAACTGAAAAAGATCCACTGGAGAGTTCTGGAGGTATAAAATTTACAAAATATAGTAAATCAAAGCATTTTACTCAACCAGAAACAAGCTTTGGCGAATTCAATGAATTTGACATTCAAACTTTTTCACTAAAACGTTCGGGCTAGGTGTAATGCGGTCACATGGAGTCACTTTAGGTGACTAACTCCAGTGGGGATCTAGTCAGGGGGACCAGCAAGATCCTCAGGAACAGTCACCTCGGCAGGGGAAGCTGTCTTCAGCCGGTTCCACGCACTTTTATCCTTTGCTGGACTTTCCTATGGAAGTGGTCCTGATACACGAGATGAAGGATGCTGAAGATGCTCAGAGGATGCTGTGGATGCGATGCGGTCGGGGGTCTTGTTTCGACTACTCCTCGGTTTAAACGAAGGAGGTGAGGCGGTCCTGGTCACAGGATCTGAAAGAGACAATTAGTTTTAGATTCATTACCTGTAGAATTACCCCCAGGCGTCGGACTGGATCCGGAGAATTTTTTCATCAGCAGTACCCCTGCGCATCGAAAGGTGGCGTCGGTCGGCTCCGCGTTCGTCGTGGTCGCCGGGATGACGTCGCGGTAGCTACTTAGATCCTGCCCTCGCACGCTGATGGCAGTTCTTTCTTTTTCCGCGCCAGCCAGCGCAGATCCGGAGAGAGCGGCACCTCAGTCACTTTTTGACTGACTTTTTTGCGACTTTTGACGACACCGTTTTTTTACTCCAACGACTCCTGGTGCACGTAGGGATATCCAGTCGTCCTTGGCCCGCCTTCAAGGCTTGCGACACCTGTCGCAAGCTGATGTCTGTTATGGACCCGCACCGCGTGTACCTGTGGTGTCTGGAGCACGACCATGATCCCAAGTCGTGCTCCGACTGCCGGACCATGAATCCGAAGTCTTTGCGGGAGCGGTCCCGAAAGCTTCTCGAGGCCTGGCAGTCTGCGCCGTTCGAGGTCGCGTGGGAGGTCGAGGGATCGGTCGCGGAGTCATCACCACTTGTCATCGAAGTCTTCGCACTCCTCAGGTAAGTCGAAGCACAAGAAGTCGAAGAAGCATCGTCGCTCTTCGACTTCTGCCCGTCCGTCGGGCGACGTGACGAGGGATGCGGACGGTGCCTGTCGCGGCTCTGCGTGCGGAGCCTGAAGGGTCGACTCCGAGTTTCCCCCCTTTTCCGGGAGCCAGAGCGACCCCTGCCCAGCTTCGGAGTTTCTACGAAGCGATGCATGTCATCTTTGGGCAGCCCGACTCCGCCGGCGCGCCTTCGGGCCCCGCGGACTCAGTTGGGGGCCCTGGGCCTTCAACGCCGGCGACTCTGGCACCACAGGGTCCCCTTGGATCCAGGCCTGGTTACAGATCGGCGCCGGTCGACCTTGTAACACCTCCCCCGGCACAGATACCACCGGCACCACGTCCGCTTCCAACGCCGGTTGGGTCCCCAGCCAGCGTCAATCCTGGCCTGCACCCTGACTTGGACACGGAGCCGGACTGACGTCGTCCGGCGCCGAGCGGTACTTTTGTACCTCTGTTCGACCCTGGTGTTTCCTACAGGCCAGATTGGCAACCGGAAGAGAATGAGGAGGACAAGGAGGGGTCTGTAGACTCTTTGGCTGACCAGTTAGATGAACCAGACTGGAGAGAGGAGTTGGGGGAAGCCAGTGGTCTGGATGCCTCCCTTGCCCTTCGCATGCTTTCTCCTCCCACCGTGGTTACGGAGGAGGGTGCGTCCTACGCAGTGGTGTTGCATAGGGCAGCCGAGGCCCTCAACCTCGAGCTACCTACTGTGGCGGTCAGGACGAATCTCCTGACAGAGGTGCTTCAACCGGCAGCGGCCTCTTCGGAGCCACTGCTGCCTTTCCTTGAAGCCCTTACTGACATCCTTTTGGGCACCTGGTCCAGGCCCAACACAGGGGCTCCTGTGGATAGGATGATTGCCCGACGCCCATGCCCGGCTCCGGGTAACGCACCACCTGATAGGGAATCCAAAAAGCTGGATCATCTTGGGAAGATGTTTTCTTCCTCCAGCTTGGGACTGCGGTCGGTGAACACCGCATGTCTGTTGGGCCGTTACACCCACTCTGTGTGGGATGTGGTAGTGCAGGTGCTGCCACAGTACCCGGAGGAGGCCCGGGCTGCGCTCTCCCGTGCAGTCGCCGAGGGGAGAGAGACAGCCAAGTTCACATTAAGATGTGGACTGGACACCGCCGACTACCTAGGCAGGACAATTTCAACGTCGGTAGCCCTTCGACGCTACGCCTGGCTGAGGTCGACTGGTTTTTCCGGGGATGTCCAAGCTACCTTACTGGACATGCCTTTTAATGGCCTGTTCGGCGACAAAGCAGACAACGCGCTGGAGCGCTTCAAGGACTCCCGGGCTATGGTCAAGTCCTTGAGACTCTCCACCCACCCTGCGCAGTCTGCTTTTCGCCCCTTTTGTGGCTATGGAAGGGGTGTCCCGCACGTTCCACCCAGGGCCACAGGCCGGCGCAAGCTGTCCTGCCCCTGCGCGGCCGGGGACGTGGGACCCACCGTCGTGGGTCTGGGGGCCAGCGAGCGGGCCAGTCCACCAGCGCCCCTTCTGCAGTAGCCTTCAAACCCTCCTAGTCCGACCTTTCAGGGCCACCAATCGCCAGTGGGCGGCAGGATTCGCCATCACCTCCCCCACTGGCGCACCATCACGTCGGACAGGTGGGTTTTGCAGAGAGTCCGAAGGGGCTACTCCCTCTCCTTCGAGACTATCCCTCCATCCATGCCACCTCAATACCATCGCATGTTGGAGGATCATTTGGCCCTTCTCCAACAGGAAGTTACGGCTCTCTTGGCCAAGGGGGCTATCTGAAAGAAACACGTTAGTTATAGATTCCTTACCTTAGAATTACCCCCAGGCGTCAGACTGGATCCGGAAAGTTTTTTCGCCAGCAGTACTTCTGCGCGTCGGAAGGTGGCGTCAGTCGGCTCCGCATCCGTCGTTGACGTTGTGGTCGCCAGAATGACGTCGCGGTAGCTACTTAGACGCCGCCCTCGTACGCTGACGTCAGTTCTTTCTTTTTCTGCGCCAGCCAGCGCAGATCCGGAGAGAGCGGTACCTCCAGTCACTTTTTGACTGACTTTTTGAGCGACTTTTGTCAACGTCTTTTTTGAGTCTACGACTCCTGGTGCACGAGGGATGCCCGGCTTCAAGGCCTGCAGTTCCTGTAACCGGCTGATGTCGGTTACGGATCCACATCGCGTGTGCCTCTTATGCCTGGAGCGCGACCACGACCCGATGGTGCCGAAGGCTTTGTGGGAGCGGTCCCGAAAGCTGCTTGAGCGCCGGCAGTCGGCTCTGCGCCGTTCGAGGTCCCGGTTGCGAGGGAGGTCGAGAAACCTGTCGCGGAGCCATCACCACTCGTCCAAGTCATCGAAGTATTCACACTCTGGGTCGGATAAGTCGCAGCACAAAAAGGTCGAAGAAGCATCGTCGCTCTTCGACTTCTCCCCGTTGGTCGGCTGACGCGACGAGGGATGCAGGCGGTGCCCCTCCCGCGGCTCTGCGCGCGGAGTCGACTCCGGGTTTCCCCCCCTTCCCGGGACCCGGAGCAACTCTCGCCCAACTTCGTAAATTTTAGGAAGCGATGCATGCCATCTTCGGGCGACCCGAACCCACCGGCGCGCATTCGGGCCCCGCGGACTCGGTTCGGGGGCCTAGGCCTTCTCCGCCGTCTGCTCCGGCCACGGTAGTGGATCCAGGCCTGGATCCGGATCGGCGCCGGTTGACCTTATTACACCTCCACCGGCGGCGCTTCCTCCGGCACCGCAACCGACGCCGGTCGTCTCCCCGGCCGGCGTCGACCCCGGCCTCCATCCCGAGGTGGAGCCTGACCGGCGTCACTCAATGCCGGATCCGGCGCCGAGTGGGGTTTTTGTGCCCCTGTTCACTCCCGGGGTCCCTTTTCGGCCAGATTGGCAACCTGAGGATGAGGAGGAGGACTGGGAGGGGTCAGGTGACCCCTTTAACTGATCAGCTAGGATCTGAACAGGACTGGAGAGAGGAACTGGGGGATGCCAGTGGTCTTGATACTTCCCCTGACCTTGGCATGTTGTCTTCTACTTCCGTGGCTACGCAGGAGGGAGCGTCCTACGCAGTGGTGTTGCGTAGGGCGGCCGAGGCCCTCAACCTCGAGCTTCCTATGGTGGCGGTCAGGACTAACCTCCTGACAGAGGTGCTTCAACCGGCTGCAAGCTCTTCGGAGCCCCTGCTGCCGTTTAATGAGGCCCTTACTGACGTCCTTTTGGGCACGTGGTCCAGGCCTGAGACGTGGGCTCCCGTGGATAGGATGATTGCCCGACACCACCGCCCGGCTCCGGGCGACCCCACTTTCCTCTCCCAACACCCCACCCCGGAGAGCTTGGTGGTCCAACCCTCCACTTCCAAGAGCGCATTCCCTACCGCTCCCCCGGAAAGGGAATCCAAGAAGCGGGACCATCTTGGGAAGAAGATTTTCTCTTCCGCCAGCTTAGGACTGCGGTCAGTAAACACTGCATGTCTCTTGGGCCGTTATTCCCACTCTGTGTGAGACTCGGTTGCGCAAGTGCTGCCTCAGTGTCCGGAGGAGGCCCGGACAGTGCTCTCCCAGGCTATTGCCGCCAGGAGGGATGCGGCAAAGTTTACCATCCGTTGTGGGCTGGATACCGCCGACTCTCTGGGCAGGACAATTTCAACGTCTGTAACCCTTCGTCGCTACGCCTGGATGAGATCGACTGGCTTTTCGGGGGATGTCCAGAACACCTTGATGGACATGCCTTTTGATGGCTGTTGCCTTTTTGGCGACAAAGCGGACAACGCTCTAGAGCGTTTCAAGGATTCACGGGCTACGGCCAATTCCTTGGGCCTCTCCAGCCGCCCAGCGCAGTCTGCTTTTCGCCCCTTTCGTGGCTATGAAAGTGGTGCCCCGCTACATCCCGCCCAGAGCCACAGGCCGTAGCAAGTTACCCAACCTTCGCGCGGCCGGGGACGTGGGAACCAACGCCGTGGTTCAGGGGGCCAGCTGGCGGGCCAGTCCACCAACCCTCCCTCTGCAGCAGCCTCCAAACCTTCCTAGTCCGACTTTTCAGGCCCATCAAACGCCAGTGGGCGGTAGGATACGCCATCACCTCCCCCACTGGCGCACCATCACGTCGGACAGGTGGGTTTTGCAAATAGTCCAAAGGGGCTACTCCCTCCCCTTCGAGGCTACCCCTCCAGCCATGCCACCTCTATACCACCGCATGTCGGAGGATCACCTGGCACTTCTCCAACAGGAAGTTTTGGCACTCTTGGCCAAGGGAGCCATCGAGCGCGTTCCTGTCCCAGAAGGATGTCGTGGTTGCTATTCCCACTACTTTCTGGTACCCAAGAAGGACAAGGGCCTGCGTCCTATCTTGGATCTCAGGGACGTCAACCGCTTCCTCCGGAAGGAGAAGTTCAAAATGTAGAAGCTCGCTCAGGTCTTGTCTGCCCTCGACCCCGGAGACTGGATGGTAGCGTTGGACTTGCAGGACGCTTACTTTCACATCCCCGTCCTGCCGGCGTTACCTGCGGTTCACGGTAGGCCACGAGCATTTTCAGTTTACCGTACTCCCCTTTGCCCTTACCAGCGCCCCTCGGGTGTACACGAAAGTGATGGCGGTGGTCGCAGCTCATCTGCGCAGATCATCGGTTCCAGTCTTCCCCTATCTCGACGACTGGCTGTTGAAGGCGGGCTCGTCCCAGGCAGTCGTCTCCCACCTCCAGACTACGGCCGACCTCCTGCATTCGCTGGGGTTCTCCATCAATGTGCCGAAGTCGCACCGGATTCCCTCCCAGAAGCTCCTCTTTATCGGAGCGGTTCTGGACAAGACGCGGTTTCGGGTTTATCCTCCCGAACAGCAAGTCTGGGATATTTGGGCTATGATTCCGATCTTTCAGCCTCTATCCCGGGTTTCGGTCAGGATGACCCTGAGGCTGCTGGGCCTCATGGCCTCCTGCATCCTGCTGGTCAATCATGCCAGGTGGCATATGCAGGCTCTGCAGTGGGACCTGAAGTTCCAGTGGGCGCAGCATCAGGGGAAATTTGTCCGATTGCGTCCAGATCTCGGAGGGCACTGCTCGACAATTGCAGTGGTGGCTCACGAACCAGGTTTGGGTCAACGGCAGATCCCTCTCCCTTCCCCAACCAGAGCACACGGTGGTGACGGACGCATCCCTTCTGGGATGGGGCGGCCACATGGGAGAGGCGGATATCAGAGGACTCTGGTCTCCGGCGGAGTCCGGGCTCCACATCAACCTTCTGGAGCTCCGGGCGATTCGTCTTGCACTCAAGGTATTCCTTCCCTCTGTCCGGGGAAGAATAGTGCAGGTGTTCACGGACAACACCACCGCCATGTGGTACTGCAACAAACAGGGCGGGGTGGGGTCGTGGGCCCTATGTCAGGAGGCCCTCCGCCTCTGGACATGGCTGGAATATCAGGGCATATCCCTGGTGGTTCAACACCTGGCAGGTTCCCTGAACGTCCGGGCGGACGAACTCAGCCGCAGGTGCATGATGGATCACGAATGGCGTCTTCACTCGGAGGTGGCGCAAGGTCTCTTTCGACAGTGGGGAGAGCCTTGGTTAGATCTATTCGCAACCGAAGAGAACGCGCAATGTCAGCAATTCTGTGCATTGGAATTTCCAAGGCGGCACTCGCTAGTCGACGCTTTTCGTCGCGAGTGGAGCTGCGGTCCGTTGTATGCCTTTCCGCCTATACCACTTCTGCCCAGAGTACTGAAGAAGATCAGGCGCGACCGGGCCCAAGTTCTTCTTGTGGCTCCGGACTGGGCACGAAGAGTCTGGTATCCCGAGCTGCTCAACATGGCCATCGATCCTCCGACCCGTCTGCCACTTCGGGAGGATCTTCTGTCGCAGCAACAGGAGACGGTCCTCCACCCGAACCTGTCCGGCCTCCACCTCCTTGCGTGGAGATTGAGCTGCGGCAGCTGACGTCTTTTGACCTGCCTCCCGAAGTTTGTGACGTAATCTTGGCAGCCAGGCGTCCCTCCACTAAGATGGTATACACCTGCCGGTGGAACAAATTTGTGGCATGGTGCACAGCAAAGGCTATGGATCCCGACTCTGCCCCTCTTTCTGAGGTTCTCTTGTTTCTCCTTTCTTTGGCCCAGCAGGGCTCTGCTCTGGGCACTATCAAGGGCTATCTCTCGGCCATCTCTGCCTTCCTTCGGCTTCCAGATCAGCCTACTCTTTTCAAGTCCCCGGTTGTAAATCGTTTCTTGAAAGGCGTAACTCATCTCTTTCCTCCTATTCCCTTCATTATGCCTTAGTGGGACTTGAATCTAGTTTTAACCTATTTAATGTGCGCTCCCTTTGAGCCGCTACACAACTGTCCTTTGAGGCTTCTGACGCTTAAAACTGCATTCCTGGTAGCCATCACATCTGCCAGAAGAGTGAGTGAGCTCCAGGCCCTTTCATCCAAGCCTCCTTTCCTGTCTGTCCATCCGGACAAGGTAGTTCTCAGGACTCGTCCATCCTTCCTGCCCAAGGTTGTCACCGCCTTTCACATCGGGCAGACCATCACTTTGCCCACCTTCTTTCCGCCTCCGCATCCTTCGAAAGAGGAAGAGAGGCTCCACCGTCTGGACCCAAAACGTGCGCTTTCCTTTTATCTGGATCGCACCAAACAGTTCCGGGTGGATGACCAGCTCTTTGTTGGCTACGTGGGCGCCAAGAAAGGTTGGGCCGTACACAAGCGGACTATCTCCCGATGGGTCGTTTTGTGTATGAAAGCCTGTTATTCTCTGGCAAAGGTGGAGCCTCCAGTGGGGCTGCGCGCCCATTCCACCAGGGCCACGGCAGCATCTATTGCTTAGGGACGTGGAGTTCTCCTGAATGATATTTGTCAGGCAGCTACGTGGGCTTCGTTGCACACCTTTACCAAACTACTGCCTTGACAATCAAGTTGGAGAGACTGCTTCTTTGGCCGTTCTGTTCTCCAGGACTTTCTGGTGTGATCTAGGTTCGCAGACCCACCTCCGGGGTCGGTATTGCTGGGGTATCTATTCTAAGGTAAGGAATCTATAACTAACGTGTTTCTTTCAGATGAACAAGTTACTTACCTTGGGTAACAATATATCTGTAAGGAACATTAGTAGTGATAGATTCCTTACCGCCCCACCCATCCTCCCCGTTCTGCGAACTGATTTCTAGGGTTAAGGATATCCTTTAAGGGCCCTAGTTTTGTGCATCAGTGGTCAGTGTCTTGCATGGCTCTGCGTTTCTGGCGCGGAAAGTCGTGTACAGAACTGACGTCAGCGCGCGAGGGAGGCGTCTAAGTATCTACCGCGACGTCATCCCGGCGACCACGACGCCAACGATGGAGCCGACCGACGCCACCTTCCGACGCGCAGAGGTACTGCTGATGAAAAAACTTTCCGGATCCAGTCTGACGCCTGGGGATAATTCTAAGGTAAGGAATCTATAACTACCTAATGTTTCTTACAGATATATCGTTACCGAAGGTAAGTAACTTGTTCATCGAGCGGGTTCCTGCTCCAGAAGTAGGTCGTGGTTGCTATTCCCACAACTTTCTGGTGCCCAAGAAGGACAAGGGCCTGCGTACTATCTTAGATCTCAGGAACGTCAACCGCTTCTTCCCGAAGGAGAAGTTCAAAATGTTGACACTAGCTCAGGTACTGTCTGCCCTCGACCCTGGAGACTGGATGGTAGCGTTGGACTTGCAGGATGCTTACTTTTACATCCCCGTCCTGCCGGCCTACCGGCGTTACCTGCGGTTCACGGTAGGCCACAAGCACCTTCAGTTTACTGTGCTCCCTTTGGCCTTACCAGCGGCCCTCGGGTGTTCACGAAAGTTATGGCGGTGGTCTCAGCTCATCTGCGCAGATCAGGGGTTCCAGTCTTCCCCTATCTCGATGACTGGCTGTTGAAGGCGGACTCGCCCCTGGCAGTCGTCTCCCACCTCCAGACTACGGCGGACCTACTGCATTCGCTGGGGTTCACTATCAACGTGCCGAAGTCACAGCTGACTCCCTCTCAGAAGCTCCTTTTCATCTGAGCTGTTCTGGACACGACGCAGTTTCGGGCTTATCCACCCGAGCAGTGAGTCCGGGATATTCGGGCTATGATTCCGATCTTTCAGTCTCTATCCCGGGTTTCGGTCAGAATGACCCTGTGGCTGCTGGGCTTCATGGCCTCCTGCATCCTGCCGGTAGATCATGCCAGGTGGCATATGCGGGCTCTGCAGTGGGACCTGAAGTTCTAGTGGGCACAACATCAGGGGAATCTGTCCGATTGCGTTCAGATCTCGGAGGGCACTGCACGACAATTGCAGTGGTGGCTAACGAACCAGGATTGGGTCAACGGCAGATCCCTCTCCCTTCCCCAACTGGAGTTCACAGCGGTGACGGATGCATCACTTCTGGGGTGGGGCGGCCACATGAGAGAGGCGGAGATCAGAGGCCCCTGTTCTCCAGCAGAGTCCGGGCTCCACATCAACCTTCTGGAGCTCCAGGCGATCCATCTTGCGCTAAAAGCATTCCTTCCCTCTGGGGAAGAGTAGTGCAGGTGTTCATGGACAACACCACCGCCATGCGGTACTGCAACAAACAGGGCGGGGTGGGATCATGGACCCATGTCAAGAGGCTCTCCGTCTCTGGACATGGCTGGAACATCAGGGCATATCCCTGGAGGTTCAACACCTGGCAGGTTCAATGAATGGCAGGGCGAACTAACGCAGCCGCAGGTGCATGATGGATCACGAATGGCGTCTTCACTAGGAGGTGGTGCAAGGTCTCTTTCTGCAGTGGGGAGAGCCTTGGTTAGATATATTCTCCACCGAAGAGAACGCGCAATGTCAGCAATTCTGCACGTTGGAATTTCCAAGGCGGCACTCGCTAGGCGATGCTTTTCGTTGCGTGTAGAGTTGCGGTCTTCTATACGCCTTTCCGCCTATACCACTTCTGCCCAGAGTGCTGAAGAAGATCAAGCGCGACCGGGCCCAAGTCATTCTTGTGGCTCCGGATTGGGCACAAAGAGGCTGGTATCCCGAGCTGTTACACATGGCCATCAATCCTCCGATCAGACTGCCTCTTCGGGAGGATCTTCTGTTGCAGCAGCAGGGAACGGTCCTCCACCCGAACCTATCCAGCCTCCGCCTCCTTGCGTGGAGATTGAGCGGCGACAGTTGACAGCCTTCGACCTTCCTCCCGAAGTCTGCAGATGGAACAAATTTGTGGCATGGTGCGCAGCAAAGGCTGTGGATCCCCTTTCTGCCCCTATTTCTGAGGTTCTCTTGTTCCTCCTTTCTTTGGCCCAGCAGGGCTCTGCTCTGGGCACTCTTAAGGCCTATCTCTCAGCCATTTCAGCCTTTCTTAGGCTTCCTGATCAGCCTTCTTTTTTCAAGTCCCCTGTTGTAAATCGATTTCTTACGGGCATTACTCATCTTTTAGCTCCCTTTGTAATGCCTCAGTGGGACTTGAACTTGGTTCTTACTTATCTTTTTTTTAAATAATTTTATTTTTTTATTGTTTTATTCAGACATGTCAATATTACAAACGTTTAGACAGCGTCAGCTTATGCATGTTCACTTCAAGTATACATCTTCATAAAAAAACAGTTGCCGGCCATACCGATAGGGCTACGTTACATCACTTAGAGTAATTATATCTCCAATGACTTGTACGTTAAATTTGACCTGGAAAAGTAATAATTACAGTGCTTTCTGGTATACACATATAACAGTGACCTTTGTCAGGTAATGCATCTATTTTAAGCAATCAAATAACGGTTTATTTGGCACATGAGTTCGGCAGAATGGGGGTGTGCGGTACCTGTGGGATGTGCGTGCGAATGGTGGTGTGAGGTGGGACGACCTGTGTAATTATATGAATGATTATGTATCTGTGGCTGATGCGGAGGCGTCTGGTGTAGCCAAGTCTTTCTCCCGGAGCCAAGCCACCAACGGCTCCAAAGTATCTTTCGGGTGGGATGCCATGGGCATGAGGTCCCAGAATGCAGCCAGTTGCTCCTGACAGTAGGAAACGTCTCGGACCCAGGTATTAATTTTGGGGTACCTTGGGGCACCCCAGTGTATGGCCAGTTTTCGCTTAGCCAGTAGTAGCATCATAGCCGCTAGTCGGCGTTTTCCAGGGGTAATGTCCTCCACGTATCCCAGAAGGGCCACCAGCGGTGAGAAACCCAGGGAGACCCCAGTGACCACGTGTATAATTGCATACACCTCCTCCCAGAATTTGGCTATGGTTGGGCAGGACCATGCAACATGAAGAAAGTCGGCATCTTCTTGCTTACATTTCCAACAGTTCGCATCTGGGCGTAATCCTATTCTGCGTAGCTGCAGGGGGGTGCGATACACCCTATGTAGAAATTTAAAATTAATAAGTCTCAGTTTATAGTTAGGGGATAGATAACCAAGCTGAGAGCGGCAAAATGCCCATTGTTTATCCGTCGGTGATTCATTTAGATCCGCCCTCCACTGTGCCAGGGCCTTTGGGGCAGGAAAGGGGGTATTAGACTGTGTTTGATTGTATAATCTGGTGATCAGTTTGCGAGGAGACTGGGTGACGAGCCTGTGCTCTAGTGGCAACATTGTGGTGGGGGCTGATGGAAAGGAAGGGTGCAATGTTCTATAGGTAGCTCTGAGTTGATAATATAGGAGTAGCTCTAAAATGGGTACGGGAGTACCCTCTGGTCCCTGCGGTGCTTTCAGGAATGCATCCTGTGGGTATAGGTCCCCCAGTGTGGTTAGGCCCATGTTACGGGCGCGTGCAATGTTGCCTTTGTCTTGAAGAGGAGGGAAGAGTGGGTGATGTGCAAGTGGGGTGGAGAGTGCATATAGAGATGATGTTGCAACGCGCTTCCTTAGGCCCTCCCAGGCCCAGCGCAATGTCTCAACTGTGTTCACTTCACCGGTCGTTCTGCGGTATGGTTTGTATAATGCTTCGTGTAGAGGGACGGGGTCCGCCACATCTTTCTCAATTGCCACTTGCGGTTTAAATGGAATGGAATGGGATGAACCCAGAAATGGAGGTATTGGGCCTGTGCACACAGGGCATAAAGTTCGAAATCCGGAGCTCCCAGCCCTCCCTGTGAGAGCGGACGCATCAGCAGTTCCCAACCCACCTGCGGCTGCTTCCCGGCCCACACCAAGGTTATTACGATGGATCGAAGAGATTTGAAAAAGGCTTGAGTCAGGGGGATGGGGATATTTGCAAATAGATTCAAAAATTTGGGGAGGATGATCATTTTTATTATAGCTATTCTGCCAGCCAAGGAGAGAGGTAGTGCCGACCAAAATTTTGATTTGCGTTTCAGCCAGACCAGGAGCCGGCCGAAGTTCATACGCCAGATTTCTTGCGTGTCTCTGCTCAGCCACACACCTAAATATTTTATTGCACCATCAGCCCATGTAATTGGGAATTCCAATTCGGTTTGTAGCGGGGCTTCTGTTAGGGGCAGGAGTGACGATTTAGACCAATTGATGTTTATGCCGGACATACCACCGAATTGGAGAATTTACCGTAACACCGTTTAGATTTTCAGCTGGTTTACGAATATACAGTGTAATGTCATCGGCATACATTGAGATAATAAGGCTTCTGTCTGTGAATCCTAGTACTCTAGTAGTGTGGTGTTGACGAATTCTGGCAGCTAGAGGTTCCATCGCCACTGCAAATAGCAGCGGCGATAGGGGACAACCCTGCCTGGTGCCACGCGTTATAGGGAATGGCTCCGATATCAGGCTGTTTGCTCTTAAACGAGCTGTGGGCTCAGTGTAGAGCAGACTAATAAGTTTGATAAAATTGAATCTAAATCCTAGTCTTGGTAGTATAGTAAACAAGAATGGCCATTCAAGGGAGTCAAACGCCTTAGTAGAGTCTAGGAATGCAGCGATGGCCGGCAGCTTGGGATCAATCTGGTGGAGAGCAGCGAAGAAGGTGCGAATGTTGTGTGCTGTGGATCTGCCTGGATTGAAGCCAGACTGGTCCGGTCAGGCTATTAACCGTAGGAGCGGCTGTTGTTCTTACTTATCTTATGTGCGCTCCCTTTGAGCCGCTACATAACTGTCCTCTCAGACTTCTCACTTTAAAGACTGCCTTTCTGGTTGCCATGACTTCTGCTCGCAGGGTGATTGAGCTCCAGGCTCTTTCTTCGAAACCTCCTTTTCTAGCAGTTCTTCCGGACAAGGTTGTCCTTCGAACTCGGCCCTCTTTTCTTCCTAAAGTGGTTACTTCTTTACACATTGGTCAAACCATCACTTTGCCCACCTTCTTTCCGCCTCCGCATCCTTCTAAGGAGGAAGAGAGGCTCCACCGTCTGGATCCAAAACGTGCGCTTTCATTTTATTTGGATCGCACCAAGCAATTCCGGGTGGATGACCAGCTCTTTATTGGCTACGTGGGCGCCTAGAAAGGTCGGGCCGTGCACAAACGGACCATCTCTAGGTGGGTCGTTTTGTGCATTAAAGCTTGCTACTCTTTGGCAAAGAAGGAGCCTCCAGTGGGTTTGCTCGCCCATTCCACCAGGGCGACGGCAGCTACCACTGCTTTGGGACGGGAAGTCCCCCTCAATGACACCTGTCAGACAGCTACGTGGGCATCTCTGCACACGTTCACAAAACACTACTGCCTGGACAGCCAAGTCCGGAGAGACGGCTTCTTTAGCTGTTCTGTTCTCCAGGACTTTCTGGTGTGAACTTGGTTCGCAGACCCACCTCCGGGGTTGGTATTGCTGGGGTATCTATTCTACAGGTAAGGAATCTATAACTAATGGTCTCTTTCAAATGAACAAGTTACTTACCTTCGGTAACGATATATCTGTAAGAGACATAGATTAGTTATAGATTCCTTACCGCCACACCCATCCTCCCCGTTCTGCGAACTGACTTCTAGGGTCAGGGTGCACCTTTCAGGGCCCTAGTTTTGTGCACCAGTAGTCAGTGTCTTGCATGGCTCTGCGCTTCTGGCTTGAAATGTCGTGTAAGTAGCTACTGCGACGTCATCCCGTCGACCAATGCGCCAACGACGAACGCGGAGCCGACCGACGCCACCTTTCGACACGCAGGGGTACTGCTGCCGAAAAAATTCTCCGGATTCAGTCTGAAGCCTGGGGCTAATTCTACAGGTAAGGAATCTATAACTAATCTATGTCTCTTACTGATATAGCGTTACCGAAGGTAAGTAACTTGTTCATCAACATCCCTCGAAGTCCTCTCGGTGTTCGCGGAAGTCCAGTCACCACTGCAATACCAGTTGCCCAGTATCATGGTAACAGGCCAGTCCTTCCTATGTCGATAACTCATCCTCTGGGGTTCCCAGCTGCATTCTGATGACACTCCTGGGCTCAGCGAACTTGGGTGAAACTTTTTGCATGGGTTCCTGGACCCTTGTGCTGCATGGTGGGGGTTGGCGTCAGGTTTAAGATTCTGGGCTACCAATTTAGACCAGCAGGCCTCTTAGTTGTTGTGTCTCTGTGCTGTGAACAGGAGGCCAGTTTACTGATCCTTTGAGTCTTTCTTTGGCTGAGCTCTCAAGACGACTTCTCGAGCAGGAAACATCAGTCACAGTCACTATCCTTTGCTAGCCACCAAGTTCAGCAGGTGCAGTCCACGCGGGTGCAGGCTCTCTTTACTAGTTCCCGGTGCAGCAGGACAGTCCTCCCATGGTCCTTCTTCCAGTCCAGTCGAGATCTGAGTTCGGGGTGCAGGGGTGGCCTTCTTGTGGGCAGGATGCGGTTGGTAGCCAATGGGCTACTAGGTTCACTCCCACCTGATGACCACTTCCTGCAAAGTTTGGTATCTGGGCATACCAGGATTCATCATTCTGCCCACTTCAAATATGGCAAGACCCTCTCCTGGCATGTGGAGCTCCCTAGCCCAACTCAGAGTTATGGCTATCAAGGGGGCCACATGCCTGGAAAACCGGTTTTGCAACTGGTTTCCCCTCTGCTTTACCTAGTGCCAGCCTATCTGCCTGATCAATGGAGCAGCCCCTCTCCCAAGTGTTACCGATTTGCCCTTCAAAGGTAGCTTCTCCTTTGAAGGTCACCTTTTGGGCCAATACCCTTATGGCTTCCTGTAGGAGGAAGGTGACCCCTCCTTCCAGAGCAGGCCCCTTTTGTATTTTTTCCTGGGAGTCGTTGGCACGTCTCCCCGGGAGGGAATGACGCTGTCATGGCGACAGGACCCAGTGTGCAACCAGTATGCGCACAGGGGACTTAAGACAACAAAGTGGCAACTTTGCTAAAGTTGCACACTGCAACTTATTAAATTAATTTCCACCTGAGAATCAAGTCTGGCTTAATGTAAAGAGTTGTTTGATACCTTAGATGACCCAATTTGGTTACACCGTTCTAGAGTTAGCACAGTTGAGGGGTCAGCATGTAACTACTCACCAATTGGGCCACCAAGCTTTTCTACAATGAAAACAATTTTACGTTTTTACTGTCCGAGCATGTAAAATTACATGCTCTGCCCATGGCATATGTTGCACCTTGGACTCAATAGATCTGCAATAGGGGTGACCCACACATATACCAGGGGAAAGTCTGACTATGCCATTACTTTAAATTGCAAAGTTGGGCTAGCAGTTTAAACTGCCCTCCCAGCCTGCAAATGGCGGGCTTTGGGTCTTGTTTTACTCTTGACACTCCCAGTGTAGCACAACCAGTTCTGCAATCCCTGGGGTGGGTGGTGATGTAAGTTCGCATAGCCAATTGGGTAAGAGCCAATTCCACTTACCAGTTTAAAGGATAAGGACACAGGCACTGAACTGTGGTTTGCTGGCCTCAGTACACTCTGAGTAAAAAAAAAAAAACAGCAGCATCATTCCAAAAACTTGGGGGGTGACAATGCAAAAAAAGGCATTTCCTTACACTTATTTTGTGGCCATTGTTGTCTGTGTTAAAGTTAAGTTGCAAGAGTCAAATAAGGCAGTTTCTTTTAGTAGCTGCCTTGACCCTTAACCGGCTTTTAAAGTTTGTAATATCCAGTTTAGTTGAGTTATTGCTTGCATCTGAACCTGTCCTTGTAAAAGCCTAAAATCATCTTTCAGAAGATTGCGAGCTAATGAGATGGTAGGAATTGTGTCTACACTTTAGGAAGCTAGCTCTCTATATACTATACCAAAAATAGGTATAGTTTGCAGAGTCCAGTGGATCCACAGAGGCTTTTCAGAGGCTAACGTAGATAATACTAATGCTCTCTTTTGTTTTTAGTGTGGGCAAGCAGTTAGGCTTATCAGAGGGCAGTGCTAAGCATTTGTTGTACGCACAGTGTCAATAAATGAGGCACACACTCAATGAATAAATCTGAGACCAATTTATCAAAATACTTGGTTATATTTATTTTGTAAAACCACAGACCTTCGTCTCAGGTAAATACGTTTTGCAACAGAAGCACAAGTTACTAACTTGTGTAACGATATATCTGTAAGAGACAGTAGTTAGTGACAGATTCCTTACCTTAGAATATCCCCAGGCGTCAGGCTGGATCCGGAAAGTTTTTGCGTAGCAGTACCCTTGCGCGTCGGTAGGCGGCATCGTGCGGCTCCGCGTCCGTCGTCGGCGTCGTGATCGCCGGGATGACGTCGCGGGCAGTACTTAGGCGCCGCCCCTGCGCGCTGACGTCAGTTCTGTACACGACTTTCCGCGCCAGGAACGCAGAGCCATGCAAGAAGCTGACATAGGTGTCTGAAAAATACTAGGGCCCTGAAAGGGATGTCCTTAACCCTAGAAATCAGTTCGCAGAACGGGGAGGATGGGTGGGCGGTAAGGAATCTATCACTAACTACTGTCTCTTACAGATATATCGTTACACAAGTTAGTAACTTGTGCATCTGAAAGAGACACGTTAGTGACAGATTCCTTACCTTAGAATAGATACCCCAGCAATACCAACCCCGGTGGTGGGTCTGCGAACAAAGATCAGACAAGGAAGTCCTGGAGGACAGAACGGCCAAAGAAGCCGTCCCTCCGGACCTGACTGTTAAGGCAGTAATGCTTTGTTAACGTGTGCAGCGAGGCCCACGTAGCTGCCTGACAGATAACCGGCAGCGGAACACCGCGGCCCAAGGCCGTGGTAGCAGCCGTTGCCCTGGTGGAATGGGCACGCAGCCCAACAGGAGGCTCCTTCTTAGCCAAAGAATAGCAGGTCTTGATGCACAAGGTAACCCAGCGGGAGATGGTCCTCTTGTGCACCGCCCGACCTTTTTGGCGCCCACGTAGCCAACAAAGAGCTGGTCATCCACCCGGAAGTGTTTTGTGCGGTCGATATAGAAGGAGAGCGCACGTTTTGGGTCCAGACGGTGGAGCCTCTCTTCCTCTCTGGAAGGATGCGGAGGCGGAAAGAAGGTGGGCAAAGTGATGGTCTGCCCAATGTGGAAAGCAGTAACCACCTTTGGCAAGAAGGACGGACGCGTCCGAAGAACAACCCTGTCTGGATGAACAGACAGAAAGGGAGGTTTGCAAGATAGAGCCTGGAGCTCACTCACCCGCCGAGCGGAGGTGATGGCCACCAGAAAGGCTGTCTTCAGAGTCAGAAGACGAAGAGGACAGTTATGTAGAGGCTCAAAGGGAGCGCACATTAAAAAGGTAAGAACCAAGTTCAAGTTCCACTGAGGCATCACAAACGGAACAGGAGGGAAGAGGTGAGTAATGCCTTTTAAGAACCTGTTAACAACAGGGGACTTGAAAAGGAGGGCTGATCAGGGAGCCTGAGGAAGGCCGAGATAGCACAAAGATAACCCTTGATGGTACCCAGGGCAGAACCCTGTTGGGCCAGAGAAAGAAGGAACAGAAGGACCTCAGAAAGAGGGGCAGAAAGGGGATTCACAGCCTTTGCTGTGCACCATGCCACAAATTTGTTACACCTGCAGGCGTATACCACCTTAGTGGAGGGACGCCTGGCTGCCAGAATCACATCACAAACTTCGGGAGGCAAGTCGAAAGGAATCAACTGCCGCCGCTCAATCTCCACGCAAGCAGGTGTAGACTGGACAGGTTCGGGTGGAGGACCGTCCCCTGCTGCTGCGACAGAAGATCCTCCCGAAGAGGCAGACGGATCGGGGGATCTACGCTCATATTGAGTAGCTCGGGATACCAAACTCTTCGAGCCCAGTCCGGAGCCACAAGAATGACTTGGGCCCGGTCGTGCCGAATCTTCTTCAACACTCTGGGTAGAAGTGGTATAGGCGGAAAGGCGTACAACAGACCGCAACTCCACTTGCGACGAAAAGCGTCGCCGAGCGAGTGCCGCCTTGGAAATTCCAACGCGCAGAACTGATGACATTGCGCGTTCTCTTCGGTGGCGAATAGATCTAACCAAGGCTCTCCCCACTGTAGAAAGAGTCCTTGCGCCACTTCCGAGTGAAGACGCCATTCGTGATCCATCATGCACCTGCGACTGAGTTCGTCCGCCCTGGCGTTCAGGGAACCTGCCAGGTGTTGAACCATCAGGAACATGCCCTGATGTTCCAGCCATGTCCAGAGGCGCAGAGCCTCCTGACAAAGGGTCCACGACCCCACCCCGCCTTGTTTGTTGCAGTACCACATGGCGGTGGTGTTGTCTGTGAACACCTGCACTACCTTCCCTTTGACAGAGGGAAGGAATGCCTTGAGTGCAAGACGGATCGCCCGGAGCTCCAGAAGGTTGATATGGAGCCGGGACTCCGCCCGGAGACCAGAGGCCTCTGATCTCCGCCTCTCTCATGTGACCGCCCCATCCCAGAAGGGACGCGTCCGTCACAACTGTGTGCTCTGGCTGGGGAAGGGAGAGGGATCTGCCCATGACCCATTGCCGGTTCGAGAGCCACCACTGCAACTGTTTTGCAGTCCCCTCCGAGATCTGGACGTGATCGGACAGGTTGCCCTGGTGCTGCGCCCACTGGAACTTCAGGTCCCACTGCAGAGCCCGCATATGCTATCTGGCATGATTGACCAGCAGGATGCAGGAGGCCATGAGGCCCAGCAGCCTCAGGGTCATCCGTACCGAAACCCAGGATAAAGGCTGAAAGATCGGAATCATAGCCTGAATATCCCGGACTCGCCGTTCGGGAGGATAGGCCCGAAACTGCGTCGTGTCCAGAACTGCTCCGATGAAAAGGAGCTGTGGAGAAGGAATCAGATGCGACTTCGGCACATTGATGGAGAACCCCAGCGAGTGCAGGAGTTCGGCCGTAGTCTGGAGGTGGGAGACGACTGCCTGGGACGAGCCCGCCTTTAGCAGCCAGTCGTCGAGGTAGGGGAAGACCGAAACCCCTGCCCGGCGCAGATGAGCTGCGACCACCGCCATCACTTTCGTGAACACCCGAGGGGCACTGGTAAGGCCAAAGGGGAGCACGGTGAACTGAAAATGCTCGAGGCCTACCGTGAACCGAAGGTAACGCCGGTGTGCCGGCAGGACGGGGATGTGGAAATTGGCGTCCTGCAAGTCCAACGCTACCAACCAGTCTCCAGGGCCGAGGGCAGTCAAGACCTGAGCTAGGGTGAGCATCTTGAACTTCTCCTTCCGGAGGAAGCGATTGACGTTCCGGAGGTCCAAGATAGGACGCATGTCCTCCTTGTCCTTTTGGGCACCAGAAAGTAGTGGGAGTAGCAACCACGCCCTACTTCTGGGGTCGGAACACGCTCGATGGCCCTCTTGGCCAAGAGGGCCGTGACTTCCTTCTGCAGAAGTACCAAGTGATCCCCTGACATGCGGTGGAATTGAGGTGGCATGGCTGGGGGTGGTCTCGAAGGGGAGGGAGTAGCCCCTTCGGACAATGTCCAAGACCCACCTGTCCGAGGTGATGGGACGCCAGTGGTGAAGGTGATGGCGGACCCTGCCCCTACTGGCGTGCTGTGCACCTGAAAGGAGGGACTAGGAGGGCTTGGAGGCCGCGGACGGGTTGTAGGTGGTGGCCTGACCCGCACGCTGGTTGCCCGAACCGCCACGGCGGTATCCACGTCCTCGGCCACGCGAAGACACCTGCTGCGCGGGCCGGTGGCTGGGCTGCTGACGTGACGGGGCGCCCTTCCGTGGCCACGATAGGGGCGAAAAGCAGAAGTCAGCGGAGGGCGTGTAGCAGAAAGGCCCAGGGACTTGGCAGTAGCCCGTGAGTCCTTAAAGCGCTCCAACGCATGGTCTGCTTTGGACCCAAAAGACCGACTCCATCAAAGGGCATGTCCATGAGAGTATTCTGGACATCCCCTGAAAAACCAGTGGTTCTCAGCCAGGCGTGGCGTCGCAGCGCCACCGTCGTTGCAATAGACCTGCCCAGCGAGTCGGCGGTATCAAGGCCACATCGTATTGTGTATTTGGCTGCATCCCTTCCTTCCGCAATGGCGCGGAAAGCAGTGTCTGGACCTCCTCAGAACACTGGGGCAAAACAGTCGCCACCGAATCCCACAAGGAGTGGGTATATCGGCCCAAAAGACAAGCGGTGTTGATGGACCGCAAGCCAGCACTGGAGGAAGAAAAACCCTTCTTCCCAAATTGATCCAGGCGTTTGGATTCCCTATCCGGAGGGGCGGTAGGGAAGGCGGTTTGGGAAGCGGAGGCTTGGACAACCAAGCTCTCAGGAGTGGGGTGGACAGAGAGAAATAGGGGTCGCCCGGAGCTGGGCGATGGCGTCGGGACACGTTCCTATCCACAGGAGCCCCTGTGTTAAGCTTGGACCAGGCGCCCAAAAGAACGTCAGTGAGGGCATCGTTAAACGGCAGCACAGTCTCCGTAGAGGAAGCTGCCGGCTGAAGCACCTCTGTCAAGAGATTAGTCTTGACCGCCACAGTAGGGAGTTGGAGATGTAAGGCTCCAGCCGCCCTACGCAACACCGTTGCAAAATTGGCTCCCTCCTCCGTAGCCACGGGAGGAGACAGCATGCCAGTGTCAGGGGAAGTATCTAGACCACTGGCATCCCCTAGACCCTCTGTCCAGTCCTCATCGTACTGACACTGTTGTGCCAGAGGGTCATCAGACCCCTCCCAGTCCTCCTGGTCCTCCTCTGGTTCAAAATAAGGAGGAGGAGGGACATTTGGGACCCAAGGTCTCATCGGCGCCGGAACCGGCGTCGAGCAACGTCGGTCCGGGTCCTTGTCCGGAGCCGGAAGGAACTGGGGGACGACGCCGCCCGGAGCCCCAGGCGGCGTCGAGAACGGCACCGGAGACGTCGGCGGAGGCGTGGTTAGGTCGACCGGCGTCGATGGGGGTTGCGGAGCCGGGATCGAGGCCGGAGCCGGGATCGAGGCTGGAGGCACGGTCGACGCCGTAGCCGTCGGCGACGCCGGGACAACCCCATCAGGGCCCGCGGGGCCCGAAGGCGCACCGGAGGGACCTTGAGGCCCGAAGAGGCGGGCCATGGCCGACAGGAATTCCTGTATTTGGGCCAGATCCGCCCCGAACCCGGGAAGGACGGGTATTGCGGGGCGACTCCACAGGCATGTCCGGGGCCGCGGGGCGGGGACGGTGCCGGGAGGGGCCTCAGCCGAGTCGCGAGACCGGCGAGGTGAAGTCCTAGAGCGACAATGCTTTTGGACTTTTTGTGCTTGGACTTACCGGACGACGAAGACTTCGATGCCGACGACCGGTGAGGACTCCGCGACCGACCCTCGACCTCTCACGCGACCGGGGCTTGGTGTGGCGCGGAGCCGAATGCCGGGCCTCGAGGAGCTTTCGAGACCGCTCTCGCAAAGCTTTCGGGTTGAGGGCCCGGCAGTCGGAACACGACTCCGTGCCGTGGCCTCGGCCGAGGCACACTCCCGATGCGGGTCTGTGATGGACATCATCCGAGCACAGGCGCCGCAACGTTTAAAACCGGGCATCCCTACGACACCTTGAAGTCGATTCGAAGAAAACAGTGAAAAATTCACCAAAAAGTTAGTCAAAAAATGACTAGGGCACTGCTCTTCCCGGATCTGCGCTTGCTGGCGCGGAAAAGAAGAACTGACGTCAGCGCGCAGGGGCAGCGCCTAAGTACTGCCCGCGACGTCATCCCGGCGATCACGACGCCGACGACGGACGCGGAGCCGCACGACGCCGCCTACCGACGCGCAAGGGTACTGCTACGCAAAAACTTTCCGGATCCAGCCTGACGCCTGGGGATATTCTAAGGTAAGGAATCTGTCACTAACGTGTCTCTTTCAGATATACATTTCAATATCAAAAGTGGACACTAAGTGTATTTGCAATATGGGAGGAAGAAAACATTCAGCATACAGAAAGGTAGCATCGACTTAAAACACCAGTCTTCGGGAGTTAAGATCCGTATTGGACAAGGTTCAGTTCAGCCCCAACAGTACACCACCGCGGCCGGGTGCAGGGTGCAAATACGGTGTCAGGTGCCCAATACAACTCAATGAAGAATGGGGCAATCTGACAGATGCTGCATTTAGGTAAGTAGCAGCGGTTTAGGGGACTAGTCTCCAGGGGTTGAAGCACGCACTGGGCAGGGTCAAAAGCAGCACCAACAGTACACCACCAGCGGCACAGGGGCGGATGGGTGCAGGGTGCCAACACTGCATCATGTGCCCAATGTGAAGCAATGGAGAAAGGCCAATTTGGAGAAGGGCTTCAGGCTGAGGCCAGGAGGCCGGTCGAAAGGGAACCAACAGCTGGAGAGGTAATTTGCAATGCTCGGGGATGCAGGGACACCTTTGGTCCTCTTCACCAAGGCCCAGGGCGGATGGGTGCAGGGTGCCTTTTGGTGTCGGAAACGGATTACCGAAGCAGGTCGCCGTTGATGGGGTCTCCTTGCAGAGGCTGCAGGCGTTGTTGAGTCCGGGAGGGGTCAACCCATGATGGACTCGGTTTTTGGATTGCTAGGGAACCTTGCTGGAACCGATGGGCCACTTTGATTCGGGCCAGAGCCGTCGGGTGCAAAGGTGAAACTGGGAGCAGGGTTTTGCAGTTTTTCAGGTCAGAGGCCTTGCTTGAAGTTTGTAGCTGGTGAACAGATCTGCTTTTCTCAAGAGATCTTGATGTTTGTTGAAGGCAGGCAGTCCTCCCAGGGTTTTGGAGGCTGCTGGGCTGCAGGACGAGTCGTCTTTTGCACAGGATCGTTGATACCTGCAGACAGGCCGGTAGGGCTGGGGCCAAGTCAGTAGTTCTCTGCAGTATTCTCTGCTTTTGCTGCTCTATGGTGTCCGCCTCTTCTTAGGTCGTCAGGAACTGAAGTTCAGAGTCTGGGGATGCCACATAAATACTAAATTTTGGGGTGTTACAAGGGAGTGACAGGTAGTGGTCATTGGGCCCCTTACCTGGGGTGTCTACACCCTCTGTATGCCCATCTCCTGTGGGAAGGGGACATAGCCTTAGCCCTCATTGGAGGGGTCCCACCATCTTTAAGATGGTGCACACTGAAAAGTGTACTTCACCTCGCCTCCAGCACCTAAGGAGTGGAGTTGGCAGAGGGGGGTTCACCTCCTATTCTTCCTTAGTTTTTCCCACCTGTTCTCCTGCCAAAAGGGATGAGGACAGGAAGGGGGGCCTGCTTCTTCGAACAGGAGAGTATGGGGCCGCAATTCAAAGGCAGCAAGGACTTTGAAGCTCCGCGCCACAAATGGCTCTTCCTGACCAGGGGGAGGTGTGAACACCTCCACCCAGGACAAGCATTGTTCTCGACCTCTGAGCGCGACGGCGCTCACTCCATGAGGTCAGAACACTGGTGGTAGAAAGCTGTTTTAGGCCAGTTGTTGACCACAATAAGGGTTAGTAGGTTTCAGGGGACCCCTCCAAGGGGTCATCCGTGTGCAATTGTTTTATAAATCTGACAATGGAATCAGTGCAGGTTTATTATAATGAGGCGTTTCGTACCAAACTTTCCATACTTCAGTGAAGCCATCATGGAGCTGGGGAACTTGTAATGACAAGTGTCCAGCCCATGTACTTACAGGATATTGCAAGGGCATACTGCTCATGCAGATATGCCCTCACAGGAGATATAGTGCACCCTTCCTTAGGGCTAAGGCCTGCTAGAGGAGTGTCTTACCTATATCTCATGCAGTGCCTGTGGGTATGGCACACAGGGACGTGTTCCATGTCTACTTCTCAGTTTGGTCTGCACCAAGGCACGCAGTCTGCAATAGCAGAGTGCATGGCCTTGGTCAGGAGACCCTAGGGTGGCACAATTCGTGCTGCTCCCCTTGGGGCCCCTCTTCAGTGCTAGTGCCCTAGGTACTAGGGCTACCATTTACTAGGGACTTACAAGGGTTTCTGAAGTGGTGCCAATTGTGAAACAAACGGTACAGTTTAAGGAAGGAGCTCTGACACAGGGGACCTAGTTGGTAGGGACCCGGTGCACTTCCAGGCAAATTACATCATTTTCCATGCAAAAAGGTGGGGGCTAACCATGTCCAAAAGAGGCACTTTCTTACATAAACATTTTGAGAGGGTCTGGAAACAATTATTTGTAACTTTAAATGTTGTCTGCATTATTTCTCGGTCACTTTCCCTAATATCTTCTGGCACTTCCCTTTCTCAGTATTCCTGCTCTTCTTTAATGGCATATATTAAAGAGGACACAAATCATTTATTTTTTACTGGATGGGCACCCAAGAGGAAATCATTTTAATAGGTTTTATCATTCAATTTAGACAGATTGGCTTTCACAGCAGTTGCACTGGAATATGCTGACCCAGTTTGCCCCCGATATATTTGGTTACTGTAGTGAGGGAATATGCACTATATTGCAAATCTGGTCTGTTTGTTAAGGGAAAAAAAGCTTTAGAAAGTAACCAGTTTATGCATACATCGGCTTCTGTTGGCCATAGGACAATTCCATCTGTCATATTTGAAGTACCATTTTGAATCATAGTATTCAATTCAGCTTAACTAATATTGTCTTGCCATTGCCAGTGTCAAACGTTTGTAAGGGATGGAGTCTTTAAATCTGTAGTGGACGCAAAAACCCACATACGTTGCCTGCTGGATAGTCCTGTGTAAAAGTATCACTTCTCTGGGTATCATGCATGCTCTAGAATAAAGCCTCTTTACCCTTGATCTGCCAAAAATTGAAATCCCAAGTACTTCTTTCATTTGTCTTTTCCTTCTAGTATTCATTACCTACAACCAGTGTTTTAATAACTTGAGCAGAGTATATGTAATCTGCGATTGATCATCATTTTTTTCTGAAGACTGTGTTTTTTGTGAATAATTAAAGTAGATGGATCTGCTCTGTCCTCACTGTTAAAATAAGGGAATCTCTTCTTGAAATTTCAGGGACTGCTCATGGGCACAGCTCCAAAATGCTTCTGCTGTGTAAAAGTATATATGCCTTAATGATAAAAATAAATCGGCTCCTGGTAATTTAAATTTGAATCATTATTATATAGGGTAGCCTATGAGTGCATGATTAAATCAAACCTAGCTCACTCATTAGGAGTATGTCTATTGCAGACTCCAGCTGTGAAAGCAATAAGGATATTATCTTTAGTGAGTGAGTAGGAGTGTTTTGATGGAAAGCCATCAGAGGTTTTTCTCCTTCCTGTGTTGCTTATATTGCCATCAGAATGGCCTCATTGATCTTGGTCTGAGATCGGGTTACAGCAGCTACTTTAAAGGTTTGTACTGCTGTTTTTGCAGCTAAGTCTACTGGACAGTTCTATTTAGCATGCATTTCTTCACTTCAGTCGGGCAAGTTGTGCTGTACACAGGCCATAGGAAGCTTCTCCTAACAACCACTATCTGTATACGATGGTGGTTGTCTCTCCTTCATTGTAAACTATGTATGTGTAACTTGAAGTATTAGTACTAACCCTAATTACTAGTTTTTTTTTTATTATCTTGAGTCTGTAAATATACAATCTCTTGCAGTCTATGATAGCCGTTTGTGTTTTTGTTTAATGTTTTTCAAAAAACGTGGACATCATTTAATCGTATAAGGCCTTTGCTCACCAAACATAATGTGACAAGTAAGCTCTACCGAAATTGAGAAATCCGATTAAGTCTAATATATTTCTCAGCGTGTTTGGAGGTTGTGAAGTAGCACATTTCAGTAGGAAGTCAAGTGTCAAACCTTTACATTCACTTGGATGCCTGTGGTGCCTGGGGTTGGAGCATGACTTAAGGGCCTGCGATGTAAACCCAAAAGCCATACAGGACCACTAGGCAAAACTCTGTCTCCCAAAATCGTAAGGCTTCACTCCACACCAATCAAAGCTGAAAGGAAAGTCCTTTTACCATTCCTTAAGTCGTTACTGCAGCAAATCCTCATTGTAGTCAAAGTCTTCTGCTAAGTCGAAGAAAAAGACCAAGAAATCCAAGCTGGAATTGACCCCTTCCCCCGATTCTCGAACTCCAGAGTGGCTCCCGAACTTTTGAAGAGCCAATTCCAAATTTTATCCCAATGCAACCCGAATTTCCATGTCTTTCGGAGACATCACAGCAAATTGAGGCCATGCTGCTCATACTTCTGGTATCCTCTGGTGTGCCTTCAGGGTCCCAAGGATCCGCAGAGGCCTCCAGATCCCGTCGGCAGGTTTGGCCTCTTAAACCCGCTTCGGTTTCCGCACCGGGTTCGATGCAGAAACCACTGCATCCACAGGTTCCCATAATCTCAATTCCCAGCACAGACGATGCCAGAATAGGACTAATTACATATAGTGGTTTCTGGTTCTGTGCTTCCTCATCTTAACCCTGACAATGGCCATTTTCCAATCCCACTGGAGCGCAGCCCTTAACCACCCCTTCTCACACTCATATAGTGCCTTTACCACGCTCCAGAGCTCATATTTTACACCAGGGGTTTGGGTCTTATTCTGGCAATAACAACTGTGATGAAAGGAACAAACTCATTCCACCCTATAAGAAGGACAATTGGTGTGCAGAATTACAGGATGCCAGTGGTCTAGACACCTCCCCAGATACTAGACTTATCGCTCCTCGTGGTCCTGCCTCAGAGGATACTGCTTCTTTTGCCATGGTCATGCAATGCTCTGAGGAGCTCTGTATCCTGCAGCTCCCTAATCTGGAAGTAAAAACTAAAGTCCTGACTGAAGTTCTTCAGCCTGGCTAAGCACCTACTGAACCTTTCCTACCATTCAACGAGGTGCTTAGAGATACCCTCATGGGCACTTTGGCAAAACAGTGTTCTGGGCCCTCATTCAATTGTCAGTTAGTTCGTCACCAGGGACCGGCACCAGGCATTCCTGGCTTCCTCACTCAACACCCTACTCCGGAGAGTCTAGTGATACAGGCGTCCACCAGCAGTCTATACCCAAACGCCTTTCCTCTGACCCCTCGTGACCAAGAATCAAAATGCATGGAGACTTTGGGTAAGCGCATTCCCTCTCCTACCAGCCTTGCTTTACATTCTGGTAACAGCAGCTGGTCCTTGGATCGCTTCATCCGTGCTTTGTGGGATATGGTAAGTCATATCCTGCTAGCAGTTGCCTGCGGGCTTCTGTAGCCCAAACCATGTAGGACAGCCAGGATATGGCAGAACGTCTTATTACTAGATCTAGCCTGACCAGGCTAGATGAGGTCTGCTGGTTTCTCAGAGTATGTCCAGTCATCCATTATGGACATGCTATTCGATGACTTTCACCTCTTTAGTGAGAAAGCAGACTCAGTGCTGAAATGCTTTAAAGAAAGTCATGCCAAAGCTCATTAATTGAGGCTGTCTTGCCCCATTTTTCTCAATAGTTTAGTACCTTTTGTGAGTATGCTAATTTCCAATATCGCCAGCCCCAGACCCCTCCACAGGCCCAACAGCCTTTCTCACTCATTTTGTGGCATAGGCCGTGGATCCAAGAGACAACGTTCAGGTCATCAGGGGCAGTGTGAAGCTCAGACCTCCACACCCTTCCGGCCACCATAGCCGCAAAACCAATTTAGTATGTCCTATTTGAGTTCTAAGTCCACCCTGTTGGAGGCAGGATCAGACATTTCCTCCAAGGGTATCGAGATATCACTTTGGGTCCTACAAGTTGTCCACACGGGCTATGCCTTCCCTTATCTTTCTACCCCGCCACACCTTCCACCCTCATCAGCACAGCTGATGGATAAGCACTAGTCCGGTTTGCAACTGTAAGTGCAAGCCCTTTTAGCCAAAGAAGCAATAGAGCGGGTTCCAGTGGCAGAAGTAGGGGCTGAGTATTATTCCCACAACTTCCTTTGCCTTCGTTCTATTTGAGTTCTAAGTCCCACAGACCTCTGCAGTTCACAGTGGACCAGGAGCATTTTCATTTTGTGATGCTCCCTTTTCGCCTTACCAGTGCCACTCAGGTGTTCACAAAAGTGATGGCGGTGGTCACAGGGCATCGTTGGAGGTTGAGTGTTCCAGTCTTCCCCTACCTCCATGGCTGGCTGTTGAAGGTGTGCTCGCCCCAGGCAGTCGTAGACCACCGAGTTTAGGGCAAACCTTCAAACATCATTGGGGTTCACTATGAACATGCTGAAGTCACACCTCACTCCTTCGAAGATGCTTCTGTTCCTCTTTGCCATCCTGGATCCAGTGCCTTCCCACTTGAGCAGAGTCAAGGACATTTGGGCTATGATTCCGATGTCTTAGCCTCGGTCTTGGATCTCAGTAAGGATGGCATTGAGGCTGTTTGGGACTCTTGGCCTCCTACAACCTGCTAGTTGTCCATGCCAGATAGCTCTTTCGAGCTCTCCAGTGGGTTCTCAAGTCCCAGTGGGCACTGCACCAGGGGAACCTATCTTATTCCATACAAGTTTCGGAGAACGTTGGAAACTATCTACAGTGGTGGCTGCTAGATCCCAATGGGACCAGTGGCAGACCTCTCTACCTACCCCACTCAGAGGTGACTGATGGACCACTACTAGGCTGGAGAGTCCACCTGGGTTGGGTGAAGATCAGGTCACTCAGGTCTCCGGTGGAGGCTCTTTTCACAGAAGCCCGCCGGATTTACGGGCCATTTGCTTGGCATTTAAGCCCTTCCTGCCGTCCATCAAGGAGAGAAAGGTTCGGGTCTCCACGACTAACACCACTGCCATAGGGTATTGCAACAAGAAGGGAGGAGTGGGTTCCAGGACCCTTCCAAGAGGCCTTGCACTTCTGGGCATGTTGGACAGGGCATACAAACTCAGCTGGTAATGTGTAGTGGATCACAAATGGCAACTACACCCGCCATTGGATCGAACCCATGCTCAAATACTTCGCCACAGCTGAGAAGAAGCATTGTTGACACTTGTGCCTGATGGAGTTTCCAAGAAGGCTCTCTTTGAGGTGCATTTATCGTAGAGTGGAGCTCAGGACTTCTGTATGCTTATCCGCCTGTACATCTCCTGCTTAAGTTCTGAAGATCAGGAACAACCGGGTTTAAGTCATCCTAGTGTCTCCAGATTAGACCAGGCGAGTGTGATACCCAGTACTTCTGGGCCTGAGTGTCTTCCCTCCGCTCAGGCTGCAGCTTTGGGTGGATCTGTTGTCTCACAGCCAGGGGCAGGGTCACTCCCCAGTGCTGTTCGTACCGACACTGGTACAGACTTTGAGTCCAGCCCGAGAACCACACTGTTTTTAGCAACCCCGACGAAGGTTGAGAGGCTGTTCCAGGAGGTTGAGTTATAGACCGAGACAGCCTTCCCAGCCGCTGATGCAGCAGATACTCCAGTCCTTTTGAGGTCATAAATGCGGTTTGGGCGGGCAGCATGTGGGCCAGCAGGGGCATTATTCTTTGAATTCCTCCTCCCCTAATACAACGGCCAATAAACCGCTTTAGTTTGCTCATAGAAGTGCATGCCCAGTTAGTTGCGGGCAGAATTCAACATTTTCTTGTAGGTTGACGATCGAGTTTGCCCTTACAGATGGTTCAAAATGTCTTTGACTTGCATTTATTGCCTTCCCCACTCGCTGTTCCTCCCACAAATAATTTTTGGAGGAGAATATGTCCGTCCTGTTGCAAGAGGTGTGCTTGTTGCTCCCCAGGGGTGCTATCCAGAGAGTAGTGGACTCTGCAATAGATGGCAGTTGTTCTTGCTAAATCCTGATCCCGAAAAAGGACATGGACCTCAGTCCTATCCTGGGCATTCGACCCCTAAATATCTTTCTGTAGAACGATAAATTTAAAATGCTCATGCTGGCCTAGATTTTGTCTACTCTGGACCCGTGTGACTGGATGGTATCCTTGGACTTCTAGGATACATATTTTGATTTACCCGTCCTGCAGTACAACAGGTGTTCTCTGCAGTTCTAGGTAGACCAGAGGCATTTTCAGTGGCTGTGCCCTTTTTTGACATACCTCCAGGACAGGCTGCTACAGGCTGGCTCCCCGCAGTAATTTGTGGGCCACTTCTGGATAAAACTGTAATTCTTGAGGTCTTTGGGGTTCGCTATCAGTGAGCCAGAGTCCTTGAATCCTAACAGCTGCTTCCATTCATTGGAACGATGCTGGACACTGGAGTTCAGGACATTTGGGATCAGTCTTGGATCATGTTTGGATCACGATGAGAGCAGCTCTGAGGCCTCTTGGTCTTGTGTATCATCATCATTTGCTATACCAGGTGGCAAGGTATGCTCTGCAATGGAACTTGAAGTTCCTGTGGTCCCAGCATCAAGGCAATGTTGCCATCACCATTCAGATATCAAGACCGGCATCTCGAGTTGCAGATCTGGCTCTGAAAGCTTTGCTGTCATCCATCAAGTGAGGCTGGTACATGTTCTCATTGATAATACCGCCATGTGGTACTGCAACAAGCGGGGTGGGGGTCCTGCCCTTTCCAAGGAGGCTTTGCATTTCTAGTGGTATTTGGAGCCACAGGGCATCTTCTTGATTGCAAATCACTCAGCAGGTTGCCTGAATGCCAGAGCGCACGAACTGAGCAGCTGTCTGGGAGATCAAAAGTGGCATATGCTTCCAGTGGTGGTTCAGGGCATTTTCCAACAGTGGTTAGAGATTTTCACCACAGTCTAACATGCAGTTTTAACAATTTTGCATGTGGGAGTTGCCACAAGAGCACTCGTTGAGAGACTCATTCTGTCTAGAATTTAACAAGGGGCTCCTACATGCCTTCCTGCTACTACTGCTCCTGCCTTAAGCCCTAAGGATCAAGAACAATGATACCTTTCTTCTTAGTGGCCACTGATTGGACGAGGAGAGTGTGACACCCAGAACTTCTCTGCATTGGCATCTGTCCTTCTATCAGTCTGCAGCTTCAGGAGGTTCTTCTGTCACAGCAGCAGGTCCGAGTCTTGCACCTAGGTTCTGCTCAGTGTACAACTCCATGTGTGGAAATTGAGCAGCAGGTGTGGACTGCATTCGTTCTCTCTCCCAAAGCAGTGGATATCATCCTGGCAGCAAGGTGTTCTGCTACAAAATCTATTTATGTGGCCCTGGGATATGTTTGTGGCTTGGTGTGGCACCCATAACACATACCCGCTGTAAGCCAAACTTTCAAGTGTTACTCTTCTTTCTGTCTTTGGACCTACAAGGACTTGCGGTGGGCTCTTTTAAAGGTTAATTGTCATCTCTCTCTGCCTTTTTTTGTTTACCGGACCAATTGTCCTTGTTCAAATTATCTGTTGTGATGTGTTTTCTCAAAGTTTGGTCCACCAGTCCCACCCCCAAATCTTTATCTGATAGAGACTTCTAACTGCAGATTCCTCACCTCAGAATATCTCCCAAGTGTCAGACTGAATCTGGAACATTTTGAGCATTACCTCTGTGTGCCGTTTGGTGGCGTCGGTCGGCTCCCCGTTGACTCCGTCTGCGTCAGAAGTGACATCACTGTACCTTCATTAGCGCCACCCCTGGGGGCTGACGTCTGTTCCTTTTCAACAGCGCAAATATGGAGAGCTACCTCAACCACTTTTTGGTCAACCTTTTCAACTTTTTGTCTGCATTCTTTTTTGAGCTTTCTAGGAACATGTCCCCTGCTAAACCCTCTGGTTTCAAGCCTTGTAATGATTGTCACTATCAGATATCTGGTCGGGGTATGACCCCAAGGCCTGCGCTGAGTGCAAGTCCATGCACCCGAAGGCGATCTATGGCGGGGCTGAAGCTCCTGGCAAAGACCCAGTCCCGATCTTGTTCCCGCAGATGGTCGTTTTTGAGATCTAAACCCTCCTTTGTTGAAGTGAGGTAAGTCCCAGAAGCACAAAAAGAAGTTGTTGAAGTGTTCTTCCTCTCGACCTTGTGCTTCTAGGCCCTGCTCCCGCACTTCACCTGTGGAGACGCCGTCAAGGCGTGCCCTGTGTTTCCCGGAGTTGCCCGGTGCAACGCCTGCCTACAGTAATTTTTACGGTGCCATGCATGTGATCTTTGGGACCTGACTCCCTCTGGCGTGCCTTCAGGCCCTACGAATGAGAGGTACCCCGGCTGGGTTACCACTGGCAGGTTCACAATCCGCACCAGCTGGCCCCTCATGATCCATGCCTGGATCCAGAAAGCGGCCGCCGGAGTTTCATCACCTACCACGGGTCAGTTTCTTCTGGCATCTGCCACGGTGCCAACACGCTTGTTTACGGTCCACTGTGTTCTCACAAGGGAGGGAGTTTGGAGAGAATGTTCAATCGTCATTAATTGAATTGCCCTTCGATGGGTTCCACCTATTCGGAGAGAAGACCGATGCAGCCGTCGAGCACTTTCATAATAGCAGGGTCACTGTCCGATCTTTGAACCTTCCTCTTTCGACTTGGCCGCAACAGCAGTTCTTTCGTCACTACTGCAGCTGGGGCAATTTTGTGTGTCCACAGTACCTTCCCTACCCAGAACAACAGCCATCCCACTCCTTTTTGGGTACGGGACCTCTTCTTCAAAATCTCTTCAGTGTGCCCTCCAGCGACCACAAGCACCCTGTGGGAGACAGATTCAGATATCACCCGCCCCAGTGGTCCAGCATCACCTTGGACCGGTGGGTGTTCCAGATAGTGCAGAAAGGATACGTCCTCACATTTTTGGACTTTTTGGCACCCACCCAAGAATGGCTGATGGAGGTCCATCTCGCTTTACTCAGCCTGGAAGTGCAGGCCCTCTTGGCCAAGAGGGACATTGAGATGGTGCCCGTGCCAGAGAGAGGGCGTGGATGTTATTCCTGCTACTTTCTGGTACCGAAGAAGGACGTAGGCCTCTGTCCCATATTAGACTACTGCCTCTGGAAAGAGAAGTTAAAAATGCTCACATAGCTGTCTGCTGTGGGAACTGGATGGTAGCGTTGAACTTGCAGGACGCATACTTCCACATTGCCATGTTCCCTGCCCATCGGCGTTACCTGCAGTTCACGGTGGGCCAAGAGCACTCCCAGTTTCCCGGGCTCCCTTTCGACCTTACCAGCGCCCGCAGGGGCTCAGGAAAGATTATGGGGGCTGCAGCACATCTGCAGAGGTCAGGGCTTCCAGTCTTCCCCTACCTCAAATATTGACTGTTTAAGGCTGGCTCACCCTAGGCAGTCTTCTCCCCCTTCCATACTAAGGCGGACCTCCTACTTTCACTGGGGCTCAATTTGCTTAAGTCATACCTGACTCCCTCTCAGATGCTCTTTCTTTGGGGCCGTTCAAGACACACTGCAGTTTCGGGCCTATCCCCCAAACAGCAAGTCCAGGATATTCTGGCCATGAAACCGATGTATCTGAAAGAAACCGTTAGTTATAGATTCCTTACCTTACCTTAGAATTACCCCCAGGCGTCAGACTGGGTCAGGAAACATTTTTCGTCCGCAGTACCTCTGCGTGTCGGAAGGTGGCGTCGGTTGGCTCCGCGTCCGTCGTTGGCGTCGTGGTCGCCGGGATGACGTCGCGGTAGCTACTTAGACGCCGCCCTCGCACGCTCACGTCAGTTCTTTTTCTGCGCCAGCCAGCGCAGATCCGGAGAGAGCGGTACCTCCAGTCACTTTTTGAGTGACTTTTTGAGTGACTTTTGTCGACGTCTTTTTGAGTCCTAGACTCCTGGTGCACGTAGGGATGCCCGGCTTCAAGGCTTGCGGTTCCTGTAACCGACTGATGTCGGTGACGGATCCGCACCGCGTGTGCCAATTTTGCCTGGAGCGCGACCACGACCCCAAGTCGTGCTCCGACTGCCGGTCCGTGGCTCCGAAGGCTTTGCGGGAGTGGTCCCGAAAGCTTCTTGAGCGCCGGCAGTCGGCTCTGTGCCGTTCGAGGTCCCGGTCGCGGAGCCATCACCACTTGTCTTCTAAGTCTTTCCACTCTGGGTCAGGTAAGTCGAAGCACAAGAAGAAGTCGAAGAAGCATCGTCGCTCTTCGACTTCTCCCCGTCGGTCGGCTGACGCGACGAGGGATGCGGACGGTGCCCCTCCCGCGGCTCAGCGCGCGGAGCCTGTAGAGCCGACTCAGTTTCCCGCCCTTCCCGGGACCCGGAGCGACTCCTGCCCAGCTTCGTAAGTTTTACGAGGCGATGCACGCCATCTTTGGGCAGCCCGACCCCGCCGGTGCGCCTTCGGGCCCCGCGGACTCGGTTGGGGGGCCTAGGCCTTCTCCCCCGGGGGCTTCGGCGCCGCAGGACCCACATGGATCCAGGCCTGGATCTGGATCAGCGCCGGTTGACCTTATTACGCCTCCACCGGCGCCGCTTCCTCCAACACCGCATCCGACGCCGGTCGTGCCCCCGGCCGACGTTGACCCCGGCCTCCATCCTAAAGTGGAGCCGGACCGACGTCGCCCGACGCCGGATCCGGCACCGAGTGGTATTTTTGTGCCCCTGTTCACTCCTGGGGTCCCTTTTAGGCCATATTGGCATCCAGAGGACTAGGAGGAGAACTGGGAGGGGTCTGGTGACCCTCTGACCGACCAGTTGGAGTATGATCCATACTGGAGAGAGGACCTGGGGGATGCCAGTGGTCTGGATACCTCCCCTGGCCTTGGCATGTTGTCTCCTCCTACCGTGGCTACGGAGGAGGAAGCGTCATATGCAGTGGTGTTGCGTAGGGCGACTGAGGCTCTCGAGCTCCCTACAGTGGCGGTCAGGACTAACCTCCTGACGGAGGTGCTTCAACCGCAAGCAAGCTCTTCGGAGCCCCTGCTGCCGTTCATTGAAGCCCTCACCGATGTCTTTTTGGGCACCTGGTCCAGGCCCAACAGATGATTGCCCGACGCCACCGCCCGGCCCCGGGCGACCCCACTTTCCTCTCCCAACACCCTACCCCTGAGAGCTTGGTGGTCCAAGCCTCTACTTCCAAGAGCGCATTCCCGAACGCTCCACCAGATAGGTAATCCAAGAAGCTGGATCACCTTGGAAAGAAGATTTTTTTCTTCCGCCAGCTTGGGACTGCGGTCGGTAAACACCGCATGTCTATTGGGCCGTTATTCCCACTCTGTGATGGACACGGTTGCGCAAGTGCTGCCTCAGTGTCCAGGGGAGGCCCGGACAGTGCTCTCCCAGGCTGTTGCCGCCAGGAGGGATGCAGCAAAGTTTACCATCCGTTGTGGACTGGATACCGCAGACTCTCTAGGCAGGACGATTTCCACGTCAGCCCTTCGACGCTACGCCTGGATGAGATCGACTGGCTTTTCTGGGGATGTCCAGAATACCCTCTGGGACATGCCCTTTGATGGCCGTCGCCTTTTTGGCGACAAAGCGGACAATGCTCTAGAGCGTTTCAAGGACTCACGGGCCTCTCCAGCCGCCCTGCGCAGTCTGCTTTTCGCCCCTTTCGTGGCTACGGAAGGGGTGCTCCACTACGTCCCACCCAGAGCCACAGGCCGGCGCAAGCTGCTCAACCTTTGTGCGATGGGGAAGTGGATCCACCGCCGTGGTTCAGGGGGCCAGCGGGCGGGCCAGTCCACCAAGCCCCCCCCCCCTCTGCAGCAGCCTCCAAACCTTCCTAGACCGACATTTCAGGCCCATCAAACACCAGTGGGCGGCAGGATCCGCCAGCACCATCACGTCGGACAGGTGGGTTTTGCAAATAGTCCGAAGGGGCTACTCCCTCCCCTTCGAAACTACCCCTCCAGCCATGCCACCTCAGTACCGTCGTATGTCGGAGGATCATCTGGGCCTTCTCCAACAGGAAGTTACGGCTCTCTTGGGGGGGGAGGGGGGGCGCTAGAGGGCGCACGGCAAGATGGCAGCGCCATAGTGCAGCTCCGCCCGTTGGAGATTATATCCGACAACAATCCTGCTATTTCAGCCCACATCCTACGCTTTCAAATATATGTCTTCGATGCGCAACACTGGCGGCACACAATTTTGGGAAGATATTGCCACCAGCGACTGCGACGATAGCCGGGGCTCCCTGACGTGGGCCTAACTGCTGAAGATGAAGGCCTAGGGCCTATACGTGGGGCCAGCGAGTCAGGTGCGGCGTTGATCGGTGGCCGTGCCCGACGTGCGGAGGTGATACCGGCGCTGATAACTGGCGAGCCCCGTCTGCTACATACGTCCGGTGAGTGCACGAAGGTGCGGTGCAGGAGGGACGCCCGCCGCCTCACCTGAACGACATACAGCGTTGGCCTGGACTGCGCTGTGGTCGCTGGCTGCCAAGGGCGCGCTGCGTCTCCCCGTGCGCCGCATCGGCCTAGTACCGGGCGCGCTGTTCCTTGGGCCGCCGCCGCCTGGCATCGCACCTGCTGCCGGTGAACCATTGGGTGTGCCGCCCGACAGGAAGAGAGATCCCTGGGCAGAACCGCAATAGGATCTACGCCGAAGCCTGAGCCCAACAACAACCGGGCGCTCGGAGCTACACGTGGAATCCACTAACGCCGTGACTTAACTCCTGCGGCAGTGCTTTGCGCCAACGACTGTCTCTCTGCGGCGTGCGGGAGGGCTTGGCGAGTCACCGGGGGCCCCCGCGGAGTACATGAGGTCAGTTTACTCGCAACAGTCTGCATAACCGTTGCTATAACTCACTATAGAGTGGATTAATGACTATACCGTAGCGTCCCACAACTCCGCACCACTATCTGCCTCTGGTCCCTTCTAGCGTACGGCGACTCATTATCCGGGCTAACTGCGAGCACGCAAATCTAAATCGGCGTTGCCCTTGACCGGGGCCCACCTCAACAGCAAGCGGGCACTACGAGCGACTAGACTGTCGATGCCACGTCTCTGGGTGTAGCTCGGACCCCTGCCTGAAATTCGTTACAAACACGCTGTGCCTCGCCACGCTAGGGCCTAGTGGGCTAGGCTTGTGACGCACTCGTAGAGTCTGAAGACATTGTTGGTAAGGGGAGCATAATTACGAGATCCTGACACCCCATTATTATCATCGTCGCTACTGGGTCTCTGCTTAAACTGCACTGCAACTGAACTGCCACTGCATAGTTGGTCCAGGCCACACTGTCGCCTTACGCCCAGGATCATTACGCCATCAGTACCTCGTCCTACAAAAACGAGAGCACGGAATAAAAATGGGCAAAACCGAATGCAGTCAACCCCGTCTCACATTTGAACCCCGCAAATCCAGCAAGTCGCAACAACGGGCCGCGTCGGACTCGGAAGCGAATACCCTTGCTGATAGCCTCTCGAGAATCGAAAAAACGCTTCTGGCTGTCCAGACCAGCTTGCAGACCATTGATGGCAAGATTGATAATCTAAACCTGCGGATGGACAATATGTCTAACAAGATGGACAAGCATGCGCTGCGTCTTGGTGAGGCGGAGACGCGCCTGTTTGATGACGAAGACGGCCTACAGCACGTGTCATCCAAAATGTCAGATATGGAGAAGGTACTTGCCGTCATACCGGCCAAAAACGAGGACTTGGAGGCCAGATTTAGACGGAACAATCTGCAAATTACTGGTCTGCCAGAATCTACCAACACGGGTCGCCTCGAAACATGCATTGAAGCCCTGCTGAAGGCGATTTTCGGGGCCGAACATCTATCATCTGTCCTAATAGAACGTGAGCACCGCTCTCTGGCCTCCAGACCTCCGCCGGGCGCTCCTCCGCTCCCCGTGATAGCACATTTGCTGAACTACAGAGACCGCGACACTATTCTCCGTATGGCCAGAGGGAAAGGGAACATAGTCCACGAAGGAAACTCACTTGCTTTCTACCCGGACTTCACCGCAGCGGTGCAAGCTGCAAGGAAAGAATACCAACCAGCAAAAAAGATCCTTACGGCTGAAAAAGTTCCCTATGCAATGCTATACCCGGCGCGGTTGCAAATTGATCTGAATGGTAAATCGAGGATTTTCACATCGCCAAAAGCAGCAATGGACTACGCTAAGTCACTGAAGCGTGGACACCGAGACTCCTCCACTCTTGATGATGACGTCAACGAGGTCTCGTCGTAAGGAACTGTGGGGGGACGCCGCATCTTGGCCCGAACGCGGCCCTGCTTCGGCGGACACTGCTTGCTGTCTCATCACGCAAGCTCTACACAGGTGGCACCTATCATGCAATGTCTGCTGCCTCCAGCCCCGCTGGGAACTGGGACACTGATGCTGCAGATAAGATCTCCCTTTGAATGCAACTTTATATATACTACTGCATGCATGTGTTGGTTTGTACCAGGTTCCGGGCATGATCTTATATTATTGTTCTCCAGCCACCTCCCTTTCTAACTTGGGAGGGATTCTGCGCCCCAGCGCTTCCCTATCGGTATTCCCCGCAGCTGTTATGGCAGCTCATTTTCTCTGTTGGGCATTGTTCTGGGTGGTTTGGGATGGCTTTGGCATGTTTGGGTCGCTGAAGTGGGCGGGGGTTGGGGGCGGGAGGGGGGACACGGGGGTTTTGTTAAAGTGGCTCAACGTTCCTCTGATCTCTCATTACAAGCTGTGCAGTGGTAGAGTTTCGTTGTCATGTAGTGCAGGTTACATGTCCTATGCCAAAGGTACACACAGGCTATGACAACATTGTTTGCCTGACATGGAACGTACGGGGGCTTAACTCTCCCAAACAAATACGACAAGTACTAGCATACCTAGACCGCCACAAGGCCTAAAGCGCCCTCATACAGGAAGCACACTGAAACACAAGTAGGGGCGAAATGGGTTGGGTACAGACTTGCCTCATCGTACTCATCCTATGCTATGGGGGTAATGACGCTCATCAAAAAGAACCTGCCTTTCACTATGATCAAAAGCCACACGGATGAAGCAGGCCTATACGCCATAACGGACGGCAAATTAGCAGGTGAAGTAGTCACCCTGGTGAATGTGTATGGTCCAAATACGGACGACCCTGAGTTTTACGAACGCATACTCTCAATACTGCGAGAATGGCCGGATGCCACGATCATCTGGGGAGGTTATCTTAACACTCAGTTAGATTCCAGCAAGGAAAAATCAAGTGGGACAGGGGGACAATCACCTAGAGCTGCCAGAGTTATTAACGACGGTATAGATGAGCTCGCCTTGACAAATGTGTGGAGACTGCGAAATCCAGACAAACTTGAAGGGACTCGTATCTCAACGGCACATGGTAGCTGGTTCCGGCTGGACTATTGGCTCATGAGCGAGCGCAGCTCAACCTGGGTATCAGATATAGAGGGACTCCCGAGGACGCTATCGGATCACAATCCTGTTAAACTCACTCTGTGTATTCCACAAACTACACAACAACAGTTCACTTGGCGGTTTCGCTCTGAGGCGCTACTTGACCCACTCTATACACACACTATTCGTGAAGCCATTACACAATATTTCGCTCAAAATAAGGGTACCGTAGACAGTGCAGCCAGCCTGTGGGAAGCCTTCAAGGCCACGATCCGCGGACATTGCATAAGCACTACTGCAGGGATATTGAAAGACCTGCGTGGTCAGCTGCCTAAGACTGAGCACACCCTGCGGAGGCTAGAGAGGGACTATGAGAACACACCGAGTGACTCACTTCTGGCTCAAATTAAAGAATCATTAACTGAATACACCAATCTGGCGGTTAGCGAAATTAGATATTTGTCTAGAAGACACGTGGCCCGAGCATACGGGGAGGGAGGAAGGCCGGGACACAATTTAGCGGTTAAAATCAAAGCCAGGAAGACAAACACACCATTACTAAAATAACGGACACAGCGGGTGTGGACCATTACTCCACTGCAGCTATCGTCACTCAATTCCGCACGACCTTTGCAGAGATGTACACGTCACAGACTAGCGCTCCGGCCACGGAACTAGACAATTACTTATCGGACATTGCCTTAGCATGGCTCTCCGATGGCCACAGGGAGTATCTTAGTCAACCCATCATTGTAGAAGACATTAAATCTGCGATAAAAACCCTTCTGAACACTAAGGCTCCGGGTCCTGATGGACTCACTTGTGAGTTCTACAAGGAGTTTGCAGAAGAACTCGCCCCTTATCGCCCTTGAAATGTACTCCGAAGCCTATGAGGCGGGCACACTACCGCCAACACTCCGGGAGGCCCTAATCATAACTTTGCTGAAAAAAGATAAACCACCATGTCGCTGTGACTCCTACCGTCCGCTGTCCCTCATTAACATCGACGCGAAACTGCTAGCAAAAATCCTGGCATCCAGACTCACCCCACTGATGCCCAACTTAGTACTACCGGATCAATCCGGATTTATACCCGAAAGATCCACTTCACCCAACTTACGAACATTGTTCGCAATGTATCACATTCTAGATCCAGGCCTGAAGGCCGCGGCTGTGATGCTAGATGCAGCCAAGGCCTTTGATTCCATAGAATGGAGCTATCTTTTTAACATCCTCCTCCGTATGGGATTTCCCCTCACTTTCGTCACCTGGACGCGACTGCTGTACACAGCCCCAACTGCACGCATACGCGTAGAAGGCATCACATCGGATCCCATACGGATTTGCAGAGGTACTAGACAGGGATGCCCCCTGTCGCCGCTCCTCTTTGCGATAATGCATGAGCCTCTGGCCTGCATCATCAGACAGCGACATAGGGCGGCAGCGTTGAAATTCGTTCATCGCCCTGTGAGCATATCCCTGTATGCTGACGATATGCTTCTATTCGTTAGAGAGCCGCATACGTTCTTGGAGCCGGAGCTCCGTGAATTCATACGGTTTGGACGCTTCTCAGGGCTCACTATAAATTGGCCCAAATCAACGGTGATACCCCTAACTGAGTCTACCTCCCCCCATGCACTTGAATTCCCCCTGAAGTGGTCTGTTGAGCCTGTCAAATACCTTGGGGTATGGGTCCATCGTAACCCCGAAATAGTAATCCGAGAAAACTGGCACAGCCTGTACAAAGCTGGAACAACAGGTTGACAGATGGATACGGCTGCCACTATCGCTGGCGGACCGCATGGCGCTAATCAAGATGATCGTGTTACCTAAGTTCCTCTACTTTTTCAACACCATCCCTATACAGCTTCCAACAATATTATTCAAAACAATACGAACACTAATAACTAAGCTGATCTGGGGGGGTAAACAGGCACGAGTGAGTCTGGCGACCCTTTCTCTAGACTACAACAGGGGGGGATTCAGTGTACCTGACATACACCTGTACTACCTCTGCGCTCAAGCTCAATATGCACATTATTGGTACAACTCTCCCGATTTCATCCCACATGTGGCAGTACAAGACGGCGATGCACACCCTATCCCTCTAAGTTCTATACTGACCCACACACGCAGGGGTACACCCAAATCCGAAATCAACTCTGTAGACGCTACCATAGCAGCTTGGCAATCGCTGGGCAATAGAGCTGGGAAATTACCATTATACTCTCCACTTATGCCTCTGGCATATCACGCAAGGATGTCGGCCACACACGATAAAGGTGTCATGCGCATATTGACACTGGCCGGTATTGACAAAATGCGAGACCTCTTCCCTGAGGGCGTCTTTATAACACAGAAAGATCTCAGCTATGTACAGAACCAGACGCTGCTCTTTACCTTCACCATGCATAGATTGAAGAAGGCGTTACAGCTACTCTATCCCACATTCCCAACTGAACCCCCGACGCTGACTTCCCTACACACCCTGCTCATCGGCCCCACGAGACACAAACTGGTGACCAAATTATATCGTGCCGCTGGAGAGGAAACCCCACTGCCTCCTAACGCGAGCCTTTCACAATGGAACGCGAAACTAGATCCCCCAACTCACCCAAAAAGATTGGGAATACTGCTGCCAGATCACTAGCGCTCTCACATCCAATAGCAACTTGCGGATAATCCATTTTAAATACCTACACCAGGTCTATCACACACCACACAAGTTGTTTAAATATGGATTAAGGGACAATGACCAATGTAAAAGATGTGGCGTCTCTGGCGCTGATTTTTGGCATCTGGCATGGGAATGTGGACGGATAGCGGCATTCTGGTTAGCTGTTATCAAAATATTGCAAGATATGACTGGTCTCCAACTGGATTGTACACCACAGGTATGTCTGCTAAGTCTAGTACCGTCCCTGAAGAGCACTGTGGGTAGACTTGTAAAAATAGCACTATTACTAGCAAAATGGGGGGTAGCGATGGTGTGGGAGAGTCCAGCTAGTCCCTCTACCAAACAGTGGTTAAAAGATTTGGTATACTGTTGTGACACCCTGGCCTTATACGTGGAAGAACTTCCCCCCACGTCTAGGCCCAAGAACATCTGGGAACCACTATTGCAATATCTCCGCGCACGGGACAGTGCTACACCACCCGACCCTGATGCATAGCTTTGTAGTGTTGGACCCTCTTGTATTGTAATGCTCTGCACTTTATGAACAATTATCTTAAGAATGTATATGCCACTGTACTTTTACCGCCACGGGTTGTTACATTATACTTGTGTTGAAACACTATATGATGTCATGTATGTAACAAGCATGAGTTTAGCTAAAATTCATAAATAAAACAATTTTTTTTTAAAGTTACGGCTCTCTTGGCTATGGGAGCCATCGAGCGCGTTCCTGCCCCAGAAGTAGGTCGTGGTTGTTAATCCCACTACTTTCTGGTACCCAAGAAGGACAAGGGCCTGTGTCCTATCTTGGATCTCAGGAACGTCAACCACTTCCTCCGGAAGGAGAAGTTCAAGATGTTGACGCTCGCTCAGGTCTTGTCTGCCCAACACCCTGGAGACTGGTTGGTAGCGTTGGACTTGCAGGACGCTTACTTTCACATTCTCCCCGTCCTGCCGGCATTACCTGCGGTTCACGGTAGGCCACGAGCACTTTCAATTTACCGTGCTCCCCTTTGGCCTTACCAGCGCCCCATGGGTGTTCACGAAAGTGATGGCGGTTGTTGCAGCTCATCTGCGCAGATCAGGGGTTCCAGTCTTCACCTATCTCGACGACTGGCTGTTGAAGGCGGGCTCGCCCCAGGCTGTCGTCTCCCACCTCCAGACTACGGCCGACCTCCTGCATTCGCTGGGGTTCTCCATCAACGTGCTGAAGTCACACCTGATCCCCTCTCAGAAGCTCCTCTTCATCGGAGCGGTTCTGGGCACGGCGCAGTTTTGGGTTTATCCTTCCGAACAGCGAGTCTGGGATATTCGGGCTATGATTCCGATCTTTCAGCCTCTATCCCGGGTTTTGGTCCGGATGACCCTGAGGCTGCTGGACCTCATGGCCTCCTGCATCCTGCTGGTCGATCATGCCAGGTGGCATATGCTGGCTCTGCAGTGGGACCTGAAGTTCCAGTGGGCGCAGCATCAGGGGAATCTGTCCGATTGCGTTCAGATCTCGGAGGGCACTGCACGACAATTGCAGTGGTGGCTCACGAACCAGGATTGGGTCAACGGCAGATCCCTCTCCCTTCCCCACCAGACCACACAGTGGTGACAGACGCATCCCTACTGGGAAGGGGCGGCCACATGGGGGGGGCGGAGATCAGAGGCCTCTGGTCTCTGGCGGAGTCCGGGCTCCACATCAACCTTCTGGAGCTTCAGGCGATTCGTCTTGCACTCAAAGCATTCCTTCCCTCTGTCCGGGGAAGAGTAGTGCAGGTGTTCACGGACAACACCACCGCCATGTGGTACTGCAACAAACAGGGCGGGGTGGGGTCGTGGACCCTATGTCAGGAGGCCCTCCGCCTCTGGACATGGCTGGAACATCAGGGCATATCCCTGGTGGTTCAACACCTAGCAGGTTCACTGAACGCTAGGGCGGACAAACTCAGCCGCAGGTGCATGATGGATCACGAATGGCGTCTTCACTCGGAGGTGGTGCAAGGTCTCTTTCAGCAGTAGGGAGAGACTTGGTTAGATCTATTCGCCACCGAAGAGAACGCGCAATGTCCGCAATTCTGCGCGTTGGAATTTCCAAGGCGGCACTCGCTAGGCGACGCTTTTCGTCGCGAGTGGAGTTGCGGTCTGTTGTACGCCTTTCCGCCTATACCACTTCTGCCCAGAGTGCTGAAGAAGATCAAGCGCAACCGGGCCTAAGTCATTCTTGTGGCTCCGGATTGGGCACGAAGAGTCTGGTATCCCGAGCTCCTCAACATGGCCATCGATCCTCCGATTAGACTGCCTCTTCGGGAGGATCTTCTGTCGCAGCAGCAGGGGACGGTCCTCCACCCGAACCTGTCCAGCCTCCACCTCCTTGCATGGAGTTTGAGCGGCGGCAGTTGACGTCATTTGACTTGCCTCCCGAAGTATGTGATGTAATCTTGGCAGCCAGGCGTCCCTCCACTAAGACGGTATACGCCTGCCGATGGAACAAATTTGTGGCATGGTGCACAGCAAAGGCTGTGGATCTCCTTTCTGCTCCTCTTTCTGAGGTTCTCTTGTTCCTCCTTTCTTTGGCCCAGCAGGGCTCCGCTCTGGGCACTATCAAGGGCTATCTTTCGGCCATTTCTGCCTTTCTAAGGCTTCCTGATCAGCCTTCTCTTTTCATGTCCCCGGTTGTAAATCGTTTCTTAAAAGGCATAACTCATCTCTTTCCTCCTATTCCCTTCGTTATGCCTCAGTGGAACTTGAATCTGGTCTTGACCTATTTGATGTGCGCTCCCTTTGAGCCACTTCACAACTGTCCTCTAAGACTTTTAACTATTAAAACTGCATTCCTCGTAGCCATCAGATCTGCCAGAAGAGTGAGTGAGCTCCAGGCTCTTTCATCCAAGCCTCCTTTTCTGGCTGTACATCCGGACAAAGTTGTCCTACGAACTAGTCCATCCTTTCTTCCCAAGGTGGTCACCTCCTTTCACATCGGACAAACCATCACTTTGCCCACCTTCTTTCCGCCTCCTTCTAAAGAGGAAGAGAGGCTCCACCGCCTGGACCCAAAACGTGTGCTTTCCTTCTATCTATCTGGATCGCACAAAACCGTTCCGGGTGGATGACCAACTCCTTTGTTGGCTACGTGGGGGCCAAGAAAGGTTGGGCCGTGCATAAGCGGACCATCTCTAGATGGGTCGTTCTGTGTATTAAAGCCTGCTATTCTTTAGCTAAAAAGGAGCCTCCAGTGGGGCTACGCGCCCATTCCACCAGGGCGACGGCAGCCACTACTGCTTTGGGACGAGGCGTTCCTCTGAATGACATCTGTCAGGCAGCTACGTGGGCATCGCTGCACACATTCACCAAACACTACTACCTGGACAGCCAAGTCCGGAGAGACGGCTTCTTTGGCTGTTCTGTTCTCCAGGACTTTCTGGTGTGATCTTTGTAGGAAAGTGGCTCTGTATATACTGTACCCAAGTAAGGTTCAGGGTGTACAGAGTCCACAGTCCCCCAGAGGGTTGACAGAGGCTAAAGTTTGATATAACCTTACTCTCCAAAGTGGTAGCTTGGTCGAGCAGTAAGGCAGTATCAGAGGACAGTGTAAAGCATTTGTTGTACACACTCAGTCAGCAAATGAAGCCACACACTCAAGAACTGAACTCTAGGCCAATGGTTTGTATATAAAAAAATATATGCTTGTTTTATTTTAGAACCAACAATAGGGTCAAAATATACTTTCTCAGTATGAGATGCTTTGGTTATTCACCTTACAGATAGGCAATAGACTTTTTAGATAGTGGTAATCACAGTTGGTGCAAGAGGCAACACAGGGTCAAATTCAATGCAACATTGAGCTCAATGGAAAATTATGCTTAATTACAATTGATTACTTTGCAGAGCACTTTTCTAACCACAGGACTGGATCCTGGATTCAGTCCTGGGACACTTCCTGTAAACAGGTAAGAAAAAGCGTTTTGGTTATTGTAGTGATTTTTGAAGAATATTACTATATTTCAAAAGCTGACACTTAGAAACTTTTCTGGATAAAATTACCAATGTTATCCTATGAAAGGAAATACAGTGTGCAAGCAAAGTATGTTTACGTTACTTTTGTAATCCAGTGCTGGACTCCTAGGTTCAGCACTGGGACATTTACTTAAAACAGGTAAGTAATTACGTTTTTGTAGTTTGTTCGATTTTTAAAGAATATTTGTAAAATACAGAAATCGACACTTAGAAGAAATTTCACAGAAAACCAGTCAATGGATCCCTATGAAGGAAAAGTGAGTTAACGGTAAGTAACGTTGCGATTACTTTTTAGGGCCAGTGTTGGGCACTCGGGTCCAGCACTGAGGCCCCTCCTAATACTAGGTGAGTATTTTCGTTTTCGTGACTCGGTTGATTTTTGGTGAATATTCTAAAGTTTCAGAACTCCACACTTAGAAGAAATTTCGCAGAAAATCAGTCAATGGAACCCTATGGAAGAAAAGTGAGTTATCGGATTTCGGGTAAGTACTTGACTGGCAGGGTTAAGGTTCTGGGTAAGACTCAGGGGTCCCCCAGGATCAGGTAAGTACAGTTTTTACACCCTCAGCGGCACAGGGGCGGCCGGGTGCAGAGTGAGAAGGCCCAATGTTATCCTATGGCAGGCGGGGGCCCCGGGTTGGTGGCTGCTGGCAAGCAGGCCACGCGACTGTGGGAGCTGGGCTCCTGGTCACTTGCTCAGGGCAAGTAGGGAAGTAGGTTAGGATAGAGGTTGCACTTCCAGGGGCACTCGGGCGGCTGGGTGCAGGGTGCTTTTGAGCCGTCGGGCGCTCAATGTTAAACAATAGAGGTCGTGAAAGGTGAAGAAAGGCTGCAGGCTCGGGGACGGTGATTCTTCAGGGACGACCAACACTTCAGGAGGTAAGTTGGGGTCTTGGAGGATAGGTAGACACCCAGGAGTTGGGCACAGGGGGCCGTGGGGCGCCGGGTGCAGGGGTGTCTTTTGAGGTCGGGAAATCTTACCCCCTGCTGGTCGCGGTTGGAGGGGTCCCTTGTCCTGAGGCTGCAGGCGTCGTCTGGGTCGTCGAGGAGGGTCCTTGGCCACTGGATTCCAGGTCAGAATCGCCGGGGGTCGTCCTCGAGGTCTTTGGTCACTCAGGCACAGGCTGGACTCGGCGGGTGCAGAGTGTGCAGGTTTCGCGGCTCCGTGCCAGGGCCGGGTCTTTGGTAGGTTTTCTTTTGAGCAGTACCACTGCTCGTGGGAGTCCCTGGGTCTAAGGCTGTAGCACAGAAGTCAGGTCCTCCGGGGTTTGTGAGGTTGCTGAGGCCGGGATTCCGCAGGAGCAGGTTCAGAGGTCGACAGGCCGGTAGGGCTGGGGCCAAGTCAGTTGTTGTCGCCTCCTTTTTAGCAGCTGCACGGCTGGTCTTCTTGCTTCGTCTTCTCTTCTTGTTTTCGGATTTGGGAACTGCGGAAGGAAGGTTCAGGGAGCCCCTAAATACTAAATTTAGGGGTGGTTACAGGTAGGTAAGGGCAGGGACCAATGGGTCCCTTCCCTGGGGTGGGTACACCCCTATTCTGTTCCTCTCCAGTGGGAGGGGGACAGGAGCCTGTCCCTGGTTGGCCAGGTCCCCCATCCTCAAGATGGCGGGGACTCGAGTTTGTGCTTCACCTCGCCTCCCCCACCTTAGGGGTGGAGTTGGCAGAGGTGGGCACAACCCATTTCCTGCTTCTGGTTTTCCCGCCGGTTCTCCCGCCAGGAGTGGGGGTAGAACCAGTGGGGACCAGTTTGCTGGAAGCAGCAAATGGTCTGGGGAAACTCCAAAGGCGGCAGGCCTTTGAAGCTCCCCCTGCCCATCCTGGGGGAGGAGGCTTTGGCACCTCGTCCCGGGATGTGCATTGTTTCAGGCCCCTGAGAGCAGAGGCTCTCGACCCAGGGGTCCAGAAACATGTCTGGTGGTGGCAGCCTGGGCAGCCACTCAGTCCGGACACTGGAGGTCGGGTTGGTTTCAGGGGGCATCTCTAAGATGCCCTCTGGAGTGCGTTTTACATTAAATCCCACACTGGCATCAGTGGGGGTTTAATGTGCTGAGAAGTTTGATACCAAACTTCTTAGTCTTCAGTGGGGCCATTATGGTGCTGTGGAGTTCGTAATGACAGACTCCCAGCACCATATACTCTTAATGGCAGCACTGCACTTACAATGCCCAAGAATGGACTTGGGCACTGTAGGAGCACAGGGCTCATGCCTCTATGCCCTCACCACTGGCATAGTGCACCCAGCTAGAGGGGTGGCTGACCTAGGCCAGGGCAGTGGCTTGTAGGCATGGCACACAGGGATGTGAGCCATGTCGACTCTTCACTTTTGTTCTGCACCAAGACACGCAGCCTGCAAAGGCAGTGTGTGTGTGTAAAGGTGCAGGGTCCCTAAGGGTGGCACAACAAGTGCTGCAGCCCTTAGGGGCCTTCCCTGGTCACAGTGCCCTGGGTACCCATGGTACCATTTACCAGGGGCTGACCTGTGGCCAGGGATGTCAATTGGGTGTAGGTATCAATGCAATTTTAGGGAAGGAACACAGGCCCTGGGTACCTGGTTGGCAGGAGCCCAGGGCACACTCAGTCAAAGTACATCAGCCATTCAGCAAAAAGTGGGGGCATACCATGTAAGAAAGATGGCACTTTCTCACACAACTCCCCCCAAACGAAAGATGATGAGACTAACCTTGCCCTATGGAGTCTTCATTGTCTAAGTGGAAGAACCTGGAAAGGCCATCTGCATTGGCATGGGCAGTGCCAGGTCTGTGTTCCACTTCAAAGTCCATTCCCTGTAGGGAGATGGACCACCTCAACAGTTTTGGGTTTTCTCCTTTCATTTGCATTAGCCACCTGAGAGGTCTGTGGTCAGTTTGAACTAGGAAGTGAGTTCCAAACAGGTAGGGCCTCAGCTTCTTCAGGGACCAGACCACAGCAAAGGCCTCCCTCTCAATGGCACTCCAACGCTGCTCCCTGGGGAGAAGCCTTCTGCTTATAAAAGCAACAGGTTGGTCTTGGCCTTCATCATTGGTCTGGGATAGGACCGCTCCTATCCCTAGCTCAGAGGCATCAGTCTGCACAATGAACTGCTTGGCATAATCTGGTGCTTTTAGAATTGGTGCTGAGCACATTGCTTCTTTCAGAGTGTCAAAAGCCTTTTGGCAACAAACTGTCCAGTTTACTTTCTTTGGCATCTTCTTGGAGGTGAGTTCTGTGAGGGGAGTCACAATGGACCCATATCCCTTCACAAACCTCCTGTAGTACCCAGTCAAGCCAAGGAATGCCCTGACTTGGGTCTGAGTTGTTGGAGCTACCCAGTCCAGGATAGCCTGGATCTTGGGCTGTAAGGGTTGTACCTGGCCTCCACCAACCAGGTGGCCCAAGTACACCACAGTGCCCTGCCCTATCTGGCATTTGGATGCCTTGATAGTTAGGCCTGCAGTTTGCAGGGCCTTTAAAACCTTCCCAAGGTGGACCAGGTGATCCTGCCAGGTGGAACTGAAGACAGCAATATCATCAAGATAAGCTGCACTAAAGGACTCCAACCCAGCAAGGACTTGATTCACCAACCTCTGGAAGGTGGCAGGGGCATTCTTTAAACCAAAGGGCATAACAGTGAACTGAAAATGCCCATCAGGTGTGGAGAATGCTGTTTTCTGTTTGGCTCCTGGGGCCATGCCAATCTGCCAGTACCCTGCAGTTAAGTCAAAGGTACTCAGGTATTTGGCTGCACCCAATCTGTCTATCAGTTCATCAGCTCTTGGGATAGGGTGTGCATCTGTCTTGGTGACAGAGTTGAGACCCCTATAGTCCACACAAAACCTCATCTCTCTCTTTTCACCCTTTTGATGAGGTTTGGGGACCAGAACCACTGGGCTAGCCCAGGGGCTCTCAGAGGGCTCAATAACCCCTAGCTCCAGCATCTTGCTGACTTCAGCTCTGATGCTTTCCTTAACTTGGTCTGACTGACGATAGATCTTGTTTTTGACAGGTGCACTGTCACCAGTGTCCACATCATGGGTACACCAGTTTGTCAGACCAGGGGTCAAGGAAAAGAGCCCAGCATACTGCTGCAAGACTTGCTTGCAGTCAGTCTGCTGTTGGGCAGTGAGGGTGTCTGAAAAGACAACTCCATCTACTGACCCATCTTTTGGGCTGTGGGAGAGGAGATCAGGGAGAGGTTCACTCTCAGCTTCCTGTTCCTCATCTGTCACCATCAGCATGGTGATGTCAGCCCTGTCATTGTAGAGTTTTAGGCGGTTCACATGGATAACCCTTTTGGGTGTCCTGCTGGTGCCCAGGTCAACCAGGTAGGTGACCTCACTCTTTTTCTCTAGGATAGGGTAAGGGCCACTCCATCTGTCCTGGAGGGCCCTTGGTGCCACTGGCTCCAAAACCCATACCTGTTGCCCAGGTTGGAATTCAACCAGTGCAGCTTTTTGGTCATACCAGTGCTTCTGAAGCTCCTGGCTGGCCTCAAGGTTCTTGGATGCCTTTTCCATGTACTCAGCCATTCTGGACCTTAGGCCAAGCACATAGTCCACTATATCTTGTTTGGGTTCTTGGAGAGGTCTCTCCCAGCCCTCCTTTACAAGACAGAGTGGTCCCCTCACAGGATGGCCAAACAGAAGTTCAAAGGGTGAGAAACCTACCCCCTTCTGTGGCACTTCTCTGTAAGCGAAAAGCAGGCATGGTAGTAGGACATCCCATCTCCTTTTGAGTTTTTCAGGGAGCCCCATGATCATGCCTTTCAATGTCTTGTTGAACCTCTCAACAAGGCCATTGGTTTGTGGGTGGTAGGGTGTAGTAAACTTGTACTGCACCCCACACTCCTTCCACATGTGGGTCAGGTAAGCAGACATGAAGTTGGAACCTCTGTCTGAAACCACCTCCTTAGGAAACCCTACCCTGGTGAAGACACCAATGAGGGCTTTGGCTACTGCAGGAGCTGTAGTAGTCCTAAGGGGAATAGCCTCAGGATACCTAGTGGCATGATCCACTACCACCAGTATGAATTTGTTCCCTGAGGCTGTGGGAGGTTCCAGTGGACCCACTATGTCCACACCTACCCTTTCAAAGGGAACCCCCACCACAGGTAGTGGTATCAGGGGGCCTTTGGATGGCCACCTGTCTTGCCACTGGCTTGACAGGTAACACAGGAGCTGACAAACTCCTTCACCTTTTGGTGCATCTGGGGCCAGTAAAAGTGGCTAACTAGCCTTTCCCAAGTTTTGGTTTGGCCCAGATGTCCAGCTAGGGGATGTCATGAGCCAAAGTTAGGAGGAACTCCCTGTACTTCTGGGGCACTACCACTCTCCTGGTGGTTCCAGGGTTGGGGTCTTTTGCCTCAGTGTACAGTAATCCCTCTTCCCAATAGACTCTGTGGGTACCACTGACATCTCCCTTGGCTTCTGAAACAGCTTGCTGCCTCAGGCTTTCAAGAGTGGGACAGTCTTGCTGTCCCTGGCACAGCTCTTCCCTAGAGGGTCCCCCTGGGCCCAAGAGTTCAACCTGGTAAGGGTCAAGCTCTAGGGGCTCAGTTCCCTCTGGGGCTTCCAGGTTCTCTCCCTGAGGAGAGGGGTCCTGCTCTTGTGACTGTGTAGAAGCTGGTCCGCCAGTCTTCTTTCCTTTTCTCTTGGTAGGCTGGGCCATCATTTCAGGCTCCAACACTATTTCTTCACCCTGCCTTTTGCTCTGTGCTCTTGTTTTTACACACACCAATTCAGGGATGCCCAGCATGGCTGCATGGGCCTTTAGCTCCACCTCTGCCCAGGCTGAGGTTTCCAGATCATTTCCTAGCAGACATGCAGCTGGTAACTTCGGAGAGACCACTACCTGCTTCAGGCCAGTAACCCCCCCAGCCTAATGTCACCATGGCCATGGGATGACTAGTGGTGACACTGTCAGCATTGGTGACTGGGTAAGTTTTCCCAATCAAGTATTGCTCAGGGGAAACCAGTGTGTCCCTCACCATAGTGACACTGGCACCTGTATCCCTCAGAGCCTCTACTCTAGTTCCATTCACCCAGGGGTATTGCAAATACTTCTTTAAGTTGGGTGGCCACACAGCTACAGTGGCAAATTCCACTTCCCCTAGGGAGACCAGACTTGCCTCAGTGGGTTCCCAGATTTGCTCAGGGTACACTTCTGATCCCATCTGTAAACTTGCTGCCCCAGGAGTAGCTGTACTGGGTGCCTTAGGGGCTTTGTTGTGGGGGCAAGTTTTGTCTACAGTGAGGTGTCCTGACTTCTTACAGTTATTACACCAGGCCTTCAAGGGATCAAAGTTCTTCCCCCTATAGGGTTGAGGCACATAGGGAGTAGTTTGGGACCCACCCCCTGAACAGGTTTTTGGGGCCCTTTGGAAGACTCAGACTTTTTATCTTGGGGATTCTCACCACCTTTCCCCTGGGGGGTTTGGTGACCACCTTCTTTTGGTCACCCCCAGTGGTTGTCCTTGTCACCCTAGTCTTGACCCAGTGGTCTGCCTTCTTTCCCAATTCTTGGGGAGAAATTAGACCTAGGTCTACCAAATGCTGATGCAACTTTTCATTTGTGCAATTACTTAGTATGTGTTCCTTCATAAACAAATTGTAAAGTCCAGAAAAATCATGCACATTATGTCCAGCTAACCAGCCATCCAGTGTCTTTACTGAGTAGTCCACGAAGTCAATCCAGGACTGGGTCTGGGTTTTGTGAGCCCCCTGAATCTAATTCTATACTCCTCAGTAGTGAGCCCAAATCCCTCAATCAGAGTACTCTTCATGAGGTCATAGGACCCTGCATCTGGCCCAGAGAGGGTCAGAAGCCTGTCTCTGCAGTTACCAGAGAACAGTTCCCACAGGAGTGCCCCCACAGAGGTTTCTTTACTCTTCTTATTTCACAAGCCCTCTCAAAGGCTGTGAACCATTTGGTGATGTCATCACCTTCCTCAAACTTAGGGACAATCCCTTTGGGGATTTTAGGTTCAGAAGTTTCCTCCCTATCCTTATTTTTAGTATTGCTGCCACCATTGATGGGTGCTAAACCCATCTCCTGTCTTTCCTTCTCTAGAGCCAGGAGTCTGGTCTCTAGGTCCAGTCGTTTGGCCAACCTGGCTAACAAGTTGTCCTCCTCACTGAGGGTATCCTCAGTGTCCTCTCTGGGACCAGGACCACCTAGGTGGCCCCTAGGTCCCCAGAGGTCTATTCTTGGAGTTAAGGGTGCAGGGACCCTATCTTCCCTAGGAAGTGATGGAGGTGGGTTACCATCCCCATCCTCCTCATTCCTTTCCTCCTCTGTTGGGTCATCACCATGCTCAGAGGGGTGGGCTTTAGCATACTCAGCCAGGAGCTCCTGGAGCCCTTGTTTGGTTGGATGCTGGCCCATTGGTATATCTTTAAGTTTGCATAAGGACCTTATCTCTTTGAAAGACAAATGAAGATAAGGGGTGAGGTCGAGCTCCTCAACCAGTTCCTGTATGTCATTATTATCTTCACTAGTAGCTGGGTTCTTGTCTTGAGACATTTTTTTAAAAAAAATTCTAACCCCTCTAACCTTGGCTATAGTGACTTTTTATTTTCTAAGATGCTACAGGGACTTAAGCAAGGCCCTAACAAGACTTTTAGTAATTTGGTAAAAAAAAAATGCCAATTAAAAAAATCAGAATTCTAAAGGCAATTTAAGAGTTCTGTCGTGTGATCAGATGGTAACCAAGTAGTCCAACAAATGCAAGTTTGTATCCCACCGCTGATCCACCAATGTAGGAAAGTGGCTCTGTATATACTGTACCCAAGTAAGGTTCAGGGTGTACAGAGTCCACAGTCCCCAGAGGGTTGACAGAGGCTAAAGTTAGATATAACCTTACTCTCCAAAGTGGTAGCTTGGTCGAGCAGTAAGGCAGTATCAGAGGACAGTGTAAAGCATTTGTTGTACACACTCAGTCAGCAAATGAAGCCACACACTCAAGAACTGAACTCTAGGCCAATGGTTTGTATATAAAAAAATATATGCTTGTTTTATTTTAGAACCAACAATAGGGTCAAAATATACTTTCTCAGTATGAGATGCTTTGGTTATTCACCTTACAGATAGGCAATAGACTTTTTAGATAGTGGTAATCACAGTTGGTGCAAGAGGCAACACAGGGTCAAATTCAATGCAACATTGAGCTCAATGGAAAATTATGCTTAATTACAATTGATTACTTTGCAGAGCACTTTTCTAACCACAGGACTGGATCCTGGATTCAGTCCTGGGACACTTCCTGTAAACAGGTAAGAAAAAGCGTTTTGGTTATTGTAGTGATTTTTGAAGAATATTACTATATTTCAAAAGCTGACACTTAGAAACTTTTCTGGATAAAATTACCAATGTTATCCTATGAAAGGAAATACAGTGTGCAAGCAAAGTATGTTTACGTTACTTTTGTAATCCAGTGCTGGACTCCTAGGTTCAGCACTGGGACATTTACTTAAAACAGGTAAGTAATTACGTTTTTGTAGTTTGTTCGATTTTTAAAGAATATTTGTAAAATACAGAAATCGACACTTAGAAGAAATTTCACAGAAAACCAGTCAATGGATCCCTATGAAGGAAAAGTGAGTTAACGGTAAGTAACGTTGCGATTACTTTTTAGGGCCAGTGTTGGGCACTCGGGTCCAGCACTGAGGCCCCTCCTAATACTAGGTGAGTATTTTCGTTTTCGTGACTCGGTTGATTTTTGGTGAATATTCTAAAGTTTCAGAACTCCACACTTAGAAGAAATTTCGCAGAAAATCAGTCAATGGAACCCTATGGAAGAAAAGTGAGTTATCGGATTTCGGGTAAGTACTTGACTGGCAGGGTTAAGGTTCTGGGTAAGACTCAGGGGTCCCCCAGGATCAGGTAAGTACAGTTTTTACACCCTCAGCGGCACAGGGGCGGCCGGGTGCAGAGTGAGAAGGCCCAATGTTATCCTATGGCAGGCGGGGGCCCCGGGTTGGTGGCTGCTGGCAAGCAGGCCACGCGACTGTGGGAGCTGGGCTCCTGGTCACTTGCTCAGGGCAAGTAGGGAAGTAGGTTAGGATAGAGGTTGCACTTCCAGGGGCACTCGGGCGGCTGGGTGCAGGGTGCTTTTGAGCCGTCGGGCGCTCAATGTTAAACAATAGAGGTCGTGAAAGGTGAAGAAAGGCTGCAGGCTCGGGGACGGTGATTCTTCAGGGACGACCAACACTTCAGGAGGTAAGTTGGGGTCTTGGAGGATAGGTAGACACCCAGGAGTTGGGCACAGGGGGCCGTGGGGCGCCGGGTGCAGGGGTGTCTTTGAGGTCGGGAAATCTTACCCCCTGCTGGTCGCGGTTGGAGGGGTCCCTTGTCCTGAGGCTGCAGGCGTCGTCTGGGTCGTCGAGGAGGGTCCTTGGCCACTGGATTCCAGGTCAGAATCGCCGGGGGTCGTCCTCGAGGTCTTTGGTCACTCAGGCACAGGCTGGACTCGGCGGGTGCAGAGTGTGCAGGTTTCGCGGCTCCGTGCCAGGGCCGGGTCTTTGGTAGGTTTTCTTTTGAGCAGTACCACTGCTCGTGGGAGTCCCTGGGTCTAAGGCTGTAGCACAGAAGTCAGGTCCTCCGGGGTTTGTGAGGTTGCTGAGGCCGGGATTCCGCAGGAGCAGGTTCAGAGGTCGACAGGCCGGTAGGGCTGGGGCCAAGTCAGTTGTTGTCGCCTCCTTTTTAGCAGCTGCACGGCTGGTCTTCTTGCTTCGTCTTCTCTTCTTGTTTTCGGATTTGGGAACTGCGGAAGGAAGGTTCAGGGAGCCCCTAAATACTAAATTTAGGGGTGGTTACAGGTAGGTAAGGGCAGGGACCAATGGGTCCCTTCCCTGGGGTGGGTACACCCCTATTCTGTTCCTCTCCAGTGGGAGGGGGACAGGAGCCTGTCCCTGGTTGGCCAGGTCCCCCATCCTCAAGATGGCGGGGACTCGAGTTTGTGCTTCACCTCGCCTCCCCACCTTAGGGGTGGAGTTGGCAGAGGTGGGCACAACCCATTTCCTGCTTCTGGTTTTCCCGCCGGTTCTCCCGCCAGGAGTGGGGGTAGAACCAGTGGGGACCAGTTTGCTGGAAGCAGCAAATGGTCTGGGGAAACTCCAAAGGCGGCAGGCCTTTGAAGCTCCCCCTGCCCATCCTGGGGGAGGAGGCTTTGGCACCTCGTCCCGGGATGTGCATTGTTTCAGGCCCCTGAGAGCAGAGGCTCTCGACCCAGGGGTCCAGAAACATGTCTGGTGGTGGCAGCCTGGGCAGCCACTCAGTCCGGACACTGGAGGTCGGGTTGGTTTCAGGGGGCATCTCTAAGATGCCCTCTGGAGTGCGTTTACATTAAATCCCACACTGGCATCAGTGGGGGTTTAATGTGCTGAGAAGTTTGATACCAAACTTCTTAGTCTTCAGTGGGGCCATTATGGTGCTGTGGAGTTCGTAATGACAGACTCCCAGCACCATATACTCTTAATGGCAGCACTGCACTTACAATGCCCAAGAATGGACTTGGGCACTGTAGGGGCACAGGGCTCATGCCTCTATGCCCTCACCACTGGCATAGTGCACCCAGCTAGAGGGGTGGCTGACCTAGGCCAGGGCAGTGGCTTGTAGGCATGGCACACAGGGATGTGAGCCATGTCGACTCTTCACTTTTGTTCTGCACCAAGACACGCAGCCTGCAAAGGCAGTGTGTGTGTGTAAAGGTGCAGGGTCCCTAAGGGTGGCACAACAAGTGCTGCAGCCCTTAGGGGCCTTCCCTGGTCACAGTGCCCTGGGTACCCATGGTACCATTTACCAGGGGCTGACCTGTGGCCAGGGATGTCAATTGGGTGTAGGTATCAATGCAATTTTAGGGAAGGAACACAGGCCCTGGGTACCTGGTTGGCAGGAGCCCAGGGCACACTCAGTCAAAGTACATCAGCCATTCAGCAAAAAGTGGGGGCATACCATGTAAGAAAGATGGCACTTTCTCACAATCTTGGTTCGCAGACCCACCTCCGGGGTTGGTATTGCTGGGGTATCTATTCTAAGGTAAGGAATCTATAAGTAACTGTTTCTTTCAGATGAACAAGTTACTTACCTTCGGTAACGATATATCTGTAAGAAACATAGGTTAGTTATAAATTCCTTACCGCCCCACCCATACCCCCCATTCTGCGAACTGATTTCTAGGGTTAAGGACATCCTTCCAGGGCCCTAGTTTTGTGCACCAGTGCTCAGTGTCTTGCATGGCTCTGTGTTTCCTGCGCGGAAAGTCGTGCACAGAACTGACGTCAGCGCGCGAGGGTGGCTTCTAAGTAGCTACCGCAACGTCATCCCGGCGACCACGACGCCAACGACAGACGCAGAGCCGACCGACGCCACCTTCCGACGCGCAGAGGTACTGCTGACGAAAAATGTTTCCGGATTCAGTCTGACGCCTGGGGGTAATTCTAAGGTAAGGTAAGGAAGCTATAACTAACCTATGTTTCTTACAGATATATCGTTCCCGAAGGTAAGTAACTTGTTTTTCTGTCTCTTTCCTGGAATTGGGTGAGACTGACTCTGAGACTGTTGGGCCTCATGGCCTCCTGCATCCTGCTAGTTACATATGCCCATTGGCATAAGCCGGCTCAACAGTGGGACCTGTAGTCCCAGTAGGCACAGCTTCAGAGAAATTGCTCTGACATGGTCTAGATCTCGAAAGGAACTGCAAAAACTATGGTGGTGGCTGACGAACCGCGATTGGGTCAGCAGCAGACCCCTCTCCCTTCCCCAGCCACAATAGACTGTAGTGATAGATCAGTCACTCTTGAGTTGGGGCAGCCAGTTGGGAGAGGTGGCGATCAGAGGACACTGGTCTCCGGTGGAGTCTGTGTTCCACATCAACATGTTGGTGCTTCCGGCAATCTGATTGGCATTGTTGCCTTCCTTGATCAGTGAAAGGCTGGTTGTTAAGACAACACCACCGCTATGTGGTATTACAACAAGCAGGACATGGTAGGGCTGCGGACCCCGTGTCTCTGGACATGACTTGAACATCAGGTCATTTCCCTGGGGGTTTAACACCTGGCAGGCTCTCTAAACGACAGGGCGGATTAACTCAGCCGTCGATGCCTAGCAGATGACGAATGACGTCTCCATCCAGAAGTGGTGCTAGGTCTTTTTCAAGAGTGGGTGAACCTTGGTTAAACCTGTTGGTCGCCCCTGAGAATGCGCAATGTCAGCACTTCTGCGCACTGGAGTTTCCAAGGCAGCTCTCACTCAGAGACTCTTTTAGTCTTGAGTGGAATTCCAGCCTCCTGTAGGCTTTCCCGTCAATCCCACTCCTGCCCAGAGTTTTCAAGAAGATCAGGAACGTCCTTCTTGTGACTCTGGATTGGGCACGAAAAATCTGGTATCCTGAGCTATTGAGCATGAGCATCCGTCCTCCAGTTAGACAGCCTCTTTGGCAGGATCTTCTGTTGCAGCAACAGGGGGGAGGGTCCTGTACATGAGCCCAAACACCCTCTGCCTCCATGCATGGAGATTGAGTGGCAACAGTTGACAGCTTTCGACCTTCCTCTGATGTTTTTCTGACAGCCAAGCATCCCTCCACCAAGACGGTATACGCCTTCTGCTGGGTCAAGTTTGTGGTATGGTGTGCATCCAGAAACATCGACCCGCTCTCTGCACCCCTTTCTCAGGTTTTACTATTTGTTCCTTGTTTGGCCCAGCAGGACTCTGCTCTTGGCACAGTTAACAGTGGTTTATCAGCCATTTCAACATGTTTGCAGTCTCGGACCCACCTTCTTTTTTTCAAGTCACCTGTTGTGACTAGGTTCCTCAAAGGTCTCCAACAAGTTTTTCCTCCAAGGCCATTCGTCATGCCCCAGTGGGACTTAAACCTGGTTCTGACTTTTTCTGATGTGGGCGCCATTTGAGATGCTGCAAAACTGTCCACTCCGGTTGCTAACCATCAAGACTGCATTTCTAGTGGCCATAACATCGGCCAGGAGGCTTCTGCTAACAACAGTCACTGTGAATGCACCCTCCTTGTACCACCTTTTACTCATAAAAGCTGGTCCTTCTAACAGGTTCCTCCTTCCTTCCAAAGGTAGTGACACCCTTTCTTGTAGACCAAAATATCACCTTGCCTACCTTCTTTGCTCTGACTCATCCTTCAAAGAAGGGGACAGACTCCACTTCCTGGACCCAAAAAGAGCATTGCCTTTCTCCCATGATTGTATATTGATACGATCATGGCGTTCCGGGTGGATAATCGGTTCTTTGTAGGGTATGTTGGAGCTAAGAAGGGTAAGGCTGTGCAGAAACTGACCGTCGCACGGTGAATGGTGCTCTGCATAAAGATCTGCTACGCATTGACCATAAAGTAACTTCATGAGAGCTTGCATGCTCATTCCACCAGAGCCAAGGCTGCAATCACTGTGTTAGATGACGAAGTTCATGTCCTGGCCATCTGTCAGGCAGAAATGTTGCCATATCTGCGCATGTTTACCAAACACTACTGTCTGGACATTCAGGTCCATCTTGATTGGCACTTTGCCTGTTTGGTCCTTCAGGACTTTTTGGTATAAATCTGTATTGCAGACCCACCTCCTGGGAGGCCTTGCTTGGGTAGCTATTCTAAGGTAAGGAATCTGCGGCTAGAAGTCCCTATCAGATGAACTTGTTAAATACTTCTGTAACAACTTATCTGGTAGAGACCCTATCTAGCTGCTGATTCCTCACCGACCCTCCCCTCTCTGCGAACTGATTACAGAGTGAGGGTCATCCTTCTTATGGGCCTTAGAAATGCACACCAGTTGTCAGTGTCAGAAACTGATGTCCACGCCCTGGGGTGGTGCTTATATCTGCACCAACCATGTCACTTCTGCCACGGCAGACGTTGCATAGCCGAACGAGGCCGCCTACAGGCATGCAGTGGTAGTGCTTGAAAATTTCTGGATCCAGTCTGATGCCTGGGAAATATCCTAAGGTATAGAATCTGCAAGTAGATAGTCTCTACCAAATTAGGTGGTACCACAGAAGGGAACTTGTTCGTTCAGGCTATGATACCGATGCTATAGCCTCTAACCCGGATTTCGGTGAGACTGACTGAGGCTGCTGGGCCTGATGGCCTTCTGCTGGTGAAATATGCCAGTTGGTATATGCAGGCTCTGCTATCCCAGTGGTCATAGCATCAGCAATATCTGTCCAACCTGGTCCCGATGTTGGAGGGCACTGCAAAAGACCTGCAGTGATTGGCTAATGAACCACGATTGGGCCAGTGGCAGACCCTCTCCCTTCCCAAACCGGATTTCACAGTGGGTGACAGATGTCACTTCTGGACTGAGGCTGCCATCTGGTAGAGGTGGAGATCAGATGAACTGGTCTCTGGCTTCACATCAACTTGTTGGAGCTGAGAGCGATCCGGGTGGCACTGGAAGCCTTCCTACAATCTATCAAAGGGAGGCAGGTTCACATGTTCACAGATAGTCCCACTGCCATGTTGTATTGTAACAAGTAGGGCGGGGTGGGGTCATGGAAACTGTGACAGGAGGCTCTGTGCCTCTGGAACTGGCTGGATTGCCAGGACATTTTCCTGGTTGTTCAGCACCTGGTCTGCTCTTTGAACTCTAGGGCGGACAGGCTCAGCTGGAGGTGCCTGGCGCACCATGTATGTTGTCTGCATCCAGAGGTGGCGCTCTCTCTTTTGCTAGAGTGGGGCGAGCCTTGGCTTGATCTCTTTTCCACAGAAGATAATGTGCAATGTCATTGCTTCTGCACGTTAGAGTTTACAATGCGGCTCTGCTTGGAGACTCATTTTGTTGCCTTTTCGCTGATATCACTAATGCACCGAGTTTTCAAGAAGATTCTAACCGACCATCCTTGTGGCCCTGCATTGGGCTTGGAGAGTGTGGTAGCCAGATCTCCTGAGCCTTAGCATTGCTCCTTTGCTCAGGCCATCCTGTCGCAGCAACAGGGCAGGGTGCTGCACCCCAACCTGCATACCCTTCAACTTCATGCGTGGGTATTGAATGGCGACAGTTGAGAATGTTTGAACTTCCTCCTGAAATTTGTGATGTCATTTTGGCAGCCAGGCTTCCTACTACAAAATCTACCTATGCCTGCCGTCGGGAGAAGTTTGAGACCTGGTATTCTACACACCAAGTGGATCCCCTTTCTGCACCTTTCGGAGGTTTTGCGATTTATTATTGCCCTGGTTACTGTCAAAGTTATTTGTTGGTCATTTCGCCCTTCCTGTGGCTGATGAATCAACCTTCCCTTTTTAAGTCAGCAGTTGTGACTAGATTCCTTAAAGGTTTACAACATTCTCTAGCCCTTCCTTGACTAATCGGAAACCTCATTTTACTCCCATTATCTCCCAAATAACACTTTCTAAACTCTTCCCCATCTCTCCTTTATCTTTATAAATTCAACTAACAGACTCACATGTCCACTGCTCGAATTAACTTCTATTTCCCTATACTAATTCACCACTAATCCATATTGGGTTCCTGAGGAGCGTTCTACTTGCTGAAAAGCTTTTCAGTGCCTAGTCAGGTGTTGTAAGCGCTATATAAATACAATTACAATCTCTGTCCTCCTGCCTCATTTGCCATGCCACAGTGGGATCTAAACCTTGTGCTTCCATTTCTAATGTGTACTTTCTATAAGTCTGTCCATTCTTGCTGTTGGCAGCTCATTACCATCAAGACTGCCTTTCTGGTGGCTCTTACTTCGGCCAGGAGGGTAGGCTAGCTTCAAGCTCTTTCAGCGAATCCTCAATACACTGTTTTTTCCAGTCATTCTGGTCCTAAGAACACAGGCCTCTTTCCTTCCGAAAGTGATTACCCCCTGCCATGTTGGCCAGAGTATTACTCTGTCTGCTTTCTACGCCTGCCTCATCCTGCCAAAGAAGAGGATAGACACCATCAGTTAGATCCTAAACAGGCTCTCTCCTTTTATATTGCTCACACGAAAGCCCAGGTATACGATCAGCCTTTTTATTGGGTTTGCTGGGGCAAAGGAGGACAGGGCTGTTCGGAAGTACACCAGCTCCCGCTGGATTGTGCTGTGTATCAAGGTATGCTAAGCACTGCTGAGGTGACAACTGCCCGCAGGGCTGCATGGCTATTCCACCCTGGGCAAAGCCTTCACCACTGCGTTAGAGCACAGGGTCCCAATCCAGGACATCTGTCAGGCAGCCACGTTGGCTTCTCTGCAAACGTTTACCAAACACTACCCCCTTGAGAGCCAGGTCCATAGTGACTGGCGTTTAGCCGTTCAGTCCTCCAGAACTTTTTGGTCTAGACAGTTCGCAGTCTCACCACCGGTGAGGTATTGCTAGGGTATCTATTCTAAGGTGAAGAATCTGCAGTTGGAAATCTCTATCAGATGAAAGTTACTCACCATTGTTAATGCCTTATCTGGGAGAGACTCTGTCTAACTGCAGATTCCTCATCTCCTCTCCCCTCTATGAACTGGGACCTTCCCCCAAAAAATCCTGTTAGGTTTCGCACACTAGTCACCACTGGTTCATTGACGTGGCTCTGCTTTTTTGGGCGCTGCAGCAGTCACAAAAGAAACACATGTCAGCGCGCCAGGATGGCACTTATGAAGGCACGTCCCTACCGACTACCGCCGCACTCAAGATTTTCCAGATCCAGTCTGATACCTGGGGGATATTCTAAACTGAGGAATCTGGGTTAGATAGATTCTCTACTAGATACAGCGTTACCGAAGGTAGGTAACTTGTTCTGTGATGCCAACGTGGGACCTTAACTTGGTTCTTACTTTTCCTATATGTACGCACCTTGAGCAATTAGTCAGGTATCCCCTAATTCCGATTTCATCAGCATCACGCATGAATGAGCTTCAAGCTCCAGCCAGCTTACACCACCACCTTTCATAGAGCATTTTCTCTCAAAGGCTGTGACGTCTTTTCACATCTGGCAATCCATCACTCTGCCATCATTCTTTGCCCCTCCTCATCCCTCGAAAATGGAGGAGGGACTCCTTTATTTCAGACCAAAAAAAGTACTCCACTTTTTTGTCTTATCTTTTGTACCAAAGACCGTTGGATGGATGTAGGAAGGTATAGTGTGCACAGAGTCCAGTGGATCCCCAGAGTCTTACAGAAACTTAAGTAGGCAATACTAAAAGCTCGATTTGTGGTAGTGTGGTCGAGCAGTCAGGCTTATCAGAGAGCTGTTTTAAGCATTTGTTGTACACACTCAGGCAAGAAATGATTACACACACTCAAGGACCGAATCCAAGACCAATTGTTTTGTATAAAAAGTTATTACTTTGTTAGTTTATTTTAGAACCAAGAGGAACAGTTTTAAGAGTAGTAATGCTTTTCAGAATGTAGTAGGAATTGTTGTGCAAGTCAATGAATATGCTTTACAGTAATAGCAATACTCTGGAATTGTCAATCAGAAACAGTAGCACTTAGCAGATGAAAAAAGATATACAGTAGAATGCAATAGGAGAAAATGCAATGCAATCCTATGGGAGGAAAACGGCTATATGCTTTACCAGGTAAGTACTTACTCTTCCATTCTTCAGGGGTTTGGACCAGCACTGGGCAAGATTAAGTTTGAGGAAAGTACCACACCACCAGCAACACTGGGTCGGCTAGATGCAGAGGTCACTGAGCCCAATATCTGATAGAGACTTCTAGCTGCAGATTCCTTACCTTTGAATTTCCCAGGCTTCAGGCTGGATCCGGAAATTTTTGCTGAGCAATACCCCTTGCGTGCGACATTGGGTGGCTCCATTTGGCTCTGCGTGACGGCGTCGGTAGCGTTGGATATAACATCGCGGTGCCTATATCGGCGCCACCCAGGCGCGCGGACGTCAGTTCTTTTCTTTCCGCACCAGTTAAGCGCCGATCCGGGAAGAGCTACCCCTCTGCCGCTTTTTGGCAGGTTTTTTCTCGACTTTTGTCGATATTTTGGGATTTGACTTTGTGTGCTAGGTATGTCTTCGAGAAAGACAGGTTTCAAACCATGCAGGATTTGTTCCCGCATGATGTCGATCACCGATCCCCACCATGTATGTCTGTCGTGTCTTAAACGCGACCACGATACGAGGTCGTGTTCAGACTGTCGGGCGATGGCCCCGAAGACCTTGAGGGAGCGAGCGATGAAGTTGCTTGCGGCCCGGCAGTCGACACCGTCTAGCGAGACTCCGATGAGGTCACGGTGCCATTCGAAGAAGAGGAGGTCGCGGGACTGCTCACGGAGCCCTAAGTCCTATTCCCCCATTCGAGGTCCTCTGGACACTCTGGGAAGAGGCACAAGAAAAAGAAGAAGACCAAGTGGACTTAGACTTCACCTCAACTGGCATCTGTCATTGAGAAAGGTAAGGAGCACCAACGCTCTAGGCACGGTTCTGCAGAGCCGGAGCCAGAGTCGACTTTGCGCCTTCCACCCTTTCCGGGAGCCGGAGCGACTCCCGCTCAAATTAAAGAGTTTTACGAGGCCATGCGCCGCGTATTTGAGTGGAACGACCCCGTTGGTGAGCCCTTGGGCCCCGCGCGGTCGGATGGGGCCCCATCAGCTTTGAAACCGTCGGCTCCGGCCACGGCGCCAGTGGGGCCTCAGGGATCCGATCCGGATCGACGCCGGTCGTGCCAAAGCGACCTTCCCCAGCGTTGAATCCGAAGTCGGTGCCTACGACGTCGCCGATGCCCGTTGGTGGCGCAAGCCTCATCCTCATCCCCCACGACATGGAGCCAGAACGGCGTCGAGCGACACCGATTCCGACGTCGACAGAACCCAGGGGTTCTATGTTGTCGCCTGAGCACTTTGTGGACGTACTGGGCTCAGGAGAGGAATGGGAGGAGTCTGGAGACCCTCTTGAGAACCAGTATATCTCTGAGGAGAGAATGGACTGGTATGGGGAACTTTGGGAAGCCAGTGGTCTGGATACTTCCCCAGAAACTGGCATGCTCTCTCCGCCTACAGTGGCTACGGAGGAGGTGGCATCCTATGCCATGGTGGTTAAGAGGGCAGCTGAGGTCCTAGCACTGGAGCTGCCCTCAGTGCAGGTCAGGCCTAATAACCTGACCGAAGTGCTTCAGCCTGGGGCTTCCACTTATGAACCCCTGTTGCCCTTTAATGAGGCACTTACGGACGTCCTTCTAGGAACATGGTCCAAGCCTAACACAGGGGCTCCTGTGAATAGGACGATTGCATGCCGCCATCGCCCAGCTCTGCGTGACCCAAAGTTCCTCAGCCAACACCCCACCCCAGAAGGTTTGGTGGTGCAGGCCTCTAAGTCCCAAGGCGCATTCCCTTCCACCCCTCCGGATAGGGAATCTAAGCGACTGGACTCATTTGGGAAGAATATGGTTTCTTCCTCCAGTCTGGCATTGCGGTCTGTGAATACCGCGTGCTTATTGGGCCGGTTCTCCCACTCCCTTTGGGAGACGGTTGCGCAGGTGCTGCCACACGTCCCGGAGGAGGCCCGGGCTGTGTTCTCCCAAGCTGTCAAGGATGGGAGAGATGCAGCAAAATTCACTATACGGTGTGGTTTAGACACGACCGATTCGTTGGGCAGATCGATTTCAACGACGGTGGCCCTGAGACGCCACGCCTGGCTTCGTACAACTGGCTTCTCGGGGGATGTCCAAGCCAATTTGTTCGACATGCCCTTTGATGGAACCTGCCTTTTTGGGGAAAAGGCAGACTCGGCCCTGGTCAGGTTCAAGGACTCTCGAGCTACGGCCAGATCCTTGGGCCTCTCCTCCACTCCTCGTGACCAGTCTTCCTTTTGCCCCTTTCGTGGCAACGGAAGGGGTTTCCAGCCGCGTCAGCCCTATCCTAGCCACCGTCCCGCTCAGACTACCCAAGCTGTGCGTGGACGTGGACGCTGTACATTCCGTCCTCGGAATGGAGGTCCGAAGTAGTCTACCACACTGCCCCCGGCAGCCGCAGCCTCCAAGCACTCCTAGACTGATTCTGCAGGACCACACCACAGTGGGTGGGAGAATTCGTCATCATCTCCCCCGCTGGAGATCTATAACAGACAAGTGGGTCTTGCAGAATGTCCAGGAGGGCTATTCTCTTCCTTTCCTTTCTTATCCTCCTCCTATTCCATAAGGAACTGCTGGCGGAGGATCACTTAAAGTTGCTCCAAGAGGAAGTTACAGCTCTTTTGGCCAAAGGGGCTACAGAGAGGGTCCCAGTTTCAGAAGTAGGCAGTGGCTGTTATTCCCGCTACTTTCTGATTCCGAAGAAAAACATGAAGCTACGGCCCATTTTGGATCTTCGGACCGTCAATCTCTTCCTCAAAAAGGAGAAATTCAAAATGCTCACTTTGGCTCAGGTCTTGTCTGCCCTAGACCAAGGAGACTGGATGGTAGCGTTGGACCTGCAGGATGCGTATTTTCACATTGCCATCCTGCCGGGCCGCAGGCGATACCTGCTGTTCAAGGTAGGCCATGAGCACTTTCAGTTTACCGTGCTCCCCTTCGGTCTTACCAGTGCCCCTCGGGTGTTTACCAATGTGATGGTGGTAGTTGCAGCTCATCTGCACAGGTTAGGGGTGTCAGTCTTCCCCTACCTCGACGACTGGCTGTTGAAGGCAGCTTCGCCCCAGGCAGTCGTCTCCCACCTTCAGACTTCGGTGAACCTTCTGCATTCACTGGGGTTCCCTTTGAACGTGCCGAAGTCACACCTTACTCCTTCTCAGACGCTCCCTTTCATCGGAGCTGTTCTGGACACTGTGCAGTTTCGGGCTTATCCTCCTGAGCAGCGAGTCCAGGATATTCAGGTTATGATTCCGATGTTTCAGCCTCTATCCTGGATTTCAGTGAGGTTGACTCTGAGGCTATTGGGTCTGATGGCCTCCTGCATCCTGTTGGTAAGACATGCAAGATGGTGTATGCGGGCTCTGCAGTGAGACATGAAGTTCCAATGGGCACAGCATCGGGGAAATCTCACCGACGTGGTTCAGATCTCGGAAGGAACTGCGAAGGATCTGCAGTGGTGGTTAACGAATCTCGATTGGGTCAACGGCAGACCTCTCTCCCTTCCCCAACCAGATTTCACAGTCATGACAGATGCGTCACTTCTGGGATGGGGCGGCCACATGGGAAAGGTGGAGATCAGGGGTCACTGGTCTCCGGCGGAGACGGGGCTCCACATAAACTTGTTGGAGCTCAGAGCGATTCGGTTGGCATTGAAAGCATTTCTTCCCTCTCTCAAGGGCAAGCTAGTGCAGGTGTTCACGCACAACTCCACCGCCATGTGGTACTGCAACAAGCGGGGTGGGTTCGTGAACCCTTTGTCGAGAGGTCCTGCGTCTCTGGACATGGCTGGAATAGCAGGGCATATCCCTGGTGGTTCAACACCTGGCAGGTTCTCTGAACGCCAGGGCGGACGATCTTAGCCGTCAATGCCTTCAGGCTCACGAATGGCATCTCCAGTCGGAGGTGGCGCAAGGTCTATTTCAGCACTGGGGAGAACCTTGGTTAGATTTGTTCCCCTCCGAAGAGAACGCGCAATGTCAGCAGTACTGCGCGCTGGAGTTTCCAAGGCGGCTATCACTCGGCGATGCGTTTCATTGCGAGTGGTGCCCAGGCCCGTTGTACGCCTTTCTGCCCAAACCACTCTTGCCAGGGTTCTGAAGATGATCAGGAGCGACCGGGCCCAAGTCATTCTTGTAGCACCGGACTGGGCAAGGAGAGCCTGGTATCCAGAGCTTCTGAGCATGAGTATCGATCCTCCGATCAGGCTGCCCCTTCGGGAGGATCTTCTGTCGCAGCATCAGGGGAGGCTTCTCCACCCGAACCTGTCAACTCTGCGCCTCCATGCGTGGAGATTGAGCGGCGACAGTTGATAGCTTTTGACCTTCCTAGTGAAGTCTGTAACGTTATTGTGGCGGCCAGGCGGCCCTCCACTAAGACGTTATACACCTGCCGTTGGCAGAAATTTGTATTATATTGTACAGAAAGGTCCATTGACCCTCTTTCTGCTTCTCTTTCTACTGTCCTTATATTCATTCTAAGTCTTGCCCAGCAGGGTTCTGCTTTGGGAACTCTCAAGTGTTGCCTCTCTGCTCTGTCTGCTTTTTTGCGGCTGCCATACTAGCCCTCTCTCTTTAAATCTCTTATTGTAAATAGATTTCTGGAAGGGCTGGCTCACTTATTTCCACTCACGCCCTTTGTTATGCACAGTGGGACCTTAATTTGGTCCTCACTTACCTGATGTGCGCTCCTTTCTAGCCTTTGCACAATTGTCCCCTCTGGCTGTTGACCATCAAAACAGCCTTCTTGGTGGCGTTTACATCGGCCCGGAGGGTGAGTGAATTGCAGGCATTATCCAGCTTGCCTCCTTATCTTATGTCTTTTCTGGACAAGGTGGTGCTTCACACCAGGGCATCATTCTTACCAAAGGTGGTGACCCCATTCCATCTGGGTCAGTCAATTACTTTGCCCACCTTCTTTGCACCCCCACATCCCTCTAATGAAGAGGAGCGTCTCCACCAACTGGACCCAAAAAGAGCGTTGTCGTTCTACCTTGACCGCACAAAAGAGTTCCGGGTGGATGACCACATTTTTGTGCGGTATGTGGGAGCAAAGAAGGGAAGGGCAGTGCAGAAAAGGACCATCTCTCGTTGGGGCGTTCTCTGCATTAAAATCTGTTACGCCTTGGCGAAGAAGCAGCCCCCTGAGGGATTAAGGGCCCACTCCACCAGGGAGAAGGCTGCGACTACGGCCTTGGCTCGGGGTGTCCCAGTCCAAGACATCTGTCAGGCAGCAACATAGGCATCATTGCACAGGTTTGCAAAACATTATTGCCTTGATAGTCAAGTGCGCAGGGATGGTCACTTTGCCCGTTCAGTCCTGCAAGACTTCTTAGTTTAGATCATGAGTCCGCAACCCACCGCCGGGATGGGATGGCTCGGGTATCTGATTCAAAGGTAAGGAATCTGCAGCTAGAAGTCTCTATCAGATGAACAAGTTACTTACCTGCGGTAACGCATTATCTGGTAGAGACTCTTATCTAGCTGCAGATTCCTTACAGCCCCACCCATGCCTCCCCGCTTTGCAGACTAATGTTGTAGAGCTAGGGCTACTCCCCTTTTCAGGGCCCTAGTTTTGCACATGACTACGTCAGTTTCTTCGTGGCTTCGCGCTTCTGGCGTGGCAAATACGAAAAGTCCTGACATCCGCGCGCCTGGGTGGCGCCTATATAGGCACCGCAACGTCATAACCGACGCTGCCGACATCACATGGAGCCACCCAACGTCGCGCGGAAGGGGTATTGCCCAGCAAAAGTTTCCGGATCCCGCCTGACGCCTGGGAAATTCAGCAATCTGCAGCTAGATAGAGTTTCTACCAGATAATGCGTTACCGAAGGTAAGTAACTTTTTCGTTAGTCAGTTGAGACTGGGGACACCCGAAGAGGTGCGAGATTCAGTATCTACGCCGCAGCGGTTGATACCGGCAATATTTACCCTTGATGTCAGCGGAGGGTAATGAAGATGGATAGGATTCAGTAGACCACCAACACAGTTACTGTCACGGTTGTCATCAGCAAGTTACTGTCGATCGAATGGAGGCACCGCCAACCCAGGAGTCGTGAGGATGGAGATGCGCAGGGGGATGGAGGTGTTCTGCCGCTGTCGGACTGTCACCGAGAGGCAGCGGTTGTGCAGGAGGTGCAGAAGAAGGCCAAAAGGGCCACTTGCACGAGGGTACGGGCTCCCTGGAACGGAGCTGTGTACAGCTTGGGTCGTTGGGCAGAGAGGATCTCTAGGTCATGGAAACCGTCCAGCTGCGGTGCTTTCTTCTGGCAAGGCAGAATTGCTTTGACACAAGTGCCGGTCCTCTACCACTTCAGTCTTGGGGTTCTTTTGCAGCAGTGAGTCATGTCAACAAAAGTGCTGGTCCTCAACTGCTGTGGTTCTTGTACTAGAGCCTCTAGCCCAAAGCAAGGTTTTAGGACATTGGGGGAAGACTGGAAGGTCTCTGGGGTTTCTTGGAGGCCTTGCCGGGTTTCTAGATGGACAGCAGGTCCAGTTGTTGAACTGTTACTGGTGACGGGGTTCTCGCCGAGTACTGTCTGCAGCGGTTCAGTTCCTGGTCCGGCAGCTTCTCTCTTCTTCTTTGGCCTGTCGAATCTGAGGATCACGGTTCAGGGGTGCCCCTACATACTGAATTTAGGGGCGTTACAGATGCTGGTAGTCAATGGGCTACTTGACTTCAGGGTGACTACACCCTTTGTATGTCCCCTCCCTTTGGGGAGGGGGCATCTCCTAACCTGATTGGGTAGAATTCTTCTATTGAAGATGGAGGATTTCCTAAGGAGGGAGTCACCGCGGTCCTGGGCACCTTTAGAGGTGGTTCTGGCACGGGGGTGGGGAATACACCTCTCCTGACTACTTGTTTTCCCGCCGGCTTTGACGCCAAAAGTGGGGTGTGGTCAGGGGGGTGGGCATCTCTAGATGGAGAGGCCTTGGCCAGCATATCAAAGGGCAGGAAGCCTTTACGGCTCACTGCCCTGAATGCTGTTCCTGTTTGGGTTAGGTGTGACGCACCTCCACCCCAGCACCCTTTGTCCCTGAACCACGAGAGCCCAAGGGCTCTCACCTCAGGGGGTCAGAAACATGTCTGTGTGTGGCAGGCTGGTGCAGGCCAAGCAGCTGGACACGAGGGAGTTGGTTGTTTTTCAGGGGGCATCTCTAAGATGCTCTCTGAGTGCATTTTACAATAAATCCCACACTGGCGTTTGTGTGGGTTTATTGTGCTGAGAAGTTTGATATCAAACTTCCCAGTATTCAGTAAAGCCATCATGGAGCTGTAGAGTTGGTAATGACAAACTCCCAGCCCATGTACTCAATACGGCTTCACTGCACTTACAATGTCTACGAATGAACTTAGACACTGTGGGTGCATATTGCTCATGCAGCAATGCCCTCACCTGTGGGGCAGTGCACCCTGCCTTAAGGTTGTGAGGCCTGCTAGAGGGGTAACTTACCTATGCCACAGGCAGTGGTTGTGGGCATGGCACACAGGGATGTGTGCTATGTCGACTCTTAGGTTTTGTCTGCACCAAACTACACAGTCTGCACTGGCAGGGTGTATGTGTTTGGTGAGGGGTCTCTTAGGATGGCACAATACATGCTGCAGCCGTTAGAGACCCTTTCTGGTCACAAGGACCTTGGTACCATGGGTACCTTTTACAAGGGACTTATATGTGGGCCAGAGTTGTGCCAGTTGTGGAAACAAAGGTACAGTTTTGGGAAAGAACACAGGTCCTGGGAACCTGATTGGCAGTGGCCCAGGGCACACCCAGTCAAAGTGCGTCAGATATCAGGCAAAAAGCAAGTGGTAACCATGCACTTTCTTAAATGGATGATCAGTTCTTTGTGAATTTCTCTGAGACAAAAAAAAATTAAAGGTGTACAGACACAGACTTTGTCTAGATGGATACTTCTCTATATGAAGATCTGCTACATGGAGCCAAAGAAACAGACTCCAAAAGGGTTGAGGGCCCTTTCCTTGTTGATCCAGATGTTGGTCTAGCACAAAGTCCTTGCCTTCAACCAAAACTTTGAAGTGAAATACATCGAAGGACAAGTTATGCTATGTTACGTTAAAAAAAATAATAACTTTTTAGACCGCATGTTTACCAAACGTCTCTTGGTGCTGTTGTGTCGTGTAGTTCCTAGGACCCCCCCCCAGGACCTGCGCATTTTGGATGACCTAAACTGAGGGCTTGGTGTGCAGACCGACTCTGGACACCCCCACAGGATGAGTCAGCCATTAGACCATCTAGCTCTACGGTGCCACTACCACCCCCCTGTATTCTACAGTGGTGTATGTAGTTTCTGGCAACCACTGAACATGACAACCCTGATTCCTCAGGTATCGTGGAAACAATACGGTATCTTTCGCTCAGTCACTCGTGCTTGCTTTTCTCAGAATACATGGAATGACGATTGGAATGGTTTCAATAAGTATTTATTGGTCAAGCATCAGTCTAGTATGAAACCTGTTAGTTGCGACAATCAAAAGACAGGAGAAGACAAATGTGATCGCTAGTACCAATATCGTAAATAGCAGATACATTTCTACTATAGTGCTAATAAGATGAATAAAAACCTATTATATAAAACAATAGCATTGGCGTACTCCCACGATGCGTAGCCTACCTAACTGTGCCTAGCCTAGATGTGTAGGTGAAGCATGTATGTGTAAGTGCTAGGATATTTCCTAATGGGACCTAATGGAGCCAAGAATTCCCCGGGGAAGTACTAACCCCTCACCTGATGGTTCTGAATGAAGGACCCCTTTCTTTGCGTCGAGGATGGCACCCCGCCAGGGATGTCAGGTCTCTGCCTGTCGAAGGATCAGCCTGCAGAGTCTCGGTCCAGCCTGGAAGGAATTCTCCTCTGCCTTTCTAAGGGGGAGTGAGGGTCTTTTATACTAAAGTGGTCATTCCAGGGTTTTTCCAGAATCGATATGTTTTGAAAACATTCCCTAATCCTCTGCTAATCCTTTTCTAAACAAACATGGTCATGCACAGCTGGCTGTTGGCCATGGATGAAAAAAAAGTGGTGACCCTGATACAGAATAAATCTACTGTGCCTGGGGACATGTTTATGGACTTCAGGTACAAGGATTAAGATATGGTACCAAGAACCTTATGTCGGAGAGACAGAAGTAAGCTACTAGGTAAAAGGTCACATGTGTAAGACCGTTATGTCGTGTGGATGGGACAAAATGTATGTAATCGGTATGTACATGCTGGCACTAACCTAAAGGATATGACAGTCGTAAAAAACACTATAGGAAAGGTTTATTGTCTAATCAAATTAAATCTCAAAGGCTTGTTTGAACAGTCCGTGTTATAAAAAATTCTGAATGAGAGAATATCTGTAGCTTGGCGAATTGTCCAAGGCAGAGAGTAACAGAGAGTGGGGGGTAGCTCCACAAAACTCCTGCCTCCTGATCTGCTCATCCGAAATTTGGGAACAGCTAGTTCTGAGCTGAATTGTTTTCACTCTTAAAGACCGTACAGCTAAGTTTAAATTCTATCCTTTGTTTCACTGGAAGCCATAATAACCTTTTTAACAACGGTGTAGCAAGAGTATGCCTTGGGACACCAAAAATTTGAATAATCGCCTCATTCTTTAACACTTTAAGTTTATGTAGGACAATGATTGGTTGGCCGGCAAAACCCACATTAGCATAATCTAACCTGGATAAAATAGAGGCTATTATCACTTTGTGTGCTTCCAAGATCACTAAGCAGGCTATTATCTTCATCATGTTTAAAAGGAAAGTGCATTTGTGCACCAGCGAACACACTGGAGTCTGCTTTGGCAGGTTACCATCAGCCCCAAATTCTTAACTGCTGATGAAGGAGTTGGTAACAGGCCTAGATCAGTAGGCCAATAGTGTTAATCCTGAACTTTAGTATTGTTTTATAACAAGACTACCTCAGTTTTATCGACGTTTAACTTGAGTTGGTTCAGCTCCATCCAGCCAGAAATATATCTGATGGTGTCCTGAAAGTATTCATGCGCTAAAAATGTGTACCATTCAGGTGAAACAATGAGTGTCATCCGCATATTTATAAACATTGCAACCTCTAGTTACCAATTCAATGATGAGAGGCCTTAAATAAAGACCTCCAGGAAGAAACACAAGAAACATCGCTAAACGGATTCTTCAGCTTCTAAACATTGCCACAGCTTAAAAAAAAGGTCTTTCTGTTGGTGGTTTTGTTTCCTGACTCTGCGCTTGATGTCGTATGAGCCAGATTTGGCCCAGGTGCTGGGCCCGAACCCAGGCCCGGACCTCCCTGCTCCAGTTAAAGAATTCCAGCCCCTTGCAGTGACTCCACATATTGCACTTTTACCTAGTTTATGCTGGCCCTCTTCTGCTCTATTCAGAGTGTCTGTAGTGCACCACTAACTAGTCTTCCAGTGGTGGCTCTATCCTCTTCGTTTATCGAAAGTCTTCAACCTCTTCCTAATGCCATTCAGGCTCTGGTTGTTGATCTTCCTCTGCCAAAAGCCGTGCCTTTTGCTTTGCTGCTGGCACAATCTTTGAAACCACCAGAACTGACTTTGGAGCCAGTACAAAAACTGGCAAATTGTCCAAAGACCAAGGCCGTTTTATTCAGTCCCTGATACTAAGCACAGCAGTTGATAAAGGAAAAGTTTGCTTTGGCCCCTGCCTCGTGATTACTATTTTGGCAGGCTTGGGCATTTTCTCTCTCTGATTCGCAGTATCTTTTACTGTGACGATGATGGAAGCAGTGAGTGGCCCAATTTCCTCCCTTGCCCCCCCCCCACCTGGCACTCTTATGGGGAGGATAGGGACCTGCAGATTGCTAGTGGATTAAATATCTCATGTGGGGTTAATCTGGAATGTCCTTCAAGGCCTCGCTCTGAAGAAGGTGCCTCATCCAATGCTGTTCTGCACAAAGCAGCAGAGGTCTTTAAATTGCCATTGCCTATGGGCCAAAGTCAGTCAGTGGAATTTTAGTGTGAAACTTAATATCAGAAAGTCTTCTCAGAAAAACCTAAATGGTTCTACTTCCAGTTTCAATAATTGCATTACTTCCTCTCTTGATGTCATTGCTCCCTTGCAACAAATGTAGCCTAAAAGATTGAATTTCAGCTGCCCCTTGTTACTCATGATTTATTTCGATTTACAAAACTCCTGTGCAAATATTTGAAATGAAGCTAGAGGAAAGACTGTGAGTGTAAAGCAGAACGTAGAGCGGCTATTGGGGAATAGAAACACCTTTTTCAAAATGCCATGTCTATTATGCCTCAAAAATAGAAAACTCCCCAAAAAAACATGGATTCCCTTTTTTCCATCATTCATAATCTAGCTCACCGTAGGACAGACAACCAGTGCTCCCAATCACTATGACAATTTGGCTGTCTTCTTTAAAGAGAAAATTTAGATTATGTACTCAGATTTTTCTGCCCCCTCTTGATATTTATCTTATTTAGATAGACCTGCCGTTTCTAAAACGGGGACTTTCTAATATGAATTTGTATCCTTATCTAAAGACCAGATTTGTCACAGGTTGGCGGCTTTATGCACTCTATTGTTAAAATCGGCAAAGGCCCCTCTGTCCTTATGATAGTGCCTCTCCTGAATGAACCTATTGGGGATTCATCAATACTTAACACGTACAGGCCCATGTTGCTATTTAGCTTGTGATCCAAAGATCACTATAAGTCTCCAGCTCGTTGACATATCTTGGAAAAAAAACAACTTACTGAACCTATCCTAATCTGGGTTTAGGTCACTTCAAAGTACTTAAACAACACTAGTAGCGGTGGCTGATTTAAGATTGGTCTTAGACCGGCATTTGACACTGACACCCGCACAGTGCTTACATTATACCTAACCATCTTTGGAGTTGGCAACCAAGCCGTAAGCACCAGAGCTGACAGGCTCATTAGCAGTCACCTCGCCGACCACAAGTGCGTCTCCACCGGGAAGTGTTTTGGTACATATTCCCCCAAGGGGGGCACCCCCAGGTAGATCTGTTTACTGCTCATGACAGTACGCATTGTCTGAAGGTCTTTACCATCTAGTATCCATTGAGGGGGGGTGGGGTTTCAAGTTGAAATGGAATTTTCCACTTCTCTATGCTTTTCCTCCCATACCCTGGTTTCCTTGGGTTTCGGGCAAGATTCACGAAAACAGGGCTTAAATAAACTTAATTGCTCAGGATTGGCTAAGAAGGGTGTGGTTTGCAGACCTCCAGTCCCTCTGTGTGTCCCCCCTCTCCATCTTCCTCTCTGGGTAGATCTTCTTTCCCAGTGGGAGAGCCAGGTTCTACAGCCAAACCTTCAGATCCTACACCTCCATGACTGAAGATTAAGCTGGGCATTTGCCTGTATGTCAGTTATCAAATTTGTACGTGTTATTTTTGTCTGCCCCTCGAGAAGATGGAACAAGTTTGTCACTTGTTCCGATAACGCCGCAGATCCTTTGAAAGCCTGTCTTTCTTTAGCACATCAAGGCTTTGCTGTAGGGGCAGTCAAAGGTTACCTGGCTTCCTTGTTGGCATTCCTCTGCCATACGGATCAACCCAACCAATTTAAATCACCTAGATGGAGTGTCTGCAAAAAGATGGGAAGTAACTTTTTCATTTAGTACACACTTTAAAAACCTATTGAAATTGTGAGTTTAAAAATAAATTGCATGCATATAGCTTCCATTTGGTTTTGTATCTCTCCTCTTTGGAACGGTATGAAATTTAAAATGAGTATATATAATGTTGAAATTGTTTTTCATTTCTACTGGAATCTTCTACTGTTTCCATATTTCTTCTTTATTGTAAAAATATTTTATTGTGTTTCACAGAAACTGGGAGTGAGTTTTCCATGTTTGAAGCCTTGCGGGACACCATATATTCTGAAGTTGCTACTTTGATTTCCCAAAATGAACCTCGTCCACACTTCCTTATTGAACTTTTTCATGAACTTCAGTTGCTTAATACGGATTATTTAAGGCAGAGAGCACTATATGCATTACAGGTAACTGAAACATTTCAAGGTTGTATTCATGTAAGTGGAAGGAGTTAGTACAAATATAAAATGTATGTAATTATGTGGCTTTTATCAGGACATTGTAACCAGACACATATCCGAGAACAGTGAAAAGGAGGAGGAAGAGGGTGGTAAAATCCTGAAGTCTGCTGCCTGGGTCGTATCAAACTCTGAACTCACTCCAAGTGAAAGCCTTGAAACGGATGATGTAAGTGTTTTGTCTTATAATATTACTTGTCTAAAGAGAAGCTTTAGCATGATTCTGCTCCATTCATTTTGTGTGAGTGGTCATGTTTTATTACGGTTGCCTAAACATCAGAATTGACTTCCTTTACAAGTTTAATATTGTGGTGTTTAATTTCTGGGCCCACTTTGGTTCTCCCCTAGTTTTGCGTATTAGACGTTTAGGCTGCCTCTACTTACACTGCCACACTTAACACTTTTGTGTTGTGACATCATCTTAGAAATACGTTGTACATGTTTTGTTATTCGGTGACTCATCTTTGAAGTCAGTCTGCACATTTTTTACAACATCGTCTAAAATACATAACACCATGTTGTACTGTTTTCTGCTAGGTCAGCAACAGCTCTTAACGTTCTAGACATAACACTCTAGCACAGCTGCGGCTTTTCAACACAATAGTTCTCCAGTATTGAATCTTTCATAGATTAACATGCTTGTATCTTCCCCGTCGTCATGGTGGGAGTCTCGCAGTAATTAGAAAAGAAGTACCATAGAAGTACATAGAGACCACCAAAAGGGAAAGAAAAACTTTTACATTCGTCCTCATCTTTATGTAGGTCCAAACTTCGACCAATCAGAGACCAGCCCTAGACCTCATCTCCCCAGTCAGAGCCATCAGACCTCAGATGTCTAACCGCACGTCGTGTGTAAGGGAATCTCCCTGAGCTCTGCTCAGTTTGTCAGTGAGTGAACTTTTGACCCTGCTTGAATTCACCTCAAGGTATTGTGTTCTACCTTCTTTACTTTAAGGATGTCTGAGGTTTCTAAGAAGAGGCTTTTCAGGCCCTGTAGATCCTGTGGAAAGGCAAGACTTTTTTCTGAAGATCCACACAAGGACTGCCTTTATTGCCTCTATCCTAAGCATACATAGGACTGTAAATATTGTAGAACCTTCTCTGCAAAGACACTAAAAGATAGAGAGGCCAGATTATTATTATGGCTCCAAAAAAAGAAATCTAAATCAGAATCTGGATCTGATGTCGAAGAAAGCCCTGGGCCATCCTCTCTTGAGAGAAAGCGTAAAAATGAGGGCTCTACCTCATTAAAGGCTGATTCAAAGAAAGTAAAGGCAGAAAAATCCTCCTCTGCCGAAAAGACAGCCATTCAGCCTAAAGATTCAGGCCTGAAGAAATCATCTGCTGCCTCTCTGCCTGTCACACCTCTCAATCAGGCCTCGTCGACGAAGAAAACACCGTTGACGGACCCGTCGTCGAGAACTTCTTCTAGATCTCCGACTACTGTGGCAGCGACTACTTAGTCGGCGGCCGTGGCGATGGCATCGTCGACGAGAACGGTGACCGCGATTTCATCGTCGACGGCTTTGTCGACGGCGACGTACACTGTTTGACGATCGCGTCTACGACTTCGTCGACGGGAACAACGTCGCCGTCGACGGCCCCGTCAACGGGCGCTCAGTTGACGGCAGTGTTCAAATCACCTTCTCGGCCAGTATCGACGACGATTACAATCAGACGTGTTACGTCGTCGACGGTTCCGTCGACGGATACAAAAATTCTGCATTCAGTCACAAAATCACCGGTATTGTCACCATTGCCTAAAATCTCACCATTGCTTCCTTCTCACCTTCTGGATACGGAGGAGTCAGGGGACGAAAGTCTTTTTGGACCCGCTTACAGTCCCTCACAACTCGGAGTCAAATGCCAGGACACTGATGAGGAAGCGCAAGGACAATCAGAATAAATGGAGGGAGATTATTCATTTTCAGGACGTTCTCAGGCCCAACGTTACGACTCTTTTCAGAAGCACTATCCTTATGTGGCTTATGAAGAACGTCAGGAGGTTCGGAGAGATTCCATGCTGGTCCCACTCTCCTTGATCACAGACCTTAGGCATATGTTAAACGACTATTATAAGGGATTTCCGGACACTCATGCTCCAGTTCCATTGACACCTGGCGGTCCAGGTATGCAAGTTGCTCCGCCTCCACCAGTAGTTACTCCACCGCCTGTGGCACAGGTTGAGAAACAGGCTCCTCGGTGTATAACAATACAGGATGATTACATCGAAAGTGAAGCAGACGATCAACCAGAAGAAGGTGAGCTCACTCAAGATCCGGACCTTCTTGGCCAAGAGTGAGGTGATTATGTGGCTCCATCTTCACCGTCGCCTTCCCCTCCCCCGGCGGCTTCCCCCCCGGGAGATATCTGGGGCTTTCATGAAGTGCTTGAGAGAGCTTCTAAGAGGTTTGATTTGCCCCTGCCTGTGGTTCAAACCGAATGCTTTCTTTACGATTTTAAAGATGCATCGAAGAAGTCAGTGAGATCCATTCCGATTGTGGACTACATTTGGAGTGGGGGTTTGAAGATAATGAAGAACTCAGCCTCCGTTCCTGCTGTGTTGTCGAGGATGGAGAAGAAATACAAGGCGCCTGATTATGCTCCAGCATGTTTAATTGGCCATCCTCGCCCGGATTCAGTGATAATGCAGGCTGCTCAGAGGCATTCCAGGAATCCTCAATCGCCTTGTTCGGTGCCTCCAGACAGGGAAGGCAAACGCTTGGACAGCATAGGCAAGCGATTTGCTACTATGGCGGCTACTGCTATCAAGGCCTCTAACGCCTTAGCAATCTTGGGGAGGTACGACTGTCAATTATGGTCAGACCTGGCTCCTCTTCTCGAATTCCTCCCTGATGATAAAAAGAGAGAAGCAAAGGATCTTTTGCGACAGAAAACAACAAGAAGTGCGAGAAGTTCGCCAGCAGGTTCCCTCAGAGGAACTCTTGGGGAAACGCGCTGCAGATGCGATGGACGGGGACTTTTGCCTATGCGTTCCCGCCGTTTCCTCTCGTCCCGAGAGTGTTGAACAAGATGAAGAAAGAACCATGCCATCTCATTCTCATAGCTCCGGCATGGCCGAGGCAGATTTGGTACACGGAGCTTCTCCTGTGCTCGATATCTCCGCACATTCGCTTCCCTCCACTGCCAAATCTACTCTCAATGAACAACGGTCAAATTGTTCATGCTCAAATAAAGTCTCTAAGTTTGTCATCTTGGAACCTCACGACTATGAGTTTCACTCCAGATTGCAGGTCTATTCTACAACGAGCCAGAGCTCCTTCCACTAACAAGTCATATTCTGCAAAATGGAAGAGATTTTGCCATTGGTGCGAAGAGAAGGAACTGCATCCTTTGCTATCAACTCCGGAACAGATTTTCCCTTACTTACTTCACTTAGCTAAATCAAAATTAGCTCACTCGTCAATCATGGTACACTTGGCAGCAATTTCCAGATTTCGCAGAAAACCAGGTGAGCTTTCTTTGTGGTCAACAAGAATTGTGAAGGAGTTTATGAAAGGTCTCGTCAGGGTTTTCCCACCCTTAAAGCGCCCTGCAGTTCCGTGGGAATTAAACACAGCACTGGCTCAATTGATGAAATCGCCTTTCGAGCCCATCCATAAGGCTGATTTAAAATGTTTCTTAGAAAACGGCTCTCCTTTTAGCACTCACGTCGGCTAGAAGAATAAGTGAAATTCAGGCTTTCACGATTGCTGCGCCTTTCCTTCAATTCAGACAGGATAAACTTTTGTTGAGAACAAATCCTCAATTCATTCCCAAAGTTCCAACTTCATTTCACTTGAATGAACTAGTTGTGCTTTCCACGTACTTTGGGAACCCTTCAACCACTGCAGAAAGAGCATTGCACTCTTTGGATGTGAAGCGCTGCATCAAGTTCTACATACATAGAACAAAGACTTTTAGGAAATCGGATCAGTTATTTGTGTCCTTTACTTCACCACGGAAGGGTCAAGCCCTTTCAAGGAGCAGTATTTCACGTTGGATTTCCTCTGCGATTATTTTCTGCCACAACAAGGCTGGAAAGCCTTTGTCTGCAAAAGTGTCTGCGCACTCCACGAGAAAGATGGCAGCCTCTACAGCTTTGTTTGCTGGTGTGTCGCTTCCGGACATTTGTAGAGCGGCAACATGGTCCAATGTGCATACATTCACTAAGCACTACTGCTTGGACTCGGCATGGAAAGCGGACACTGCAGTGGGTCAAGCTGTCCTAAGAAATCTGTTTGCTTAAGGTATAATCTTTTCATATCTATCAATTCTATTTGTTTGGTATATTTAGTTGTTACAGTTTATTTACTAGTTTCTGATTTTCTTGGAATCATGATGCATATGTTTTAGTATATTTTTCAATATGTCTCTTTTATGGCACAAGAAGGTCTTCGCCTAGACGCAAACTAAGAGAATTATACTGCTAACTACTCTGATCCAAGCATGTGAATCTATGAAAGATTCAATACTGGAGAAAAAACAATTTACTTACCTGTACACTGTGGTTCTCCAGTATTGATATCTTTCATAGATTCACATGCGGCCCTTCCTCCTCCCCGTCTAGGCTTGCCACTTCTGATCTCATGTTATTTCTTACCTTAGCACACTTGTGTGCGAAATCTGAGGTCTGATGGCTCTGACTGGGGAGATGAGGTCGAGGGCTGGTCTCTGATTGGTCGAAGTTTGGACCTACATAAAGATGAGGACGAATGTAATGTTTTTCTTTCCCTTTTGGTGTTCTCTATGTACTTCTATGGTACTTCTTTTCTAATTACCGCGAGACTCCCACCATGACGACGGGGAAGATACAAGCATGTGAATCTATGAAAGATATCAATACTGGAGAACCACAGTGTACAGGTAAGTAACTTGTTTGTTCTTATCATATAAACTGTGTCTTGGCCCCATGGGGACAGAGAGGAGAATTCCGGCAGAGAGACCTGTTCTAAAACTAATGCCCGCACAGTTTAACATGCAGCTTTGCGCAAACTAAGTTTACACCTATGATGCGGACCACCTAACCATGTACACCTGGTATGGGGTCTGCTGGTAATCCCAGAGATCACTAATATCCACGTGCTCACATAGTGAGGATAGGTCTAGACGGATATATCATTTGCCATAGTGGGGTTGTTTATTGTATACATCCTGCTAGTAATGTTGATTACGTTGCTTAGTTGATTTTACCTACTTATCGCAGCACATTTGCTTCACAAACTGCAATAGTTTCAATAAATATATTGTAAACTGTCTTTGTTTCTTTCTTTTGTTTACTAACGGCATGCATGAGTGAGAAACGAAAGGTGATGATCTGTCTCCACGGTACCCTTGGGGACTAGAGGGTCATGTTCTAGGCTGTCAAAATCATCTGTTACTCTGGGAAGGTTATGAGTTGAGGCACTGTGAGCTAGCCAGGATTTGGGCAGACAGGTACTGACGTGGCAGAGAGACAAGGCACAGTTCTGCTTTACCAGCTGAAAACCTGCAACAATATAGGATGCCATTAGTTAGTCTCCTGTCTCATAACCATTCTGGATATCACCACGGCCATATTTCCTGTTACTTTTTAGCACAATACAACATGGGCCTTGTGAATTTCACTATGCATAGTTGACTATTTTCCCTGTATTTCTTCCTTTCAAGCAAATAGTTTTTTTGACAAGCGTATTTTTGGTGAATGTGCCATAGCATCTGGATTTCTCAATGATGGGATCTTCATTAATATTCATAAACATTAGAATAAGTCTGCACATGTGGAGCATCCTGCAGCATTACTGCAAGAGAAAAACATGTTTTTCTAGAAACATTGTCTTTATCTTTTTATCTTTTTTGAAACTTAATCTACATGTAAAGAAAACAAAACCTTAAAAGGAAATGGATTCTAAAACCACATGAAGCTGTATTGCTGCTCTAGTGTTATTTGATAAATATGCCCTTTATAAGTCATGTTATAGTTAAGTATTTTTCTCTTTCAGGGGATGACCATTAATTCTCATAAACCTTCGAATATTTTAATAGAGCAACATCTAATCCATTCCTAAAAGATGTGGGAGCCCCTAGGAATAAAAGGAAGAGCAATACTCTCAGCATGGTGTGCACACTTGTAATTTACATTTGCAGGAGAAAAACTGTATTTCTTGAATCAACTTATAGACAGCAGATAAAATAAAAAATAGTCCTGGTCCAGTATGAATAAAGACACTCAATTCCTTATACCAGTGGCTGCATCACTAGGCCCTAAACACAAGGCTCTGTACTTAACAGCCAACCTTTTGTCCTGACATGACAAAATCACTGTGATGGATATCATGGTAGCACCCTAGGTCTGGTGGAAATGCCATTCACATTCTACAGCTGAAATTCGCTTTTTCTTCTTACAGAGGATAAATTGGTCCCAGACACTTTACTGGGTGGCTCAGGCATGCATTAGGGAGCCCTAGCCCCCATGGTTCTGTGCACAACACAAGAGGCTTCTCCACAATATGCTCAAGCTTGGGGCAGCGAAGTACTCCCTCAAGACATTCTAGTTGTGCATCAAAGGGATGTTGGCGCTTGCTCTGACAAATAACAGAACACCTTTCTGTATACTCTTGCCCGGTGTGACATGTTTCCAAATCCTGTCCATAAAAGCACAGAAAGCTTGAATGTTTGCTGCCAAACTGAAAGTCAGCATGATGTGAGGCATCAACCTGTAGTCGAGAACATCCAGGAGACCAACCTCAGCAGGACAGAGTCCGTCACATGAGTAGGAACTGGCACTAGCAGTTATGGATGAACTGTTTACTAGTTCGGACACCCCAACCATCAATTTGTTTCAAACGATCAAAAATGCTAAATACTTCTTATTTTAATCTCCAGATTTCTGTAACCAGCATCACATGGGGACGCTTTGTGGTGGAATAGGACAGGGAGTTTCTCTCTTTTCCCTTTAGAGTGTTGGTTGCACCTGCTGGTGCAATGAGTCCTGGAGTGCAGCTCCAGGGTGATCTTCACTTTGATTTACAGCAACCAATGTGCTCTTGAAAAGGGAAGGAGAGTGGATTATATCATTACAGCCCCGTGTACCTCAACCTCTCGCCGTGTATCCTACAGACCGAGAATTCAGGCACTTGGGCAGTCTCAAGGAGTGCTTTGAAATGCGGACTAATTCCACAACACGGTCCAACAAAGATGCCTAAGTTAAAAAGTGGAATAGTTTTTGCACTGTCTTGTGGTTTGTGGCATCCTGGCCCTGGCCTGCCCTGCTAAGGTTGTCTTGGGCCTGGCTGCCATAATGCTTTTTTTGCACACATTACTCTGAGCCGTTGTTCTATCGACCTCTGCTCTTGCCAAGTTCTTTTGCACTGTCTGCGTTTTCTATCTTTCACCTTTTCTCCTGTTCACTTTGGGCTCAGACTGCACAACATGTACAAGGTCGAATAACAACGTTTCCTTGTCTTGCTGCTTTGGCCAGTCCCTCACACCTAGACATAACACTAGGTACAGCTGCCATGGAAAAATTAGTGCGCTTTTAATATTGCAGTTGGCCCGCGCTAGACACACTTGGAGACAACCTTTCCAGGGAGAAGAGCTGTGATTGTCTGCTGATGTAGTTTTGCATCGAGAGACTGAGGTATGGGGGTTCGCTAGTCAAAGCCCAGAGGTCTTCTATTTTTATAATAAACTGACTTCCAGCACGGGGAGGGTGGTAATGTTAATTAGACATATATCCACTGCTTTATGAGATGCTTTCCCCGTTTGTATTCTATGGAGTTGTAACCATGCTGATTATATTATTCATATGTATTATGCTAATAGTACTGACACGTGTACTGTATCTTAGAGCACGTAAGTTGAAATAAACATTTTAACCTATACAGTGTCTCTTCTTACGCATGTTGTGGACAGGTACGAGTAAGTGACGAAAGAGTGTTCTTGCTTCTGCGAGTCCTGAGATAGAGATACCGTGTTCTGGGTTGTCCAATCATTGGTACATTGGTGCCAATGGGACGCTAAGGCTAGTTGGGTTGGGGTTTTAGGTGCTAAGGGTTATGGTTGGCTCACCAATATATTCCGAAGGTTCTATTATCCTGTGCATAGCTCTGTGTGTGCAGAATCCCTATGACATGGCGCGACCAACGAGTGGGGCTGCTTATCTGCAAGACGCTTGAGTAGTACTTGTGCTTGTCCACGACCCCCTCACATACGCTTCCGGAAGCGTGTGTGATGGCGGTACCTCCTATATTGAAGTTTTTGTAGGTTCTTTCAAGCTTGAAGTTGTTAAAAAAGGTTTTTTAATCATAACCCTTTTGTGCTGCCTCTTGTAAGGTTGTCGAAAAGTCCCGTTAGTAATGACGGGTATAGACATAGCGGCGCATAGCCGCACAGCACTCCGGGATCACTTACGGGTGTATGGAGTGCCAGACACGGGAGTCGAACTAGTCTTTGTGGTTCAAGCCGATCCGGCTTTCCACTTTGAGGTGTTCTACTCTTGGATCACTTTTCCAGCGGTGGACGCGAACGATAATTTGTTCCATGAATATGAGCCCACTACTGTTCCTGCTGTCTATCGACCTTATACTACTCTTGAAGTACCACTCACGGCTTGGCAGCACCGTGTTTGGTTTAATGGCGCCCTCCCACAACCGACTACCACGGTTCGTTTAGGCCCCTTATCTATTGAGGGGGCCACTTGGCCTGTTTTGGCCGGGTACACCCCACATCCGCGCTATATGACTATACCAGTCGCGGAACTGCGCACTATGTATGTAAGTGGAGAAGTGTGGCTCAATGGTTAGAGCGGCAGACCCTGATGCAGAGATCTGGCCCGGGACCTCGGTTCAATTCCCGCCTCGGCGGGTCTTGGGCTCAATTTCCTCGGACCTGATAATTCTCGCCTCGGTGCCTATTCTAATCATGGGTCCCACTCTGCAACTCTGGGCAATAGCTTGCTTAATCTCCACAACGGCCCCACCAGCGCTGGGATGCCTGGCTTCACCTTGGGGGTGCCCAGGAGTGGACATTTCACAGGGAAAAGCCAGGAAGGGTTCCACAGCGGTATGCGTACAGCGCCACGACGCCCCAGCTGGGGTAGCAGTGCGCTTTACAAGTACAAATTTCATTTCATTTCATGTATGCGGCTCTGGTGCAAGTGCATCGAGCCTTAGTGCGATATGTTACAGGCAACATCCATGGCGTCGCTCCTGGAGTTGCCGGCCAACCAGCTGGTGCAAGCGGAGTGACCATAAGTCCTGTCATGGTGAACTCGGTGATGGGCAAACGTCCACAAAATAAGGATGATTTTCCTTATTGGCTTGCAGAAAAATTTGACCAGTTGGAGGCGGTTTTTCCACACACAACCCCGGTGGATAAACACCGCATTCTTACGATTAGTTTGCCAAAAGACTTAATTCCCGAGTTGACAGCATGTGACAACTGGGGTAAGGTATTCGCAGCAGTATATTCTAAGTGTTTTGGTACTCCTTCCATGACAGTACTCCCCTCAGTAATTAAAAAAGTACAGGATGAACATGGCCCTGAAGCGGCTGTGGAATTAGGGATGAGACTGGTGGGGAGTGTTTGAAGTAGTAGCGGAGCTGATCCTTGCGAATGTCAAGGGCGATGCAGTGAACTTTCAAGTAGCGAATGCTTTGGCTTTAGTCCCAGAATTGGACAGGCCTCGCGAATTACCGAAAATTATTACCCAGGCTTATAAAACTATTGGCAGAAATAGCCTGGGCAACAAGCCTTTTGCAAAACAGCAAACACAATCGCAACAACAACAACAAACCAAATCTCAGCCTGAGAAAGATGAGAAACCAGTCTTCACTGAAAAGAGTTGGAGGCTGAAAAAACAGGGTAAGCAACAAAAGAAGCCGGGGTCGAGAGGCGCATCCCCGGTTTCAGTCTCTTCTGAACGCACTTATGATTTACGCGATAGAGCGAGAATTAAATCACCGGATAGGATTCAGATCCCTGATGCGCGTTCTCCTCGTTCTTCACAGGCACAGACTTCGTCACAGGCCGGTGGAGGAGACCGCCAGGATAGAGGGAGGGACTGAGAGGCTCCCCAGGGACGAGACCAACCTCGACAACAAGTCAGAGGAAAAGCAGAAGACTCAACGTTTTCGACCACAATTTCAGAAGAAGAAAGTTGCCGCTGTAACAGCGAAATATGCCACAGACGGTGTGAATGAGGCTCCTGAATTGGACGTGGGCAGTAACCCTCCTAGACAGTGCCGCGGAAGTTACCATAGTGCGGGAGGCGCTACGTCCTCATATGGAGGCGACAGCAACTGAAACATTCATTACTGTCGAGACAGCTGACACCAGAGTGGCACCCCTGATAGACTTTTTAATATTGTCATTCAAATTGAAGGTGATATACAGCGTATTATTAAAGGGATTTTTGGGAAAATCTAACCTCTTCATATGACATTTTATTAGCGGAGGTGGATTGGCCACCCCCATTCGTTCTTGCTGCACGTACAGGGGAGGAGGTAATCCTTCCGAGCTTTTCTCGACATGTCCCAAAGGACAAAGCGGAGGCTCTGGCAGCTGAGTGGGCTGTGTCCCTGGCTCCTGCGTTATACCGCAACCACGTGGGTTGGGACGAAGATTCTCCCCCATGAAATACCTTTGCGGTCACTACCGCAGCCACAACCCCAATATCCCATAAAACGTGAAGCCAAAGGCCCCGTTTCCGAAATTCTGACTCAGTTGGAATATCAGGGAGTAATCGAAACCTGCGTATCACCTATGAATAATCCCCTATTCGCGGTTTCTAAACCCGATGGATCGTACCGCTTAGTTTTGGATTACCGGCATTTGAACTCTCATTGTCGGACCTTTGCGGTGCAAAATACCCATAGTTCTGCGCTTGTAGACAGTCTTGTTCGTAAAAAATATAAAACGACACTTGACCTTTCAAATGGATTCTACACGCACAACTTGGCCCCGGAGAGTGGCCAATGGTGTGCTTTTACTTCCGGTGGTAAAATGTTCAAATTCAGGTGTCTTCCTATGGGCTACAAGAATAGTCCAGGCGTATTCGCCGCTCATGTTGTCTCTTTGTTAGACAGCATAGATCCAGACGCATGTTCGTACGTAGATGACATCTATCTGACAGATGACGAATTATTTCCGCATCTGACCCGAGTAGACCGCATTATTCTTGAATTTGCGGTTCAAGGTTACAAATTTAACTTTGCCAAATCTCATATTGCTGAATTTACCGTTTTGTTCTTGGGCTATGAGCTCAACAATGAAGGTAAGGGCTTAGCCCCCATTTCCTAGAGAAATGTGCACTTCTGTGCCCTCCTACTAATCTGAAGAAGCTTCAGTCCTTGCTGGGTTTTTTAACTTCGGACGTACATACATTCCCGAATATGCCCAGCGTATCAAGCCACTGTATGCATTGATACAACCTACTTTTTCGAAGTCTTGTTGGCTTCCGGAGCATACCTCCATTCTACAGTCTTTGCAGACTGACCTTCTTGAGTCTAAATATCTTTTGACGCGTGATAACCACACAAACCTGGTGATTAGAATCATACCAGGGGCAGTGGGTTTCACGTACTTAACCTTTAACGAAGGTGATACAGTACCCATCGCATACAAGTCACATCTGTACACTTCAGCGGAAATGCGGTTTTCCTCTGTAGAAAAAGTTCTAACAGCAGTGCAAATAGCGATTCTTAAGGAGCGCGCACTGGCACAGGGCAAACGCATTCTGGTGGTAACACCATATCCTGCCTTAGAGGCAGTGACCAAAGCAAGTGTACCGAACTCTAAAGCTTTGCACCCCGTTGGATTCAATGGGCAACATCTTTGACGTCTCCGGATGTCACTTTCATTTTCGATTCTTCTCTTCAGACTCAGGAGTTTTTACAGTATGAATTCGTTCATCCTCCTCCTTTGTCTTTACTGCCGCTTGAGGATTACGACTGTGTGATCTACACTGATGGTTCGGCACAACCAGCCACAGGGTCCAAGCATGCTTATTCAGCCGCATGTGCTATTATTGCAGGTACCTTTGTGAACGGAGAGTTCAAATCCACTGTAGTGCACACTCAGACACTCGGGGATAGTACCGCACAATTGGCCGAGCTGCGCGCTTTGGTGCTTGCACTTGAGTTCGTTAATCCTGATGTGACCACTCTAATTGTGTGCGACTCTTACTACTGTGTTCAATCATACAATGACAATCTGTTTTTTTGGTCGCAAAACGACTATAGAGACGCTAAAGGCAGCACAATCAAGCATAAAACGCTTTGGGTTCGAGTGGCAGAATTACAACAACGTCTGCCGCTCACACAGGTGGTTCACACCCTAGGCCATCAGCGGGTGGGCGCACACGCTGTTGGTAACGGTTTGGCAGATGAAGCTGCCAAATCAGCAGTAGTCACGTGTTCAGTAGCAGCAGTTACTAGATCCATGTCTAAAATAGACACCGATATCTTGGCAGCTATTGCTGCGACAAAGGAAGGCGTTAATTACCCTAGGGGTTTTCCTTCCAAATATTCTCATCAGTTAGGTCCCGAACAGGCTCCTTGTGTAACAATACCCGGTGTTGGGGATCGGCTGATCCCCAACGCGGACCGCAGGTTTTCCTTGATAACGGCAGCACACGAAGGCATGGCTTCGGCTCATGCTGGTGTGTCTGCGACAGTTTCCATCTTACAGCAGCGTTACTGGTGGCGTGGTTTATATAAAGACACCCGTACTTATGTGCTTTCCTGTGACGTTTGTCAACAGATCAAGCCTTCCACGGTTACACGACCACCTCAGACCTCGCTAGGCATTTCTAACAGACCCTTTGGGTGTGTTTACCTGGATCACTGCGGTCCATTTTCTTCAGACACTGCCTATAAATATATCTTAGTGGCAGTGGACTCGTGCACACGGTTCATCTGGGTCTGGCCACAACGGAGTGCTGACGCTCGAAATGTCATCAGGGATTTGCGTGTCTTTGTGGGAATTTTCGCATGCGGCACCTTCCATTCTGACCAAGGTCCGGCATTTGCCTCTAAGGCTTACAAGGACGCAATGGGTTCATTGGGGGTGCGGGTGAAATTTTCGTCTCCGTATAGGCCTGAGGGCAATTCTATCGTTGAACGAATGAACCGTGACTTAAAGCAATCCTTGACAGCTAGAGTTATAGGTACTGGCAGGAACTGGCTGGCCCACTTGTATACCGTACAACGTGCACTTAATAATCTCCCTAGAAGACCTCTGGGTGGGCGGACCCCATACGAAATGCTTTTGGCATACGAATGTTTGTGCCTGACCTTGATGGTCTAGACATGGCGGCGCAATCCGCCAAGTTTGATGTAGATAACCATTCTGCTATGTTACAGGATTTACAAGAAGCCCGAGACAAACTTGCAATTGCACATTTGCCTTCAGCCACAGACCCCGCTCTGCAGATACCGGTTGCCGGCTGGCTTCCGAGGATTGGAGACCTGGTTCGAGAGAAGGTGGAGAACAAAAAAGAATTTGGCCCCTCTTTTCGTGCACCGGTTCCAGTTCTAGGCTTGAAGGGAACACGTACAGTAATCTTACCACCGCTTCCTGGTCGCAAGGAGAACAGATACATCTCAGTGGAAAATGTCAAGCTACAGCATCTGGCCGATCCTGAATAGTGTTACACCAGCGGTCTCTTGTCCTGCCATTTATCGGACATGTGTTCGAGGCACTCCTGCCCGAACGGTCACTGGTGTTACTATGGAGATGGTTGATTTGCCTGAAAATATATTCGAACCCCCTGCATCCCCCTGCATCGACGAGGACGAGTATACCTATCCTGCAACAGTCAGTGGCACACCAACCAACAACGCCACTGAGCCCGACACGTTTTTCCTTTGACTCGGATTCCACCTCTTCAAATGTCCCGTCCAAGTTCAGTCTTTTTGTATCCTGGTTTAGAGACAACTTTTTGGTTCCACCCTGGACATATCTCTGGTTGGTGCTGTTCTTGATTTTTTTGTTCATGTCCATTGGCTTTGTCACAGTGTTTTTTCTACTCATCAATGGTCACTATTTACCTGAACGCTCTGCTGTGAACAGTGTTGCTGGAACTTTGGCTCCACATTCCTCCTCTCACATCATGAAGCGTGACCACACATTTGTGAACATTTCAGCGTTTCCAGTTGCTGATGGCATCGTATGGGATGCGGTAAACTTTCAAATCCATGGTCCGACAGAAATTATCAATGTACCAAATGTCCTTCGTGTTTCGATGGGTGATGTAGTAAAAAGTAATATTCATTCTGATTGGGATGTGCATGCCGTTGAAGCATTGTTTGCTGATTTAAAATATTATGCTTCTTTTAATGCTGAGGATTTGTATATGAATTCTGCGAATTATGCCGATTTGTACTGCTACCAGCATTGGGGCAACCATTTCCTCCACAAACCGAGTGCACTACGTAGCCCTGTTACATACACCCAATGGGAACATTGCCCAAACCCCATACCAGGTAGCTCCCAGACTCTTAAAAATAAATTTACCTATTTCACTGATTTCAATCGATCAAACCCTGGGTCCTATTATTTTAAAATGAATGCCCCATTAACTCAGAAAATCATGTTGACCCACACAAAATTACTTTATTCAGGTTCCTTTTTGAAAGCCTTAGCTGTGGGTGGTTATGAATACTGGAGGGACACGGTGGATTTGAAATCAATCTGGGGCTCAAAGCCATGGCAGGTGCAGGGCACAGAGGCTTTGCACCGTGCTTGCCTTATCCCAGCCCAAATGATGTTTCTGAATGTTTCCATCTATCAGACTACATGTTGGGGTTTGGCTACTACTAAACAATTAAACGCACCTTCCCTACCATCCCTGTCAAGTGTTCCCAATGATAGTTTGCGTTTTAATATGTCCCTTGCGACTTTGCAGGCCATGTTTCAGGACAATTCATTCAATGTTTCTACACTTGTACAGTCACCCTGGTTGGTGTGGCCCATATCGTCTAATGCATGCCAACTGCGTTTTCACGGCTCAGGTCCTGGATGCAAACAGGACAGGCCTGATCCGAGGTTTTCTGATTCCCGTACTGTCACCACAAATTCTGTTGGTAAATTATGCAAACAGTGGTTGCAACATTCGTCCCTAGACTCTGTTAAACAGCATTTATCACTCCTTTCAGGCAACATTGATCTGTCCGACTTTGTTTTGGGGCCTCGTGGTCCACGACCAAAGAGATTCATTTATGAAGCGTATAATGAACTCTGGAAGCTATCACAAATGGAAGCTGCATCCCGTCTTCGGGAAATAGACCAAGCAAATTTGGAAAAGGTGCTTGCTGTTGTTGACAATAGTATAAATACCCTGTCTTCCCGCATTTACACATTAGAGAATATTGTGTCCTCTGTTGTTGATATTGTACAAGATGATGTTTCTATATTGTACCATGGTCAAAATCAATTGCGTTCCGTAATGCAGTTTGCGTGGAGTTTGCAAACCCTTAAGTTAGGTAAAGTGCCTTGGAATTTCTTGAACACCACTGCCCTATTTCTGCCTTTTAATTTGACTGAAAAACAGCAGTTCATGTCCATGAAAGATGCATCTTACACTTTGTTACATATTGAGAAAGTGGATCCTTTACCATTCTCTGTAGCGGAACTAGATTCTGCTGTGTGGCTAGTTCATGGGGTTATCGCTTTACCTTTTTCCTTGTTTGAATTTAGCTCATGCATGAAACATTATCCTGTGGGCCGTTTCCAGCCTTTGGGTAGTGCCTTCCTGCATGAACTCTGGTCCTTGCCTTTCATGTATAAATGCCTTAGAGACGGCAAGGAAGTTTTTCTCACGGGGAGTCTTGTGATTCAACTGTAGGTCATTCACTTATTTGTAAACATATTAAGCTGCACGGAGCTTGTAGCGTTTCCGTTCCAAATCTTGCACGTGTGCTAAAAGGTATTCCTGCTCCTGCTATTTCTCCCACCTTTACTTTGCTTACTAATGGTAGCTATTTGCTTTTAAATAACGAAGACTGTTGTGGCTTACAGGCCGGCATTCCGTATATTGTCACGGTTTCGCACAGAGTTGTCTGCTGCAAGAATGTGCTTTTTCCTCCCCCTCACGACATCGTTGATAACTCTATTTGGCCTTCCATTCCTACCATGGAGGCAGATTTCAATAAGTTGAGCAGAATAAAGGCCCTATTATTGAATGAGGAGGTTATGCTCACATCCGCCCGGGAGACATTCATTCTCCAGGTGGCGAGTACCCACAGTGAAATACAGGCCCTTTTGAACACTGACCTCCCCCAACATTTCGGGGAGTTAATTCATCGTATTTTTAACGCGTCAAACACTGAGGGTCTGGTGCACTTTTTTAAAATTGTGGGGTCCGGCCTGGTGTCCACCTTCCAAACTGTTTTCGGTGTGATACCGGCATTCATTCATTCTATTTTTTCCAGCGTCTTTGGTGGCTTTCCAGTAATTCTCGCCTTGGCGGCTGGTGTCTTACTGTTGGTCTGTTTTCTGCGCAATGGCTGCTCCCCGATGGGCCCTTCTCGATCCCGAACGCCTCCAGCTGCTCCGTGAGCGACTCCTGGACAGTTTCGGTGTCCTGCCATTGGCGACCATCAGTGTGTCATATACCCTTTCATTTCGCTTTGCGTATTTCACTTGCGTGCAACCGGTGATGTCTTGCATCCGCTGTCCTTTCACCTGGACCATGGATTATTGCCTCTCCAATTCGTCGTTGTCTGTTCCGGATTTTGTTCGGTTGGTGGGTCCCTTGGAGGCCCATGAACAGGACTGTTCCGTTACTGGCTGTATGACGCGTGCGGCTGCACTTGGGATTTTGGCACAATGGGATATCTGGGCGACTGCTCAGGATCTCCTACAACAGAGCTATATTGAATATCACGCAAGCTGTCCCGCATTGCTTTTGGATGCTCCGTCCTCTGAGGAACATTCCTGCTCGTTTGATCTGATGGACTGGATGGCGTCTATGTTTTCGGACACTTCCAATGATGTCCTCCTGGATGCTATAGCGTTTTTTTGCTCTTACACGCTCCTGCATTGAAATGCCTGCCTTGCTGACTCTCGTTGTCATTAGGCACTTTTTGTTTTTTGTCCCTCTCCCTCGTGGGGTCTGCATGGCCTACAGACGTTTTTGTTCTGCTCGGCCCATTTGAACTCTGTCTTCGTCCTTTGTCTTGGCCTATGGACTGTCCAGGGGAGGGTGTCTTGTGGTTTGTGGCATCCTGGCCCTGGCCTGCCCTGCTAAGGTTGACTTGGGCCTGGCTGCCATAATGCTTTTTTTGCACACATTACTCTGAGCCGTTGTTCTATCGACCTCTGCTCTTGCCAAGTTCTTTTGCACTGTCTGCGTTTTCTATCTTTCACCTTTTCTCCTGTTCACTTTGGGCTCAGACTGCACAACATGTACAAGGTCGAATAACAACGTTTCCTTGTCTTGCTGCTTTGGCCAGTCCCTCACACCTAGACATAACACTAGGTACAGCTGCCATGGAAAAATTAGTGCGCTTTTAATATTGCAGTTGGCCCGCGCTAGACACACTTGGAGACAACCTTTCCAGGGAGAAGAGCTGCGATTGTCTGCTGATGTAGTTTTGCATCGAGAGACTGAGGTATGGGGGTTCGCTAGTCAAAGCCCAGAGGTCTTCTATTTTTATAATAAACTGGCTTCCAGCACGGGGAGGGTGGTAATGTTAGTTAGACATATATCCACTGCTTTATGAGATGCTTTCCCCGTTTGTATTCTATGGAGTTGTAACCATGCTGATTATATTATTCATATGTATTATGCTAATAGTACTGACACGTGTACTGTATCTTAGAGCACGTAAGTTGAAATAAATATTTTAACCTATACAGTGTCTCTTCTTACGCATGTTGTGGACAGGTACGAGTAAGTGACGAAAGAGTGTTCTTGCTTCTGCGAGTCTAGAGATACCGTGTTCTGGGTTGTCCAATCATTGGTACATTGGTGCCAATGGGACGCTAAGGCTAGTTGGGTTGGGGTTTTAGGTGCTAAGGGTTATGGTTGGCTCACCACTATATTCCGAGGTTCTATTATCCTGTGCATAGCTCTGTGTGTGCAGAATCCCTATGACAGCACCTCGTACTAACAAAATGAGGAGCACCCATTATTGTATTACCCTCATGACTGTTAAATTACCTGCTGCATCTGGCAAAGGTAGACTCAACAGAGGCTATATCCAGGAACCAAAGTGTCCAGGTTGTGAACTTACTGTACACATGGCTGATCATCAGAGCTTTGAGGTGATCACTTGGCATGTTTCTTTAATCTGAAAACCAGTGCTGACAGGAAAACTGAAAGATGTGCTCACCTTTTTATGACAAAACTATTTCAGCCTATGCATAAATGGGATTAAAAGACTAGATCATTTCCTTTCTGGTTGCTATCACAGCGGCAGAGTGCGAGTGAGTTTGAGGTATTCTCTGCTGCAAAGCCTTCCTTCATGTTCTACTCTGATAAAGTCACAACCATTTTAAGAGTTTAAAACATATAGAAAAGCTAGTGATTTTCCCTGAAAAGGTTTGGGGGGTGCAGGAGTGTGGAATAGTAGCTAGTCCACATTCCCTGCCCCTCCCAAAAAAAACAAAAAAACTGATATAGCTATACCTAAACTTCCACCCCACCTAATTATCCACCACCAAACTAAGTAAACATTAAATCTTGCCATCACCATTCACTCTTTTCAATGTCAAACGTCTTCACATGCAAAATATGACATTGCAGAATGTAATAATAAATATCAGGAATTGTTAATATTGAGTATCCTTTGCTGAAATCCAAATTTTCAAAGGCAAAAATCTGTAATGCCATAGAATACCTAAAGTACTAGTATAAAGTGGCACTTAAGGAATATATTATAACCTATGATAACACCCTATGAACATAACAACTTAATGACCAATCATTGCTTCAATATTGGACACTTTTCCAAAATCGGAATACCTTCACACACTAAAACTAAACACCCCTTTTTTTTTAAGTATCACTACAGCTAATCACTCAAGCATACAAACTCTTAGTCACTCAGGAATGTACTCTGGGTCGTTCCCATCTTGTTTCCACCTTTTGTATGCATGTGTATTTCTATAGCTTGACACTAGCCAAAAGGCAGCTGAGCAATGTTCAGGATCAGACACATGAGGGTAGGGCGAGAGTTAAGTATGTACGGCAGGGTGTGCGATAAGGCGAAGGTTTCATACCCATCTTGTCAATTCATGCCTTTTTAAGTTTTGTGGTTAAGCCACTGTTCCCTTTACTCCACCTTAACCCACAGTTGTCAGTCTTACACTCCATTTAACTATTGTGTTTTCCAAGGATACATTCCTTCGTTTCGAATTTTACTAGAGGATTTAAATCTTTCATGTTCTTGTTTGCATCTACTCTTTAAACAAATTGTTGTACTTCAAAAGTGTACCCTAATTAATGCGTTGCTGTGTTTTTTAGGAAACATTTGATAAAAACGTTGTCAGGCAAGATTGTAGAGAAGGCGAACAACCTGAGGTTGACAACTCGAGCATTTTGTCCACATCTTCAAATTTTGAACCCTTTGCTACTGATGATCTTGGTAAGTGGATTGGTTGTATTAAATACCTTCTTAATTATGCTAATGATCCTGCTTGCAACTTCATGATATTTTTCAAGTTTAATGTAAATGTTAGTAATTTGCCTATTGACCTGTAAATTAAAATGCCTCCTTCCTAGAGCATGTGCTTTTATTCTGAATACAGGTAACACAGTCATTCATTTAGATCAAGCATTGGCTAGAATGAGGGAATATGAGCGCATGAAAATTGAGTCTGAAAGCATGCTGGAGTCAGAGGGCTACTGCATTAAGGATGTGGCTGATGCTACTACTGCTGATTTACAAGGTACATTTATGGCTTGGTTATGAATGAAATGAGCACACTCAACTGCTATTTTAAGATGTATGTCAATATGCAACTTGCCTAACACTTGAAGCTACATTTTCTATTCTTTACCAATCCCTAATTCTGAAAAAGCTGTATACATATATTTAATATTTTTCTTAAATGTAAGCAAACTCGCAAAAATCCTTATGCTGTATTTTTCCTATTTAGAACTTCAGTGCAATGTTGGCTTTCCCAAAATCCTTTATTTATTTAAATATGCCTTCTTAAAGTATTTTTTTCCGATGGGTATTTGTAAGAGCAGATTCCTCACCTTCGAATACTCCCCAGGTGCTGCTAGGTAATGCTATGCACGGACCCCACACTGTCCCCGAAGTGACGGAGGGGAGCCACATATAAGTGCCACACCTGTGCGCTGACATCAGTTCCTTTTTTTCTGCACCTTCTGACATGGATCCGGATCGCCCAACTTTATCTGTTTGTACGACAACTTTTAAACAATTTAATCTGTGCACTAGAGAATGATACTCCCACCCAAAACAGCAGGGTTCCAGCTTATTCTGTTACTGCAGGAAGAAGATGTTGGTCACATACCAGCACAGCGCTGTCTTTGGTGTCTGAGCTCGGGCCACAAATAAGTCATGCTATAAGTGCGCTCTCATGCAGCTGATGGCCTACCAAGACTGGGAGGCAAAGCTCTATTTCAGCGAATACAAGAAGTTGTGGCCTTTGCATAACTTCCGCTCTTGAACCAAGTTGAGTACACAGACCCGGTCCTGCGGTCATTATGCTGACCACATAACTTTGTGCTAACAGTCTTTCGCTAAGTCCAAGCAGAAGCATAAGAAAGCAAAGTGGAACTCACCTCTGCTGACTCTGGCCTGACACCATGCCCCTCGCTGCTCTTGACACCGTAACAGACGCCACTGGGTCAGTCATTGGCACCAATGCAGATGTCAGAAATGGAGCAGATTGTTTTAGCAGATTCAGAGACCCATGCTTTCCCACCCGGACCTTGACAATACACCCACTCAGAACAGGTCCCCCACTGTCATGATGGGGACAATACTGAGGACTAAGACCAATATGATAATGGCAGTATCTTTGACCAGCTTCAGGTTGCCACTAATCTGGATACATCCCCAGGTATTGGCCTTTTGTTTCCAACCCAAGCTATGACAACCGAAGAATCCGCTACCTTCGCTACAGTGATTCGATGGGCAGTTGAGGTTTTAGATCTCCCTCTACCTAACAGGGAGGTAAAAACGAACAAGGTTTTCAGCCTGCACAAACTCGATATGCACCTTTACTACCATGTAATGAGGCCTTTACAGATGTTCTGGTGGGCACCTGGGCGAACCTAGGATCTTGCCTTCCTGTGAATAGGCAAGTAGCAAGGTGGCACTGACCCCCTCCTAGAGATCTTTACCTTCTCCTCCAGCATCCCACACCAGAGAGCTTGGTGGTACAGGCTTCCACCAGTCACCTAAATCCCAATTCATCTTTTGCCCCCGACAAGAAATCCCAACGATTAGAGACCTTTGCCAAACAAGTGTTCTCCTCCGTCAGCCTCACCCTCAGGACTGCAAAAAACTTGTGCCTCATGGGCAAGTATTTGCACAAATAGTGAAAAAGAGTAATGGACATCTCGCCAGCTGTCCCGGACTAAATCAGACTAACATTGCAATTTAGATATTGGGTGGAAAAGATGCTGCAAAGCACTTTAGTCTCTCGGGGCTGGATACCATTGGCTGTCTGGGTAGGGCAGTCAGGACCATGGTAGTGCTTCTGCGTCATATCTGGATTCGCTCCACAGGCTTCTCCACTGATATTCAGCAGTCATTGATGGACATGCCCTTCGATGACTCTGCGCTATTTGGAGCAAAGACAGACTTGTCCATAGAAAGGTTTAAAGAGAGCATAGCCACTACTTGCTCTTTTGGCTTAAGCCAGCCTCCTCAGCAGTTCCTTCCGCAACTTCGCCCCTTTTGAGGCTTCAGCATGGGATACCAGCATAGTCAGCATCAATACTTACCTTAGCAGCAACAGGCCACCCATTCTTTTCGAGGAAGAGGCTGGGTAACAGGTCAGGAGCGTCCAGGGCGCAATAGCTACGTGCTACCCAGAGGTCAGACTTCCTACTGCAACCCCAGCAAAACCACTTTAATTTGCCCTCAGCAGCACATGATCGCCTGTTCAGAGGTTCCTTCACTTTTCACCACCACAAATGGCATAGGATTCTGTCCAACCAATGGGTGCTCCAGGTCGTGCAACAGGGCCACTCCCTCCTTTTTCTGTCCCATCCCTGGATTTGCCTCCCACACTCAGAGGACCACTTGTCCATATTCTGTGAGGAAGTTCAGGCTGTCTTGGCGAAGGGAGCTATAGAGAGGGTTGCCGAAATCAGAGATTGACTATTACTCCTGTGGAGATTTTCGTCCCATCCCAGATCTTCACTCTCTGAATTTATTCCTTCTGATTAACAAGTTAAAAATGCTCACTTTGACCCAGATTCTGTCTGCCCTTGATCAAGGGGATTGGAGTGTGGCATTTCATCTGCAGGACGTCTACTTTCATATTCCCGTCCTGCAGTCCCACAAATGCTACCTGTGGTTTCTGGTAGGCCCAGGAAACTTTCAGTCCACAGTTCTTCCCTTTGGCCTTACCAGTGCAACCCGAATTTCCACAAAGGTGATGGTAGTTGTTGCAGCCCATCTGCTGAGGTTGGGAATGGCAGTCTTCCTGTACCTTGATGGCTGGCTACTGAAGGCGGGCTCACCTTAAGCAGTTGAAAGCCATCCCCAGTCCATGGCTCACTTGTTGACATCTTTGGGCTTTTCCATCAACATGCTGAAGTCACAACGACGCCCTTTATCTGCTCCATCCTAGACACAGTGATTTTCAAACTCTTTCTTCCGCTTCAACGAGTACAGGACATTCTGGCTATGATCCCAATGTTTCAACCCCTAACCTGCGTATCTGATAGAGACATCTAGACGCAGATTCCTTAACTTAGAATATCGGGACAGGTATGCCCAGACGTGGGTCCCGTGCTCTCCATGCCACTGGAGTCAAGCTATCCTGGCTGATGAGGGGTGAAACCCCGAAACCGGTCCTAGGATGCTTGTTTCCAGTCCAGGGAGGACCTGGCGGGCTGGACTGTTCCCATTGGGCGCAGGGTCAAGACTGATTTGCATATGGCTGGGTCCAAACTGGAATGGCATGGTGAGCAAAAAAAATGATGGATTTTGGCCCAGATCTCTGTACTGGGGTGAATGTATGACATTGTTCTGCATTCTGTCCATCAATTGTTCTTTTTGCATTAGAATATCCCCAGGCGCCAGACTAGATCCGGAAAACTTTTTCCCCAGCAGTACCTCTGCACGCCGGTGTCGCTCCCCCCGGCATTCTGACGTCAGTTTTTCTTCTTTTCCGCGTCCAAACGCGGATCCGGTAGAAGCGGTTCCTCCGGCCTGTTGTGTTTTTCAGGCCTAATCGATGCCTTTTCGCGTCCGGAACAGTGTGCTGATGCCTGCGGGCTTCAAGTCATGTGAGACCTGTACGCGGCTGATGTCGGCGACAGATCCACACGAGATCTTTATGTGGTGTTTGGGTGAGCACCACGACTCCACGGAGTGCGACGCCTGACAGCAGCTGAAGCCGAAGTCCCTGCGGGACAACGGATGAAGTTGATCTCCGCCCGGTTGTCCCGGTCCGAATCCTCGCGGCGCCGGCCTCCGTCTCCAGCGGAGGAGTCCAAGCGGCGCAGTTCTTCATCCCACGCTGAGGTTCCTGTTCGGGACAGGTCCCGGAGTCGTTCCCGCGGACGTCGCTCGCCTGCCTCAGGTAAGCACCAGAAGAAGTCACGGAGGTCGTCGACCTCGCGGAAGCGTGACGTCGGGCCCGCTGCTCCCGGTCTTCACCGGACACGGGCCCTGAGGAGTCGACCCCCGCCTACCCACCATTTCCTGGTGATTGGGTGACTCGGACCCAGATGGAGGCCTATTCCAGGGCCCTGCAGGCCATTTTTGGGTCACCCCCTCTCCCTGGCGCGTCTTCGGGCCCCACAGTGGGGGTAGGGACTCGGGTCGGGGGTTCGCCGGTGGGTTCGCCCTCGGCGCCGACCGAGTGCCTTGCCTCTGGTTCCGGATTCGTTGCGACGTCGAGACACGGCCCGGAGGGGCATCCCACTCTTACTTCTGGCCCTCCTGCTGCGTCTTCGCACAGTCCTGTGGGGCTCCCTGCCGCGTCGCTGGATGCCGCTGCAGCGCGGAGCTCGACTCCGAGTCAACGTCGTTCCTCCCCGCAGATTCCTACCTCGGTGGAGGTCGAGTCGACGCCGGTCAAACGCTGGGCAGACTAATACTCCTCGGGGGTCGTCGACGTCTATCGATTCCGGTTCCGTCTCCGGCTGTTCCTCTGTTGGTATAGGACGTGACCCCAGAGGGTTCTCCACCCCCAGGGTTGTTTCACTGCTCCACGGAGCAGGTGCCCATGGGGCACTGGCCGGCTCGTCATTCTGCGGAGCCTCTGTCGTTTGGTGGACAGATTAGCCTGCAGCCATCCCTTACCGATGACTTGCTGTCACCGCCTCGGATGGCCACGGAGGCTAGCGCAGCGTTTGCAAGGGCGGTTCGCAGGGCTGCGGATATCCTGCAGATGCAACCGCCCTCTGTCTCCGTGCCTTCGGATCCTTTGTTGGATCTTCTCCACCAGGGCACAGTGGACGTGGAGCCCTTGTTGCCTTTTGGCGGGTCATTACATGATGTCCTTCTGGGAACTTGGGCCAGGCCCTCATCGGGGGATCCCGTGGGTCGTGTTATTGCACATCGCCATCGTCCGGCTCCAGTTGACCCTGCCTGTTTGTCCCTCCATCCTAGGGCTCAAGGACTTGTGGTCCAGGCAGCGCTCCATTCCTCTCCTCCTCCGTTGCTTCCGCCCACTCGGGAGTGTAGGTGGTTGGAGTCGTGTGGCCGCAATGTCTTTGCGTCCACCAGCTCGGGTCTTCGGTCTCTGAACACGTCCTGCGTGTTTGCTCGGGCTACTTTTGCCCTTTGGGACTCAGTCGAGCAACTCCTTCCCTCTTTGCAGGAGGGCCCTTGTGCTGACCTGGACCGGCTTATTCGAGATGGCCACGACATGGCACAGTTTTTCATCCGGTCGGCTATGGACACCACTGACTCTGTGGGTCGAGCTATGGCCAGGTCAGTTGCTCTGCGTCGCCATGCGTGGCTACGCGATGGCAGTTTCCCGGAGAATGTTCGGGAGTGACTCGGGGATCAGCCCTTTGATGGGTTCAACCTGTTTGACGGACATGCTGACTCGGCGGTCCAGCGCCTCATGTCTGGGTTCCCATGACTCCCATGGTTTTTTAGTCCTCATGGCAGGCTTTTGATTTCGTATGGAGTATTGTCACTGCTTTTCTGGGTTCAAGACGTTATTTCCCAGACGGGTTGTATGGCTGATCAGCCGTGTTTTTCCCTCCCTTTGGCAGCTGTTTATACATTTCTTTTTTTTACCTATGCCTATGAGTTTGTCTCAAGAGGTGTCCCTTGCTTTTTATAGGGATGTGACGTACCCTATGTGGGGTATTCGTTAGCTATTATGTAGCTGCTCTTCCTTGCCCAGGAAGTTTCGGAGGCTCCTGTGGAGTCTTCTTCGTATATTTTCTGTCCCTCTGGGGACTTTTCCTATGGGTTATACTGTAGGCTTCTCACTTCGTTCCGTCTTCCTGTTGGGGTAGGATGCCTCCTCTGAGGACACCCACGGACTGACGTGGCCCTCTCCTGGAGCTTCTGTGTTGCAGCCTACGGTTGTTCCGTAGCACTCTCCTGCGTCTGTGGATGCAGCCTGCTCCGATGTTTTGTTGGGGTTCTGCCATATCCGGTTAGCCCCAGGGGGTTTTCACGTCCTCCTGTCTTGCCTTGACTACTCTTTCAACCTTCGTTATGCCCCTGGCAACGTTGGCTGTCTTCGGCGTGAGTACGCGTCCATGTGGGCGCCTTGTTCCGTTCTGCTCTGGAACGGTTTCTTTCTGCGTTCTAGGCGGGCACCACATGTGGATCCACACTGGGTGTGTGCGCTGTCACGGGGGGCCCGTAGTATTATTCCTTGCGCCACTGTCTTGGCTACTTTCTCTTCCTGTGGTATTGTCTTCTTCCCTGGTGTTGGGAAGAGCTTGTGCCTTTCGCATGGCTCCTACCCTATCTGGGGTTTTCCTATGGGCAGTGGAGTCTTCACCAGACAGGTCTCTGCTGTGTGTTGCTTGTACCCTTTGCTTCCCTCTGCCCTTTCCCGGCTGGTGGGCTCAAGTTCTTCTGTTTGTTGCCGCACACGGCTCAGGTGTTTCTCCTCCTGGCCTCTGCTGTGAATTTCAGTGGACGTTTTCTGTCTCCGGATGATCTCTGGCATAATCTAGTCTCTGTATATATACTTTTTCTGACACTCTGTCTGGGTATTACGGACTTCTTCTTCATTAATGTGGTGATCAGTGTCTCTGCTTGTATTGCGGAAGCTCAGTCTTGCCTTCTCCGATCAGGGGGTTGGTGTTGCCCCTTTTAGTGGATGGACATTGTATGTCCTGCTATGTTTCACATCGGTGCCGTTGGTACCCATTGGGCGACCTCTCATTCTCTAGAGCTGCTCTTCGAGTTTCCCCTTGGTTGTCACTTTCATGACTTTTTCATATATTTCTATATGCTCTTTATATGTCATGAGGTATACACACACGAGAAGGCAAGCATACAGAGTTATCATTGCTGTGGTTTCTGGGGATTGTCCCAGATTCCCTCTCTATCTATCTCTTTCTATCTCTCTCTCTCTTTTTCTCTCTCTCCCTCATGCGAGATAGCTTTGTGTGTGTCCGGCTTGCCGGTGACCTTTGGTCATTGAACCTGTGGGTATGGTTGGCAGGTTGAATACCTGGTGATGTGCCCGTTTTTTCTCTGCCGACGTGCACATGCTGTTGCTGTTACGTCTCATTGCGCTTGTGCATTTGTGTGGTGTGGTTCTCACGGTACACGATGTCTGCTTACATGTATTCTTATAATTCACATCTATGTATCTCCTGGTACTCGTAGTTTGTATGTCTCGGCATGATGACATCTGTCCCTGACATGTCATTTTTTGGCATCCTCTGTTGTGCACGCTCACTTTGTATGGTCTGACTCTGTCATACTGTTTAGTCCCTTCTCTGTGACTTTGTCTCTTGCGGATCTTGGGATCCTATACTCAGTTTCACTTCCTTTTGCAGAAGTTTGTGACATTCTGCCATTATGCACTGACCATTCTGGTTCTGTGATTTCGTTTCGCCCCTGTCTGGACGAAAGTGGGCTTGTACCGTCCTCTGACGGATTGTGGTACCTTGCTTCCCTTGCTCATGCCTCCACCCTGAGCTCATGGGTCTGGTGTCAGCCACGCTGGCATTGCTGAGCCTCATGGGTCTGGTGTCACCCACGATGGCATTGCTGTCCCCACCTTGTTCCAGTCAATGCTATTGACGGATTACTTCCCTTGAGAACTTGGTGGCTTTCAGTCGGAGACCCTCCTCCAATGGGGTATAGCTTTGGTATCTATTCTAAGTTAAGGAATCTGCGGCTAGATGTCTCCATCAGATGAACGAGTTACTTACCTTCGGTAATGATGTATCTGGTAGAGACACAGTCTAGCCGCAGATTCCTTAACGCCCGCCCATCCTCCCCGTTCTGCGAGGACCTTTCCAGGGTGGGTCCCACCCACTTGCCTCCTTACAGGTGCCCTTGGTCTTCTAGTTCACCTCCCTCCGGGGCAGGATGTATCATTCTGTTTTCGCACGTTGACTCTCCACCCATTCTCGTTCTTGGGTGGTTAGGTTATGTGCTCTTCCATGCTCCTCCACCCTGGTTCTTCCGGCGTGGGGATTCTCATGTTATTCTACCATCCCTCCGCCCTAGTCTGTTTCTCCCCATTGCTTTGGGGTCTCCTTGTCTGTGCTGCAGTCAATTGGGTTGGGGATCTGTTGACTATGCTACAGCCCATAGGTCATTATGGAGGGTGTGGTGTACATTCTCTGTGGTTGCACACTTGTGCTCCTTGCAATAAGTCATGCTGTTCCAGTCTTGTGGTCCTTTATAGTTACATCCTGTGGTTACAGACTCTCTGTCATACAGTTCCATCCTGTGGTTGCAAACTGTCCTTAGTTTGTCATGCTGTTCATTTCATCAACATGGTGATGTTTCTCATCATTCTATGATTTCTTGTCGTTTCCAGGATTTTTGATCTTTTTTGGCACACGGCTCCCATACTCTCACAGTTTTTGTAGTGGCTCCGCGTTGTGGCGCGGAAAGGTTTCACAGTAGAAAACTGACGTCAGCGCACCGGGGGGGGGGGGACATATATGGCTCCATTGACTTCACTTCCGTGGACGACGTCAGGACGGAGCCGGGCGCCGCCGTCCCCCGGCGTGCAGAGGTACTGCTGGGGGAAAAAAATTCCAGATTCAGTCTGACGCCTGGGGATATTTTAAGTTAAGGAATCTGTGGCTAGGTAAGTAGGTAAGTAACTCGTTCATTAGGGAGATCGTCTCTGAGGCATCTGGGCCTCTCGGCATCCGGCTTGTGGACTACACCAGGTGGCACATGCAGGCTCTGCAGTGGGATCTGAAATCTCTGTGGACTCAGTACCAAGTGACCTATCAAAGTCTTTCCAGGTGTCGGAGGAGACTAAAAGACCTACAGTGGTGGCTGTCTGACCACAATTGGACCATAGCTGCGTCCTGGCGTCGTTTCTTTCTGGCCCCAGTCTGTGCCGCCAGACCCAAAGCCCTTAAAATCAGAATATGTCAGTATGCAGATATTCATATTTGCAATCTTATTAATGGACTGATCTGAAAGAGACACGTTAGTGACAGATTCCTTACCTTAGAATATCCCCAGGCGTCAGGCTGGATCCGGAAAGTTTTGCGTAGCAGTACCCTTGCGCGTCGGTAGGCGGCGTCGTGCGGCTCCGCGTCCGTCGTCGGCGTCGTGATCGCCGGGATGACGTCGCGGGCAGTACTTAGGCGCCGCCCCTGCGCGCTGACGTCAGTTCTTCTTTTTCCGCGCCAGCAAGCGCAGATCCGGGAAGAGCAGTGCCCTGGTCATTTTTTGACCATACTTTTTGGTGAATTTTTCACTGTTTTTTCACACATACTTAAAGGTGTCGTAGGGATGCCCGGCTTCAAGCGATGCGGCGCCTGTGCGCGGATGATGTCCGTCACCGACCCGCATTGGGAGTGTCTCTTCTGCCTCGGCCGAGGCCACGACACGGAGTCTTGTCCCGAATGCCAGGCCCTCAACCCGAAAGCTTTGCGAGAGCGGTCTCGAAAGCTCCTCGAGGCCCGGCATTCGGCTCCACGGAGGCCCCGGTCGCGTGAGAGGTCCAGGGGTCGCTCGCGGAGTGCACACCGGTCGTCGGCGTCGAAGTCTTCTTCGTCCGGTAAGTCGAAGTCCAAGAAGCATCGTCGCTCTCGGACTTCGCCTCGCCGGTCTCGCGACTCGGCTGAGGCCCCTCCCGGCACCGTCCCCGCCCCGCGGCCCCGGACTTGCCTGTGGAGTCGCCCCCGCCGTACCCGCCCTTCCCGGGTTCGGGGCGGATCCGGCCAAGGTACAGGAATTCCTGTCGGCCATGGCCCGCCTCTTCGGGCCTTCAGGCCCCTCCGGTGCGCCTTCGGGCCCGCGGGCCCTGATGGGGTTGCTCCGGCGTCGCCGACGGCTCCGGCCCCGGCGTCGCCCGTGCCTCCAGCCTCGATCCCGGCTCCGGCCCCGGCCTCGGCCTCGATCCCGGCTCCACAACCCCCATCGACGCCGGTCGACCTCACGACGCCGGCGCCGATGTCTCCGGTGCCGTTCTCGACGCCGCCCTGGGCTCCGGGCGGCGTCGTCCCAGTTCCTTCCGGCTCCGGACATGGACCCGGAGCGACGTCGCTCGACGCCGGCTCCGGCGCCGATGGGACCTTGGGTCCCAACTGTCCCTCCTCCTCCTTATTTTGAACCTGAGGAGGACCAGTTGGACTGGGAGGGGTCTGATGACCCTCTGACACGCAACTGTCAGTATGATGAGGACTGGACAGAGAGTCTAGGGGAGGCCAGTGGTCTGGATACTTCCACTGACACTGGCATGCTGTCTCCTCCCGTGGCTACGGAGGAGGGGGCCAACTTTGGTACGGTGTTGCGTAGGGCAGCTGGGGCCTTACGTCTCCAGCTCCCTACTTTGACGGTCAAGCCTAACATCTTGACAGAGGTGCTTCAGCCGGCAGCCTCCTCTGCGGAGACTTTGCTGCCGTTTAACGACGCCCTCACTGACGTTCTTTTGGGCGCCTGGTCCAAGCCCAACACAGGGGCTCCTGTGGATCGGAACGTGTCACGACGCCATCGCCCAGCTCCGGGCGACCCCCTGTTTCTTTCTGTCCACCCCACTCCTGAGAGCTTGGTTGTCCAAGCCTCCGCTTCCCAAACCGCCTTCCCTACCGCTCCTCCGGATAGGGAATCCAAACGCCTGGATCAGTTTGGGAAGAAAGGGTTTTCTTCCTCCAGTGCTGGCTTGCGGTCCGTTAACACCGCTTGTCTTTTGGGCCGATATACCCACTCCCTGTGGGATTCGGTGGCGGATGTTTTGCCCCAGTGCCCTGAGGAGGTCCAGGCACTGCTTTCCCGCGCCATTGCGGAAGGAAGGGATGCGGCCAAATACACTATCCGTTGTGGCCTTGACACCGCCGACTCGCTGGGCAGGTCGATTGCAACGCCGGTGGCGCTCCGACGCCACGCCTGGCTGAGAACCACTGGTTTTTCAGGGGATGTCCAGAATACTCTCATGGACATGCCCTTTGATGGAGTCGGTCTTTTTGGGTCCAAAGCAGACCATGCGTTGGAGCGCTTTAAGGACTCACGGGCTACTGCCAAGTCCCTGGGCCTTTCTGCTACACGCCCTCCGCTGACTTCTGCTTTTCGCCCCTATCGTGGCCACGGTAGGGCGCCCCTTCACGTCAGCAGCCCAGCCACCGGCCCGCGCAGCAGGCGTCTTCGCGTGGCCGAGGACGTGGATTCCGCCGTGGCGGATCGGGCAACCAGCGTGCGGGTCAGGCCACCACCTCCAACCCGTCCGCGGCCTCCAAGCCCTCCTAGTCCCTCCTTTCAGGTGCACGGCACGCCAGTAGGGGGCAGGGTCCGCCATCACCTTCCCCACTGGCGCACCATCACCTCGGACAGGTGGGTCTTGGACATTGTCCGAAGGGGCTACTCCCTCCCCTTCGAGACCACCCCCCAGCCATGCCACCTCAATTCCACCGCATGTCAGGGGATCACTTGGTGCTTCTACAGAAGGAAGTCACGGCCCTCTTGACCAAGAGGGCCATCGAGCATGTTCCGACCCCAGAAGTAGGGCGTGGTTGCTACTCCCACTACTTTCTGGTGCCCAAAAGGACAAGGAGGACATGCGTCCTATCTTGGACCTCCAGAACGTCAATCGCTTCCTCCGGAAGGAGAAGTTCAAGATGCTCACCCTAGCTCAGGTCTTGACTGCCCTCGACCCTGGAGACTGGTTGGTAGCGTTGGACTTGCAGGACGCGTATTTCCACATCCCCGTCCTGCCGGCCCACCGGCGTTACCTTCGGTTCACGGTAGGCCCCGAGCATTTTCAGTTCACCGTGCTCCCCTTTGGCCTTACCAGTGCCCCTCGGGTGTTCACGAAAGTGATGGCGGTGGTCGCAGCTCATCTGCGCCGGGCAGGGGTTTCAGTCTTCCCCTACCTCGACGACTGGCTGCTGAAGGCGGGCTCGTCCCAGGCAGTCGTCTCCCACCTCCAGACTACGGCCGAACTCCTGCACTCGCTGGGGTTCTCCATCAATGTGCCGAAGTCGCATCTGATTCCTTCTCCACAGCTCCTTTTCATCGGAGCAGTTCTGGACACGACGCAGTTTCGGGCCTATCCTCCCGAACGGCGAGTCCGGGATATTCAGGCTATGATTCCGATCTTTCGGCCTTTATCCTGGGTTTCGGTACGGATGACCCTGAGGCTGCTGGGCCTCATGGCCTCCTGCATCCTGCTGGTCAATCATGCCAGATGGCATATGCGGGCTCTGCAGTGGGACCTGAAGTTCCAGTGGGCGCAGCACCAGGGCAACCTGTCCGATCACGTCCAGATCTCGGAGGGGACTGCAACACAGTTGCAGTGGTGGCTCTCGAACCGGCAATGGGTCATGGGCAGATCCCTCTCCCTTCCCCAGCCAGAGCATACAGTTGTGACGGACGCGTCCCTTCTGGGATGGGGCGGTCACATGGGAGAGGCGGAGATCAGAGGCCTCTGGTCTCCGGCGGAGTCCCGGCTCCATATCAACCTTCTGGAGCTCCGGGCGATCCGGCTTGCACTCAAGGCATTCCTTCCCTCTGTCAAAGGGAAGGTAGTGCAGGTGTTCACAGACAACACCACCGCCATGTGGTACTGCAACAAACAGGGCGGGGTGGGGTCTTGGACCCTTTGTCAGGAGGCTCTGCGCCTCTGGACATGGCTGGAACATCAGGGCATGTTCCTGATGGTTCAACACCTGGCAGGTTCCCTGAACGCCAGGGCGGACGAACTCAGCCGCAGGTGCATGATGGATCACGAATGGCGTCTTCACTCGGAAGTGGCGCAAGGACTCTTTCTACAGTGGGGAGAGCCTTGGTTAGATCTATTCGCCACCGAAGAGAACGCGCAATGTCATCAGTTCTGCGCGTTGGAATTTCCAAGGCGGCACTCGCTCGGCGACGCTTTTCGTCGCGAGTGGAGTTGCGGTCTGTTGTACGCCTTTCCGCCTATACCACTTCTACCCAGAGTGTTGAAGAAGATTCGGCACGACCGGGCCCAAGTCATTCTTGTGGCTCCGGACTGGGCTCGAAGAGTTTGGTATCCCGAGCTACTCAATATGAGCATAGATCCCCCGATCCGTCTGCCTCTTCGGGAGGATCTTCTGTCGCAGCAGCAGGGGACGGTCCTCCACCCGAACCTGTCCAGTCTACACCTGCTTGCGTGGAGATTGAGCGGCGGCAGTTGATTCCTTTCGACTTGCCTCCCGAAGTTTGTGATGTGATTCTGGCAGCCAGGCGTCCCTCCACTAAGGTGGTATACGCCTGCAGGTGGAACAAATTTGTGGCATGGTGCACAGCAAAGGCTGTGGATCCCCTTTCTGCCCCTCTTTCTGAGGTCCTTCTGTTCCTTCTCTCTCTGGCCCAACAGGGTTCTGCCCTGGGTACCATCAAGGGTTATCTTTGTGCTATCTCGGCCTTCCTCAGGCTCCCTGATCAGCCCTCCCTTTTCAAGTCCCCTGTTGTTAACAGGTTCTTAAAAGGCATTACTCACCTCTTCCCTCCTGTTCCGTTTGTAATGCCTCAGTGGGACTTGAACTTGGTTCTTACCTTTTAATGTGCGCTCCCTTTGAGCCTCTGCATAACTGTCCTCTTCGTCTTCTGACTCTGAAGACAGCCTTTCTGGTGGCCATCACCTCCGCTCGGCGGGTGAGTGAGCTCCAGGCTCTATCTTGCAAACCTCCCTTTCTGTCTGTTCATCCAGACAAGGTTGTTCTTCGGACGCGTCCGTCCTTCTTGCCAAAGGTGGTTACTGCTTTCCACATTGGGCAGACCATCACTTTGCCCACCTTCTTTCCGCCTCCGCATCCTTCCAGAGAGGAAGAGAGGCTCCACCGTCTGGACCCAAAACGTGCGCTCTCCTTCTATATCGACCGCACAAAACACTTCCGGGTGGATGACCAGCTCTTTGTTGGCTACGTGGGCGCCAAAAAGGTCGGGCGGTGCACAAGAGGACCATCTCCCGCTGGGTTACCTTGTGCATCAAGACCTGCTATTCTTTGGCCAAGAAGGAGCCTCCTGTTGGGCTGCGTGCCCATTCCACCAGGGCAACGGCTGCTACCACGGCCTTGGGCCGCGGTGTTCCGCTGCCGGTTATCTGTCAGGCAGCTACGTGGGCCTCGCTGCACACGTTTACAAAGCATTACTGCCTTGACAGTCAGGTCCGGAGGGACGGCTTCTTTGGCCGTTCTGTCCTCCAGGACTTCCTTGTCTGATCTTTGTTCGCAGACCCACCACCGGGGTTGGTATTGCTGGGGTATCTATTCTAAGGTAAGGAATCTGTCACTAACGTGTCTCTTTCAGATGCACAAGTTACTAACTTGTGTAACGATATATCTGTAAGAGACAGTAGTTAGTGACAGATTCCTACCGCCCCACCCATCCTCCCCGTTCTGCGAACTGATTTCTAGGGTTAAGGACATCCCTTTCAGGGCTCTAGTATTTTTCAGACACCTGTGTCAGCTTCTTGCATGGCTCTGCGTTCCTGGCGCGGAAAGTCGTGTACAGAACTGACGTCAGCGCGCAGGGGCGGCGCCTAAGTACTGCCCGCGACGTCATCCCGGCGATCACGACGCCGACGACGGACGCGGAGCCGCACGACGCCGCCTACCGACGCGCAAGGGTACTGCTACGCAAAACTTTCCGGATCCAGCCTGACGCCTGGGGATATTCTAAGGTAAGGAATCTGTCACTAACTACTGTCTCTTACAGATATATCGTTACACAAGTTAGTAACTTGTGCAATAAGAACAAACATTCCACAGGATGGGGAGGATGAGAGGGTTGGTGAAAAATCTGTGGTAATATAGAGCCTCTAACAGAAAAGGCGTTTCCAAAGGTAAGTAACTTGTTCTTCTGATAAAGACTGCAGATTCCACACTTAGTGAATTAGATAATAAAGCAGTACCTCCCCAGATTGTGGGTTTGTGGAATGCCTCTGACCAGGAAACCTGGGCGAAGTTCAGGACAGATCGGGCAAAGTGCCCATCTCGCCGGAACTGGTTATCGAAGCAGCAATGCTTAGTGAACGTGGGGAAAGATTCCCACGTAGCTCCCTGGCAGATATCCAGAGCCGTTGTACTGTGCGCTAGCGCAGTTGTAAAAGGCTTCGCTCTGTCGGAATGAGTGTGCAATCCTTTTTAACAAGCCTGTTTGATCTTGATGCATAACACGGGAAGTGGTTCTCTTTTGCACCGCTTTTCCCTTTTTTTACTCCAGGGAAACTGATTAGTAGCTGCTTGTCTTGTCTGTATTCTCTGGTATATTCAATATAGAAACTAATGGCCTTCTTAGGAGCCAGAGGCTAAAGCTGTTCTTCTTTGGAGAGATGGGTTAGTGCGCAAAAACTTGACAAAGTAATAAATTGCCCTATAAGGAAGGCATTACTACATTCGATAGGAATGCTGCCTTCATCCGGAGAATCCGTTTCTCTGGGAAGAATGAAGTTTATGGCTGTGCCACATACAACACCTGAATCTTACTCACCTTGCAGATATACTAGTGATGAAGAACCCCATCTCTGTGCTTATGAGACGGATGGGCCAACTGTGCATCGGTTTACAGCACAATAGGAAATTGAAGTAGATATGGTCCCACTGATGCATTACAAAAGGTGCTGGCAGGAATAGATGCGTCAGCCCCTTCAAAAAACATATCACAACAGGGGATTTGAAGAGGGATGGCTGGTCTGGCAAATGTAACACAGCTGAGAGGGCTAAAAGATAACCTTTAACTGTTGCTACAGCAAGGCTTCCTGGACTAAAGAAATACAGAACATTAGAACATCAGACAACTTTGCATTCAAGGGTTGAGTGTTGTGGGAGAAACACCAGACAACAAATTTCCTGCAGCCTCCTGGATAAACTGTTTTGGTGGATGAATGCCTGGCTACCAAGATGATTCCAACCACTTCGGGAGGCCCCGCTATTGTTTAATCTGTTTTTGTCGGATCTCGCACAGAGGCTAGACTGCATCAACTCTCACCCGCCGAAACTTGGAAAGTTAGTACTTACACACCTTTCGTACGCTGATGACGTGGTCTTAATGAGTCAAACAAAGATCGGTCTTCAAAGAGCAATAAATGAAATGTCTGGTTACATTGTGGAGAATAAATTAGAAATTAACATCTCAAAAACTAAAATAATGGTGACTGGTAGCCAAAGGAGAAGAAAGCAGATCATTTGGCTTAATGGTAAGCAAGTAGAAGAAGTACAGAACTACAAATACTTGGGATACTACATGGACAATCAGTTAAATCATAAGGAGCAAAAAAAGTATGACTGCGAGAACTAGTGCACTCCTATTTGCCTTTAGCCAACAAGGTAAGAAGTTAAGAGGGCCTTCGTATAAACCTTTGTTAGAGGTAATGGCGGCGAAAATTTTGCCCACAATAACATACGCCAGCCCTCCATGGCAAGGATGCGGAGCTGCTAAATCAATTAATATCTTCCATCTATAAGAAAGTGTTTCAGTTACAACGAGCAGCTTCCCCAGCTCAAGTTCGACTTGAATTTGGCCTAAAAAATGAAATCATAGGGAGAATGTACACAACAGTAAAGCTCTGGCATCGGCTAAAATCGAGTGCAGCGATATCACCAATTAATGAAGCTCTCTGGAAGGAATTAGAAGAGGATAAAAAATCACCTTATAATCAATATTTTTATAAATCATTAAAAGAAACTAGTACAAAAGAACTATGGAATAAAAACTTGCCATATCAGGCCTTTAAGCAGGCATTAAATAAGGCAGCGAAAGTTCATTCATCGCTATTCGACAAAAACATCTTTAGGCTAAGGTCTCATGCGTGGATGGTGATAAATAATTATAAGACACTTACATCAGCCCATTACCTGAATATGACATTTTCAATTTATTTGAAAAATAAATTAATGGCAATACGCTTTGGAAAACTGCCATCATTAGCAGACCAGCCTACATGGGTATATAAAGGCCCAAAATCATGTTGACTTTGCGGATACTATAAGGAAGATTTCATACATATAATTTGTATATGCAATAAACTGCAAAAAGCACGAGACACTTTATTCAGACAATCTTTAAAGGAAAGAGGCATTAGAACCTGCAGAGCTGCAATATGTGCTTGTCTAAACCCATCAGATCCTCAACTGAACTGTAAATTGATTAAATTCCTGAAAGTTTGCGACCAGGCATATAAACAGACTATAAAAAACAGAAGCCTGGTCGAAGAATAATAATTTTAATGGAATCTTAAGGGTTTTTTAGAGATGTGAAATTGACTTATGAATTTTTAATTTTAAAATATTTAATGTATCTGTGTTTACTTTTTTTAACATTGTTAAGGTTTTAATTGACCAAACAATAAAATGTACTTACTTACTCACTTCGGGAGGCAAATCAAAGGTCAGTAACTGTCGCCATTCAGTCTCCAAGCATGGAGGTGTAGGTGGTGCAGGCTCGGGAGCAGGACCCTCCCCTGCTGTTCAAGAAAAGGTGCTCCTGAAAGAGCAGCTGGATTGAAGGACAGGTGCTCATGGCCAGAAACTCCGGGTACCACACATTACTTGCCCACTCCGGAGCCACTAAGATGACATGGGCCTGGTCTTTCTGGATCTTTTTCTACACTCTGGGCGGGAGAGGCATGGGGGGAGGGCATACAGGAGTTCTCAGCCCCATTTCAGAATAAAGGCGTCTTCAAAGAAAAGCTGCCTTGGGAACTCCAACACACAAAAGTTTGGACACTGCCTGCTCTCTGCGGGAGCAAATGGATCGAGCCAGGGTTCTCCCCCATTGTTGGAGATGCCCTGTGCCACCTCCGAGTGTATGGGCCAGTTGTGATCCGCTAGGTATCATTGGCTGAGTTCTTCTTCCCTGGCATTTAAAGATCCTGCCAGGTGCTGGGCAGTCAGGGAACTCACCTAAATGTTAAACCACTTTCAGAGACATTGATCCTCTTGGTACAGTACCCACAACTCCACTCAGCCCTATTTTTTTACAGTGCCACATGGCAGTCATGTCTGCAAGAACCTGTACCTGTTCCACCTTGATCGCCAGAGGAACGCCTTAATTGCAAAGCGAATCGCTTGCAACTCCAGCAGCTTGATGAGGAAGCGGGCTTCCGTCGGAGACCAGAGGCCTCTGATTTCCACATCTTCCAGCTGACCTGCCCAACCCAGCAAAAATGCATCCATCACAGCTGTTCGCTCTAGGCGGGTAGGGAGATGGGTCTTCTCTCCCAGGGGAGTAATTTGTGGTTAATAGTCTCTACCAGGGAAGGCGTTACAGAAGTAACTTGCTCATTCAACCCTTCAAAATAAATGTATCTGATAGAGACTTCTAGCCGTAGATTCCCAACCTTAGAATTATCCCCAGGCGTCAGACTGGATCTGGACATTTTCATGAGCAGTACCCCTGTGCGCCAGTAGGTGGAGTCTATCAGCTCCACATGGCGTTGTCGGTGTCATCCGTGCCAGAAGTGACGTGTGCGGTGCCTATATAGGCACCACCCCAGCGCGCTGACGTTCTTTTCTTTCCATGCCAGTCAGCGAAGATTCAGAGAGAGCTGCCCCAGTCACTTTTTAACCGACCCTTTTTTGACCTTTTGTCAAAGTCTTTTGACATCATCTCCTGGTATGGCAGGGTTATGTGCTAGGAAAGCTGGCTTCAAGCCCTGCGGCGCCTGTCACCTCGGATGTCGGTGATGGACCCTTATCTTATTTGGCTCTGGTGCCGCGAAGACCTGCGTCGACTGCTGCGCCATGCATCTCAAGGCCTTAAGGGAGTGATCCCTGAAGCTCCTTGCTGCTCGACGTGCGATGCTGTGACAGTCTCGATCCTGTTTGAGAGGAAGGTCCCTGGATTTGTCGTACCACAAAAAGAAAAAAAGTTAGAAATCGAAGAGATCTTTGACTTCACCCTCGAAGTCATCCGACGAGATGAGAGAACGTTGTCCTTCGAGGCCTGGCTGCGCAGTTGAGCCTGTGCCTGGGCCGGCTCCACGCCTCCTCGAGTTTCCAGTGATCCCCACCCAACTCTGTGAATTTTTATGAGGCCATGCACCTCATATTTGGGTGGCCCGTCCCCGCTTGATCCCTCTCACCCTACCCCCACCCCGCGCCAGTCAGGCCCCTTATCCCACGGATGGATCGCGGCCAGCGCTGGTAGTACTATCTCAATTTTGTATGACGCCGGTCCCGATGTCGACGCCGCCGGCTGTTCTTTCCCCATTCCCATCCCCGACACGGAGCTGGAGGGGTGTCCGACTGGAACCATACTCTTGCCTTTCTCCACCAGGAAGTGATTGCTCTCTTGGCAAAGGTACCATAGAGAGGGTGCCGACTCCAGAAGTAGATCGTGGTTGTTACTCCCACTACTTTCTAGTGCCCAAAAAGGGCGGAGGCCTTCATCCTATCCTAGACCTAAACCCTCTCAATTTCTTCCTCAAAAGGAGATGTTCAAAATGATCATGCTCTCTCAAGCCCTGTCTGCCCTGGACTGGGAAGGCTGGATGGTGGCATAGGACTTGCAGGACGCATATTTCCACATTCCCGTCCTGCCTGCCCACATACCTTACCTGCGGTTCACGGTGAGTCACAAGCACCTTCAGTTCGCCATGCTCCCTTTTGGCCTTACTAGCATCCCTCAGGTGTTCAAGGTGATGATGTTGGTCGCAGCTCATCTGCGGAGATCAGAGGTACCAGTCTTTCCCTATCTCGACTACTGACTGTTGAAGGTGGGCTTACCACAGGCAGTTGTCTCCCACCTCCAGACTAGGGCGGACCTCATGCACTCTCTAGGGTTCACTATCAACGTTTCAAAGTCACACCTGAGCTGTTCTGGACATGGTGCAGTTTAGGGATCACCACCACCTACATAACCCCGCTCACGTGGTCTGATCACTACGTCATACATTTCAAGATGCCCACCCACCGAGCCACCCCACCAGAAAAACCCAAAGTACCATGAAGACACTGGGGCAAAAATTTCCAAAGAAAACTGGACCAAGACCCTGCAGTAACGCCCGTCGGGCCACACCAGGAACCTCAGTGTCGACAGTAAGCTCTTCAATTAAGGGCGCGCAGACTTCACCAACTGCACCACTCTTATCAGAAACAGACCTGCAAAACCACCAAAATATCCCAGCTGGTACACGAACGACCTCCGGAAGTCCAAGCACCACTGTGAAAAACCTGAAAGAAAATGAAGACTCAACAAAAAAAACACCCAAAGATTCACATGCAAAGCCGCCCTTAACCTCTACCACCAACAGCTACGAGATGCAAAGAAAAAGGCCCTAATTCCCAAACTCTAGGCCAGCTCCAACAACGGCAAAGAACTCTTCACCATCGTCAAGACATTCTCTAATCCCGCAGTTGCCAACATCATCATCCCATAGTAGGAAAGTAGGATCTGCTTTCATGGTTACCCCCACTTTTTGGTGGTGTCATTCTGTTATCGGACTAGTCCGACTGGCATCATGCTAATCAGGACCCCAGCCACTGTGCGCTCTCCCTAAATTGGACTATGGTAAGTACTTTGGTACCTTCCTAATTGGCTACTGGTGTACTAAGGTACCCATGGCATAGGTATACCACGGATCTTCCATGAGCTGCAGCATGTATTATGCCACTCATGAGAGACTGCTCACATTGTGGCTACAGGCCTGCCATTGCACCCTGTGTGAGCTGGTGCTAGCACCACTCACAACAGATATGTTTCCTTATATCTGAGGTCACTGCACTTAAATCCTATGTCACCCCGAAGGCACGCCTTTCAATCCTGAAGGCAGGGTACAAGGTTTTAAGTGTGAGTGTGCCCTCCATGAGCAGGACACCCCCTACAAACCCAGGAGTCGATTCTCCAGGCTTTGTAAGTGCGGTCAGCTATTTTACACATATAGTGGACATCAAGTCAATTACGAGATGTCTAACTATATATTGACTGCACTGAAACTGGTCATGTTTGGTTTCAAACATGTTGGAGTCCCACCCCAACACCGATTCCAGTGTTGAATGTAGGATCCCATGTACTGGGGGGCTCCCCTGTATTCCCTGTACCAGCCTTTCAGTGTCTAACAGCAATCTAGTACTTCTGCCGACCACAGAAATGTTTCTGCCCTCCTGCTGCTGAGCTGACCTTGAGCGGGGGAAGGTAAACAATAGGTTTCCTGTCACAGGAAGGTGTGACCACCTCCCAGACAGGACTTAGTGTATTTGGCTATGGTGGGGGTGCTTACCAGCGCCACCAGACGGGCACATTTGGTGCTCTCCTTGCATACTCCAGTTTGACCCAGTTCAGGGAGCCCTTGGCTCCCGCTCTGGCACGAAACTGGACAAAAGACTTGGGAGTATCCTCCCCTCTGTCTAGCCCCTCCTCTGGGAGAGACCCCTGAATCGTTCCAATCCCTTACCTAGGGTACTTAAGGGCTTACCTGTGGGTGGCTCTTCAGATTCGTCATGGGGCAAGATTCAATCCCGAAACCACTCCAACTTCGATTGTCTGGGCATCTGGACTTCGCTGGACTTTGCCTGGAACTGAGACTGCACTAAGGAAGACTCCCGCTGCTCCTGGCCTCACTGTTCTGCAAGTCTTCTTCGTCGCATGTGCTTCTTCCATGTTCCTCTCCAGACATGTGGTCATGAAGGACGCCCGAAGTAATCTCCCTTGGAGTGAAGGAGTCACTCACCTGCATCTGCAGGCACCGTAACCAAGCTGACCGGTCTGCTGCTCCTGACGTCCCACACACTTTGAAAGGCTCAGCAACACAGGCGGTGGTTCTGCAACTCCCTCGAGGCCAGACCTCACCTCTCAGCAAGTTTGAGGCCAGTATCCCTCATCGGAACTGCTGGAACAGAACCGTTGGAACAGAACCCCTGTGCACCGCGTCGACTTGCCAAGGCTTGTTGGCTCTGTATTCCAGAGATCTTTGGGCTACAAGAATCTCCAGCCTCCAGCATCTCTTCCTACCAAGATCTTCGTCCTCACCGCATCCTCTGCCCTGTGGGCCTGCATCTTTGGTGAGCTGCTCAAGGTCCTCTTGCGACTCCTGTGCTCCTGATCTTCCACAGCGTCACCTGGTCCTCACAGCTGCAGCCTCAAGGTCACCGTCCTAACTCCTGCATATTCCGTCATCGGTGGTCATTGCTCTTCCTTGCCCCCAGGTCTTCTCCAAGTGGCCTAGACTCCGTCTCCTCTGCTTGCAGGTTCTTCTGATCTAGAATCCAACCTTGGATTCCACCGGACTCTCTCACTTCGCCAGTGGCATCTTTCTTGAAGTCCTCCATTGTGGTCTACGGCGGCTTCCGAAGTCACTTCGCACCTATGCAGCTAGCTTCTCTGTTGTAGGTATCCTGGTTCCTGGTGTATCCACGGGTGGGGAGATTCACCATCCTTCCATCTCCCACGAGGTTTCTTCAGGGTCCACTGGGAAGGGTCTTTCTTCTTTAAAACTGCAACTGCGACTTTCCCATTGAGTACATGGCTGTGTTTCCAGTCTGCACACAGCCTCTATGGGTTTCCTGGGTACTTATCTTGGTTGGTTCCTTGTGTCCCCAACTCTTCTGAGTCTACTGGTCCAAGTCCCGACTTCGGTCGCAGTTCGCATTCCACTTCTTTAGTATATGGGTTGGTCTCCCCCTGGAGACCACTGTGTATTGTGCTTACTTACCTCTAGCAATTGAAGTATTACAGTGTATTTGTGTTGATATCTCCGGCAAGGAGATATGCCAATGTGTTAGTGAGTTGTATAATAAATAGACCTATTTTTATAACTACACTGTGTGGTTCTTTTTCATTTAACCTTCATGTCTGAAAGAGAGTTACTTAGATTCCTTACCGTAGGATTACCCCCAGGCGTTAGACTGGATCCGGAGAAATGTTTCTCAGCAGTACCCCAGCACGTCGGTAGGTGGCGTCGGTCGACTCCGCGTCCGTCGTCGGCGTCGTCTTTGCCGGGATGACGTTGCGGTGCCTATTTAGACGCCGCCCCTGCGCGCCGTCAGTTCTTTCTTTTTCTGCGCAGAGCCTAGCGCTGATCCGGAGAGAGCTACCCCTTTCGTCACTTTTTAACTAAGCTTTTGTCGACTTTTTTTTTGAGTCTTCGACTCCTGTTGCGCGAGGGATGTCCCATCGTCTGACCGGCTTCAAGCCCTGCAAGGCCTTTCACAGACTGATGTCTGTGACGGACCCGCACCTCGTGTGCCTCTGGTGCCTGGAGCACAACCACGATCCAAAGCTGTGCTCCGGCTGCCAGGCCATGAATTCAAAGTCTTTGCGGGAGCGGTCCCGAAAGCTCTTGGAGGCCCGGCAGTCAGCTCCGCGTCGTTCCTGTTCTCGCTCGAGAGGAAGGTCTCGAGACCGGTCGCAGAGCCCCCACACCTCGTCGCACTCAAAGTCCTCCAAGTCTTGGGGTAAGTCGAAGCACAAGAAGAAGGCGAAGAAGCACCGGCGATCTTCGCCTTCTCCCCGTCGGTCGGCTGACGCGACCCGGGACCTGGAGCGTTATTGCTCCAAGGCTCCGTCTTAGGTGCCTACTTCTGGGACGACTCCGCGCCTTCCTCTGTTTCCGGGAGCTGGAGCGTGCCCAGCTTCGTGCATTTTACAAAGCCCTCCATTCCATCTTTGGGCAGCCCGACTCTGCTGGCGCGCCTTTGGGCCCCGCGGAGCCAGTTGGAGGTCCTGGGCCTTTGATGCCTGTGGCCCTGAAGGACCACCGGAGGGCCTGGATCCGGATCGACGCCGGTCGACCTTACTCCACCTTCCCCGGTGCCGATCCCAGCGACGGCGCCCCCGGCGTCGGCCATGCCCCCAACCGACGCAAGCCCCAACCTCACCCCTGTGATGGAGCCGGATCGACGTTGGCCGCCTACGCCTGGTTGAGGACTTCTGGCTTTTCTGGGGATATCCAGTCAACTTTGCTGGACATGCCGTTTGATGGCCGTCACCTTTTTGGCGACAAAGCAGACTCTGCACTAGAGTGCTTTAAGGATTCTCGGGTTACTGCCAGATCCTTGGGCCTCGCAGCATTGTTCCTTCCACCTCAGTCTGCTTTTCGCCCCTTTCGTGGCTACGGTAAGGGCATCCCACCACGTCCGGCCCAGTCCAGCCACTGGTTCATGCAAGCTACCCAGCCTCTGCGTGGCCACGGCGTGGGACCCAGCGACGCGGGTCTGGGAGTCAGCAGGCAGGCCAGTCCACCCCCCCTGTGCAGCAGCCTCCAAACCTTCCTAGTCCGACCTTTCAGGACCACCAAAGGCCAGTGGGTGGCAGGATTCTCCATCACCTCCCCCACTGGCAAGCTATCACGTCGGACAGGTGGGTTTTGCAGATAGTCCGGAGAGGGCTACTCCCTCACCTTCGAGACTACCCTCCCTCCACGTCACCGTCTTTTTGATCGCATGTCGGAGGATCATTTGGCACTTCTCCGCCAGGAAGTCTTAGCTCTCTTGGCCAAGGGAGCTATCGACAGGGTTCCTACGCCAAAAGTAGGTCGTGGTTGCTATTCCCGCTACTTTCTGGTGCCCAAGATGGACGAAGGCCTGCGTCCTATTCTAGACCTCAGGGCCCTCAACCGAGAAAGGAGAAGTTCAAATTGCTAACCTTGGTTCAGGTCCTGTCTGCCGTCGATCCTGGAGACTGGATGGTGGCGCTGGATTTGCAGGACGCCTATTTTCACATCCCCGTCCTGCCATCCCACAGACGCTACCTGCGGTTCACAGTAGGCCACGAGCATTTTCAGTTCACTGTGCTCCCCTTTGGCTGACCAGTGCCCTTCGGGTGTTCATGAAAGTGATGGAGGTGGTCGCAGCTCATCTGCACAGATCTCGACGACTGGCTGTTGAAGGAGTCTCCCACCTCCAGACTACAGCGTACCTGCTGCATTCACTGGGGTTCACTATCAATGTTCCAAAGTCACACATGACTCCCTCTCAGACGCTCCCTTGCATCGGAGCTGTTCTGTACACAGTGCAGTTTCGGGCCTATCCTCCCGAGCAGCGAGTCTGGGATATTCGGGCTATGATATCTATGTATCTGAAAGAGACACGTTAGTGACAGATTCCTTACCTTAGAATATCCCCAGGCGTCAGGCTGGATCCGGAAAGTTTTTGCGTAGTAGTACCCTTGCGCGTCGGTAGGCGGCGTCGTGCGGCTCCGCGTCCGTCGTCGGCGTCGGGACCGCCGGGATGACGTCGCGGGCAGTACTTAGACGCCGCCCCTGCGCGCTGACGTCAGTTCTTCTTTTTCCGCGCCAGTAAGCGCAGATCCGGGAAGAGCAGTGCCCTAGTCATTTTTTGACTAAATGTTTTGGTGATTTTTCACTGTTTTCTAAACGAGTCTCTCGACTCCGAAGGTGTCGGTAGGGATGCCCGGCTTCAAGCCCTGCAACGCCTGTGGTCGCATGATGCCGATCACAGACCCGCACTTAGTCTCTCTACTGCCTCGGCCGCGACCACGACACAAAGTCGTGCCCCGACTGCCGGGCCTTGCACCCGAAGGCTTTGCGAGAGCGGTCTCGAAAGCTCCTCGAGGTCCGGCAGTCGGCTCCGTGCCACACCAAGCCCCGGTCACATGAGAGGTCGAGGGGCCGGTCGCGGAGTCCTCATCGGTCGTCGGGGTCCAAGTCTTCGCACTCCTCCGGTAAGTCGAAGCATAAAAAGTCTAAGAAGCGTCATCTCTCGAAGGCTTCGCCTCGCCGGTCTCGCGACTCGGCTGAGGCTCCTATCGGCTCCGCCCCCGCGGCTCCGGGAGTGCCTGTGGAGCCGCCCCCGCATTACCCGTCCTTCCCGGGTTCGGGGGCGACTCCGGCCGAGATACAGGAATTCCTGTCGGCCATGGCCTGCCTCTTCGGGCCTCAAGGTCCCCCCGGTGCGCCTTCGGGCCCCGCGGGCCCTGATGGGGTTTCCCCGGCGACTCCGGTCCCGGCGCCGCCTGTAACACCAGCTTCGGTCCCGGCCTCGGCCTCGATCCCGGCTCCGGTGCTGCCGCAACCCCCATCGACGCCGGTTGACCTAACTACACCTCCGCCAGCGCCGATGTCTCCGGTGCCGTTCCCGACGCCGCCCGGGGCTCCGGGCGGCGTCGTTCCCCGGTTCTCTCCGGACACGGCGCCGGACCGGCATCGCTCGACGCCGGCTCCGACGCCGCTGGGACCTTGGGTCCCACATGGCTCTCCTCCTTATTTTGAACCTGAATTGGAGGACGTAGATAACTGGGAGGGGTCTGATGACCCTCTCACACAGCAGTGTGAGTTTGATCAGGACTGGGCTGAGGAACTTGGGGATGCCAGTGGTCTGGATACCTCCCCTGACTCTGGCATGCTGTCTCCTCCATCCGTGGCAACGGAGGAGGGAGCAAACTTTGCAACGGTGTTGCGTAGAGCAGCTGGGGCCTTAAACCTCCAGTTGCCTACAGTGGCTGTCAGGACTAACATCCTGACGGAAGTGCTTCAGCCGGCGGCTACCTCCTCGGAGCCACTGCTGCCGTTCAACGAGGCGCTTTCAGACGTTCTTTTGGGCACCTGGTTCAAGCCCACCACAGGGGCTCCTGTGGATAGGAACGTGGCCCGACGCCATCGCCCTGCTCCAGGCGACCCCCCCCGTTTCTCTCTCTACACCCCACCCCTGAGAGCTTGGTGGTCCAAGCCTCTGCTTCCCAAAGCGCCTTCCCTACCGCTCCCCGGATAGGGAATCCAAACGCCTGGATCAATTTGGGAAGAAGGTCTTTTCTTCCGCCAGTGCTGGCTTGCGGTCAGTCAACACCACTTGCCTCTTGGGCCGATATTCCCACTCCTTGTGGGACTCGGTGGCGCAAGTTCTGCCCCAGTGTCCTGAGGAGGTCCAGACACTGCTTTCCCGCACCATTGCGGAGGGAAGAGATGCGGCAAAGTACACCATCAGATGTGGCCTTGATACCGCCGACTCGCTAGGTAGATCGCTTGCGACGACAGTGGCGCTGCGCTGTCACGCCTGGCTGAGGACCACTGGTTTCTCGGGTGATGTCCAAAACTCTCTTATGGACATGCCCTTTGATGGAGTCGGTCTTTTTGGAACAAAGGCAGACCATGCGCTGGAGCGCTTTAAGGACTCGCGGGCTACAGCCAAGTCCCTGGGCCTTTCTGCTGTGCGCCCTCAGCAACAGTCTGCTTTTCGCCCCTTTCGAGGCCACGGAAGGGGAGCCCAGTCACGTCCGCTGCCCAGCCACCGGCCCGCGCAGCAAGCGTCTTCGCGTGGCCGAGGACGTGGCTCCCGCCGTGGCGGGTCAGGCAACCAGCGTACGGGTCAGGCCACCAAACCCGCCCCGTCAGCGGCCTCCAAGCCCTCCTAGTCCTTCCTTTCAGGTGCACAGCACGCCAGTAGGGGGCAGGGTCCGCCATCACCTTCACCACTGGCGTGCCATCACCTCGGACAGGTGGGTCTTGGACATTGTCCGAAGGGGCTACTCCCTCCCCTTCGTGACCATCCCCCCAGCCATGCCACCTCAATTCCACCGCATGTCAGGGGATCACTTGGTGCTTCTTCAAAAGGAAGTTGCGGCCCTCTTGGCCAAGAGGGCCATCGAGCGTGTTCCGACCCCAGAAGTAGGATGTGGTTGCTACTCCCACTACTTTCTGGTGCCCAAAAAGGACAAGGAGGACATGCGTCCTCTCTTGGACCTCCGGAACGTCAATCGCTTCCTCCGGAAGGAGAAGTTCAAGATGCTCACCCTAGCTCAGGTCTTGACTGCTCTCGACCCTGGAGACTGGATGGTAGTGTTGGACTTGCAGGACGCATATTTCCACATCCCCGTCCTGCCGGCCCACCGGCGTTACCTGCGGTTCACGGTAGGCCTCGCGCATTTTCAGTTCACCGTGCTCCCTTTTGGCCTTACCAGCACCCCTCGGATGTTCACGAAAGTGATGGCGGTGGTCGCAGCCCATCTGCGCCGGGCAGGGGTTCCAGTCTTCCCCTACCTCGACGACTGGCTGCTGAAGGCGGGCTCGTCCCAGGCAGTCGTCTCCCACCTCCAGACAACGGCCGAACTCCTGCACTCGCTGGGGTTCTCCATTAACGTGCCGAAGTCGCACCTGATTCCTTCTCCACAGCTCCTTTTCATCGGAGCAGTTCTGGACACGACGCAGTTTCGGGTTTATCCTCCCGAACGGCTGTAGGAGAGTAGGATCACTTTTTGCTGATGCTTCACTGTTTTTTTGACTTTAGTCTGGCTGGGGCCCTGCTAATCAGAACCCCAGCCTAGCTGCTTCCTCTCTAAAATGGTTTCCATGTGCCTTAGGCACATCTCTGATTGGAATCTGGAGTACCCTTATAAGTCCCTAGTATATGGTATACTATGTACCCAGGGCATAGGTACCTCAGAGGCCTACCAGGGGCTGCAGCATGTATTGTGCCACCCTTGGAAGGCCATCCAAAATGACACCCCAGGTCTGCTACTGCAGCCTGGGTAAGGTGGTGCATGCACCCCTTACTGTGATATAGGCTACCTATATCACTACATGCATACACACATATAAACCTATAAGTCACTCCTATGGCAGGCCTTATCAATCCTGGAGGCAGAGTGCGTGGTTCCTATGTGAGAGGGTGCCCCTGCATGAGCAGGGCCCCTCTGCAGCGTTCGGAGACCCTTCTCTGATGCTGTTTGTAGTGCAGCCTGACCATATACTCTTAAGCGCATTATAACCTCGCGTTAAATGCTAACTTTGGGATGGCTGCACGGAAACATGTCGTGTTTGGTGTCAAACATCTTGGAATACTACCCCCCTGCCAGTTCTGGCGGCGGGGGTAGCATTCCACCCTTCTAGAGGGAGAGACATGTACACCCCGGCCTGCCCTGTAACTTCTTTCCAAGCCCTGGCATCACAAAATGGATGCCGCTGCCACAGACACGAGTCTGGCCTCCTGCTGCTGACTGAAACTCCGGCAGGGGAGGCCTGGACAATAGGTTTCTCTTCCAGGGGATCCTCATCAAAGTCATAAGCACATGAATATTCCCGCCCATGCGCGGGACCCCGGAAACACATTACATATATGTGAAAACCATATATGTAGCTCTATATATATATATCCATATATATATAAAAAAACACACAATGTAGCCTCCCATAAACATGCTGAGCAATGTTGCAAGGAATTCTCTTGCACATAAACATATTCCAATAATGCAGGGAGAAATAAACTTTTGAAAACTGCTTTAATACATAGCAGACAACACAATCCTGCAAGGAATAATGAAGAAAACATTGCTAGCACATAGGCTGCATTGTGGAAACATTAGTGTAGAAAGCTGAAAGGCTAACCCACATAAACACTCAGATAAACTGGCACCGTGCCTTTAAGGCAGCCATGACCCCTAGCTTCCCATCATGCCTCAGGGGTGACAGTTAGGTCAGTTGTTCTTTCCGGCTCCTTCTGTCAGGACCCTGGTTACTTCAGCTCTACCTCTTTTTCTGATTTTCTGTCAGAAAACTCTTCAATTTTTGATAAAAGCTCTTACTTCGACATCTTTTGGTGTTAAAGTATTTTCTCTACTGTTTTTTTTAGAGAGTTGAGCATTATTTTATAACAGAATGCCCTCTCTTTTGACTCTTGTCCTTCCTGTGGCAAGAAGAAGGCCAAATCAGACTTCCACCCTGTCTGTATTCTATGCCTTCCTTCTGAGCATAATCCTAAAACCTGCCAGCATTGCAAGCTGCTGTCCAACAGAACTTTAAAGGACAGAGAAAGGATTCGTCTCCATGGATTAGCTGAGAAGAGAAAATCACCTTCTAAAGACAAGACTCCGATGAAGAAGAGGAAAGAGAGCTTATCTACAAGTAAGATTCCAGTATGCTCTCCATCGGCGTCGTGCTCGGCGCCTCAATTCCCTTCATCGGCAGCAAAAACGTCAACGAGAAGACCATCGACGGCGGGCTCGCCGTCGAGAGAACACCGGTCATCGTCGAAGAAAGGTACGTCGAATCCTCCGCCGTCGTCAACCGGGCGACGATCGGCGTCGGAGTCGCTCTCCGTTGGTGCGGGCTCGCCCAGCGTCGAGAGACAGATCGCCGTCGATGCGGCGTTCGACATCGAGACAGGCTCCGCTGTCGCAGGGTCTCCAGCGTTCTGCGTCGAAGCAAGTATCTCAGTCGACGTCACCCAGACGACAGTCGACGTCGAGACACACCTCGTCACCTGAGGATAGACACTCATCGCCTCCGCCGTCGTCTAGGCGGCGTTCGACGTCGAAGGCAAGATCCTCTCCGACGGCGAGGTATTCGGCGTCAAGACCAAGGGTAAAATATACCAGACGCCGTTCGACGTCGAGACGGCGGTCTCCGTCGACGGCGAGAAGGTCAGCGCCGAGAGAAAGATCGACGTTGAGACGGCGGTCTCCGTCGACGGCGAGAAGGTCAGCGCCGAGAGAAAGATCGACGTCGAGAAGGTTTTCTCCGTCTACCCGTTCATCGTTGAGGTCTCCACGCTCAACGTCGAAGGCGAGGTCTAGGCACACTGAGAGGTCGACGTCGAAGAGAAATTCACCAGTGATGGTGACACAGAGCAGGTCGACGTCGAGACACACCCCATCGACGTCACATCGCTCATCCAGACGCCGATCACGCTCCAGAAGCCGCAGAGAGTCCTCTCACTCCGTCCGGAGCTCACCCCAGACGGTTGCGTCATCACGCAGTGCTTCTGTTCACTCACAGGAGCCTACAAAAGCACCGCCAGGAGGTTCTCCAAGGAGACATCACTCTCCTTCCATCCATCTCTCTCCCAGATGGCTTCAACCACTTCATCATTGGCAGACGGGGTCCACAGGTCACGCTCAACGACCTACTCCAGTCCGCAGCACAGATCACCATTACAGCGTCTTGTGCAGGAAGTGGACAAATCACCCACCACTCGGGCCAGTGAACACCGAGGCAGATCCCCTGAACGCAGGTCGTCTCAGGGACATCGCAAGAGGCGGCGTACACCATCTTGGTCTTCCTCTTCGACACATTCATCCAAAAGGGATTACTCACCTACCCTGACGGATAGTCCTCCCTCGAGTGTCGCCTATTGATGATGTGAACACTTTCCATGATGTTCTCAACAGAGGGGCTCAGAAGCTGGGCATCACCATGTCAGCTCCTCAGACAACCAAGTCCATCATTTTTGAGACTCTCCACCAAAGGTCTGCGACTAGACCATTACTTCCTTTGGTCCCAGGCATCATCGAGCCGGTAATGGATCTCTTCCTTACACCAGCATCGACTAAAGCAGCTCCAGCTCGGATTATTAAAAAATACAAGCCAGCTGCATCGGATCCACTTTTCCTTAGATCAGATCCACCTCCGGACTCTGTTATAATTGCAGCAGCGAAAAAGACGCATGCGGTTGCATCTTCCTCCTCCGCTCCTCCGGATAAAGAGAGTAGAGCACAAGACTCTTGGGGACGGAAGGCCGGATAAAGAGAGTAGAGCACAAGACTCTTGGGGACGGAAGGCTTGTGGTTCTGCAGCGTCTTCTCTGCAAGTGTCCAACGCTGCGGCTCTGCTTGGTCGTTATGACAGATCATTATGGGACTCACTGGAGCGCTTCAAGGACAGGCTCCCAAAGGAGGATCAGCAGGACTTTTCTGAAATCCTTCACGAAGGTGCTCTGGTTGCTAATCAGGTAATCAGCACTGCAGCAGATGGTGCGTCCCTGGTGGCTCACTCGTATGCACATGGCATCTGTGCACGACGATCTTCCTGGCTGCGCCTAACAGCGTTAAAACCAGAAGCACAACAACGCATCCTGAATCTCCCTTTTTCTGGCACTTCACTGTTTGGTGCTCACACAGACGAAGAAATGGCGAGGATGAAGGCCGAGTTGGACACCTTAAAGGCGGTGGGCCTAGAAAAGAAAAAGGAGTTTAGGAAGAGGTACCGGACCTACAATCGGAAAAGTTACCAGCAGAGGGTTCAAACCCTCAATGGTCACAAAACAAACAGGGCAAATCCTAGTATCAAGGCCGCCGTTCCTCGAGAGGAAGAGGAGGACATCAACAGCAGTCCTCCTCTACATCAAAAACTCCAGGGAAGCAATGAGTCTCTGCTTCCTCTAGCACCGTTGCACACTCCAGTGGGAGGAAGTATCTCAAGTTACATTCAAGAGTGGCGCAACATAACCAAAGATCAGTGGGTGCTAAATATACTAAAAAATGGGTACACACTACGTTTTGGACGTCCCCAAGAGACATTCCTCCTGTGAAATCTCGTCATCTACATATAGACCTCCTGCGTCAGGAAGTGTTGACCCTTCTAAAAAAACAAGCAATAGAAGAGGTCCCTCAAGCGCAGAGAGGAAAGGGAGTGTACTCACGATACTTCCTTGTTCAGAAAAAAGATCAACCGAACAAGTTCAGACCAATTCTGGACCTACGGCCTCTGAACAAGTCCATCAAAAAGGAAAAGTTTCGGATGTTGGCGCTCCACCAAATATTTCCACATCTAAGGAAAGGCGATTGGATGTGTTCGGTGGATCTACAAGATGCGTATTTTCACATCCCAATCACAGCACGACATCGCAAGTTCTTGCGATTCATGGTGGGAACAAGACATTACCAGTTCAAAGTCTTACCCTTCGGCCTAAAATCAGCTCCGAGGGTATTCACCAAATGCATGGCAGTGGTAGCGGCAGCATTACATCGCCAAGGCCTGTTCGTATATCCATACCTGGACGACTGGCTGCTGAAGGGATCCTCTCCTCAAATGGTGCAGGAACACCTTCGCACCCGCCTAGATCTCCTTCAGCGCTTAGGCCTGCATGTCAACCTGGACAAGTCGATCCTTCACCCAACTCAATCACTCCACTATCTGGGCGCCAACCTCAACTCCGACCTCGGAAAAGTGTTTCCTTCGGAGGAGAGATTGTCATCAATGAAAGACAAGGGCAACATCATCCTTCAGGCTTATCAGCCATCAGTAAGACAGGTGGCTTCTCTACTGGGGTCTTTGGCCTCGTGCATTTTTCTCATACCCAACGCCAGATTGAGGATGAGACCGTTACAACAAGATCTCGAGGACAAATGGAATCAATCCTCGGGTCAGTGGAACGACCAGATTGTCCTCTCTCCTGCAGCAAAGAAGTCCATTCTCTGGTGGCTGCAACCACAGAACCTACTGGTGGGAGTTCCTTTTCATCAACCTCTGCCAGAACAATCTCTGATCACGGATGCTTCACTTCAGGGCTGGGGAGCGCATCTGGGTTATCTGCAAACTCCGGGCAGATGGACCAGCAGAGAACAGACATATCACATCAATATGCTGGAACTGCGGGCAGTTCATTTAGCCCTCAAAGCTTTTCAACCATCAATTCAGATCGGATCGATCCTAGTGCAAACGGACAATACAACCACCATGTATTACTTGAACAAACAAGGTGGAACTCGCTCTCGCCCTCTGTCTCTCGAATCCCAGGCAATCTGGCACTGGCTGCTAGCCAGGAACCTATCGATCACGGCAATACATCTGCCGGGAGAGCAGAACGTGCGAGCAGACGCCCTCAGTCGTCACTTCCAAGAGCAAGAAGACTGGGTGCTCAACGACGAAGTGGTGGCATAAATCTTTCATCAATGGGGTCATCCTTCCATCGACCTTTTTGCAGACGATCAAAACAGAAAATGCCACGCCTTCGCATCCAGGTTTTACCGACCAGGAACGAGAGGGAATGCTCTTTTGATAGAGTGGTCAGAGACGTTTGCATACGCCTTTCCACCCCTCCCTCTAATTTCGAAGGTGGTGGCCAAACTTCTGCGATCCAGAATGAGGATGATACTCATAGCACCGGACTGGCCTCGCCAATGGTGGTATCCGGACCTTTTGCAACTCTCGGTTCGCCCTCATCGGAGACTTCCGTGCAGGCCGGACCTTCTCACCAAGATGGGAGGGAAAATTCTGCACCCCAGCCTTCCCTCGCTCAGCTTGACAGCATGGCTCCTGAAGTCCTGCAGTACGGACATTTGAACCTCCCTCAGGACTGCATGGATATTTTAAGGGAGTCAAGGAAGCCTTCCACAAGATCATCATACTCTCTAAAGTGGAAAAGATTTTACTTGTGGTGTATCCGTAATGATTGGAGTCCAATTAACTGGCAAGAGGAGGTAATCTTGCCGTATTTGCTATATTTGGCCAAATCTGGTTTGAAATATTCTTCCATTAAAGTGCATTTGGCGGCGAACATAGCATATCGTAAATCACCTAACCAGCCTTCTTTTTTTCAGCTTCAGGTGGTTAAGGACTTCCTGCAGGGGTTGAAAAAGGTTTACCCTCCTGTTCGACCTCCTTCTCCTCCTTGGGAGTTGAACTTGGTACTGTCTAAAGTGATGGGACCTCCATTTGAACCCATTCATAAGTCTACATTGCAACACCTTTCTTGGAAAGTAGCTTTTCTAGTAGCAATTACATCAGCACGCAGAGTGAGTGAGATACAAGCACTATGTTCTAAAGAACCCTATACGGTCTTCCACCATAATAGGGTGGTTATGCGAACTCACCCTTCCTTCCTACCTAAGGTTGTGTCAGAGTTCCATGTTAATCAGACAATTTCTCTACCCTCTTTCTTTCCCAATCCATCCACACCAGCGGAAAGGTCTCTTCATTCGCTAGACCTCAGGAGGGTTCTCAAATTCTATTTGGATGCCACGAAATCCATTAGAAAAGCAGATCAATTGTTTATAAACTATGGTTCTGTTAGAAAAGGCTTCCCAACTTCTAAAAGATCCATTTCAAGATGGATAGTATCTTGTATAAAGTTGGCATACCAGATTGCAAATAAGCCTCTGTTTGTCTCCCCTAAAGCTCATTCTACTAGGGGTAAGGCTGCTACGATTGCATTCTTACATAATGTACCGATGGCCGAGATTTGCAAGGCGGAAACTTGGAAATCGGTCCATACGTTTACCAGACATTACTGTCTGGATTCTGACTCCAGAGCAGATACACAAGTGGGCCAGGCCTCCTTGAGGAATCTGTTCCAATGCTAACCTATTGGAGTCTGTATAGGCCTTATGGCATTTATGTATCTTGATGGTACTCTGTTTACTTGCCCGCAGGATGAGGGGATGGGCTTGCTATTCTATTCATGTGCTTATGACTATTGATGAGGATCCCCGGAAGAGAAGGATTAGTTACTTACCTGTAATCCTAGTTCTCTTCCAGGGGTATCCTCATCAAAGTCATAAGCAACCCACCCGCCTCCCGGGCAAGTGAACATGATTCATACATCTCTTTGAAAAAGGTCTGCGGATATCCGCAAAGAACAACTGACCTAACTGTCACCCCTGAGGCATGATGGGAAGCTAGGGGTCATGGCTGCCTTAAAGGCACGGTGCCAGTTTATCTGAGTGTTTATGTGGGTTAGCTTTTCAGCTTTCTACACTAATGTTTCCACAATGCAGCCTATGTGCTGGCAATGTTTTCTTCATTATTCCTTGCAGGATTGTGTTGTCTGCTATGTATTAAAGCAGTTTTCAAAAGTTTATTTCTCCCTGCGTTATTGGAATATGTTTATGTGCAAGAGAATTCCTTGCAGGATTGCTCAGCATGTTTATGGGAGGCTACATTGTGTGTTTTTTATATATATATGGATATATATATAGAGCTACATATATGGTTTTCACATATATGTAATGTTTCCGGGGTCCCGCGCATGGGTGGGAATATTCATGTGCTTATGACTTTGATGAGGATACCCCTGGAAGAGAACTAGCATTACAGGTAAGTAACTAATCCTTCCTGTCCCAGGGAGGTGTAACCACCTCCCCAGACAGGATAGTGTGTATTGGGGCTGGGCGGGAGCACTCTCTGGTGCTTTGAAGTCCTGCACTGGGGGCACACTTGGTGTCCCTGTGCATACCCCAGTTCAAACCGGCTCAGGGTCTTCCAGCCCCTGCTCTGGCGCGAAACTGGACAAAGGGAAAGGGGTGTAACCACCCCTCTGCCCTGACCCTCCCATAGGTGGGTCCCCAGAGTATGTCCAACCCCCTAACTTGGTATAAGTATGGGACCCCAGTCCTTAGGACTTTAGATTTACCTGGACGAAACTCTGACACAGAATCCTGGACCTTCGACGCTCTACTTCAAGATTAGAGGACTGAAGAATCTCCCTTGGGGTCAAGGAGTGACTCCCCTGCTTGGCAGGCACCAAAGAAGCAATTGTCCGGTCTGCATCGCTGAAGCTCCCGCCGGACGCCGAAGTCTTTGCATCACCAGAGGTGGATTTCCAGACTTCCCCGAGGCTGCCCTGAGTCCCCAGCAAAGCTGAGGCCCGTTGCTGTCGTGGGTAACGTGGAACCGTGTCCCTTGGACACCGATTGCATTTGCAAGTGCATCCTCTTCTGGGCCTCCCACGAAGTTGTGCTTTGGGCTCCGAGTATCCCCAGCCTCCAGCACCGACTGCACCGAAGATCACTGGCCTCCACTCCACGAGTGTCCTGTGAGCCAGCTCCAAGTGCGTCCACTCGAGGCTCCTTCGCGGTCGCTAGTCCGTTGGCTAGTAGGCCCTCCCGAAGGCCAATCTTCTTCTGCTTGGGCTCCCTGGTTGCTCCAGGCGTGCCCTGACTTATCCTTGCTGGGTGAGTCCCTCAGACCTTGCTGGTCTGCACCATCGTCCTTCTTCCATTTCCACGAGACTTGCCGTTGCCAAGGCTTGTTGGGTCCAATCCGGTCGCCGACACCCCTGCAATCGACAGACGTCGTGGGACAGCTCGAATCCAGCTCCTGGTCGTCGTCGACGCCTCCTGGACCTCGTGGCTGAAGAGTCAAGACGACCGTCAACCTACCTGAAGCACTCGACATCGGTGGGCATCTGCTCATCGCCTTCCTGGTCACTGGCTAGTGACCCAGACTCTGTCCCCTCTGCTTTCAGGTTCTTCAGATCTTCGATCCACCTTTGGATCCACCCGAACACTTTCGACTTGGCCGCCAGCAGCACTTTGCAGCAGATCGCCATTGAAAACGACGACGAAACCCGACCCCGAAAGGCACCTATGCACCCGGCTCCCCTGGGTGAGGTAACTCGAGTACTCCGGTGCTCCCGTGGGTATTGACACTAGAACAGCCTAGTTCTAAAAGGGTTTGCTCCAAGTCCTCCTCTAAGTGTCCCTTTTCTTTAAAATTCCAACCGCGACTTTCCCCATAGAAGTCAACGGCGATTCGCGGCTGTGTTCTCACACTGCACGCGTCCCCCGTGGGTCCCCTGTGTCACTACCAAGGGTGGTTCCTTGTGGTCCAAGCACTTCTACAGGCTCTAGGCCCTGTGTCTAGCTCAGTCGTGATTCTTATACCACTTTATTGGTATATGGTTTGGTACGCCCCTAGGGCTCAAACGTGTATTTGTGCTATTACTGTAGATAACTAACTTATAACTTATGTACTTCGAACTCTAGCCTCATAAAGAGACTAGAGGGGTGTGTTTAGCAATAAATACATATATTTTGAATATATACCTGGTGTGGTCCTCTTTCATTTGGTCACTCAAGAGATTATAGACTGGTAAAACAAGCTGCTTTACATTCCTTCAAGACTTAGCCTGAAGGCTGCTCTCCATAGCTACCACTAGGATAGCTTTCAATAAAGGTTGCCTTTAACCTATCTCCAATAAGGGGTTGTTTGGACTGGTGCAAGGTGCCCACTATAATTAGTGGACAGCATATGCCAGGCCAACTTCTCACAACGGCGAGTCCGGGATATTCAGGCTATGATTCCGATCTTTCGGCCTTTTTCCTGGGTTTCGGTACGGATGACCCTGAGGCTGCTGGGCCTCATGGCCTCCTGCATCCTGCTGGTCGATCATGCCAGATGGCATATGCGGGCTCTGCAGTGGGACCTGAAGTTCCAGTGGGCGCAGCACCAGGGCAACCTGTCCGATCACGTCCAGATCTCGGAGGGGACTGCAAAACAGTTGCAGTGGTGGCTCTCGAACCGGCAATGGGTCATGGGCAGATCCCTCTCCTTCCCCAGCCAGAGCACACAGTTGTGACGGACGCGTCCCTTCTGGGATGGGGCGGTCACATGGGAGAGGCGGAGATCAGAGGCCTCTTGTCTCCGGCGGAGTCCCGGCTCCATATCAACCTTCTGGAGCTCCGGGCGATCCGACTTGCACTCAAGGCATTCCTTCCCTCTGTCAAAGGGAAGGTAGTGCAGGTGTTCACAGACAACACCACCGCCATGTGGTATTGCAACAAACAGGGCGGGGTGGGGTCGTGGACCCTATGTCAGGAGGCTCTGCGCCTCTGGACATGGCTGGAACATCAGGGCATATTCCTGATGGTTCAACACCTGGCAGGTTCCCTGAACGCCAGGGCGGACGAACTCAGCCGCAGGTGCATGATGGATCACGAATGGCGTCTTCACTCGGAGGTGGCGCAAGGTCTCTTTCAGCAGTGGGGAGAGCCTTGGTTAGATCTGGCATGGTGCACAGCAAAGGCTGTGGATAACCTTTCTGCCCCTCTTTCAGAGGACCTTTTGTATATACTTTCTTTGGCCTAGCAGGGCTCTGCCCTGGGCACTCTTAAAGGCTATCATGCGGCCATCTCTGCTTTCCTTCGGCTATCAGATCAGCCATCTTTGTTCCGCACGAAAGATTTCCGGGTGGATGATCAACTCTTCATTGGCTACGTAGGTGCCAAGAAAGGTTGGCTGGTCAAAAGCGTACAATCCCAGATGGGTTGTCCTTTGTATTAAAATCTGTTGAGCTTTGGCGAAAAAGGAACCTCCAGTGGGGTTCTGAGCTCATTCAAACAGAGCTACGGCTGCCACCACTCCTCTTGCATGTGGAGTTCCACTCTTTGACATCTGTCAGTCTGCCACGTGGGCATCCTTGCACACGTTCACCAGACATTACTGCCTGGACAGCCAAGTCCGGAGGGACGGCTATTTTGCCCGTTCTGTCCTCCAGGACTTTCTGGTGTGAACTTTGTTCGTAGACCCTCCTCCGGGGTTGATATTGCTTGGATATCTATTCTAAGGTAAGGAGTCTATAACTAACTGTCTCATTCAGATAAACAAGTTACTTACCTTCGGTAACGACGTATCTGTAAGAGACATAGGTTAGTTATAGATTCCTTACCCTCCCCACCCATCCTCCCCGCTCTGCGAATTGACTTATAGGGACAGGGACTCCCTTGCATGGCCCTAGTTTTAGCGCACCAGTGGTCAGTGTCTTGCATGGCTCTTCGCTTCTGGCGGGGAAAGTCGTGTCAGAACTGACGTCAGCGCGCAGGGGCGGCGTCTAAATAGGCACCGCGACATCATCCCGGCGAACACGATGCCGACGACGGATGTGGAGTTGACCGACGCCACCTACCGACATGCAGGGGTACTGCTGAGAAACAATTCTCTGCATCCAATCTGACGCCTGGGGGTAATTATAAGGTAACAAATCTATAACTAACCTATGTCTCTTACAGATACATCGTTACCGAAGGTAAGTAACTTGTTCTACATGAGTAGTCTTTGTTGACTAAGCCTGAAGGCTGCTCTCCACAGCTACCACTTAGAGAGCTTTCTATAGTTTTCTAAGACCACTAAAATCACCATAAGGGTTGTCTGGATTAGTCCAAGGTGCTTCACTTCAATAAGTGTGCACCATATACTAAGCCAGCCTCCTACATCCAACCTTACCATCCAGTCAGAGGGCCTGAGGAGGTCGTGGAGGAGTTGGATGCCCTCCATCTTGAAATGGCGGTGTAAGAGCCATTAGTTGAACTTGCGAAGGTTGATAACCGGTGTTTTTCCGCCATCTGCATTGTTGACCAGAAAGATATTGCTGATGAAACCTTGCAGGTGAGGCACCGAAGGGCAGATGGTACCTTGTGTAGGAGGGAAGAGACCTCTGCGTCTATCAAGGCCGATTTGTTCGCGGAGAATTGAATGGGTCTTGGGGGAATTTTCTTGATAGGGGGAGTTGTAGAACTCTGTGAAACCCCTGAATGGTTTGTAGGACCCATGCATCTGAGGTAATAGAACGCCATGTGCGTGCAAAATCTGCCAATCGACCCCCTACCCTCGGAGAGAAAGAAGGAATAACATTCACCAGATTTGGAAGCTGCATTGAATCCCCTGCCTCAGCCTCTGAATCGTTGGCCTCTGGTCGGGTACAATGTGGCGTAATAGGAGTTATCCTGGTTGGCATTGCTCCTGATGCCTTGACCTTGCAGGTATTGAGAGACTGAACGGCCAGACGAGCGACCCCTGCCTTGCCCGGCCCTGCGGAATACCAGAGGGTAAAAGACCCGCTTGATGGAGGATTGGGCCTTATCCAGTGATGGAAATGTGTTCACAAATATTCCAAGCTCCTTTATAAAGGGCTCTCCGAAGAGACCCCGTTAGGCAACAGCGCCTGCCTCTGAAATCCCCATATCTCCCAGCTTGGGATCTCCCTTGATGAGGAATGAACGCCACCGATTTGCTGACAAAGCACAATTGGCAAGAAAGACAATGGCACATTGAGCCCTGCCAGATAGGATGTCTGGGGAAATACTGGAGCCAGAAGACTTTGCATCCTCTGCATTGTCGAATAGCTTTGTCAACGGGCCCAGAGTGTCATGGAGTTTGTCCTGGCAAGCTCAGCAGGACCTGTTGATGCCTTTTTTTTTTTTAGGATTTTTCATACATTTGGCCAAAAAGATAGCCATAGTAGGGTCAAGTTCAGGGGTGAAGGAAACCTTTTCCCTCCAAAGAGGTGCAAGGGCACTCTCTTTCTCGAGGGGATTGCGAATTCTCGCGCCCACCTTGTCTGCGGGGGCCCATTCCGCAGACCTGGGATGAATGATGTCATCCGGGTGCAGGAGGTCCGACCCAAGGGCTGGGCTGGGCTTGTCAGGGGGAGGCAGTGTGGAAGAGGCGAGCCAGGGGCATGATGTTCCTTGGTCATCGTCAGTAACATCCTGAGGGTCGTCTGGGTCTGGGGAAATGGGGAAGGGGGTTCAAAACTGGGGCCAGGGGATTCACTTGGGGCCGCAGGAGCAGGGCCCTGATTCACAAAGGCCTGCCTTAGGCGTTCAAAAGCGCTGTGGTCCACCCCTTCTTGGCCGGAACGCTTAGCTGGTTCTCATATGGGGCAGAGGCTGGGGCAGGGCCCAGGGGTTCAGTAGCCTGAGGGGCTGCGTTTGCCATCTTTGGCCATGCAAGCGCGATCTGCTGAGAGAGGCGTTGCTCCATGGGAGCCATAGCCTCAGCCACTGCCCGGTAGGGAGAGGGGTCTACCGCCTCATAGAAGTCATCATCAAAGGGCAGGTATTCAAGAGGGTCCCCATCCCCCTGTGTATCATCAAAAACCTCCATTAATGGCAAAAATGCCTGCTGCACTAGAGGTGAAATGCAATCAGAGCTGTGCAGTGCAGACACTGCAGGGATAGAGCTGGGGGAGAGTCAACAATTTAGGGTGGGCAGAGCCTCAGTGCAGTGCATCTGATCCCAGAAACACCACTCCCCTTGTGCCAGAAATGGTATAGGGGGAGAAAACGCCTGGGAGAAGGTGTCCCTAATAAACAGCGCTAAGCCTGAGCAGGCTAAGAAAAAAATCCCCACACTGGGCTTACAATGCGCTGAGAAGGCCGATCGGGCCAATAATGAGCTGGGAAGGTCGATCAGGCCAATGTGAAGTGCGGGGGAATACACAACTCCCCCTCCCTCCACCCCCAACTTTAAAGCGTCACACGTTGGAAAGCGGAAGATACAGACCTTTAATGGACGTAGATATTGTGATCTGCAGGCCTGCAACGGGCTACAGACCCCAACTACCCAGGGCATTACTCTCCAGACGAGAAAAGGCTCCAGACTGCGACACGCCATCGCAGACCCGAGCTGAGGGAATGAGACTTGCGCGTCAAAGGGAGCACCGAGGACAGGCGCCACCTACCGGGCGTAGCTACGGACCGCAGAGCCGCACCACGCACACAGCCGCGAAGGGAGCGCAGAGTGGCCCAGTGGCACATTACGCTGTTGAGAAAAAGACAAATGAGCAAAATACCTTTTGAACAATACAGCGGTAATGGCAGCGATAATAACAAGAACCTGAATGCAACACAGTATAACCAAATACACCCAGAAAGCACTGAGGTAAGGAGAAAGCACTTTACTCATGTGTTTGAACTGTAATGTTGTTCCTAAGGTCTCATAGGAATAGTAGTTTTTTGTTTTATCTTGTTAAAATGGCTGCTACTTGATTAAAGTGAAGAGAATATGCATAATCCTCGCCTCCGGTCCTGACATAGCAATAAACAATGGTGCATGGATAGAATTCTATTTGTAATATCTGAAAGAGACACGTTAGTGACAGATTCCTTACCTTAGAATATCCCCAGGCGTCAGACTGGATCCGGAAAGTTTTTGCCTAGCAGTACCCTTGCGCGTCGGTAGGCGGCGTCGTGCGGCTCCGCGTCCGTCGTCGGCGTCGTGATCGCCGGGATGACGTCGCGTGCAGTACTTAGACGCCGCCCCTGCGCGCTGACGTCAGTTCTTCTTCTTTTTCCGCGCCAGTAAGCGCAGATCCGGGAAGAGCAGTGCCCTAGTCAATTTTTGACTACATTTTTGGTGAATTTTTTCACTGTTTCTTTTCGAGTCTTCTCGACTCCTAGGTGTCGGTAGGGATGCCCGGCTTCAAGCCATGCGGTGCCTGTGGTCGAATGATGTCGATCACAGACCCGCACTTAGTGTCTCTACTGCCTCGGCCGCGACCACGACACGAAGTCGTGCCCTGACTGCCGGAAACTTCACCCGAAGGCTTTGCGAGAGCAGTCTCGAAAGCTCCTGGAGGTCCGGCAGTCGGCTCCGCGCCGCACCAAGCCCCGGTCCCGTGATAGGTCGAGGGGCCGGTCGCGGAGCCCCCGCCAGTCGTCGGAGTCCAAGTATTCGCGCTCCTCGGATAAGTCGAAGCACAAGAAGTCTAAGAAGCACCATCGCTCTAAGACTTCGCCTCGCCGGTCTCGCGACTCGGCTGAGGCCCCTATCTGAAAGAGACACGTTAGTGACAGATTCCTTACCTTAGAATATCCCCAGGCGTCAGGCTGGATCCGGAAAGTTTTACGTAGCAGTACCCTTGCGCGTCGGTAGGCGGCGTCGTGCGGCTCCGCGTCCGTCGTGATCGCCGGGATGACGTCGCGGGCAGTACTTAGGCGCCGCCCCTGCGCGCTGACGTCAGTTCTTCTTTTTCCGCGCCAGCAAGCGCAGATCCGGGAAGAGCAGTGCCCTGGTCAATTTTTGACCATACTTTTTGGTGATTTTTTCACTGTTTTTTCCAACTTAAAGGTGTCGTAGGGATGCCCGGCTTCAAGCGATGCGGCGCCTGTGCGCGGATGATGTCCGTCACCGACCCGCATTGGGAGTGTCTCTTCTGCCTCGGCCGAGGCCACGACACCGAGTCTTGTCCCGAATGCCAGGCCCTCAACCCGAAAGCTTTGCGAGAGCGGTCTCGAAAGCTCCTCGAGGCCCGGCATTCGGCTCCACGGAGGCCCCGGTCGCGTGAGAGGTCCAGGGGTCGCTCGCGGAGTGCACACCGGTCGTCGGCGTCGAAGTCTTCTTCGTCCGGTAAGTCTAAGCACAAGAAGTCCAAGAAGCATCGTCGCTCTCGGACTTCGCCTCGCCGGTCTCGCGACTCGGCTGAGGCCCCTCCCGGCACCGTCCCCGCCCCGCGGCCCCGGACTTGCCTGTGGAGTCGCCCCCGCCATACCCGCCCTTCCCGGGTTCGGGGGCGGATCCGGCCAAGGTACAGGAGTTCCTGTCGGCCATGGCCCGCCTCTTCGGGCCTTCAGGCCCCTCCGGTGCGCCTTCGGGCCCCGCGGGCCCTGATGGGGTTGCTCCGGCGTCGCCGACGGCTCCGGCCCCGGCGTCGCCCGTGCCTCCAGCCTCGATCCCGGCTCCGGCTTCGGCCCCGGCTCCACAACCCCCATCGACGCCGGTCGACCTCACGACACCTCCGCCGGCGCCGATGTCTCCGGTGCCGTTCTCGACGCCGCCCTGGGCTCCGGGCGGCGTCGTCCCCCAGTTCCTTCCGGCTCCGGACATGGACCCGGAGCGACGTCGCTCGACGCCGGCTCCGGCGCCGATGGGACCTTGGGTCCCAACTGTCCCTCCTCCTCCTTATTTTGAACCTGAGGAGGACCAGTTGGACTGGGAGGGGTCTGATGACCCTCTGACGCGCAACTGTCAGTATGATGAGGACTGGACAGAGAGTCTAGGGGAGGCCAGTGGTCTGGATACTTCCCCTGACACTGGCATGCTGTCTCCTCCCGTGGCTACGGAGGAGGGGGCCAATTTTGGTACGGTGTTGCGTAGGGCTGCTGGGGCCTTACGTCTCCAGCTCCCTACTTTGACGGTCAAGCCTAACATCTTGACAGAGGTGCTTCAGCCGGCAGCCTCCTCTGCGGAGACTGTGCTGCCGTTTAACGACGCCCTCACTGACGTTCTTTTGGGCGCCTGGTCCAAGCCCAACACAGGGGCTCCTGTGGATCGGAACGTGTCACGACGCCATCGCCCTGCTCCGGGCGACCCCCTGTTTCTTTCTGTCCACCCCACTCCTGAGAGCTTGGTTGTCCAAGCCTCCGCTTCCCAAACCGCCTTCCCTACCGCTCCTCCGGATAGGGAATCCAAACGCCTGGATCAGTTTGGGAAGAAAGGTTTTTCTTCCTCCAGTGCTGGCTTGCGGTCCGTTAACACCGCTTGTCTTTTGGGCGGATGTTTTGCCCCAGTGCCCTGAGGAGGTCCAGGCACTGCTTTCCCGCGCCATTGCGGAAGGAAGGGATGCGGCCAAATACACTATCCGTTGTGGCCTTGACACCGCCGACTCGCTGGGCAGGTCGATTGCAACGCCGGTGGTGCTCCGACGCCACGCCTGGCTGAGAACCACTGGTTTTTCAGGGGATGTCCAGAATACTCTCATGGACATGCCCTTTGATGGAGTCGGTCTTTTTGGGTCCAAAGCAGACCATGCGTTGGAGCGCTTTAAGGACTCACGGGCTACTGCCAAGTCCCTGGGCCTTTCTGCTACACGCCCTCCGCTGACTTCTGCTTTTCGCCCCTATCGTGGCCACGGTAGGGCGCCCCTTCACGTCAGCAGCCCAGCCACCGGCCCGCGCAGCAGGCGTCTTCGTGTGGCCGAGGACGTGGATTCCGCCGTGGCGGATCGGGCAACCAGCGTGCGGGTCAGGCCACCACCTCCAACCCGTCCGCGGCCTCCAAGCCCTCCTGATCCCTCCTTTCAGGTGCACGGCACGCCAGTAGGGGGCAGGGTCCGCCATCACCTTCCCCACTGGCGCACCATCACCTCGGACAGGTGGGTCTTGGACATTGTCCGAAGGGGCTACTCCCTCCCCTTCGAGACCACCCCCCAGCCATGCCACCTCAATTCCACCGCATGTCAGGGGATCACTTGGTGCTTCTACAGAAGGAAGTCACGGCCCTCTTGACCAAGAGGGCCATCGAGCATGTTCCGACCCCAGAAGTAGGGCGTGGTTGCTACTCCCACTACTTTCTGGTGCCCAAAAGGACAAGGAGGACATGCGTCCTATCTTGGACCTCCGGAACGTCAATCGCTTCCTCCGGAAGGAGAAGTTCAAGATGCTCACCCTAGCTCAGATCTTGACTGCCCTCGACCCTGGAGACTGGTTGGTAGCGTTGGACTTGCAGGACGCGTATTTCCACATCCCCGTCCTGCCGGCCCACCGGCGTTACCTTCGGTTCACGGTAGGCCCCGAGCATTTTCAGTTCACCGTGCTCCCCTTTGGCCTTACCAGTGCCCCTCGGGTGTTCACGAAAGTGTTGGCGGTGGTCGCAGCTCATCTGCGCCGGGCAGGGGTTTCAGTCTTCCCCTACCTCGACGACTGGCTGCTGAAGGCGGGCTCGTCCCAGGCAGTCGTCTCCCACCTCCAGACTACGGCCGAACTCCTGCACTCGCTGGGGTTCTCCATCAATGTGCCGAAGTCGCATCTGATTCCTTCTCCACAGCTCCTTTTCATCGGCGCAGTTCTGGACACGACGCAGTTTCGGGCCTATCCTCCCGAACGGCGAGTCCGGGATATTCAGGCTATGATTCCGATCTTTCGGCCTTTATCCTGGGTTTCGGTACGGATGACCCTGAGGCTGCTGGGCCTCATGGCCTCCTGCATCCTGCTGGTCAATCATGCCAGATGGCATATGCGGGCTCTGCAGTGGGACCTGAAGTTCCAGTGGGCGCAGCACCAGGGCAACCTGTCCGATCACGTCCAGATCTCGGAGGGGACTGCAAAACAGTTGCAGTGGTGGCTCTCGAACCGGCAATGGGTCATGGGCAGATCCCTCTCCCTTCCCCAGCCAGAGCATACAGTTGTGACGGACGCGTACCTTCTGGGATGGGGCGGTCACATGGGAGAGGCGGAGATCAGAGGCCTCTGGTCTCCGGCGGAGTCCCGGCTCCATATCAACTTTCTGGAGCTCCGGGCGATCCGGCTTGCACTCAAGGCATTCCTTCCCTCTGTCAAAGGGAAGGTAGTGCAGGTGTTCACAGACAACACCACCGCCATGTGGTACTGCAACAAACAGGGCGGGGTGGGGTCTTGGACCCTTTGTCAGGAGGCTCTGCGCCTCTGGACATGGCTGGAACATCAGGGCATGTTCCTGATGGTTCAACACCTGGCAGGTTCCCTGAACGCCAGGGCGGACGAACTCCAGCCGCAGGTGCATGATGGATCACGAATGGCGTCTTCACTCGGAGGTGGCGCAAGGACTCTTTCTACAGTGGGGAGAGCCTTGGTTAGATCTATTCGCCACCGAAGAGAACGCGCAATGTCATCAGTTCTGCGCGTTGGAATTTCCAAGGCGGCACTCGCTCGGCGACGCTTTTCGTCACGAGTGGAGTTGCGGTCTCTTGTACGCCTTTCCGCCTATACCACTTCTACCCAGAGTGTTGAAGAAGATTCGGCACGACCGGGCCCAAGTCATTCTTGTGGCTCCGGACTGGGCTCGAAGAGTTTGGTATCCCGAGCTACTCAATATGAGCATAGATCCCCCGATCCGTCTGCCTCTTCGGGAGGATCTTCTGTCGCAGCAGCAGGGGACGGTCCTCCACCCGAACCTGTCCAGTCTACACCTGCTTGCGTGGAGATTGAGCGGCGGCAGTTGATTCCTTTCGACTTGCCTCCCGAAGTTTGTGATATAATTCTGGCAGCCAGGCGTCCCTCCACTAAGGTGGTATACGCCTGCCGGTGGAACAAATTTGTGGCATGGTGCGCAGCAAAGGCTGTGAATCCCCTTTCTGCCCCTCTTTCTGAGGTCCTTCTGTTCCTTCTCTCTCTGGCCCAACAGGGTTCTGCCCTGGGTACCATCAAGGGTTATCTTTGTGCTATCTCGGCCTTCCTCAGGCTCCCTGATCAGCCCTCCCTTTTCAAGTCCCCTGTTGTTAACAGGTTCTTAAAAGGCATTACTCACCTCTTCCCTCCTGTTCCGTTTGTAATGCCTCAGTGGGACTTGAACTTGGTTCTTACCTTTTAATGTGCGCTCCCTTTGAGCCTCTGCATAACTGTCCTCTTCGTCTTCTGACTCTGAAGACAGCCTTTCTGGTGGCCATCACCTCCGCTCGGCGGGTGAGTGAGCTCCAGGCTCTATCTTGCAAACCTCCCTTTCTGTCTGTTCATCCAGACAAGGTTGTTCTTCGGATGCGTCCGTCCTTCTTGCCAAAGGTGGTTACTGCTTTCCACATTGGGCAGACCATCACTTTGCCCACCTTCTTTCCGCCTCCGCATCCTTCCAGAGAGGAAGAGAGGCTCCACCGTCTGGACCCAAAACGTGCGCTCTCCTTCTACATCGACCGCACACATCACTTCCGGGTGGATGACCAGCTCTTTGTTGGCTACGTGGGCGCCAAAAAAGGTCGGGCGGTGCACAAAAGGACCATCTCCCGCTGGGTTACCTTGTGCATCAAGACCTGCTATTCTTTGGCCAAGAAGGAGCCTCCTGTTGGGCTGCGTGCCCATTCCACCAGGGCAACGGCTGCTACCACGGCCTTGGGCCGCGGTGTTCCGCTGCCGGTTATCTGTCAGGCAGCTACGTGGGCCTCGCTGCACACGTTTACAAAGCATTACTGCCTTGACAGTCAGGTCCGGAGGGACGGCTTCTTTGGCCGTTCTCTCCTCCAGGACTTCCTTGTCTGATCTTTGTTCGCAGACCCACCACCGGGGTTGGTATTGCTGGGGTATCTATTCTAAGGTAAGGAATCTGTCACTAACGTGTCTCTTTCAGATGCACAAGTTACTAACTTGTGTAACGATATATCTGTAAGAGACAGTAGTTAGTGACAGATTCCTTACCGCCCACCCATCCTCCCCGTTCTGCGAACTGATTTCTAGGGTTAAGGACATCCCTTTCAGGGCCCTAGTATTTTTCAGACACCTGTGTCAGCTTCTTGCATGGCTCTGCGTTCCTGGCGCGGAAAGTCGTGTACAGAACTGACGTCAGCGCGCAGGGGCGGCGCCTAAGTACTGCCCGCGACGTCATCCCGGCGATCACGACGCCGACGACGGACGCGGAGCCGCACGACGCCGCCTACCGACGCGCAAGGGTACTGCTACGCAAAACTTTCCGGATCCAGCCTGACGCCTGGGGATATTCTAAGGTAAGGAATCTGTCACTAACTACTGTCTCTTACAGATATATCGTTACACAAGTTAGTAACTTGTGCGTCGGCACCGTCCCCGCCCCCACGGCTCCGGATGTGCCTGTGGCGCCGCCCCCGCCTTACCCGTCCTTCCCGGGTTCGGGGGCGACTCCGGCCGAGATACAGGAATTCCTGTCGGCCATGGCCCGCCTCTTCGGGCCTCAAGGTCCCTCCGGTGCGCCTTCGGGCCCCGCGGGCCCTGATGGGGTTGTCCGGCGTCGCCGACGACTCCGGTCCCTGCATCGCCTGTCCCACCAGCCTTGATCCCGGCCTCGATCCCGGCTCCTGTGGTACCGCAACCCCGATCGACGCCGGTTGACCTAACCACGCCGGCGCCGATGTCCCCGGTGCCGTTCCCGACGCCGCCCGGGGCTCCGGGCGGCGTCGTTCCCCGGTTCTCTCTGGTTCCAGACATGGAGCCGGACCGACGTCGCTCGACGCCGATGAGACCTTGGGTCCCAGATGTCCCTCCTCCATATTTTGAACCAGAGGAGGACCAGGAGAGCTGGGAGGGGTCGGAAGACCCTCTCACACAACAGTGTGAGTATGATCAGGACTGGGCAGAGGAACTTGGGGATGCCAGTGGTCTAGACACTTCCCCTGCCACTGGCATGCTGTCTCCTCCCGTGGCTACGGAGGAGGGAGCAAATTTCGCAACGGTGTTGCGTAGAGCAGCTGGAGCCTTGCACCTCCAATTGCCTACTGTGGCTGTCAGGACTAATCTCCTGACCGAAGTGCTTCAGCCGGCAGCTTCCTCTTCGGAGACTGTGCTGCCGTTTAATTATGCACTATCTGACGTTCTTTTGGGCACCTGGTCCAAGCCCACCACAGGGGCTCCTGTGGATAGGAACGTGGCCCGACGCCATCGCCCTGCTCCGGGCGACCCCTTGTTCCTCTCTCAACATCCCACCCCCGAGAGCTTCGTTGTCCAAGCCTCTGCCTCCCAAACCGCCTTCCCTACCGCCCCTCCGGATAGGGAATCCAAACGCCTGGACCAATTTGGGAAGAAGGCTTTTTCTTCCTCCAGTGCTGGCTTGCAGTCCGTCAACACCGCTTGCCTTTTGGGCCGATATACCCACTCCCTGTGGGATTCGGTGGCGACTGTTTTGCCACAGTGTTCTGAGGAGGTCCAGACACTGCTTACCCGCGCCATTGCGGAAGGTAGAGATGCGGCTAAATACACCATACGTTGTGGCCTTGATACCGCCGACTCGCTGGGCAGACCGCTTGCAACGACGGTGGCGCTGCGTCGCCACGCCTGTCTGAGAACAACTGGTTTCTCGGGTGATGTCCAGAATACACTCATGGACATGCCCTTTGATGGAGTCGGTCTTTTTGGTTCCAAAGCAGACCATGCGCTGGAGCGTTTTAAGGACTCACGGGCTACTGCCAAGTCCCTGTGCCTTTCTGTTGTGCGCCCTCCGCTAACCTCTGCTTTTCGCCCCTTTCGTGGCCACGGAAGGGGCTCCCAGTCACATCCGCAGACCAGCCACCGGCCCGCGCAGCAAGCGTCTTCGCGTGGCCGGGGACGTGGCTACCGCCGTGGCGGTTCGGGCAACCAGCGTGCGGGTCAGGCCACCACCTCCGCCCCGTCCGCCGCCTCCAAGCCCTCCTAGTCCCTCCTTTCAGGTGCACAGCATGCCAGTAGGGGGCCGGGTCCGCCATCACCTTCACCACTGGCGTGCCATCACCTCGGACAGGTGGGTCTTGGACATTGTCCGAAGGGCTACTCCCTCCCCTTCGAGACCACCCCCCCAGCCATGCCACCTCAATTCCACCGCATGTCAGGGGATCACTTGGTGCTTCTGCAGAAGGAAGTCACGGCCCTCTTGGCCAAGAGGGCCATCGAGCATGGTCCGACCCCAGAAGTAGGACGTGGTTGCTACTCCCACTACTTTCTGGTGCCCAAAAAGGACAAGGAGGACATGCGTCCTATCTTGGACCTCCGGAACGTCAATCGCTTCCTCCGGAAGGAGAAGTTCAAGATGCTCACCCTAGCTCAGGTCTTGACCGCCCTCGACCCTGGAGACTGGTTGGTAGCGTTGGACTTGCAGGACGCTTATTTTCACATCCCCGTCCTGCCGGCCCACTGGCGTTACCTTCGGTTCACGGTAGGCCTCGAGCATTTTCAGTTCACCGTGCTCCCCTTTGGCCTTACAAGTGCCCCTCGGGTGTTCACGAAAGTGATGGCGGTGGTCGCAGCTCATCTGCGCCGGGCAGGGGTTCCAGTCTTCCCCTACCTAGACGACTGGCTGCTGAAGGCGGGCTCGTCCCAGGCAGTCGTCTCCCACCTCCAGACTACGGCCGAACTCCTGCACTCGCTGGGGTTCTCCATCAATGTGCCGAAGTCGCATCTGATTCCTTCTCCACAGCTCCTTTTCATCGGAGCAGTTCTGGACACGACGCAGTTTCGGGCCTATCCTCCCGAACGGCGAGTCCGGGATATTCAGGCTATGATTCCGATCTTTCAGCCTTTATCCTGGGTTTCGGTACGGATGACCCTGAGGCTGCTGGGCCTCATGGCCTCCTGCATCCTGCTGGTCGATCATGCCAGATGGCATATGCGGGCTCTGCAGTGGGACCTGAAGTTCCAGTGGGCGCAGCACCAGGGCAATCTGTCCGATCACGTTCAGATCTCGGAGGGGACTGCAAGACAGTTGCAGTGGTGGCTCTCGAACCGGCAATGGGTCATGGGCAGATCACTCTCCCTTCCCCAGCCAGAGCACACAGTTGTGACGGACGCGTCCCTTCTGGGATGGGGCGGTCACATGGGAAAGGCGGAGATCAGAGGCCTCTGGTCTCCGGCGGAGTCCCGGCTCCATATCAACCTTCTGGAGCTCCGGGCGATCCGACTTGCACTCAAGGCATTCCTTCCCTCTGTCAAAGGGAAGGTAGTGCAGGTGTTCACAGACAACACCACCGCCATGTGGTACTGCAACAAACAAGGCGGGGTGGGGTCATGGACCCTATGTCAGGAGGCTCTGCGCCTCTGGACATGGCTGGAACATCAGGGCATTTTCCTGATGGTTCAACACCTGGCAGGTTCCCTGAACGCCAGGGCGGACGAACTCAGCCGCAGGTGCATGATGGATCACGAATGGCGTCTTCACTCGGAAGTGGCGCAAGGACTCTTTCTACAGTGGGAAGAGCCTTGGTTAGATCTATTCGCCACCGAAGAGAACGCGCAATGTCATCAGTTCTGCACGTTGGAATTTTCAAGGCAGCACTCGCTCGGCGACGCTTTTCGTCGCGAGTGGCGTTGCGGTCTGTTGTACGCTTTTCCGCCTATACCACTTCTACCCAGAGTGTTGAAGAAGATTCGGCGCGACCGGGCCCAAGTCATCCTTGTGGCTCCGGACTGGGCTCGAAGAGTTTGGTATCCCGAGCTACTCAGTATGAGCGTCGATCCCCCGATCCGTCTGCCTCTTCGGGAGGATCTTCTGTCGCAGCAGCAGGGGACGGTCCTCCACCCGAACCTGTCCAGCCTCCACCTGCTTGCGTGGAGATTGAGCGGCGGCAGTTGATTCCTTTCGACTTGCCTCCCGAAGTTTGTGATGTGATTCTGGCAGCCAGGCGTCTCTCCACTAAGGTGGTATACGCCTGCAGGTGGAACAAGTTTGTGGCATGGTGCACAGCAAAGGCTGTGAATCCCCTTTCTGCCCCTCTTTCTGAGGTCCTTCTGTTCCTTCTTTCCCTGGCCCAACAGGGTTCTGCCCTGGGTACCATCAAGGGCTATCTTTGTGCCATCTCGGCCTTCCTCAGGCTTCCTGATCAGCCCTCCCTTTTCAAGTCCCCTGTTGTTAACAGGTTTCTAAAAGGCATTACACACCTCTTCCCTCCTGTTCCGTTTGTGATGCCTCAGTGGGACTTGAACTTGGTTCTTACCTTTCTTATGTGCGCTCCCTTTGAGCCTCTACATAACTGTCCTCTTCGTCTTCTGACTCTGAAGACAGCCTTTCTGGTGGCCATCACCTCCGCTCGGCGGGTGAGTGAGCTCCAGGCTCTTTCATGCAAACCTCCCTTTCTGTCTGTTCATCCAGACAAGGTTGTTCTTCGGATGCGTCCGTCCTTCTTGCCAAAGGTGGTTACTGCCTTCCACATTGGGCAGACCATCACTTTGCCCACCTTCTTTCCGCCTCCGCATCCTTCCAAAGAGGAAGAGAGGCTCCACCGTCTGGACCCAAAACGTGCGCTTTCCTTTTATATCAACCGCACACAACACTTCCGGGTGGATGACCAGCTCTTTGTTGGCTACGTGGGCGCCAAAAAGGTCGGGCGGTGCACAAGAGAACCATCTCCCGCTGGGTAACCTTGTGTATCAAAGCCTGCTATTCTTTGGCTAAGAAGGAGCCTCCTGTTGGGCTGCGTGCCCATTCCACCAGGGCAACGGCTGCTACCACGGCTTTAGGCCGCGGTGTTCCGCTGCAGGATATCTGTCAGGCAGCTACGTGGGCCTCGCTGCACACATTTACAAAGCATTACTGCCTTGACAGTCCGGTCCGGAGGGACGGCTTCTTTGGCCGTTCTGTCCTCCGGGACTTCCTTGTCTGATCTTTGTTCGCAGACCCACCACCGGGGTTGGTATTGCTGGGGTATCTATTCTAAGGTAAGGAATCTGTCACTAACGTGTCTCTTTCAGATGCACAAGTTACTAACTTGTGTAACGATATATCTGTAAGAGACAGTAGTTAGTGACAGATTCCTTACCGCCCCACCCATCCTCCCCGTTCTGCGAACTGATTTCTAGGGTTAAGGACATCCCTTTCAGGGCCCTAGTATTTTTCAGACACCTATGTCAGCTTCTTGCATGGCTCTGTGTTCCTGGCGCGGAAAGTCGTGTACAGAACTGACGTCAGCGAGCAGGGGCGGCGTCTAAGTACTGCCCGCGACGTCATCCCGGTGATCACGACGCCGACGACTGACGCGGAGCCGCAGGACGTTGCCTACCGAAGCGCAAGGGTACTGCTACGCAAAAACTTTCCGGATCCAGTCTGACACCTGGGGATATTCTAAGGTAAGGAATCTGTCACTAACTACTGTCTCTTACAGATATATCGTTACACAAGTTAGTAACTTGTGCGTTACTTCAGGACTCCCAACCAGACATCAGAGAAAGTTTCAGGTGTGTGGTGTAATAGGAAAGTGGATTCCTGTTGCTGTAACCCACCCTGCCCCCCGCCCCCCACACACACACACACACACTTTTTGCCAGATTTCTGATGCACTTTGACTTGATATGCCCTGGGTCCCTGCCAATCAGGTTCCCAGGGCCTGTGTTCTTTCCCAAAACTGTACAATTGTACCCACAATTTGCCCCTTTCTGGCCACATGTAAGTCCCTTGTAAAAGGTACACTGGGTGCCAAGGGCACTGTGACCAGGGAAGGCCTCTAAGGGCTGCAGCACATATTGTGCCACCCTTCGAGTTAATGTACCTTAACACACGCACACACACACACTGCCATTGCAGGCTGCATGTTTTGGTGCAGAGAAAAGTGGCAGCGCGACATATCTGTGTGGCATGCCTCCAAACCTCTGCCTATGGTATAGATAAGTCACCCCTCTAGCTGGATGCACTATACCACTGGTGAGGGTACAGTTGCATGAGCACTGTACCCCTACAGTGTCTAAGTCCATTCTTAGACATTGTAAGTGCATTAAAGCCATAAAAAGTATGTGGTCTGGGAGTTTCATTACGAACTCCACGGCACCAGAATGGCTTTACTGAATTCTGGGATGTTTGGTAGCAAACTTCTCAGCATAATTATACATCGTTATACAATGCACTTAGAGGGCATCTTGAAGATGCCGCCTGAAAAATAACCCACCTCTGTTGGGTTCCCTGTCTGGTAAACACCAGACTGTCACCACGAGACAGGTTTCTGGCCCCCTGGGGTGGGAGCCTTCTCTCCCTGCGCCCAGAAACAAAGCCTTTCCTGGGCGGAGGTGTTCACACCTCCCCCAGGTCAGGAAGAGCCATCTGTGGCAGGGGAGCTTCAAAGACCTTGCCGCCTTTGCAATGCAATCCCCAGCCTCTCCTGCTATCAGGACCTATCCCCGTTCCTGTCTCACCCCCTTTTCAGCGGGAAGACAGGCGGGAAAAATTAGGACAGCCCAGAAGGTGTGCCCACCTCTGCCAACTCCACCCCTCAGGTGGGGGAGGCGAGATGAAGCCCACTCATCACTGCCCTTCATCTTGCAGATGGCAGGCAATGTCCAATCAGAATCAGGGATTGTGCCGACCCCCCACGTGGGGTGAGCACACCAAGGGTGTAGCCTCCCCAAAGTTCAGTCCATTGGCTAATACCTTCAGACCTCTAAAACGACCCCGAAATACAGTATTTAGGGGGCAGCCCTGAACCCAGAATGCAGATTCCTGCAACCTACGAAGAAGTTACACAGCAGAGGAGACTACAGAGAAGAACTGACTTGGCCCCAGCCCTACCCGTCTGCAGTTTCCATTGATCCTGCCCCAAAAATCAACCTGTCCTGCAGCCAGCGGCCTTCAAACCCCCTAGGAGGACTGACTGCCTTCAACAAAGACCGGATCTCCTGCGAACAGCTGCTCTGTAGAAAAGAAACACCAAAGACAGACTCTGAGCCTGCTGAGGACGAAGAAACTCGATGCCTGGAACCACCACTGCACCTGTCACCAACGCCCTGAGTCCAAGTGGCCGGTCCACCAAGGTCCCCCAGTGGTCCAGAGTCCGAGTCCACCGTGGGTTGACACCTCCAGGACTTCCTGACGTCGCCTGCAGCCTCTGCTCAGAGACCCCCCCCCTCCCCCAAACCGCGACTGGCCCGGTAAGGTGAAATCTGACCTCAAAAGATACCCCTGCATCCGGCTGCCTGGAGAAGAGGACCTGAGTTGCACCTACGTCCCGAGCCCTCCAACTTACCTGCCCTGCTGTTGGTTCCTCCCGGAAGACTTCTTGGACTGAGCCTGTAGCCAAAATCCAAATCTGGCAACCTCCATAGGATTACATTGGGCTCCCGACCCCTCCTAAGCACCCTGCACCCGGCTGCCCTATTGCTGCTGGTGGTGTGGACTTTGTGCTGACTGGGAACCCCCTATGCCCTGACCTTAACCCTAGGAGCTTGGTTCCTAAGACAGAGTAGCCTGCCCGTGAGCAGCCCCCAACCGAGGTGCACCCTAACCCCATTGGCTAACATTGGCATCCTGCACTCTGCACCCGGCCGCCCTAGTGCCACTGGTGGTGCAATTTGAGTGCCTACCTGGACCTTGGGGAACCGTGGTCCTATCCTCAAAAACTCCCACTTGTATGATGTTTACTTACCTGTGAAACCGATAACCATTTTTCTTCCATAGGTACCCATGATAAGAGATTTTGGGCCTTAAATGTTCCAAGTGTTGAACTGATGCTTGTATGGAGAAAAGAGAACTAAACTGCAAAGTATAAAAAGTCGTACTTACCTTGTATTGAGATATCCTAAGGCGTGGTATCTAGGCATACCAGCCCCAGTACTCCAAGTAATCCAAGAGAAATTAATAGTATTTTCTGTATAATTCAAACTGCGTTTTAAAGTAATACAAACCTTTAGCAATTGCAAATTCAACCACAACTGAATTTCCTTCAACAGTCTTGCATTTGAGAGTATATTTTACTTACCTTTGCCAAGTTATACTTGGTTCTAAAATGAAACTTAAGTATACCTTTTTTATACTTATCTAATTGGTCTGGATTCTGTCTGAGTGTGTATAATCAGCCCTTGATTGAGTTAATACAATAAATGCTTATCACACCCTCCTGGATAAGCCTTTCTGCTCACCCACACTACCACAAAGAGAGCTGTTAGTACTTACCTAATTTAGCCTCTGCTATACCTCAGGGGACTCCCTGGACTCTGTGCACACTATACCTTACTTTGGTATAGTATATACAGAGCCAGCTTCCTACAGGTGTTTCAAGCAAAATGAAAGTATTCATCAAAAACATATTGTATTCGTTCAGATATGTTTTACATCTTCACTGAACTGCTGCAAAAATGTTGAAAGCATGTTTGCCATTTTCACCCCAAAATAATTAAAATGAATGGTGCATTTTAACAGTATCTATACTATTTTCGAAATGCATAAACAATTTTTTCTTGATTTATTCACGTTTTAGGCTAAACTAATAACATTGGTATTGAGTTTCCTACTCATTTTGCCTTTAGCAGATTGTTTGTTCCGTAATGATGTGCAAAAAAAGGCTTGGCTTACAAATTGTAAGGAAGTATGATTCAAAGCTCAGTTCTTCACCTCAGTTTGGTACTCTTTCCTGGAATATTCTGTTATTCGTATCTGAATATAAAAATCTTGATCGAACTATAATGCAATGTTATTTATAGTACCTTTTCATTTCTGATTTATTTTAGCAAATATGTATGCTTTTTTTGTTTACTTTTATGTTTAGTCCAGCATGGTTTAAAACTGTTCTGCTCTATAGAACTTGGGAACAAAGCTAGTTTGTTTCATTGTGTATTTTTAAAGTTTATGGTTGAGTTTTAGCAGTTTGAACACTTTGAATAATGGCTGGGAATTTCTTTTTATATTTCTTTTCGTTTTTTAAAGCTCCAAGTTCTAGTGGTGAAGATCACTCTAAACCACATATTGTGGAAGAAACTCTTTCAGTCCCTTGTCCTCGTATTGATACTCAGCAGCTTGACCGGCAAATTAAAGCGATTATGAAAGAAGTTATTCCTTTTCTGAAGGTATGCACAAATTACTACGATCCGTATGCCTATGGCATCGTTCTAAAATATATTAAATGTAGCATATTGCACTGTCATTGTTTTTTTTTTTTTAGCATGGATTTTTCACCACTAATTGATTCATAAGTTGTTTAAGTCCTTCCATGTTCAATAGAAGGTCCCATAATACAACTGGTTTTATTTGTTTCTCTGCATGGTCATTTTCCCACAGTTTTCTGAACATCAAGTCTACTCGTCTTAGGAGAAGTAACTTAAAAGTGAGGTGCTCTTCACCACTATTGAGTACATTGCTTTTTTTCCGTTGTCTGGGAGTCCCAATATTGAAGTGACTTTAAAAGTCGAGGGTAGTATATGTGTTGAGAGGTATCAAGGTAAATCAAAGGCATTCATTGTTAAAGGCTCAAAATGCCTATATTGCTTCACTATCAGGGGTGTTATGTGTGCTAATGGCAAGACAGCTGTCCACCTTTAACTCCTTAGCTGCTGGGCCTTTTCCTTTCCAGTGCAGAGCCCTTTTTCAGCTATTTGGGGCAGTTTATGCTTGGGCCTCCATAACTTTTTGTCCACATAAGGTATCCATGCCAAATGTGTCCTTTTTTCCAACATCCTGGGGTTCTAAAGGTCCCCAGGGTTTTTTTGATTTCCCTGGAGATGACTCGTGAAAATAGCCAAAATGTAGCTAAATTTTGAGTTTTCGGGGGAGAAATAGGGGAAAAGTGCTCTGGATAAAAGTGTCTGTCTTTTCATAAAGATTGCACCAATGAACAGTTTGCTGTGCTAAATTCACCATTGTCCATGCTTTCAGGAACATGCAGAGCTGAATCAAGAACCCTAATTTTTTACCAAAGTTTTGGCATTTTTCAAAGAGTTAGCCCATTTTTCCTATTTTTTGTGCTTTCAACCTACTTCCAGTTTGTGGTAGGAATCAGCGTAAAACCTATGGATTATCCAGGAAAGCTATATATTTCTGAAAAGTGGACAAAATTCAGAATTCAGCAAGGGCTCATAGGTGTAGATCCAGGTTTCGAAAAATCATATAAATGTTTCTAGACCTGCAGGTCTAGTAACATGAATAATCTACTTGACCTAACTGTAATGTATTTGACCTATAAACTGGTCTCTTATGTCATCTTAGCCAAATATTGTATTTTGCAGAGCCAACTTATTCTTCATTATCACATAGGAGAGCACCTTTCAATATGTTAATTCAGCATCCCTGCTGCACAAAAAAACCCCTATTTGGTTTGATTTAGCAGACTAAACTCCAAGCATAATAAGATTCTAGCCCCCATATAGTGTATGCATGACCCGTGACTCGCCTCTTCGTCTACTGATAGCATCGCCATCAGGGCAAGGGCAGGAATGTTCCTCAGTACATCTTTAAAAACTCACTTTTAATAAATTTATCACTAAAGTGTGAATTGGTAGTGCGCTGTCATTTACAGACAGCACATTTTCCATTGAAATGGCCTAAAATGTTCCCACTAACATGCAGCTTTACTCATAAAACTATATAGTGTATAAACAATAATCTGATAAAGACTTCTAGCTGCAGAATCCTTACCTTTGAATTTCCCATGCGTCAGGCTGGATCCGTAAACTATTGCTCGAGCAATTCCCCTTGCGCGCGCCGTCGGGTGGCTCCATTCGGCTCTGCGTGATGTCATCGGCGTCGGTTATGACGTTGCGGTAACCTATATAGGCACCACCCAGGTGCGCAGACGTCCGTTCTTTTCTTTCCGCACCAGTTAAGCGCCGATCCGGGAAGATTTACCCCTCTGTCGCTTTTTGACAGGCCTTTTTCGACTTTTTGTCGACTTCATTGGTATTTTACATTGTGTGCGAGGATGTCTTAGAGGAATATTGAGTTTAAACCGTGTGGCGCCTGTCACAACGCCATGTCCGTAACCGACCCCCACCTCGTCTGCCTTTGGTGTCTCGAGCGCGACCACGATTCAAAGTCGTGCTTGGACTGTCGGCCCATGGCTCCGAATGCCTTGCCAGAGCGAGCGTTGAAGCTCCTTGCGTCCCGGCAGTGGACACCAGCCAGCGAGACTCCGCTGAAATCCCGGTCCCGATTGAAGAAGAGGTCACAGGACCGCTTGGACACCGGCCAGCGAGACTCCGCGGAAATCCCGGTACCGATCGAAGAAGAGGTCGCAGGACCGCTCCCGGAGGCCCAAGTCCTCTTCCTCCTTCTCAAAATCATCGGGACACTCTGGGAAGAGGCTCAAGAAGAAGTAGGCAAAGCAGACTTCATCTTCGCCTCGACTGTCCTCTGTCGACGAATGAGGTAAGGAGCACCTACGTTTTAGGCACGATACTGCGGAGCCGAAGCCAGGGTCGACTTCGCGGCTCCCTCCCTTGCCGGGAGCCGGAGCGCCCCCGCTAAAACTAAATAGTTCTACGAGGCCATGCACCGGGTATTTGAGCGGGCTGATCCCGCGGGTGAGCCCTCGGGCCCCCGCGGGGTCGGAAGGGGCCTTTTCGGATTCGGCGCCGTCAGCTCCAGCCACGGCACCTTGGGTGGGGCCTCGTGTGTCTGATCCGGGACGGCGCCGGTCATGCCATTGCGACCTTCCCCGGCATTGGACCCGAATCGGTGCCTTCGGGGCTGCCTGCGCCCACCTGCAGCTCCAGCCCCATCCTTAACCCTAACGACATGGAGTCGGAACGGAGTCGCTCAATGCCAATTCAGGTGCCGATAGAACCTAGAGGTTCTATGTTGTCGCCTGAATATTTGATATTTCAGGCACGGTAGAGGACTGGGAGGGGTCTATGGACCCTTTGGAACATCAGAATGTTTCTGCAGAGCAGTTGGACTGGTATGGGTAACTTGGGGAAGACAGTAGACTGGGCACTTCCCCAGATACTGACATGCTCTCTTTGCCAACTGTTGCTACGAAGGAGGGGGCATCTTATGCCATAGTGGTGAAGAGGCCAGCTGAGCTCCTTGGACTGGAGTTGCCCTCTGTACAGGTCAGGACTAATCTCCTGGCCGAAGTCCTTCAGCCTGGGGCTTCAACTTCTGAAACCCTATTGCCCTTCAGTGAGGCACTTACTGGTGTCCTTCTAGGCACGTGGTCCAAGCCTGGCACAGGGTCTCCTGTGAATAGGGCAATTGCACACCGCTATCGCCCGGCTCCAGGCGACCCAAAGTTCCTCAGCCAACACCCCACCCCTGAAAGCTTGGCGGTGCAGGCTTCTACCTCCCAGGGCGCGTTCCCTTCCGCCCCTCCGGACAGGGAATCCAAGAGACTGGAGTCACTTGGGAAGATATTGTTTAATTCCTCCAGACTGGCATTGCGGTCGGTGAATACCGCATGCTTATTGGACCGTTTCTCCCACTCCCTTTGGGAGATGGTTGCGCAAGTGCTGCCTCAAGTCCCGGAGGAGGCCCGGGCTGTGCTCTTCCAGGCAGTTAAGGATGGGAGAGATGCAGCAAAATTCTCCATAGGTTGTTGCCTTGGCACTGATTCGCTAGGCAGAGCGATTTCATTGATGGTCGCCTTGCGGCACCACGCCTGGCTTAAAATGTCTGACTTCTCGGGCGATGTCCAGGCTAACTTGATGGACATGCCTTTTGATGGATCCTGTCTTTTTGGGGGACAAGGCAGACTCGGTCCTAGAGCGGTTCAAGGGATCGCGTGCTAGGATCTTGTGCTATGGATCTCTTCCACACCGCATGGCCAGTCAAGCTTTCACCCCTTTCGTGGCAATGGAAGGGGGTTCCAGCCACGTCAGCCCTATCCCACCTACCGTCCTGCGCAGACTTCCCAAGTTGTGTGGGGATGTGAACACGGTTCATTCCGTCCTAGGTATGGAAGCCAGAAGTCATCAGCCACTCTGCCCTCGGCAGCCGCAGCCTCCAAGCACTCCTAGTCTCACTGTGCAAGACCACGTTTCTCTAGTGGGAGGGAGAATCCATCATCATCTCATCCACTGGAGGTCCATAACATCGGACGAGTGGGTCTTGCAGATCATGCAGGAGAGCTAAAACCTGCCTTTCCTTTCTTTCCCTTCTCCTATTCCGTCACTTCATGAACGGCTGGCGGAGGATCATTTAAAGTTGCTCTAAGAGGAAGTTACAGATCTCCTGGCCAAGGGGCTATAGAGAGGGTCCCGGTTTCAGAAGTAGGCAGTGGCTGTTATTCCCACTACTTTCTGATTACGAAGAACCAAGGGTTGCGACCCATTTTAGATCTTCAGGACCGTCAATCTCTTCCTCAAGAAGGAGAAATTCAAGATGCTCACTCTAGCTAAGGTCTTGTCTGCCCTATACCAAGAAGACTGGATGTGGCAGCGTTGGATCTGCAGGATGCGTATTTTCACATCCTCATTCTGCCAGGCCAGACGTTACCTGTGGTTCAAGCTAGGCCATGAGCACTTTCAGTTTACTGTGCTCCCCTTCGGCCTTACCAGCGCCCCTCTGGTGTTCACCAAGGAGATGGCGTTGGTTGCAGCTGCACAGTTTAGGGGTTTCAGTCCCCTTCCCCCCCCACTTCGACGTCTGGCTGTTGAAGGCGTCCTCGCCCCAGGCTGTCGTCTCCCACCTTCAGACTATGGCGAACCTCCTGCATTCGCTGGGGTACTCTATAAACGAGCCACAGCTGACTCCTTCTCAGATGCTCCCTTTCATCGGAGCTGTTCTAGACACTCCCGAGCAGCGAGTCCAGGATATTGAGGTTATGATTCCGATGTTTCAGCCTCTGTCCTAGATTTCGGTGAGACTGACTGAAGCTGTTGGGCCTCATGGCCTCCCACATTCTGTTGGTAAAGCGTGCTAGGTAGTGTATGTGGGCTCTGCAGTGGGACCTGAAGTTCCAGTGGGTGCAGCATCAGGGAAATCTCACCAACTTGGGCCAGATCTCGTAGGGACCTGCGAGAGATGTGCAGTGGTAGTTGGCGAACCGCGATTGGGTCAACGGCAGACCCCTCTCCCTTCCCCAACCAGATCATACAGTCGTGACAGATGCGTCACTTCTGGGATAGGACGGCCATCTGGGAGAGGTGGAGGTCAAGGGAAAAGGGTCTCTGGCTGAGTCGGGGCTCCACATTAATTTGTTGGAGCTTCGAGCGATTCGGTTGGCATGGAAGGCATTTCTTCCCTCTGTCAAGGGCAAGTTAGTGCAGGTGTTCACAGACAACACCATGCCATGTGGTACTGCAACAAGCAAGTGGCCCTGCATCTCTGGACATGGCTGAAACAGCAGGGCATAACCCTGGTGGTTAAACACCTGGCAGGTTTTCTGAATGCCAGAGCAGACAAACTCAGCAGTCAATGCCTAGCGGACCACGAATGGCATCTCCAATAGGAGGTGGTGCAAGGTCTCTTTCAGCAGTGGGGAGGTCTGTTCGCCTCCGAAGAGAACATGCAGTGTCTGCAATACTGTGCGCTGGAGTTTCCAAGACGGCTATCGTGCTTTTCGTCGCGAGTGGCGCTCAGGCCTGCTGTACGCCTTTCCGCCCATAACACTTCTGCCCAGGGTTCTGAAGATCAGAAGCGACCGGGCCCAAGTTATTCTTGTGGCTCCAGACTGGGTAAAGGGAGTCTGGTATCCAGAGCTTCTGAAAATGAGCATCTATCCTCTGATCAGGTGGCCCCTTCAGGAGGATCTTCTGCCGCAGCAGCAGGGGAGGGTCCTCCACCCGAACCCCTCAACTCTTCGCCTCCATGCGTGGAGATTGATCGGCGGCAGTTGATGGCTTTTGACCTTCCTCCCAAAGTATGCAACGTTATTTTGGCAACTAGGTATCCCTCCACTAAGATGGTATACGCCTGCCGTTGGCAAATGCTTGTATCATACTATCTGAAAGAGACACGTTAGTGACAGATTCCTTACCTTAGAATATCCCCAGGCGTCAGGCTGGATCCGGAAAGTTTTTGCGTAGCAGTACCCTTGCGCGTCGGTAGGCGGCGTTGTGCGGCTCCGCGTCCGTCGTCGGCGTCGGGATCTCCGGGATGACGTCGCGGGCAGTACTTAGACGCCGCCCCTGCGCGCTGTCGTCAGTTCTTTATTTTTCCGCGCCAGTAAGCACAGATCCGGGAAGAGCAGTGCCCTAGTCATTTTTTTACTAAGTTTTTGGGTGATTTTTCACTGTTTTCTCGAAGTCTCTCGACTCCGAAGGTGTCGGTAGGGATGCCCGGCTTCAAGCCATGCGACGCCTGTGGTCGAATGATGTCGATCACAGACCCGCATCAGGATTGTCTCTACTGCCTCGGCCGCGACCACGACACCAAGTCGTGCTCCGACTGCCGGGCCTTGCATCCGAAGGCTTTGCGAGAGCGGTCTCGAAAGCTCCTCGAGGTCCGGCAGTCGGCTCCGCGCCACGCCAAGCCCCGGTCACGTGAGAGGTCGAGGGGCCAGTCGCGGAGTCCTCACCGGTCGTCGGGGTCCAAGTCTTCGCACTCCTCCGGTAAGTCGAAGCATAAGAAGTCGAAGAAGCGTCATCGCTCGACGACTTCCCCTCGCCGGTCTCGCGACTCGGCTGAAGGTCCTGTCGGCACCGTCCCCGCGGCTCCGGGAGTGCCTGTGGAGCCGCCCACGCATTACCCGTCCTTCCCGGGTTTGGGGGCAACTCCGGCCGAGATACAGGAGTTCCTGTCGGCCATGGCCCGCCTCTTCGGGCCTCAAGGTCCCCCCGGTGCGCCTTAGGGCCCTCCGGGCCCTGATGGGGTTTCTCCGGCGACTCCGGTCCCGGCGCCGCCTGTCACACTAGCCTCGGTCCCGGCCCCGGCCCCGGCTCCGGTGCTGCCACAACTCCGATCGACGCCGGTTGACCTGACGACACCTCCACCGGCGCCGATCTCTCCGGTGCCGTTCCCGACGCCGCCCGGGGTTCCGGGCGGCGGCGTTCCCCGGTTCTCTCTGGATCCGGGGGATGGCGCCGGACCGGCGTCGCTAGACGCCGGCTCCGACGCCGATGGGACCTTGGGTCCCACATGTCCCTCCTCCTTATTTTGAACCAGAATTGGAGGACGCAGAGGACTGGGAGGGGTCTGATGACCCTCTCACACAGCAATGTGAGTTTGATCAGGACTGGGCTGAGGAGCTTGGGGATGCCAGTGGTCTGGACACCTCCCCTGACTCTGGCATGCTGTCTCCTCCTTCCGTGGCAACGGAGGAGGGAGCAAACTTTGCAACGGTGTTGCGTAGAGCAGCTGGGGCTTTACACCTCCAGTTGCCTACAGTGGCTGTCAGGACTAACATCCTGACGGAAGTGCTTCAGCCAGTGGCTACTTCCTCGGAGCCACTGCTGCCGTTTAACGAGGCGCTTTCAGACGTTCTTTTGGGCACCTGGTCCAAGCCCACCACAGGGGCTCCTGTGGATAGGAATGTGGCCCGACGCCATCGCCCTGCTCCGGGCGACCCCCTGTTCCTCTCCCAACACCCCACCCCTGAGAGCTTGGTGGTCCAAGCCTCTGCTTCCCAAAGCGCCTTCCCTACCGCTGCCCCGGATAGGGAATCCAAACGCCTGGATCAATTTGGGAAGAAGGTCTTTTCTTCCTCCAGTGCTGGCTTGCGGTCCGTCAACACCACTTGCCTCTTGGGCCGATATTCCCACTCCTTGTGGGACTCGGTGGCGCAAGTTCTGCCCCAGTGTCCTGAGGAGGTCCAGACACTGCTTTCCCGCACCATTGCGGAGGGAAGAGATGCGGCAAAGTACACCATCAGATGTGGCCTTGATACCGCCGACTCGCTAGGCAGATCGCTTGCGACGACAGTGGTGCTGCGCCGTCACGCCTGGCTGAGAACCACTGGTTTCTCGGGTGATGTCCAAAACACTCTTATGGACATGCCCTTTGATGGGATCGGTCTTTTTGGGAACAAGGCAGACCATGCGCTGGAGCGCTTTAAGGACTCGCGGGCTACGGCCAAGTCCCTGGGCCTTTCTGCTGTACGCCCTCCGCAGCCGTCTGCTTTTCGCCCCTTTCGTGGCCACGGAAGGGGCGCCCATTCACGTCCGCTGCCCAGCCACCGGCCCGCGCAGCAAACGTCTTCGCGTGGCCGAGGACGTGGCTCCCGCCGTGGCGGGTCAGGCAACCAGCGTGCGGGTCAGGCCACCAACCCCTCCCCGTCCGCGGCCTCCTAGTCCTTCTTTTCAGGTGCACAGCACGCCAGTAGGGGGCAGGGTCCGCCATCACCTTCACCACTGGCGTGCCATCACCTCGGACAAGTGGGTCTTGGACATTGTCCGAAGGGGCTATTCCCTCCCTTTGAGACCATCCCCCAGCCATGCCACCTCAATTCCACCGCATGTCAGGGGATCACTTGGTGCTTCTTCAGAAGGAAGTTGCGGCCCTCTTGGCCAAGGGGGCCATCGAGCGCGTTCCGACCCCAGAAGTAGGACGTGGTTGCTACTCCACTACTTTCTGGTGCCCAAAAAGGACAAGGACGACATGCGTCCTATCTTGGACCTCCGGAACGTCAGTCGCTTCCTCCGGTCGGAGAAGTTCAAGATGCTCACCCTAGCTCAGGTCTTGACTGCCCTCGACCCTGGAGACTGGATGGTAGCGTTGGACTTGCAGGACGCATATTTCCACATCCCTGTCCTGCCGGCCCACCGGCTTTCCCTGCGGTTCACGGTAGGCCTCGAGCATTTTCAGTTCACCGTGCTCCCTTTCGGCCTTACCAGCGCCCCTCGGGTGTTCACGAAGGTGATGGCGGTGGTCGCAGCTCATCTGCGCCGGGCAGGAGTTCTAGTCTTCCCCTACCTCGACGACTTGCTGCTGAAGGCGGGCTCGTCCCAGGCAGTCGTCTCCCACCTCCAGACTACGGCCGAACTCCTGCACTTGCTGGGGTTCTCCATCAACGTGCCGAAGTCGCACCGGATTCCTTCTCCACAGCTCCTTTTCATCGGAGCAGTTCTGGACACGACGCAGTTTCGGGTCTATGCTCCCGAACGGCGAGTCCGGGATATTCAGGCTATGATTCCGATCTTTCAGGCTCTATCCTGGGTTTCGGTACGGATGACCCTGAGGCTGCTGGGCCTCATGGCCTCCTGCATCCTGCTGGTCGATCATGCCAGATGGCATATGCGGGCTCTACAGTGGGACCTGAAGTTCCAGTGGGCGCAGCACCAGGGCAACCTGTCCGATCACGTCCAGATCTCGGAGGGGACTGCAAAACAGTTGCAGTGGTGGCTCTCGAACCGGCAATGGGTCATGGGCAGATCCCTCTCCCTTCCCCAGCCAGAGCACACAGTTGTGACGGATGCGTCCCTTCTGGGATGGGGCGGTCACATGGGAGAGGCGGAGATCAGAGGCCTCTGGTCTCCGGCGGAGTCTCGGCTCCATATCAACATTCTGGAGCTCCGGGCGATCCGACTTGCACTCAAGGCATTCCTTCCCTCTGTCAAGGGGAAGGTAGTGCAGGTGTTCACAGACAACACCACCGCCATGTGGTACTGCAACAAACAGGGCGGGGTGGGGTCGTGGACCCTATGTCAGGAGGCTCTGCGCCTCTGGACATGGATGGAACATCAGGGCATATTCCTGATGGTTCAACACCTGGCAGGTTCCCTGAACGCCAGGGCGGACGAACTCAGCCGCAGGTGCATGATGGATCACGAATGGCGTCTTCACTCGGAGGTGGCGCAAGGTCTCTTTCAGCAGTGGGGAGAGCCTTGGTTAGATCTGTTCGCCACCGAAGAGAACGCGCAATGTCAGCAGTTCTGCGCGTTGGAATTTCCAAGGCGGCACTCGCTCGGCAATGCTTTTCGTCGCAAGTGGAGTTGCGGTCTGTTGTACGCCTTTCCGCCTATACCACTTCTACCCAGAGTGTTGAAGAAGATTCGGCGCGACCGGGCCCAAGTCATTCTTGTGGCTCCGGACTGGGCTCGAAGAGTTTGGTATCCCGAGCTACTCAGTATGAGCGTCGATCCCCCGATCCGTCTGCCTCTTCGGGAGGATCTTCTGTCGCAGCAGCAGGGGACGGTCCTCCACCCGAACCTGTCCAGTCTACACCTGCTTGCGTGGAGATTGAGCGGCGGCAGTTGATTCCTTTCGACTTGCCTCCCGAAGTTTGTGATGTGATTCTGGCAGCCAGGCGTCCCTCCACTAAGGTGTTATACGCCTGCAGGTGGAACAAGTTTGTGGCATGGTGCACAGCAAAGGCTGTGAATACCCTTTCTGCCCCTCTTTCTGAGGTTCTTCTGTTCCTTCTTTCTCTGGCCCAACAGGGTTCTGCCCTGGGTACCATCAAGGGCTATCTTTGTGCAATCTCGGCCTTTCTCAGGCTTCCTGATCAACCCTCTCTTTTTAAGTCCCCTGTTGTTAACAGGTTTCTTAAAGGCATTACACACCTCTATCCTCCTGTTCCGTTTGTAATGCCTCAGTGGGACTTGAACTTGGTTCTTACTTTCTTAATGTACGCTCCCTTTGAGCATCTGCATAACTGTCCTCTTCGGCTTCTTACTCTGAAGACAGCCTTTCTGGTGGCCATCACCTCCGCTCGGCGGGTGAGTGAGCTCCAGGCTCTTTCATGCAAACCCCCCTTTCTGTCTGTTCATCCAGACAAGGTTGTTCTTAGGACGCGTCCGTCCTTCTTGCCAAAGGTGGTTACTGCCTTCCACATTGGGCAGACCATCACTTTGCCCACCTTCTTTCCACCTCCGCATCCTTCCAGAGAGGAAGAGAGGCTCCACTGTCAGTACCCAAAACGTGCGCTTTCCTTTTACATCCACCGCACACAACAGTTCCGGGTGGATGACCAGCTCTTTGTTGGCTATGTGGGCGCCAAAAAAAGTCGGGCGGTACACAAAAGGACCATCTCCCGCTGGGTCACCTTGTGTATCAAAGCCTGCTATTCTTTGGCTAAGAAGGAGCCTCCAGTTGGGCTGCGTGCCCATTCCACCAGGGCAACGGCTGCTACCACGGCTTTAGGCCGCGGTGTTCCGTTACAGGATATATGTCAGGCAGCTACGTGGGCCTCGCTGCACACGTTTACCAAACATTACTGCCTTGACAGCCAGGTCCGGAGGGACGGCTTCTTTGGATGTTCTGTCCTCCGGGACTTCCTTGTCTGAATCTGTTCGCAGACCCACCACCGGGGTTGGTATTGCTGGGGTATCTATTCTAAGGTAAGGAATCTGTCACTAACGTGTCTCTTTCAGATGCACAAGTTACTAACTTGTGTAACGATATATCTGTAAGAGACAGTAGTTAGTGACAGATTCCTTACCGCCCACCCATCCTCCCCTTCTGCGAACTGATTTCTAGGGTTAAGGACATCCCTTTCAGGGCCCTAGTATTTTTCAGACACCTATGTCAGCTTTTTGCATGGCTCTGCGTTCCTGGCGCGGAAAGTCGTGTACAGAACTGACGTCAGCGCGCATGGGGCGGTGTCTAAGTACTGCCCGCAACGTCATCCCGGCGATCCCGACGACGGACGCGGAGCCGCACGACGCCGCCTACCGACGCGCAAGGGTACTGCTACGCAAAAACTTTCCGGATCCAGCCTGACGCCTGGGGATATTCTAAGGTAAGGAATCTGTCACTAACTACTGTCTCTTACAGATATATCGTTACACAAGTTAGTAACTTGTGCGTATAGAAAGGTCCAGGGCTTTAAGTGGGATGAAAAAACTGGGGGGGTCTCTCAAAGGGGCGTGGCCAATGTAATTAAGGGTGTGGCTTAAAAACACGTAAACTAAAAATCTGTGCTTAGCATAGTGTGCCGCCCAACTTGTATTTTGCTGTTTGTCATTGCATCCAAATATATAATAAAAGTAACATTACACATACAAAAAGCCAGGACTAATGGCTTGGTCAATGGTTTTAGTTGCATAAGATAAATAAGCAGCAACTATGGCTTGTATATAATATTGAAAAAGCTTCCACTTAAAGCCCTGGTGACACCACGACAATGTTGCTGCTCCTGAGTTTCAAAAAGAGAAGGGAAATACAGAGCGAAAATGACTCTCTTTAAACTATTTCCCTTCCCCTACAACGCTCACCTGGCATGATGTCATGCCATAACTTCTCCACTAGTGAGAAGTGAGCAGTGTGAGCAAACGTACATCGATGTGCTTGCTGTCACTGCAGTCCGGAAAAAAACGGACCGCCAGGGCACAAAACAGAGCCCGATAGAGACCCGTTTCGAGCCTCCCTTTAAAAAAACTGCTGGTGCTCAGCACCGGTGAGACCCGGCCCACTTAAAGCCCTGGAAAGGTCTGTTGACCCTATATCTGCTTCTCTTTCTACTGTTTTTCTGTTCATTCATACCTTTGCCCAGCAGGGGTCTGCTTTGGCTACTCTTAAAGGTTATCTTTCTGCTCTATCTGCTTTTTTGCGGCTGCCAGACCAACCTTCTCTCTTTAGGTCTCCATCTGAGTCTGCCTATCACGTTGCCTACCTTCTTTGCTCCCCCGCATCCGTCTAAGGAAGAAGAGCGTTTCCACCGATTGGACCCAAAAAAGAGTGTTGTCTTTCTACCCTGACCAAACAAAAGAGTTCCGGGTGGACGACCAACTCTTTGTGGGTTATGTGGGAGCTAAGAAAGGTCGGGCAGTACAGAAAAGGACCATTTCTCGCTGGGTCATTCTAGGAGGCTGGCTTAATATATGGTGCTCAATTATGTAAGTGTGGCACCCTGTATTAATCCAGACGACCCTTATGGTGATTTTAGTGGTCTTAGACAACCTTAGAAAGCTCTCTTAAGCTCAATTAAGTGGTAGCTGTGGAGCGCAGCCTTCAGGCTTAGTCCAGAAGCAGTGTAAAGCAGCTTGTTTCACCAGATCATAATCTTATTGGTATGGATTAAGAGCAAAAGAATCACACAGTGTATTTATGAAAATATGTATTTATTATAAGACACTCACTAACGCATACAAATATCTCCTACCCGGATATATACACAATGCACACAATACTTTGCAAATAAAACAGGTAAGTAGCACAAATACACAGTGGTCGCCGCGGGGAGACCAAACCATATACTAAAATAGAGGGATGCGAATCGCGACACGAGTCAAGACTGTACCCAGAGGACGTAGAAATCCTGGGGACCCAAGAAACCACCCGAGGTAAGTAACCAGGAACCCCACGGAGGCCGTGTGCAGAGTGGAAACACGACTGCGTGCTCAATTCAAGTCAATGGGTAAGTTGCGGTTCCAATTTTAAAGACTGACCCTTCCCAGTGGACCCTGAAGAAACCCCATAGAAGACAGAAGGTTGGAGAGCCACCCCACCCGTGGATACCTTAGGAACCAGGATACCTACACCAGGGAAGCCGGGTGCATAGGTGCGAAGTGGCGTCGGAAACTGCCGTCGAACTCCATGGAAAACTTCAGGAAGATGCTGCTGGGACCCAAAGGTGGATTCAAGATGAGAAGTACCTGCAAGCAGAGGGGACAGTGTCTTTGCCACTCAGGAGTGAACAGGAGGCATGGAAGACGAATGCCCACCGATGTCTGTGTTGCAGGAGAGTTGACGGCCTTGGAGCTGCAGCTGGTGTGGACCAGGCAACGCTGTGGAAGACCAGGAGCCGTTCACGAGCTGTCCACGTCGGATGCCGAGAGTTGAGGGGTCGGTGTCCGTTGGAAGCAACAACAAGCCTTGGCAACTGTAAACAATGTGGAAAGCGAAAAAGGTGCAGTGTCGGGACCAGCAAGGTCCAAGTGTCTCACTACAAACAGAGGAGGTAGAGTAGGCCCGAGCAATCAGAAGAGCCCACTGGAATCAATGCTGACCCTCAAGAGGACCCACAGGCCAGAGGCACTGGAGGCGCGAGAGGACCTCGAGCAGCTCACCAAAGATGCAGGCCCACAGTGCAAGAGATGCGGTGAGGACGAAGATCTTAGTCACAGGAGATGCTTGAGGAGGAGGCTACTTGGAGCTCAAAGTACTCTGAGGAAGAGAGCCACAATCCTTTGCACGGCAAGTCGACGCGGTGCACAGGGGTTCAGTTCCTGCGGCTCCAACAAGGGATACTGGGTGAGAAGACAGTGCAGGCCTCGAGGGTGTTGCTGAGCCTTCCGGAGTCCGTGGGAGCCCAGGATCAGCAGACCGGTCAGCTTTGTTGCGGTGCCTGCAGATGCAGGGAAGTGACTCCTTCACTTCAAGTGAGATTCCTTCAGGATGTCCACAGGCCTTAGGAGGATCCTGTATGGCGCACAGGCACAGACGTTGCAGCAGTCGAGCAGGGCGACTAGACCAGGAGCATCAGGCGTCTTCCCCGTTGCAGTCTCGGTACCCAGAGCAAAGTCCAGCGAAGTCCAGAGTGCCAGACGGTCGAAGAAGAAGTGGTGTCTTGTTCCACGACGAATCTAGGGACCCACCCACAGGTACACCCTTAAATACCCTAAGGAAAAGGTTGGGACAATTCTGGGGTCCCTCCCAGAGGAGGGGCTGGACAGTGGGGAGGATTCTCCCATGCCCTTTGTCCAGTTTCACGCCAGACCGGGAGCCAACGGCTCCCTGCTCTGGTTTGAGCTGGAGTATGCAAGGAGGGCAACAAATGTGCCCTTGAAGCAGTCTCTGTGGCGCTGGCAAGCGCCCCCACCCTGCCCCAATACACTAAACCCTGTCTGGGAGGTGGTCACACCTCCCTGTGACAGGATATCTATTGTTCTGCCTTCCCCTGCTCGAGCTTGGCTCAGCAGCAGGAGGGCAGAATCGTGCCTCTGGTCAGCAGCAGCCCTAGCTTGCTGGCCAGTTCTGGAAGACTGGTCCTGGGAGCACTGAGGGCCTCCCGGAGGAGCTTTACAGTGCATGGAATCAGGGGTAGGATTACATGTTTGATACCAAACATGACCGGGTTAGTTACAGCCAGCTTAGAGATGTCATCGCGTAATGACGCATGGCCACTCTATGTATCGTAATGGCTGATGCACTTACAACCCGGGAGAATGGACTCCGAAGGTTGTAGGGGTGCCCCGCTCATGCAGGAGCACCCTCACATTTAGAACCGAGCACCCTGCCTTCAGGATTGAAAGGCCTGCCTTAGGGGAGACTTATAGGTTTTAAGTGCAGTGACCTCAGATGTAGGGAAACCTTTATCGTAAGTGGTGTTAGCACCAGCTTACACAGGCTGCAATGGCAGGCCTGTAGTCACAATTTGAGTGGTCTCTCATGGGTGGCATAATACCTGCTGCAGCCCATGGGAGACCCCTGGTGTACCTATGCCCTGGGTACCTCAGTACCATATACGAGGGACTTATAAGGATACCCCAGTGGCCAATCTGGGATGTACCTAAGTGCTCACCATAACCAATTTAAGGGAGAGAGCACAGAGACTGGGGTCCTGATTAGCAGGATCCCAGACAGAGTAGTCAGAAACAGCATAACACCAGGCAAAAAGTGGGGGTAACCATAAAAGCAGATCCTACTTTCCTACAGTCATTCTCTGCATTAAACTCTGTTATGCCCTGGCTACGAAGCAGCCCCCTGAGGAATTAAGAGCCCATTCCACTAGGCACCAGGGGAAAGGCTGCGACTACGTCCTTGGCTCGGGGTGTCCCAGTCCTGGAAATCTGTCAGGCAGCAACGTGGGCATCTTTGCACACGTTTGCGAAGCATTACTGCCTGGACATTCAGGTCCGCAGGGATGGGCATTTTGCCAATTCGGTCCCGCAGGACTTTCTACTAGGAGGAATTGGTCCGCAAACCACCGCCAGGAGGGTATGGTTTGGCTATCTAATTCAACGGTAAGGAATCTGCAGCTATAAGTCTCTATCATATGAACAAGTTACTTACTTCGGTAACACATTATCTGGTAGAGACAATATCTAGCTGCAGATTCCTTACAGACCCACACATGCCTCCCTGCTTTGCGGACTGATTTTGTTACGGATAGTGTTACTCCCTTTTTCAGGGCCCTAGTTTTCGCACACATCTAAGTCAGTCACTTCATGGCTCTGCGCTTCTGGTGTGGAAAAGTGAAAGTACTGACTTCTGCGTGCCGGGGTGACTGCAACGTCATAACCGACGACGTCACGCGGAACCGAATGGAGCCACCTGACGGCACACACAAGGGGTATTGCTCGAGCAAATGTTTCCGGATCCAACCTGACACCTGGGAAATTCAAAGGTAAGGAATCTGCAGCTCCATATTGTCTCTACCGGATAATGCATTACTGAAGGTAATTAACATGTTCATTTGTGGAAATTGGGTTTCAGCAAACATATTTACCATTTGCACATCTCCAAGTAAAGTGTTCTGATTTGTTTTCATCCTGTTAAAATATTTTTTTTCATCACAAAGAATTACAAAACAAGGGCTTTTGTAACTCCTGAAATGTATTTTAAAATGTTTCTACAGTTCACATTTTAGCTATTTAAATGTGTTAAAATAAAACCTGACATCCTACAGCCTTTCATTTCACACTTTTTGTACTGCATGTTTGTCTGACACTTTACAAAATCGTCAAACTTTGCAGTCAGAGAAAGAACAGTAATTGTAAACTGACCTTGGTCTTTGAACACAGAATAAATGTGACAAAATAAAAACGAGATTTAAATGCATCTTTAATGCTCCTTCACTGTGTGAGTTGTTGGTCAGCTAGCCAGAAGTAGGCCCTAAATACAGCTCACCCTGATAAAATTTGACTCCCCATATCAAGTTAGTGAGTATATTTTTATTGAGGCCTGGTAGATCCCTCAAGGTTTTCCCAAAGAAACTAAGTGTTGAAAATAAAGAAATATTGAAAACGAATGGGAAGAAACAGCCGTGTGTGACAATGTTTTCATCTGTAACTTTTTGTTAAAATAGACGATATACAAAAGCAATCTACCATTACATTCGCTGGACCCTTTTGGTTGTGGGTATATGTACGGTTCGTAGACTCTCCAAGAACCCCAGGTACCCAGAGCCAATAACTGAGCAGCGCTGTACAATGTTTTTTTATTGTGTACTGAGTATAGACCAATTCATAGCGTGAAATATGTAAAGTGATCAAGATCACCTATGTATTTCTGAAATGGGTACAAGATATGGAATTTAGGAGCAGCTGTTATTTGTACATCTCTGAAGTTGTGGGCACCTATAGGAGCATATGATTTAGAGGATATTTTTCAAAATGTCTTATTTCTTGCACACTGGCTTACATTTGGAAGGCACAAATGCAGCGAAATCAAGTTAGTAATAACAAATAACTTCATACTCTGTGCTCCCTTATGTCCTCTGATAAAAAATGGTACCTCACTTGTGTGGGTAGGACAGGAAACGTCCGAAAATCAACATGGATACATCACATTTTTCCACTCAACACTTACCCATTTTTTGCAAAGTAGATAGCTTGTGGATTTTGGGTCCTAGCTCAGCCGGCACCTTGGGAAATCTAGCAAACCTGTACATTTTTGTAAACTAGAAACCTTGTGGAATCCAGGATGGGGTGATTTGTGTGACTCTCACCAGATTGTTTTACCCAGAATCCCTTGCAAATCTTAAACTATGACTAAAATGAACATTTTCCTCACATTTTTGTGATGGAAAGTTCTGGAATCTGAGGGGAGCCACATACTTCCATCTAACCAGCATTTGCCTAAGGCGTCTGATAAAAATGGTACCTCATTTGTGTGGGTAGGTCTAGTGGCCGAAACAGGAAACGGCCCAAAACGCAACATGGATACATCAAAGTTTTGCACTCAAACCTGACCAGTTTTTTACAAAGTGGGTAGCAGTGGATTTTGGGTGGGTCCCATGAGGATTTTTTACCCACAATGCCCTGTAAACCTCAAAGTTTGACTGAAATCACGCATTTTCCTTACATCCCAGCACTGGGATGCCTAAGGGTAGCCATGCGCTATATCAAGTATGAATTAATAATAATAATAATTTCTGAGACGGAAACTTCTGGATCCCACAGGAATCCACAAAATGCCTACCACCCATCATTACCTCACTTGTGCCGATAAAAATGCTGCTGCACTTGTGCAGCTGGGCCTAGTGCCCACTACAGGAACGGATCAAACCAAGGTCAGTGGGAGCCTTTGCATGGGGACAGCCACACCCCTCTTCTCTTTTTTTTTATTTATTTTTTAAATCCCTGCCATCTAGTGGTTGCAGTTCGGGGGTAATTACCCCCATCTGCCCCCAAGGGGTTGCAGAAACACTGTTTCCCCATTTATTTGGGGTGGGGGCATGGCCATGCCTATGGGGCAACCACCACCACCACCCCCTTCCCCTCTTTGTGTTAATAATTCCCTGGTGTCTGGTGGGCTTTCTGTCCCCCCTTGGGGCGGGAAGATCGGGGGTATTTGACCCCGGGGGCGCGGGGCAGAACAACTGAAATAAATAAAGTACAAAGTAGGAGCACAAGCCCTTGCCCAGGTGGCCGCTCCTCCTCTCCCTGGTGTCTAGTTTGTGGAGACCTGCTTGGGGATTGCTCTGCGTGCTGATGATCATTATATACACACAAAAAAATCTCAGGCTGCTCAGGAAGCAATTCTCGAGCAGCCAAGCCTTGGGGTATAAAAAGGAAACCTTCTGGTGGACTCCTGTACGCCTTCCTATCTATATCTCTCCTGCCCCAAGTTCTAAAGAAGATGAAAAACGACTGGCCAAAGTCATCCTACTGGCCCTGGATTCTGCCAGCAGAGTGTGGTCCCTGAAACTACTGGGCGTAAGCATCTGTCCTCCGATCAGACTGCCTCTTTGCTAGGACTTCCTTTCTCAGCAACAGCCCGGGTCCTTCACCCGAATCTGCACAGTCTACACCTACATTCATGGAGATGGAGCAGCGGCAATTGACTTAATTTGATATGCTGCCTGGAGTCAAGCTATCCTGGCTGATGAGGGGTGAAACCTTGAAACCGGTCCTAGGATGCTTGTTTCCCGTCCAGGGAGGACCTGGCCTCCAGTTCGGGCTGGGCTGTTCCCATTGGGTGCAGGGTCAAGACTAATTTGCATATGGCTGGGTTCAAACTGGAATGGCAAGGGGAGCAAAAAAACGATGGATTTAGGCCCAGATCTCTGTACTGGGGTGAATGTATGACATTGTTCTGCATTCTTTCCATCAATTGTTCTTTTTGCGCCTGAAGTAGCGGATATAATCCTTGCCGTCACGTGCCCTTCCACAAAACTCATGTATGCTCGGCACTGGGACAAATTTGTAATGTGGGGGTAGTATTCCCAACAGTGACCCCTTAGAGGCAAAGCTGTCGATCATCCTTTTGTTTTCTTTTGATGTTAGCCCAGTAAGGCCTTGCATGTGCATTATAAAAGGTTATTTTTCTGACCTTTCAGCATTTCTACATTTGCTGAACATCCCGTCCTTTTTCATATATGTTGTGATGAGATTTATAATAGATTTCACACACATTCCCTTCCTTCACTTTGTCTTCACATTTTTCATATGTACACCCTTCGAGGTGATGAATACCTGCTTGTTGCATCTCCTGACCTTGAAGACAGTGTTTCTCCTTGCGATTACGTCAGCTTGTCGCACAAGTGAACTTCAGGTACTTTCAGTGCAACTGCTTTACAACATTTTCTCAGACAAATTGATGCTGAGGACTCGGGCAGCCTTCTCACCAAGAGTCATAACTCTTTTCCACATTGAGCAGTCCGTCACTTTACCAGCATCTTTTGCTCTATCTCACCCCTCGAAAGAGGAGTAGAGTTGTGGGGTTATCCTCTGCAAAGAAGGGTCAGGCAGTGCAGAAAATGACCTTGTTGAGGTGGATAGTACTCTGCATTCCTGTCTGCTGTGTGCTGGCTTAGAAGCAGCCCCTAGAAAGTCTGAGAGCTCATTCCTCCCAGGCTAGAGCTGCTGCTACTGCATTGGTATGCAGAGTGTCTGTCCTCAAAATCCTTACAGGCTGCAACATGGGTGTCCGTGTACACGTTATGAAACACTAGAGCCAGGCCTGGCTTGAAGGACATTTTGCCCGCTCTGTTCTGCAAAACCTTTTGGTCCGAGCTCACGCCACAGACCCTCCTCCACCTGGGGAGTTTCTGCTTTGGTTTGCTCTGCTTTCGAAGGTGAGGAATCTGCAGTTAGCAGCACTATTAAAAGAACAAGCTGCTTGGGTAATGCTCTTTCAAATGGATACTCTGTCCAACTGGAGTTTCTGTAATGCCCTCCTGCCTGCTCGTTCTGTGGAGTAGCGTCTTTCTAGCATCTGAGAAGGTCCCAAGTTAGTACTCTACACACTGTAACCAACAGTTGTTCATGCTCTGCGTCTGAGAATTTGGAAAGGGTAAAAAAAAAGTTAAGAAACTGACATAAGCGTGCAGGGGTGGTGTTTATATGCAAATCCAGTTCGTCATTTCTGTGGTGGTATGGAAGTAATGCAGAGCTACACAATGCCATTAAGTGGTACGCAGGCGCAATGCACTGGAAAAAATCTCCAGATCTAGTCTGGCGCCTGGGGGATAGTCTAAGGTGAGGAATCTGTGTTAAGATAAAGCATCAACCACAAAGAGCGTTACGGAAGGTAAGTAATTTGTTCTTTTGATAAATGTTTTTCTATGGCACTGCCTGTGATTTTATGCACTCCTTTGTCTACTAACCCCTTAATCCTTCCTGGCAAGCTGTGAATGCCTTTTTGTACAGGTACTTACTTTTACTGATATATTTGAATTGATAAGTCTGGGAATCCCATCATTGTTTAACCACATTTCGATTTACACATGCCTAAATCCACCCATTTAAGTTTACTGCTAGACTTGGTAGTAAATTTAACACCTTTGGCTAGTCATCAGTTAGGAGTATACATTTACTAAGAAGTGTAGGCTAACATATCACCACCCCTGAAGCCAAGGGGTAGAGCCACATTTATGAGTGCAAAGTTATTTCTAGTAACTTTTCACACATAGGTGAAGGTCTCTACCACTGGGGCGGAGGTAAAGTATAAGAAAAGGTTTATGAAATTGAAAAAGAAACACGGAAATTATTGTTAAATAATAATTTAAATTAATTAAAATTATTTATTAAAGATTTATTAAAAGATGGCACCTAAATTAAAATGTGTATATTTATTATGTATTAAAAATACTAGGTTATGTATAGAATTCATTTCAATTAAGCTATATATTTTTAATTCATGTTTAATTGTTAAAATATTTTTAAAATATGTATACAGTTTTGTTGCATATATATACATATATATATATATGAAACAGGAAACTTCTTTTCCGCGCTAGATCAATCAGCAAAGATGAAGCGAACCCAGATGCAGTGCAACGTAGTTTATTCAAACCCCTGCACCACCGCCATTACGCGTTTCAACCCTCGTGGGGCCTTGATCACTTGGCACGAATGGGGTTCACAGTTGTGTTTTAAAGTGACAGTGCTCAAAAAGTGAACTACATTTTACAACAGACATAGAAGAGTTGAAATAACTTTCTTCCTTTTCGTAAGATAAGCTTGGCATGATACAGTTGATGATCAATGTCATAAAAGCCAGACGTGCAATATGAGCAATTCAATAAATATGTAAATAATTAAATAAATACATATATAGTTAATAAAATTGACTCATAAAAGGGATGTTTACATATTAAAAATTACATATTAAAAACACCTTAATGCCACCGATTACAAATAAATACATACAGTACCAGTAAGAAAAATGCCTACTATGATTTCTATCAAATGGTATTTTGCAATGGGGACTGGCAACATTGGATCAACATCATATTAAAAGCAAATCATACAGGATCAATAAAGCCCAAGTGGGCCAACAAATTGAAATTCTATGTCAGCAAGTAAAGTGTCAGTGCATTTGTGCAAAAAAGTGTCACCCAGCGACACTAAAAATTCGCGTGTGCAAAAATGTGCAAAAATAAAAACCATAAAATGACTGAAAGATAAAAGCGAGGCAGCGGCTAAATATGATATCATAGAAAATGGTACTGAGGTAAAAACCCCTGAGATGTTCGTATAAGTTGTACCTACAAGTGTGTATAAAAATCTTCACTGCTATTCAACCCAAATGGTGTCTTGCAATTTAATTCCAATATGTACCTAGTCTCAAGTTTACGCAAAAGACCCTCCCTGTCTCCACCCCTTCTGAGTGGGAGGACCGTGTCTATTACGAAATATCTAAGATCTTGGGAACTTTTGGCATAGATTTCTTCAAAGTGGCGTGCCACAGGGTAGGACATATCACCATTGTTGATTGCCTTTATGTGCTGGAGTATCCGTTTGTGGACCTGCAGTTTTGTACTCCCAACATACCGCAGGCCACATGGACACTCCAGCACATTTACGGCAAATTCTGTCTTGCACGTCAACTTTTTCTTGATCTGAGTAGGTTTGTTGCTGAACGGTGTGGTGTATTCAGTTTTATTAATGCCCTGCTTACAAGCTTTGCAAACTGCACATTTGATAAAACCCTTACTGCTATTGAGCCAGGTAGTATTGATTCTCACCTCAGGGCTGCATTTTACAAGCGAATTGATCATAGAGCGTGCTCTCCTGAAAGCTATGTGCGGTGAGCTAGTCAATTTGGTCCCTAGGATAGGGTCATTTTGCACAAGGGCCCAATTCTTATTCACAATCCTGCGAATAATCTTGTGTTGACTGCTGTAGGTAAGTATGAGCCGGGATGGTTGTAATGCCTCTGACTCCAAGTTTTTGGGTTTGGCGGTAAGATTCTTTCCAGCTAGAGCCTGCGCTCTGCTCTGTTTATTGGCATTGGTCATAGCTCTCTTAATGACTTCAGGTGAATAACCTCTTCTCGAGAATCTGTTGCCACACTCCGTCTGCGCTAAATGGCAATCTGAGTCTGGCAATCTGAGTCTGTGCTGCAGATTCTCCTTATTCGCAGCATCTCCCCATAGGGGATACTGCGAATCAAATGGGTTGGATGATGGCTTCCTGCATGAAGCAGTGTATTACCAGCCGTCGGTTTTCTATAAAGCCTGGTGTGCAGTTGGTTGTCAAGAACGAAGATCTCCACATCAAGAAAGTAAATAGATGTGTTGCTGATTTGACCAGAAAATTTGAGATTCAAATGGTTGTCATTGATTTGCTCAATGAACAACCTAACCTCATTCTCATTGCCTTTCCAGATTATTAGTAAATCATCGATGTATCTATAAAGCCTTATTATGTTGTTCTCCATGATATCCCCAAAGGTGAGCGAGAGGCCCTGTTCTTCCCACAGACCCATGTGTAGACAGGCATAGCTGGGGGAAAAACAGGCCCCCATCGCTACACCCCTCACCTGCTGGAATATGAGGTTGTTAAATGAGAAAATGTTGTTCTCCAGGCACATCGTGATCATTTCAAGCAACATTTTGTTGTGTTTGTGGAGGCAAATGTGTCTGGAATTTAAAAAGTGTGCCACTGCTTTGAGACCGTCCCTATGATGAATGCTAGTATAAAGAGACGATACATCAAGGGAAATAAGCAAATAATCAGGGTCCCAAATAATGTCATTCAATTTTCTAAGTAGGTCATTAGTATCCAGGATGAATGAAGGAAGCCCTCTCACGTGTATATATACACACACACACTTGTAAAGATTAGAAATACATGAATTATTTATTTTCTATGGGAATGTCTGGACTGGAGTACATTTACAACTGTTTAGGGTCGTTTTTGGCTTTAGTAACTTTAACAATGCAGTTTGTGAATAGGACTTCACTTACTCTTTTGTTGGTGGATGCATGTCTCTCACTGACCCTCCTATAACCTCTCCTTCCTAAACCTCTCCCATTTAGTATTAAGTATTTTCCATTTTCCAATGACACCCCTGTCCCTCAAGCATTTACTTCAAAAACGTAAGTGTACCTATGCAGACACTTCTCACTTGTGGCTGAGATCTCCACACTGCAAAGATAGTAGAGGTGAAGACCTCCACATGTAGGTATGTGAATAGCATTTTCTAGTATGTGGCTATTACTATTGTACCACATATGCTACAAAATGCAGTTTATGAATAGAGTCCTTAATCATTATTTTCCACTTTTCCTTTTAGAAACATAACACTGTGTGCTACACATCCACAGAAAGAAAATAGGTTTGTTGCCTGGAAAATTGTGTATTCAGCTAAGGCTGGTCTAAGTTGAGACTTTCTGTCTCGTTTCGGTTGCACCAAGAAAAATTATGAATGACCATCTTTTTGTCCTATGCACAGTAAAAAAAAGCCTTAAAGCCTATTCACTTTTTTTGGATCAAAGCTCAAGTAAATTTATCATTTGAGGTTTTCACTGCCACTGCTGGGGGACATCTTAAAGTTATATTGTTATACACAATAGTGCACACCACAATGTATGACTTGCCAGAACTAGTGGCCTATCTTTTTTATGATTCTGTAGGTCAATGTAGTTTTCCTGAATTCTTCAGGGTTTATACTAGACAGCACGCTAAATTCATATACTTGTGTTCTCTCTCTTTATTTCTTCGTTTTATACATTAAATCCATAAAAGTACATAATAAAAACCACACAATATACATAATACAAATTTAAATGTAACTATTAAAAACCTAATCACATGTCTTGGGAACATATCCAACCCTGGAGCTACACTCAGAGAAATTAATGAATAGATGAAAGTAAGGAGTTCATCTCAGATGGAAGGCATAACCTTTAAATACAGCTAGCTAAAAGTTTCTAAAAAATATACTAAAATTCTAAAACAGACATGGACTGCTGAGCTCGCACAGCGACTTTCAGAAACAGCCCAACACAAGTAAAAATATCCTCATCATTCAGATGAAGTAATGCATTTTAAGATTCTATAAAATCATTCATGTGTAACTTCTTAATTAGAGGTAGCTAAATGCTTTTGGTGTACATTGAGTAAAAATCACAAAACAATCAAAAATGTAGCGTGGATTGGCCAGACTTCCCATTACATGGACAAGGGCAAGAATCTAAATTTGCCTGAAAACCTAATGGGAAATTTAGCAGGTATTTTACTGTACCTTCCCTAAGGCGAAACAACAAACTACATCCCCAATGGTTCATGGGACGTGTCAGATAACTTTGGGGTGAAGCATGCCATCCCTGGTTTCTACTCAAATCGGCTGTTACTCTAGATTTTTCGGACTCCCTGTATGCACAAGTTTGAACCAACAAGCCTGCAGTTGTCTTTTATTAATGGTGGGGGGCCCACTGGGTTCTGAAACAGCGATGAGATAGATCCCCCTGGTTGATTAAGGTGCCATCAAATTGGGCTGCATTAGAGGGTCTGTGCAGTAGTGTGCCACTAGGTAAAGATGGAACATGGGGTGTTGTGCTGGAATAACAGTCTGTGGTTTTGGCAGCGTTAGGAGGTTCAACAGGGCAATTTGCAGGATCAAGTTTCTTCTGAAGTGCGGTTAACCTCTCCAGTAGTGGTTTTAATTTAGCATCCAGGATATTGCTGAATCTATCGCATAGGATATCGCAGAAAGAAGAGTCCACATGAGAGGGGCCTAAGATAGCATTACTAGTTGTATTACTGCAATGCTGAGGTTGTAAGTCTGGTTGTGATGGAAGTTGTTGGGGTTGTGACACTTTACCCAGCTGAACGAGTTGGGCTCATGTAAGTAGTTAGTTACTACTTGACTGTGCGGTTGCTTCATCTTGCTTCCTAACTGTTTACTGGCTGCCCTTTTCCTCTTAACTGCTCTGTTTTTCTATGTATTTTTCTGCGGCGGAGCGTCTATATGTGCTTTTGTTTGACTGGGTGAAGCAGGCTTACTACTGAGACTTATGATAGTATTAGTACTCCTGTTGATGCGAGATGAAGTGTTTGGCGTTGGCAGTTCGCCCTCGATTGAGGCAGCAGTAGTTACGGTGGTTGCGGCACCCCCAGAGGACAACAACGGTAATCGAGTGATAATCACCGCTCTGTAAATTCACTTTCATTAGAGACAATCCCCACTACTCTCTCGAGGCGAGCATAGAATCGAGCGACACCGAAGCGTGTGTGCAAGCCCCCCTACCGACGACCTTCAAGTCTCTGCTTTGTCATAAGTAGTTGGATGTAGTTCTCACCTGGTTCCGGTTGATTCCTGTGGCTTCCAGATGAGAAACCAAGAGGGAGGGCCTGGCCCGGCCTTAGACGACCGCGGATGGGCGCAGACGGGCCTGCTCTTGGCCCATGCAAAAACAACAGTTGATGGACAGAATGCAGAACAATGTCATACATTCACCCCAGTACAGAGATCTGGGCCTAAATCCATCGTTTTTTTGCTCACCATGCCATTCCAGTTTGGACCCAGCCATATGCAAATCAGTCTTGACCCTGTGCCTCATGGAAACAGTCCAGCCCGAACTGCCAAGTCCAGGGAAGACATGGCTTGGCAGTTCGGGCTGGACTGTTCCCATGAGGCACAGGGTCAGACTGATTTGCATATGGCCATGTCTGAACTGGGGTGGTGGAGTGAGCTAAAGAATGATGATGGATTAAACCCAGATCATTTGACTGGGGGTGAGTGTTTGATTTGCTCTAACGCTCCGTCCATCATCCCCTTTGGTATCGCTTTGTTCGCCCTAAGTTGGCAGGGTATGCCCAGACGTGGGTCCCTTGCTCACTTTGCCACTGGATTCAAGATAGCCTGGCTGAAGAGGGTTTTGAACCCGAAACCGGTCCCAGGATGCTTGTTTCCGGTCCAGGGAAGACATGGCTTGGCAGTTCGGGCTGGACTGTTCTCATGAGGCACAGGGTCAGACTGATTTGCATATGGCCATGTCTGAACTGGGGTGGTGGAGTGAGCTAAAGAATGATGATGGATTAAACCCAGATCATTTGACTGGGGGTGAGTGTTTGATTTGCTCTAACGCTCCGTCCATCATCCCCTTTGGTATCGCTTTGTTCGCCCTAAGTTGGCAGGGTATGCCCAGACGTGGGTCCCTTGCTCACTTTGCCACTGGATTCAAGATAGCCTGGCTGAAGAGGGTTTTGAACCCGAAACCGGTCCCAGGATGCTTGTTTCCGGTCCAGGGAAGACATGGCTTGGCAGTTCGGGCTGGACTGTTCCCATGAGGCACAGGGTCAGACTGATTTGCATGTGGCCATGTCTGAACTGGGGTGGTGGAGTGAGCTAAAGAATGATGATGGATTAAACCCAGATCATTTGACTGGGGGTGAGTGTTTGATTTGCTCTAACGCTCCGTCCATCATCCCCTTTGGTATCGCTTTGCTCTTGGCCCAGGCACGACCTGCCTGCGTCCCCCGCTGCCGGAGCCCATCAGGGTTCAAATAAGGCACCTCTGTGTGCAATCAACACGTTGTCGGATTCCCTTCTGCGAGATGCACTGGGGCATGTAGTCTAGGGTGACCAGGCGTCCCGGATTTGCCGGACAGTCCCGGTTTTCCGCCAGCTGTCCCAGCAGATTTCAGGAAATTAAGCTCATGTCCCAGTTTTTAGAGAGGTTCGGCTGAAAACGGTGGCAGGTATCTTTTTATGATTTGCAAAGCAGGGATAGTTAGCTGCTGTTATAAGAAAGCAATTTAATTAACAGGCATGCTACTGGCTTTAAAAATGGCATTTTATGTATGTTCTTACTGCATCTTCTCTAATTGTCTGCTAAGGAGCACTGTCATTCAGTGCGCTGGGTTGCAGTAAAATTGTAGTCCTTCTATTTTTGGGAAATGTCCCGGTTTTTGGCTTTAAAATTCTGGTCACCCTAATGTAGTCCGCCCTCCAATCAGCCGGTTTCAAGCTCCCGTGCTGCGGAAGCCCATCGGGGTTCAAATAAGGCTCCTCTGGGTGCAATAAACAAGTTGGCGGCTTCCCTGCCGCGAGATGCACTGGGGCGTGTAGTGCGCCCTCCAATAAGCCAGCTTCAGGCTATAACTGTTAATTTGAAAAGCCATTTATTTACATGACACATTAAAACTTTTTTTCTTTACAACATAACTGTTAAGAAAAGTGTGCCTATTAGCCCTTGTGGCTTCTGGGAATGTCTTCCTAATATTTTTTCCTTTCGCCTGCTTTTTGTAATAAGCAAAGGACTCATTTGTCTGGACTAATAACGGAGAGCAGAGAGACTAAATTAGCAGGTCAGATGTTGATTGTTTGATTCAAGCTCTTTCATGTTGTTAATTAAAGGTTTCTGCTAAGTATATGTAAATATTATCCGTTTGGTTCACAGGAACACATGGAACATGTATGTTCTGCTACACTTCTGACATCAATAAAACGCATGGTACTGACTCTTACACAGCAACATGATGAAAGTAAAGAATTTGTCAAATTTTTCCATAAACAACTTGGAAGTATTCTGCAGGTTAGTTTGCCTTTTCCTTATTGTTTTGAAGACCCTAATCTATTTTTTTATTTTAGTTTTATTTTCCAGTACATTTGAGTTTGTATTTGAGTGGACAAAGCGAATGCTGACTTGTTCATTTAGGGAATATATGTGGGAGCAGGGGTTCTCTGGGAGCCTTTGGGAAAATCTGCTCTCATTCTGTCATTTTGAATTGCAGCCTCGCTTTTTCATACTTCAATTATGTTTGCCGTTCTTGAGCTACACATAGGTGCATTATTCTTAAAATGCAATCTCTTCATAAAAGAAAAATGACCTGATAGAAGCAAAGGTGCATGTCATCCATGAGCTAAGTTAATTCTCAAGTTTTGCTAGCTTTCAAATACCTGAGAAGCTTGTTCTGAGTGTTCTCCAGTAATGATGTTGCTTCTAATGGGAGAATCTCCATTGTGCCAACATGATACTTTTTTTCTTTCTAGTTCTAGTGTTATTCTTGAAGTTTTATCTGTTTTACATTTATTGGTGGTCTTCTGGACCATATCAATATTTCAATGTGTTTTATGTTGTACTGGTCCCCAGTAGCGGCTGGTCAATTTATAAAGTGGTGGACTATCAAACGAAAGGTAAACTTGCTGAAATACACTTGCAACGTCTAAACAATACTATGCACAAATTACATTGACTAGATACACTTGTAATGTGCACAGAGTCTGTGCGTACACGCGTAAAACCAGTGCTAGGCCTCACTCCTGTCGTCAGTGTGATGTGCATACAAAGAAAGTGTTCTTGACTATACTGAATTCCACACGAACAGAGCACAGGTTTCAGCCCCAGTGGAGTAAATAATCAGGATGCAGAAAAAGCAAAACATGCAAGGAATATTGACAAGACAGATGGGATACACGGTGCCATCGAAACTGTATCCAAAATTACATTTTTATTTAGCAGAATCATAGGAATAAACGCTGATTGATCCTACATTATCATAAAAGCAAATATTCATGGCACAATATCTTGTAGGTCTATTCAATGTTTCATTTTTTCAATTTACCTCGTTAATCATGAAAACCCTTTTCTTTGGAATGTTAAAAAGCGAGCTTGTCTAAAAAAATGACAATTTCGCTTCTATTTCGAAACTGTTTGTCAGCGCTGGAGACTGCAGGGTATCCCATTTTGTCTTCCAGAACTGCACTTCTGTCGTCATTGTACAAGGAACTTCCAAAAATCGTATTCAAGACACATACAAACACTCACACGCCGCTTGCAAAGTTTGTGAAAACAGGTGTACAGGGCCACAGGTCAGTGAAGGTGCACAGAAATGTAATTACCATTCACCGGGAGTGCATGCAGTCATCAAAATCATGCCGCTGGGCAACAGCTCTGAGTCCTAAATATAGACCTGGACCAGACTCTATCACCAGGCCTGTAAGCACGTACTCTTAGTACGGAGCCTGCAAAACACGTAGCGAAGTGACTACTATTATCCCTTCCCCTCACGCGCAATGCCATCTCTGGTGCTGTGAATGAGAGGAAAAGGGGAAGAGCATTTCCATGACGTGACGCACTGTTAAAGGAACATAACTAATCACTGTGTGGCTTTAAAATAAAAGCACATAGTGATTGGTCATGCTCTTTATCATCCCGCACCGGCGCCGGTTGGGACTGGGGATAGGCCAGCCTGCCCAGCACCAATGGAAGCTTTGCTCTCATGCATTTTATACGCACACATGCATAAGAGGAAAAAAAGAATTGGTTTGAGCAGGTGAATCCAGCGCCCTAAAGGACACCAGAGGGGCCGACCTGTGTTCCCCTTGACTCCGTAGCAGAGCATGGATCTGAGGTGTGCATGTTTGGTTGGCCATAGTCTGGGACCTGTCCACCCTGACATGCGCACTGGACTTCAGACAACGCTTTCATTCCTAATCAGTAGGAATGGGCACGCCCTGCCTGAACACTGATGCTGAAGCCTGCACTAATTAAGAAAGTAAATTTCCACTGCCCGGGTCCAGTCCTTTAAACACCGGCCGGCCAGGTACTTTCAGTTAAGTACTGGGGGTGGGGGAGGGGCAACGCCCCCACGCCCTAGAGGGGAAACCACCCCTGCTGGTCCCTCCAGACTTCGTGCAAGTGAGACAACCCTCGGGTTCCTGATTGGAGGGCAATGGTGAGCCTGACTTTGTAAGTAGCTGGGAACAGTGCCCAATTAAGTCTTGTGGTCGGTGTGTAGCTTCAAGCTTGAAGCTTTCTTACACAAAGATCCAGTGGATCATTTTCAAGGCTGTTACTTAAATACATTTCCTAACAATGAGGTAGAATTTGGCTGCTTGACTTTGTTGCATCTGCAATATATTTGACTTTCTTAGGAGCCCTGTGTAAGTTAGGTTGCAGTGGTCAGGCTTCAGTGTCAATGAAGCCCTTGTCATTTAGAACCAAAGAATGATTTGTGGATGTGAACGATTTTTTGAGCACAGCGAGTTGTAGATTTGACACCCTTACCTACAGCATTTATTTCTGGTGCCCACTAACAATAGTCTTCAAATTGGATGCTTGTATTTCTTGCTTTCTGTAATGTGAGCAGAGAGGTCCTCTGGCTGGTGACCATTGTTATTAAAGCTTGTTACATGTCCCTGCTAGTAGCAGGATCTCTATGTTCACTTCCTTTACTTCAGTAAAGTGTTGTTAGGATCACATGCAAAACCTATGTGGGTGATCATGAAGTAACAAGAAACTAAACAAATCCCTAACCAAAAAGTATGTGGATCATGTGTTGAGCTCTGGAGTAATACAGTGTAACAATGAGGTTTATGCAGAACAATTGTTCAAAAAATAATTGAAAAATAACAAAATAACATATAAGTACATATAAGACAGTAATGCAAGAAAAAACATATAAAATTTACAATTCAGGTTTTATTCATGATTATTAAAACTAGACACAAAATGATCATACACATTTAAAAAACAATTTCATATTTGCAACACATAGGGGCCGATTCCGATCTCGGCCGGTAGGGCTCCGAATCGGATTCGGCATAACCGGATCCGATTCGGAGCCCTATTTCCCGACCGATTCGTATGCGCGTCCGGACGAGCGAGTACGATGCGAAATCGCCGACGACTCGTTCGGGCGTCCCAACCGCTCCGACCGACTCGTTCCCGGGTCGAACCGCACCGACCGACTCGCTCGGACACGACTCGCACCGCGCAATGGAGACGTTCCCCGGCTGGGTAAGTACGATGTGCGCCGCGAGCAGTCCGACCGACACGCGCCGCCCGGCTCGAAAGAGCAGTCGGAGACGTACTTCGGGGGTCCGTGTCGGACCCCCCTGTACGCGTAGCCGCGCGAGTCGCACACAGGGGGGACCCATGAGTCCCCCCTACCTGTGCGTGTACGGCGCGAGTCGCTTCGCCACGTACCCGCTGTAGGGGGCGCCCTTGTTCGCCTCGCACCCATTGAGGCAATGGGAGCCCGCGTACGCGTTGTACGACCGGCTCCCATTGACTTCAATGGGAGTCCGACCGACTCGAGTCCGATAGCATACGGCCGCATCGTACTCGTTCGGTCGGGCTGCACGGGTCCGATTCAGTCGGAAATCTCTCTGGGTCCGGCTCGGTCGGAGAGATTTCCGGCCCGAATCGGAATCGGCCCCATAGTGTTGATGATAAAAATGAGAAAACTACACAACAGTCGACGCGGCGTTACGGTGAGACTTGAATCAACCACCTTCTTCAGGACAGAGTTTTCTATTAAAATATCTCAAATTAATGAATCCCTTGTTCAATTCAGATGGGAAACTTTCTTCTGAATGATTATTGATATAAAATAAGGAATGTCCTTCTTATGTGGTACTGTTCCTTAGTGATTGCGTTCGTAGGAGCCACCGATGAAGTTGGAGCCATCTATTACCGACCATTAAAATCCAGTACAATTTCAAAAACAATACAGGTGAGCCGTGATTGTGCCTGCAATCGTTAACACTCCGTCGTTTGCACTATTTGGCGGCCTCCAGCCGCAGAACTTTGATCAGATTTTATTTTCTAAGTTGCAACATCGAGATAGCAACACAACCAGTACAACTCCGCCAAATAGTGCAAACGACGGAGTGTTAACGATCGCAGGCACAATCACGGCTCACCTGTATTGTTTTTGAAATTGTACTGGATTTTAATGGTCGGTAATAGATAGCTCCAACTTCATCGGTGGCTCCTACGAACGCAATCACTAAGGAACAGTACCACATAAGAAGGACATTCCTTATTTTATATTAATAATCATTCAGAAGAAAGTTTCCCATCTGAATTGAACAAGGTATTCATTAATTTGAGATATTTTAATAGAAAACTCGGTCCTGAAGAAGGTGGTTGATTCAAGTCTCACTGAAATGCCGCGTCGACTGTTGTGTAGTTTTCTCGTTTTTATCAACACTGTGTTGCAAATATGAAATTGTTTTTTAAATGTGTATGATCATTTTGTCTAGTTTTAATAATCATGAATAAAACCTGAATTGTAAATTTTGTTTTTTCTTGCATTAATGTCTTATATGTTGTTGTGTTATTTTTCAATTATTTTTTGAACAATTGTTCTACATAAACCTCATTGTTACACTGTATTACTCCAGAGCTCAACACATGATCCACATACTTTTTGGTTAGGGATTTGTTTAGTTTCTTGTTCTGTTACCCCATCCCTACTTCTGATAATAGGGTTCCTCCTCCTCTTTTTGGGTGATCATGAAGTGTCATGAATTCCTTGTTAGTAAAGCCAAAAATGGGATTTGTCTATACTTCAGATATCAGTAGTGAAGGTGTTTGTGTTGCGTACATGAGATTGGACATCATTCTCTGTCACTAGATATCTCTTAATAAAACTGCAGGATACGTATTTTGTTATCTATCCATTGGTTAAAGATGCAGCATTTTACGTTAAAGTTTATCTGAAATATTGTCGTCTTGTGTATTACGGTGTTTGCACACCTAAGGTAATAAATATTTCATATAATTCTTGAATAATCGGGTCAAGTCTTACCCAGATAAACAGCAGAGCATACCTTTCTTAACTATTTGTAGGCTTTAGAATTTTCTTTTTTTTTCTTCTTTTTTATAATTTTTATTGAATAATAAACAGGTACCAGGAACACAGTCAACATAAGGGATAAAGTAACATGGCAAAATATACAATAAATGGAAGCGATAATACAAAATACAGTGTAAAGGGATTATAAAGTACAACCTTATGTAACAACTTAAAGGAGAGTAAGATTTGGGTACCTTACAGATCAATAATTATCTAAATAATTTTTAGAGTAGTAATGAGAAAAGAGAGAGAAGGAAGAAGAAAGAAGACAAAGCAATAAAGAGAAAAGAGGAAAGGAAGGGAGAAGAACTAACCGGTAAGAATTAGTGTAAGTAAGAGTGTGTAGACAGAAAAGTAGTAAAAGGTAACCAAAGTAAATCAGAATTAATTCTCTGAGCCACAGATGAAGATGAAACTGTGGAAATTCTATGTTCGTCACAAATAAGATTCCACCATGTTAGCATGCATATTTTTGAATTTTCTTTCCAGCAAGTAAGAATAACTTTAAATGCAAGAGCAATAAAAAGATCAAACAGTTTCGGCTTTAGCACTGTATCATGAGAATCAACCGACATGGATCCAGGAAAAACATTTTGAAATAAGGGAATATAGAAATGATAAATCTTGGAACATTTGGCCCAGATGGATTTCCAAAATTTTAGGACAATGGTAAATCAAATGAGATAATGTACCATTGGTGGAAAGTCATGACCAGCAAAGGGGAGAAGAAGATGGGTTAATTTTGTTCAAAAATACTGGTGTCCTAACAGCTCTATTATAAAGAAAAAATAAAAATTGAGTAATGTTAGCAGCTCTAGAGGTGGAAAAAACTTTATGCCATAGTTTGTCCCATTTTTGAGGAGAAAGGGTGATGGACAGGTCTAGTTCCCAAGCTAGTTCAATGGGGGATTTTGGTCTTTCAGAGATAGGAGTAGATATACGTTTATATATAGAGGAGGCTTTAGGATTAGAGTCAGAAGAGATGTTGTTTAGAGGAGTTAAGGGAATAAATGGAGTGTTGTTAATAGGAAAGTTTTTAGATGAAAGAAATTATTGAAGGGCCTTTGATAATTGAGAATATTGAGATAAGCAGAAAGAGGGCAAGTCATAAAGATCTTGTAATGTATTAAAAGGCAAAACAGAGTTATGGGATGCAAGTAGGTGAACATATATAATATTCTTCTCTTTCCAGTGATTGAAGTAGAATGATTTATGGCAAAACTTAATAAATTTACTGTACCAAATAGAAGAGGCAAGGAAGGCTTGGTGAAGTTAGATCCATCCATAAACAGCGAGTGTAACAAGTGTTGGGAGTATTTTAAAATAGGATATTTAGATATGAATGTGCTATTGGACATAAAACAGATGTCATAAAAAGAAAAGTCATGTAATAGAGAACGTTCAAAATTAATCCAACTAGGTATCGGAGCATCATTGTAGTGTTTATTTAGTGCATATACTTGTCTGACTAGAAAAGCAGTGTGATATAGCTTAAAATTAGGAAATCGTACACCCCCTTCATTCTTTGGTTTGATTAATTTAGTTAAAGCAATACTGGCAGGTTTATTGTTCCAGAGGAATTTAGTACAAATGTAATTGATTTGGTTAAAGTAATAATTGTGAATTTTAAAGGGTAACTGTTGGAAAACGAGGCAGTATCTGTGAGGCCTGCACAAATAACATGGCTACATTTGTCCTTCACTGGGAACCAAAAACCCCATTGTAGCGCTTGACTCTCCGAGGGTAGCGTTGCAGAGCAGTCTAAGGCTTACTCAAGGGAGGTGGTGTGGGCTTGTAATCGGCATTTACTAGTATGCAGAAATAACACTCAATAATTGATTGTCCGGTCTGTACTTTGCTTTATACAAGGAAGAGTACATTTATTAAACACACGCACTACTCAGTACTATGCAACAATTTACAAATATACATAAGCTGTTGGAATTACTTTTTGACATTGCATAACATTCCCACCCCTCCCGCAGGGGTGGTGGGGTCTAGTACCACCCCTCCCATGTATGCACATCATCTTGCCCCCAACGCAGTAGGTTGACCATAACCTGGAGTGAGGGCCTTGCCCACTGGCACCATCCAAGTGGCGACCCACCCCTTTTATCTCAACAAGCATTTAAAAGGGGCACACCTGCCATGGTGACACATAACCCTGTCTGAGCATCTCATACTGACCATAAACTATACACCTCTACATCTTAGGGGCTAACAGTCTGGGTTGTTCTTCACCTAACGCAGCAGCAAGAATACATGTTTAGGCATCACTTAAAATGACAGTACTTATCATAGCTTATAACTGTTATAATGCATTGCAATAAAAGCCCCTAAAAGGCATCACAGTTATAATCACAGGATTAAGCATATACAGCCAGACACCCTAGGAGGAATGTCCAGCAACATAACCCCACTTTGCTTATGCTTTCACCATACACATGTGACTTCCAGTCCCAAAAAGACACAATATCATGGAAATGCACTACTGCGCAATTTCACCTTTCCCCCTCTAGGGGGTGACATTTCCATGACCATCCAGGGTTAGCCCTGCACCCTTCAGTGCAATCCCCAGCTTCAGCTCTCAGCTGCAGAACAAAAGTTCCAGCCATGGAGTTACCAAACCCTGGATAACCCTTGAGGGGTTTTGTCTTTTAAGTCCCCCAGAGACTTCCAATCTTCCAGTTGGGGGGGAGGGCGGGGGGGGAGTCTGCGTGCTCCTGCAGCTCCCCCTACACCTTCTCCAGAAATTGGTGGTGACCCCCTCTTCCGGGGGCCACCAGACACCAAAACTAGTAGCCTTCCCCATGCCTTGCAAGGCATTATGGGGCGCTTCAGGCTCTACCCTTGCATTTCAGAGCAGCGGCTCTCCCACTGGTCCGGGGAGAGTCGTGCTGCCACTTCTGGCGGCCTCTTGCCGCATCCCCTCATAGGTGGGGGCCCGGTCCCACCCGGACCCCGTTCCTGGCAGGTGAGATGGCTGGCAGCTCGGGGAGCCAACCCCCGGCTGCTCCTGCCAGCTCCCCATCCAGCCAGCACCCTTGTGTGCGGACGCAGGAGCCGGCGCGTCCATTCTGGTCTGCCCCCTCCTGCGGGCAGACACCAACACTGCTGCTGGCCCAGCGAGGCCTCGGGGAAATGCGAAGGCACTACCCCCTCCTTCCCACTGCTGCGGGGAATGCGGCAGCACTCCCCCCCCCCCCCTCCCTCTCCCAGCTTCACACCGGGGCCCGGAGTTGGGGATCCCGGGCCCCCCGGGGTCAATCTTCATGGGGAGCGCAATGGCGCTCCCCGACTTCTGCATACTCTTCGGGCCCGGAGTTGGGGTCCCGGGCCCCTGGAAAATCTTCGCGGGGAGCGCAATGGCGCTCCCCGGCTTTTCTTCTCCTTGCAGGGAGGATGCGGGACGGCACGACCCCCTCCACTGCACCACAACCACCGGGGCCTGGAGTTGGGATCCTGGGCCCCTGAGACCTTCATGGGGGAGCGCAACGGCGCTCCCCGGCTTCATTTTCGGGCCCGGAGGTCTCTGAGTGGAGGCGCGACAGCGCTCCCCCTCCTCCGATGTCATCAGGGGCCAGGTTGGGCTCCTGGCACCCCTCCTGGGCAATTTCACGGGGAGCGCAACGGTGCTCCCCAACTTTACTTCTTCTGGGGGCAGCCCCCGGGAGCTGACCTACCCCGGGGGCACATCCAAGACCGGCGGCGGAGCCCCACGCACTTAGTCGTCTGTCTTCTCAGAGGTCAAAGGTCGCCTACCTTCTGGGGGGCATATCTCAGCCCCCAGGAGACCGATTTCCACCGTTTTGGCCTCTTCTTGCTCCTTGTGGCCAGCCCTGGCCACTGGGAGCACTTTCCTTCGCCCTCCTGGCCTCTAAGAAGGTGAACTCAGCAGGGAACTGTCTTCACTGGCTCTCTGCGCCAGCCTTTCACCTGGCTCTCCTCCTGGGCCCCTCTTCTCCTTGCGCAGAGGCCCAGGCTTCTCCTCACTGGTCCTGGACTCCCCCACAGGCGCAATCCAGGGTCCTGGGACAGTCACATGGTCCCTCCTTCCAACTGCCCAGGCTCCAGCACCAGTCTTCCTCAGCAGACCACACCCCAGAGAGAGCTCTCTTCCTGTGCAAGGCCTTTTAAAAGAATTTGGAGGGTGCTGGCAGGAAGGCTCTTCTGCCGTATCTGGCAGCGACACATTACCTCTCTGCCCCTGCTCCTTCCTTCCTGCACAGGCCTCTGGGATAGTTCAAAATGGCGTTGTCCAGGGGCCTCATGCCACATGGTCTCTGAAAAGCCCCCCTTGCTGCCTTCTCTCCAGGACTGGTGCCTGGCACCAGCTGTCAGCTGTTGATGGATGACGTGTAGCTCCACCCTTATCTCTCCCCCTTGGAGAGGAGACCTTCGCCCTTGGAATGCTTGCAGTGAAGGGCTAGGCCTCTGATGCTACAGCTTGGGGAGGAAGGTCATTAACCCAGCCTGGCACGGTCACACCCAGCCAGGCTCTGGTTATGAGCCGAGTCAGAGGAATATGACATTTCTGGATGACCCATAAGCAGTACAGATATGGCTTTGGACTCAGCAGAATACTTCTTTTTACACAACTTACTTTGTACTTTGGTTCGTGTCTGGAATTTGTAGGCCCTAGGTGTTAGAAGGTGGTTCTGACACAATGGGCCGCCCGGATTTTTCGCTTTTTGAGCACCTATGTGTTGAGTTGTTACTGTGGGAAAGCCTCATAAATTGGGACTCATCCACAGTGAACTCATGATGAAAGAGACTGCATGTGGATTTTACTGGTGTCCCCCTAGCTTGACTAGGCCGCTGCGCAGCAGCTGGAGTAAGGGGCACCAGACTGGTTACATGCAGACACCTGTGTACATGCGTGTGCACACGTGTAAGGGTGTGCGCAGTCCAGGAGCAGCTACAAAGTGAATGGTGTGGCAGGACTTATGCAGAATTGGGTGGTGACACGGAATAGGCCTTATACACTAGGAAGAAACATGCCAGGGAAAGTCAGTGTGCTTTACTGTGGTTTTCACTTCATTATTCCCCTATAGGGATGTGGAGCCCATGTGCTAGATTAACTTCCATAAGGCCTACAGATTCCAGACACGCACTAAAGTCCACTGTAGCGGATGTGACAAAGAGTATTCTGCAGAGTCCCAAGTCATATTTGTACTGCTTTTGGGTCGTCCAGAAATGTCACATTTCTCTGAGTCAGTCATAACCAGGGCCAGGCTGAGGGCTGACCTCAGCTGGATGGATTGATAACCTTTCTTCCACAAGCTAAGGACTCCTCTCCACGAAGAAGAAGATGGGTGGGGCTACAGGCTCATCCATCAGCAGCTATCACTGGGTGCCAGGCACCAGGCTGCACCGAGGGGGGAAGGCAGCCAGAAAGGAAGGGCTCATGTTTCAGAGACCATGTGGCCAGAGACCCTGGACGACGCCATTTTGAACAAACCCAGAGGCTGGACAAGGAGGAGGGAGCAGGGGCAGGGAAGTGATGTGGCGCTGTTGGATAGGACCAACAGAGACTTCCTGCCAGCCCCATACTCAGTACTGGAACAGGAAGAGAAGCTCTCTCTGGGGTGTGGTCTGCTGAGGCGGAAGGTGCTGGAGCCTGGCAATGTGCAGTTGGAAGGAGGTACCCCCTGACTGCCCCCCAGGCCCTTAACAGCGCCAGAAGAGGAGCCCAGGACCGGTGCGCAGAAGCAGGGGCCTCTGCGCAGGGAGAAGAGAGGCCCAGGAGGAGAGCCAGGCGAAAGTCTGGCGCAGGGAGCCAGTGAAGACCGCTCCCTGCAGAATGCCCCTCTTGGAGATCCAGAGGGCGAAGGAGAGTGCTCCCCGTGGCTGGGGGCCGCCGCCAGGAGCAAGAGGACGCGAAAATGGGGCAGATCGGACCCCCAGGGGCTGAGATATGGCCCCCGGAAGGTGAGCGACCTTTGACCCCTGGAGAAGAAGGAAGCCGGGAGCGCCGTCGCGCTCCCCGCGAAGTGACCTGCCTGGGGGCCAGGAGCCCACCCTGGCCCCCACCGAAAATGGAGGCGGGGGAGCGCCGTCGCGCCCCCCGCGAGGAGATCCCCAGGGGGCCCGGGACCCCATCCCGGGCCCTGAAGTAAAGCCGGGGGACGCCGTCGCGCCCCCCGTGAAGCGGTGGAAGGCGGGGGAGCGCCGTCGCGCCCCCCGCGAGGAGATCCCCAGGGGGCCCGGGACCCCATCCCCGGGCCCCGAAGTAAAGCCGGGGGACGCCGTCGCGCCCCCCGTGAAGCGGAGGAAGGCGGGGGAGCCAGGAGCCCACCCTGGCCCCTGCGAGCAAAATCCAGACGGGGAGCGCCGGCGCGCTCCCCGGGAAGAGGAGGAGGGGCCCGGGACCCCATCCCCGGGCCCCGAAGACTGGGAGGAGGCATGGGGAGCGCCGCCGCACTTCCCCCGGACCGGAGCAGGACGACGCGTCTGCCCGCTGGAGCGGGCAGACCAGAACTGATCGGCCGGCTCCCGCGGCAGCACACGAGGGTGCTGGCCGCGCGGGGAGCCGGCGGGGGCAGCCGGCGGGGGCAGCCGGCGGGGGCAGCCGGGGGTGGGCTCCCCAGGCGTGGGCTCCCCAGGCGTGGGCTCCCCAGGCGTGGGCTCCCCAGGCGTGGGCTCCCCAGGCGTGGGCTCCCCAGGCTGCCCTCCTACCCGTCAGGCTGTCGTGGGTCCCGGGTGGGACTGGGACCCGCAGAAGGAGGAGCCAGGCATTGCGGGGCCCGGGTGGGACCGGGCCCCCAACACGTGGCCGGAGCGGCCAGGGGTGGGCTCCCCGAGCCGTCTCCCTTACCTGGGGGTCCGGGTGGGACCGGGCCCCCCCACCAGCTGGATCGCGGCTCTCCCCGGCGCAGCGGGAGAGCCGCTCATGAAATATTCAGGAGAGGAGCCTGAAGCGCCCCATAATGCCTTGCAAGGCATGGGGAAACCGATCGTTTTGGTGCTTGGTGGCCCCAGAGGAGGGGGTCACCCTCGTGTGTGAAAAGAGGTGCAAGGGGAGCTGCAGGAGCAGCGCAGCCTCCCCCAGCACAAAGAAGAACAGTCCGCCCCTAAGTTTCACGGGGCATCTGAAAGAATAACCCCTCAAGGGCTCAGCCAGCATTTAACACTCTCTAGGCTGGAACTTTTGTTCTACAGCTGAGGGTATTTTGAGAAGTGCTTCAAGGAGTGAAGGGCTGAATTGGGATGTCTGGAGAAGGGCATCCCCTGGAGGTGAAGTGGTGTAATTGCACCAGAACTGCATTTACTAACGGTTATTCCTTTTTAGAGGGACTGAAGGTCACATATGTAATGTGAAGTACCAGTGTAAGGTGATGTCATAAGCGAAGGGGGTTATGTTGCCAGACAATCCTGCTAGGGTGTCTGGCTGTATATGCGTAATCCTGTGATTTCATCTGTGATGCCTTTAGGGGCTGTAATTGCAATGCATTCTAATGATCCACAAACGTGCTGGGTACTGTCATTCTAAAGTGTGCGTAAACATGTATTCTTGCTGCTGCGCTTAAGTGAGGAACAATCCAGACTGTTAGCCCTGAATAGGTAGGGGTGAATACTGTATGGTCAATATAAGATGCTCAGTCAGGGTTATGTGTCACTAGGGCAGGTGAACCTATTTTTAATGCGTGTTGAGGTAATGGGGTGGGTCGCCACTGGGATGGTGCCAGTGCGCAGGGCCCTCGCTCCAGGTTATGCTCAACACACTGCATTAGGGGGCAAGATGATGTGCATACATGGGAGTGGTGGTACTAGACCCCACCCCCCTGCGGGAGGGGTGGAGATGTTATGCAATGTCACAAAGTAATTTCAACAGCTTATGTATATTTGTAAATTGGTGCATAGTATTGAGTAGTGTGTGTGTTTAATAAATGTACTCTTACTTTTATAAAGCGAAGTACAGACTGGACAATCAATTATTGAGTGTTATTTCTGCGCACCTGCAAATGGCGATTACTAGCCCACACCTCCTCCCTTGAGTAAAGCCTCAGACTGCTCTGCAACGCTACCCTCTGAGAGTCAGGCGCTACAATTGGGTGTTTGGTTCCCAGTGAAGGACAAATGTAGTCATGTTATTTGTGCAGGCCTCACAGATACTGCCTCGTTTTCCAACACTAGGGAAGTGAAACTACCCCATGTGGTCCCCATCTTCATAGGAGAATAATGGAGTGTTCCTTCGGTGAAAACAGTAAAGCACACTGACTTTCCCTTACTTGTATAAAGCCTATTCCATGTCACCACCCATCTCTGCATAATTCCTGCCACACCATTCTAACTGTACCTGCTCCTGGGCTGCGCACGACAGGAATCTCCCCCGCGCAGCCCTTTCACGTGTGCACACGCATGTGCACACGAGTCTACATGTTACTAGTCCGGTGCCTCTTGCTGCAGTGCAGCGGCTTTCTCTCACAAGGGGGACACCCGTGCAATCCACATGCAGCCTCATTCATCATGAGTTCACTGTGGGTGAGTCCCAGCTTATGAGTCTCTCCCACAGTAAAAGCAAAAAAATTAGGGGTTCAAAAAGCAAAAAATCCGGGCGGCTCAGAGGGGCAGAACCACCTTCTAACAGTAACATAGAGAGCAAAAATAGAATAAGCTAACCTGCCCCACCAGGACAAATGTAGGAGGGGCCATGAAGAAAGTAAATTGTGAATCTTAATTTTTAAAGAAGTAAAATTATGGGTAAGAATTTGGGGAATGGCAGGGGAAAACCATACACCAAGATATTACATTTTTGATGGACACCATTTAAAGTTGGTGTCAGAAAACATGCATTGATAACATAGAGAATTTAAGGGTAAAATGTCAGTTTTAGAGAAATTTGATTTGTATCCAGATATTTTAGAATATAAGTCAATCTCCTGTAAAAAAAAAGGAGGTTAGGGGTTTCAAAAGGTAAATTAAGATATCATCTGCATAAGCAGACAATTTAATTTCATGGGAATTATGGAGAAAAACAGTTATCAAAGGGTTATGACGGATGTGCTCAAGAAAGGGTTCAAGACATAAAAGAAATAAAAGAGGAGAGAGGTGACAACCTTGATGTGTACCTCTGTGTAAGTTAAAATAAGGAGATAAAAGACGATTAACAGATACACATGCACGGGGATCGGAATATAGTAATTTGATAAATGAAATAAATTTGGGGCCGAAACCGAACCATTGAAGAGGTTTGAACATGAATTGCCAATTTATGCGATCAAAAGCTTTTTCAGCGTCAAGAGATAATGCGGCTAGAGGGTCAGAGTAATTTTTCCCTAGGATGAGAATATTAGAGAGCATTATCTGAGGAGAGCCTACCCTTAATAAAACCAGACTGGTCAGGTTTAATAAGATGGGGAATAACCCCTTCCAATCTAGAGGCAAGAATTTTTGCAAAGATTTTGCAATCATAATTGATTAAGGAGATTGGGCGATAATTTTGACAAAGGGAGAGATCTTTATCGGGTTTAAGGAGAATTACAATAAGAGCGTCAAGAAAGGAGCCTTAAGGTTTAGAGTACAATATAAAGGAGGTAAAAAGCTCAAGTAAGTGCGGAGCAAAAATAGATGAAAAAGAGGAAATAAGTTCAATAGAGAAGCTGTCAGGACCAGGGGCCTTAGCTCTTTTTAAGGATTTAATTGCATCTAATATCTGAAAGAGACACGTTAGTGACAGATTCCTTACCTTAGAATATCCCCAGGCGTCAGGCTGGATCCGGAAAGTTTTTTGCGTAGCAGTACCCTTGCGCGTCGGTAGGCGGCGTCGTGCGGCTCCGCGTCCGTCGTCGGCGTCGTGATCGCCGGGATGACGTCGCGGGCAGTACTTAGGCGCCGCCCCTGCGCGCTGACGTCAGTTCTTCTTTTCCGCGCCAGTAAGCGCAGATCCGGGAAGAGCAGTGCCCTAGTCACTTTTTGACTATCTTTTTGTGAAATTTTTCACTGTTCTCTTCAACGAGTCTTCACGACTCCTACGGTGTCGTAGGGATGCCCGGCTTTAAGCCCTGCGAGGTATGTGGTCGTATGATGTCCATCACGGACCCCCACCTCGAGTGTCTCTTCTGCCTCGGCCGAGGCCACGACACGAAGTCGTGCCCTGACTGCCGGAAACTTCATCCGAAGGCTTTGCGAGAGCGGTCTCGAAAGCTCCTTGAAGTCCGGCAGTCGGCTCCGCGCCGCAGCAAGCCCCGGTCCCGGGAGAGGTCGAGGGGCCGGACGCGGAGTCCCCGCCGTTCGTCGGAATCCAAGTCTTCGCGCTCCTCCGGTAAGTCGAAGCACAAGAAGTCTAAGCGGCGTCATCGCTCTAAGACTTCGCCTCGCCGGTCGCGCGACTCGGCTGAGGTCCCTGTCGGCACCGTCCCCGCCCCGCGGCCCCGGACGTGCCTGTCGAGTTGCCCCCGCATTACCCGTCCTTCCCGGGTTCGGGGCGACTCCGGCCGAGCTACAGGAATTCCTGTCGGCCATGGCCCGCCTCTTCGGGCCTCAAGGTCCCTCCGGTGCGCCTTCGGGCCCCGCGGGCCCAGATGGGGTTGCTCCGGCGTCGCCGTCGACTCCGGTCCCGGCGTCGCCTGTCCCACCAGCCTTCGTCCCGGCCTCGGCTCCGGCCCCGGCCTCGACCCCGGTTCCGGTGGTGCCGCAACCTCCATCGACGCCGGTTGACCTAACCACGCCTCCGCCGACGCCGATGTCCCCGGTGCCGTTTCCGACGCCGTCCGGGGTTCCGGGCGGCGTCGTTCCCCGGTTCTCCCCGGGTCCGGACATGGAGCCGGACCGGCGTCGCCCGGCGCCGGTTCCGGCGCCGATGAGGCCTTGGGTCCCTTATGTCCCTCCTCCTCCATCTTTTCAACCTGAGGAGGACCAGGAGAGCTGGGAGGGGTCTGACGACCCTCTCACACAACAGTGCGAGTTTGACCCGGACTGGGTTGAGGAACTTGGGGATGCCAGTGGGCTGGATACCTCCCCGACTCTGGCATGCTGTCTCCTCCCGTGGCAACGGAGGAGGGGGCTAATTTTGCAACGGTGTTGCGTAGAGCTGCTGGAGCCTTAAATCTCCAGTTGCCTACAGTGGCCGTCAGGACTAACCTCCTGACTGAAGTGCTTCAGCCGGCGGCCTCCTCTTCGGAGCCTGTGCTGCCGTTCAACGATGCACTCACTGACGTTCTTTTGGGTGCCTGGTCCAAACCCACCACAGGGGCTCCTGTGGATAGGAACGTGGCCCGACGCCATCGCCCGGCTCCGGGCGACCCCCTGTTTCTCTCCCAACACCCCACCCCTGAGAGCTTGGTTGTCCAAGCCTCTGCCTCCCAAACAGCCTTCCCTACCGCCCCTCCGGATAGGGAATCCAAGCGCCTGGATCACTTTGGGAAGAAGGCTTTCTCTTCCTCCAGTGCTGGCTTGCGGTCTGTTAATACCGCTTGCCTCTTGGGCCGATACACCCACTCCCTGTGGGATTCGGTGGCTGATGTTTTGCCGCAGTGTTCTGAGGAGGTCCAGACACTGCTTACCCGCGCTATTGCGGAAGGGCGTGATGCGGCTAAGTATACCATCCGCTGTGGCCTTGATACCGCCGACTCGCTGGGCAGATCGCTTGCAACGACGGTGGCGCTGCGTCGCCACGCCTGGCTGAGAACCACTGGTTTTCAGGGGATGTCCAGAATACTCTCATGGACATGCCCTTTGATGGAGTCGGTCTCTTTGGTTCAAAGGCGGACCATGCGCTGGAGCGTTTCAAGGATTCACGGGCTACTGCTAAGTCCCTGGGCCTTGCTGTTGTGCGCCCTCCGCATACGTCTGCTTTTCGCCCCTTTCGTGGCCACGGAAGGGGCGCCCAGTCACGTCCACAGCCCGGCCAGCGGCCCGCGCAGCAAGCGCCTTCGCGTGGCCGAGGACGTGGATACCGCCGTGGCGGTTCGGGCAACCAGCGTGCGGGTCAGGCCACCACCTCCAACCCGTCCGCGGCCTCCAAGCCCTCCTAGTCCCTCCTTTCAGGTGCACAGCACGCCAGTCGAGGGCAGGGTCCGCCATCACCTTCACCACTGGCGTCCCATCACCTCGGACAAGTGGGTCTTGGACATTGTCCGAAGGGGCTACTCCCTCCCCTTCGAGACCACCCCCAGCCATGCCACCTCAATTCCACCGCATGTCAGGGGATCACTTGGTGCTTCTACAGAAGGAAGTCACGGCCCTCTTGGCCAAGAGGGCCATCGAGCATGTTCCGACCCCAGAAGTAGGGCGTGGTTGCTACTCCCACTACTTTCTGGTGCCCAAAAGGACAAGGAGGACATGCGTCCTATCTTGGACCTCCGGAACGTCAATCGCTTCCTCCGGAAGGAGAAGTTCAAGATGCTCACCCTAGCTCAGGTCTTGACTGCCCTCGACCCCGGAGACTGGTTGGTAGCGTTGGACTTGCAGGACGCCTATTTCCACATCCCCGTCCTGCCGGCCCACCGGCGTTACCTTCGGTTCACGGTAGGCCTCGAGCATTTTCAGTTCACCGTGCTCCCCTTTGGCCTTACCAGTGCCCCTCGGGTGTTCACGAAAGTGATGGCGGTGGTCGCAGCTCATCTGCGCCGGGCAGGGGTTTCAGTCTTCCCCTACCTCGACGACTGGCTGCTGAAGGCGGGCTCGTCCCAGGCAGTTGTCTCCCACCTCCAGACTACGGCCGAACTCCTGCACTCGCTGGGGTTCTCCATCAATGTGCCAAAGTCGCATCTGATTCCTTCTCCACAGCTCCTTTTCATCGGAGCAGTTCTGGACACGACGCAGTTTCGGGCCTATCCTCCCGAACGGCGAGTCCGGGATATTCAGGCTATGATTCCGATCTTTCAGCCCTTATCCTGGGTTTCGGTACGGATGACCCTGAGGCTGCTGGGCCTCATGGCCTCCTGCATCCTGCTGGTCACTCATGCCAGATGGCATATGCGGGCTCTGCAGTGGGACCTGAAGTTCCAGTGGGCGCAGCACCAGGGCGACCTGTCCGATCACGTCCAGATCTCGGAGGGGACTGCAAAACAGTTGCAGTGGTGGCTCTCGAACCGGCAATGGGTCATGGGCAGATCCCTCTCCCTTCCCCAGCCAGAGCACACAGTTGTGACGGACGCGTCCCTTCTGGGATGGGGCGGTCACATGGGAGAGGCGGAGATCAGAGGCCTCTGGTCTCCGGCGGAGTCCCGGCTCCATATCAACCTTCTGGAGCTCCGGGCGATCCGACTTGCACTCAAGGCATTCCTTCCCTCTGTCAAAGGGAAGGTAGTGCAGGTGTTCACAGACAACACCACTGCCATGTGGTACTGCAACAAACAAGGCGGGGTGGGGTCGTGGACCCTTTGTCAGGAGGCTCTGCGCCTCTGGACATGGCTGGAACACCAGGGCATGTTCCTGGTGGTTCAACACCTGGCAGGTTCCCTGAACGCCAGGGCGGACGAACTCAGCCGCAGGTGCATGATGGATCACGAATGGCGTCTTCACTCGGAAGTGGCGCAAGGACTCTTTCTACAGTGGGGAGAGCCTTGGTTAGATCTATTCGCCACCGAAGAGAACGCGCAATGTCATCAGTTCTGCGCGTTGGAATTTCCAAGGCGGCACTCGCTCGGCGACGCTTTTCGTCACGAGTGGAGTTGCGGTCTATTGTACGCCTTTCCGCCTATACCACTTCTACCCAGAGTGTTGAAGAAGATTCGGCACGACCGGGCCCAAGTCATTCTTGTGGCTCCGGACTGGGCTCGAAGAGTTTGGTATCCCGAGCTACTCAATATGAGCGTAGATCCCCCGATCCGTCTGCCTCTTCGGGAGGATCTTCTGTCGCAGCAGCAGGGGACGGTCCTCCACCCGAACCTGTCCAGTCTACACCTGCTTGCGTGGAGATTGAGCGGCGGCAGTTGATTCCTTTCGACTTGCCTCCCGAAGTTTGTGATGTGATTCTGGCAGCCAGGCGTCCCTCCACTAAGGTGGTATACGCCTGCAGGTGGAACAAATTTGTGGCATGGTGCACAGCAAAGGCTGTGGATCCCCTTTCTGCCCCTCTTTCTGAGGTCCTTCTGTTCCTTCTCTCTCTGGCCCAACAGGGTTCTGCCCTGGGTACCATCAAGGGTTATCTTTGTGCTATCTCGGCCTTCCTCAGGCTCCCTGATCAGCCCTCCCTTTTCAAGTCCCCTGTTGTTAACAGGTTCTTAAAAGGCATTACTCACCTCTTCCCTCCTGTTCCGTTTGTGATGCCTCAGTGGGACTTAAACTTGGTTCTTACCTTTTTAATGTGCGCTCCCTTTGAGCCTCTACATAACTGTCCTCTTCGTCTTCTGACTCTGAAGACAGCCTTTCTGGTGGCCATCACCTCCGCTCGGCGGGTGAGTGAGCTCCAGGCTCTATCTTGCAAACCTCCCTTTCTGTCTGTTCATCCAGACAAGGTTGTTCTTCGGACGCGTCCGTCCTTCTTGCCAAAGGTGGTTACTGCTTTCCACATTGGGCAGACCATCACTTTGCCCACCTTCTTTCCGCCTCCGCATCCTTCCAGAGAGGAAGAGAGGCTCCACCGTCTGGACCCAAAACGTGCGCTCTCCTTCTATATTGACCGCACCAAACACTTCCGGGTGGATGACCAGCTCTTTATTGGCTACGTGGGCGCCAAAAAGGTCGGGCGGTGCACAAGAGGACCATCTCCCGCTGGGTTACCTTGTGCATCAAGACCTGCTATTCTTTGGCTAAAGGAGCCTCCTGTTGGGCTGCGTGCCCATTCCACCAGGGCAACGGCTGCTACCACGGCCTTGGGCCGCGGTGTTCCGCTGCCGGTTATCTGTCAGGCAGCTACGTGGGCCTCGCTGCACACGTTTACAAAGCATTACTGCCTTGACAGTCAGGTCCGGAGGGACGGCTTCTTTGGCCGTTCTGTCCTCCAGGACTTCCTTGTCTGATCTTTGTTCGCAGACCCACCACCGGGGTTGGTATTGCTGGGGTATCTATTCTAAGGTAAGGAATCTGTCACTAACGTGTCTCTTTCAGATGCACAAGTTACTAACTTGTGTAACGATATATCTGTAAGAGACAGTAGTTAGTGACAGATTCCTTACCGCCCACCCATCCTCCCCGTTCTGCGAACTGATTTCTAGGGTTAAGGACATCCCTTTCAGGGCCCTAGTATTTTTCAGACACCTATGTCAGCTTCTTGCATGGCTCTGCGTTCCTGGCGCGGAAAGTCGTGTACAGAACTGACGTCAGCGCGCAGGGGCGGCGCCTAAGTACTGCCCGCGACGTCATCCCGGCGATCACGACGCCGGCGACGGACGCGGAGCCGCACGACGCCGCCTACCGACGCGCAAGGGTACTGCTACGCAAAAAACTTTCCGGATCCAGCCTGACGCCTGGGGATATTCTAAGGTAAGGAATCTGTCACTAACTACTGTCTCTTACAGATATATCGTTACACAAGTTAGTAACTTGTGCATCTCCTGAAAAGTTATATCTTTTTCCAAGAGAGCCATGGCATCCGGAACAGAGCTAGGAGAGGAGGGGAGACCATCAAAAAATAACTGTCGGTTATGGTGGGATGGGTGTCTTCCATATATAATGAGTGGTAATAGGTCTGGAATGCCTTAACAATATCTGAATCGTAGTGTAATAAAGTGTTAGTAGGGGTATTACGAATAGGGCCAATGGCTTTCTTTTCTGATTTGACTTTTAAATAATTAGCCAACATTCTACCCCCTTTGTTTTGACCCCCATGATATTTGGATTTTTTCTTAAGTAAGATATTACAAGCATCGGTTGTGGCCAATTTATTTAGGTCAGATTTGGCCTTAATTAGATCCCGGAGGTGAGCAGGGGATTTGGAAGTATAGTAAGAGTGTTCAAGGGTCTTAATATGATTGAGGGAGGAGATGTATTGGGAGTTCAATGACTTTTTCTTTATAGCAGTGTAGGCGATGGTAAAAGCTCTAAACGAGGCTTTGAAGGCATCCCAATTGTTAAGAATAGAGGTGTCACTTGATTTGTTAAATTGAATAAATTCTTGTATAAAGGAAGTAGCATTTAAAATCAAAGTTTGATCAGATAGTAAAGAATTATTAAATCTCCATCTAGCCTGTTAGGGAATGGCAAGGGACAAATCAAGAGAAACTGAGACCGGGCGTAATCGGAGATAAAAATGGAACCAATCTCAGAAGATTGGAGCGAGGGTAGTAAAGATTTTGAAATCAAAAAATAATCAACGTGAGACATAGTGTGGTGAACATTAGAAAAGAACGTGAATTCATAACGATCAGGATTACTAGTTCTCCAGGCATCATAGAGTGGACGAGAAGCAATAGCAGATTGAAATGCTTTATGGGATTTATCAATGATTTAAGAACATTGAGCATTTGTGTCCATATGTACTCTAGTAATAGAATGCAAAAACTGTCTTAGTTTAGATGGATCCTCGAATGATCGAGAGACACCTTCATGGGTAATCTTGAAAGGACAAGGATGCCATAACGAATGTTCATAGATCTTAATTGCGGACGTAGAGCTAGGAATTCTTTACGTCTGGCATTGGTAGCGTTGGAAAGATCCTGTGAGATGAAGATGTTCTATCCAGACCAGACAAGATGTTTTTTTTCTCTGGCAACTTTTAATACATGCATCAGGTTAGTGAATTCTAGGAAAAGCATAATAATACCACGTGTTTTGTTGGAGTGAGGTTGAGGACGACCAAGATGATGAGCAAGCTAAATATTGAGAGGAGTTGAAGAATGAAGGTTGAGAAGGTCAGACAGAAATTTCTCTAAAAAAGAAAGGAGATCCGGACCCTGAACATTTTCAGGTAGATCTTATAGCCGAAGGTTGTTCCTTCTATTGCGGTTTTCTAAATCCTCTGTATGGAGTTTAAGCTTGTAAATTTCTTGCTCCAATAAGGGTACTTTAGTTGCCACATCTTGAAGGTTGCTTATACGTTGCTCCATTTCGGACATTTTACCTTCCATGCTGATCCATCGGTCCTCAATCAGTTGAAGCTTTTCATTGGTGGTATTAATAAAAGGTATCTGAAAGAAACACATAGTGATAGATTACTTACCTTAGAATATCCCCAGGCGTCAAACTGGATCCGGAAAGTTTTCGTCAGCAGTTCCCCTGCGCGTCGGTAGGTGGCGTCGTGCGGCTCCGCGTCCGTCGTTGGCGTCGTGGTCGCCGAGATGACGTCGCGGGCGCTACTTAGACGACGCCCACGTGCGCTGACGTCAGTTCTTTCTTTTTCCGCGCCAGCAAGCGCAGATCCAGGAAGAGCAGGAACCCCCAGTCAATTTTGGACTGACTTTTTGAGGCTTTTTGTCTCTGTTTTTTCATCGAGTCTGGTGTAGATAGGATGCCCGGTTTTAAGTCCTGCGGGGACTGTCACCGTACGATGTCGGTGACGGACCCGCACCGTGTGTGTCTTTTCTGCCTGGGGTGCGATCACGACCCCAAGTCGTGCCCCGACTGCCGAGCCATGGCGCCGAAGACTTTGTGGGAGTGGTCCCGAAAGTTGCTGGAAGCCCGGCAGTCGGCTCCGCACCGTTCGAGGTCCCATGCGCGGAGTCATCACCATCGGTCTTCGGGATCCAAGTCTTCGCACTCGGGGTCAGGTAAGGCGAAGCACAAGAAGTCGAAGAAACGCCATCGTTCTCCGACTTCCCCTCGCCGGTCGCTCGACGCGGCTGAGGGTGGTGCCTCCCCAGCGGCTCCGGCAGAGCCTATGCAGTCGCCGCTGGACTACCCGCCCTTTCCGGGTTCGTCGGCGACTCAGGCCTAAATACAGGAATTCCTGTCGGCCATGGCTCGTCTCTTTGGGCCGTCGGATCCCGCCGGTGCGCCTTCGGGCCCCGCGGTCCCGACAGGGGGTCCTCGCCTTTCATCACCGGCGGCCCCGGCGTCGCTGTCGGCTCCGGCCTCAGCGCCGCAGGACCCCCTTGGATCCAGGCCTGGATCCCGGTTGACCTTATAACACCTCCACCGACGTCGACCCCACCGGCACCACTTTTGACGCCGCCCGCTCCTCGGGACGACGTCGACCCCCGGTTTCAGCCCAGAAGTGGACGCAGCGTCGAGCCGGCGTCTATCGATGCCGTTCTCGATGTTGCTCGGGGATTTCTATCCCCATGTCCATGCTCCTTATTTTACACCTGTTGAACAGCCTGAGGAGCCAGGGGAGGACTGGGAGGGGTCTGAGGACCCTCTCGCAGCTGCTTGCGAGTCTGAACAGGACTGGGCTGAGGAGTTGGGGGGTGCCAGTGGTCTGGATACCTCACCAGACCTTGGCATGCTATCTCCTCCTACAGTGGCTACGGAGGAGGGTGCTAGTTATGCTGTGGTGTTGCGTAGGGCAGCCGAGGCTCTACACCTCGAGCTTCCTACGGTGGCCGTCAGGACTAACCTCCTTGCAGAGGTGCTTCAGCCAGCAGCTACTTCTGCGGAGCCGCTGCTTCCCTTTAATGAAGCCCTTTCTGACGTTCTTTTGGGCACTTGGTCCAGGCCCACCACAGGGGCCCCTGTGGATAGGAACGTGGCCCGACGCCATTGCCCGGCTCCGGGTGACCCCCTTTTCCTCTCCCAACATCCCACCCCCGAGAGCTTGGTTGTCCAAGCCTCTGCTTCCCCTACCGCCTTCCTTTCCGCACCACCGGATAGGGAATCCAAGAAACTGTATCAGTTTGGAAAGAAAATGTTTTCTTCCACCAGTTCTGCGCTGCGGTCCGTGAACACCGCATGTCTCTTGGGCTGTTATTCCCACTCTCTGTGGGATACGGTGGCGGACGTGCTGCCCCACTGTCCGGAGGAGGCCCGGCCAGCTCTCTTCCAGGCTGTTGCAGAGGGGAGAGACGCAGCTAAGTTCATGATTCGTTGTGGCCTAGACACCGCCGACTCACTGGGCAGATCCATTGCAACGACGGTGGCGGTTCGCCGCCACGCCTGGTTGAGGACCACTGGATTTTCGGGGGATGTCCAAAACACACTTATGGACATGCCCTTTGATGGCCGTTGCCTCTTCGGCGACAAAGCAGACAGCGCGTTGGAGCGTTTAAGGACTCACGGGCTACGGCCAAGTCCTTGGGACTCTCTGCAGTCCGCCCTCCTCCGCCTTCTGCTTTTCGCTCATTTCGTGGTACCGTAAGGGGCACCCGCAGCGTTCACAACAGAGCCACAGGCCTGCGCAGCAAGCATCACAGCGCGGCCGCGGATTCCGCCGTGGCGGACCAAGGGGCCAGCGGCCGGGTCAGTCCACCACCACCACCCCGGCCACCACTGCCTCCAAACCTTCCTAGTCCGAACTTTCAGGCCCATCAAATGCCAGTGGGTGGCAGGCTTCGCCATCACCTCCCCCACTGGCGCACCATCACTTCGGACAGGTGGGTTTTAGAGATAGTCCGGAGGGGCTACTCCCTCTCCTTCGAGACTACCCCTCCAGCCATGCCACCTCAGTACCACCGCATGTCGGGTGATCACTTGGTGCTTCTTCAGCAGGAAGTTGCGGCCCTCTTGACCAAGGGGGCCATCGAGCACGTTCCGACGCCAGAAGTAGGTCGTGGTTGCTATTCCCACTACTTTCTGGTGCCCAAGAAGGACAAGGGCCTGCGGCCTATCTTAGACCTCCGGGACGTCAATCGCTTCCTCCGCAAAGAGAAGTTCAAGATGCTCACTCTAGCTCAGGTCTTGTCTGCTCTCGATCCACAAGACTGGATGGTAGCGCTGGACTTGCAGGATGCCTATTTCCATATCCCCGTCCTGCCAGCCCACCGGCGTTACCTGCGGTTCACGGTAGGCCATGAGCACTTTCAGTTCACCGTGCTCCCCTTTGGCCTTACCAGCGCCCCTCGGGTGTTCACAAAGGTGATGGCGGTGGTCGCAGCTCATCTGCGCAGATCAGGGGTTTCAGTCTTCCCCTATCTCGACGACTGGTTGTTAAAGGCGGGCTCGCGCCAGACAGTCGTCTCCCACCTCCAGACTACGGCCGACCTCCTGCACTTGCTGGGGTTCTCCATCAACGTGCCAAGTCGCACCTGATTCCCTCTCAGAAGCTCCTCTTTATCGGAGCGGTTCTGGACACGGCGCAGTTTCGGGTCTATCCTCCCGAACAGCGAGTCTGGGATATTCGGGCTCTGATTCCCATCTTTCAACCCTTGTCCCGGGTTTCGGTCAGAGTGACTCAGAGGCTGCTGGGCCTCATGTCCACCTGCATCCTGCTTATCAATCATGCCAGATGGCATATGCGGGCTCTGCAGTGGGACCTGAAGTTCCAGTGGGCGCAGCATCAGGGGAACCTGTCCGATCATGTCCAGATCTCGGAGGGCACTGCACAACAGTTGCAGTGGTGGCTCACAAACCGGCATTGGGTCGACGGCAGATCCCTCTCCCTCCCCAACCGGAGTTTACAGTGGTGATGGATGCGTCCCTCCTGGGATGGGGCGGCCACATGGGAGAGGCGGAGATGAGAGGCCTCTGGTCTCCGGCGGAGTCCAAGGTCCATATCAACCTTCTGGAGCTTCGGGCGCACTGAAGGCATTCCTTCCCTCTGTCAAGGGGAGAGTAGTGCAGGTGTTTACAGACAACACCACCGCCATGTGGTACTGCTACAAGCAAGGCGGGGTGGGGTCGTGGACCCTATGTCAGGAGGCTCTGCGTCTCTGGACATGCCTGGAACATCAGGGCATGTCCCTGGTGGTTCAACACCTGGCAGGTTCTCTGAACGCCAGGGCAGACGAACTCAGCCGCAGGTGCATGCTGGATCACGAATGGCGTCTGCACTCGGAGGTGGTGCAAGATCTCTTTCAGCAGTGGGGAGAGCCTTGGTTAGATCTATTCGCCACCGAAGAGAACGCGCAATGTCATCAGTTCTGCGCGTTGGAATTTCCAAGGCGGCACTCGCTCGGCGACGCTTTTCGTCGCGAGTGGAGTTGCGGTCTATTGTACGTCTTTCCGCCTATACCACTTCTGCCCAGAGTGCTGAAGAAGATCAGGCGCGACCGGGCACAAGTCATCCTTGTGGCCCCGGACTGGGCTCGAAGAGTATGGTATCCCGAGCTACTCAGTATGAGCATCGATCCCCCAATCAGACTGCCTCTTCGTGAGGATTTTCTGTCGCAGCAGCAGGGGACGGTCCTCCACCCGAACCTGTCCAGCCTCCACCTCTTTGCGTGGAGATTGAGCGGCGGCAGTTGATTCCTTTCGACTTGCCTCCTGAAGTTTATGATGTCATTCTGGCAGCCAGGCGTCCCTCTACTAAAGTGGTATACGCCTGCAGGTGGAACAAGTTTGTGGCATGGTGCACAGCAAAGGCTGTGGATCCCCTTTCTGCCCCTCTTTCTGAAGTTCTACTGTTCCTTCTTTCTTTGGCCCAGCAGGGCTCTGCTCTGGGCACTGTGAAGGGCTACCTTTCTGCTATTTCGGCCTTTCTCAGGCTCCCTGATCAGCCCTCTCTTTTCAAGTCCCCTGTTGTAAATAGATTTCTCAAAGGCATTACACACCTTTTTCCTCCTATTCCTTTCGTGATGCCTCAGTGGGACTTGAATTTGGTTCTTACATACTTGATGAGTGCTCCCTTTGAGCCACTTCATAACTGTCCTCTTTGTCTCTTGACCTTGAAGACTACTTTCCTGGTGGCCATCACCTCCGCTAGGCGAGTGAGTGAGCTCCAGGCTCTTTCTTGATAGCCTCCTTTACTATTAGTCCATCCGGACAAGGTTGTGCTCAGGCCCCGTCCTTCCTTTTTGCCAAAAGTGGTTACGGCCTTTCACATTGGGCAGACTATTACCTTGCCCACCTTCTTTCCGCCTCCGTATCCTTCCAGAGAGGCTCCACCGTCTGGACCAAAAATGTGCGCTCTCCTTTTATCTCAACCGCACACAGCAGTTCCGGGTGGATGACCAGCTCTTTGTTGGCTACGTTGGCACCAAGAAAGGTCAGGCGGTACACAAGAGAACTATCTCCCGATGGGTTGTCTTATGTATCAAAGCCTGTTACTCTTTGACTAAAAAAGAACCTCCGGCGGGGCTCCGTGCTCATTCCACCAGAGCTACTGCAGCCACTACTGCATTGGGACGTGGTGTCCCCCTGCAAGACATTTGTCAGGCACCACGTGGGCCTCGCTGCACACGTTTACCAAGCATTATTGACTGGACAGCCAAGTCCGGAGAGACGGCTTCTTTGGCCGTTCTGTTCTCCAGGACTTTCTGGTGTGATCTTGGTTCGCAGACCCACCACCGGGGTTGGTATTGCTGGGGTATCTATTCTAAGGTAAGGAATCTATCACTATGTGTTTTTTTTCAGATGAACAAGTTACTTACCTTCGGTAACAATATATCTGTAAGAAACATTAGTAGTGACAGATTCCTTACCGCCCCACCCATCCTCCCCGTTCTGCGAACTGATTTCTAGGGTTAAGGTCATCCCTTTCAGGGCCCTAGTTTCAATGCACCAGTGGTCAGTATCTTGCATGGCTCTGCGTTCCTGGCTCGGAAAGTCGTGTACAGAACTGACGTCCGCGCGCGTGGGTGGCGTCTTAAGTAGCGCCCGCGACATCATCTCGGCGACCACGACGCCAACGACGGACGCGGAGCTGCACGACGCCACCTACCGACGCGCAGGGGTACTGCTGACAAACTTTCTGGATCCAGTCTGACGCCTGGGGATATTCTAAGGTAAGGAATCTATCACTACTAATGTTTCTTACAGATATATCGTTACCGAAGGTAAGTAACTTGTTCTTCAATGCACGTAGTTCATCTAAAATTAAGTCCAAAACCGGATTAGAAGATTACTGGACCGGAGATGGAGGATCATTTTTGGCTCTTTTCGGTTTAGTACCAGATAAAGATGTTTTTGCAAGAGAGAGCGGTTCACTAGCCATCCTGATAAAATGAACTTGTCGGTGAGGAGGTTTTTTATAAGTGGAGATCCTTCCCATAAAGATATATGCTCAATGATATAGAGTTCAGCGAGGATATAAAAATATTTCAGACACAGTGTTGATGAATGACACAAAGCAATCCCAGATACCAGGATTATGGCATGTAGCAAACTATAAATAGGAGGAACTCGCAGATAAAGACCAAGATGTGAAGTAACTACAAAAGGAAATTCCTCAACGCACAGAAATCTGTTTGCATCCTCTCAAGCACGAGGCAATTGTGAAAGACCAGGCTTATTCTGCTTCAATAAAGACCAGCAGAGAAGGCAGTGTATTAATGAGGCAATGTCTCCGTCCGTAAGGGAGTAGTGCAGCTTATACACAATGCAAGACATAGAGAAGACAGGGGCGATGGTGTTCTTTGAGAGTTGCCTCAATCACTTCTAAACTCAAGAAAGCGCTTCCAGAACCTTTCCTCACAGGCACCTCGTGACATTCCATTTGCCTCAGAAGACGGTAATTTATAGCTGCCAATTTATTGTCCAGCATTCTTACAAAATGGCGGCAGCTCGCGTCCGGAAAACGGAGATGCTGTGAAATCAGCCGAAAAGTGAGTTGCGAACTTACCCCTTGTCACCAATGTGTGCCGCTATACATCAGGAGGCTCGTTCAGCCAGGACGACGCGGAACGAGGTCACAAGGGACCCGCAATGTCCCTCGTAAGCTCCGTGAAGCGACAGAGCTCAGCAAACACCCGCCATCTTGTCGTGTTGCGTAAGCCACGCCCCCGGTTTTGAATTTTCTATCAGTTAGTAAAATCATCTTGTGCTTAGGTTTATGTTGTCTCTGTTGCGATAATTGAGTGTACATTATATTCCAGTGCTGCTAAGATTACACTGACTGTACTGCCCCCAATCAGGACAGGTTGCCCTTTCTTTAAGCCTGCATATTTCGCAAGAAAATTGTGCCATAATGGATGTCCATTGATTCTCAGCACTCTTCTGTTCCTTTCATTTGTCATAAACTGTCTTTTCCCATACAATTTTTTATGTTTACTTTCTCTACTTAATTGGTGTTTCCTTTCAGTTGTTTGAACGGCAGGATTTAGTCAGCGTACCATAAGCCTGGGTTTCGTTGTCTAAGCTAGTAGCTTTATTTAATAGGTACTAATTTTATTTAGGTTCACATTCATAAATCATGGCAGTTGCACATTATAAGAAATCTTTTTATGTGGTGTAGTGAATGTAAACATGACCTCACACTAGTACTCGCTACTAGATGTTGGCAAAAATATAGTTCTGATGGATGCATCTAATTGCGAATTCCTCGCCTTTAGAATATTCCTCAGGTGCCAGACGGGATCCAAAAGGCTTTCAGCAGTGCTCCTGCGTGTTGATAGGTGGCGCATTGTGGGTCTGCACTGCCCCAGAAATTAAGGAGCTGGTCCACTTAGAAGCACCACCACTGTGTTCTGATGTCCGTTCTTTTCTTTCCTTGCTTTCCAACACAGCTCTGCTCCTACTGTCATTGGGCCTTCAGCGATTTCGAAAAGAAACAAGCATTGGCATTGCCAATAGGTCTCGCCTTTGGGACCTTATAAGTATTTAGTTATGCAGCAGGTCCCAAAGGCGAGACCTATTGGCTATGCCAATGCTTGTTATTCTATTGTGCTGGCCACATAGTGCTTTGTAAGTATGCAGTGCACTACCTGAAAGTACACCTTGCACCCCATTGGATGTATACAGTTCACCTATGGTACAACACAATGTACCTCACCGGCACTATGCGGGTGGCCAACAGCCCATTGGCACTTCAGAAACCACCTCACTGGTGCTGCATCAGTGTACATGATGGATAGCACACGGTGCACTGCGATGGTACCACACACCGAACCTCAATGACACTATACAGTGAACTTCATTGGCACTACTCACTGCACCACGTTGGCACTTTATAGCGCATCACTTCCACAACACAATGCACTTCATTGGTACAATATAATGCACCACACCGGCCCCATGCAGTGTACCTCCAGGACACTAACCAGCGTGTCTCACTTGCATTAAACAGTGTACCTCATTGGCGCTATATAAATCTGATAGACATCTAGCCGCAGATTCCTTAACTTGGAATATCCCCAGGCGTCAGACTGGATCCGGAAACATTTTGCGCAGCAGTACCTCTGCGCGCCGGGGGGCGGCGCCGCCTGGCTCCGCCCTGACGTCGTCCCCGGACATGACGTCAGTGGAGCCATATAGGACCCCCCCCCCCCCCCCCCCGGCGCGCTGACGTCAGTTTCCTTCTTTTCCGCGTTCCAACGCGGATCCGGGATTTAGCTGTTCCTCTGGCCTGTTTTTCTTCAGGCCCTTTTTCGACGTCCTTTGGCGTCGGGGAACAGTGTGCGATGCCTTCGGGCTTTAAATTGTGCGAAACTTGTTCGCGTCAGTTGTCGGCAACGGACCCGCACGCCATTTGTATGTGGTGTCTTGGGTCGCACCATGACTGTGGAGTGTGCCGCCTGCCGGCAGATGCGCCCGAAGTCCCTACGGGAGCGTCGGATGAAGCTCTTAGCCGCCCGGATTACCCGCACGGCGTTTCCCCGACGTTCTCCGGTTGGGTCTTCTCTCCGCGTCCGCTCCCGGAGTCGATCCCGCGAACGTCGCTCTACAGGTAAGTTGAAGAAAAAGTCACGGAAGTCGAGGTCCTCGCCTCCACGTGACGATGGGGGCCATGGTTCCCGTTCCCACACGGAGCCGTGCGCCCCGGAGGCAGCCTCCCTTTACCCGCCCTTTCCGGCCACTGGCGCGACTCGGGCCCAGATGGAAGCCTACTACAAGGCTCTGCACTCCATCTTCGGGTCACCTCCTCTCCCTGGCGCGCCTTCGGGTCCCACAATGGAGGTAGGCATTCAGGTCGGATCTCCGCCGGCGGGTTCGCCCTCGGCGCCGACCGAGTGCCTCGGCTCTGGAGCCGTGCCGGCGTCGGGTGCCAACGCCGATGGGCGTTTTAGTCCTGCGCCGTGCCATTCTGCCTTGTCTCCGCATAGCCCCTGGCGGCTCCCTGCGTCGACATCGGCATCATCGGCGGCCAAGTGCCTCGACTCCGGCGTCGTGCCGGCTTCAGACAGCCCCCCTGCGAGCCATTCTGCCCTGTCTCCGCATAGCCCCTGGCGGCTCCCTGTGTCGACCTCGGCATTAGCGGCGGCGCCGTGTCTGTCGCCACCTGGTCCTCAGGCTCTGTCTCCGCGCCTCTCCATGGTGGGTTCGACACCTTTACGGCGTCATTCGACGCCGGAGCGGTCGCCAGCACCTGTCGGTTCTCCGCTTCCGGAGGACACAAGCCGGGTAGGCCCGGACTTGTCTCCTCGCCAGTTGCCTCCAATGCCATGGGGGCAGTGGGCCCTTGTTCCTCCTCCTGTGGGACGTGTCAGCTTGCAACCATCTCCTACAGATGGGCTTTTGTCACCCTCCACCACGCCCACTGAAGCTGGTGCTTTGTTTTTACATTTGCACCCTTCTTCTGTGTCCTTGTCTTCCGACCCTTTATTGGATCTCCTCCACCACGGTGCGGTAGATATTGAGCCCTTGCTACCTTTTAGCGGCTTATTGTTCAATGCCCTTCTCGGGACATGGGCATGGCCCTCTTCCGGAGATGCTTTCGACAGGGCTGTAGCACACCGGCACCGTCTGGCTCCTGACAGCCCAGCCTGTTTGTCCCTTCAGCCTGGGGCTTATGGCCTTGTAGTGCTGGTGTCTTTGGCCACGCAACCTTCCTCTCCACCTCTTCTGCAGCCTCCTACTAGGGAGTCTCGTTGGTTGGAAGCGTGTGGACGCGGCATTTTTGCGTCCTCTAGTTCAGCCTTACGTGCTCTAAACACGGCTTGCGTCTTTGCCCGGGCTTCTTCTGCCCTATGGGACTCGGTGGAGTGTCTTTTTTACCTGCCCTCCCTGAGTGTCCTCGCGCTGACGTAGCTCGTCTTCTTCACGAAGGCCGAGAAATGGCGCGGTTTACCGTTCGGTCTGCCTTTGACGCTACCGATTCGGTGGGTCGGGCGATGGCGAGGTCCGTTGCTTTGCGCCGCCATGCTTGGCTACGCGACAGGGGTTTCCCCGAAAATGTCCGTGACAGTCTCCGGGACTTACCATTTGATGGTGTGTCCCTGTTTGACGCACATGCGGACTCTGCGGTTCACCGCCTTCTGTCTACCCTTCCGTAGTGTGTCTTGCTTCAGGTTGGCCCTGGGTTCCTGGTAATACCTCAGCGGCCTAAGCGGCTTCTCGCCGTATTTGTTTTCTTTGATGCAGCAGGTCAGCTGCTTGTTTTTTCCGACTCTCTATGGCCTAGTGGTTCAGGTTGCACAACCCTACTACAAGGGTTATATGTTCAGAACCTGTGGTTTCTGTGTTCCCAATTTACGTCCTCTGTCTATGGGCTCACGCTCAAGAGGTGTCCCTTCTGCGGGTTGATGCTTACCCTATGTGGGTTATTTGTTAGCTATTGTATAGCTGCCTTCTTCCCACGGCAGTCTTTCTACGCTTCTGTGGGGCCTTTTTTACTACGTTGGTCGGCAGCTGTGGCTGTGCGCTTTACTGCTGCTGCATGCCCTCCTGGGGCCTTCTTGCGGTCCATTTGTTGGGCTCTCTCATAGTTGCTGCTCCTGGTCTGCGGCACTCCCCTGCATCTCACTACTCCATTTCTTGAGGCCGGATGGGCTTTCAGGTCCCTGCCGTCTCATCTTGGTTCTTTCGCTGCGGCCGTTCCATCTCTGGACTGCCTATCACAGGACCCTGTCGCTGTGTTCTATTACGTACAGTGACTGCTCCCTAAGTATGCTCGCTCTCACAGGCTGGTGCGTTTTCCGGCACCTTTCCGTTGTACGGTTCTACTCTCCTATACCCGTGCTGCGTAGTCCTTTCATGTTTGGACTTTGCTCTCCGTGGCGGCATTCTGGCCCCCGACCTTGATGCTGTCTTTGTCTTGTGCCTTGCTTTTTTGGCCACTTCCCTACCAGGGCTTTCTATTTCCCTGCTGCATTCCGCGCAGGTGTTGTCCTGTTTTTCCTTCCAGCTGCGGTTGCTGCTTTCAGCGGGGGTGTTCTCCTCCCAGCAGTGTTTTCTCTGGTGCGGTATTGAGCGTATATCCACTCTTGTTCCTTCCAGTGCTGTTCGGCCTCCCTGTCTGTCTCACGGTAGCCAGTGGGTCTTTCCTACCGCCTGTGGCTGTTGTGTCTGGCTCTGGGCCAGTACCACTGCTACGTAGCTGTTGGTGCTATCATGGTTTTTCTTTCTCAACTCATCCACCGGGCTGGGCCCTGTCTTCTTTAGTCCTGTCCGGCATACTACACACACCCAGACCTCCTGCAGGCGTACTCTTCCTTGCGGTGGCTGTGGTCTTGTTCCTCACTTTTGTGAGCGCATGTCTTCGATGTGTGTTAGTTTTGCCGGCTCTCTTTCACACGATACCCCTATTAGTGCGTCTCTCGTGTCTCAGCTGTTGCTCGTGGCGCTTTATGGGGCCTTCTCCTGTCCATGGTGTGGTTCTGGCGGTACATACGGTTTCTCTTGTGTACTTCTGTTCCCCACATTTGTGGCGCTGGTTGTTGCCATTCTTCTCATGCCCGCCCTTTCACATGTCCGGTGCATGGGCCACAGTGCATTAGCAGGTCTTGTGTTTCCTTTAACACTGCCTCATCCTGGGAGTCATCAGCATCCTTCCGCTGCTGTTCTCACTTCCACTGTGCTTCTGCATGTCCGTCCTGCCTGCTCGGACTCGTCCATTTTTGTACCATAGCTACACCTTTCTCTTTTCCAAGTTCATCAGATCCTGTGGATCCCTCATATTATACACTTGGTTCCTCTCCTTTTTCGGAAGGTATCCATTTTTTTCCTGCACTGCCCTTCTGGTTCTGTGCTCACTTCTCCTCTGTTTCACCAACAGGGATTTCCTGCCGCGCTCGGCAACTTTAATGCCATTGTCTCTCATTGTTGCCCACTCCCTATGGAGTATTGTACTCCGGTGTTGGGCGCTCTGGCAGTTCTGCCCCCACTGTGTTTAGCCGGCTGCTTGACACTTCTGTTCCCCTAACAACTTAGTGGGGTTCTCTCGCAGACCCGTCTCCTATGGGGTATGGCTTTGGTATCTATTCTAAGTTAAGGAATCTGCGGCTAGATGTCTCTATCAGATGTACGAGTTACTTACCTTCGGTAACGATGTATCTGGTAGAGACGTTGTCTAGCCGCAGATTCCTGACGCCCACCCATCCTCCCGATCTGCGAGGACCTGTTCAGGTGGGGTTTTCTACATTCACTCCCTTGGAGTGGTTTATCCTTCTACGGGGCGGTATCTTTCGCCACCCTCCCTGTTATGCTTATTCTGGCATTGCTTGTTCTGCTTCTCTCAATCTCATGCTTGGGCGATAGGTTCAGGTGTCCTTCTGCGTTTCTCACATCAGTTTCCTCCAGTATGGAGCCTACTGGTGTTTTTTACCCTCCCACCCACCTTCTCCGTTGCCACTCCTACAACCCATTGCTTTTGAGGTCTTTCTAGCCTGTTCCTCAGTCCAATGGTTCTATCATACGGGACACAGTCTCCCTATTTCTTTCTTTAACCCTATGGGTTGGGGCTTTCTTGTTTGTCGCAGTTGGCTCAATTAATTACTCCTTTTGCCTCAGGAGAGAGCATTCTGTCGCTTTTGTGGGGTTGCTTTTCATTCCCTTCCTCAAGTGCTGACTTTCTGTCGTCTGCCTCGGTCATCTTTTTATACATCTATTTCCCTTAGGGGTAACATTCACTTCGCTTATGCGAAATAGCTTCTCCATGTATTGCTCTGCTCTTTCCTTTTCAATACCTTTCAGTCAACAGTGCTTCTCACTGTTGTTCATGGTGCCTTCTCACCCATTTTCTTTTTTTATTCGCACACTGTTCCCATACTCTCACAGTTTTGCCGGGGGCTCCGCGATGTGGCGCGGAAAAGTTCCTCCGAAGAAAACTGACGTCAGTGCGCCGGGGGGGTCCTATATGGCTCCCCTGACGTCATGTCCGGGGACGACGTCAGGGCGGAGCCGCCCCTGCCCCCCCCCGGCGCGCAGAGGTACTGCTGCGCAAAATTTTTCCGGATCCAGTCTGACGCCTGGAGATATTCTAAGTTAAGGAATCTGCGGCTAGACAGCGTCTCTACCAGATACATCGTTACCGAAGGTAAGTAACTCGTACTTTACCTCCCAGGCGCTACGCAATGCGCGTCATTAGGGCTGCATAGTTCACCTCATCGGCGCTACAGTATGCAACTCATTGACAACTGAAGAACGCTCCTGGCTGACACTAACCAGAGCATCCGACGAAGTCCCTAACTGGCCCTCCACTGTACCTCACAGCAGTATAACGTTCAGCAGCAGGTCAATAGCGCTACAATGTGACCCCACACCCATCGAGCCGATGAAGTCATGCGCAGGGTTCACCTACTTTTGCACTTGCCCTGGTACTGCACTTCCAGCTCAGGCTGCCTCTTGCTGCGGGCCTTGAGCAGGGCGCACTCGTCCTTGTAGGTCTTTCCGCCCAGCCCGCACACCGGCCCCTTCCAGGTCACGTTGGAGCAGTCGGGGGCGCAGACGCACGGTTTGGGTTTGGTTTGTACGGTTTGGGTACAAGAGGCAAGCACAGGGAGCTTAAGAGATCGCACAAAGGGTGGCAACTCTGACGAATTGGCGCCGAACAGCTGTAAACTCGGCAGAAAGCATATTTAAACGAGTGGTACGCGCGCGCGCGCTATAAGTAAAAAAAAAAAGCAAGCATATGGCCCCTGCGCCTGTAGACGCTGAGGGCATGTCTGGCATTTCCCTTGCGGGAGCGAGCAGCAAGGCACGATAATTGCTAACAGATGGCGCCGCTGCTCGCTTCCGCAAGGGAAACGCCAAACGTGCACGCGTTGCAATAGAAAGCAATGCAAAACGTGCACGCTTTTAGCCAAAATGCTGATCGATTCCAAAAGGTACCCTCCTAAGCAGCGCATGCGCGCTGCGTAGGCGAGACCTAAAAAACAATGTGTTTGGGAATGATGTCCACCCCTGACCTAAAACGACAGGCTTTAAGCCATGCCATGACAATAGGAAATGGATGTCAGTCACCGTGCCTTATGAGATGTGTCTCTGGTGTCTGGGTTTGGGTTTGGGCCATGAAAGAAGTAGTCGACAAATGTGTACTTATGCATTCTAAAGCGCTCTAGTACCGTGAGGCAAAGCTGTATGTTACCGAACACTAGAAGAAGTTGTAGCCTTCATGCCAATTGATCCATGTTCTCTCTGAATTCCCCGGGTCATCTGCGTCACTTTAGCAATTGTAAGCCTTCTAAGAGGCCATGCTGCAGATCTGCGGTGCTTTACCGGCTCCCTCTGGCGCACCTTTTGGCTCCAAGGGTCCGCAGGGGCCTCCAGGTAGGTTTCTGCTGGCTTGACCTGACACCTTGATGACCCGTTTTGGGTCCAATACTGATGACTCTGGTACTGACAGACTTAGGCGCTTACACCTGAGCCGGACCGCAACTCTTTGACCCCAGTGCCGATGTCACCAGTCCCAGGAGACGATATAATCCTGACTCCGATATTTGACCCCGAACAAACTTCAGTCTGATCTCGAAAGATGTCACACTACAATATAACAAAAGCATAACCAGTTGTCATACAGCCAAATTCTGCACTAGCACCGCTTCTTAGGTTGTCATGACAAGAAACGTTCCGTTTTACTCTGATTTTGACCAAGGCATGCCAGAAGGAGGGTGTGATGGAGATCGCCTTTGTCATTATGCTAATAAAAATGTATACACAGGCTTGCAGGAAGCAAATGGGCTTGATACGCCCTAGTGGGCTTAATTCCTCCCTGGCAAAAGGGGAGGATTCGTCATTTGGGCCACCTATTGAGGAACGTACATTATTCGCAGTTCGAAGGACAGCTGAAGTGCTGCATTTACAGGTACCCTTCTTTGAAACCAAAAATGATGACCTTGCAGAGATCTTACAACCAGGGCCATCGACATCTGAGCCCTTACTTCCTTTCAGCGAGGCCCTTATGGATACCTTGATGGGGACTTGGTCCAAACCAGGTTATCCAGTATTGGGGTATCTTTCATAGATTCACATGCTTAGAATCATCCCCGCCGACGAGGTGGAAGTCTCTCGGTACAATAAAATATATATATCATAAAACATATATATATAGGCTACTTTGTACAATAAAGTCACTACATTAGCCTATCCTAGTCCTTTTGTAAAAGAACCAAACTTGGAACACAGCCAATCAGGCTGCAGCACCCTCTTAGAACCTTCCCCCAGAGAGGCAGACCCTCAGATTTTCTACCGCACGTCGTGTGACAGGGAGTCTCCCTGAGCTCTGCTCAGTTTTTCTTCACCTTTGGCTGAACTTTGTAAGTAATTATGTCTGATTCTTCAAAGAAAAGCTTGTTTTTGCCCTGTCCTTCATGTGGGAAGAAGAGACTGCATTTTGAGGATCCCCACAAAGAATGCATCTATTGTCTTTATCCAGCTCATAAAGTCAAGGACTGCAGGATTTGTAGAACCTTTCCTGCCAAGACTTTAAAAGACAGAGAAGGAAGATTGCTGGTTTGGCTGGAGAAGTTGAAGGCTACTTCTGACGTTGTTTCAGGAGATGATGGCAGTGATAGTCCTCAGGCGTCCACCCCTCTTGCCAAAAAGAGATAGATCTGATGATCCCCTGAGCGACAGAGCAAGACCTTGAAGAAGTCTCATTCCGAGACGGGTCACTCTTCCTCTAAAAGAGAAGCTTTCATTCTCTTCATAGGTGAAAACTGTGGAAAAAATGAAGATTCCTGTTAAAATTGCTCAAACAGCAAAAAACTTACTCTGAGTCTGTCAGGAACCCGTCGACGTCGAAAAAAGCACCGTCGACGATGAAATCTCCTCAGACGGTGAGTGATTCCTCGTCGTCGACGAAGAAATTCCAGTCGACGACGTTACCGTCGGCGATGATACAATCGTCGTCGACGATGCCCATAACATCGACGCCTGCATAGTCGTCGACAGGGCCCATGCCGTCGACACTCTCGGCGAGCGAGTCTCCCGTCTACGGCTCCACCGTCGACGATAATACAGCTCCCGTCGGCCGAAGCCGCCGTCGGCGGCGATCCAAATTCCGTCGGCGAGCCCACCGTCGGCGGGGCCGCCGTCGACGGTGAAACACCTTCCGTCGACGAGTTCTCCGTCGACGACGACAGCAACTTTGACGACGACAACTTCGTCGACGATGGGATTTCCGTCGACTTTGACGACGACAACTTCGTCGACGATGGGATTTCCGTCGACGACGTCAATGGTTACAACGTCGACGACAACTTCCATTATGGCTATTTCTGAGGCTAGTTCACCGTCAATGTATATTTCGACGGGCGCTGAAGCGTAAAAGACCTGCATCTTTACAAATTACGCCAGTGTTGTCATCAAGATTAACATCATCATTCCAATCTTCAAAAAATTATTACCAGGACGTTTCACATATTTCTCCCTTGCCTCCTAGTCACTATTTAGAGGAGTCTGATGATGGACTTTTTAGCCCAGCACGCAACCCTTCTCAACTCCGGATTAAATATCAGGATGAGGAGGATGAGGAAGAGTATTACGAGCCTTGCGAGTCTCTGCAAGGTCCTCAAGAGCCTTCATTTCAGCATGAACCTATGGTGCAAATGCCTGTTGCCTTAATGCAGGATCTAACTGCTATGCTGAGTGATTACCATACACGTTTCCCACCAGCGGCACCTATACAAGCACAACCTACTGCACCTACAGGTTTGCAGATTGCAAGTACTTCAACACCTATTATTCAACCGCAGGAAGTCCTACCTGCTCAGCATCTATCCCATGATGATGATGGGGATACTTTGGCTGAAGAGTGAGAACTACCAAACTCACCCACAACTGTGGATGAATGGGATGAATATTTAATTCCTACGCCATCTTCACCAGTTCCTCAGGCAATAGATTCCCCTCCAGAGGATATTGGAGGATTTCACGCAATTATGGAGAGGGCAGCAACCCGGTTTCATCTTACCGTAACTGTGAAGGAAACGGATTGTTTTCTTTACGATTTTAAGGACCAGGGTAGGAAGTCAGTGCGTTCCATTCCCATAATAGATCACATCTGGGAAGAGGGAGCGAAGATAATGAAACATCCGTTTTCAGTTCCTGCGATTCTCCCTAGAATCGATAAGAAATACAAAGCACCGGATAATCCTGCTTGCCTCTCCGGACATCCTACACCAGATTCCGTTATTGCACAAGCGGCTCAACGGAAGTCTCGGAATCCATCCATTCCTGTGACTTCACCGCCAGATAAGGATGGAAGACGTCTTGATAACATCGGTAAGCGTTTCACCACCATGGCGGGTGCCTCAGTTCGTGCAACAAATTCTTTGGCGATTCTAGCGAGGTATGACCGCCAGCTATGGTCTGATATCTCCCCATACCTCGATTACTTACCTGACGATAAAAAACAAGAGGCAAAGAAAATTCTTCTTGAAGGAGAAAGGGCTGCATCAGAAATTATAGATCTTTCTATGGACATAGCCTCCTTGGGCTTTCGCCAACTTGCCGGAGCAGCAGTCCTTAGACGTCAGGGATGGTTAAAATCTACCACCTTCCGCCCTGAAGTCCAAACTAAAATCTTGGACATGCCATTTGATGGTGATATGCTTTTCGGAAAGCATATTGATGAGGCTTTGCAGAACATCCAAAAAGATACTGACACAGCTAAAGCCCTTGGCACTTTACAGTATCGAAAGACTCCTTTTCGAGGATCCAGAGGCAGAGGATCGTATTCCTTTCGTGGTGGCTATCAGAGATACCAAAGCCAAGGTAACCAAGGAAGATATAATTACCAACAGCAACAACAGCAGCAGTCCTATAGAAATCCGCCAGCTGCCGCTTACAGACAGCAGAATAGAAGACGTCAATCTCAAGGCAGAGACTCTGCTAGAAGGCAGTGACGACTTCTTAGCACCTGCAACGGATCTGCCGCATCCTCTTTACAAGATCCCAAAAGTATCCCAATATGTCAACAATTGGAAAAGGTTAACCACAGACAAGTGGGTCTTGGATATCCTCAAATTCGGGCATACACTGGAATTTATCAGTACCCCCCCTCCTCATCCACCTTTAAAGAAACAACCTTCACATCTTGTTCTTCTCAGGAAGGAAGCAAAGATTATGCTTTCAAAGGGAGCTATGGAAAGAGTGCCTCGCTCTCAAGTGGGGAAGGGATTTTACTCCCGCTTTTTCCTGATAAAGAAAAAGTCGGGAGAATGGAGACCTATCCTGGATCTAAGGAAGCTGAACAAATATCTTCAAAAGAAATCCTTTCGCATGGTCACGCTTCAAGAAATCCTTCAGCTTCTGGAATATGCAGATTTCATGACAACATTGGATCTCCAGGACGCATATTTCCATGTCCCCATTCATCCCAAACATCGGAAATTCCTTCGTTTTACTGTAGCAGGTGCTCATTTTCAGTTCAAAGTCCTCCCTTTCGGCCTGCGTTCAGCCCCGAGAGTCTTTACCAAGTTCATGGCCCCGGTGGCGGCTTATCTCAGACTTCAAGGAATACAATTGTTCCCTTATCTGGACGATTGGTTGATAAAGGCACCTACTTGGCAGGCATCTCGAGCAACGTCCACATTCCTTCAACTATTTCAGTCTCTGGGTCTGGCCCTCAACATCCTAAAATCAGTCCTCGTCCCTTCACAAAGGATTCAATTTCTGGGAGCGATACTAGATACTATTCAGGACAAGGCATTCTTGTCCAAAGAAAGGCAAGAACGTCTGATTTCTCTGGCATCAGACCTCAAAAGAAAACGGTTCGCTTCTGTGAGAACCATCAAGTCATTCCTGGGAATACTTTCCTCAGCAATACTACTAGTACCTCACACCCGTCTAAGGATGAGGCCGATCCAAGAGGAGCTGGACAGTCAATGGCTGCAGATCTCGGGGTTGTTCGACGACATAGTTATAATAACTCCAACTATGCGGAAAGCTCTTCTTTGGTGGATGCGCTCCAAGAATGTCTTTATCGGGCTTCCTTTTCTTCCTTCTGTGCCGGAGTTCATCCTGACCACAGACTCCTCCCTAGAAGGATGGGCGCGCACCTTCAAGATCTATGCATAAGAGGAAGGTGGTCCTCGGCGATGGCAAAAATGCATATCAACTTCCTGGAGCTTGAGCCATTTTCCTGGCGTTGCAATCTTTTCTCCCAAGGCTTCAAGGGTCAACAGTTCTCATCAGAACCGACAACACCACCTGCATGCATTACTTAAACAAGCAGGGAGGTACCCGTTCACACATTCTGTCTCAAGAAGCTCAGATCATTTGGGAATGGCTGCTGTATCACAACATCACAATCAAAGTGGAACATTTGCCAGGAATTCACAACACTCTAGCGGACACTCTGAGCAGGACGTCGAAGTCCTGTCACGAATGGGAATTGGATCAGTCAGTAGTGGATCACATATTTCAGATGTGGGGAAACCACATCTGGATCTCTTTGCCTCCAAAACCAATCGAAAGTGCCCGTTCTTTGCCAGTTGGGAACCGGAAGAGGGCTCGTGGGGAGCGCCTTCATGATGAGGTGGACAGGGATCTTTGCTTATGCATTTCCCCCTTTCCGTTGGTCCCAAGACTCCTACGCAAACTCAAGATGGAGCCTTGCTGCATGATTCTAATTGCTCCGCGGTGGCCGCGTCAGCATTGGTTCACGGAGCTTCTCTTGCTATCCAAACGCAGGCCATACCGCCTTCCTGCAGTTCTGACCCTGTTGTCGATGAGCAAGGGCCAGATTCTTCATCCTCGTCCAGTCCAATTGCATCTTCATGCAGGGTTTCTGGATTCACAGAATTCAAGGAGATAGACCTACCCCAGGACTGCAGAGATATTCTTGCTAGGGCAAGAGCTCCTTCTACCCTAAAGACCTATGCGTTGAAATGGAAACGATTCTGTGCCTGGTGTGCTGACAAAGATATACATCCTGTTCGATGTTTTCCAGATAAAGTTCTGCCTTATCTCCTGTCATTATCTAAGTCTGGTCTTATGTTTGCTTCTGTCAAGTTGCATTTAGCGGCTATTTCAACCTACAGACGTTCTGCAGGAGCTGCATCCCTTTGCTCTAATCGCCCGATCAAACAATTTTTAAAAGGACTATTCAGAACTTTTCCACCTGTCAAAGCTCCTCCTCCAGAATGGAGGCTTAATCTGGTATTACAACAACTTATGAAACACCCATTCGAGTCTGTTCACAAGGCTGACCTCAAATACCTTTCTTGGAAAACGGCGATTTTAGTGGCACTCACCTCTGCTCGGAGAGTCAGCGAAATTCAGGCTTTCACTATCAAACAACCTTTTTTGAAATTTACCAATGATTATGTTCTCCTCAGAACTAATCCTACATTTATTCCGAAAGTTCCCTCTACATTCCATCTTAATGAGCCTGTGATACTGCGTTCTTTCTTTGCCAACCCGTCTTCCTCTGCTGAAAAGACTTTGCATACCTTGGACGTTAAAAGGTGTCTGAAATTTTATATTTCACGAACTGTATCCATCAGGAAATCGGATCAACTATTCATTTCTTATGGTGGTCAAAAGCCTGGAACAGCGGTTCACGAAATCCACTATTGCAAGGTGGATTGCATCTACTATCCAATTTTGCCATAATAAGGCTGGACATGCTTTATCTTCAAGACCTAAGGCTCATTCTACAAGGGCAGTGTCCTCATCTACTGCTCTATTTGCCGGAGTACCTATAGACAAGATTTGCCGTGCTGCAACCTGGAAAACTGTGCACACTTTTACCCGGCATTACTGTCTGGATCTGGCGACAGAGGCTGAATCAGCCGTGGGTCAAGCAGTGTTGCAGAACCTTTTTAAATAAGGTAAGCCTCTGTTTGGAGGTGATTACGTTATTGCATGCTCATATATACATGAGTATTATTATTATTCTGTGTAATTTTATATATATATTTATATTTATGCATATTTTGTAATGTTTCTCCCTTATTGGGGATAGAATGATATATTACATGGCTGTATTGGTATTACGAGGTATCTATGGTTTTTCTTATGATACCCACCATCCACTATGCGACTAAGGATGTTTTACTGCTAACTATTCTGATTCTAAGCATGTGAATCTATGAAAGATACCCCAATACTGGATAAGAAAAGAGTTACTTACCTGTAACTTTAGTTATCCAGTATTGGTATCTTTCATAGATTCACATGCGACCACCCTCCTCCCCCGGAGAGGCTTACCTTATTACTGGTATATTACTGTCACTTGTGCTACGAAAATCTGAGGGTCTGCCTCTCTGGGGGAAGGTTCTAAGAGGGTGCTGCAGCCTGATTGGCTGTGTTCCAAGTTTGGTTCTTTTTACAAAAGGACTAGGATAGGCTAATGTAGTGACTTTACTGTACATAGTAGCCTATATATATATGTTTTATGACTATGATATATATATTTTATTGTACCGAGAGACTCCCACCACGTCGGCGGGGATGATTCTAAGCATGTGAATCTATGAGAGATACCAATACTGGATAACTAAAGTTACAGGTAAGTAACTCGTTTTCTTCTTGCTCGCCAGTAAATAGACAGGTGGCAGGTGTTGTAGACCTGCACCTGGAGGCCCTGACTTTCTTACCAAGCACCCTACTCCTGAAAGTTTAGTGATGCAGACGCCTACTAGTAAAGTTATTCCTGAATTCTTTCCCCCTGACTCCTCCATATACGGAATCTAAACGAATTAAGGCTTTCGGAAAACAAATTTTCACTTCAGTCAGTTTGGCACTGTGGTCAGTTGACGTGGTTTGATTGTTAGGCCCCTATACATATGCCCTATGGTACATAGCCAGTGAGATCTTGATGCCTTGCCTGGAAGAACTTTTAGGCTCCCTTGCACAGGTGATATAGGATGGCAAGGATCCTGCCACGTATGTGATTCCTACTGGCCTCGGCACTACTGACTGCTCGGGAAGAGCGGTAGACACTAGCATTGTGCTGCACCACCACATATGGAGGCCTTCCACAGGTTTTTCAAGGGATATGCATACTTCACTCATGGATATGCCCTTAGTTGGCTCTCGCCTCTTTGGTGAGAAAGCTGCCCCCCCTCTTGAGTGATTCAAAGATAGTAGAGCTATGTCATGCTCTCTGGGGCTGCTGCCCCCTGCTAAGTGGCTCCCTCATAAGTTTCGAAATGTAGCAGCTTTTTGAGAGGATTGGCATGCAAACAGCACCAGTCAGCACAACCATTCCAGCCATCATCTGTCCTTTTAAGGCAGTGGACAGGGGTCTGGCAGACATCGTACAGGCAAGGTAGGACACTAGCTGACCCAGTCCTCTTCACCTATGGCATTTACCTCAAAGTGGCTTTAGTTTGCTGACGGCCATGCATTCCCATCCTGTGGGAGGCAGGATTCAATTTTTCCTTGCAGGATGGCATTCGGTCTGACAAATGGGTTATTAGAATTTTTCAGCATGGCTAAGCCCTCCCTTTTTTGTCCACTCTATCTCATCTGTTCCCCACTCCCCCAGCCAGTAAATGTTTGCTGGAGCGCCTCTCCATTCTGCCGCAGGAGGTCTGAATTTTTCTACTCTCTGTATTTTGTTGTGCGGAAAAGGATAGAGGCTTCCCTCCTATCCTGGGCCTTTGGCCTCTGAATGCCTTCCTCAGGAAGAACAAATTCAAGATTCTCACACCGGCCCAGAATCAAACTGCACTGGACCCAGGATCCTGGATGGTGGCCTTCGACCCTGCAAGCTACATATTTTCATATAGCTGTCCTGTGGTCCCATAGGTGATAGTTACTGAGTTTCAGAGTCACTGAATAGCATTTTCGGTTTGTGGTGCTCCCCTTTGCCCTCAACACTACTCCTTGGGTGATCAAGATAATGATATTGGTGATCATGGCACACCTTTGGAGATTGGGAGTGCCAGTTCTCCCCTTACCTTGATGTCTGGCTGCTGACAGTAGACTCACAGCAGTAAGTTGTATGCCACCTCCAGATGACGGACCTCTTGATATCATTTTGGTTCACACTCTACAAGTCAAAGTTGCACCTGATTTCCTCCCATAAGTTGCCGTTTTTTGGGACTATCTTGAACACAGTGCAATTCAAGGCCTTCCTTCCACTATAGCAAGTCCAGGTCATTCCGAGCTAAGATCCCTAAGTTTCCACCTCAGTCGTTGGATCTTGGTGAGAGTAGCTCCGAGGTTTCTTGGTCTGTTAGCCTCCTGCATTTTCCTGGTCAACTGCGCTAAGTGGCACATGCTGGCTGTGTAAGGGAATTTGAAGTACCAGTAGGCCCAGCACCAAGGAAATTTGACAAATTCCATTCAGATTTTGGATGGGATGGCCCGCAGTCTGCAGTGGTGGCAATTGGTCAGGTGGTAGGCCCCTTCCCCATCCAGAGCAGCCTGATGTATCACTACTGGGTTGGGGAGGTGATGTGTGGTAGGTGAAGATAAAAGGACACTGGTCTCTGAAGGAAGGCTGGCTCCATATCACTGTGTTCTAGTCAGGAGCCATTCACCTGGCATTGAAGGCTTTCCTGTCGTCCATCTGGTGCAGATTCTCACAGACAAAACTACCACCATGTGGTACTGCGAAAAGCAGGAAAGTGTGGGATCCCTGGTCCTGTGCAAGGAGGTGCTGCAACTTTGGAGTCGGCTGGAGTGTCATGGAATTTTCCTGGCTGCGAACAACCTGGCAGGGTCCTTGCATTTCAGAGCGGACAAACTCATTTGGTGGCGTCTGGCAGAACATGAATGGCGTCTACTTCTGAGGTGGCACAGAGCATCTTACGACAGTGGGGAGGACCCTGGTTAGATCATTTTGCAACCATTAAGAAAGCCAGTGTCAAGAGATATTTGTGCTTTGTAATTCCTCCAAAAAGATTTGTTAGGAGACACGTTCTGGCTCGAATGGAATATGGGACATCTATAGGTCTTCGAGCCCCTCCTTTCCTTCCCCTGTGTCTGAAGAAGATCAAGAACGACGGTGTCCAAGTCATTCTGATGGTTCGGATTGGGCCAGGAGAGTCTGGTACCAGGTCCTTTTCAAGATGAGCATATGTCCTCCAATCAGGCTCCCACTTAGAGGTTCTCCTGTTACAGCATTATGGCAGGGTCCATCTCCCAAGCATGCACAATCTTCACCTCTGTGCATGGAGACTGAAAAGCAGCATTTAACTGCATTTGGTTTTCCACCAGAGGTCGTGGATGTCATCCTTGTTGTCAGGCGCCCTTCCATGAAGTCTATCTATGCAGAGCGTTGAGTCAGATTTGTGGCCTGGTGTGGGGTTCACAAGGTAGACCTCTTATAGGCCAAACTGTTGGTTGTCCTATTATGTTTTGTATGTGGCCCAGCAAGGCCTTAGAGTGGGCACTATTAAAAAAAAGTATTTATCGATATATTCAGCTTTTTCTTTTTTTTGCGTCTACTGGGCCAACCTTTCTTGTTTAATGCACCTGTTGTAATGCAATTTATTAAAGGTTTGGTGTGCATTTCCTCTCAAATCATTTATGACTCCACAGTGGGATATTAACTTGGTCTTGACTTTTTTCATGTGTACGCCCTGCAAGCCAATGCACAGCTGTGCGTTGCAGTTTAAAGACTGGCTTCCTCATTGTGGTCACTTAAGTGGGTCGTGTGAGTGAGCTTGTGGCCTTGCCGGTACAACCACCGTATATCTTCTTTTTTCCAGGCAAACTCGTGCTGAGGACTCGGACGGTTGACTTGCTTAAAATTGTGACTCCTCTCCACATTCACAATCTATTGCTCTCCCGGTTTTGTTTGCCCCTCCTTATGCCTTGAAAGAGGAGAAGCTCCATCGATTGGGTCCTGAAAGATGTTTACACTTTTACATAGATCGTACCAGGGACCTCCAGGATGAAGAAGGGGAAGGCTGTACAAAAGAGGACTGTTGTGGGCGATAGTCCTCTGCATTAAGATCTGCTACTCACTGGCCAAAAGGCAGCCTCCGGAAGGACAGAGTCCATTCTATCAGGGTTATGGCTGCTACCTCTGTATTGGCTCACAGAGTACCTCTCTTTGACATCTGTCATGCTGCGACGTGGGAGTGGTGCATTATTCACTAAGCACTACTGCCTTGACAGCCAGGTCTGAATGGAAGGACCTTTCCCCCACCCAATCCTGCAGGACTTTTTAGTCTGACTCTACACCACAGACCCGCACCTGTACACCTTTGAATGGTACTGCTTTGGTCTAGATTCTGAAGGTAAGGAATCTGCGGTTGGAAGTATCCATCAGACTATACTTATCTTGCATAACTCTCTTTTTGGTGGATACTCTATCTAACCTCAGATTTCTCTCCATCCTTCCACCCCTCAGCTCTGTGTAGTGGCTTCTTTTTAACATCTAAAATATCCCAAGTTAGGGATCAGCACACTGCTACCGTCATCTGGTCAATGCTTGGCGTCTGAGGGCATAGAATCAAGCCAAAAAACTGATGTCAGCGTGCAGTGGTGAGTCTTATATGCAACTCCGCGCCATCATTTCTGGGACGGTGGGAACCCAGCGCAGAACCGCGTGGCTCCGCCTGGTGGTGCACTGGAGAACTACTGAAAGCTATTGAATTCAATCTGGTACCTGGGGAATATTCTAAAGGTGATGAATCGGCAGTTAGTGTATCCACCAGAAAGAGCATTACTGAAGGTAAGTGACTTGTTCTTGTCTGTTATTTGATTACAGTTTTGAATCCATCTTAATTGCATCTTGATTAATGTTTTCATTAGCATTTAGCAAAAGGAAACTCTTTGGCTTTATTTCTTTTAACAGGATTCCTTGGCGAAGTTTGCTGGCAGAAAACTGAAAGATTGTGGAGAAGACCTTCTTGTCGAGATTTCAGAAGTTTTATTTAATGAGTTAGCGTTCTTTAGACTCATGCAAGATCTGGACAGCAATACTGTATCGTCGGTTAACCCGCAGTATCAAAGAAAATTGGAAAAAGAGGTTGACGACTTTATTATGTAGTTTTTAAAGCCATGAAAGGTTTTACTTAAATCTGAAACTTAACAAGTTTTATTTGGGTATTAAATGTTAACTAATGAGTCTTGCCTACTGTTTTATTAAAATATATTGGTTAGTCATTGCATTATCCTAGTCCATGTCTACTGACCATCAAGCTCAGACAGATGTATTAATACATGGTATTTTTAACATATGATCTTCTTAAATATATTGCTTCATAAGATACATTTTATAATCATTAGTGTACTGAAAACTGGTATACGATTGCCCAAAATTGTTTGTAAAATTTCTGGGTATGAGGCACTGGGCGTAGCAGAAGAGAGTAAAGGCCTTTAGCCCAACATCTTATTATGGAAAAATGATCCTGATAGTCCTTTCAATTCAATGTGGTATCAATCAAATCAACATAATTTATCATTTGTGCATACATTGCTTTAGGTGGATACTTCTAACTGCAGATTCCTCACCTTGTGAATATTACCAGGCTGGATCCAGAAACTTAAAAGCAATGCTCCTGCTCACTGGTAGGTGGTGCCCTGCGACTCCTCGTTAACGTCATGTCACTCCGGAAGTGATCAACGCAGCTGCATATGTGTGCCGCCCATGCATGCTGACAGCAGTTCCTTCCTTCGAATGCACATCAGGAGCTCCACTCCTACTTTTTCTTCAATCTGAAGAGATTTTCTTATAAATTTTCCAGTAAGCAAGGGACATTTAATCCTCTAAAATGACATGGTCTAAACCTTGTAAGAACTATCACAAGCTGATGTCTGTGACAGATCCCCACAAGGTGTGCCTTTTGTGCGCTGCGCTCAGATGAATTCTAAAGCCATCTAAGAATGTGAAGCAAAGCTCTACTTGGCGAAGCAGTGGAAGGCTCCATGTTGCTCCCGCTCCAAATGGAGAGCAAGAGCGCAGGCCTCCTCCCGAAGTTGTTCCTCCAGAAGATCATCTTTGCGGGCGAAGTATTCAGGTAAGTCAAAGAAGAAACATAAGAAGTCCAAGTGGGACTCAGCCCCTGCCCACCGCTCTTGTTCTCCGGAGAAGGTGCATAAGTGTCACGGAGCCATCTGGTCTCACTTCTGTTCCACCAAGAAGCGGATTTCATTGTTGGTCCCAATGCACCCCAACTTCTCCGGTCAATCAGCGACGTCTCAGGAAGTTGAAGCCTTTCAAAAGCATTTCTGCTCTTCTTTGGCGCGCTTCTGGCACCAAGGATTTGCAGTCACCTTAAGTCAAAACCTGTGAATACTTGAGCAGAATTCAGTCACTTGCCATCTGAACCTTGCTGCAACAGCCTCGGATAAAATCACTAGGCAAACTGGCTCAAAGCATGGGGAGGAGGGATTTAGGAAGAGAACACCGGGGGGAAATCCTGGTGGAGGCAAAGGCTCAAAGTGTGGTCTTTGGAATGCATTCTTGAATCTGAGAGTATGATACAATTAAAGATCTCTCCTACCTGATTGATGGACAAAATCAACAGTGGAGATTGAACTGCCCTTTTCCTGGTGCGGTAATGGAAGGAGGCATGAGCCTGAGTCGGACCATTTGAATGCCAGTCTGTAAAAAAGTTAGTAACCAGGCTACATAGCTTTAACCACAAACACGTTGACCTTAATGAGCACGCCACTCATGCTGTTATCTCGCATCCCAAACTCACTTCAAGGATCAGAGTACCTGCTTAGACTTTTAGCAAATTTTCTGTATTATAATATTTTCCTGAGGATTGAGACAGTATCTGCGGTCTCAAGTGTGGCAATGAATCTGTGAGCGCTTCACTTTATTCCTGTAATCAGTCTTTTTAACCGTTCATTCTCAAGATTCGCTTTTGAGGGTAATCTTTTGATTCTTTGGGAATGGCGCTCACTCAATCTGTGTTCACTTTTCCAAAAAAAAGATCCTTTCTGCTTTTAAACCCCCATGTAGTTTCATTCACTACCTTACACAATATCGTTTCCTTTTTTCATGTGAAGTCCAAACAAAATCTTTTTCTCTCACTAAGAATATCACTAAGTCTTGGTCTTTTGAGTTTTTATTTTTTAAGAAAAATTCTTTTTTCTTAAGCGAGGCTTACCTTAATCCCTTTAACTCTTGTGTCTCTTCTCTCGAGTGCTGCTGCATTGTTGGATGGGACTCAATAACTGGTAGTTGAAGCAAGGAGTGGTCTTTTATTGTGGGTCCACAGCCAGATCCATAATGGCTGCCAGCTTTCCAAAAGGCAGGACAAAGTTTAACCAGGCCTCTGCAATAGGCCTGAAAATTTTATAAACCGCATTCTGGTTTAGGACAGGATTTCTGGGTCAGAACCTCAGTCTTCATTCTGATGTGTCACAAGCCATATCCCTGACCACGGCTTAACACAAGGAAGAGTTGGAGTGGGTTCCCACAGGTTACCAATGGTAGGTTTGAACCCCGCTACTTTTGGGCCCTTGAACCCACTTTTTGTCCTTTACAAGTGCCAGTACTGGTTTCAGTCTAGATGGCGAAATCCGCACAATCCTCTCAAATGTCGACACCGGCCCAGAGGTGGAGCTTCAACACATGTTATTATCAGACCATAGCCAACCATGACGACAGCTGGTACACTGACTTACAGGATGGCAGTGGGTTGAACTCGTCACCTGATACGGTTTTTCCTCACCGGTCCAGGTGAAGAAAGCCTGTCTTTCGGCGATGTGATTAGGAGAGCTGCTGAGGTCCTTGACCTCCACTTTGCCGCTATGAATGTGCTTACAGATCCCCCAGACAGATCCTCCAGCCTAGTCATTCACTGACTAAACCTTTCTTGCCCTTCTATGAAGCCCTCGCAGACGCACTGTTGTACACTTGGTCTAAACCAAGCTCTAACCCCACAGTCAACCAACAAGTCGCCCCTCGCCATAGACCTGCCGTAGGTGACCCATATTTTTTAACCCAGCACCCAACCCCTAAAAGCTTGGTAGTGCAAGCATCCACTAGTAGAGTAAATCCAAACACCTTTTCAACCACTCTGCCTGACAGGGTGTCAAAACATTTGGATACCTTCAGTAAACAAATATTCTCCTTGGCCAGTCTTCCTTTGAGGTCAGTAAATGGAAGCTTTTTACTTGGTCACTACACTTGTGCATTTTGCAACATGGTCAGTGAGATCTTATCGGCGTGCCTCCTTAGCCCAGACAGTTCAGGATGAGACGAGATTATTCATCCGTTTGGGCCTAGACACCACAGATTGTCCTGGAAGTGCTATGAGAGCGAGTGTGGTGCTCTGCCGCCATTGATGGAGGAGGTTCACGGGCTTTTCCAGGGACGTCCAGGAGTCTTTGCCCTTTAGCGTTTTGAGGAGAGTTGAGCCATAGTACGCTCTTCAGCCCTTTCAGGTCCAGTTCAGCAATCCCCGCCCCCGCTCCCTCCCCCCCCATCAATTCTGCCCTTTTCAGGGATATGGTAGGGGCTTAGCGTATCAACAGCATTAGGCTCTGCCTCCTGCACAACAGGCCTCCCATTCCTTTCGAGGTCGGGCCGTGGGCCCAACAGACAACAGCCTGGCCATCAAAGTCAATTCGTACTTTGACCATTCGCCCCTTCGGCAGAAACCTTAAAACCCCTTTTGTACGCCCCTAGTGGCATACAACCATCCGGTAGGAGGCAGGATAAGCCACTTTCTACAAGGGTGGCAACATATTACATCTGACAAATGGGTCCTGCAGTTTTCTAACGGAGTTAGGTCCTTCTATTCCTTTTCGACCCACTGCGCCTGCTACCTACATCGGACCACTTCTTAGAGGACCACATGTCCGTTTTATGCTATGAAGTGTAGGCTCTTTTGACCAGAGGAGCCATAAAGAGGGTAACAGCCCTGGAAGTAGGGACTAGGTGTTATTCCTGCTATTTCCTTGTGCTGAAGGATGGTGGCTTCTGCCCTATCCTATATCTTCACCTCTCAACTGCTTCCTGCTCAAGGACAAATTCAAAATGCTCACCCTGGGTGAGTTCCTATCTACCCTGGATCCCGGAGACTGGATGGTTATGCTGGACCTGCAAGAAGTTTATTTTCACATGCCTGTCCTGCAGATCCATAGGCTATACTATACCTATGGTTAAGAGTGGGCCATAAACCCGTTCAGTTTGCAATACTGCCTTTCAGCCTCACCAGTTGCCCCATGGGTGTTCCTGAAGATAATGGCAGTGGTCTCTGCCCATCTGCGGAGGTACCAGTCTTCCCCTAAATTGGTGATTGGCTGTGAGGGGAGGCGCGTCACAATAAGCTCTGGCCGGTAGGGAACAGAATACAATTCTACCTGTTCAGCTGTCATGCAGTTACCTCAGACCAGTGGGTCATGCAGGTTGTTAGTCATGGTTATGCCTTTCCTTTTCTGTCAAGACCCTACCCCAGTTGCTCCTATTTTCATTCAGACTTTGGCAGACCATGCCTCCATTCTTGCCATAGTGCTTCTGTCATTGTTGACCAGACTGACAATAGAGAGTGTCCCCAAGAAGGAGAGGAACAAAGAGTGCAATTCCTGTTACTTTTTGGTGCCTAAGAAAGATGGTCTCAGTCCAGTTATGGCAGTGCAGAGAATTCCAAAGGCTGTTACGGCATGGTGGTGAGCAAAGGTTTGCAACCCCTGCTGCGAGTCTTGGGAATTCAAGATAAAGACCCAGATGTATCTGATAGAGCCATCTAGCCACAGGTTCCCTACCTTAGAATCCTTCCTCAGGCGCGAGACTGGATCTGGAAACTTTTTCCATGGCACGTCTACGCGTCGCACGACTTCGTATCGGCGTCATCCACCCGATGTGATGTTGACAGAGTGCATATAACCCCCTCGACAAAGTCAGTTCCTTCTTTTTCGTGCTTGCAATGCAAATCTTGAGTGGTTGGGGGCCGTTTTTTGACTCATCTCAACATTGTGTTGAGGAAACAGTGTGCTTTTTCTTGAAATGTCTTTTGGGTTTAAGCCCTTTGGATCTTGTGGCAGACAAATGTCGATCACAGATCCTCATACCCATCTGTATGTGTTGCCTCGGAGAGCATCACAACTCCAAGGAGTGTGATTCCTGTCGTCGTCTTCGGCTGAAGGCTTTGAGGGAGCGACGTTTGAAAATCCTGGCGGCGTGGCTAGCAGAGGCCTGCATCGTCGTTGGGCCCCCTCGAAGTCCAAAAATCACTTGAGGGGCTTTTCGCGTGAGGCTCCTTCACTGTCAACGCCAAAGAAATCCATGAAGCGGAAACAGACAAAACTGACAAGTAAGACCGGCATCTCTGATGCCGTCTCCAGCCTCCAGTTGAGGAGTCTTTACAAGAGTCTACCCCGTGCCTCCCTGTTTTCCCTGTAGCCAGGGCGATTCTGGCTCAAATGCTGGAATATTCTAGTTCCCTGCATGAAGTCTTTGGGTCTAAGCCTACCTCTGGTGTGCTTTCTAGCCAAATGAAGGTGGGAAGTGACTTAACTGGATGTTTGCCGGCGGGTGCTCGGGGCCAGTTGGGCCCTCCGGATCTGTTGTCCGATCTGTAACAGTGCCTGTGCACAGCCTTCGGGGTTTCGACCTTCGGCGCCGGAGTCTGGTCAACCAATGACGTCTGCAGCACCGGTCGACGCCGAGACAATTTTTTCTTTCTGACGTTGATAGGACGCCGCAACGGCATCAGATGTGGCGCTGATGGAGCCATCTGTTTCAGACAGCTCTCTGTCCCTAGACAACCTAGTCTCTGTTTTTCCTGTGGTAATGGGCAGTTTTCAAGGTGAAGAGGAGAATATAATGGATCAAAACCCTTTGGACAACACTGTCCTGCCTCCTGTAGAAGGAAATTGGTTGACAGAACTGAGTGAGGCTAGTGGAATTGGGTCCTCTCCAGTTTCGGACTTAATTTCTCCATATGATATCGCTAGAGAGGTGTGTTCCTCTTATGCAAAAGTATTAAGGAGAGCAGCTGTAGTCTTGGATTGACTGCTTCCCTCAGTGGCACTATCCACGGACCCTTTAGTGAATGTACGTCTTCAGGGGGAGACACAAGTGGAGCCCTTACTCCCTTATAATGAGTCTCTATATGACATTTTATTAGGGGCTTTTGCAAGGCCGATAACGAAAATGCCAGTGGCCCAGGCTATATCCCATAGGAATCAGCCCATCCCTGGGGATCCTGTCTGTCTCTTAAAAACATCCCTCCACAAAGGGTCTTGCTGTGCAAGAAGCGACAGCTTCTGTGGACCCTAGTGTCCTTTCTCTAGTCCTACCAAGTAGTTCAGATGGCTGGAAAGTTGTGGGGAAAATAGTTTCTCTTCGGTTAGTGCAGCATTGCGATATTTGAATACTGCATGTGTTGGCAGGATTTCCCATGCATTATGGGACACAGTGAAGCATTTGCTGCCTTCTCTCCCAGAGGAAGCCAGAAGTGTACTGCTACAGTGGGTGCAGGATGGCCAAGAAGCAGCCAAATTTACCATAAAAAGTGGTATGTATACCATAGATTCCATGGGGAGAGCTATGGCTCAGTTGGTTGCGCTGCAAAGACATGCACGGCTGTGTCAATCTGGATTTTCTGAGGCAGGCCAGAGTAGCCTAAAAAATATGCCATTTGATGGTGTACATTTATTTGGTGTACATGCAGATTCCGCTTTGCAGCGATTTAGAGCAGGAAGGTGCGACAAAGACACCTAGACACAACTTTAATTGTTTTCATTCTTTCTGAATTTTGAAGAAGGCTTGTTGTGATTGAATAAGTGACATATTTCTTGTTATGATGGCTCACAGTGTATGCGCAATCCAGGTGTTAATGGTTATATACTCTTGGTTATTTACATGTATCATCATCGCCCGTATTTCCGACCTGTTACGATGATAAAGGGTATTATGTGGGCAATTATTCTAAAGGACTCTTCAAGTGGAGACGTATTCTTTAAAGTTATTACCTACTATCCTGTGATAGGTTTTCATAATCTATCCAGTATTGTATCTTTCATAGATTCACATGCCACCGTCAAGGTGGGAGTCTCACGGTAAAAAAAAAAAAAAATATATATATATATATATATATATATATATATATATATATAAATATATATATATATATATATATAAAAATATATATATATATAAAAATATATATACATACAGCAGTAGTAAAACCTATAATAGGCTATAATGGACTGCACAGTCACTGCAGTAGCCCATCCTGGTCCTTTTGTAAAAAGAACCAAAGTTGAAACACAGCCAATCAGGCTCTTGCACCCTCTAGAACACTCCACAGAGAGGTAAGTCCCTCAGATTTTCTACTGCACGTCGTGTGACAGGGAGTCTCCCTGAGCTCTGCTCAGTTTTCTCTACAATCTGTTGGATTTCGTGGGTACAGAATGTCTGATACTTCTAAAAAAGGATTATTCAAGCCTTTTGGGTCATGTGGGAAGAAGAGGCTTTTTGAAGACCCCCACAAGGGTTGTATTTACTGCCTTTACCCTGCTCATAAAGTTAAAGACTGTAGGATTTGCAGGACCTTTTCCTCAAAAACCTTAAAGGACAGGGAAGACAGATTGCTTATTTGGCTGGAGAGGCTAAAATCAAAAACCTCTGTGGTGTCTGATGATGAAGGCAGTGGTAGTTCTCAGGTGTCAGTCCAGCTGACTAAGAAAAGGGACTGGTCTAAAGAATCTCCTTGAGAGACTTAAAAAATCTTTAAAAAGTCCCATCATGAGGCTTTGCACTCTACCTCTAAAAAAGGGAAGCTGCCGTTCTCTTCTGAGGAGAAATCTGGGGGAAAAACAACCTCAAAAACACCCCAAAAAGCTGCCTTCAAACAGCCTAAGACTCAGTCAGTCTGTCAGGACCACCTCATTGCCGGAAAAGGCTTTGTCGACGACAAAACCGCCTCCGACCTCGTCGGCGCTTACTTCGTCTACGAAACCATTGACGAAGACTGTGCCATCGTTGACGAAAATCTCTTCGCCGTCGGCTACTTCACCGTCGACAGTCTCTCCTCCCCCCGTCGGCGACACTTTTGTCGTCGACGGTGCCTCCCTTGTCAACACCTTCACTGTTGACGACGCTGTATCGACGTCAACAACATCGGCGACGATAGTCCTACCGTCGACGGCCTCGACGACGACTACGTCAACATTGATGACGGTCATGTCACCATCGACGGTATCTGTGTCACCGTCGACGTTCATCTCGTCTACCCCGCAACGGAGAAGGCCTTCTTCTTTGCAAATAACACCATTATTATCATCCAGGTGCTCGTCCAGGATCCCGTTGACGAGGGTATTTTACCAGGACCCTTCTTATATATCTCCTTTGCCTCCTAGCCAATTTTTGGAGGAATCTGAGGATGAGCTGTTCAGTCCAGCTCGCAGCCCCTCAACTTTACGTAAAATTCCAAGATGAGGAAGACGAGGATGATTATTATGGCACGCATTATTAACCTATGGAAAGGCCTCAAGTATTACTACCACGTCAAGAGCCTATGGTTCAAATGCCTGTGGCATTAGTGCAGGACTTGACAGCTATGCTGGAGGACTACCATACCCGTTTTCCTACTGCAGCAGGTTCTTTTCAAAGGCAACCCTCTCTTTCGCCTGCTCTAGATTCAGCAGGACCTTCAATTCCTACGACGGAAGCTCAAGATCTTTTGCCTGCGCCGCAGGTTCGGAGAGTGCAGGATGATAACGGCGAGACAGTCGCTGAAGAAGGTGAACTTCCTAAGGCACCTACTACCATCGATGAGTGGGAGGATTATTTAATGCCAACACCTTCTCCACCAGCTCCTCAGGCAATTGATTCTCCTCCAGAGGACATTGGGGGTTTTCATGCCATTATGGAAAGAGCGGCAAACAGTTTTCACCTTCCCATGCTTGTTAAGCAGTCCAACTGCTTTTTATATGATTTCAAAGACCAGAACAGGAAATCTGTCCGCGCTATTCCCATCATTGACCATATTTGGGAAGAGGGCGTTAAAATTATGAAGAACCCTTTCTCAGTACCTGCAATTCTTCCTAGAAGTGACAAGAAGTACAAGGCCCCAGAAGATGCCCCTGCATGCCTGACTGGACAACCTAAGCCAGATTCGGTGGTTTCCCAAGCTGCGCAATGGTGGTCGAGAAATCCTTCAGTGCCAGTAACTGCACCACCTGATAAAGATGGAAGGAGACTGGATAATATTGGAAAAAGATTAACCACCATGGCAGGGGCTTCTGTGCGTGCTGCAAACTCCTTGGCAATTTTTGGAAGATACGACTGCCAAATGTGGTCTGATGTTGCTCTGTACCTCGAGATTATTCCGAACGACAAGAAACAAGAAGCAAGAAAAATTCTCATTGAAGGCTTCTCTAGGTTTTCGGCTGCTGGCTGGGGCAGCAGTTCTCCGTCGCCAAGGATGGCTTAAGTCTACCACCTTTCGGCCTGAGTTGCAGAGCAAGATCCTAGATATGCCATTCGATGGGGATGCACTGTTTGGCAAACACATTGACGATGCCTTGCAGGAAATTAAAAAGGACACGGGCACTGCTAAAGCCTTAGGTACACTTCTTCAGTACAGCATAACACCTTTTCGAGGCGCCCGTGGCAGAGGGGGTTACTCCTTTCGTGGGAGCTACCAAAAATACCAGCCCCAAACTTATCAATATAGATATGGCTACCAAACTCAACACTCATATAGAGCCCCCCTGATGCCGCTTACTCCAGACAGCAAAACAGGAGAAAACAGCCCCCTCAGGTCAGAGACAATACTAGAAAGCAGTGACGCCTCCCCAGCACCTGCAACAATTCGGCCACGCTTCAACCCCAGGACTACAAATATTTCTCGACATTTTGACCAATGGAAGAAAATAACTTCGGACAAATGGGTCCTACAAATATCTGCAGACAGTCATTCCGTATGGTCACTCTTTAAGAAATTCTGCAGCTCCTCAATCATGCAGATTTCATGACGACACTAGATCTGCAGGATGCATATTTCCACTTCCCTATCCATCCCAAACATCAAAAGTTTCTCCGTTTCACTGTGGCAGGTGCTCATTTTAAGTTTAGAGTTCTCCCTTTTGGTCTGCGGTCAGCTCCAAGAGTTTTTAGGAAATGTCTAGCTCCAGTTGCTGTTCATCTCAGGCTGCAGGGCTTGCAGCTGTTCCCTTACCTAGACGACTGGTTAGTAAAAGCACTGTCTTTTCGACAAGCCTCAAGAGCAACGTCAATTTGCCTTCAAATGTTTCAATCCCTGGGACTATCTCTCAATTTTCAAAAGTCAGTTCTACATCCGTCTCAAAGGACGCAATTTCCAGGGGCAGTTTTGGACACTATCCAAGACAAGGCATTATTGTCCACAGAAAGGCAATCGCATCTAATTTCTCTGGCAACAAAGTTAATTGGAAGAAAGTTCGCTTCTGTGAGGCTGATAAAATCTCTTCTCGGAATGTTGTCCTCTGCAGTCCTAATGGTACCTTACTCTCGTCTCAGAATGAGACCTATACAAGAAGAACTAGACAATCGGTGGCTTCAGGTGACCGGATTGTTCGACCTGGTAAGGATAACTCCAGTCATGAGAACAGCTCTCCTCTGGTTGAGCGCTCCAGCAATCTCTCGACAGGGCTAACTTTCCTTTTCGAACACCAGAGTTCGTCCTCCCTACAGATGCTTCTCTCGAAGGATTGGGGGCTCACCTTCAAGATCTCTGCATAAAGGGAAAATGGTCCAAAGCTCTTTCAAAAATGCACATCAACTTCCTGGAGCTTTGGGCCATTTTTCTAGCCTTACAGGCTTTCCTCCCAAGGATTTAGGGATCCTCGGTCCTCTTAAGGACAGACAATACCACATGCATGCATTACCTAAACAAGCAAAGGGGAACGCGCTCACATCCTATCTCAGGAAGCACAAGAGATATGGAAATGGCTTCTCTCTCACCACATTTCTATCTTGAGCAGAACTTCCAATTCTTGCCATGAATGGGAACTGGACCAGAAAGTTCTCGAATATATCTTCCAGATGTGGGGCAAGCCCAACTTGGATCTCTTCGCTTCCGAAACAAATCGGAAATGCCAATTCTATGCCACCTGGGAACCAAAAAGAGGCTCTTGGGGAAACGCTTTTCTGATGAGGTGGACAGGGATCTTCGCCTATGCTTTCCCCCCCCCCCCTTCTGTTAATCCCGAGACTTCTGATGAAGTTGAAAATGGAGCCATGCCGAATAATTCTCATTGCCCCACGTTGGTCGCGTCAGCACTGGTTCAAAGAGCTTCTCCTACTCTCAGAATGCAGACCTTATCGCCTTCCAGTATCGCCAACACTGTTGACATTGAGCAGGGGCCAGATTCTCCATCCACATCCAGTCCCGCTGCAGCTACATGCCTGGCTTCTGAACTCGCTGAATTCAAAGAGTTAGATCTGCCTCAGGACTGTAGAGACATACTTGCTAAAGCAAGGTCGCCATCCACGATTAAGACTTACACTCTCCAATGGAAATGTTTTTGTTCCTGGTGTCTTAATAATGATGTACATCCTTTAGAGTCTTCTCCGGACAAGATTTTGCCTTATCTGCTCTCCCTTGCTAAATCTGGCTTTATGTTCACGTCCATCAAGTTGCATCTGGCCGCCATCTCTACTTACAGGCGTTCCTCTGGAGGTCCATCTCTTTGTTCAAGCCAACTGGTCAAGCAGTTCATGAAAGGGCTTTTCAGAGCATATCCTCCTGTAAGAGCTCCTCCTCCGGAATGGAGACTTAATCTAGTGTTGGCGCAACTTATGAAACATCCCTTCGATCCAATTCACAGAGCTGAGCTTAAATAGGTCTCCTGGAAGGTTGCTCTATTGTTAGCTCTTACTTCCGCCAGGAGAGTCAGCAAAATTCAAGCATTTACTACTTTTATTCCTCAGTTTCCATCATCTTTCCATCTTAATGAGCCGATTATTCTGCGTTCATTCTTTCCTAGCCCTACTTCCCCCGCTGAAAAGGCTCTTCATACTCTGGATGTAAAGAGATGTCTCAAATTTTATCTGTTGCATACTAAGGTAATCCGAAGATCGGATCAATTGTTTGTGTCCTATGGTGCGCAAAAGCCAGGTACGGCAGTGACTAAAGCAACAATTGCAAGGTGAATTGCATCAGCTATTCAATTTTATCACTCTAAAGCAGGAAGTCCTCTTTCTGTCAAACCTAAAGCTCATTCCACGAGAGCAGTGTCATCATCAGCAGCGCTTTTTGCTGGAGTGCCTTTGGATACAGTTTGCCGTGCTGCAATTTGGAAGAATTTGCATACATTTACACGGCATTACTGCTTGGATTTGGCTACAGAAGCAGAAGCAGCTGTAGGACAGGCAGTTTTACGCAACCTTTTCCAATAAGGTAAGCCTCTATTTTGGAGGTGAATATTTATTAAATACTAAATTCACTGTATTTGCTTTACATGTTATTGCTGGTTTATTTTCTCTTTATGCATAAATGCTTCTTTTCATATTGTATTGCATATGTTGTAGATATGTACAGGTATATCTTTTTGTAGGTATCTATTTGTCATTCATATCATACCCACCATCCTCTAAAATTTAATAGTTTAACTGTTCTGTTCTGATTCAAGCATGTGAATCAATGAAAGATCCAATAGTGGATAACAAAAATGCGACCCACCCTCCTCCCCGGAGAGGCTTCCCTTCTTACTGGTATATTACTTGTTGTCACTTGTGCTCGAAAATCTGAGGGACTTGCCTCTCTGTGGAGTGTTCTAGAGGGTGCTAGAGCCTGATTAGCTATGTTCCAACTTTGGTTCTTTTTACCAAAGGACAAGGATGGGCTACTGCAGTGACTGTGCAGTCCATTATAGCCTATTATTATATGTTTTACTACTGCTGTTTGTGTGTATATATATATATATATATATATATATTTTTTTTTTTTTACAGTGAGACTCCCACCCCGAGGGCGGGGATGATTCAAGCATGTGAATCTATGAAAGATACCAATACTGGATAACTGAAGTTACAGGTAAGTAACTCGTTTTCTTCTATTTACTGTTAGGTGTGGAAGTGGTGACTTACTACTTCTAGGTCTGTCGATGACTGCTTTTCATGTGTTTATTTCTTTTCTGATCCTTAATGGGTTGTTGTCTGATACACAGGTCATACAGTTTTTTTTCTTTACTCTGAAGAAGAGCTTATGCTCAAGAGTTCTGTGCTCTGAGTAGAGCATCTTTTGTATGCTTGGCAAGCAGACACACACACAGACACACACAGACAGACACACACAGACACACACACACACACACACACACACCTCCGTCAAGTGTTAATTGATCTGTCTTATGAAATAATGAATTCATTACATTTCGTATCCCTTGTAAGGCCATTTTGGTAATCGAAACTCCATGGGAGTCTCTGTCTATGGCTTGCATATTGTAAGGGAGTTTATTTAAAATAATCCTCTTATTCCTGTTCTTAATATGTGACAGTGTTTTTATATCTATCAGGGGTCTCCAACCAGTAGCTCGTGAGCTACTGTAGCTCTCCAGCTATCTCTGAGTACCTCACCTGTGTGCAGCCCAGCTTATTAAATTAGAAAGCTTTTGCTTGGTTGAATTAATATACATATAAAAAAATGGAGATTATACAACACTAATAATATTAGTAGCTCTCAGTGCGTTACATTGTACATAAGAACAGGTCAGAGACCCCATATACAGATAAATATATATTTCTCAAGTATTGTACCTTTTATAGATTCACATGCTTGAATCTTCCCCGTCGTCATGGTGGGAGTCCCACAGTAACAGTAAAATAGTAGTATCTGAAAGAGACGATTAGTTATGGATTCCTCACCTTAGAATTCCCCCAGGCGTCAGACTGGATCCGGAGAATTTTGTCTTCAGCAGTACCCCTGCGTGTCGGTAGGTGGCGTCGGTCGACTCCGCGTTTGTCGTTGGCATCGTGGTCGCTGGAATGGCGCGCTAACATCAGTTCTTTCTTTTTCCGCACCAGCCTAGCGCAGATCTGGAGAGAGCGGTACCTCGAGTCACCTTTTGACTCTATTTTCGCGACTTCTTGTCGACCTCTTTTTGAGTCGCTACGACTCCTGGTGCACAGGGATGTCTCTCGGGAGACTGGCTTCAAGCCTTGTGACTCCTGTCACAAACTGGTGACGGACCCCCATCTTGTGTGCCTCTGGTGCCTGGAGCGCGACCACGACCCGAAGTCGTGCACCGACTGCCAGGCCATGGCCCCGAAGTCTTTGTGGAACGGTCCCAAAAGCTTCTGGAGGCCCAGCAGTCGGCTCCATCCTGTCGAGGTCCCGGTCGAGAGGGAGGTCGCGGGACCGGTTGCGGAGCCATCACCACTCCTCGTCGAAGTCTTCGTCTTCGGGTAAGTCGAAGCACAAAAAGAAGGCGAAGAAGCACCGTAGCACTTCGCGTCGCGTCAGCCAACGGGATGCGGCTGGTAGTCGCCCGGCTCCGCCCGCGGAGCCTGTTGCGTCGACCCCCGAGCTTCCCTCCTTTTCCGGGAGCCGGGGCGACGCCTGCTCAACTTCGTAGCTTTTACGAAGCTCTTCATTCTATTTTTGGGCAGCCCGACTCTGCCGGCGCGCCTTCGGGCCCCGCGGACTCACCTGGGGGCTCTAGGCCTCCGTTGCCTGCGGCTTCGGCCTCGGCGCCACAGGGACCCAGGCCTGGATCCGGATCGGCGCCGGTCGACCTCATGACACCTCCGGCGCCGAATCCATTGGCGCAACCTCCGCCCCCTACAATGCCGGTTGTGTCCCCAGCCGACGTCAACCCCGCCCCCCCCCCCCCGATATGGACACAGAGCCGGACCAACGTCGCTAGACGTTGGGACCGGCGAAGCATTAGTGCAGGTGTTCATGGACAACACCACCGCCATGTGGTACTGCAACAAACAGGGCGGGGTGGGGTCGCGGACCCTATGTCAGGAGGCACTTCGTCTCTGGAAATGGCTGGAACATTAGGGCATGTCCCTGGTGGTTCACCACCTGGCAGGTTCTCTGAACGCCAGGGCGGACAAACTCAGCCGCTGGTGCATGATGGATCACGAATGGCGTCTTCACTCGGAGGTGGTGCAAGGTCTCTTTCAGCGGTGGGGAGAGCCTTGGTTAGATCTATTCGCCACCGAAGAGAACGCGCAATGTCAGCAGTTCTACACGTTGGAATTTCCAAAGCGGCACTCGCTCGGCGACGCTTTTCGTCGCGAGTGGAGTTGCTGTCTTCTAAACGCCTTTCCGCCTATACCGTTTCTACCCATAATGCTGAAGAAGATCGAGCGCGACCGGGCCCAAGTCTTTCTTGTGACTCCGGACTGGGCACGGAGTGTCTGGTATCCTGAGCTCTTGCACATGGCCATCGATCCTCTGATCAGACTGCCTCTTCGGGAGGATCTTCTGTCGCAGCAGCAGGGGACGGCCCTCCATCTGAACCTGTCCAGCCTCCACCTCCTTGCGTGGAGATTGAGCGGCGACAGTTGACCGCTTTTGATCTTCCTCCCGAAGTCTGTAATGTTATCTTGGCAGCCAGGCGTCCCTCCACCAAAATGGTATACGCCTGTAGATGGAACAAGTTTGTGGCATGGTGCGCAGCAAAGGCTGTGGATTCCCGTTCTGCCCCCCTTTCTGAGGTCCTCCTCTTCATTCTTTCCTTGGCCCAGCAGGGCTCTGCTCTGGGCACTCTAAAAGGCTATCTTTCGGCCAATTCGACCTTTATTCAGCTTCCTGACCAGCCTTCTCAATTCAAGTCCCCTATTGTAAATTGCTTCCTTAAGGGCATTACTCATTTGTATCCTCCAATTCCTTTCGTAATGCCCCATTGGTACTTGAATCTGGTTCTGACCTATCTTATGTGCTCTCCTTTCGAGCCGCTACATAACTGTCCTCCCACACTTCTGACTCTTAAAACTGCCTTTTTGATTGCCATCACCTCTGCTTGCAGGGTGAGTGAGCTTCAGGCTCTTTCTGCAAAACCTCCTTTCCTGGCTGTTCATCCGGACAAAGTTGTCCTTCGCACTAGGCCTTCTTTCCTTCCCAAAGTGGTTACCTTTTTCCACATAGGACAGACCATCACTTTGCCCACCTTCTTCCCGCCCCCACATCCTTCTAAAGAGGAAGAGAGGCTCCATCGTCTGGATCCAAAACGTGCGCTTTCCTTCTATCTGGATTGCACAAAACATTTCCAGGTGGATGACCAGCTCTTTGTTGGCTATGTGGGCGCCAAGAAAAGTCGGGCCGTGCAAAAGCGGACCATCTCCCGATGGGTCGTTCTTTGCATCAAAATCTGCTACTCCTTAGCGAAAAAGGAACCTCCAGTGGGGTTGCACGCCCATTCCACCAGGGCGACGACAGCCACTACTGCTTTGGGACGTGGGGTCCCCCTTAATGACATCTGCCAGGCAGCTACGTGGGCTTATTTGCACATGTTTACTAAACACTACTGCCTGGACAGCCAAGTCCGGAGAGACGGCTTCTTTGGCCGTTCTACTTCTCCAAGACTTCCTGGTGTGAAGTTGGTTCGCAGACCCACCTCCGGGGTTGGTATTGCTGGAGTATCTATTCTAAGGTGAGGAATCCATAACTAATCGTCTCTTTCAGATGAACAAGTTACTTACCTTCGGTAACAATATATCTGTAAGAGACATAGATTAGTTATGGATTCCTCACCGCCCCACCCATCCTCCCCGTTCTGCGAACTGACTTCTAGGGTAATAGACTTCCCTTTAGGGCCCTATATTTGTGCACCAGTGGTCAGTGTCTTGCATGGCTCTGCGCTTCTGGCGTGGAATGTCGTGTAAAGAACTGACAGCGCGCAGGGGCGGCGTCTAAGTAGATACCGCGACGTCATTCCGACGACCACGACGCCAACGAGGAACGCGGAGTCGACCGACGCCACCTACCAACGCGCAGGGGTACTGCTGAAGAAAAATTTCTCCGGATCCAGTCTGACGCCTGGGGGTAATTCTAAGGTGAGGAATCCATACTAATCTATGTTTCTTACAGATATATCATTACCGAAGGTAAGTAACTTGTTCACTAAGGCTTTAACCGTAATCCCTAGTGAAAATCAATGGCATTTAGGAAGCTATTAGGTGTTTTAAAACAACCAAACTTCAGCCAATCAGAGCATAGACCTTGGAGTATCCATCCCCTGCAGGGCTAGCATACCTCAGATTTCTTACTGCACGTCGTGTGTTAGGGAGTGTCCCTGATCTCTGCTTAGTCAGTGTTTCTACAGTTACCCTTTTGTATTCAGCTTGTAGTCCATCTCTTCACCTCTTCTCTTCATCTGAGGTACAGTTCGGAAGTGTGTTTGCCTGTCTTTCTACAAAATGTCTGAGTCTAAAAAAGGGTTGTTTAGGCCCTGCAAGACTTGTGGAAAATCCAGACTTTATTCTGAGGACCCACACAAAGTGTTTTTAGTGCCTGTATCCAGACGATAAGCCGAGAGAATGCAAGTACTGCCATACTTTTTCAACAAAATCCCTCAAGGACTATGAGGGTAGGCTGCTTCTCTGGCTACAAAGGAAGAAGGCTGCTAAGGACTCAGACTCTGAAAGTGAGGAAAAGTCTCATACCTCCTCCAAGAAAAAAAAGTAAGGAGAGCCTTCCTATTCCCATAGAGATTCTAAAAAATCTAGATCTCAAAAGCACAGACGTGCCTGAGGAGGAAAAGAGGGCTAAAAAGGACCTGCTTGGTCCCTGTACCTCACAGCTGGTTCAGCACGCCCATCTGCACCCACACTCCTTTCTGAGATACTACTTCTAAGAAAAACCGCCCGTTGACGACTCCGTCGAAGCACTCACCATCTATAGCCTCCATCTCTACAGGATCAAGCGCACCGTCCACAGTCTCGTTGGCAACTTCACCACGTCAACGGTCAAGACTACGACGGCTGCTATGTCGTCGAAGGTGGAAATTATGCTGTCACCGTCGTCAACAGCGATAAGACTATCTCCTTCGACGAAGATTTCGCCGTCAGTGTTACCGTCAACAGGCCCGCCGATGGCTCCATCTACGGGGGGAAAATACATTGCTTTACCAAAGGCCATTCCATCTCTGCTTCAGGACTTCTCAAAGATTTCTCCATTGCCTCCTACTCGTCTCTTGGATGTTCAAGAATCAGAGGATGATGGTCCACATGGCCCTGCATACAGCGCCTCGCAACTCAGAATCAAATACCAGGATTCAGAGTAGGATAAGTGTAGGAAAGTAGGATCTGCTATTATGGTTACCCCACTTTTTGCTGGTGTCATTCTGTTTTTCTGACTAGTCTGACTAGGATCCTGCTAATCGGGACCCTAGTCACTGTGCTGTCTCTCCCTAAATTGGACTATGGTAAGTACTTTCGTACCTTCCTAATTTGCTACTGGTTTACCCTTCTAAGTCCCTAGTATATGGTACTAAGGTACCCAGGACATAGGTACACCAGGGGTCTCCCAGGGGCTGCAGCATGTATTATGCCACCCATGAGAGACCACCCAAACTGTGACTTCAGTCCTGCTATTGCAGCCTGTGTGAGCTGGCGCTAGCATCACAGATATAAGTTCCCTTATATCTGAGGTCACTGCACTTAAAACCTATAAGTCACCCTAAGGCAGGCCTTGCAATTCTGAAGGCAGGGTGCTTGGTTCTAAGTGTGAGGGTGCCCTGCATGAGCAGGACACCCCTACAAACCTAAAGGAGTCGATTCTCCAGGCTTTGTAAGTGCGGTCAGGCATTATATATATATATATAATCTACTGGCGGTCGCCAGTAGATAGTTATAGTTACAACCTATTATCCATAGGAAATCCGCGACATTCTATTTGAAATAACTCTCTTGCCGGTTGGCGTATCTTCGCAAAATTTTCAAACTTTGTGGCCCGCTCCGGTCCGCTCCTACCCTGAAAGTCTCGGGGGATTCGTCAAGCGGGGCCGAGAAAAAGGGGGTCCCAAAGCGCGTTTTCCCCATGCAATTTTCCATAGGAAACTTTAGACACGGCTACAGCCCGAACTGCTGAACGGAATTACACCAAATTTGGCAAAGAGGTAGTTCTTGGTTCAGAAAGAACCCTTTTTGTTAAATGGTGTAAATCCGTTCAGTAGTTGCTGAGAAAATCAAAAGTAAAAAGATAGATATATCTAGGGCCGCGGATCCTCCCGAGCACGAGCTTTATGTTAATTGGCTGTCAACACTCCAAATCAGGAAGTGTTGGCAGCCATTTTATCCTCGGTAGAACCGAGGGACAGAAACTAAGTGCGCAAAGCGCACAAAGGGGCAGGGTAGAAACACCTGACCCCTACGTCTGCTCAGGGGGTCCCACAAGGACCCCTGGGCAAAATGTATTATTTTTTTAAATCGGCAGGATGCGCTCAGGGAGCGCGAACCCTGCAGAAAAAAAATCGAGCGCGGTCTCCGCGCTTCGATGTTAGTGGCCCCGGGTGGGCCAAGTCCCGAGGGCATGCTGGGGGGTTAATTTTATGTGTGGGGGCCTCTAAGGGCCCCAAGCCCGAGGACCACCACCCCCGGGGCTTTATGTAGAATGGTGCGGGAGGGCTCTGAGCCCTCCCGCAGCCCCGAGACCACCACCTCCCGGGGCTTCTTTTTTTAATTAAAAACCTGTGTGGAGGGCTCCAGCCCCCACACGCCCGAGACCACCACCTCCCGGGGCACTAAGAAAAATTACAATGGGGTCCGTTTTGGACCCCCAGAGCCCGAGGACCACCACCTCCCGGGGCTGTGCACTGAATGGGAGGGGGCCGCGCGGCCCCTCCTGGAGCCCTTGATGGCCCTGGGGACCACCACCCCCAGGGCCGGCTCCTGCAGTGTCCCGGGTGCCTACCCCAGGACACTGCTGTTTGCAATGACAGGACGGGAGCCTCGCGGCTCCGTCCTGTCATTGCAAACTGCTTGGATATTGGAAGAGAGCAGGAACCTGCTCTCTTCCAATATCCAAAGCGATTGCTTTCCACATGGGGAGCAGCATGTTAGCTGCTCCCCATGTGTAAGCAATGCCGGCTCCCGTAGGACACGGGGAGCCGGCGGGACTGTGGGGGATTGGGGACCCCCACAGTCCCCAACGAGAGAGCCAGCCCGGGGGATGGGGTCCCGGGGCAAGTAGTGGCCCGGGAGGGGGCCATGCGGCCCCCTCCCCCACCAAAAAAAAACGATCGGGCCCGCAGGCCCCGCCCCTTCCTTCACCACTCTGCAAGCGCGCCCCTGGCGCGTTTGCAGAAGAAGCAATTCCCCTTGAATACTGGGGGTCCCTGGGGGCCAACTAGCCCACCAGGAACCTCCAGTATGCGCCAGGGGCTGCCTTGCAGAGAGGTGTACAGAGGCCACGCCCCTTTTACACCTCTCTGCAACGCAGCTCTATGGCGCTTTTGGAGGTATATGGTGGGCTAGTTGCACCCCAGGGACCCTCAGGATTCAAGGAGTTAATCCCCCGACTTAAAACGCGCCACGGGCGCGTTTGCACAGTGGTGAAGGGAGGGGCGGGGCTTCAGGTGACATGTGTGCAAACAGGCCCCGTGGCGCGTTTTAAGATTGGGAATTAAATCCTCTTCAATCCTGAGGGTCCCTGAGGGCCAACTAGCCCAACAGGTACGTCCAGAAAGCGCCACAGAGCTGCGTTGCAGAGAGGTGTAAAGGGGTGTGGCCTCTGTACATGTCTCTGCAACGCAGCCCCTGGCGCATACTGGAGGTTCCTGGTGGGCTAGTTGGCCCGTAGGGACCCTCATGATTCAAGGGGACTTAATCCCCCAACCTAAAACGCACCACGGGCGCGTTTGCACAGATGTCACCTCAGGCCCCGCCCCTCCCTTCACCATTGTGCAAATATTCCTCTAAAATCAGCCGAAATCCGAATTCCGATTTACTCACCTGTTATCAGGAGAGACCTCAGTGCTGCATCTTTCAGCCCAGTACTGATCCTCAAAAGTAATTTTAACCGTACTTACCGGTAACTTGAATTTCCTTCATAGGCTAACATTGACTGGTTTCACTTGGAAATTCTTCTAAGTGTGGAGTTTTGGAACTTTAAAATATTCCTCTAAAATCAGCCGAAATACGAATTCCGATTTACTCACCTGTTATCAGGAGAGACCTCAGTGCTGCATCTTTCAGCCCAGTACTGATCCTCAAAAGTAATTTTAACCGTACTTACCAGTAGCTTGAATTTCCTTCCATAGGATATCATTGACTGCTTTTGCTGAAAAAGTTTCTAAGTGTTGATTTTTGAAACATACAAATATTCCTCTAAAATCAGCCGAAATCCGAATTCAGATTTACTCACCTGTTCTCAGGAGAGACCTCAGTGCTGCATCTTTCAGCCCAGTACTGGTCCTGAAAAGTAATTTTAACCGTACTTACTAGTAACTTGAATTTCCTTCCATAGGCTAACATTGACTGGTTTCACTTGGAAATTCTTCTAAGTGTGGAGTTTTGGAACTTTAAAATATTCCTCTAAAATCAGCCGAAATACGAATTCCGATTTACTCACCTGCTATCAGGAGAGACCTCAGTGCTGCATCTTTCAGCCCAGTACTGGTCCTGAAAAGTAATTTTAACCGTACTTACCGGTAACTTGAATTTCCTTCATAGGCTAACATTGACTGGTTTCACTTGGAAATTCTTCTAAGTGTGGAGTTTTGGAACTTTAAAATATTCCTCTAAAATCAGCCGAAATACGAATTCCGATTTACTCACCTGTTATCAGGAGAGACCTCAGTGCTGCATCTTTCAGCCCAGTACTGATCCTCAAAAGTAATTTTAACCGTACTTACCGGTAACTTGAATTTCCTTCATAGGCTAACATTGACTGGTTTCACTTGGAAATTCTTCTAAGTGTGGAGTTTTGAAACATACAAATATTCCTCTAAAATCAGCCGAAATACGAATTCCGATTTACTCACCTGTTATAAGGAGAGACCTCAGTGCTGTATCTTTCAGCCCAGTACTGGTCCTGAAAAGTAATTTTAACCGTACTTACCAGTATCTTATATTTTCTTCCATAGGAATCCATTGTCTGGTTTTCAGCAGAAAAGTTTCAAAGTGTCGATTTTCACAAACTACAAATATTCCTTAAAAATCGCCTGTATGACTTAAACGCATTCTTTCAACTGTTTACAGGAGATGCACCAGTGCTGGATCCAGGATCCAACACTGAGTAAGAAAAAGTAACGATAACAGTTTTTACCTGCTAAGTGAATTTCCTTCCATAGGATAACATTGGTGATTCTATGAGAAAAAGTTTCTAAGTGTCAACTTTTAAAATACAATAATATTCCTTAAAAATCACGACTGTAACCAAAGCGCTTTTACTCAACTGTTTACAGGAGATGTACCAGGACTGAATCTAGGATCCAGTCCTGTGGTTAGAAAAAGTAATCCATAAAGTAACTAATTGCATTTAACTAGAAATTCACATTGAGCTGAATGTTGCATTGTGTTTGAAAATGTGTTGCCCATTGCAACAACTTAACTACTGTACAAAAGTCTATTGCCTATGTGCAAAGTATTTAAACTAAAGTAATTCATTCTGAGAAAGTATTTTTGTAATGTAATGTATAATGTAATTACAATGTAATTTAAAAAATAAAATATGTAAAAGAAATTGTTTCTAAAAATGTAGTAAATCAGTATGAAAAAATTAATATAAAAATTAATACATTTAAAAATTGTCATTTAAAAAACCTTTGAAATTCACTGAAAAAACCGTAGGTTTCAGGCACGTTATAGTTACAAATTAGCATTTTAAAAACCTTTGAAATTCACTGAAAAAACCATAGGTTTCAGACACGTTATAGTTAGAAATTAGCATTTAAAAAACCTTTGAAATTCACTGAAAAAACCAGAGGTTTTAGGGACAGTTATAGTTAGTTGGACATTGCACTCGTACAAAACCCGTGAAATTCCCCGTTATAGTTAGTTCAGCTAACTATAACTCGCGCCCCCGCAATGCACTGCTGATGACGTCACATATTACATCACTCATGACATGGTCAGTGACATCACTGATGACATCACTGATGACATCTCAAATGACATCACTGATGACATCATCCACGTGATAATCTGATGCAGCTCCTCACACCCTAATATAACCTTTGATACACCCAATCTAAATTACAGAGTGCCATTCGCAAAACCATAGACACTCCAACACCAATAACTACATACCCACTCACTGATTCTTAGGTCAACACACACACATCCACTCACTCACCCGTACAGTCACTCATACTTATGGTCACTCAGTACAGGACTATCATATGCACTCTTACTCCTATATAGACACTCAAACACCGCCACTCATCCATAGAGGTACTCACACACCTAGTCAGTCATGCAAATAATTAAACACACTGCCATTTACTCACCTATACAGTTATACACACACCAGCTCACTTAATCATACAAATACTAGCACATTGTTACGCTCTTATACAATCACTGATACAAGCACACACTCATCCATACAGCCACTGTCACAATCACTCACTCTCAGCTTATAGCTATTTATATACTCCAATACACATATATACTGCCTTTCACATATTTAGTTACTCACACATGTACCACTGGGACATACATTCACTCACTAACACACTCTTACACACACTTACCCACCCATACAGTCTATCACAGATGCACTCTTGAAACCATCCACCCAGTGAATCACCCACTCACACATCTATGCACAGTCGCACACACCCCATCCACACAAACACTCAGGCACCCATACAGATACTCATAGAACCAATAAATAACCCATATAGACACTCATGTAGCTATTCGCAAATCCATGCATCCACTTACACACCAACAGACGGATACAGACATTCACACAGTTTAGTCACTAACCCATGCATTCAGTAAGATACGTTTAATCACTCACTTGTAGAGTCAGTCACGCACGTACTAAATCATCCATTCAGACACTTATACACCCACTCATTCTTCAATACGCCTTTCCCTATATATATTAAACATATTTAAACTTTACAGAAACACACAGTCACTGGATGATGTCATCAGTGATGTCATTTGAGATGTCATCAGTGATGTCATCAGTGATGTCACTGACCATGTCATGAGTGATGTAATATGTGACGTCATCAGCAGTGCATTGCGGGGCGCGAGTTATAGTTAGCTGAACTAACTATAACGGGGAATTTCACGGGTTTTGTACGAGTGCAATGTCCAACTAACTATAACTGTCCCTAAAACCTCTGGTTTTTTCAGTGAATTTCAAAGGTTTTTAAATGCTAATTTCTAACTATAACGTGTCTGAAACCTATGGTTTTTTCAGTGAATTTCAAAGGTTTTTAAATGCTAATTTGTAACTATAACGTGCCTGAAACCTACGGTTTTTTCAGTGAAATATATATATATATATATATATATATATATATATATATATATATATATAGTGGACATCAAGTAAATTATCAGATGTCTAACTATATATTGGCTGCACAAATCCTACCGCAACACTGCTTCCGATGTAGGATCCCATGTACTGGGGGGCTCCCCTAGGGAGCCCCCCTGTATTCCCGGTACCAGCCTTTCTAACCTGGTTTAACAGCAAGCTAGTGCTGCTGCGACCACAGACGTGATTCTGCCCTCCTGCTGCTGAGCCAAGCTCGAGCAGGGGAAGGCAGAACAATAGATTTCCTGTCGCAGAGAGGTGTACCCACCTCCCAGACAGGACTTTGTGTATTGGGCTTGAGTGGGGGAATCTTGCCAGTGCCACCAGACTGCTTTGAAGGCATATTTGGTGCCCTTCTTACATTCTCCAGTTGGAACCAGTTCAGGAAGCTGTTGGCTCCCGTTCTGGCGCGAAACTGAACAAAGGACATGGGAGTATCCTCCCCTCTGTCCAGCCCCTCCCCTGGTTCGTCCCAACCCTTTCCTTAGGGTACTTAAGAGCTTACCTTTGGGTTGCTCTTTAGATTCATTGTGGGACAAGATTCAGATCCGAAACCACCTCATCTTCAACCGTCTGGGCACTTTGGACTTCGTTGGACTTCGCTTTGGGAACGAGACTCCATCTGGAATACTCCTGCTGCTCCTGGTCTCGTCGTCCTGCCAGTCTTCTGCGTTGTCTGTGCCTGTGCTCTATCCAGGTTCTTCTCCAGGCCTGTGGGCATCAAAGACATTTGAAGGAATCTCCCTTGGAGGGAAGGAGTCACTCCCCTGCATCTGCAGGCACCGCAACGAAGCTGACTGGTCTGCTGCTCCTGAGCTCCCATGGACGGATCAAGGTTCAGCAACACAGGTGGTGGTTCTGCAACTCCCTCGAGACCTGCATTGTCTTCTCAGCAAGTTTGAAGCCAGTATCCCTCGTCGGAATCGCTGGAGCAGTACCCCTGTGCACCACTTCAACTTGCCGTTGCCAAGGCATGTTGACTCTTTCTCAACAGATCTTCGGGCTCCAAGAAGCTCCAGCCTCCTGCAACTCTTGCTACCAAGATCTTAATCCTCACCTGATCCTCTGCACTGTGGGCCTGCATCCTTGGTGAGCTGCTCGAGGTCCTCTTGCGAATCCTGTGCCTTTGCCCTGTGGGTCCTCTCGAAGGTCTTCTTTGGCTCCATTAGGCTCCCCTGCTTGCTCAGGGTCTGCTCTGACTCTCCTGCACTTGGTGAGTCCCTTGGACCTTGCTGGTCCCAACACCGCACCTTCTTAGTTTTCCTCGCCTGTTGCTGCTGCCAAGGCTTGTTTGTGCTCCCCCCAGACACCGACCCCCTGGTTCTCGACTTCCGGCGTGGGACAGCTCGTGAACGGCTCCTGGTCCTCACAGCTGCAGCAACAAGGTCACCGTCAACTCTTCTGCATCTTCATTTTTTTCGGTGGTCCATTTTTTTTCGGTGGTCATTGGACTAACGTGCCTCATGGTCACTCCAGAGTGGCCGAGACTCTGTCCCCTCTGCTTGCAGGTACTCCTCTTCAAAAATCCACCCCTGGATTCCACCAGACTCTTTCAGCTTCTTCGCCAGCGGGATCTTCACTGAAGTCCTCCATTGTAGTTGACGGTTTCCGACGTCACTTCACACTTATGCACTTGGCTACCCTGGTGTAGGTATCCTGGGGTATCCCCGGGTGGGCTGACTCTCCAAACTTCCATCTTCCATGGGTTTTCTTTTGGGTCCTCTGGGAAGGGTCCTTCTTGAAAACTGAAACCACGACTTCCCCATTGACTTGTATTGAGTATGCAGCTGTGTTTCGGCTCTGCACAGGCCTCCGTGGGGTTCCTGGGTACTTAACTTGGGTGGTTCCTTGGGTCCCCAGCTCTTCTAAGTCCTATGGGTCCAGTCTCGACTTTGGTCGCAGTTCGCGTTCCACTTTTTTAGTATATGATTTGGTCTCCTCCTGGAGACCACTGTGTATTTGTGCTACTTACCTGTTCTGCTGTTGAAATATTGTGTTTATTGTGTTATACCTCCGGGTAGGAGATATACCAATGTATCTGAAAGAGACACGTTAGTGATAGATTCCTTACCTTAGAATATCCCCAGGCGTCAGGCTGGATCCGGAAAGTTTTGCGTAGCAGTACCCTTGCGCGTCGGTAGGTGGCGTCGTGCGGCTCCGCGTCCGTCGTCGGCGTCGTGATCGCCGGGATGACGTCGCGGGCAGTACTTAGACGCCGCCCCTGCGCGCTGACGTCAGTTCTTCTTTTTCCGCGCCAGTAAGCGCAGATCCGGGAAGAGCAGTGCCCTGGTCAATTTTTGACCATACTTTTGGTGATTTTTTCACTGTCTTTTTCCACCATTCAGGTGTCGTAGGGATGCCCGGCTTCAAGCGATGCGGCGCCTGTGCGCGGATGATGTCCGTCACCGACCCGCATTGGGAGTGTCTCTTCTGCCTCGGCCGAGGCCACGACACCGAGTCTTGTCCCGAATGCCAGGCCCTCAACCCGAAGGCTTTGCGAGAGCGGTCTCGAAAGCTCCTCGAGGCCCGGCATTCGGCTCCGCGGAAGCCCCGGTCGCGTGAGAGGTCCAGGGGTCGCTCGCGGAGTGCACACCGGTCGTCGGCGTCGAAGTCTTCTTCGTCCGGTAAGTCTCGACACAAGAAGTCCAAGAAGCATCGTCGCTCTCGGACTTCGCCTCGCCGGTCTCGCGACTCGGCTGAGGCCCCTCCCGGCACCGTCCCCGCCCCGCGGCCCCGGACTTGCCTGTGGAGTCGCCCCGTCATACCCGCCCTTCCCGGGTTCGGGGCGGATCCGGCCAAGGTACAGGAGTTCCTGTCGGCCATGGCCCGCCTCTTCGGGCCTTCAGGCCCCTCCGGTGCGCCTTCGGGCCCCGCGGGCCCTGATGGGGTTGATCCGGCGTCACCGGCGGCTCCGGCCCCGGCGTCGCCCGAGCCTCCAGCCTCGATCCCGGCTCCGGCTCCGGCCCCGGCCTCGATCCCGGCTCCACAACTCCCATCGACGCCGGTCGACCTCACGACACCTCCGCCGGCGCCGATGTCTCCGGTGCCGTTCTCGACGCCGCCCTGGGCTCCGGGCGGCGTCGTCCCCCAGTTCCTTCCGGCTCCGGACATGGTCCCGGAGCGACGTCGCTTCGACGCCGGCTCCGGCGCCGATGGGACCTTGGGTCCCAAATGTCCCTCCTCCTCCTTATTTTGAACCAGAGGAGGACCAGGAGGACTGGGAGGGGTCTGATGACCCTCTAACACGCAACTGTCAGTATGATGAGGACTGGACAGAGAGTCTAGGGGAGGCCAGTGGTCTGGATACTTCTCCTGACACTGGCATGCTGTCTCCTCCCGTGGCTACGGAGGAGGGGGCCAATTTTGGTACGGTGTTGCGTAGGGCTGCTGGGGCCTTACGTCTCCAGCTCCCTACTTTGACGGTCAAGACTAACATCTTGACAGAGGTGCTTCAGCCGGCAGCCTCCTCTGCGGAGACTGTGCTGCCGTTTAACGACGCCCTCACGGACGTTCTTTGGGCGCCTGGTCCAAGCCCAACACAGGGGCTCCTGTGGATCGGAACGTGTCACGACGCCATCGCCCCGCTCCGGGCGACCCCCTGTTTCTTTCTGTCCACCCCACTCCTGAGAGCTTGGTTGTCCAAGCCTCCGCTTCCCAAACCGCCTTCCCTACCGCTCCTCCGGATAGGGAATCCAAACGCCTGGATCAGTTTGGGAAGAAAGGTTTTTCTTCCTCCAGTGCTGGCTTGCGGTCCGTTAACACCGCTTGTCTTTTGGGCCGATATACCCACTCCCTGTGGGATTCGGTGGCGGATGTTTTGCCCCAGTGCCCTGAGGAGGTCCAGGCACTGCTTTCCCGCGCCATTGCGGAAGGAAGGGATGCGGCCAAATACACTATCCGTTGTGGCCTTGACACCGCCGACTCGCTGGGCAGGTCGATTGCAACGACGGTGGCGCTCCGGCGCCACGCCTGGCTGAGAACCACTGGTTTTTCAGGGGATGTCCAGAATACTCTCATGGACATGCCCTTTGATGGAGTCGGTCTTTTGGGTCCAAAGCAGACCATGCGTTGGAGCGCTTTAAGGACTCACGGGCTACTGCAAAGTCCCTGGGCCTTTCTGCTACACGCCCTCCGCTGCCTTCTGCTTTTCGCCCCTATCGTGGTCACGGTAGGGGCGCCCTTCACGTCAGCAGCCCAGCCACCGGCCCGCGCAGCAGGCGTCTTCGCGTGGCCGAGGACGTGGATTCCGCCGTGGCGGATCGGGCAACCAGCGTGCGGGTCAGGCCACCACCTCCAACCCGTCCGCGGCCTCCAAGCCCTCCTAGTCCCTCCTTTCAGGTGCACGGCACGCCAGTAGGGGGCAGGGTCCGCCATCACCTTCCCCACTGGCGCACCATCACCTCGGACAGGTGGGTCTTGGACATTGTCCGAAGGGGCTACTCCCTCCCCTTCGAGACCACCCCCAGCCATGCCACCTCAATTCCACCGCATGTCAGGGGATCACTTGGTGCTTCTACGGAAGGAAGTCACGGCCCTCTTGGCCAAGAGGGCCATCGAGCATGTTCCGACCCCAGAAGTAGGGCGTGGTTGCTACTCCCACTGCTTTCTGGTGCCCAAAAAGGACAAGGAGGACATGCGTCCTATCTTGGACCTCCGGAACGTCAATCGCTTCCTCCGGAAGGAGAAGTTCAAGATGCTCACCCTAGCTCAGGTCTTGACTGCCCTCGACCCAGGAGACTGGTTGGTATCGTTGGACTTGCAGGACGCGTATTTCCATATCCCCGTCCTGCCGGCCCACCGGCGTTACCTTCGGTTCACGGTAGGCCCCGAGCATTTTCAGTTCACCGTGCTCCCCTTTGGCCTTACAAGTGCCCCTCGGGTGTTCACGAAAGTGATGGCGGTGGTCGCAGCTCATCTGCGCCGGGCAGGGGTCTCAGTCTTCCCCTACCTCGACGACTGGCTGCTGAAGGCGGGCTCGTCCCAGGCAGTCGTCTCCCACCTCCAGACTACGGCCGAACTCCTGCACTCGCTGGGGTTCTCCATCAATGTGCCGAAGTCGCATCTGATTCCTTCTCCACAGCTCCTTTTCATCGGAGCAGTTCTGGACACGACGCAGTTTCGGGCCTATCCTCCCGAACGGCGAGTCCGGGATATTCAGGCTATGATTCCGATCTTTCGGCCTTTATCCTGGGTTTCGGTACGGATGACCCTGAGGCTGCTGGGCCTCATGGCCTCCTGCATCCTGCTGGTCAATCATGCCAGATGGCATATGCGGGCTCTGCAGTGGGACCTGAAGTTCCAGTGGGCGCAGCACCAGGGCAACCTGTCCGATCACGTCCAGATCTCGGAGGGACTGCAAAACAGTTGCAGTGGTGGCTCTCGAACCGGCAATGGGTCATGGGCAGATCCCTCTCCCTTCCCCAGCCAGAGCATACAGTTGTGACGGACGCGTCCCTTCTGGGATGGGGCGGTCACATGGGAGAGGCGGAGATCAGAGGCCTCTGGTCTCCGGCGGAGTCCCGGCTCCATATCAACTTTCTGGAGCTCCGGGCGATCCGGCTTGCACTCAAGGCATTCCTTCCCTCTGTCAAAGGGAAGGTAGTGCAGGTGTTCACAGACAACACCACCGCCATGTGGTACTGCAACAAACAGGGCGGGGTGGGGTCTTGGACCCTTTGTCAGGAGGCTCTGCGCCTCTGGACATGGCTGGAACATCAGGGCATGTTCCTGATGGTTCAACACCTGGCAGGTTCTCTGAACGCCAGGGCGGACGAACTCAGCCGCAGGTGCATGATGGATCACGAATGGCGTCTTCACTCGGAAGTGGCGCAAGGACTCTTTCTACAGTGGGGAGAGCCTTGGTTAGATCTATTCGCCACCGAAGAGAACGCGCAATGTCATCAGTTCTGCGCGTTGGAATTTCCAAGGCGGCACTCCGCTCGGCGACGCTTTTCGTCGCGAGTGGAGTTGCGGTCTGTTGTACGCCTTTCCGCCTATACCACTTCTACCCAGAGTGTTGAAGAAGATTCGGCACGACCGGGCCCAAGTCATTCTTGTGGCTCCGGACTGGGCTCGAAGAGTTTGGTATCCCGAGCTACTCAATATGAGCATAGATCCCCCGATCCGTCTGCCTCTTCGGGAGGATCTTCTGTCGCAGCAGCAGGGGACGGTCCTCCACCCGAACCTGTCCAGTCTACACCTGCTTGCGTGGAGATTGAGCGGCGGCAGTTGATTCCTTTCGACTTGCCTCCCGAAGTTTGTGATGTGATTCTGGCAGCCAGGCGTCCCCTCCACTAAGGTGGTATACGCCTGCAGGTGGAACAAATTTGTGGCATGGTGCACAGCAAAGGCTGTGGATCCCCTTTCTGCCCCTCTTTCTGAGGTCCTTCTGTTCCTTCTCTCTCTGGCCCAACAGGGTTCTGCCCTGGGTACCATCAAGGGTTATCTTTGTGCTATCTCGGCCTTCCTCAGGCTCCCTGATCAGCCCTCCCTGTTCAAGTCCCCTGTTGTTAACAGGTTCTTAAAGAGCATTACTCACCTCTTCCCTCCTGTTCCGTTTGTAATGCCTCAGTGGGACTTGAACTTGGTTCTTACCTTTTTAATGTGCGCTCCCTTTGAGCCTCTGCATAACTGTCCTCTTCGTCTTCTGACTCTGAAGACAGCCTTTCTGGTGGCCATCACCTCCGCTCGGCGGGTGAGTGAGCTCCAGGCTCTATCTTGCAAGCCTCCCTTTCTGTCTGTTCATCCAGACAAGGTTGTTCTTCGGACGCGTCCGTCCTTCTTGCCAAAGGTGGTTACTGCTTTCCACATTGGGCAGACCATCACTTTGCCCACCTTCTTTCCGCCTCCGCATCCTTCCAGAGAGGAAGAGAGGCTCCACCGTCTGGACCCAAAACGTGCGCTCTCCTTCTATATCAACCGCACAAAACACTTCCGGGTGGGTGACCAGCTCTTTGTTGGCTACGTGGGCGCCAAAAAGGTCGGGCGGTGCACAAGAGGACCATCTCCCGCTGGGTTACCTTGTGCATCAAGACCTGCTATTCTTTGGCCAAGAAGGAGCCTCCTGTTGGGCTGCGTGCCCATTCCACCAGGGCAACGGCTGCTACCACGGCCTTGGGCCGCGGTGTTCCGCTGCCGGTTATCTGTCAGGCAGCTACGTGGGCCTCGCTGCACACGTTTACTAAGCATTACTGCCTTGACAGTCAGGTCCGGAGGGACGGCTTCTTTGGCCGTTCTGTCCTCCAGGACTTCCTTGTCTGATCTTTGTTCGCAGACCCACCACCGGGGTTGGTATTGCTGGGGTATCTATTCTAAGGTAAGGAATCTATCACTAACGTGTCTCTTTCAGATGCACAAGTTACTAACTTGTGTAACGATATATCTGTAAGAGACAGTAGTTAGTGATAGATTCCTTACCGCCCACCCATCCTCCCCGTTCTGCGAACTGATTTCTAGGGTTAAGGACATCCCTTTCAGGGCCCTAGTATTTTTCAGACACCTGTGTCAGCTTCTTGCATGGCTCTGCGTTCCTGGCGCGGAAAGTCGTGTACAGAACTGACGTCAGCGCGCAGGGGCGGCGTCTAAGTACTGCCCGCGACGTCATCCCGGCGATCACGACGCCGACGACGGACGCGGAGCCGCACGACGCCACCTACCGACGCGCAAGGGTACTGCTACGCAAAACTTTCCGGATCCAGCCTGACGCCTGGGGATATTCTAAGGTAAGGAATCTATCACTAACTACTGTCTCTTACAGATATATCGTTACACAAGTTAGTAACTTGTGCGTTAGTGAGTGTTTATAATAAATAACTATTTTTAAAACTACACTGTGGGGTTCATTTTCACTTAACCTACATTATATGATTAGTTCTGGGAGAACAAGCTGCTTAACAATCCTTCTGGACTAAGCCTGAAGGCTGCTCTCCACAGCTACCACTTGGAGAGCTTTCTATGGTTGTCTTAGACCACTAAAATCACCATATGGGTTGTCTGGATTAGTGCAAGGTGCTTCATTTAAATAAATGTGCACCATATACTAAGCCAGCCTCCTACAATACGTCACTAGATTATCCGTCAACCTATCTTGAGGGCGAATACTTCTTCTCTGATACAGGGCGTCCCTGCGCTCAACGCGTGGACGCATTCCAGGAACATTATCCCTCTGAAGAGCAGGAAGATGAGCGTCACCATTCTCAAGAGCCTTCCATCGACATATCTTATTTCTTTAGTTACAGACCTACATCTGATGCTGAATGATTACAGACTCTTCCCTGAGTCTAACTCCGCTCAGCAGCCCCTTCCTACTTAGTAGGTACCTACTGTCATTTCTGCTCTGTAGACCACGCCTATGCTGTCAAAGAACAGAAATGTACCTCCTCCAACACCTGTTAATGTGCAGGACAGTGATGACCAGCAATTAGAAGAAGACGGGCTGCAGCTGGACCCAGATGTCCACGATGAATGGGATGATTATGTGGCACCCATGTCACCCTCGCCTACTCCACCTATGGCTGATTCTCCACCCGCAGATTCAAGCGGTTTTCACGACCTCATGGAGCGAGGGTCAAAGTGTTTTGACCTACCTATGCCCGTCAAACAGACTACATGTTTTCTGAATGATTTTAAAGCCGGTACACAGCGCACCAATCGAGCCATTCCCATCGTGTATTACTTATGGCAAGAAGACCTAAAATGAATGAAGTCGCCATCCTCCATTCCAGCTGTTGTCCTGAAACTGTACAAAAAATACAAGGCACCTGAAAACTCTCCTACGTGCCTTAGTGGTCATCCTCAGCGTGATTTAATTATGATGTAAGTAAATGTTTGTATCTTCTTTGAGTGGCCTGCATAAGTATTATGCAGGCCACTCAAAGAAGATCTAAAAATCCTTCCTCGCCATGCACAGCCCCACCAGATAAGGAGGGGCGTCGGCTAGACAACATTGGCAAGAGGTTTTCCGCGCTAGCGGCTACCGCCATCAGAGCCTTCAACACCATGGCTATCCTCAGGAGGTATTACCCACAAATGTGGACCGAAATCTCCTCTTTATTGGAATATCTGGCAGAGGACAACAGAAGGAGGCAAAGGACGTTTTATCAGAATGTGAGAGGGCCTCTTTTGAAATTATTGATGTTGCAATGGACATTTCATATACCATCTTCAGGCAGATGGCGGGAGGGGCGGTTTTAAGGCGGCAGGGTTGGCTCAGGGCTACAACATTCCACCCAGACATTTAGGCCAAGGTACTGGATATGCCGTTTGACGGCAAATGTCTATTTGGCAAGCACGTGGATGACGTGCTGCAATCGATTGTCAGATACTGACACTGCCAAATCTCTGTGGCGTTTACAACAGAGGAAGATTTCTTCTTTTTGAGGAAGAGGTCCGTATCTCTCTCGGCCTCAACTACAGCAACGTTTTCATCCCTATTACCAACAGGGGTTTCGATTGCAGCTTTCCACTCTACCCTTCTGACAAACCTCGATTCCCGCTTATCCTAGAGCATCTGCGCGTCGACGTCCAACATCAGGAGGAAGATCTCAAGACACTAACAATAGACGAGGTGGATTCACAGGCCCCTGTCACCGAGTCCAACTTCAATTCAGCCCCACTTGCTCCCAGGTCTTCAATCAATGGAAGCTCATATCGTCCGACAAATGGGTGTTAGTTGTATTCCAGCACAGTGACAACCTGGAATTTGGAAATACCAACAGGGAGAAATCCCACTGCCTGAATAAGTGTAGTTAAAGAGCTAATCGTCACTGATATATATAAATACGTACAGAAAACTGTCCCTCCACAACATGACACAAAAATATCCCAAAAATGTCAAATTTATTAAGTATGTCACAGAAAATAGAAATGTTTAAATGTTAATACATAACAAAAACCATGAATAACCCAGGCGCAACCAACACAGCAGCAACACAATCGTTCATACAAACCAATACATACCTACACATACGTCGTAAAATATATAGGTTCAATGAATTCTCAGCATAGACATTCAGATAACATAATATAAAAATGACCCCCTGTGACAAAATTGATAACACTGGGGAACCCACGATGGCTGCACAGTGTCAATAGAGGTGTCAACCCAGTGTCATTTCATCACTTGGAAGCAATTGCTGGTACAGATCATTTAACAAAATTAAATTCTCATTAACATCGTTGTTTAAATCCGGGTGAAGCAGATGGAAACAAGAACTCCAGCGCCGACGCGCGTTTCGGTGGGTGACCCCGGTGTGGGTCTCACCTTCAGGGCGCAATGCTTTGGACAGAAAAGGGAGGAAGCGCCTGGGGAGCATAAAAACAACCATTGATATATATGTTCCTGCTGTGCGCCAAGGATAGGCGTAAAATTAACAGCATGCAGTTAACATAGGAGGAGGGAAGACAGTTCCAAGACCATAGAAAAAAGCATTTGCAATGCAATAGGTCTCGCATTTACGCAAGTTTGAGCTATTGACATTGTAAATGACACTGCCTTTTATTTATGTTTTGGTTTTTAAAACAAATAAAAGACAGTCATTTACAATGCCAATAGCTTCAACTCGCGTAAATGAAAGACCTATTGCATTGCAAATGCTTGTTTCATCCCAGCTACTTGGCTCTGCCCTGCATGGGAATTCCTACCTGGAGAATGACAATGCTCTCCAGAACTGCCCATTCCTTCCTGACTTCAGTGACCTTGCATGGCCTCCACTTTTACCCTTTATCAGTACCACTGAATCAGTACTTTGAGGTTATTTTTTGCCCAAATATTCTTCTGGGGGACAGTTCCAAGGATTTACAACACAGTCAGTAAATCAAAGCCATGCTCATAGGCAGGACCACTGGAATAATGCAATATTGTGGCTGCCGCGTTCTCGGAGTATTTACATATTTTCCACACTTGCCGCATGATTCAGATCTTCTGTATCAGTTGCAAACATTGATTCTAGCTCAGATGGATCAAATGAGGCTTTACAACGTTTATCGTAAGAGATCGAAGAGTAGCGTGCCCCACCAGGCCTACTTGGACCAGCCATCCTACCGACCACAACCGCTGATCGTAAGAGATCGAAGAGTAGCGTGCTCCACCAGGCCTAAGTGGACCAGCCAGCCTACCGACCACAACGACCGCTTATTGTAAGAGATCGAAGAATAGCGTGCCCCACCAGGCCTACTTGGACCAGCCATCCTACCGACCACAACCGCTTATCGTAAGAGATCGAAGAGTAGTGTGCTCCACCAGGCCTACTTGGACCAGCCATCCTACTGACCACAACCGCTTATCGTAAGAGATCTAAGAGTAGCGTGCCCCACCAGGCCTACTTGGACCAGCCATCCTACCGACCACAACCGCTTATCGTAAGAGATCGAAGAGTAGCGTGCTCCTCCAGGCCTACTTGGACCAGCCATCCTACCGACCACAACCGCTTATCGTAAGTGATCGAAGAGTAGCGTGCCCCACCAGCCCTATAGCTCACAAGCCACTGGTGAGCCTATTGGAGCCGGGCGGGCGTCCTTGTCCTCTTATCTCTTCCTTCCCTACTGCATCCTGAGAGGTGCAGCTGGATAGTGTACTTAACTCTAGTCCGAAAGCTTGTGTTTATTTATGCATTTCCTCCACTGAGAAGGCACTTTAAATTAGACAAGTGCACGTTTATCTGCGAGCTTAGCCTGTAACATGGAAGCACGCCCTGTGCGGCCTCCGGGGCCTCTTTGTTTTGCCAGTTTGTTTTATTGCTTTCATTTTGCTACTGGACATTTGAAGCCTGTGTGTCTATCGTTCTCTGTGCTTGGATGCCTGTGTTAGTCTGTGTGTATTGGTGTCTGTATGTCTATTGTTCTCTGTGCTTGGATGCCTGTGTGTTAGTCTGTGCACTGGTGTCTCTGTGTCTATTGTTCTTTGTGCTTGGATGCCTGTGTTGGTCTGTGTGCACTGAAGCCTGTGTGTCTATTGTTCTCTGTGCTTGGTGCCTATGTGCTAGTCTGTGTGCCTCGGTGTCTGCATTTCTAGTGTTCTCTGGGCTTGGATGCCTGTGTGTTAGTCTGTGGGCATTGAAGCCTGTGTGTCTATTGTTCTCTGTGCTTGGATGCCTGTGTGTTAGTCTGTGTGCATCGGTGTCTGTATGTCTATTGTTCTCTGTGCTTGGATGCCTGTGTTAGTCTATGTGCACTGAAGCCTGTGTCTATTGTTCTCTGTGCTTAGATGCCTGTGTGTTAGTCTGTGTGCATCGATGTCTTTGTCTATTGTTCTCTGTGCTTGGATGCCTGTGTGTTAGTCTATGGGCATTGAAGCCTGTGTGTCTATTGTTCTCTGTGATTGGATGCCTGTGGGTTAGTCTATGTGTGTATCGGTGTCTTTATGTCTATTGTTCTCTGTGCTTGGATGACTGTGTGTTGGTCTGTGTGCATTGAAGCCTGTGTGTATATTGTTCTCTGTGCCTGGATGCCTGTGTGCTGGTCTGTGTGAATTGCAGTTTTTAGGTCTGTTGTTCTCTCTGCTTGGTGACTGCATGGGTAACAGGTGAACTGTTGCTATTATAGACTGTTGGCCTTTGGGTAACCACGCACTTTACAAGTCCCACAGACTAGAACAGAAAAATCTGTGTCTATCTGTTAGTGTGTGTGCGTTGGAACGTGTGTGTATCTGAAAGAGACACGTTAGTGACAGATTCCTTACCTTAGAATATCCCCAGGCGTCAGGCTGGATCCGGAAAGTTTTGCGTAGCAGTACCCCTGCGCGTCGGTAGGCGGCGTCGGGCAGCTCCGTGTCCGTCGTCGGGATTGCCGGGATGACGTCGCGGCCAGTACTTAGACGCCGCCCATGCGCGCTGGCGTCAGTTCTTTCTTTTTCCGCCCCAGTAAGCGCAGATCCGGATTGAGCAGTGCCCCAGTCATTTTTTGACTGAATCTTTTTTGAGACTTTTTGTCCCAGTTTTCGAGTCGTTTCGACTCCAACGGTGTCAGTAGGGATGCCCGGCTTCAAGCCATGCGAGGTCTGTAATCGCATGATGTCGATTACGGATCCGCACCGTGAGTGTCTCTTCTGCCTGGGGCGCGGCCACGACCCCACGTCGTGCCCAGAGTGTTGTCGGTCCCTCGCCCCGAAGGCTTTGCGAGAGCGGTCTCGAAAGCTTCTCGAGGCCCGGCACTCGGCTCCGCGCCGCTCGAGGTCCCGGTCCCGGGAGAGGTCGAGGGGCTGGTCGCGGAGCCGTCGTCCTTCGTCGGGGTCAAAGTCTTCGTCCTCGGGTACGGCGAAGCACAAGAGGTCGAAGAAGCATCGCTCCAAGACCTCCCCTCGCCGGTCTCGCGACTCGGCAGAGGGTCCTTCTGGTACCGGCTCCGGGGGTACCCGCAGAGCCGACGCCGGACTACCCGCCTGTTCCGGGTCCGACGTCGACTTCGGCCGACATCCAAAACTTCTTGTCGCCCATGGCTCTCATCTTCGGGCCTAAGGGTAACCCCGGTGCGCCTGCGGGCCCCAGTGGGGATCCTGCCTCGGCACCACCGGCGGCTCCGGCCCCGGTGTCTCCGGTGGCTGCGGCCCCGGCGCCGCAGGACCCCCTCGGATCCAGGCCTGGATCCCCGTCGACGCCGGTTGACCTGACCACACCTCCACCGGCGCCGACCACTCCGGTACCATTCTCGGCGCCGTCCGATGTCCTGGACGACGCCGTCCCCATGTTCTCCCCGGAACCGGACACGGTGCCGGATCGGCGTCGGCCGACGCCGATTCCGACGCTGATGGGGCCTTTCTTCCCTCATGTCCGCCCTCCATATTTTTCACCTGTATTGGAGGACGAGGAGGACTGGGAGGGGTCAGAGGACCCTCTCACAGCTCAGTGTGAGCCTTATCAGGACTGGGCAGAGGAACTGGGTGCTGCCAGTGGCCTGGACACCTCTCCAGACCTTGGCATGCTGTCTCCTCCTTCCGTGGCTACGGAGGAGGGAGCAAGTTATGCAGCGGTGTTGCGTAGGGCGGCCGCGGCCTTGCGCCTCGAGCTCCCTACAGTGGCTATCTGAAAGAGACACGTTAGTGACAGATTCCTTACCTTAGAATATCCCCAGGCGTCAGGCTGGATCCGGAAAAGTTTTTGCGTAGCAGTACCCTTGCGCGTCGGTAGGCGGCGTCATGCGGCTCCGCGTCCGTCGTCGGCGTCGTGATCGCCGGGATGACGTCGCGGGCAGTACTTAGGCGCCGCCCCTGCGCGCTGACGTCAGTTCTTCTTTTCCGCACCAGCAAGCGCAGATCCGGGAAGAGCAGTGCCCTAGTCATTTTTTGACTAACTTTTTTGGTGAATTTTTTCACTGTTTTTCTTCGAATCGACTTCAAGGTGTCGTAGGGATGCCCGGGTTTAAACGTTGCGGCGCCTGTGCTCGGATGATGTCCATCACAGACCTGCATCGGGAGTGTCTCTTCTGCCTCGGCCGAGGCCACGACACGGAGTCTTGTTCCGACTGCCGGGCCCTCAACCCGAAAGCTTTGCGAGAGCGGTCTCGAAAGCTCCTCGAGGCCCGGCATTCGGCTCCGCGCAAGCCCCGGTCGCGTGAGAGGTCCAGGGGTCGATCGCGGAGTCCACACCGGTCGTCGGCATCGAAGTCTTCTTCGTCCGGTAAGTCCAAACACAAAAAGTCCAAAAAGCATCGTCGCTCTAGGACTTCGCCACGCCGGTCTCGCGACTCGGCTGAGGCCCCTCCCGGCACCGTCCCCGCCCCCGCGATCCCGGACATGCCTGTGGAGCCGCCCCCGCAATACCCGTCCTTCCCGGGTTCGGGGGCGGATCCGGCCCAAGTACAGGAATTCCTGTCGGCCATGGCCCGCCTCTTCGGGCCTCCAGGTCCCTCCGTGCGCCTTCGGGCCCCGCGGGCCCTGATGGGGTTGCTCCGGCGCCGCCGAGCGGCTCCGGCCCCAGCGTCGCCCGTGCCTCCAGCCTCGATCCCGGCTCCGGCCCCGGCCTCGATCCCGGCTCCACAACCCCCATCGACGCCGGTCGACCCAACGACACCTCCGCCGGCGCCGATGTCTCCGGTGGCCGTTCTCGACGCCGCCCTGGGGCTCCGGGCGGCGTCGTTCCCCAGTTCCTTCCGGACATGGACCCGGACCGAGCGTCGCTCGACGCCGGTTCCGGCGCCCGATGGGACCTTGGGTCCCAAATGTCCCTCCTCCTCCTTATTTTGAACCAGAGGAGGACCAGGAGGACTGGGAGGGGTCTGATGACCCTCTGACACAACAGTGTCAGTACGATGAGGACTGGACAGAGGGTCTAGGGGATGCCAGTGGTCTAGATACTTCCCCTGACACTGGCATGCTGTCTCCTCCCGTGGCTACGGAGGGAGGGAGCCAATTTGCAACGGTGTTGCAAAAGGGCGGCTGGAGCCTTACATCTCCAACTCCCTACTGTGGCGGTCAATACTAATCTCTTGACAGAGGTGCTTCAGCCGGCAGCCTCCTCTACGGAGACTGTGCTGCCGTTTAACGACGCCCTCACTGACGTTCTTTTGGGCGCCTGGTCCAAGCCCAACACAGGGGCTCCTGTGGATAGGAACGTGTCCCGACGCCATCGCCCAGCTCCGGGCGACCCCCTGTTTCTCTCTGTCCACCCCACTCCTGAGAGCTTGGTTGTCCAAGCCTCCGCTTCCCAAAACCGCCTTCCCTACCGCCCCTCCGGATAGGGAATCCAAACGCCTGGATCAATTTGGGAAGAAGGGTTTTCTCTTCCTCCAGTGCTGGCTTGCGGTCCATCAACACCGCTTGTCTTTTGGGCCGAAATACCCACTCCTTGTGGGATTCGGTGGCGACTGTTTTGCCCCAGTGTTCTGAGGAGGTCCAGACACTGCTTTCCCGCGCCATTGCGGAAGGAAGGGATGCGGCCAAATACACGATACGATGTGGCCTTGATACCGCCGACTTGCTGGGCAGGTCTATTGCAACGACGGTGGCGCTGCGACGCCACGCCTGGCTGAGAACCACTGGTTTTTCAGGGGATGTCCAGAATACTCTCATGGACATGCCCTTTGATGGAGTCGGTCTTTTGGGTCCAAAGCAGACCATGCGTTGGAGCGCTTTAAGGACTCACGGGCTACTGCCAAGTCCCTGGGCCTTTCTGCTACACGCCCTCCGCTGACTTCTGCTTTTCGCCCCTATCGTGGCCACGGTAGGGGCGCCCTTCACGTCAGCAGCCCAGCCACCGGCCCGCGCAGCAGGCGTCTTCGCGTGGCCGAGGACGTGGATTCCGTCGTGGCGGATCGGGCAACCAGCGTGCGGGTCAGGCCACCACCTCCAACCCGTCCGCGGCCTCCAAGCCCTCTTAGTCCCTCCTTTCAGGTGCACAGCACGCCAGTAGGGGGCAGGGTCCGCCATCACCTTCCCACTGGCGTACTATCACCTCGGACAGGTGGGTCTTGGACATTGTCCGAAGGGGCTACTCCCTCCCCTTCGAGACCACCCCCCCAGTCATGCCACCTCAATTCCACCGCATGTCAGGGGATCACTTGGTACTTCTGCAGAAGGAAGTCACGGCCCTCTTGGCCAAGAGGGCCATCGAGCATGTTCCGACCCCAGAAGTAGGGCGTGGTTGCTACTCCCACTACTTCCTGGTGCCCAAAAAGGACAAGGAGGACATGCGTCCTATATTGGACCTCCGGAACGTCAATCGCTTCCTCAGGAAGGAGAAGTTCAAGATGCTCACCCTAGCTCAGGTCTTGACTGCCCTCGACCCTGGAGACTGGTTGGTAGCGTTGGACTTGCAGGACTCATATTTCCACATCCCCGTCCTGCCGGCCCACCGGCGTTACCTTCGGTTCACGGTAGGCCCCGAGCATTTTCAGTTCACCGTGCTCCCCTTTGGCCTTACCAGTGCCCCTCGGGTGTTCACGAAAGTGATGGCGGTGGTCGCAGCTCATCTGCGCCGGGCAGGGGTTTCAGTCTTTCCCTACCTCGACGACTGGCTGCTGAAGGCGGGCTCGTCCCAGGCAGTCGTCTCCCACCTCCAGACTACGGCCGAACTCCTGCACTCGCTGGGGTTCTCCATCAATGTGCCGAAGTCGCATCTGGTTCCTTCTCCACAGCTCCTTTTCATCGGAGCAGTTCTGGACACGACGCAGTTTCGGGCCTATCCTCCCGAACGGCGAGTCCGGGATATTCAGGCTATGATTCCGATCTTTCAGCCTTTATCCTGGGTTTCGGTACGGATGACCCTGAGGCTGCTGGGCCTCATGGCCTCCTGCATCCTGCTGGTCAATCATGCCAGATGGCATATGCGGGCTCTGCAGTGGGACCTGAAGTTCCAGTGGGCGCAGCACTAGGGCAACCTGTCCGATCACGTCCAGATCTCGGAGGGGACTGCAAAACAGTTGCAGTGGTGGCTCTCGAACCGGCAATGGGTCATGGGCAGATCCCTCTCCCTTCCCCAGCCAGAGCATACAGTTGTGACGGACGCGTCCCTTCCGGGATAGGGCGGTCACATGGGAGAGGCGGAGATCGAGAGGCCTCTGGTCTCCGAGGCGGAGTCCCGGCTCCATATCAACCTTCTGGAGCTCCGGGCGATCCGACTTGCACTCAAGGCATTCCTTCCCTCTGTCAAGGTGAAGGTAGTGCAGGTGTTCACAGACAACACCACCGCCATGTGGTACTGCAACAAAAAGGGCGGGGTGGGGTCTTGGACCCTTTGTCAGGAGGCTCTGCGCCTCTGGACATGGCTGGAACATCAGGGCATGTTCCTGATGGTTCAACACCTGGCAGGTTCCCTGAACGCCAGGGCGGACGAACTCAGCCGCAGGTGCATGATGGATCACGAATGGCGTCTTCACTCGGAAGTGGCGCAAGGACTCTTTCTACAGTGGGGAGAGCCTTGGTTAGATCTATTCGCCACCGAAGAGAACGCGCAATGTCATCAGTTCTGCGCGTTGGAATTTCCAAGGCAGCACTCGCTCGGCGACGCTTTTCGTCGCGAGTGGAGTTGCGGTCTGTTGTACGCTTTTCCGCCTATACCACTTCTACCCAGAGTGTTGAAGAAGATTCGGCGCGACCGGGCCCAAGTCATCCTTGTGGCTCCGGACTGGGCTCGAAGAGTTTGGTATCCCGAGCTACTCAGTATGAGCGTCGATCCCCGATCCGTCTGCCTCTTCGGGAGGATCTTCTGTCGCAGCAGCAGGGGACGGTCCTCCACCCAAACCTGTCCAGCCTCCACCTGCTTGCGTGGAGATTGAGCGGCGGCAGTTGATTCCTTTCGACTTGCCTCCCGAAGTTTGTGATGTGATTCTGGCAGCCAGGCGTCCCTCCACTAAGGTGGTATACGCCTGCAGGTGGAACAAGTTTGTGGCATGGTGCACAGCAAAGGCTGTGAATCCCCTTTCTGCCCCTCTTTCTGAGGTTCTTCTGTTCCTTCTTTCCCTGGCCCAACAGGGTTCTGCCCTGGGTACCATCAAGGGCTATCTTTGTGCCATCTCGGCCTTCCTCAGGCTTCCTGATCAGCCCTCCTTTTCAAGTCCCCTGTTGTTAACAGGTTTCTAAAAGGCATTACACACCTCTTCCCTCCTGTTCCATTTGTGATGCCTCAGTGGGACTTGAACTTGGTTCTTACCTTTCTTATGTGCGCTCCCTTTGAGCCTCTACATAACTGTCCTCTTCGTCTTCTGACTCTGAAGACAGCCTTTCTGGTGGCCATCACCTCCGCTCGGCGGGTGAGTGAGCTCCAGGCTCTTTCATGCAAACCTCCCTTTCTGTCTGTTCATCCAGACAAGGTTGTTCTTCGGACGCGTCCGTCCTTCTTGCCAAAGGTGGTTACTGCCTTCCACATTGGGCAGACCATCACTTTGCCCACCTTCTTTCCGCCTCCGCATCCTTCCAAAGAGGAAGAGAGGCTCCACCGTCTGGACCCAAAACGTGCGCTTTCCTTTTATATCAACCGCACACAACACTTCCGGGTGGATGACCAGCTCTTTGTTGGCTACGTGGGCGCCAAAAAGGTCGGGCGGTGCACAAGAGAACCATCTCCCGCTGGGTAACCTTGTGTATCAAAGCCTGCTATTCTTTGGCTAAGAAGGAGCCTCCTGTTGGGCTGCGTGCCCATTCCACCAGGGCAACGGCTGCTACCACGGCTTTAGGCCGCGGTGTTCCGCTGCAGGATATCTGTCAGGCAGCTACGTGGGCCTCGCTGCACACGTTTAACAAGCATTACTGCCTTGACAGTCCGGGTCCGGAGGGACGGCTTCTTTGGCCGTTCTGTCCTCCGGGACTTCCTTGTCTGATCTTTGTTCGCAGACCCACCACCGGGGTTGGTATTGCTGGGGTATCTATTCTAAGGTAAGGAATCTGTCACTAACGTGTCTCTTTCAGATGCACAAGTTACTAACTAGTGTAACGATATATCTGTAAGAGACAGTAGTTAGTGACAGATTCCTTACCGCCCCACCCATCCTCCCCGTTCTGCGAACTGATTTCTAGGGTTAAGGACATCCCTTTCAGGGCCCTAGTATTTTTCAGACACCTATGTCCGCTTCTTGCATGGCTCTGCGTTCCTGGCGCGGAAAGTCGTGTACAGAACTGACGTCAGCGCGCAGGGGCGGCGTCTAAGTACTGCCCGACGACGGACGCGGAGCCGCACGACGCCGCCTACCGACGCGCAAGGGTACTGCTACGCAGAAAACTTTCCGGATCCAGTCTGACGCCTGGGGATATTCTAAGGTAAGGAATCTGTCACTAACTACTGTCTCTTACAGATATATCGTTACACAAGTTAGTAACTTGTGCTTTAGAAACTACTTTCTCAAACTATTTGAGTTTTTACTTATGATGCTTTTCTATTGCAGATCGAGTGATATTTCACTGTGTATTTCACATATTAAAACTAGTTATCCACCACATACTTTTTAAAGTAACAGCCTATGATGTCATTGAGTTTACTGTTGATCTGGTTTGGCTTTTTTGATTGGTGAAAAGGCGCTTTGTAAACTGAATGGCCAGCTGTGATTCATAGGGAAAACCTTTACTACCTCCTGCAGCCACACAGTTTGAAAATACATTTTCTTTTCCAGAGGTGGAACTAACAGACAATTTAGATGGGAGTTCTATTTTCCTTCGGGTCATGTACCTTAAAAAGCAACGTTTCGTGAATAATCCTTCTATGCCTGTGATTGTTGATATTTTTCAATGCAGTAGTTGTGTAAAGCATGCAAAGGGTAAAAGATTAACGTGAGAAATGTTTATATAATTTTAGGGTAAAAGAAACCTTGCAGTAGACGCAGTCTTCGATGTAGGAGGTCCTTATGATGAAGATAAAGTATGTTGTGAGCAATCCTTGTTAAATATTTACTTAAATGGTATTGTATGATTCTTACTCAATAATGCATTTTCCTTTATAAATAGGACAAGGATGAGACTGAGGCTGAAAAGCAAGTGCAGGCATGTGAAAATTATGATAGAAATGAAGTTGCAAGTGTTACTACAGATACATCAGAGCAGGAAGAAGAGGACGAGAGCGAAGGTCTCCCAGTCTCCATAAGTAAGTTGGAAAGAGAGTGCATTTCCCCCATTGTTGTATTGAAAAGTATGTTGTATGTGTTCTATTCTGACCCCAACTGCCTGTATTTGACGGCTCATAGAGAATGCCTTTAAATTTGTAGGTGCTTGCAGTCTCATAGAAGTTTTAATAGAACATGTTTGAATTTATCTATAAGGTACCTTCAGCATTGGATTTTCTCTGTATACACATGCTCTTTGGAAATTCCCTCTAGGAAGCTCCAGCTGAGAAAAAATATTGACTATTATTTTTGATGAATACTTAAACCTGCAGATTCCTCACCTGTACCAGGCAGTTGCTCCCACGCACCTTTGGATAGATATGTAAGGGATTAAGTACTCACACCGTACACTCCAAGGACAGTGCAATTCACTGAGGAGTTCCATCACCATATAGAGGAACGAGGCCAAAGTACGTTAAAGTGTACTTTGTCATATAATACATGGTCACACCATCACCTTTTCCATAAACCACTTAGGTGGACAGATGCTTGCATTCTGTGTGTGCATTTATCTTAAAAAAAGTCCATAAAAAGCTAAAGAAGTTAGACAAACTGATAAGATTTTAATGGCCATTGATCAACCTGGGAGAGGTCGATCTCTAAGCAAGGCCTGTCAAGATGACAATGGGCCTGCATCTTGTTTGTGACAGGAAGGCAGATCTTTCTCTTAGAGGAAGAGTGATTGAGAATTCCACCGGTATTGTGTCGGTCAGCAGTAGCCTTGTACACCAGAGTGCCTCTGCGTGATATCTGCCTGGTTGTCACCGACTGTCCAGATACATATGGAGCAGTTTACAAGTGTTCACATGGAACTCATTTGTAATTACACTCTTCTATGGTCACAGAACTTTTCCTTGTAGAATTATATCTAAAGAAAAATAAAAGAATTCTTAATATAATAAATAAAGGAATTCTGAATGTGAAACCGTATTAGTCTATCAGATTACAAAATTTCTTAATGATTCTTTTAGTCTGATCTTAACTTCTTGCAAAACTCAGTTCAGCTGAACTGAGTTATTGATTCTTTTGTTATTCCACAAGATTTTAAACAAAAATATATATGCACAGCTGTGTATATTTTGTCAATTAGAAACAATTTGTAGATGCAAGTGAAAAATAAATAAAAAGCCCCAGGTGAAGTGACTATAACACATCAAGAAGAAGTGACAATGAAGTGACTTATAAAATTACATTGAATTTATAAGGTTATTGGTATATTGTAGGACGTCTAATGCTTCTTGAGACAATAAAGAAAGCGACCAGAGCATTTCAGGACTAAATCCTGGTTTGGCCACTTTCCATGCCCCCAGGTTATCACGGTCCTGATGAGACCCTCATATCCCTAATAGCGTCGAAACTTCTTCGACACCAATGAAATGACAGTCTTTAGGCAAAGGCACCCGAAATGCTCTGGTTGCTCTTTATTGTCTCAAGAACCATTAGACGGTCCTACAATATACCAATTACCTTATAAATTCAGTGTATTTTTATAGGTCACTTCGTTGTCACTTCTTGTAGATGTGTGATCTGATAAAGACTTCTAGCTTCAGATTCCTTACCTTTGAATTTCCCAGGCGTCAGGCTGGATCCGGAAACTTTTGCTGAGTAATACCCCTTGTGTGCGCCGTCGGTTGGCTCCATTCGGCTCTGTGTGACAGCCTCGTTAGTGTCGGTTATGTCGTCGCGGTACCTATGTAGACGCCACCCAGACGCGCGGATGTCGGTTCTTTTGTTTCCGCGCCAGTTAAGCGCCGATCTGGGAAGAGCTACCCCTCTGTCGCTTTTTGACAAGTTTTTTCTCGACTTTTTGTCAAATTCCAGATTGTCGTGTCCGAGGATGTCTTCGAGGAAGACTGGGATCTGAAAGAGACTGTAGTTATAGATTCCTTCCTTTTAGAATTACTCCCAAGTGTCAGACTGGATCTGGAGATTTTTTTCTTTCGCAGTACCCCTGCGCATCAGTAGGTGGCGTCTGTCGACTCCGCGTCCGTCGTCGACGTTGTGTTAGCCGGGATAATGTTGCGGTGTCTATTTAGACGCCGCCCCTGCGCGCTGACGTCAGTTCTTTCTTTTTCTGCGCCAGCCTAGCGCAGATCCGGAGAGAGCTTGCCCCTTAGTCAGTTTTTGACTAACCTTTTTTGACTTTTTGTCGACACCTTTTTCGAGTCTTCGACTCCTGGTACACGAGGGCTGTCCCTTCGCCGAACTGAATTCAAGCCTTGTGACTCCTCTCACAAGCTGATGTCAGTCACAGATCCACACGTCTTGTGCCTCTGGTGCCTGGAGTGCGACCACCACCCGAAGTCGTGCTCTGACTGTCGGGCCATGAACCCGAAGTCTTTGCGGGAGTGGTCCCGAAAGCTTCTGCTGGCCTGACAGTCGGCTCCATGCCGCTCGACGTCCCGGTCGAGAGGAAGGTCTCGGGACTGGTCGCGGAGCCACCATCACCATTCGTCCTTCAAGTCTTCGCACTCCTCGGGTAAGTCGAAGCACAAGAGGAAGGCGAAGAAGCACCGTCGCTCTTCGCCCCATCTGTCGGCCGACGCGGGACGGGGAGCGTCGTCGCTCTCCAGCTCCGTCCTCGGAGCCTACTTCGGGGACGGCTCTGCGCTTCCCTCCCTTTCCCGGAGCCGAGCGTCCCCTGCCCAGCTTTGTAGAAAACTCAAAGCGCTTCACAGCATTTTTGGGCAGCCCGACTCCACCGGCGTGCCTTCGGGCCCCGCGGACTCGTCTGGGGGCCCTGGGCGGCTCTTGCTCCAGCACCAGAGGGCCCCCCGAGGATCCAGGCCTGGATTGGGATCAGCGCCGTTCGACCTCACGGTACCTTCCCCAGCGCTGATTCCAATGACGACGCCTCAACGTCGGTTGTGCCCCTGACCAGCGTCGACCCCAGCCTCACCCCGACTTGGACACAGTGCCAGACCGACGTCAGTACCGGCACCGGAAGGTACTGTCGTACCCCTGTTCATCCCTGGTGTTCCTTTCCGCCCTGAGTGGCAACCAGAGGAGGGTGAGGAGGACCGGGAGGGGTCTGTGGACCCTTTGGCTGACCATTTTGATTAGCTGGACTTGTGAGAGGACCTGGGTGATGCCAGTGGTTTGGATACCTCCCCAGACCTTGGCATGCTCCCCCCCCAACCGTGGCTACGGAGGAGGGAGCTGCTTATGCAGTGGTGTTGCGTAGGGAGGCTGAGGCCTTGGGCCTTGAGCTTCCTACGGTGGCAGTCAGGACTAACCTCCTGACAGAGGTGCTTCAGCCGGTAGCGGCCTCTTCTGAGCCCCTTCTGCCTTTTAATGAAGCCCTCACCGACGTCCTTCTGGGCACTTGGTCCAAGCCCAGCACAGGGGCTCCTGTGGACAGGATTATTGCCCGATGCCACTGCCTGGCCCTGGGCGACCCACTTTTCCTCTCCCAACACCCGACCCCGGAGATCTCGGTGGTCCAAGCCTCATCCTCTAAGGGCACATTCCCTACTGCTTCCCCAGATAGGGAATCCAAGAAGCTGGACCGTCTTGGGAAAAAGATGTTTTCTTCCGCCAGCTCTTGGGCCGTTATTCCCATACAATGTGGGATATGGTTGCGCAGGTGCTGCCACAGTGTTCGGAGGAGGCCGGGCCGTTCTTACCCGCGCTGTGGCAGAGGGTGACGCAGCTAAGTTCACCATCAGATGTGAGCTGGATACTGCCGACTCTCTGGGCAGAACGGTTTCCACGTCAGTAGCCTAGAGGCGCTACGCCTGGTTGAGGACGTCTGGTTTCTCTGGGGATGTCCAATCCACTTTGCTGGACATGCCCTTTGATGACCATCGCCTTTTCGGTGACAAGGCACTCGAGCGCTTCAAGGATTCAATGGCTACAGCCAGTATCCTTGGGCCTCGCTGCAACCTCTCGCCCAACGCAGTCCGTTTTTCGCTCCTTTCGTGGCTACGGAAGGGTTGCCCCACCACTTTCGACCCAGTCCAGCCACCGGCCCACGCAAGCTACCTAGCCTCTGCGTGGCCGCAGACGTGGGACTCAGCGTCGCGGATGTGGGGGCCAGCGGGCAGGCCAGTCCACCCATACCCCCCTGCAGCAGCCTCCAAACCCTCCTAGTCCAACCTTTCAGGGCCACCAGAAGCCACTGGCGGCAGGATTCGCCATCACCTTCCCCACTGGCAAAATATCACGTCGGATAGGTGGGTTTTGCAGATAGTCCAAAGGGCCACTTCCTCCCCTTCGAGACTACCACTCCCTCCCCTTCGAGACTACCACTCCCTCCTTGCCACCATCTTTCCATCACATGTCGGAGGATCATGTGGCCCTTCTCCGCCAGGAAGTTGCAGCTCTCTTTGCCAAGGGAGCTATCGAAAGGGTCCCTGTGCCAGAAGTAGGTCGTGGTTGTTACTCCCACTACTTTCTGGTACCTAAGAAGGACAAAGGCATGCGTCCTACCTTAGACCTCAGGGCCCTCAACCGCTTCCTGCGGAAGGAGAAGTTGAAGATGCTCATGTTGGCTCAGGTTCTGTCTGCCCTCGACCCCTGAGATTGGATGGTAGCGTTGGACTTGCAAGACGCATACTTCCATATTCCCGTCTTGCCAGCCCACAGACATTACCTCCGGTTCACGGTAGGCTACGAGCATTTCCAGTTCACCGTGCTCCCCTTTGGCCTTACCAGTGCCCCTCAGGTGTTCACCAAAGTGATGGCAGTGGTCACAGCTCATCTACGCAGATCAGGGGTTCCAGTCTTCCCCTATCTCGACGACTGGCTGTTGAAGGAGAGTTAGCCCCAGGCTGTCGTCTCCCACCTCCAGACTACGGCAAACCTCCTGCACTCGCTGGGGTTTATTATCAACGTGCCGAAGTCACACCTGACTCCCTCTCAAAAGCTCCTTTTCATCGGCGCAGTTCTGAATACAGCGCAGTTTCGGGCTTATCCTCCCGAGCAGCGAGTCCGGGATATTCGGGCTATGATACCGATGTTTTAGCTCTAACCCGGATTTCGGTGAGAATGACCCTGAGGCTGCTGGGCCTCATGGCCTCCTGCATCCTGCTGGTGGATCATGCCAGATGGCTTATGCGGGCTCTGCAGTGGGACCTGAAGCTCCAGTGGGCGCAGCATCAGGGGAATCTTTCTGACTTCATCCAGATCTCGGAGGGGACTGCACAACAACTGAAGTGGTGGCTAACAAACCAGGCTTGGGCCAGAGGCAGATCCCTCTCCCTTCCCCAACCAGACTTCACGGTGGTGACAGATGCATCACTCCTGGGATGGGGCGGCCATCTGGGAGAGGCGGAGATCAAAGGCGTCTGGTCTCCGGCAGAGTTTGAACTCCATATAAACCTGCTGGAGCTCCGGGTGATGCGTCTGGCACTGAAGGCATTTCTTAACTCTCTCAAAGGGAAGGTAGTGCAGGTGTTCACGTACAACACTACTGCCATTGCAACAAGCAGGGTGGGGTGGGGTCGTGGAGCTTTTGTCAAGAGGCTCTTCGTCTCTGGACATAGCTGGAACATCAGGGCATGTCCCTGGTGGTTCAACACCTGGCAGGTTGTCTGAACACCAGGGCGGACGAACTTAGCCGCCCGTGCCCGGTGGAGCACGCATGACGTCTTCACTCTGAGGTGGTGCAAGGTCTGTTTCAGCGGTGGGTAGAGCCTTGGTTAGATCTGTTCGCCACCGAAGAGAACGTGCAATGTCAGCACTTCTGCACGTTAGAATATCCAAGGTGGCACTCGCTCGGCAAAGCTTTTTGTCGCGAGTGGAGCTGCGGCCTCCTGTACGCGTTCCCGCCAGTACCACTTCTGCCCAGAGTGCTGAAGAAGATCAAGCGCGACCAGGCTCAAGTCATTCTTGTGGCTCCAGACTGGGCACGAAGAGTCTGGTACCCAGAGCTCTTGAGCATGCCCATCGATCCTCCGATCAGACTGACCCTTTGGGAGGATCTTCTGTCGCAGGAGACGGTTCTCCACCCGAACCTGTCCAGCCTCCACCTCCTTGCGTGGACATTGAGCAGCGACAGGTAACAGCTTTTGACCTTCCTCCCGAAGTCTGTAACGTCATCTTGGCAGCAAGGTGTCCCTCCACAAAAACGGTATACGCCTGCAGATGGAACATGTCTCTGGCATGGTGCTCAGCAAAGGCTGTGGATCCCATTTCTGTCCCTCTTTCGAAGGTTCTTTTGTTCCTTCTTTCTTTGGCCCAGCAGGGCTCTGCTCTGGGCACTCTTAAAGGCTACCTTTTGGCCATATCTGCCTTTCTTCGCCTTCCTGATCAGCCTTTTCTTTTCAAGTCCCCTATTGTAAATAGATTTCTAAATGGTATTACTCACCTCTTTCCTCCTTCTCTGTTCGTAATGCCCCAGTGGGACTTCAACCTGGTCTTAACCTATCTTATGTGCGATCCCTTCGAGCCTCTTCAGAACTGTCCACTCAGGCTCCTTACTCTGAAGACTGCTTTCCTTGTTCCTATCACCTCTGCTCGCAGGGTAGAGTGAGCTTCAGGCTTTGTCTTCTAAAAATCCTTTTCTTACTGTTCATCTGGACAAAGTAGTTCTTCGCACAAGGCCCTCTTTTCTTCCCACAGTGGTGACCTCTTTCCATTTAGGACAGACCATCACTTTGCCCACCTTCTTCCCAACTCCGCACCCTTCCAAGGAGGAGGAGAGACTCCAACGTCTGGACCCAAAACTTGCTCTGTCTTTCTATCTCAACTGCACCAAAGATTTCCGGGTGGACGATCAACTCTTTGTTGGTTATGTGGGGGCCAAGAAAGGTCGGGCTGTACACAAAGGCACCATCTCTCGATGGGTTGTCCTATGCATTAAAATCTGCTACTGTTTGGCAAAGAAGGAAGCCCCAGCGGGACTGCGTGCCCACTCCACCAGGGCAACGGCAGCTACTACTGCCTTGGGGTGTGGAGTCCCACTCCTTGACATCTGTCAGGCGACCACGTGGGCATCTCTGCACTCGTTCACCAAACATTATTGCCAAGTCAGGAGAGACGGCTACTTTGGCCGTTCTGTTCTCCAGGACTTTCTGGTGTGAACTCAGTTCGCAGACCCACCTCCGGGGTTGGCATTGCTGGGGTATCTATTCTAAAGGTAAGGAATCTATAACTACAGTCTCTTTCAGATGAACAAGTTACTTACCTTCAGTACAGATGTATCTGTAAGAGACATATGTAGTTATAGATTCCTTACCGCCCCACACATCCTCTCCATTCTGCAAACTGACTTCTAGGGATAGGGACTCCCTTTCAGGGCCATAGTTATGTGCACCAGTGGTCAGTGTCTTGCATGGCTCTGCGCTTCTGGCGTGGAAAGTCGTGTCAGAACGGACATCAGCGCGCAGGGGCGGCGTCTAAATAGACACCGCAACGTCATCCCGGCCAACACGACGCCGGACGCGGAGTCAACTGACGCCACGTACTGACGCGCCGGGGTATTGCCAAAGAGAAAATCTCCGGATCCAGGCTGACGCCTGGGGGTAATTCTAAAGGTAAGGAATCTATAACTATATATGTCTCTTACAGATGCATCGTTATCGAAAGTAAGTAACTTCTTCGTTAAACCGTGCAGGGCTTGTCCTCGCACGATGTCGGTCACCGATTTCCCCCACCTCGTCTGCCTATGGTATCTCGAGCACGAGCCAAAGTCGTGCTCGGACTGTCGGGCCATGGGACCTTATGGGAGCGGGCTTTGAAGCTCTTTGCAGCCCGACAGGCGAAACCGTCAAGTGAGACTCCACAGAGGTCCCGGTCCAGATCGAGTAAGATGAGGTCGCGGGACCGCTCTCGGAGTCCAAAGTCCTCTTCGTCCCACTCAAGGTCGTCGGGACACTCGGTGAAGAGGCACAAGAAGAAGAAGTCCAAGCGGACTTCATCTTCACCTAGACTGTTGTCCGTCGACGAAGGAGGTATGGAGCACCGACGCTCTAGACACGGTACTACGGAGCCGGAGCCAGGGTCAACTTCACGCCTCCCTCCTTTTCCAGGAGCCGAGCGACCCCTGCTCAGATCAAAGAATTCTACAAGGCCATGCGCCGCATATTTGAGCGGGCCGAACCCTCTAGTGAGCCTTTGGGCCCAGCGGGGTCGGAAGGGGCCCCCTCTGATTCGACGCCGTGCGCTCTGGCCACGGCGCCGGTGGGGCCTCAGGGATCCGAATCCAGGTCGACGCCGGTCGTGCCATCGTGACCTTTTCCGGCTACGCACCTGAAGTCGGTGCCACCGGTGCCCGTCGGTGGTGCCAGCCCCACCCTTATCCCCACCGACACTGAGTCGGAACGACGTTGCTCGACGCCGATTCCAATGTCGATTGAACCCAGGAGTTCTATGTTGTCACCTGAGCACTTTGTGGACTATTTAGGCTCCGGAGAGGAATGAGAGGGGTCTAAGGGCCCTCTGGAACACCAGGATGACTCTGCAGAGCAGTTCAACTTGTATGGGGAACTTGGGGAAGCCGGTGGACTGAATACTTCTCCAGATACTGGCATGCTCTCTCCGCCAGCTGTGGCTACGGAGGAGGGAGAATCTATTGCCATGGTGGTTAAGAGGTCAGCAGAAGTCCTTGGAGTGGATTAGCCCTTAGTTGAGGTCAGGACTAATTTCCTGACCAAAGTTCTTCAGCCTGGGGCTTCCACCTCAGAACCCCTATTGCCCTTTAATGAAGCACTTACTAATGTCCTTCTAGGCACGTGGTTCAAGCCTAGCACAGGGTCTCCTGTGAATAGGACAATTGCACGCCGCCATCGCCCAGCTCCAACCGACCCAAAGTTTCTCATCCAACACCCCACCCCTGAAAGTTTGGTGGTTCAGGCTTCTACATCCCAGGGAGCGTTACCTTCCGCCTCTCAGGATAGGAAATCCAAGAGGTTGGATTCATTTGGTAAGAAAATGTTTTTGTCCTCCAGCCTGGCATTGCAGTCAGTGAATATCGTGTGCTTATTGGGCCATTTCTCCCACTCCCTTTAGGAGACGGACGCGCAAGTGCTGCCAGAAGTACCGGAGGAGGCCCGGGCTGTGCTCTCAGGCAGTTAAGGACGGGACAGATGCAGCAAAGTTCACCATAAGGTATGGCCTTGATAAGACTGATTCGCTGGGCAGATCGATTTCCACAACAGTGGCCTTGAGGCGCCACTTCTGGCTTAGGACAACTGGCTTCTCAGGTGATGTGCAGGCAAATTTGATAGACATGTCCTTTGATGTAACCCGCCTTTTTGGGGAAAAGGCAGATTCGGCCCTAGTGAGGTTCAAGGACTCTCGAGCTACGGCCAGATCCTTGGGCATCTCTTCTACTCCTCATGGCCAGTCTCTTTCGCTCCTTTTGTGACAATGGAAGGGATTTCCAGCCGTGTCAGCCCTATCCAAGCCACCGTCCTGTGCAGGCTTTCCAAGCTGTGCGGGATGTGGACGCGGTTCATTCCGGCCTAGGAATGGGAGTCAGAAGTAGTCTGCCGCCCTGCCCTCGGCATCCGCAGCCTCCAAGCACTCCTAGTCTGACTGCAAAACCACACCACTCCAGTTGGCTGGGGAATCCATCATCATCTCCCACACTGGAGGTCCATAACATCGGACAAGTGGCTCTTACAGATCATTCAGGAGGGCTGTTCTCTGCCTTTTCTTTCTTTTCCTCCTCCCATTCTGCCAAATCAGGAACGGCTGACGGAGGATCATTTAAAATTGCTCCAGGAGGAAGCTGCAGTTATCTTGGCCAAAGGAGCTTTAGAAAGGGTCCTGGTTTCAGAAGTACGCAGTGGCTGTTATTCCCGCTACTTTCTGATTCCGAAGAAGAACAAAGGGTTGCGGCCCATTTTAGATTTTTGGACCGTCAATCTCTTCCTCAAGAAGGAGAAATTGAAGATTCTCACTCTAGCTCAGGTTTTGTCTGCCCTAGACCAAGAAGACTGAATGGTAGCGTTGGACCTGCAGGATGCGTATTTTCACATCCCCATCTTGCCGGGCCAGAGGCGTTCCCTACGGTTCATGGTAGGTCACGTTCACGTTCACTTTCAGTTTACCGTGCTCCCCTTCGGCCTTACCATTGTCCCTCAGGTGTTCACCAAGGTGTTGGCGGTGGTCACAGCTCATCTACGCAGGTTAGGGGTGTCAGTCTTCCCCTACCTCGACGACTGGCTGTTGAAGACGTCCTCGCCCCAGGCTGTCGTCTCCCATCTTCAGACTACGGCAAACCTCCTGCATTCGCTGAGGTTCTCTATAAATGTGCCGAAGTCACACCTGACTACTTCTCAGAAGCTCCCTTTTATCGGCGCTGTTCTGGACACGGTGCAGTTTCGGGTCTATCCTCCCGAGCAGCCAGTCCAGGATATTCAGGTTATGATTCCAATGTTTCAACCTCTATCCTAGATTTCAGTGAGACTGACTCTGAGGCTGTTGGGCCTCATGGCCTCCTGCATCCTGTTAGTAAAGCATGCCAGCTGGCATATGCGGGCTCTGCAGTGGGACTTGAAGTTCCAGTGGGCACAGCATCAGGGAAATCTCACCGAAGTGGTTCAGATCTCAGAAGGAACTGCAAAAGATTTGCAGTGGTGGTTGACGAACCGCAATTGGGTGAACGGCAGACCCCTCTCCCTTCCCCAACCAGATCTCACAGTTGTGACAGATGCGTCCCTTCTGCGATGGGGCGGCCATTTGGGAGAGGTGGAGATCAAGGGACACTGGTCTCAGGCGGAGTCGGGGCTCCACATAAATTTGTTGGAGCTCCGAGTGATTCGATTGGCATTGAAAGCATTCCTTCCCTCTGTCAAGGGGAAGTTAGTGCAGGTGTTCACGGACAACACCACCGCCATGTGGTACTGCAACAAGCAGGGCGAGGTGGGGTCATGGACCTTTTGTCGGGAGGCTCTGCGTCCCTAGACATGGCTGGATCAGTAGGGCATAACCCTGGTGGTTCAACACCTGGCAGGTTCTCTGAACACCAGGACGGACAACCTCAGCCGTCGCTGCCTAGCAGATCATGAATGGTGTCTCTAGTAGGAGGTGGCGCAAGGTCTCTTTCAGCAGTGAAGAGAACCTTGGTTAGATTTGTTCGTTTCTGAAAAGAACGCCCAGTGTCGGCAGTACTGCACGCTGGAGTTTCCAAGGCGGTTATCGCTCTGTGACGCTTTTCATCGTGAGTGGAGCTCAGGCCTGCTGTACGCCTTTCCGCCCATACCACTGCTGCCCAGGGTTCTGAAGAAGATCAGTAGCGACCGTGCCCAAGTCATTCTTTTGGCTCCGGACTGGGCGAGGAGAGTCTGGTATCCAGAGCTTCTGAAGATGAGCATTGATCCTCCGATCAGTCTGCCCCTTCAGGAGGATCTTCTGTCATGCAGCAGGGGAGGGTTCTCCACCCGAACCTGTCAACTCTGCGCCTCCATGCGTGGAGATTGAGCGGCAGCAGTTGATGGCTTTTGACCTTCCTCCCGAAGTATGTAAAGTTATTTTGGCAGCCAGGCGGTCCTCCACTAAGACGGTATACACCTGCCGTTGGAAGAAATTTGTATTCTACTGTACAGAAAGCTCTATTGACCCTCATTCTGCTTCTCTTACCACTGTTTTATTCATTCTGACCCTTGCACAGCAGAGCTCTGCTTTGGGATGTCTCAAGGGTTGCATTTCTGCTCTGTCTGCTTTTTTGTGGCTGCCAGATCAGCCCTCTCTCTTTAAGTCTCAAATTGTACATAGGTTTCTAAAGCACAAGTTACTAACTTGTGTAACGATATATCTGTAAGAGACAGTAGTTAGTGACAGATTCCTTACCTTAGAATATCCCCAGGCGTCAGGCTGGATCCGGAAAGTTTTTGCGTAGCAGTACCCTTGCGCGTCGGTAGGCGGCGTCGTGCGGCTCCGCGTCCGTCGTCGGCGTCGTGATCGCCGGGATGACGTCGCGGGCAGTACTTAGACGCCGCCCCTGCGCGCTGACGTCCGTTCTGTACACGACTTTCCGCGCCAGGAACGCAGAGCCATGCAAGAAGCTGACATAGGTGTCTGAAAAATACTAGGGCCCTGAAAGGGATGTCCTTAACCCTAGAAATCAGTTCGCAGAACGGGGAGGATGGGTGGGGCAGTAGGAATCTGTCACTAACTACTGTCTCTTACAGATATATCGTTACACAAGTTAGTAACTTGTGCATCTGAAAGAGACATGTTAGTGACAGATTCCTTACCTTAGAATAGATACCCCAGCAATACCAACCCCGGTGGTGGGTCTGCGAACAAAGATCAGACAAGGAAGTCCTGGAGGACAGAACGGCCAAAGAAGCCGTCCCTCCGGACCTGACTGTCAAGGCAGTAATAATTTGTAAACGTGTGCAGCGAGGCCCACGTAGCTGCCTGACAAATAACCGGCAGCGGAACACCGCGGCCCAAAGCCGTGGTAGCAGCCGTTGCCCTGGTGGAATGGGCCCGCAGCCCAACAGGAGGCTCCTTCTTAGCCAAAGAATAGCAGGTCTTGATGCACAAGGTAACCCAGCGGGAGATGGTCCTCTTGTGCACCGCCCGACCTTTTTGGCGCCCACGTAGCCAACAAAGAGCTGGTCATCCACCCGGAAGTGTTTTGTGCGGTCAATATAGAAGGAGAGCGCACGTTTTGGGTCCAGACGGTGGAGCCTCTCTTCCTCTCTGGAAGGATGCGGAGGCGGAAAGAAGGTGGGCAAAGTGATGGTCTGCCCAATATGGAAAGCAGTAACCACCTTTGGCAAGAAGGACGGGCGCGTCCGAAGAACAACCTTGTCCGGATGAACAGACAGAAAGGGAGGTTTGCAAGATAGAGCCTGGAGCTCACTCACCCGCCGAGCGGAGGTGATGGCCACCAGAAAGGCTGTCTTCAGAGTCAGAAGACGAAGAGGACAGTTATGTAGAGGCTCAAAGGGAGCGCACATTAAAAGGTAAGAACCAAGTTCAAGTCCCACTGAGGCATCACAAACGGAACAGGAGGGAAGAGGTGAGTAATGCCTTTTAAGAACCTGTTAACAACAGGGGACTTGAAAAGGGAGGGCTGATCAGGAAGCCTGAGGAAGGCCGAGATAGCACAAAGATAACCCTTGATGGTACCCAGGGCAGAACCCTGTTGGGCCAGAGAAAGAAGGAACAGAAGGACCTCAGAAAGAGGGGCAGAGAGGGGATTCACAGCCTTTGCTGTGCACCATGCCACAAATTTGTTCCACCTGCAGGCGTATACCACCTTAGTGGAGGGACGCCTGGCTGCCAGAATCACATCACAAACTTCGGGAGGCAAGCCGAAAGGAATCAACTGCCGCCGCTCAATCTCCACGCAAGCAGGTGTAGACTGGACAGGTTCGGGTGGAGGACCGTCCCTGCTGCTGCGACAGAAGATCCTCCCGAAGAGGCAGACGGATCGGGGGATCGACGCTCATATTGAGTAGCTCGGGATACCAAACTCTTCGAGCCCAGTCCGGAGCCACAAGAATGACTTGGGCCCGGTCGTGCCGAATCTTCTCCAACACTCTGGGTAGAAGTGGTATAGGCGGAAAGGCGTACAACAGACCGCAACTCCACTCGTGACGAAAAGCGTCTCCGAGCGAGTGCCGCCTTGGAAATTCCAACGCGCAGAACTGATGACATTGCGCGTTCTCTTCGGTGGCGAATAGATCTAACCAAGGCTCTCCCCATTGTAGAAAGAGTCCTTGCGCCACTTCCGAGTGAAGATGCCATTCGTGATCCATCATGCACCTGCGGCTGAGGTTCGTCCGCCCTGGCGTTCAGGGAACCTGCCAGGTGTTGAACCATCAGGAACATGCCCTGATGTTCCAGCCATGTCCAGAGGCGCAGAGCCTCCTGACAAAGGGTCCAAGACCCCACCCCGCCCTGTTTGTTGCAGTACCACATGGCGGTGGTGTTGTCTGTGAACACCTGCACTACCTTCCCTTTGACAGAGGGAAGGAATGCCTTGAGTGCAAGTCGGATCGCCCGGAGCTCCAGAAGGTTGATATGGAGCCGGGACTCCGCCGGAGACCAGAGGCCTCTGATCTCCGCCTCTCCCATGTGACCGCCCCATCCCAGAAGGGACGCGTCCGTCACAACTGTGTGCTCTGGCTGGGGAAGGGAGAGGAATCTGCCCATGACCCATTGCCGGTTCGAGAGCCACCACTGCAACTGTCTTGCAGTCCCCTCCGAGATCTGGACGTGATCGGACAGGTTGCCCTGGTGCTGCGCCCACTGGAACTTCAGGTCCCACTGCAGAGCCCGCATATGCCACCTGGCATGATTGACCAGCAGGATGCAGGAGGCCATGAGGCCCAGCAGCCTCAGGGTCATCCGTACGAAACCCAGGATAAAGGCTGAAAGATCGGAATCATAGCCTGAATATCCCGGACTCGCCGTTCGGGAGGATAGGCCCGAAACTGCGTCGTGTCCAGAACCGCTCCGATGAAAAGGAGCTGTGGAGAAGGAATCAGATGCGACTTCGGCACATTGATGGAGAACCCCAGCGAGTGCAGGAGTTCGGCCGTAGTCTGGAGGTGGGAGACGACTGCCTGGGACGAGCCCGCCTTCAGCAGCCAGTCGTCGAGGTAGGGGAAGACTGAAACCCCTGCCCGGCGCAGATGAGCTGCGACCACCGCCATCACTTTCGTGAACACCCGAGGGGCACTGGTAAGGCCAAAGGGGAGCACGGTGAACTGAAAATGCTCGGGGCCTACCGTGAACCGAAGGTAACGCCGGTGGGCCGGCAGGACGGGGATGTGGAAATACGCGTCCTGCAAGTCCAACGCTACCAACCAGTCTCCAGGGTCGAGGGCAGTCAAGACCTGAGCTAGGGTGAGCATCTTGAACTTCTCCTTCCGGAGGAAGCGATTGACGTTCCGGAGGTCCAAGATAGGACGCATGTCCTCCTTGTCCTTTTTGGGCACCAGAAAGTAGTGGGAGTAGCAACCACGCCCTACTTCTGGGGTCGGAACACGCTCGATGGCCCTTTTGGTCAAGAGGGCCGTGACTTCCTTCTGTAGAAGCACCAAGTGATCCCCTGACATGCGGTGGAATTGAGGTGGCATGGCTGGGGGGTGGTCTCGAAGGGGAGGGAGTAGCCCCTTCGGACAATGTCCAAGACCCACCTGTCCGAGGTGATGGTACGCCAGTGGGGAAGGTGATGGCGGACCCTGCCCCTACTGGCGTGCTGTGCACCTGAAAGGAGGGACTAGGAGGGCTTGGAGGCCGCGGACGGGTTGGAGGTGGTGGCCTGACCCGCACGCTGGTTGCCCGATCCGCCACGGCGGAATCCACGTCCTCGGCCACGCGAAGACGCCTGCTGCGCGGGCCAGTGGCTGGGCTGCTGACGTGAAGGGGCGCCCCTACCGTGGCCACGATAGGGGCGAAAAGCAGAAGTCAGCGGAGGGCGTGTAGCAGAAAGGCCCAGGGACTTGGCAGTAGCCCGTGAGTCCTTAAAGCGCTCCAACGCATGGTCTGCTTTGGACCCAAAAGACCGACTCCATCAAAGGGCATGTCCATGAGAGTATTCTGGACATCCCCCGAAAACCAGTGGTTCTCAGCCAGGCGTGGCGTCTGAGCGCCACCGTCGCTGCAATAGACCTGCCCAGCGAGTCGGCGGTGTCAAGGCCACAACGTATTGTGTATTTAGCCGCATCCCTTCCTTCCGCAATGGCGCGGGAAAGCAGTGTCTGGACCTCCTCAGGACACTGGGGCAAAACATCCGCCACCGAATCCCACAGGGAGTGGGTATATCGGCCCAAAAGACAAGCAGTGTTAACGGACTGCAAGCCAGCACTGGAGGAAGAAAAACCCTTCTTCCCAAACTGATCCAGGCGTTTGGATTCCCTATCCGGAGGAGCGGTAGGGAAGGCGGTTTGGGAAGCAGAGGCTTGGACAACCAAGCTCTCAGGAGTGGGGTGGACAGAGAGAAACAGGGGGTCGCCCGGAGCTGGGCGATGGCGTCGTGACACGTTCCGATCCACAGGAGCCCCTGTGTTGGGCTTGGACCAGGCGCCCAAAAGAACGTCAGTGAGGGCGTCGTTAAACGGCAGCACAGTCTCCGCAGAGGAGGCTGCCGGCTGAAGCACCTCTGTCAAGATGTTAGGCTTGACCGTCAAAGTAGGAAGTTGGAGACGTAAGGCCCCAGCTGCCCTACGCAACACCGTACCAAAATTGGCTCCCTTCTCCGTAGCCACGGGAGGAGACAGCATGCCAGTGTCAGGGGAAGTATCCAGACCACTGGCCTCCCCTAGAGACTCTGTCCAGTCCTCATCGTACTGACACCGTCGTGTCAGAGGGTCATCAGACCCCTCCCAGTCCACCTGGTCCTCCTCTGGTTCAAAATAAGGAGGAGGAGGGACAGTTGGGATCCAAGGTCCCATCGGCGCCGGAACCGGCGTCGAGCGACGTCGGTCGGGATCCATGTTTGGAGCCGGAAGGAACTGGGGGACGACGCCGCCCGGAGCCCAGGGCGGCGTCGAGAACGGCACCGGAGACATCGGCGCCGGCGGAGGTGTCGTTAGGTCGACCGGCGTCGATGGGGGTTGTGGAGCCGGGATCGAGGCCGGGCCGGAGCCGGGATCGAGGCTGGAGGCACGGGCGACGCCGGGGCCGGAGCCGTCGGCGACGCCGGAGCAACCCCATCAGGGCCCGCGGGGCCCGAAGGCGCACCGGAGGGGCCTGGAGGCCCGAAGAGGCGGGCCATGGCCGACAGGAATTCCTGCACTTTGGCCGGATCCGCCCCCGAACCCGGGAAGGGCGGGTATGGCGGGGGCGACTCCACAGGCATGTCCGGGGCCGCGGGGCGGGACGGTGCCGGGAGGGGCCTCAGCCGAGCCGCGAGACCGGGCGAGGCGAAGTCCTAGAGCGATGATGCTTTTGGACTTCTTGTGTTTCGACTTACCGGACGAAGAAGACTTCGACGACCGGTGTGGACTCCGCGATCGACCCCTGGACCTCTCACGCGACCGGGGCTTCGCGGAGCCGAATGCCGGGCCTCGAGGAGCTTTCGAGACCGCTCTCGCAAAGCTTTCGGGTTGAGGGCCTGGCAGTAGGTACAAGACTCCGTGTCGTGGCCTCGGCCGAGGCAGAGGAGACACTCCCAATGCGGGTCGGTGACGGACATCATCCGCGCACAGGCGCCGCAACGTTTGAAACCGGGCATCCCTACGACACCTTGATAGATGAAAAAACAGTGAAAAATTCACCAAAAGTATGGTCAAAAATGACCAGGGCACTGCTCTTCCCGGATCTGCGCTTGCTGGCGCGGAAAAAGAAGAACTGACGTCAGCGCGCAGGGGCGGCGTCTAAGTACTGCCCGCGACGTCATCCCGGCGATCACGACGACGGACGCGGAGCCGCACGACGACGCCTACCGACGCGCAAGGGTACTGCTACGCAAAAACTTTCCGGATCCAGCCTGACGCCTGGGGATATTCTAAGGTAAGGAATCTGTCACTAACGTGTCTCTTTCAGATAGGGCTGACACACTTGTTTCCACCCACACCCTTTGTTATGCCACAGTGGGACATTAATTTGGTCCTCACCTACCTAATGTGTGCTCCCTTCGAGCCTTTACAGAACTGTTCCCTCCGGCTGTTGACCATCAAAGCAGCTTTTTTAGTGGCGATTACATCTGCCCGGAGGATGAATGAGTTGCAGGCTTTATCTTGCACGCCTCCCTATCTGAAGTCTTTTCCAGACAAAGTGGTGTTAGCATACAGGATTCTTTTTTTAACCAAAGGTCGTGACCTCATTCCATCTGGGTCAATACATCACGTTGCCCACCTTCATTGCTCCCCCCGCATCCCTCTAAAGAGGAGGAGCGTCTCTACCGTCTGGACCCAAAAAGAGCGTTGTCGTTCTACCTTGACCGCACAAATGAGTTCCAGGGTGGACGACCAACTCTTTGTGGGGTACGTGGGAGCTAAGAAGGGAAGAGCAGTGCAGAAAAAGACCATCTCTCGCTGGGTTGTTCTCTGCATTAAGATCTGTTATGCCCTGGCAAAGAAGCAGCCCCCTGAGGGATTAAGTGCCCATACCACCAGGGGAAAGGCTGCGACTACGGCCTTGGCTCGGGGTGTCTAAGTCCTGGACATCTGTCAGGCAGTAACGTGGGCATCTTTGCACACGTTTGCCAAACACTACTGCCTGGACAATCTGAAAGAGACACGTTAGTGACAGATTCCTTACCTTAGAATATCCCCAGGCGTCAGGCTGGATCCGGAAAGTTTTTGCGTAGCAGTACCCTTAAGCGTCGGTAGGCGGCGTCGTGCGACTCCGCGTCCGTCGTCGGCGTCGTGATCGCCGGGATGACGTCGCGGGCAGTACTTAGACGCCGCCCCTGCGCGCTGAAGTCAGTTCTTCTTTTTCCGCGCCAGTAAGCGCAGATCCGGGAAGAGCAGTGCCCTAGTCAATTTTTGACTAAATTTTTTGGTGATTTTTTCACTGTTTCTTTTCGAGTCTTCTCGACTCCTAGGTGTCGGTAGGGATGCCCGGCTTCAAGCCATGCGACGCCTGTGGTCGAATGATGTCGATCACAGACCCGCATTTAGAGTGTCTCTACTGTCTCGGCCGAGACCACGACACGAAGTCGTGCCCTGACTGCCGGGCTTTACACCCGAAGGCTTTGCGAGAGCGGTCTCGAAAGCTCCACGAGGTCTGGCAATCGGCTCCGCGCCGCACCAAGCCCCGGTCCCGTGAGAGGTCGAGGGGCCGGTCGCGGAGCCCCCGCCGGTCGTCGGAGTCCAAGTCTTCGCACTCCTCGGGTAAGTCGAAGCACAAAAAGTCTAAGAAGCACCATCGCTCTAAGACTTCGCCTCGCCGGTCTTGCGACTCGGCTGAGGCCCCTGTCGGCACCGTCCCCGCGGCTCCGGATGTGCCTGTGGCGCCGCCCCCGCATTACCCGTCCTTCCCGGGTTCGGGGGCGACTCCGGCCGAGATACAGGAATTCCTGTCGGCCATGGCCCGCCTCTTCGGGCCTCAAGGTCCCTCCGGTGCGCCTTCGGGCCCCGCGGGCCCTGATGGGGTTGCTCCGGCGTCGCCGACGACTTTGGTCCCGGCGTCGCCTGTCCCGCCAGCCTTGATCCCGGCCCGGCCTCGATCCCGGCTCCGGTGGTACCGCAACCCCGATCGATGCCGGTTGACCTAACCACGCCGGCGCCGATGTCCCCGGTGCCGTTCCCGACGCCGCCCGGGGCTCCGGGCGGCGTCGTTCCCCGGTTCTCTCCGGTTCCGGACATGGAGCCGCACCGACGTCGCTCGACGCCGGCTCCGGCGCCGATGAGACCTTGGGTCCCAGATGTCCCTCCTCCTCCATATTTTACACCAGAGGAGGACCAGGAGTGCTGGGAGGGGTCGGAAGACCCTCTCACACAGCAGTGTGAGTATGATGAGGACTGGGCAGAGGAACTTGGGGATGCCAGTGGTCTAGACACTTCCCCTGACACTGGCATGCTGTCTCCTCCCGTGGCTACGGAGGAGGGAGCAAATTTCGCAACGGTGTTGCGTAGAGCAGCTGGAGCCTTGCACCTCCAATTGCCTACTGTGGCTGTCAGGACTAATCTCCTGACGGAAGTCGCTTCAGCCGGCAGCTTCCTCCACGGAGACTGTGCTGCCGTTTAATGATGCACTATCTGACGTTCTTTTGGGCACCTGGTCCAAGCCCACCACAGGGGCTCCTGTGGATAGGAACGTGGCCCGACGCCATCGCCCTGCTCCGGGCGACCCCTTGTTTCTCTCTCAACATCCCACCCCGAGAGCTTGGTTGTCCAAGCCTCTGCCTCCCAAACCGCCTTCCCTACCGCCCCTCCGGATAGGGAATCCAAACGCCTGGACCAGTTTGGGAAGAAGGCTTTTTCTTCCTCCAGTGCTGGCTTGCGGTCCGTCAACACCGCTTGCCTTTTGGGCCGATATACCCACTCCCTTTGGGATTCGGTGGCGACTGTTTTGCCCCAGTGTTCTGAGGAGGTCCAGACACTGCTTACCCGCACCATTGCGGAAGGTAGGGATGCGGCTAAATACACCATACGTTGTGGCCTTGATACTGCCGACTCGCTGGGCAGATCGCTTGCAACGACGGTGGCGCTGCGTCGCCACGCCTGGCTGAGAACAACTGGTTTCTCGGGTGATGTCCAGAATACACTCATGGACATGCCCTTTGATGGAGTCGGTCTTTTTGGTTCCAAAGCAGACCATGCGCTGGAGCGTTCTAAGGACTCACGGGCTACTGCCAAGTCCCTGGGCCTTTCTGTTGTGCGCCCTCCGCTAACCTCTGCTTTTCGACCCTTTCGTGGCCACGGAAGGGGCGCCCAGTCACGTCCACTGCCCAGCCACCGGCCCGCGCAGCAAGCGTCTTCGCGTGGCCGAGGACGTGGCTACCGCCATGGCGGTTTGGGCAACCAGCGTGCGGGTCAGGCCACCAACTCCGCCCCGTCCGCGGCCTCCAAGCCCTCCTAGTCCTTCCTTTCAGGTGCACAGCACGCCAGTAGGAGGCAGGGTCCGCCATCACCTTCACCACTGGCGTCCCATCACCTCGGGCAGGTGGGTCTTGGACATTGTCCGAAGGGGCTACTCCCTCCCCTTCGAGACCACCCCCAGCCATGCCACCTCAATTCCACCGCATGTCAGGGGATCACTTGGTGCTTCTGCAGAAGGAAGTCACGGCCCTCTTGGCCAAGAGGGCCATCGAGCATGTTCCGACCCCAGAAGTAGGACGTGGTTGCTACTCCCACTACTTTCTGCTGCCCAAAAAGGACAAGGAGGACATGCGTCCTATCTTGGACCTCCGGAACGTCAATCGCTTCCTCCGGAAGGAGAAGTTCAAGATGCTCACCCTAGCTCAGGTCTTGACTGCCCTCGACCCTGGAGACTGGTTGGTAGCGTTGGACTTGCAGGACGCTTATTTTCACATCCCCGTCCTGCCGGCCCACCGGCGTTACCTTCGGTTCCGGTACCACGGATTTCAGTTCCGTGCTCCCTTTGGCCTTACAAGTGCCCCTCGGGTGTTCACGAAAGTGATGGCGGTGGTCGCAGCTCATCTGCGCCGGGCAGGGGTTCCAGTCTTCCGCTACCTCGACGACTGGCTGCTGAAGGCGGGCTCGTCCCAGGCAGTCGTCTCCCACCTCCAGACTACGGCCGAACTCCTGCACTCGCTGGGGTTCTCCATCAATGTGCCGAAGTCGCATCTGATTCCTTCTCCACAGCTCCTTTTCATCGGAGCAGTTCTGGACACGACGCAGTTTCGGGCCTATCCACCCGAACGGCGAGTCCGGGATATTCAGGCTATGATTCCGATCTTTCAGCCTTTATCCTGGGTTTCGGTACGGATGACCCTGAGGCTGCTGGGCCTCATGGCCTCCTGCATCCTGCTGGTCAATCATGCCAGATGGCATATGCGGGCTCTGCAGTGGGACCTGAAGTTCCAGTGGGCGCAGCACCAGGGCAACCTGTCCGATCACGTCCAGATCTCGGAGGGGACTGCAAGACAGTTGCAGTGGTGGCTCTCGAACCGGCAATGGGTCATGGGCAGATCACTCTCCCTTCCCCAGCCAGAGCACACAGTTGTGACGGGCGCGTCCCTTCTGGGATGGGGCGGTCACATGGGAGAGGCGGAGATCAGAGGCCTCTGGTCTCCGGCGGAGTCCCGGCTCCATATCAACCTTCTGGAGCTCCGGGCGATCCGACTTGCACTCAAGGCATTCCTTCCCTCTGTCAAAGGGAAGGTAGTGCAGGTGTTCACAGACAACACCACCGCCATGTGGTACTGCAACAAGCAAGGCGGGGTGGGGTCGTGGACCCTATGTCAGGAGGCTCTGCGCCTCTGGACATGGCTGGAACATCAGGGCATTTTCCTGATGGTTCAACACCTGGCAGGTTCCCTGAACGCCAGGGCGGACGAACTCAGCCGCAGGTGCATGATGGATCACGAATGGCGTCTTCACTCGGAAGTGGCGCAAGGACTCTTTCTACAGTGGGGATAGCCTTGGTTAGATCTATTCGCCACCGAAGAGAACGCGCAATGTCATCAGTTCTGCGCGTTGGAATTTCCAAGGCAGCACTTGCTCGGCGACGCTTTTCGTCACGAGTGGAGTTGCGGTCTGTTGTACGCTTTTCCGCCTATACCACTTCTACCCAGAGTGTTGAAGAAGATTCGGCGCGACCGGGCCCAAGTCATCCTTGTGGCTCCGGACTGGGCTCGAAGAGTTTGGTATCCCGAGCTACTCAGTATGAGCGCCGATCCCCCGATCCGTCTGCCTCTTCGGGAGGATCTTCTGTCGCAGCAGCAGGGGACGGTCCTCCACCCGAACCTGTCCAGTCTCCACCTGCTTGCGTGGAGATTGAGCGGCGGCAGTTGATTCCTTTCGACTTGCCTCCCGAAGTTTGTGATGTGATTCTGGCAGCCAGGCGTCCCTCCACTAAGGTGGTATACGCCTGCAGGTGGAACAAGTTTGTGGCATGGTGCACAGCAAAGGCTGTGAATCCCCTTTCTGCCCCTCTTTCTGAGGTTCTTCTGTTCCTTCTTTCCCTGGCCAAACAGGGTTCTGCCCTGGGTACCATCAAGGGCTATCTTTGTGCCATCTCGGCCTTCCTCAGGCTTCCAGATCAGTCCTCCCTTTTCAAATCCCCTGTTGTTAACAGGTTTCTAAAAGGCATTACACACCTCTTCCCTCCTGTTCCGTTTGTGATGCCTCAGTGGGACTTGAACTTGGTTCTTACCTTTCTTATGTGCGCTCCCTTTGAGCCTCTACATAACTGTCCTCTTCGTCTTCTGACTCTGAAGACAGCCTTTCTGGTGGCCATCACCTCTGCTCGGCGGGTGAGTGAGCTCCAGGCTCTTTCATGCAAACCTCCCTTTCTGTCTGTCCATCCAGACAAGGTTGTTCTTAGGACGCGTCCGTCCTTCTTGCCAAAGGTGGTTACTGCCTTCCACATTGGGCAGACCATCACTTTGCCCACCTTCTTTCCGCCTCCGCATCCTTCCAGAGCGGAAGAGAGGCTCCACCGTCTGGACCCAAAACGTGCGCTTTCCTTTTATATCAACCGCACACAACACTTCCGGGTGGATGACCAGCTCTTTGTTGGCTACGTGAGCGCCAAAAAAGGTCGGGCGGTGCACAAGAGAACCATCTCCCGCTGGGTAACCTTGTGTATCAAAGCCTGCTATTCTTTGGCTAAGAAGGAGCCTCCTGTCGGGCTGCGTGCCCATTCCTCCAGGGCAACGGCTGCTACCACGGCCTTAGGCCGCGGTGTTCCGCTGCAGGATATATGTCAGGCAGCTACGTGGGCCTCGCTGCACACGTTTACCAAGCATTATTGCCTTGACAGCCAGGTCCGGAGGGACGGCTTCTTTGGCCGTTCTGTCCTCTGGGACTTCCTAGTCTGATCTTTGTTGGCAGACCCACCACCGGGGTTGGTATTGCTGGGGTATCTATTCTAAGGTAAGGAATATGTCACTAACTTGTCTCTTTCAGATGCACAAGTTACTAACTTGTGTAACGATATATCTGTAAGAGACAGTAGTTAGTGACAGATTCCTCACCGCCCACCCATCCTCCCCGTTCTGCGAACTGATTTCTAGGGTTAAGGACATCCCTTTCAGGGCCCTAGTATTTTTCAGACACCTATGTCAGCTTCTTGCATGGCTCTGCGTTCCTGGCGCGGAAAGTCGTGTACAGAACTGACGTCAGCGCGCAGGGGCGGCGTCTAAGTACTGCCCGCGACGTCATCCCGGCGATCACGACGCCGACGATGGACGCGGAGCCGCACGACGCCGCATACCAACGCGCAAGGGTACTGCTACGCAAAAACTTTCCGGATCCAGCCTGACGCCTGGGGATATTCTAAGGTAAGGAATCTGTCACTAACTACTGTCTCTTACAGATATATCGTTACACAAGTTAGTAACTTGTGCGTCAGGTCTGCAGGACGGGCATTTTGCCCGTTTGGTCCTGCAGGACTTCTTAGTTTAAGGTATTAGTCTGCAACCCACCGCCGGATGGCATGGCTTGGGTATCTAATTCACAGGTAAGGAATGTGCAGCTAGAAGTCTCTATCAGATGAACAAGTTACTTACCTTCGGTAACGCAGTATCTGGTAGAGACTCTATCTAGCTGCAGATTTCTTACAGCCCCCTGCTTTGCGGACTAATGTTATAGGGCTAGGTTGACTCCCCTTTTCAGGGCCCTAGTTTTGCACACGACTACGTCAGTTACTTCGTGGCTCTGCGCTTCTGGCATGGAAAAAGCGAAAAGTACTGACGTCCGTGCGCCAGGGTGGCGCCTGTAAAGGTACCGTGACGTCATAACTGACTCTATCGGCAGTGTCACGCCTAGCCGAATGGAGCCACCAGACTGCTCGCGCATAGGGTATTGCTCAGCAAAAGTTTCTGGATCCAGCCTGCACCTGGGAAATTTATAGGTAAGGAATCTGCAGCTAGATAGTCTCTACCAGATAATGCGTTACCGAAAGTAAGCAACTTGTTCGTTATGGTCACTTCACCTGGGGCTATTTATTTATTTTTCACTTACACCTAAAAATTGTTTCTAATTGACTATATATATATATCTGAAAGAGACACGTTAGTGATAGATTCCTTACCTTAGAATATCCCCAGGCGTCAGGCTGGATCCGGAAAGTTTTGCGTAGCAGTACCCTTGCGCGTCGGTAGGCGGCGTCGTGCGGCTCCGCGTCCGTCGTCGGGCGTCGTGATCGCCGGGATGACGTCGCGGGCAGTACTTAGGCGCCGCCCCTGCGCGCTGACGTCAGTTCTTCTTTTTCCGCGCCAGTAAGCGCAGATCCGGGAAGAGCAGTGCCCTGGTCAATTTTTGACCATACTTTTTGGTGATTTTTTCACTGTCTTTTTCCACCATTCAGGTGTCGTAGGGATGCCCGGCTTCAAGCGATGCGGCGCCTGTGCGCGGATGATGTCCGTCACCGACCCGCATTGGGAGTGTCTCTTCTGCCTCGGCCGAGGCCACGACACCGAGTCTTGTCCCGAATGCCAGGCCCTCAACCCGAAGGCTTTGCGAGAGCGGTCTCGAAAGCTCCTCGAGGCCCGGCATTCGGCTCCGCGGAAGCCCCGGTCGCGTGAGAGGTCCAGGGGTCGCTCGCGGAGTGCACACCGGTCGTCGGCGTCGAAGTCTTCTTCGTCCGGTAAGTCTCGACACAAGAAGTCCAAGAAGCATCGTCGCTCTCGGACTTCGCCTCGCCGGTCTCGCGACTCGGCTGAGGCCCCTCCCGGCACCGTCCCCGCCCCGCGGCCCCGGACTTGCCTGTGGAGTCGCCCCCGTCATACCCGCCCTTCCCGGGTTCGGGGCGGATCCGGCCAAGGTACAGGAGTTCCTGTCGGCCATGGCCCGCCTCTTCGGGCCTTCAGGCCCCTCCGGTGCGCCTTCGGGCCCCGCGGGCCCTGATGGGGTTGATCCGGCGTCGCCGGCGGCTCCGGCCCGGCGTCGCCCGAGCCTCCAGCCTCGATCCCGGCTCCGGCTCCGGCCCCGGCCTCGATCCCGGCTCCACAACTCCCATCGACGCCGGTCGACCTCACGACACCTCCGCCGGCGCCGATGTCTCCGGTGCCGTTCTCGACGCCGCCCTGGGCTCCGGGCGGCGTCGTCCCCCAGTTCCTTCCGGCTCCGGACATGGACCCGGAGCGACGCCGCTCGACGCCGGCTCCGGCGCCGATGGGACCTTGGGTCCCAAATGTCCCTCCTCCTCCTTATTTTGAACCAGAGGAGGACCAGGAGGACTGGGAGGGGTCTGATGACCCTCTGACACGCAACTGTCAGTATGATGAGGACTGGACAGAGAGTCTAGGGAGGCCAGTGGTCTGGATACTTCTCCTGACACTGGCATGCTGTCTCCTCCCGTGGCTACGGAGGAGGGGGCCAATTTTGGTACGGTGTTGCGTAGGGCTGCTGGGGCCTTACGTCTCCAGCTCCCTACTTTGACGGTCAAGACTAACATCTTGACAGAGGTGCTTCAGCCGGCAGCCTCCTCTGCGGAGACTGTGCTGCCGTTTAACGACGCCCTCACGGACGTTCTTTTGGGCGCCTGGTCCAAGCCCAACACAGGGGCTCCTGTGGATCGGAACGTGTCACGACGCCATCGCCCCGCTCCGGGCGACCCCCTGTTTCTTTCTGTCCACCCCACTCCTGAGAGCTTGGTTGTCCAAGCCTCCGCTTCCCAAACCGCCTTCCCTACCGCTCCTCCGGATAGGGAATCCAAACGCCTGGATCAGTTTGGGAAGAAAGGTTTTTCTTCCTCCAGTGCTGGCTTGCGGTCCGTTAACACCGCTTGTCTTTTGGGCCGATATACCCACTCTCTGTGGGATTCGGTGGCGGATGTTTTGCCCCAGTGCCCTGAGGAGGTCCAGGCACTGCTTTCCCGCGCCATTGCGGAAGGAAGGGATGCGGCCAAATACACTATCCGTTGTGGCCTTGACACCGCCGACTCGCTGGGCAGGTCGATTGCAACGACGGTGGCGCTCCGACGCCACGCCTGGCTGAGAACCACTGGTTTTTCAGGGGATGTCCAGAATACTCTCATGGACATGCCCTTTGATGGAGTCGGTCTTTTGGGTCCAAAGCAGACCATGCGTTGGAGCGCTTTAAGGACTCACGGGCTACTGCCAAGTCCCTGGGCCTTTCTGCTACACGCCCTCCGCTGCCTTCTGCTTTTCGCCCCTATCGTGGCCACGGTAGGGGCGCCCCTTCACGTCAGCAGCCCAGCCACCGGCCCGCGCAGCAGGCGTCTTCGCGTGGCCGAGGACGTGGATTCCGCCGTGGCGGATCGGGCAACCAGCGTGCGGGTCAGGCCACCACCTCCAACCCGTCCGCGGCCTCCAAGCCCTCCTAGTCCCTCCTATCTGAAAGAGACACGTTAGTGATAGATTCCTTACCTTAGAATATCCCCAGGCGTCAGGCTGGATCCGGAAAGTTTTGCGTAGCAGTACCCTTGCGCGTCGGTAGGCGGCGTCGTGCGGCTCCGCGTCCGTCGTCGGCGTCGTGATCGCCGGGATGACGTCGCGGGCAGTACTTAGGCGCCGCCCCTGCGCGCTGACGTCAGTTCTTCTTTTTCCGCGCCAGTAAGCGCAGATCCGGGAAGAGCAGTGCCCTGGTCAATTTTTGACCATACTTTTGGTGATTTTTTCACTGTCTTTTTCCACCATTCAGGTGTCGTAGGGATGCCCGGCTTCAAGCGATGCGGCGCCTGTGCGCGGATGATGTCCGTCACCGACCCGCATTGGGAGTGTCTCTTCTGCCTCGGCCGAGGCCACGACACCGAGTCTTGTCCCGAATGCCAGGCCCTCAACCCGAAGGCTTTGCGAGAGCGGTCTCGAAAGCTCCTCGAGGCCCGGCATTCGGCTCCGCGGAAGCCCCGGTCGCGTGAGAGGTCCAGGGGTCGCTCGCGGAGTGCACACCGGTCGCCGGCGTCGAAGTCTTCTTCGTCCGGTAAGTCTCGACACAAGAAGTCCAAGAAGCATCGTCGCTCTCGGACTTCGCCTCGCCGGTCTCGCGACTCGGCTGAGGCCCCTCCCGGCACCGTCCCCGCCCCCGCGGCCCCGGACTTGCCTGTGGAGTCGCCCCCGTCATACCCGCCCTTCCCGGGTTCGGGGGCGGATCCGGCCAAGGTACAGGAGTTCCTGTCGGCCATGGCCCGCCTCTTCGGGCCTTCAGGCCCCTCCGGTGCGCCTTCGGGCCCCGCGGGCCCTGATGGGGTTGATCCGGCGTCACCGGCGGCTCCGGCCCCGGCGTCGCCCGAGCCTCCAGCCTCGATCCCGGCTCCGGCTCCGGCCCCGGCCTCGATCCCGGCTCCACAACTCCCATCGACGCCGGTCGACCTCACGACACCTCCGCCGGCGCCGATGTCTCCGGTGCCGCTCTCGACGCCGCCCTGGGCTCCGGGCGGCGTCGTCCCCCAGTTCCTTCCGGCTCCGGACATGGTCCCGGAGCGACGTCGCGCCGACGCCGGCTCCGGCGCCGATGGGACCTTGGGTCCCAAATGTCCCTCCTCCTCCTTATTTTGAACCAGAGGAGGACCAGGAGGACTGGGAGGGGTCTGATGACCCTCTAACACGCAACTGTCAGTATGATGAGGACTGGACAGAGAGTCTAGGGGAGGCCAGTGGTCTGGATACTTCTCCTGACACTGGCATGCTGTCTCCTCCCGTGGCTACGGAGGAGGGGGCCAATTTTGGTACGGTGTTGCGTAGGGCTGCTGGGGCCTTACGTCTCCAGCTCCCTACTTTGACGGTCAAGACTAACATCTTGACAGAGGTGCTTCAGCCGGCAGCCTCCTCTGCGGAGACTGTGCTGCCGTTTAACGACGCCCTCACGGACGTTCTTTTGGGCGCCTGGTCCAAGCCCAACACAGGGGCTCCTGTGGATCGGAACGTGTCACGACGCCATCGCCCCGCTCCGGGCGACCCCTGTTTCTTTCTGTCCACCCCACTCCTGAGAGCTTGGTTGTCCAAGCCTCCGCTTCCCAAACCGCCTTCCCTACCGCTCCTCCGGATAGGGAATCCAAACGCCTGGATCAGTTTGGGAAGAAAGGTTTTTCTTCCTCCAGTGCTGGCTTGCGGTCCGTTAACACCGCTTGTCTTTTGGGCCGATATACCCACTCCCTGTGGGATTCGGTGGCGGATGTTTTGCCCCAGTGCCCTGAGGAGGTCCAGGCACTGCTTTCCCGCGCCATTGCGGAAGGAAGGGATGCGGCCAAATACACTATCCGTTGTGGCCTTGACACCGCCGACTCGCTGGGCAGGTCCATTGCAACGACGGTGGCGCTCCGGCGCCACGCCTGGCTGAGAACCACTGGTTTTTCAGGGGATGTCCAGAATACTCTCATGGACATGCCCTTTGATGGAGTCGGTCTTTTGGGTCCAAAGCAGACCATGCGTTGGAGCGCTTTAAGGACTCACGGGCTACTGCAAAGTCCCTGGGCCTTTCTGCTACACGCCTCCGCTGCCTTCTGCTTTTCGCCCCTATCGTGGCCACGGTAGGGCGCCCCTTCACGTCAGCAGCCCAGCCACCGGCCCGCGCAGCAGGCGTCTTCGCGTGGCCGAGGACGTGGATTCCGCCGTGGCGGATCGGGCAACCAGCGTGCGGGTCAGGCCACCACCTCCAACCCGTCCGCGGCCTCCAAGCCCTCCTAGTCCCTCCTTTCAGGTGCACGGCACGCCAGTAGGGGGCAGGGTCCGCCATCACCTTCCCCACTGGCGCACCATCACCTCGGACAGGTGGGTCTTGGACATTGTCCGAAGGGGCTACTCCCTCCCCTTCGAGACCACCCCCCAGCCATGCCACCTCAATTCCACCGCATGTCAGGGGATCACTTGGTGCTTCTACGGAAGGAAGTCACGGCCCTCTTGGCCAAGAGGGCCATCGAGCATGTTCCGACCCCAGAAGTAGGGCGTGGTTGCTACTCCCACTACTTTCTGGTGCCCAAAAGGACAAGGAGGACATGCGTCCTATCTTGGACCTCCGGAACGTCAATCGCTTCCTCCGGAAGGAGAAGTTCAAGATGCTCACCCTAGCTCAGGTCTTGACTGCCCTCGACCCTGGAGACTGGTTGGTGGCGTTGGACTTGCAGGACGCGTATTTCCACATCCCCGTCCTGCCGGCCCACCGGCGTTACCTTCGGTTCACGGTAGGCCCCGAGCATTTTCAGTTCACCGTGCTCCCTTTGGCCTTACAAGTGCCCCTCGGGTGTTCACGAAAGTGATGGCGGTGGTCGCAGCTCATCTGCGCCGGGCAGGGGTTTCAGTCTTCCCCTACCTCGACGACTGGCTGCTGAAGGCGGGCTCGTCCCAGGCAGTCGTCTCCCACCTCCAGACTACGGCCGAACTCCTGCACTCGCTGGGGTTCTCCATCAATGTGCCGAAGTCGCATCTAATTCCTTCTCCACAGCTCCTTTTCATCGGAGCAGTTCTGGACACGACGCAGTTTCGGGCCTATCCTCCCGAACGGCGAGTCCGGGATATTCAGGCTATGATTCCGATCTTTCGGCCTTTATCCTGGGTTTCGGTACGGATGACCCTGAGGCTGCTGGGCCTCATGGCCTCCTGCATCCTGCTGGTCAATCATGCCAGATGGCATATGCGGGCTCTGCAGTGGGACCTGAAGTTCCAGTGGGCGCAGCACCAGGGCAACCTGTCCGATCACGTCCAGATCTCGGAGGGGACTGCAAAACAGTTGCAGTGGTGGCTCTCGAACCGGCAATGGGTCATGGGCAGATCCCTCTCCCTTCCCCAGCCAGAGCATACAGTTGTGACGGACGCGTCCCTTCTGGGATGGGGCGGTCACATGGGAGAGGCGGAGATCAGAGGCCTCTGGTCTCCGGCGGAGTCCCGGCTCCATATCAACATTCTGGAGCTCCGGGCGATCCGACTTGCACTCAAGGCATTCCTTCCCTCTGTCAAAGGGAAGGTAGTGCAGGTGTTCACAGACAACACCACCGCCATGTGGTACTGCAACAAACAAGGCGGGGTGGGGTCGTGGACCCTTTGTCAGGAGGCTCTGCGCCTCTGGACATGGCTGGAACATCAGGGCATGTTCCTGGTGGTTCAACACCTGGCAGGTTCCCTGAACGCCAGGGCGGACGAACTCAGCCGCAGGTGCATGATGGATCACGAATGGCGTCTTCACTCGGAAGTGGCGCAAGGACTCTTTCTACAGTGGGGAGAGCCTTGGTTAGATCTATTCGCCACCGAAGAGAACGCGCAATGTCATCAGTTCTGCGCGTTGGAATTTCCAAGGCGGCACTCGCTCGGCGACGCTTTTCGTCACGAGTGGAGTTGCGGTCTGTTGTACGCCTTTCCGCCTATACCACTTCTACCCAGAGTGTTGAAGAAGATTCGGCACGACCGGGCCCAAGTCATTCTTGTGGCTCCGGACTGGGCTCGAAGAGTTTGGTATCCCGAGCTACTCAATATGAGCATAGATCCCCGATCCGTCTGCCTCTTCGGGAGGATCTTCTGTCGCAGCAGCAGGGACGGTCCTCCACCCGAACCTGTCCAGTCTACACCTGCTTGCGTGGAGATTGAGCGGCGGCAGTTGATTCCTTTCGACTTGCCTCCCGAAGTTTGTGATGTGATTCTGGCAGCCAGGCGTCCCTCCACTAAGGTGGTATACGCCTGCAGGTGGAACAAATTTGTGGCATGGTGCACAGCAAAGGCTGTGAATCCCCTTTCTGCCCCTCTTTCTGAGGTCCTTCTGTTCCTTCTCTCTTTGGCCCAACAGGGTTCTGCCCTGGGTACCATCAAGGGTTATCTTTGTGCTATCTCGGCCTTCCTCAGGCTCCCTGATCAGCCCTCCCTTTTCAAGTCCCCTGTTGTTAACAGGTTCTTAAAAGGCATTACTCACCTCTTCCCTCCTGTTCCGTTTGTGATGCCTCAGTGGGACTTGAACTTGGTTCTTACCTTTTAATGTGCGCTCCCTTTGAGCCTCTACATAACTGTCCTCTTCGTCTTCTGACTCTGAAGACAGCCTTTCTGGTGGCCATCACCTCCGCTCGGCGGGTGAGTGAGCTCCAGGCTCTATCTTGCAAACCTCCCTTTCTGTCTGTTCATCCAGACAAGGTTGTTCTTCGGACGCGTCCGTCCTTCTTGCCAAAGGTGGTTACTGCTTTCCACATTGGGCAGACCATCACTTTGCCCACCTTCTTTCCGCCTCCGCATCCTTCCAGAGAGGAAGAGAGGCTCCACCGTCTGGACCCAAAACGTGCGCTCTCTTTCTATATTGACCGCACAAAACACTTCCGGGTGGATGACCAGCTCTTTGTTGGCTACGTGGGCGCCAAAAAGGTCGGGCGGTGCACAAGAGGACCATCTCCCGCTGGGTTACCTTGTGCATCAAGGCCTGCTATTCTTTGGCTAAGAAGGAACCTCCTGTTGGGCTGCGTGCCCATTCCACCAGGGCAACGGCTGCTACCACGGCCTTGGGCCGCGGTGTTCCGCTGCCGGTTATCTGTCAGGCGGCTACGTGGGCCTCGCTGCACACGTTTACTAAGCATTACTGCCTTGACAGTCAGGTCCGGAGGGACGGCTTCTTTGGCCGTTCTGTCCTCCAGGACTTCCTTGTCTGATCTTTGTTCGCAGACCCACCACCGGGTTGGTATTGCTGGGGTATCTATTCTAAGGTAAGGAATCTATCACTAACGTGTCTCTTTCAGATGCACAAGTTACTAACTTGTGTAACGATATATCTGTAAGAGACAGTAGTTAGTGATAGATTCCTACCGCCCCACCCATCCTCCCCGTTCTGCGAACTGATTTCTAGGGTTAAGGACATCCCCTTCAGGGCCCTAGTATTTTTCAGACACCTGTGTCAGCTTCTTGCATGGCTCTGCGTTCCTGGCGCGGAAAGTCGTGTACAGAACTGACGTCAGCGCGCAGGGCGGCGCCTAAGTACTGCCCGCGGACGTCATCCCGGCGATCACGACGCCGACGACGGACGCGGAGCCGCACGACGCCGCCTACCGACGCGCAAGGGTACTGCTACGCAAAACTTTCCGGATCCAGCCTGACGCCTGGGGATATTCTAAGGTAAGGAATCTATCACTAACTACTGTCTCTTACAGATATATCGTTACACAAGTTAGTAACTTGTGCTTTCGCCCCTATCGTGGTCACGGTAGGGGCGCCCCTTCACGTCAGCAGCCCAGCCACCGGCCCGCGCAGCAGGCGTCTTCGCGTGGCCGAGGACGTGGATTCCGCCGTGGCGGATCGGGCAACCAGCGTGCGGGTCAGGCCACCACCTCCAACCCGTCCGCGGCCTCCAAGCCCTCCTAGTCCCTCCTTTCAGGTGCACGGCACGCCAGTAGGGGGCAGGGTCCGCCATCACCTTCCCCACTGGCGCACCATCACCTCGGACAGGTGGGTCTTGGACATTGTCCCGAAGGGGCTACTCCCTCCCCTTCGAGACCACCCCCAGCCATGCCACCTCAATTCCACCGCATGTCAGGGGATCACTTGGTGCTTCTACGGAAGGAAGTCACGGCCCTCTTGGCCAAGAGGGCCATCGAGCATGTTCCGACCCCAGAAGTAGGGCGTGGTTGCTACTCCCACTACTTTCTGGTGCCCAAAAGGACAAGGAGGACATGCGTCCTATCTTGGACCTCCGGAACGTCAATCGCTTCCTCCGGAAGGAGAAGTTCAAGATGCTCACCCTAGCTCAGGTCTTGACTGCCCTCGACCCTGGAGACTGGTTGGTGGCGTTGGACTTGCAGGACGCGTATTTCCACATCCCCGTCCTGCCGGCCCACCGGCGTTACCTTCGGTTCACGGTAGGCCCCGAGCATTTTCAGTTCACCGTGCTCCCCTTTGGCCTTACAAGTGCCCCTCGGGTGTTCACGAAAGTGATGGCGGTGGTCGCAGCTCATCTGCGCCGGGCAGGGGTTTCAGTCTTCCCCTACCTCGACGACTGGCTGCTGAGGGCGGGCTCGTCCCAGGCAGTCGTCTCCCACCTCCAGACTACGGCCGAACTCCTGCACTCGCTGGGGTTCTCCATCAATGTGCCGAAGTCGCATCTAATTCCTTCTCCACAGCTCCTTTCATCGGAGCAGTTCTGGACACGACGCAGTTTCGGGCCTATCCTCCCGAACGGCGAGTCCGGGATATTCAGGCTATGATTCCGATCTTTCGGCCTTTATCCTGGGTTTCGGTGACGGATGACCCTGAGGCTGCTGGGCCTCATGGCCTCCTGCATCCTGCTGGTCAATCATGCCAGATGGCATATGCGGGCTCTGCAGTGGGACCTGAAGTTCCAGTGGGCGCAGCACCAGGGCAACCTGTCCGATCACGTCCAGATCTCGGAGGGGACTGCAAAACAGTTGCAGTGGTGGCTCTCGAACCGGCAATGGGTCGCTGGGCAGATCCCTCTCCTTCCCCAGCCAGAGCATACAGTTGTGACGGACGCGTCCCTTCTGGGATGGGGCGGTCACATGGGAGAGGCGGAGATCAGAGGCCTCTGGTCTCCGGCGGAGTCCCGGCTCCATATCAACATTCTGGAGCTCCGGGCGATCCGACTTGCACTCAAGGCATTCCTTCCCTCTGTCAAAGGGAAGGTAGTGCAGGTGTTCACAGACAACACCACCGCCATGTGGTACTGCAACAAACAAGGCGGGGTGGGGTCGTGGACCCTTTGTCAGGAGGCTCTGCGCCTCTGGACATGGCTGGAACATCAGGGCATGTTCCTGGTGGTTCAACACCTGGCAGGTTCCCTGAACGCCAGGGCGGACGAACCTCAGCCGCAGGTGCATGATGGATCACGAATGGCGTCTTCACTCGGAAGTGGCGCAAGGACTCTTTCTACAGTGGGGAGAGCCTTGGTTAGATCTATTCGCCACCGAAGAGAACGCGCAATGTCATCAGTTCTGCGCGTTGGAATTTCCAAGGCGGCACTCGCTCGGCGACGCTTTCGTCACGAGTGGAGTTGCGGTCTATTGTACGCCTTTCCGCCTATACCACTTCTACCCAGAGTGTTGAAGAAGATTCGGCACGACCGGGCCCAAGTCATTCTTGTGGCTCCGGACTGGGCTCGAAGAGTTTGGTATCCCGAGCTACTCAATATGAGCATAGATCCCCGATCCGTCTGCCTCTTCGGGAGGATCTTCTGTCGCAGCAGCAGGGGACGGTCCTCCACCCGAACCTGTCCAGTCTACACCTGCTTGCGTGGAGATTGAGCGGCGGCAGTTGATTCCTTCGACTTGCCTCCCGAAGTTTGTGATGTGATTCTGGCAGCCAGGCGTCCCTCCACTAAGGTGGTATACGCCTGCAGGTGGAACAAATTTGTGGCATGGTGCACAGCAAAGGCTGTGAATCCCCTTTCTGCCCCTCTTTCTGAGGTCCTTCTGTTCCTTCTCTCTTTGGCCCAACAGGGTTCTGCCCTGGGTACCATCAAGGGTTATCTTTGTGCTATCTCGGCCTTCCTCAGGCTCCCTGATCAGCCCTCCCTTTTCAAGTCCCCTGTTGTTAACAGGTTCTTAAAAGGCATTACTCACCTCTTCCCTCCTGTTCCGTTTGTGATGCCTCAGTGGGACTTGAACTTGGTTCTTACCTTTTTAATGTGCGCTCCCTTTGAGCCTCTACATAACTGTCCTCTTCGTCTTCTGACTCTGAAGACAGCCTTTCTGGTGGCCATCACCTCCGCTCGGCGGGTGAGTGAGCTCCAGGCTCTATCTTGCAAACCTCCCTTTCTGTCTGTTCATCCAGACAAGGTTGTTCTTCGGACGCGTCCGTCCTTCTTGCCAAAGGTGGTTACTGCTTTCCACATTGGGCAGACCATCACTTTGCCCACCTTCTTTCCGCCTCCGCATCCTTCCAGAGAGGAAGAGAGGCTCCACCGTCTGGACCCAAAACGTGCGCTCTCTTTTTATATTGACCGCACAAAACACTTCCGGGTGGATGACCAGCTCTTTGTTGGCTACGTGGGCGCTGCAAAAGGTCGGGCGGTGCACAAGAGGACCATCTCCCGCTGGGTTACCTTGTGCATCAAGGCCTGCTATTCTTTGGCTAAAAGGAACCTCCTGTTGGGCTGCGTGCCCATTCCACCAGGGCAACGGCTGCTACCACGGCCTTGGGCCGCGGTGTTCCGCTGCCGGTTATCTGTCAGGCGGCTACGTGGGCCTCGCTGCACACGTTTACTAAGCATTACTGCCTTGACAGTCAGGTCCGGAGGGACGGCTTCTTTGGCCGTTCTGTCCTCCAGGACTTCCTTGTCTGATCTTTGTTCGCAGACCCACCACCGGGGTTGGTATTGCTGGGGTATCTATTCTAAGGTAAGGAATCTATCACTAACGTGTCTCTTTCAGATGCACAAGTTACTAACTTGTGTAACGATATATCTGTAAGAGACAGTAGTTAGTGATAGATTCCTTACCGCCCACCCATCCTCCCCGTTCTGCGAACTGATTTCTAGGGTTAAGGACATCCCCTTCAGGGCCCTAGTATTTTTCAGACACCTGTGTCAGCTTCTTGCATGGCTCTGCGTTCCTGGCGCGGAAAGTCGTGTACAGAACTGACGTCAGCGCGCAGGGGCGGCGCCTGAGTACTGCCCGCGACGTCATCCCGGCGATCACGACGCCGACGACGGACGCGGAGCCGCACGACGCCGCCTACCGACGCGCAAGGGCACTGCTACGCAAAACTTTTCCGGATCCAGCCTGACGCCTGGGGATATTCTAAGGTAAGGAATCTATCACTAACTACTGTCTCTTACAGATATATCGTTACACAAGTTAGTAACTTGTGCATATATATATATATATATATATATATACATTATCTACTGGCGGTCGCCAGTTTATAGTTAGGACCTATTTTCCATAGGAAATCCGCGACATTCTATTTGAAATAACTCTTGCGTCGGTTGACGAATCTTCGCGAAATTTTCAAACTTTATGGCCCGCTCCGGTCCGCTCCTACCCTGAAAGTCTCAGGGTGATTCGTCAAGCGGGGGCCGAGAAAAAGGGGGTCCCAAAACGTGTTTTCCCCATTCATTTTCCCATAGGAAACTTTAGACACGGCTACAGCCCGAACTGCTGAACGGAATTACACCAAATTTGGCAAAGAGGTAGATCTTGGTTCAGAAAGAACCCTTTTTGTTAAATGGTGTAAATCCGTTCAGTAGTTGCGGAGAAAAACAAAAGTAAAAACACATATATATCTGGGCGGAGCCTAACCACACATGTCATCGTGAGATCTGATTGGCTGTCAGCACTTCATCCTGGAATTGCTGGCAGCCATCTTGGGACCAATATAAATGATAGTACCCCATTGAAATGCATTGTAGTGAATCGAAGATTTTGAGGGTTACCAAAAGGAGAACTATAAAGGGTGATAACAGACTTTAGTTACATTAGAATTCATTTGTTGATGGTACCATACTAATTTCAGGAATTGTGGTGTGTTCTAAGGTGATTTTACCCTGTGAAAAACCTTCTGCTGGGATATCATGAATCATGTTTGAGAGAAAACTATTTTCACATGCTTGTCCCATACAGTTTTGGAAGGTGCCCCAGAAGCTAAAATGAGAGCATATTTTCTGTAAATTCACATTATCTTTCTGAGTCATGTGAGAATGAAGTCTGACATTCTCAGTAAAACATGTACATCCAACAAGGGCAGAGACTGTCAGTTGATTCCTTTGTGTTCTACTGCAGCTTCCCAGAGTGTTCTAAAGAACAACTAGAGTGCTAACAGCCTTACTTATGACAAAAGTATGGCACACCTGAAGCCATCTTGATTGGAATAAACTGGTAACACTTAAAACATTTAATTTAAAAAGGAACAAAAGTGATGGGGTTCATCTTGTCATAGAAATTATGGTTAGTGCTCTGGAAAGAAAAATTAGGACATGTTTCAAGTGTGATCTCAAATATCTTCCTGTTATATTTCAACAGGAGCAGCCTGTCAGTTGATGCCTTTGTGTTCTACTGCAGCTTCCCAGAGTGTTCTAAAGAACAACTAGAGCGCTAACAGTCTTACTTATGACAAAAATATGGCACACCTGAAGCCATCTTGATTGGAATAAACTGGTAACACTTAAAACATTTAATTTAAAAAGGAACAAAATGATGGGGTTCATTTTGTCATAGAAATTATGATCTGAAAGAGACACGTTAGTGACAGATTCCTTACCTTAGAATATCCCCAGGCGTCAGGCTGGATCCGGAAAGTTTTTGCGTAGCAGTACCCTTGCGCGTCGGTAGGCGGCGTCGTGCGGCTCCGCGTCCGTCGTCGGCGTCGTGATCGCCGGGATGACGTCGCGGGCAGTACTTAGGCGCCGCCCCTGCGCGCTGACGTCAGTTCTTCTTTTTCCGCGCCAGCAAGCGCAGATCCGGGAAGAGCAGTGCCCTAGTCATTTTTTGACTAACTTTTTTGGTGAATTTTTTCACTGTTTTTCTATTGAATCGACTTCAAGGTGTCGTAGGGATGCCCGGGTTTAAACGTTGCGGCGCCTGTGCTCGGATGATGTCCATCACAGACCCGCATCGGGAGTGTCTCTTCTGCCTCGGCCGAGGCCACGACACGGAGTCTTGTTTTCCGACTGCCGGGCCCTCAACCCGAAAGCTTTGCGAGAGCGGTCTCGAAAGCTCCTCGAGGCCCGGCATTCGGCTCCGCGCAAGCCCCGGTCGCGTGAGCGGTCCAGGGGTCGATCGCGGAGTCCACACCGGTCGTCTGCATCGAAGTCTTCTTCGTCCGGTAAGTCCAAACACAAAAAGTCCAAAAAGCATCGTCGCTCTAGGACTTCGCCTCGCCGGTCTCGCGACTCGGCTGAGGCCCCTCCCGGCACCGTCCCCGCGGCCCCGGACATGCCTGTGGAGCCGCCCCTGCAATACCCGTCCTTCCCGGGTTCGGGGGCGGATCCGGCCCAAGTACAGGAATTCCTGTCGGCCATGGCCCGCCTCTTCGGGCCTCCAGGTCCCTCCGGTGCGCCTTCGGGCCCCGCGGGCCCTGATGGGGTTGCTCCGGCGTCGCCTCCGGCCACGGCGTCGCCCGTGCCTCCAGCCTCGATCCCGGCTCCAGCCTCGATCCCGGCTCCGGCCTCGATCCCGGCTCCACAACCCCCATCGACGCCGGTCGACCTAACGACACCTCCGCCGGCGCCGATGTCTCCGGTGCCGTTCTCTACGCCGCCTGGGGCTCCGGGCGGCATCGTACCCCAGTTCCTTCCGGCTCCGGACATGGACCCGGACCGACGTCGCTCGACGCCGGTTCCGGCGCCGATGGGACCTTGGGTCCCAAATGTCCCTCCTCCTCCTTATTTTGAACCAGAGGAGGACCAGGAGGACTGGGAGGGGTCTGATGACCCTCTGACACGACGGTGTCAGTACGATGAGGACTGGACAGAGGGTCTAGGGGATGCCAGTGGTCTAGATACTTCCCCTGACACTGGCATGCTGTCTCCTCCCGTGGCTACGGAGGAGGGGGCCAATTTTGCAACGGTGTTGCGTAGGGCGGCTGGGGCCTTACGTCTCCAACCCCTACTGTGGCGGTCAAGACTAACATCTTGACAGAGGTGCTTCAGCCGGCAGCCTCCTCTACGGAGACTGTGCTGCCGTTTAACGACGCCCTCACTGACGTTCTTTTGGGCGCCTGGTCCAAGCCCAACACAGGGGCTCCTGTGGATAGGAACGTGTCCCGACGCCATCGCCCAGCTCCGGGCCACCCCTGTTTCTCTCTGTCCACCCCACTCCTGAGAGCTTGGTTGTCCAAGCCTCCGCTTCCCAAACCGCCTTCCCTACCGCCCCTCCGGATAGGGAATCCAAATGCCTGGATCACTTTGGGAAGAAGGGTTTTTCTTCCTCCAGTGCTGGCTTGCGGTCCATCAACACTGCTTGTCTTTTGGGCCGATATACCCACTCCTTGTGGGATTCGGTGGCGACTGTTTTGCCCCAGTGTTCTGAGGAGGTCCAGACACTGCTTTCCCGCGCCATTGCGGAAGGAAGGGATGCGGCCAAATACACAATACGATGTGGCCTTGATACCGCCGACTCGCTGGGCAGGTCTATTGCAACGACGGTGGCGCTGCGACGCCACGCCTGGCTGAGAACCACTGGTTTTTCAGGGGATGTCCAGAATACTCTCATGGACATGCCCTTTGATGGAGTCTGTCTTTTTGGGTCCAAAGCAGACCATGCGTTGGAGCGCTTTAAGGACTCACGGGCTACTGCCAAGTTCCTGGGCCTTTCTGCCACACGCCCTCCGCTGACTTCTGCTTTTCGCCCCTATCGTGGCCACGGTAGGGGCGCCCCTTCACGTCAGCAGCCCAGCCACCGGCCCGCGCAGCAGGCGTCTTCGCGTGGCCGAGGACGTGGATTCCGCCGTGGCGGATCGGGCAACCAGCGTGCGGGTCAGGCCACCACCTCCAACCCGTCCACGGCCTCCAAGCCCTCCTAGTCCCTCCTTTCAGGTGCACAGCACGCCAGTAGGGGGCAGGGTCCGCCATCACCTTCCCCACTGGCGTACCATCACCTCGGACAGGTGGGTCTTGGACATTGTCCGAAGGGGCTACTCCCTCCCTTCGAGACCACCCCCCAGCCATGCCACCTCAATTCCACCGCATGTCAGGGGATCACTTGGTACTTCTGCAGAAGGAAGTCACGGCCCTCTTGGCCAAGAGGGCCATCGAGCATGTTCCGACCCCAGAAGTAGGGCGTGGTTGCTACTCCCACTACTTCCTGGTGCCCAAAAGGACAAGGAGGACATGCGTCCTATCTTGGACCTCCGGAACGTCAATCGCTTCCTCCGGAAGGAGAAGTTCAAGATGCTCACCCTAGCTCAGGTCTTGACTGCCCTCGACCCTGGAGACTGGTTGGTAGCGTTGGACTTGCAGGACGCATATTTCCACATCCCCGTCCTGCCGGCCCACCGGCGTTACCTTCGGTTCACGGTAGGCCCCGAGCATTTTCAGTTCACCGTGCTCCCCTTTGGCCTTACCAGTGCCCCCTCGGGTGTTCACGAAAGTGATGGCGGTGGTCGCAGCTCATCTGCGCCGGGCAGGGGTTTCAGTCTTCCCCTACCTCGACGACTGGCTGCTGAAGGCGGGCTCGTCCCAGGCAGTCGTCTCCCACCTCCAGACTACGGCCGAACTCCTGCACTTGCTGGGGTTCTCCATCAATGTGCCGAAGTCGCATCTGATTCCTTCTCCACAGCTCCTTTTCATCGGAGCAGTTCTGGACACGACGCAGTTTCGGGCCTATCCTCCCGAACGGCGAGTCCGGGATATTCAGGCTATGATTACGATCTTTCAGCCTTTATCCTGGGTTTCGGTACGGATGACCCTGAGGCTGCTGGGCCTCATGGCCTCCTGCATCCTGCTGGTCAATCATGCCAGATGGCATATGCGGGCTCTGCAGTGGGACCTGAAGTTCCAGTGGGCGCAGCACCAGGGCAACCTGTCCGATCACGTCCAGATCTCGGAGGGGACTGCAAAACAGTTGCAGTGGTGGCTCTCGAACCGGCAATGGGTCATGGGCAGATCCCTCTCCTTCCCCAGCCAGAGCACACAGTTGTGACGGACGCGTCCCTTCTGGGATGGGGCGGTCACATGGGAGAGGCGGAGATCAGAGGCCTCTGGTCTCCGGCGGAGTCCCGGCTCCATATCAACCTTCTGGAGCTCCGGGCGATCCGACTTGCACTCAAGGCATTCCTTCCCTCTGTCAAAGGGAAGGTAGTGCAGGTGTTCACAGACAACACCACCGCCATGTGGTACTGCAACAAACAAGGCGGGTGGGGTCTTGGACCCTTTGTCAGGAGGCTCTGCGCCTCTGGACATGGCTGGAACATCAGGGCATGTTCCTGATGGTTCAACACCTGGCAGGTTCCCTGAACGCCAGGGCGGACGAACTCAGCCGCAGGTGCATGATGGATCACGAATGGCGTCTTCACTCGGAAGTGGCGCAAGGACTCTTTCTACAGTGGGGAGAGCCTTGGTTAGATCTATTCGCCACCGAAGAGAACGCGCAATGTCATCAGTTCTGGCGCGTTGGAATTTCCAAGGCGGCACTCGCTCGGCGACGCTTTTCGTCACGAGTGGAGTTGCGGTCTATTGTACGCCTTTCCGCCTATACCACTTCTACCCAGTGTTGAAGAAGATTCGGCACGACCGGGCCCAAGTCATTCTTGTGGCTCCGGACTGGCCTCGAAGAGTTTGGTATCCCGAGCTACTCAATATGAGCGTAGATCCCCCGATCCGTCTGCCTCTTCGGGAGGATCTTCTGTCGCAGCAGCAGGGGACGGTCCTCCACCCGAACCTGTCCAGTTTACACCTGCTTGCGTGGAGATTGAGCGGCGGCAGTTGATTCCTTTCGACTTGCCTCCCGAAGTTTGTGATGTGATTCTGGCAGCCAGTCGTCCCTCTACTAAGGTGGTATACGCCTGCAGGTGGAACAAATTTGTGGCATGGTGCACAGCAAAGGCTGTGAATCCCCTTTCTGCCCCTCTTTCTGAGGTCCTTCTGTTCCTTCTTTCTCTGGCCCAACAGGGTTCTGCCCTGGGTACCATCAAGGGTTATCTTTGTGCTATCTCGGCCTTCCTCAGGCTCCCTGATCAGCCCTCCTTTTCAAGTCCCCTGTTGTTAACAGGTTCTTAAAAGGCATTACTCACCTCTTCCCTCCTGTTCCGTTTGTGATGCCTCAGTGGGACTTGAACTTGGTTCTTACCTTTTAATGTGCGCTCCCTTTGAGCCTTCTACATAACTGTCCTCTTCGTCTTCTGACTCTGAAGACAGCCTTTCTGGTGGCCATCACCTCCGCTCGGCGGGTGAGTGAGCTCCAGGCTCTATCTTGCAAACCTCCTTTCTGTCTGTTCATCCGGACAAGGTTGTTCTTCGGACGCGTCCGTCCTTCTTGCCAAAGGTGGTTACTGCTTTCCACATTGGGCAGACCATCACTTTGCCCACCTTCTTTCCGCCTCCGCATCCTTCCAGAGAGGAAGAGAGGCTCCACCGTCTGGACCCAAAACGTGCGCGCTCCTTCTATATTGACCGCACAAAACACTTCCGGGTGGATGACCAGCTCTTTGTTGGCTACGTGGCGCCAAAAAGGTCGGGCGGTGCACAAACGAACCATCTCCCGCTGGGTTACCTTGTGCATCAAGACCTGCTATTCTTTGGCTAAGAAGGAGCCTCCTGTTGGGCTGCGTGCCCATTCCACCAGGGCAACGGCTGCTACCACGGCCTTGGGCCGCGGTGTTCCGCTGCCGGTTATCTGTCAGGCAGCTACGTGGGCCTCGCTGCACACGTTTACAAAGCATTACTGCCTTGACAGTCAGGTCCGGAGGGACGGCTTCTTTGGCCGTTCTGTCCTCCAGGACTTCCTTGTCTGATCTTTGTTCGCAGACCCACCACCGGGTTGGTATTGCTGGGGTATCTATTCTAAGGTAAGGAATCTGTCACTAACGTGTCTCTTTCAGATGCACAAGTTACTAACTTGTGTAACGATATATCTGTAAGAGACAGTAGTTAGTGACAGATTCCTTACCGCCCCACCCATCCTCCCCGTTCTGCGAACTGATTTCTAGGGTTAAGGACATCCCTTTCAGGGCCCTAGTATTTTTCAGACACCTATGTCAGCTTCTTGCATGGCTATGCGTTCCTGGCGCGGAAAGTCGTGTACAGAACTAACGTCAGCGCGCAGGGGCGGCGTCTAAGTACTGCCCGCAACGTCATCCCGGCGATCACGACGCCGACGACGGACGCGGAGCCGCACGACGCCGCCTACCGACGCGCAAGGGTACTGCTACGCAAAAACTTTCCGGATCCAGCCTGACGCCTGGGGATATTCTAAGGTAAGGAATCTGTCACTAACTACTGTCTCTTACAGATATATCGTTACACAAGTTAGTAACTTGTGCGTTAGTGCTGTAGAAAGAAAAATTAGGACATGTTTCAAGTGTGATCTCAAATATCTTCCTGTTATATTTCAACAGGAGCAGCCTGTCAGTTGATGCCTTTGTGTTCTACTGCAGCTTCCCAGAGTGTTCTAAAGAACAACTAGAGCGCTAACAGTCTTACTTATGACAAAAATATGGCACACCTGAAGCCACCTTGATTGGAATAAACTGGTAACACTTAAAACATTTAATTTAAAAGGAACAAAATGAGGGGGTTCATTTTGCCATAGAAATTATGGTTAGTGCTGTAGAAAGAAAATTTAGGGCATGTTTTAAGTGAGATCTCAAATCCTCTTCTATTTCATTAGAAAATTCTGACATGCAGACTGAAACAATCACTTTCAATACCAGCAGTAGACTTCCAGTTAACTCCCTGGTGAGCAGTAGCTTTACTACATGAATGACTAGAGTAATAACATTCTGAATTTATGGCAAATGTGTGACACATCTGAATGCCTTCTTGATGGAATCAAAGTAAAAAAACTGAAAGCATTTCCTACTGAGGAGACTGCAGTAAATGAGGAAATTAGGAAACTTCATAACAAAGAAGTCTTCCAAGATGGCCACCAGTGAAAAAAGAGCCCAAATGTAGCACAAATATTACCCAGATGTAGCCCACATATAGCCCAATGACAAAAGTGTGCAAAACACTTTTTATTTTTAGTTTTTTTGCAGTTTTATGTAGTGCAGACTGGTCAGGTATTGGAGCGTTGCATCTTAAAACATGACCCCCTACACTACAAAAACACCACTGCACTACCCTAAACCCTAAAACACTACCCCAGCACGACCCCCTACACTACACAAGCACCACTGCACTATTCTACACCCTAAAACACTACCCCCAGCATGACCCCCTACACTACACAAACACCACTGCACTACCCTAAACCCTAAAACACTACCCCAACACCACTGCACTAACCTAAATCCTAAAACACTACCCCCAGCACGACCCCCTACACTACACAAACACCACTGCACTACCCTAAAACACTACCCCAGCACGACCCCCTATACTACACAAGAACCACTGCACTACCCTAAACCCTAAAACACTACCCCCAGCATGACCCCCTACACTGCCCGAACACCACTGCACTGCCCTAAACCCTGAAACACCAGCCCCTGCACGACCCCCTACACTGCCCGAACACCACTGCACTGCCCTAAACCCTGAAACACATACCCTAGCACGACCCCCTACACTGCCCGAACACCACTGCACTGCCCTAAACCCTGAAACACCACCCCTTCACGACCCCTACACTGCCCGAACACCACTGCCCTAAACCCTGAAACACCACCCCCAGCACGACCCCCTACACTGCCCGAACACCACTGCACTGCCCTAAACCCTGAAACACCACCCCCAGCACGACCCCCTACACTGCCCGAACACCACTGCACTGCCCTAAACCCTGAAACACCACCCCCAGCAAGACCTCCTACACTGCAGCAAGACCCCCTACACTGCCCGAACACCACTGCACTGCCCTAAACCCTGAAACACCAGCCCCAGCACGACCCCCTACACTGCCCGAACACCACTGCACTGCCCTAAACCCTGAAACACCACCCCCAGCACGACCCCCTACACTGCCCGAACACCACTGCACTGCCCTAAACCCTGAAACACCACCCCCAGCACGACCCCCTACACTGCCCGAACACCACTGCACTGCCCTAAACCCTGAAACACCACCCCCAGCACGACCCCTACACTGCCCGAACACCACTGCACTGCCCTAAACCCTGAAACACCAGCCCCAGCACAACCCCCGTACACTGCCCAAACACCACTGCACTGCCCTAAACCCTGAAACACCAGCCCCAGCACGACCGCCTACACTGCCCGAAAACCACTGCACTGCCCTAAACCCTGAAACACCAGCCCCAGCACGACCCCCTACACTGCCCGAACACCACTGCACTACCCTAAACCCTCAAACACCAGCCCCAGCACGACCCCCTACACTGCCCGAACACCACTGCACTGCCCTAAACCCTGAAACACCAGCCCCAGCAAGACCCCCTACACTGCCCGAACACCACTGCACTGCCCTAAACCCTGAAACACCACCCCCAGCAAGACCCCCTACACTGCCCGAACACCACTGCACTAAAGCCTGAAACACCACCCCCAGCAAGACCACCTACACTGGCCGAACACCACTGCACTGCCCTAAACCCTGAAACACCACCCCTGCACGACCCCTACACTGCCCAAACACCACTGCACTGCCCTAAACCCTGAAACACCACCCCCTGCACGACCCCCTACACTGCCCGAACACCACTGCACTGCCCTAAACCCTGAAACACCACCCCTCAGCACGACACCCTACACTGCCCGAACACCACTGCACTGCCCTAAACCCTGAAACACCACCCCCAGCACGACCCCCTACACTGCCCAAACACCACTGCACTGCCCTAAACCCTGAAACACCACCCCCTGCACGACCTCCTACACTGCCGGAACACCACTGCACTGCCCTAAACCCTGAAACACCACCCCCAGCACGACCCCCTACACTGCCCGAACACCACTGCACTGCCCTAAACCCTGAAACATCAACCCCAGCAAGACCCCCTACACTGCCTGAACACCACTGCCCTAAACCCTGAAACACCACCCCCTACACTGCACGAACACCACTGCACTGTCCTAAACCCTGAAACACCACCTCCAGCACGACCCCCTACACTGCCCGAACACCACTGCACTGCCCTAAACCCTGAAACACCAGCCCCAGCAAGACCCCCTACACTGCCCGAACACCACTGCACTGCCCTAGACTCTGAAACACCAGCCCCAGCAAGACCCCCTACACTTCCCGAACACCACTGCACTGCCCTAAACCCTGAAACACCAGCCCCAGCATGACCCCCTACACTGCCCGAACACCACTGCACTGCCCTAAACCCTGAAACACCACCCCCTACACTGCCCGAACACCACTGCCCTAAACCCTGAAACACCACCCCCAGCACGACCCCCTACACTGCCCGAACACCACTGCACTGCCCTAAACCCTGAAACACCACCCCCAGCAAGACCCCTACACTGCCCGAACACCACTGCACTGCCCTAAACCCTGAAACACCACCCCCAGCAAGACCCCCTACACTGCCCGAACACCACTGCACTGCCCTAAACCCTGAAACACCAGCCCCAGCACGACCCCTACACTGCCCGAACACCACTGCACTGCCCTAAACCCTGAAACACCACCCCTGCACGACCCCTACACTGCCCGAACACCACTGCACTGCCCTAAACCCTGAAACACCACCCCCAGCACGACCCCTACACTGCCCGAACACCACTGCACTGCCCTAAACCCTGAAACACCACCCCCAGCACGACCCCCTACACTGCCCTAACACCACTGCACTGCCCTAAACCCTGAAACACCAGCCCCAGCATGACCCCCTACACTGCCCGAACACCACTGCACTGCCCTAAACCCTGAAACACCACCCCCTGCAGCACCCCTACACTGCCCGAACCCCACTGCACTGAACCCTGAAACACCACCCCCTGCACCGCCCCTACACTGCCCGAACACCACTGCACTGCCCTAAACCCTGAAACACCACCCCCAGCACGACCCCTTTACTGCTCGAACACCACTGCACTGCCCCAAACCCTGAAACACCACCCCCAGCACGACCCCCTACACTGCCCGAACACCACTGCCCTAAACCCTGAAACACCACCCCCTGCACGACCCCTACACTGCCCGAACACCCACTGCCCGAACACCACTGCCCTAAACCCTGAAACACCACCCCCTACACTGCCCGAACACCACTGCACTGCCCTAAACCCTGAAACACCACCCCCTACACTGCCCGAACACCACTGCACTGCCCTAAACCCTGAAACACCACCCCCAGCACGACCCCCTACACTGCCCGAACACCACTGCACTGCCCTAAACCCTAAAACACCACCCCAGCATTACCCCCTACACTGCCCAAACACCACTGCACTGCCCTAAACCCTAGAACACTACCCCCAGCACGACCCCTACACTACCCGAACACCACTGCACTACCCTAAACCCTAAAATACTACCCCCAGCACCACCCCCTACACTGCCCGAACACCACGGCACTGCCCTAAACCCTGAAACATCAACCCCAGCAAGACCCCCTACACTGCCTGAACACCACTGCCCTAAACCCTGAAACACCACCCCCTACACTGCACGAACACCACTGCACTGTCCTAAACCCTGAAACACCACCTCCAGCACGACCCCCTACACTGCCCGAACACCACTGCACTGCCCTAAACCCTGAAACACCAGCCCCAGCAAGACCCCTACACTGCCCGAACACCACTGCACTGCCCTAGACTCTGAAACACCAGCCCCAGCAAGACCCCCTACACTTCCCGAACACCACTGCACTGCCCTAAACCCTGAAACACCAGCCCCAGCATGACCCCCTACACTGCCCGAACACCACTACACTGCCCTAAACCCTGAAACACCACCCCTACACTGCCCGAACACCACTGCCCTAAACCCTGAAACACCACCCCCAGCACGACCCCCTACACTGCCCGAACACCACTGCACTGCCCTAAACCCTGAAACACCACCCCCAGCACGACCCCCTACACTGCCCGAACACCACTGCACTGCCCTAAACCCTGAAACACCACCCCCAGCAAGACCCCCTACACTGCCCGAACACCACTGCACTGCCCTAAACCCTGAAACACCACCCCCAGCAAGACCCCTACACTGCCCGAACACCACTGCACTGCCCTAAACCCTGAAACACCAGCCCCAGCACGACCCCTAAACTGCCCGAACACCACTGCACTGCCCTAAACCCTGAAACACCACCCCGTGCACGACCCCTACACTGCCCGAACACCACTGCACTGCCCTAAACCCTGAAACACCACCCCCAGCACGACCCCTACACTGCCCGAACACCACTGCACTGCCCTAAACCCTGAAACACCACCCCCAGCACGACCCCCTACACTGCCCTAACACCACTGCACTGCCCTAAACCCTGAAACACCAGCCCCAGCATGACCCCCTACACTGCCCGAACACCACTGCACTGCCCTAAACCCTGAAACACCACCCCTGCAGCACCCCCTACACTGCCCGAACCCCACTGCACTGAACCCTGAAACACCACCCCCTGCACCGCCCCTACACTGCCCGAACACCACTGCACTGCCCTAAACCCTGAAACACCACCCCCAGCACGACCCCCTTTACTGCTCGAACACCACTGCACTGCCCCAAACCCTGAAACACCACCCCCAGCACGACCCCTACACTGCCCGAACACCACTGCCCTAAACCCTGAAACACCACCCCCTGCACGACCCCCTACACTGCCCGAACACCCACTGCCCGAACACCACTGCCCTAAACCCTGAAACACCACCCCTACACTGCCCGAACACCACTGCACTGCCCTAAACCCTGAAACACCACCCCCTACACTGCCCGAACACCACTGCACTGCCCTAAACCCTGAAACACCACCCCCAGCACGACCCCCTACACTGCCCGAACACCACTGCACTGCCCTAAACCCTAAAACACCACCCCCAGCATTATCCCCTACACTGCCCAAACACCACTGTACTACCCTAAACCCTAGAGCACGACTCCCTACACTACCCGAACACCACTGCACTACCCTAAACCCTAAAATACTACCCCCAGCACCACCCCCTACACTACCCGAACACGACTGCACTGCCCTAAACCCTCAAACACTCCCCCCAGCACGACCCCCTACACTACCCGAACACCACTGCCCTAAACCCTAAAACACGACCCCCAGCACGACCCCCTACACTACCCGAACACCACTGCACTGCCCTAAACCCTAAAATACTCCCCCAGCACGACCCCCTACACTACCCAAACACCACTGCACTAAACCCTAAAACACTATTCCCCGCATGACCCCCTACACTACCCAAACACCAATGCACTACCCTAATCCCTAAAACACTACCCCCGCATGACCCCCTACACTACCCTAAACCCTAAAACACTACCCCCGCACGACTCCCTATACTACCCAAAGACCACTGCACTACCCTAAACCCTAAAACACGACCTCCTACACTACACAAACACCACTGCACTACCCTAAACCCTAAAACACTACCCCCTACACTACACAAACACCACTGCACTACCCTAAACCCTAAACACTACCCCCAGCAGTACCCCTACACTACCCAAACACCACTGCACTAACCTAAACCCTAAAACACTACCCCCAGCAGTACCCCCTACACTACCCAAACACCACTGCACTACCCTAAATCGCGACCCCCCGCGCGACCCCCTACACTACCCAAACACCACTGCACTACCCTAAACCCTAAAACACTACCCCCAGCACGACCTCCTACACTACCCAAACACCACTGCACTACCCTAAACCCTAAAACACTCCCTACACTACCCAAACACCACTGCACTACCCTAAATCTACCCCCAGCATGACCCCCTACACTACACAAACACCACTGCACTACCCTAAATCCTAAAACACTACCCCCAGCACGACCCTCTTCACTACCTAAACACAACTGCACAATTTGTTACAGGCGTTGCAACGCAGGCCTGTGGTGCTTACTGGAAGTACCTAGTGGGCTAGTTGGGCCCCAGGGACCCTCAGGATTCAAGGTGACCTAATCCCCCAACTTAAAACGCACCACGGGGCGCGTTTGCACAGTGGTGAAGGGAGGGGCGGTGCCTCAGGTGACATGTGCGCAAACACGCCCTGTGGTGCGTTTTAAGTTGGGGAATTAATTCCCTTTGAATCCTGAGGGACCCTGGGGCCAACTAGCCCACCAGGTACCTTCAGTAAGCACAACAGAGTTGCGTTGCAGAGAGGTGAAAAAGGTGCGTGGCCTCGGAACGCCCTCTCTGCAACTCAGCTCTGTGGTCCTAACTGTAGGTACCTGGGGGGCTAGTTGGGCCCCAGGGACCCTCAGAATTCAAGGGGACTTAATCCCGCAACTTAAAACGCGCCACGGGGTGCGTTTGCACACATGTCACCTCAGGCCCCCCTCCCTTCACCACTGTGCAAACGCGCCCTGTAGCGCGTTTTAAGAGGTAGTTTTAATCCCCCTGCCCTATTATGTACTAGGGACTTGCAGAGGAGGTCATGCTAATCACAGGGGTACCCCAACGCATAGTGTTCCCTAGTGTATGTAGGTGTTTTCACTGTATTCTAAGTGTCTTTTAGCATAGCACTGGCTCTGGTTAGTCAGAGTCAGTTACCACCAGTACCCGTCTGAAAAAGTTGTGGGCACAGGATGATTTTGCAACAAGGCCTCTCTCTGCTCCTCTGTTGGTTCTTTCTGCACATCTTTTGCTTCTTTCTGTGCGTTTTTCTTCTTTCTTCACATGTCCTACCTCTGTAGGCATAGTTAGAAACTAGCATTTAAAAAAACCTTTGAAATTCACTTAAAAAATCATAGGTTTCAGGCACGTTATAGTTAGAAATTAGCATTTAAAAACCTTTGAAATTCACTGAAAAAACCATAGGTTTTAGGGACAGTTATAGTTAGTTGGACATTTCACTCGTACAAAACCATAGAAATTCCCCGTTATAGTTAGTTCAGCTAACTATAACTCGCGCCCCGCAATGCACTGCTGATGACGTCACATATTACATCACTCATGACATGGTCAGTGACATCACTGATGACATCTCAAATGACATCACTGATGACATCATCCATGTGATAATTTCATGCATCTTCTCACACCCTAATATAACTTTTGATACACCCACTCTAAATTACAGACTGCCATTCTCAAAACCATAGACACTCCAACACCAAAAACTACATACCCACTCACTGATTCTTAGGTCTACACACACATCCACTCACTCACCTGTACAGTCACTCATACTTACAGTCACTCAGTACAGGACTATCATATGCACTCATACACCTATATAAACACTCACACACCGCCACTCATCCATAGAGGTACTCACACACCTAGTCAGTCATGCAAAAAACGTAATCACACACCCATTTACTCACCTATACAGTTATACACACACCAGCTCACTTACTCATACAAATACTAGCACATTCTTACGCTCTTATACAATCACTGATACAAGTACACACTCATCCATACAGCCACTCTCACAATCACACACTCTCACTTATAGCCATTTATATACTCCAACACACATATATACTGCCTTTCACATATGTAGTTACTCACACATGTACCACTGAGATATACATTCAATCACTAACACACCCATACACACACTCACCCACCCATACAGTCCATCACAGATGCACTCTTGAAACCATGCACCCAGTAAATCACCAACTCACACATCTATGCACAGAGTCACACACACCCCACCCACACAAGCACTCAGGCACCCATACAGATACTCAGACAATCAATCAATAACCCATGTAGACACTCATGTAGCTATTCAGAAAGCCATGCATCCGCTTACAAACCAACAGACAGACGGATATAGACATTCACACAGTTTAGTCACTAACCCATGCATTCAGTAAGATACATTTAATCACTCACTTGTAGTCAGTCACTCACGTACTAAATCATCCATTCAGACACTTATACACCCACTCATTCTTCAATACGCCTTTCCCTATATATATATTAAACATATTTAAACTTTACAGAAACACACAGTCACTGGATGATGTCATCAGTGATGTCATTTGAGATGTCATCAGTGATGTCACTGACCATGTCATGAGTGATGTAATATGTGACGTCATCAGCAGTGCATTACGGGCGCGAGTTATAGTTAGCTGAACTAACTATAACGGGGGAATTTCTATGGTTTTGTACGAGTGAAATGTCCAACTAACTATAACTGTCCCTAAAACCTATGTTTTTTTTAGTGAATATATATATATATATATATATATATATATATATATATATATATATATATATATATATATATATACAAATATACAAATATACACAAATATTTTTTGTTTAAAATCTTGTGGATTAACAAAAGAATAAATAACTCAGTTCGTCTGAACTGAGTTTTGCAAGAACTCAAGATCAGACTAAAAGAATCACTAAAATGTTGTAATCTTTTTTGATTGACTAATCACGGTTTCACATTCAGAATATCTTTATTCATTATATTCAGAATTCTTTTATTTTTCTTTAGATCTAATTCTACAAGGAAAATGTCTGTGACCATAGAATAGTGTAATCACAAATGAGTTCCATGCGAACACTTGTAAGCCTAAACTATTGTATTTCAAGCATGTGGATGCATGGAAGATTAAATGCTGGGCAGGCAACAAGTTACTCAGCTGTCATCCTTACTGGTCAGATGCTCACCGTTTACTCCCTTTTACTTATGTGCTCTGAAAATCTGAGTTGGGGTGGGCTGTAGGTGAAGCGAGAGTGCTCAGTCGATTAACCTCACTGGTTAACATTTGGGTGCTTTAAAATGAGGTGAATGTGCTTCTAAACGAACACTTTTAGAGTGCAAATACACTTTCAACAATGTCTATTGCTGTTTTAAAGACTGGGTATTACCATCCTGATGACCGTGGGATAATTTAGGCATGTGAATTTATGAAAGATACTGTTGCTAGAGAACTGTACTTAATAGTAAGTAACTTGTTTTCTTGTACGGGTAAGCCTAAGGTATTGCTGTTCACCGGACAGTTGTGTGCTGACACTAATGGATCATTTTTGCCACCCTAATCTTAGCAGTCGGCATTCTCTGCTCGATACGGATTCGGACAATGACTATGATGCAGGATATGAGATTGGCCAACCATATCATGAGGAGCATTGCCATATCATGAGGAGCATTGGTATTACGACCTGCAGGAAGCTAGTGGCCTTGATACCTCCCCTGAGTTGGGGCTCTTCTCTTCCCCCATCCAAAATCTGGATGTGTTAGTAGATGACAAGCTCGCTTTTAAAGAACAATTCTCTTCCAGGGGATCCTCATCAATAGTCATAAGCACTGAATATTCCCGCCCACGTGCGGGGACCCCGGAAATATAAAAATTATATATGGAAATCACATATATACAGCTCTACATATATGCATATACATATATCATTTTTTCTCATACCAATGCAGCTCTCAATAGGAGGCTAAACAATGTAATTACACACATAAAAAACTACTTTTGCCAATATATAAAAACACCAGAGGACAATTAGTACTTGAACTCGGTTTTTAATGAGCAAAATACTCATAAATAGTAAAAACTGCAAAATAAGTAGACATTGTTAGCCTACAGGCTGCATTGTAAACCAATAGCATAGAAAATGAAAACATTTTCAACAAAAACTGGCACCGTGCCTTTAAGGCAGCCATGACCCCTAGCTTCCCATCATGCCTCAGGGGTGACAGTTAGGTCAGTTGTTCTTTCCGGCTCCTTCAGTCAGGACCCTGGATTTTCAGCTCTTGTTTTTTTGACTTTCTGTCAAAAAATATCTATATAAATCTAGTTTTTCTACTTTCACTCGACGTCTTTTGGTCCTAGAGTGCAAGTAGCTCCTTTTTGTGTTTCAGAAAAGGTTTATTTTTGGAAATGCCTTCTTTATTCGATCCTTGCCCGTCATGTGGCAAGAAGAAGGCCAGAACAGATACACATCCTGTGTGTATTCTCTGCCTCCCCGAGTCCCACTCTTCTGACAACTGCCAGCATTGTAAGAAGTTATCAAGAAGGACTATCAAGGAGAGGGACAGGATCCGTCTCTATGGCCTCTCTGAAAGAGGTAGGTCTCCTGTGAGGCAGAAGAAGAGGAGAACTCGGTCGACGTCGAGAGGAAAAGTCCCGACCTGTTCTCCGTCGGCGTCGGTATCGACGTCGAAGAAATCGGCGACGAAGAAATCGGCGTTGAAGACTACGGTGATGCCGGCGCATCATCATTCGACTACGAAATCTTCGTCGACGAAGGTAACAGGTCCTCCGTTGACGTCAACCAGGCGGCGCTCAACGTCGAGAGACAGGTCTCCGTCGGCGCCGGGTGGGTGTACGACGTCGAGGCTCAGCGCTCCGTTGTCGCAGGCGCGATCGACGTCGAGGCACAGCGCTCCGTCGCCGCAGGTGCGATCGACGTCGAGGCACAGCGCTCCGTCGTCGCCTCATCAACGGCGATCGACGTCGAAGCACATCTCCCCGTCTCATCAGCGGCGATCGACGCCGAGGCGCATCTCACCGTCGTCGCCTCCTCATCGGCGATCGACGTCGAGACACAGATCTCCGCCGGGATCAAAGCAACGATCTTCGGCGTCGAGACACAGGACACCTCCTTCGGCGTCGAAGCAGACTCTAAGGTCGATCCATCATTCCACGCCGTCGAGGCGGATGACTCCGCCGAGTGGATCTTCAGCGTCGAGACCAAGACCTCCGTCGCCGGCAGTCCAACGCCGGTCGACGTCGAGACAGCAATCTCCTGAAAGGGTGCAGGGAGTGTCAAAGCAGGACACTGCACCAGTGTTGGAGAGACGTTCGTCGCCGAGAAGTCCACTTTCTAAGAGAAGAAAGTCAACGTCGAGACATACGTCTCCGTTGAGAGGGCAGTCGACGCTTAGACGCTCCAGGTCAACGTCAAAGCGCCCTTCTGGAGACGCCTCACCTCCAGTGAGCCTGTCTTCGTCACCTTCAGGTTCGTCCAGATCCCCGGAGGTGGTTATCTCGACGTCCACCAGCCCAGTGTCAGGGGGTCACCAAGATTCTCCAACAAGGCATGAAGAGCTGAGCTTCACGCCTCCTGTGCAGTCTCCTAAGGAAAGAGAGAGCCACAGATCGCCTTCCATCCATTTATCACCACGTTGGCACAGGCCTCTACATCACTGGGCTACGGACAGGAATTACTCGAGCCCTCAGAACAGATCCCCGTTGGCTCGTTTAACTCAGAATAAAGAGCGATCTCCTTCAAGAACAAGAGCTCGCAGCCGCACACCGGTGCGCTCACACAGGAGGAGGTCTAGATCAAGAAGCAGGAGGAGAGCACACAGATCGCCTACTCCGTCCTCTTCTTCCACTCATACATCCCATAGAGACTATTCGCCTACTTTGACGAACAGTCCACCGTCGAGGGTCTCTCCGGTGGACGACATCTACACTTTTCAGGACATTCTTGGCAGAGGAGCTGTAAAGCTGGGTATCCCTATGCCAACTCGTCAAAGCAAGTCCTCGGTGATTTTTGAGACTCTACACCAAAGAGCAGCAGCTAAACCTCTGCTTCCCTTGGTACCAGGCATCATAGAGCCAGTGATGGATATCTTTCTCACGCCAGCGAGTGTTAAGACCGCCCCAGCGAGGATCTTAAAAAGTACCGTTCACCAGAGGACGATCCGCTCTTCCTCAGGGCTGACCCTCCTCCGGATTCAGTCGTAATTGCGGCGGCAAAGAAGACTCATGCAGTGGCATCCTCCTCTACTGTCCCACCAGACAAGGAGAGCAAGGTGCAGGATTCCTGGGGAAAGGTTTGTGGCACTTCGGCCTCCATGTTGAAGGTCTCCAATGCAGCGGCACTCCTGGGCCGCTACGACAGATCTCTGTGGGACTCACTACAGAGATTCACTGAAAAGTTGCCGCAGGAAGACCGTAAAGATTTTGAAGAAATCTTAACAGAGGGCAGTCAGGTGTCTAACCAGGTCATCAGTGCTGCGGCGGATGGAGCTACCCTTTCGGCACATGCTTATGCTCATGGGGTATGCGCAAGGAGAACATCATGGCTACGTCTTACAGCACTCAAGCCAGAAGCGCAGTCACGCATCCTCAATCTTCCGTTCTCTGGTTCCTCTTTGTTCGGGACTCACACGGATGAAGAGATGACGCGGATGAAAACGGAACTGGACACGCTTAAAGCGGTGGGCCTGGAGAAAAGAAAGGAATTCCGTAAGAGATTCCGTCCTTACAATAGACGATCCTCCCAACAGAGGGTTCAAACCCCTCATTGGCAGAAAAATCAGGATCAGCAAGGCCAGCAAAAACGCAGTATCGGGGCAGACGCTCCTCCAGAGGAGGAAGAAACCAGCAACAAGGCAACAATTCCGCCAAGACGCAGTCGAAACAATGAACACTCACTTCCCCTGTCGCCGTTCACCACTCCGGTGGGGGAAGTATCGCAGATCATCTCAAAGAGTGGCGAGCTATCACAAAGGATCGGTGGGTACTAGCCACGTTGCAGAATGGGTACTCTCTACGTTTTCAACATCGCCCACCATCAATCCCTCCAGTTCCTCCGTCGTGTCACCAGTTAAAACTCTTGCAGAAAGAGGTTGCCACCCTTCTCAGAAAGTCAGCCATCGAGAGGGTGCCAGTATCTCAAAGAGGAAAAGGGGTTTACTCAAGATATTTTTTGGTGAAGAAAAAAGGCCAAAAAGCAGAGTACAGACCCATTCTGGACTTGCGATCACTCAACTTATCCATAAAAAGGAAAAGTTTCGCATGTTGGCTCTCCATCAAATATATCCACATCTCAGACAGGGGGATTGGATGTGTTCGCTGGATCTGCAAGATGCATATTTTCACGTTCCGATCAATCAGTATCACAGACAGTACCTGAGATTCCTAGTGGGATCCGCTCATTACCAGTTCAAGGTTCTACCCTTCGGGTTGAAGTCAGCCCCCAGAGTGTTCACGAAGTGCATGGCGGTGGTGGCAGCCGCACTGCGCCGCAGGGGCGTCTTCGTATACCCGTACTTGGACGACTGGCTGTTGAAAGGTCCTTCCCCAGACAGTGTGAGGATTCATTTCTTGAGCTGTCTCGAGCTGTGTCACCGGCTGGGCCTGCATGTGAATTTCGTCAAATCAACTTCACAGCCAACACAGAAAATACATTTTTAGGAGCTCTGCTAGACTCCACGGTAGGAAAAGTGTTTCCTTCGGAGGAGAGACAGTGTTCCCTCATACAGAAATGCCAGCTGGTTCTGCGCAACAGAAAACTGCCTGTGCGTCGGATTGCCTCCCTGCTAGGGTCGATGGCATCCTGCATCTTCCTGGTTCCCAATGCCAGACTACGAATGCGTCCTCTTCAGCAGGATCTGGAGGACAAGTGGGACCAGCAGACCGCTCGTTGGGACGAAAAAATAAGTCCATCAAACGCGGCTCGAGCTTCCATACCTTGGTGGATGAGAAAACAAAATTTGCAAGTCGGAGTTCCTTTCCATCAACCTCCGCCTGCTCAGACACTGATCACGGACGCCTCGCTGCAGGGTTGGGGAGCCCACATGGGTTCTCTCCAGACTCAAGGACTGTGGTCTCCAAAGGAGCGATCCTATCACATCAACATGCTAGAGCTGAGAGCAGTACACCTAGCCCTCAAAGCTTTCCTCCCCTCGATTCAGGCAACCTCAGTGTTAGTACAGACGGACAACACCACCACCATGTACTACCTGAACAAACAGGGGGAACTCGTTCACGCACACTTTCCCTGGAAGCTCAAGCACTCTGGCATTGGCTCTTGGCTCGGAATCTGGCAGTCACAGCAGTCCACCTGCCAGGAGAACAGAACGTGAGAGCGGATGCACTCAGCCGTCACTTCGAAGACAGAGAAGACTGGGTGCTCAACGACGAGGTCGTCGAAGACATCTTCCAGACATGGGGTCGTCCCACCATCGACCTCTTCGCGGACGACGAAAATGCCAAATGCCGAGACTTCGCCTCACGGTTCTACCGACCAGGATCGAAAGGGAATGCCCTTTTGATAGACTGGTCAGGGGCATTTGTGTACGCCTTTCCACCCCTTCCGCTGATCCCGAAGGTGGTGACCAAGCTGTCCCATTCGTGCACGAGGATGATACTAATTGCCCCGGACTGGCCGAGACAATGGTGGTACCCGGACCTTCTGCACCTATCAGAGTGTCCTCACAAGAGGCTGCCGTGCAGACCGGACCTGCTGTCCAAGATGAACGGGAGGATTCATCATCCCAACCTTCCCTCACTGAACTTGGTGGCATGGCTCCTGAGGTCCTCCAGTATGGCCACTTAGGACTACCGCAGGAATGCATGTCCATCTTGAAGGAAGCAAGAAGACCGTCCACGAGGCATTCGTATGCATGCAAGTGGAAACGGTTTTACATGTGGTGTATGCAGAACAATTGTAACCCAATCAAAGGTCAGGAAGAGGTCATCCTTCCTTACCTACTTTATCTGGCGAAAGCAGGTTTGAAATTTTCTTCCATTAAGGTGCATTTAGCAGCTATAACTGCATATAGGCGTTCAGCTTCTCAACCTTCCTTCTTCCAGTTACAGGCTGTTAAGGATTTTTTACAGGGTTTAAAGAAGGTCTATCCTCCGGTACGACCTCCTTCACCACCCTGGGAGCTTAACCTGGTGCTATCAAAATTGATGGGTCCGCCTTTTGAACCCATACACAAAGCAACCTTACAGCATCTTTCTTGGAAGGCGGCTTTCTTGGTAGCGATCACGTCAGCTCGCAGAGTGAGTGAAATACAGGCGCTCTGCTCCAAAGAACCCTATACAGTCTTCCATCTTAACAGGGTTGTGTTGAGGACGCACCCCTCTTTCCTTCCAAAGGTGGTGTCGGATTTTCATGTGAATCAGACCATCTCTCTACCCACCTTTTTTCCCAATCCCTCCACTCCAGCTGAGAGGGCTTTGCATTCTCTGGACCTCAAAAGGGTTTTAAAATTCTATCTGGATCGGTCCAAATCTGATCAACTATTTGTTAACTATGGGTCGATCAGATCTGGGTTCGCAGCTTCAAAGCGCTCCATCTCCAGATGGATAGTTTCATGTATCAAGCTTGCTTATCAATTAGCGCAGAAGCTCCTGGGGTTTACTCCCAGAGCGCATTCTACTAGAGGAAAAGCGGCTACTACTGCTTTTCTTCAAAATGTGCCCATGTCTGAAATCTGTAAGGCGGCAACTTGGAGGTCCGTCCATACATTTACGAGGCACTACTGTCTGGAATCAGACACCAGAGCAGACACCCAAGTGGGCCAGGCCTCCTTGAGGAATCTGTTCAACAGCTGATTTCGGCTGTTATGTTTCTTTGTGTTGGGTCACTTTACTCTCATTTACCTGCAGGTGGTTGATGGGCTTGCTATTCTATTCAGTGCTTATGACTATTGATGAGGATCCCTGGAAGAGAAGGATAAGTTACTTACCTGTAATCCTAGTTCTCTTCCAGGGGTATCCTCATCAAAGTCATAAGCAACCCACCCGCCTCCCCAGGTAAATGAGAGATTTTCTAAAGTGTTAAAGGAATCTTTGTGCCCTGACCTTCAGGGTTATGCAAAGAACAACTGACCTAACTGTCACCCCTGAGGCATGATGGGAAGCTAGGGGTCATGGCTGCCTTAAAGGCACGGTGCCAGTTTTTGTTGAAAATGTTTTCATTTTCTATGCTATTGGTTTACAATGCAGCCTGTAGGCTAACAATGTCTACTTATTTTGCAGTTTTTACTATTTATGAGTATTTTGCTCATTAAAAAACCGAGTTCAAGTACTAATTGTCCTCTGGTGTTTTTATATATTGGCAAAAGTAGTTTTTTATGTGTGTAATTACATTGTTTAGCCTCCTATTGAGAGCTGCATTGGTATGAGAAAAAATGATATATGTATATGCATATATGTAGAGCTGTATATATGTGATTTCCATATATAATTTTTATATTTCGGGGTCCCCGCACGTGGGCGGGAATATTCAGTGCTTATGACTTTGATGAGGATACCCCTGGAAGAGAACTAGGATTACAGGTAAGTAACTTATCCTTCAATACAGTGATCTCAACCTCTTTTTATATGTTAAAAATAATAAAGAAAATCGCTCATCTGCTCACCTTTGACTCATTGAAGACTGTTGTCACTGCTCTAGTCTTGGCAAGTCTAGACTATTGTAATGGTCTTTTCCAAAGCCTTCAAAAAAGATAATTGAGAACTTCAGACAATGCCAAATACAGCAGCAAGGATGCTCTTTAACATCCCTAGGTTTGAATCCGCATCCTTTGCTCTGAAACAGCTACACTGGCTGCCTATCGAAAAGTGTATCACCTTTAAAGCTCTTTGCCTTGCACATAAGGCACCGCACGGAACTGGCCCAGATGACTTAAAAAACAATCTAAAATGGTACACTCCAAATAGGTCCTTACGCTATAGCTTCTAAAAAAATCTGGTAGTTTTCCCCCACAAGCGTATGTCCTGGGGAGGCTGAAGCTCCATCAGAAGTACTACCCTGAAATGGAACAGTCTCCCTCAATCACTGAAATCTACAACCACTCTTGTAGCCTTCAGAAAAGCCTTAAAAACCTGGCTCTTCTCCAATTAAAAAGGATTCCTTTGTTGATCACAGACAGCGCCAACATGCCTCCCGGTATATGCTGCGCTTTATAAATGTATTCAATATCAAGTGGGGAGCATGGACCAAACCTTGCTCTGGCCTCCTGGTCTTGCCAAATTGCATGACGCCACCGCCCTGTCCCGGGCAATCCTGCATTTCTATCACAGCCCCCTTCACCTGAAAGCTTGGTGGTGCAGGCGTTTGTGGGCAAAAGTAACCCCAACTAATTTCCAACTACTCCTCCCAATAAGGAGTCAGAGCGTGTGGAGACATTCTGGAAGAGAGTGTTCATCCACCAGCTTGGTGTTTGTCAGTAAATGCCAGCTGTCTGCTGGGCGGTGTTTCCACACCCTTTGAGATTTGGTGGCTCAGGCCTTCGATGGTGTCCCTGAAGATCTTCGACCTCTCCTTGCCCAGGCCGTACAGGATGGTCATAATGATGCAAGTTCACAATTCGTTGTGGCTTGGACACCACTGACTCCATGGGCGGGGCATTGGCACCGGTGTCACCATTCACTGCTTTGCTTGGCTGCTGTCCACCAATTTTTCAGGCATTATCCAATTATCCCTCATGGACATGCCATTCAATGGGACTGCCTGTTTGGGGGCAAAGCTGACACCACTCTTGTGCAGCTCAAGGAGAGAAGGGCCACAGCATGCTCTCTGGGCCCATCTGCCACACCTCACCAACCACATCAGCACTACCACTCCTTTCCTGGTTTTGGCAGAGATACCCCATACCACCAGTCAATCCAACTCCCACAAGGCGCCCAGTAGTTTTGGGGTCAAGGATGTGGTGTAATGGGCCACTTAGTCCACTACTGCCCCTGCAACTGCACCTGCAAAACTACTTTAGCATGTTAGTGGAGCATGGACAGCCGGTGGGAGGTAGAATCCAATGATCTTTGCCACGTTGGCAGGGCATAACGTCAGACAGGTGGGTCTACGCCCTACCCTTCCTTTTCACACTGCCACACCTTCCATCATCACCCCTGCGACTGAAGGAGGACCATCTATGCATTTTGCAGCAGGAAATGCAAGCCCTTTTTGCCAAAGGTGCTATTGAGAGGGTGCCCACGCCAGAGATAGGATGTGGTTGTTACTCCCGTTATTTTCTGGTGCCCAAGAAGGACGGAGGCCTTTGTCGAATTTTAGACCTGTGCCCTCTTAAAGCCTTCCTTCGGAAGGCAAAATTCAAAAGGCTCATGCTGGCCAGGTCTTCTCTGCCCTAGACCTTTGAGACTGGATGGTGGCATTGGACCTGCAGGAGGCATATATACCTGTCCTGCTGACCCATCTGCGGTACCTGCGGTTCATGGTGGGATAAGAGCATTTTCAGTTGGCTGTGCTCTCCTTTGGTCTCACCAGTGTCCCTCGGGTGTTCACGAAAGTGATGGCGGTAGTAGCAGGGCATCTTCAGAGGTCAGGGATCCCAACCTTCCACTGACTGTTGAAGGCAGGTTTGCCCCAGGCAAGTGTCTACCACTTCCAGACTACGGCGAACTTCCGATCATCTTTAGGTTAACTATCAATGTGCCAAAATCACACCTGGCTCCTTCTCAGACGCCCCCATCACTGAGCCATTATGGACATGGTTCAGTTTCATGCCATTGCCCCTGAAAACAGAGCATTGAGGCTATAATCCCAGTCTTTCTGCCTTGGTCCACTCACAGGTTGCTGAGATTGATGGCCACCTACTTCTTGCTGGTTGAGCACGCCAGGTGGCATATGCGGACTCTGTATCTACAGTGGGATCTCAAGTCTCAGTGGACCCAAAATCAGAGGGACATTTCTGACCACGTTCAGATTTTGGAGGAGTTTACAAAAGATATGCACTGGTGGTCACTGGCAGTCTCATCTCTCTTCCCCACCCAGAGCTGACACTTGTGACTGATGCATCACTTTTGGGTTGGGGTGGCAGTCTGAGAGGTGGCGATCAGAGACCTCTGGTCCCCAGCCGAGACCCAGCTCCATAGCAACATTCTGGATCGGAAAGCCATCCGTTTGGTGGTGAAAGCATTCCTTCCCCTTCAAGGGGAGGCTGGTAGAGGTGCTCAGGGTCAACACCACTGCCATGAGGTACTGCAACAAACCGGCCGGTGTGGGGTCACGGACCTTGTGCCAGGAAGCCCTGCACCTGTGGAACTGGCTGGACCACCAAGGAATCTTCCTGCTGGTAAACCACCTAGCAGAATCAATGAATGCAGGGTGGACGTTCAATTGTTGGCACCTGGCAGATCACAAATGGTAGTTACAACTGGAGTTGGTGCGAGATATCTCCTGCAATTGGGTAGAACCTTGGCTTGATCTGTTTGCCACTGCAGAGAACACACAATGTCAGCACTTCTGCACTTTGGAGTTTCCAAGGCATCTCTCGCTCAAGAATGCATTCCGCCTCAAGTGGAACTCTGGACTTTTGTATGCTCTTCCACCAATACCGCTCCTGTCCAGAGTTCACAAAAAGATCAGGACCGACCAGGCCCCAGTCATCCTAGTGGCCCCAGACTGGATACAGACAGTATGGTATCCTGAGCTCCGGGGCTTGAGCATCTGTCTTCCATTCCGACTGCCCCTCAGGGAGGATCTCCTGTTGCAGCAGCAGGACAGGGTTCTGCACCAGAGCCTTTGAAATCTCCACTTTCATGCTTCGAGATTTTGTGGCAAGAACTGAAAACCTTCGACCTCCCTCCAAAAGTGGTTGATGCCATCTTGGCTGGCAGCCGTCCCGCGACAAAAACTGTATGTGCATATCATTGGGACAAGTTTGTGGCTTGGTGCGGTACTCTGCTGATAGACCCCCTCCAGTCAAAGTTATCTGACATTTTGTTGTTAGTTTTGTCCCTAGTCTAGCAAGGCCTTGCTCTGGGCACAGTTAAAGGGCCCCTTTTGGCTCTTTCTGCCTTTTTTCAGTTGCCAGATCAGCCCTTTTTGTTTAAATTTCTATTTGTAAACTTTGAAAAAACGCATAATAATGTTTCTTTCTTCCCTCTCTTTTCATGACACAGTGAGACCTTAACTTGGTCCTCACATTTCTGCTGTGCCCCCCATTAGAGTCGCTTCACAGCTGTTCCTTCCAGCTCCTCACCCTCAAAACTGTATTCCTTGTCACCATAACACTGGTGCGGCGTGTGAGTGAGCTTCAAGATCTTTTTGTCAACCTGCCGTACACCATCTTCTTCCCAGACAAAATGGTCTTGCGGACACGGGCATCTCTCTTGCCTAAAGTTGTTACTCTGTTCTAAGTGAGCCAGAACATTACCTTACTGGCGTTCTGTGCTCCACCTAACCCCTCTAAGGAAAAAAAACGTCATCGCTTGGACCTAAAAAAGTGCGGAACCTTTATATAAATCGTACCGAAGAATAACTGGTGGAACATCAACTCTTTGTGGGGTTTTCAGGAGCTAAAAAAAAAAAAAAAGGCAAGGCTGTCGAGAAGAGAATCATCTCCCGCTGGATCGTGCGCTGCAAAGTTCTGCTGCACATTGGCTAAAAAGCAGCCTCAGGAAGGACTACGTGCTCTTTCTACCAGGGCCAAAGCTGCTACCACTGTTAGAACATGGAGTCCCTGTCCTAGAAATGTTTCAAGTGGCTGTGTTGCCATCCCTCCATATTTTCTCGAAGTCCTGCAGAATTTTCTGGTTTGAGTCCATCCACAGACCCACCTTTTAATAGGTACTGCCTTTGTACCTATCCAGGACATGAGTAATCTGCAGCTAGAAGTCTCTATCAGAAGATCAAGTTACTTACCTTTGGGTAACTCTCTGTCTGGTAGAGATTGTGTGTAGCTGTTGATTCCTCACTGATTCTTCCATCCACATTCTGTGGTTAGCCCCTATCCATTAACAAGATCCCAAGTCTAGGCACCTGCACACACTCACACCAATCTGCTTTTCGGGCTCTACATCTGGGGGCGTGGACAGTCTTGAAAGAAACTGACGTCAGCGTGCAGAAGTGGTGCCTATGGAGGATTTGCACATAATTTCTAGAGCAGAACGGCGTCAGCGCGTAATTGCATGGATCCACCTACTGGCGTGCAGAGGTACTGCTGAAAAGTGTCTGGATCAAGTCTGACACCTGGGGAATATTTAAATGCTGAGGAATCTACGGCTACATAGTCTTTGCCAGAAAGAGTATTACCAAAGGTAAGTAACTTGTTACTTCTGATGGATACATCTGCCTGTGGATTCCTCACCTTTTGAATTACCCCTGCACTAGCATTCCACTGAAACTTTTTTCTAGCTCTCTGACGTCGACGAGGACGTCACAATGGCACGGCTCCGCACGCGACTCCGTATGACGTCATCGGAGCCATAAGAAGACCTCGTCGGCGTGCTGACGTCAGTTCCCTTTTTTCCGCGCCATCGACGCGTAACGGTTTTCTGGGACTCTCCATTGGTATCGTTATTACTTTGTTTCTTCTTCATTCTTGAAGTAGCAGTGCAATGGCTACTTTGAAGAAGTCTGGATTTAAGCCTTGTAGGGAGTGTGGGGGACATATGTCCATCACTGATCCCCACGAGGACTGTCTCTGGTGTCTTTCTTCGGATCACGACGCAGGAGGCTGCTCCAGTTGTCGGAAGATAAAGCCGAAGGCTTTGAAGGAGCGTGAGGCTAAGCTTTTTATGGCATAAGCAAGGAAGGAGAAGAGGGGCCGTAAGAGATCAAAATCGAAGTAGTCGACCTTGCATACTTCGAAGCCGAAGAAGCGAAGGCATGGTTCTCTACGCCATTCATCAAAGGGTAGAGCTTCGAGGTCGCCTTCTCCGCGACGTCGCTCTAAAGATGTCATCTCGCCTTATCCTTCTCCTCAAGCGACTCCGGCTCACTCACGGACGTCGAGGGGTTCTCTGGCGCCAAGGATATCTCCGGCGCCGAGAGATTCTCAGGAGCCTAGGATGTCTTCTCCTGTGCCTGCGGCCTTGCCTGTTCTCGATCCGACGTCCACGGCGCCAGGGCTTCAGCCTTCTCGGCCTCGAGTGGATTCAAACTCGGCTCCTTATCCACTCTTTCCTGGGTCTGGGTCGGATCCTTCGCATTTTCTTAATGCGATGTATGGCATGTTTGCCAGGGCAGCCCACCCTACCGGTGCGCCGTCGGGCCCCGTGGGTCCGCTTGCTTTTAATTTGGGCGTTCCTCAACAATATGCCCAGGCACTCTTCGTGCCCTTTATGCCAACAGCGCCGTCTTGGCAGTTTCTGGGTCCGAGGTTTTCAACACCGATATCACAGTCTCCGGCGCCATTCGGTGGTCCTTCTTCCTCTCGACTTCGATCGGCGCCGTTGCCCGCTTCAGAAGGTATTCCATTGGCGCCAGTGTTTCCGGTGCCGCGCTTGGCGCCGCCGACGCCGGTTCCGAAGTTGCGGTCGAGGAGGGAGGCCCAAAGACTGCTGGAGGAGGAGGAATATGAGCAGGAGGCTATAGAAGGTGAGATCGAGGATTCTGTTGATGAATTTGAAGGCCTTCGTGAGGCAAGTGGTCTAGTTACTTCTCCAGAGTGGGAGCTTACATCACCAAAGGCCTTGCCGTCTCAGGATGTTGCACCATACCATGTTGTCATCAGGAAGGCTGCTGAACTTTTAGACCTGCAGCTACCCACAGCTGACTTCAGGCCAAATATTCTAACAGAAGTGTTACATTCCCCATCTTCTGTGGCTGAGCCTCTATTACGTTTTAATGAGGCCTTAACAGAGCCAATTCTGGAGGTGTGGCGGAAGCCCTTATTGGCTCCTGCTGTTTCAAGGACTAGCAAGGAGGTACAGGCCTGCTCCTAATGATCCTGCCTTTCTTTCTGCTCATCCTTCGCCAGAAAGTTTGGTAGTGCAGGCTTCCTGTTCTAAACAGTCGGCTGGGTCTTTCCCTCAAACTCTTGGAGGCAGAGACTCTAAGAAATTGGTGCAATCTGCAAAGAAGGTTTTCTCTTCTTCGAGTATGGTGTTGAAGTCTACCAATGCAACGTGCTTGATGGGGAGGTATATACATGCCTTAATGGACTCGGCCAAACAGTTGGCTCCTAAGTTGCCGGACAATGATCGTGGTTCCTTTTTGGAGGTTTTGGCGGATACTCAGGCTGCAGCCCGTCAAGTTATTCAGTGTGGCCTGGACACTGCGGATTCGGTGGCTAGGGTGATGGGTTCCTCTATTTCTACCAGGAGGCATGCCTGGCTCAGGTCCTCGGGGTTCTCTCCAGATGTGCAGGCTACTCTTCTTGATCTCCTGTTCGATGGATCCAAGCTTTTTGGTGAAAAGGCGGATTCTGCACTGCAAAGGTTTAAAGACAGTAGAGCCACTGCAAAGTCCTTGGGTCTTCAGTCCCAGTCTAGGGGCTTTGGTTATAGGAGGTACCATGGTTTTGGTAAGGCGGCTTCCTTTCAGGGCCTTCAACAACCTCAGCAACAGCAGCAGCAGAACCCTCTGTACAAGTCCCCCATAGGGAAGGGCAGAGGTAGTCTGCGGGGTGCATCCCGACAACTCTCCTCCTCCTCTTTTTCCTCCCCTGTCCCCACCACTGGTACCACGGGAAAGCAGCTCTAGATCCCCCATCTTGGAGCGTGCTGGTCCTGTATGGGGTCGGGTGTCCCATTTTCTACAAGATTGTAAATCTATCACATCAGACCTTTGGGTTTTGAATCGTGTGGAAAATGGGTACGCCCTTCCCTTCCGAGAGTTTCCACCTCCTTACCCTCCTCGCCAGGGCTGGTGTTCAGAGGACCATTTGCTGCTTCTGCAGCAGGAGGTTCTTGTTTTGCTTCAGAAAGGTGCAATAGAGGTGGTTCTGGAGCAGGAAAGGGCTCAGGGATGCTACTCCCGGTATTTCCTGATTCCCAAGAAAGACGGCAGGTTAAGACCGATCCTAGACCTCAGGGTCTTGAATTTTCACCTCGGGGAGGAGAAATTCAAGATGTTGACCCTAGCTCAGGTTCTAATGGCGCTGCAGCAAGAGGACTGGATGGTGTCGATCAACTTACAGGATGCGTATTTTCACTTTCCTATCCTGAAGTCGCATCGGAGGTATCTCCGGTTTACGGTAGGGTCTCAACATTATCAGTTTGCGGTCCTCCCGTTCGGTCTCACTTCCGCACCACAGGTCTTCACAAAGGTGATGGCGGTGGTGGCAGCTCATCTCAAAGTCGGGAATTCCTGTTTTCCCCTATTAGGACGAGTGGCTGCTCAAAGTCGCCAGAGTTGGTGCTGCGTCATCTGCAAGTAACAGCACAACTGTGTTCTACTTGGGTTTCTCGATAAATGTACCCAAATCTCACCTGGTGCCCTCACAGCGCAACCTGTTCATAGGGGCAGTACTGGACACTACTGTGTGTCGAGCTTTCCTGCCTCCGCAGAGGATTCTCGACATTCAGGAGATGATTCCTTTGTTTCACGATGGAGCGGTTGTTCCAGTCCTGAAGGTCCTACGCCTGCTCGGTCTGTTCGCTTCCTGCATACTGTTGGTCAATCATGTACGCTGGCACATGAGGGCTCTCCAGTGGTGCCTCCACATGCCGTGGTTTCAGCACAACGGAGATCTCAGGGAGATGGTCAGGATCTCCAAAGACACTGCAGTGGATCCGTCTTGGTGGAGTGTGGAGGGCAACCTGTCGCAAGGAAAACCCTTTCAACTTCCTCCACCAGTGGCCACGGATGCCTCTATCTGGGGGATCTGGAGATCAAGGGTCTTTGGTCTCCGGAAGAAAGGTTGCTTCACATCAACCTTCTGGAATTGCGGGTGATACGTTTGGCTCCCAAGGCCTTTCTTTCCTCCCTTCGCGGTCAGTCAGTGCAGGTCCTGACGGACAACACTACCGCGATGTGGTACATAAACAAACAGGGAGGTGTAGGGTCGTATCGTCTCTGCAGAGAGGCTCTGCGACTCTGGTCTTGGGCTCAGGACCATCGGATTTGTGTGTTTGCAAATCATCTGGTCGGAGTGCTAAATGTGCGTGCGGACAGTCTCAGTCGGCATTTCTCGGCCGATCACGAGTGGAGGCTTCATCCAGAGGTAGTCCATCATATCTTCCTGAAGTGGGGATTCCCTCGGTTGGACCGTTTCGCCACTCGAAAGAACGTGCACTCTCCGTTATTCTGCAGCCTCCAGTTTCCGATGCGGGGAGCGTTGGGGGACGCGTTTCAGTTGGAATGGGGTTCACAGCTCCTTTACGCGTTTCCTTCCATACCCTTGATTCCTCGGGTTCTGAGGAAGATTCGCCAAGAACGGGCCCAAGTCCTATTGATCGCTCTGGATTGGCCAAGAAGGGTGTGGTACACAGATCTACTTCACCTTTCATCGCACCCTCCGCTCCTTCTCCCTCTCAGGGCAGACCTCCTCTCGCAATTGCAGGGGCAGGTTCTACACCCCCACTCCAGAGCTTGCACCTTAATGCCTGGAGATTGAACGGGGCAATCTGAGTTTTTTCTCTCTCCCACTGGATGTGGTGGATGTTATTTTATCATCCAGGAGACACTCCACCAAACCTATTTATTCCTTTAGGTGGTCCAAATTTGTGAAATGGTGTGGAGAGAGGTCCATTGATCCTTTGAAGGCCCATTTGTTTGATGTGCTTGGTTTATCTCTTTTCTTGGCTCAGCAGGGTTATGCTGTGGCTACGGTAAAGGGTTACTTGTCTGCCTTGTCGGCTTTCCTTTGTTTGCCGGACCAGCCATCTTTATTTAAGTCCCCCATTGTTATGAGGTTCATTATAGGCCTTACCAATAGGTTTCCTCCCACTCCCTTCATTATGCCTCAGTGAGATTTGAATCTAGTACTTACTTTCCTGATGGGGTCTCCTTTTGAGCCTCTTCATAGTTGCCCGTTGAGGCTTCTTTCTTTCAAGACGGTCTTTCTGATCGCTATTACCTCAGCCAGGCGGGTAAGTGAGCTTCAGGCTCTTAGTTCTAAACCTCTGTTTTTAACCATTCATGCAGAAAAGATGGTTCTCAGGACCAGGGCTGCTTTCCTGCCTAAGGTGGTCACTCCTTTCCATCTAGGGCAGTCTATTACCTTGCCTACCTTCTATCCCCCCCTCACCCTTCCAAGGAGAAGGAGAGACTTCACCGCCTGGATCCTAAGAGGGCTGTCAGCTTCTATCTGGACAGAACCAGGGGCCTACGGCTCGATGACCAGCTCTTCGTGGGCTACATTGGACGAATGAAAGGCAAAGCTGTCCACAAATGAACACTCTCCAGGTGGATCATCTTTTGTATCAAGATCTGCTACTCCCTGGCCAAGAAGGAGCCGTCTGAAGGTATAAGAGCTCATTCCACCAGTGCTAAGTCATCATCTTCTGCTTTGGCTAGAGGTGTTTCTGTTGTAGACATCTGCAAGGCGGCAACTTGGGCTTCCCTCCACACCTTTGCGAAGCATTACTGCTTGGATTCTGAGGTTAGGAGGGATGGCCATTTCGCACGTTCTGTGCTGCAGGACTTTTTGGTATGAGTAGGTGGACACCCTCCTCCGGGAGCGGGACTGCTGTGGGATTCAATTCAAAAGGTGAGGAATCCACAGGCAGATGTATCCATCAGAAGAACAAGTTACTTACCTTCGGTAACGCTTTTTCTGGTGGATACAGTATCTGCCTGTGGATTCCTCACTGACCTACCCTCCTCCCCGTTGTCTACCTTCGTATACCGAAAAGTGTTTTACATTATTTGACATGGTTTTTTCCCTATGTCTTTGATTGCTTTCTGTTGGGGGATTAGGAAATGCTTTGTTTCTTTAGCTTTTCCTCTTTTTCTGTATACTGTGTGTATTGGTGTGTATATTGTATACTGTGTATACTCCAAATATGTTGTCGGTCCACCTGTTCGCCTTGAAGGCACGGAAAAAATGGGTGGAACTGACGTCAGCACGACTACGAGGTCTTCTTATGGCTCCGATGACGTCATACTGAGTCGCGTGCAGAGCCATGCCATTGTGACGTCCTCCTCGACGTGGAAGAGCTAGAAAAAAGTTTCCGTGGAATGCTGGCGCAGGGGTAATTCAAAAGGTGAGGAATCCACAGGCACTGTATCCACCAGAAAAAGCGTTACCGAAGGTAAGTATCTGAAAGAGACACGTTAGTGACAGATTCCTTACCTTAGAATATCCCCAGGCGTCAGGCTGGATCCGGAAAGTTTTTGCGTAGCAGTACCCTTGCGCGTCGGTAGGCGGCGTCGTGCGGCTCCGCGTCCGTCGTCGGCGTCGTGATCGCCGGGATGATGTCGCGGGCAGTACTTAGACGCCGCCCCTGCGCGCTGACGTCAGTTCTTATTTTTCCGCGCCAGCAAGCGCAGATCCGGGAAGAGCAGTGCCCTGGTCATTTTTTGACCATACTTTTTGGTGAATTTTTTCACCGTTTTTTCATCTATCAAGGTGTCGTAGGGATGCCCGGTTTCAAACGTTGCGGCGCCTGTGCGCGGATGATGTCCGTCACCGACCCGCATTGGGAGTGTCTCTTCTGCCTCGGCCGAGGCCACGACACGGAGTCTTGTACCGACTGCCAGGCCCTCAACCCGAAAGCTTTGCGAGAGCGGTCTCGAAAGCTCCTCGAGGCCCGGCATTCGGCTCCGCGGAAGCCCCGGTCGCGTGAGAGGTCCAGGGGTCGATCGAGGAGTCCACACCGGTCGTCGGCGTCGAAGTCTTCTTCGTCCGGTAAGTCGAAACACAAGAAGTCCAAAAGCATCATCGCTCTAGGACTTCGCCTCGCCGGTCTCGCGGCTCGGCTGAGGCCCCTCCCGGCACCGCCCCGCGGCCCCGGACATGCCTGTGGAGTCGCCCCCGCCATACCCGCCCTTCCCGGGTTCGGGGCGGATCCGGCCAAAGTGCAGGAATTCCTGTCGGCCATGGCCCGCCTCTTCGGGCCTCCAGGCCCCTCCGGTGCGCCTTCGGGCCCCGCGGGCCCTGATGGGGTTGCACCGGCGTCGCCGACGGCTCCGGCGTCGCCCGTGCCTCCAGCCTCGATTCCGGCTTCGGCCCCGGCCTCGATCCCGGCTCCACAACCCCCATCGACGCCGGTCGACCTAACAACACCTCCGCCGGCGCCGATGTCTCCGGTGCCGTTCTCGACGCCGCCCTGGGCTCCGGGCGGCGTCGTTCCCAGTTCCTTCCGGCTCCGGACATGGATCCGGACCGACGTCGCTCGACGCCGGTTCCGGCGCCGATGGGACCTTGGATCCCAACTGTCCCTCCTCCTCCTTATTTTGAACCAGAGGAGGACCAGGTGGACTGGGAGGGGTCTGATGACCCTCTGACACGACGGTGTCAGTACGATGAGGACTGGACAGAGAGTCTAGGGGAGGCCAGTGGTCTGGATACTTCCCCTGACACTGGCATGCTGTCTCCTCCCGTGGCTACGGAGGAGGGAGCCAATTTTGGTACGGTGTTGCGTAGGGCAGCTGGGGCCTTACGTCTCCAACTCCCTACTTTGACGGTTAAGCCTAACATCTTGACAGAGGTGCTTCAGCCGGCAGCCTCCTCTGCGGAGACTGTGCTGCCGTTTAACGACGCCCTCACTGACGTTCTTTTGGGCGCCTGGTCCAAGCCCAACACAGGGGCTCCTGTGGATCGGAACGTGTCACGACGCCATCGCCCAGCTCCGGGCGACCCCTGTTTCTCTCTGTCCACCCCACTCCTGAGAGCTTGGTTGTCCAAGCCTCCGCTTCCCAAACCGCCTTCCCTACCGCTCCTCCGGATAGGGAATCCAAACGCCTGGATCAGTTTGGGAAGAAGGGTTTTTCTTCCTCCAGTGCTGGCTTGCGGTCCGTTAACACCTTTTGTCTTTTGGGCCGATATACCCACTCCCTGTGGGATTCGGTGGCGGATGTTTTGCCCCAGTGTCCTGAGGAGGTCCAGACACTGCTTTCCCGCGCCATTGCGGAAGGAAGGGATGCGGCTAAATACACAATACGTTGTGGCCTTGACACCGCCGACTCGCTGGGCAGGTCTATTGCAACGACGGTGGCGCTCAGACGCCACGCCTGGCTGAGAACCACTGGTTTTTCAGGGGATGTCCAGAATACTCTCATGGACATGCCCTTTGATGGAGTCGGTCTTTTTGGGTCCAAAGCAGACCATGCGTTGGAGCGCTTTAAGGACTCACGGGCTACTGCCAAGTCCCTGGGCCTTTCTGCTACACGCCCTCCGCTGACTTCTGCTTTTCGCCCCTATCGTGGCCACGGTAGGGGCGCCCTTCACGTCAGCAGCCCAGCCACCGGCCCGCGCAGCAGGCGTCTTCGCGTGGCCGAGGACGTGGATTCCGCCGTGGCGGATCGGGCAACCAGCGTGCGGGTCAGGCCACCACCTCCAACCCGTCCGCGGCCTCCAAGCCCTCCTAGTCCCTCCTTTCAGGTGCACAGCACGCCAGTAGGGGCAGGGTCCGCCATCACCTTCCCCACTGGCGTACCATCACCTCGGACAGGTGGGTCTTGGACATTGTCCGAAGGGGCTACTCCCTCCCCTTCGAGACCACCCCCCAGCCATGCCACCTCAATTCCACCGCATGTCAGGGGATCACTTGGTGCTTCTACAGAAGGAAGTCACGGCCCTCTTGACCAAGAGGGCCATTGAGCGTGTTCCGACCCCAGAAGTAGGGCGTGGTTGCTACTCCCACTACTTTCTGGTGCCCAAAAAGGACAAGGAGGACATGCGTCCTATCTTGGACCTCCGGAACGTCAATCGCTTCCTCCGGAAGGAGAAGTTCAAGATGCTCACCCTAGCTCAGGTCTTGACTGCCCTCGACCCTGGAGACTGGTTGGTAACGTTGGACTTGCAGGACGCATATTTCCACATCCCCGTCCTGCCGGCCCACCGGCGTTACCTTCGGTTCACGGTAGGCCCCGAGCATTTTCAGTTCACCGTGCTCCCCTTTGGCCTTACCAGTGCCCCTCGGGTGTTCACGAAAGTGATGGCGGTGGTCGCAGCTCATCTGCGCCGGGCAGGGGTTTCAGTCTTCCCCTACCTCGACGACTGGCTGCTGAAGGCGGGCTCGTCCCAGGCAGTCGTCTCCCACCTCCAGACTACGGCCGAACTCCTGCACTCGCTGGGGTTCTCCATCAATGTGCCGAAGTCGCATCTGATTCCTTCTCCACAGCTCCTTTTCATCGGAGCGGTTCTGGACACGACGCAGTTTCGGGCCTATCCTCCCGAACGGCGAGTCCGGGATATTCAGGCTATGATTCCGATCTTTCAGCCTTTATCCTGGGTTTCGGTACGGATGACCCTGAGGCTGCTGGGCCTCATGGCATCCTGCTGGTCAATCATGCCAGATGGCATATGCGGGCTCTGCAGTGGGACCTGAAGTTCCAGTGGGCGCAGCACCAGGGCAACCTGTCCGATCACGTCCAGATCTCGGAGGGGACTGCAAGACAGTTGCAGTGGTGGCTCTCGAACCGGCAATGGGTCATGGGCAGATCCCTCTCCCTTCCCCAGCCAGAGCACACAGTTGTGACGGACGCGTCCCTTCTGGGATGGGGCGGTCACATGGGAGAGGCGGAGATCAGAGGCCTCTGGTCTCCGGCGGAGTCCCGGCTCCATATAAACATTCTGGAGCTCCGGGCGATCCGACTTGCACTCAAGGCATTCCTTCCCTCTGTCAAAGGGAAGGTAGTGCAGGTGTTCACAGACAACACCACCGCCATGTGGTACTGCAACAAACAGGGCGGGGTGGGGTCTTGGACCCTTTGTCAGGAGGCTCTGCGCCTCTGGACATGGCTGGAACATCAGGGCATGTTCCTGATGGTTCAACACCCTGAACGCCAGGGCGGACGAACTCAGCCGCAGGTGCATGATAGATCACGAATGGCGTCTTCACTCGGAAGTGGCGCAAGGACTCTTTCTACAATGGGGAGAGCCTTGGTTAGATCTATTCGCCACCGAAGAGAACGCGCAATGTCATCAGTTCTGCGCGTTGGAATTTCCAAGGCGGCACTCGCTCGGAGGCGCTTTTCGTCACGAGTGGAGTTGCGGTCTGTTGTACGCCTTTCCGCCTATACCACTTCTACCCAGAGTGTTGAAGAAGATTCGGCACGACCGGGCCCAAGTCATTCTTGTGGCTCCGGACTGGGCTCGAAGAGTTTGGTATCCTGAGCTACTCAATATGAGCGTAGATCCCCCGATCCGTCTGCCTCTTCGGGAGGATCTTCTGTCGCAGCAGCAGGGGACGGTCCTCCACCCGAACCTGTCCAGTCTACACCTGCTTGCGTGGAGATTGAGCGGCGGCAGTTGATTCCTTTCGACTTGCCTCCCGAAGTTTGTGATGTGATTCTGGCAGCCAGGCGTCCCTCCACTAAGGTGGTATACGCCTGCAGGTGGAACAAATTTGTGGCATGGTGCACAGCAAAGGCTGTGAATCCCCTCTCTGCCCCTCTTTCTGAGGTCGTTCTGTTCCTTCTTTCTCTGGCCCAACAGGGTTCTGCCCTGGGTACCATCAAGGGTTATCTTTGTGCTATCTCGGCCTTCCTCAGGCTTCCTGATCAGCCCTCCCTTTTCAAGTCCCCTGTTAACAGGTTCTTAAAAGGCATTACTCACCTCTTCCCTCCTGTTCCGTTTGTGATGCCTCAGTGGGACTTGAACTTGGTTCTTACCTTTTTAATGTGCGCTCCCTTTGAGCCTCTACATAACTGTCCTCTTCGTCTTCTGACTCTGAAGACAGCCTTTCTGGTGGCCATCACCTCCGCTCGGCGGGTGAGTGAGCTCCAGGCTCTATCTTGCAAACCTCCCTTTCTGTCTGTTCATCCGGACAAGGTTGTTCTTCGGACGCGCCCGTCCTTCTTGCCAAAGGTGGTTACTGCTTTCCATATTGGGCAGACCATCACTTTGCCCACCTTCTTTCCGCCTCCGCATCCTTCCAGAGAGGAAGAGAGGCTCCACCGTCTGGACCCAAAACGTGCGCTCTCCTTCTATATTGACCGCACAAAACACTTCCGGGTGGATGACCAGCTCTTTGTTGGCTACGTGGGCGCCAAAAAGGTCGGGCGGTGCACAAGAGGACCATCTCCCGCTGGGTTACCTTGTGCATCAAGACCTGCTATTCTTTGGCTAAGAAGGAGCCTCCTTTTGGGCTGCGGGCCCATTCCACCAGGGCAACGGCTGCTACTACGGCTTTGGGCCGCGGTGTTCCGCTGCCGGTTATTTGTCAGGCAGCTACGTGGGCCTCGCTGCACACGTTTACAAAGCATTACTGCCTTGACAGTCAGGTCCGGAGGGACGGCTTCTTTGGCCGTTCTGTCCTCCAGGACTTCCTTGTCTGATCTTTGTTCGCAGACCCACCACCGGGGTTGGTATTGCTGGGGTATCTATTCTAAGGTAAGGAATCTGTCACTAACGTGTCTCTTTCAGATGCACAAGTTACTAACTTGTGTAACGATATATCTGTAAGAGACAGTAGTTAGTGACAGATTCCTACCGCCCCACCCATCCTCCCGTTCTGCGAACTGATTTCTAGGGTTAAGGACATCCCTTTCAGGGCCCTAGTATTTTTCATACACCTATGTCAGCTTCTTGCATGGCTCTGCGTTCCTGGCGCGGAAAGTCGTGTACAGAACTGACGTCAGCGCGCAGGGGCGGCGCCTAAGTACTGCCCGCGACGTCATCCCGGCGATCCCGACGACGGACGCGGAGCCGCACGACGCCGCCTACCGACGCGCAAGGGTACTGCTACGCAAAAACTTTCCGGATCCAGCCTGACGCCTGGGGATATTCTAAGGTAAGGAATCTGTCACTAACTACTGTCTCTTACAGATATATCGTTACACAAGTTAGTAACTTGTGCAACTTGTTCTTATGACTTCAGTGAGGATTCCTACGATGCAGAATTGGAAGTGCAAGAAAGTAACTTTTCCATCTTGAACTCAGATTTTCAGTTGCTCAGAAATGGAAAGTAGGTCAGAATTTCTCTCCTTCCCTTTTATTGCAGGAAGGCTACTACCTGCAGGGTAAACATCTGGCCCCTAAAAGGGTAATGGATGATTGTTTGGAGAATGTGGACCACGGACAAAGGAGTACTAAGCTCCATAGGCATTAAGATTCTGCAATCGGCATGATATTAACTACCTTCATCTGTTGCTGCCTCAGTACCTGTGGTATTGGATTTGTCTTTACATCTTGCTAAAGAAGGAATGCACATTTCAACCCTTGAAGGTTATCTACTGCTCTTTCTCGCTTTTCAAAAGATCCCTATGAAGCTCCTCTTTTTTATTTTTTATTTAAAGATACCAGCTGTCTCTCTGAGTTCAAAGCAGTTAGTAGTGAACCTGTTGTGTCCTATACCTTATCTTACACCCTTACTGAACCTTTATCTGGTGTTGTCTCAATCGATGGAGCCACCATTTCAGCTTCTGCGCAAAAGTGATGAGAAATACGTAGCTTTAAGACTGTTCTCCTCATGTTGTTAACATCAGCCTCTTTTGGTCAATAAATTATAAGCCATATTGGCTGATTTAACTTTTTTTTTTTTAAAGACCGGGTAACATTGAGGGTGAAGCTGCCCTTTTTTCCTCCAGATCGTGTAAGCTTTTTTGCTTGACTCATTTGATTTATTTGTCATCTTTCTTCAAGCTTGTTTTTGTGAGGCAAAGGAGAGACTCCATGTGCAAGGTTACGGAAGATCATTTAGCTATTTCATCACCTGTGACGATAGAATGTCACATGCAGGAAGCTGGCTCTTTATGTGAGATCAATAATCTGATATACTGTGTAAAGAGTCCAGGGGTTCCCTTATAAGTGGACAGGGCCTTGCTCTAGCAATCCCAAGGTGCTCTATTCGGGGTAGTGTGGTCGAGCAGCCTTAGGCTTAACCGCGAAGAGTGCAAGATATCTGCAAATACACACAATCAATAAATTACACACACGACTCAAGAAGGATATCCACACCAATTTATAGAAAATAGCATGTATCTTGTTTAGGCATCAAAGATAAATCGTTCAGGTAAGTAAGTTTATAAATATTCATTATTTTCAGTTAAAAAAATTGACGCAGTGCAATTTCTGCAATGTTATTCTATGGAAGGAAAAACAAGTTCTGCAAAAGGGTATAGTACAGCGTTTTACGTGACCAATCTCCAGGAGTTAAGCTGAGTGGTGGACAATGTCCAAGAAAGCACTAACAATACACCACCAGCAGCACGATGGCGGCCGGGTGCAGGGTGCAAAGCAGCGTCGGGGAACCCAATGTTATTCTATGGAGATCGGTCTCTGCGAAACGGTCTCTGCGAAAAGAGGCTGCAGGCTCTGGCTAGGAGTCCAGTCAGGCTGAACCAACAGAGGGCTCAGGCCTCACGATGATTGGGGACATAGGGACACCTTTGTTCCTCTTCTCCAAACCCCGGGGCGGTAGTGCAGAGGTGTCTTTAGGGATCGGGTTTTTCCGTACTGGAGCAGCTGCGGTAGAGGGGGCCTGTGTGCAGAGGCTGCAGGCGAAGTCGGAGGGTCAATGAGGCGTGAAATCACGATGGACTCTGGGCTTGGCGGGCAGGGGGAACCTTGATGACACTGTTGGCCCACTTCAGCTCTTGCTTGGAGCGACTGGTGCAGTGGTGGCTTCTGGTGTCAAGTTTTGGCTGTTCTGGCCTCAGAGTCTTTTCTTTTGGAGTTGCTGCAAGATGCAGGGAACAGTTCTGCTGTCCCATAGTAGGTATTGGTTCTTTATCAAAGGCAAGCAGTCCTCCCAAGTTACTGAAGTCAACAACTGCAGGACAAGTCGACTTTGGCACAGTTTTCGCACAGGGATGCTGACAGGCCGGCAACTTTTTTCCCCCCTCTGCTTTTGCAAATCTTTGGTGTACTCTCTTCTTAGGTCATCAAGACCTGCTCTTCTGGTGCCAGGGGCGGCTCTAAATACTCAATTTAGGGGTGTTAGAGGAGTACAGGGTAGTGGCTAATGGGCTACTGACCCTTCGGGTCAATTCCCCCCCTATAAGACGACTTCCTGTGAGAAGTGGACATAACCCTGTCCCAGAATTCCTAAGTATGCCACCACAAAGATGACTACTGCTGAAAAGTCATGTCCTCTTCAGTTTAACCCACCTTAGAGGTGGTACTAGCCTGGGGGTGGCATGCCTACCTGACTAGCTAATTATCCCACCTGTCCAGGTGCCAAAGGGGCTCTGAACAGAGGGGGCAGCTTCCTCTTCTGTGAGGGCAGCCGGATTCGCATTTCAAAGGCGGCTACTCTTTGAAGCTTGCCAGCCTAGGAAGGCTAGTCAGCAGGTCCTCCTGTGGGACGGGGTGTGACACCCCCTTCCTGGACAGGCTTTTGTTCTGGGTCTCCTGAGAGCAAAATTCTCTCACCCTAGAAGGTCAGAACAGTGGCTCGGGTGGCAGGCTGGCAGTGACCAGTGAGGGAGCACACCAGAGGCTGGTAGGTTTTCAGGGGGCACCTCGAAGGTGCTCTCTGGGTGCATGTATTGGTAAATCCATCACTGGAATCAGTGTGGGTTTATCAATACGAGATGTTTGATAATAAACATCCCTATCTTCAGTGAATCCATCATCTAGCTGGGAAACTCGTTTTCACCTGTTTCCAGCACATGTTTTAAAATGGCTTCCCTGGTCACTTGTACTGGCAGTAATAGGAGTGACCAGCACAGGGGCATATCTGCTCCTTTAAGTATGCCCTCACATGTAGTGTTCAGCACCCTGTCTTAGGGCTGTCAGTCCTGCTGTAGAGGTGACTTACAAATATTCCATGCAGTGTTAGGGTACATGTCACACAGGGATGTGGCACATGTTGTGTTTTCACTTTTGCCTGCATCAAGACACGCAGCCTGTGATATAAGCCCTGCATGTGCTTGGTGGGGGGTTCCCTTAGGGTGGCACAATTCGTGCTGCACCTTAGGGACCCTCGTTAGTACCTCAGGCCCTAGGTACCAGGGGTAACATTTACTAAGGACTTACAGAGGGTTCCAACGGTATTGCCAATTGGGGGAACAATTGAACATTTATAGGGGAAAAAACTAGTATTGGGGACCTAGTTAGCAGGAACCCAGTACACTTCAGTCAAAGTTGCATCAAATACCAGGCAAAAGGTGTGGGGGAGGGCTACTGCAATAAGAGCCCAGCTCCCCACATCAAACAACTCCTTTTTGCTTATGGTAGTTCAGCAAAGGATTTACATGTTAAGAAACAGACTAATTCCAAGTGGATTGTGAATTGCATCTGAAGCTATATAAACAGTGCTTAGGGGATTTATTGTGCATTCTGTGAATGGCAGTCAACTCCTACTTTTTTGAGAGGGTGGCTGTCCATATGTGCAGGGCGACTACTTGGCCACCTTGCCATACATTTTCAAAGAATGATAGCATTCATTGGGATACCCTGGCTGAATCCTTGTTTGGTTGGTAAGTGTTGGATATATTTTCAATAACAACGCTTCTCTGTGGTTTTCAGGGTTTTGTGTCCAAATGTGTTAATTTATTGCTGAGTCAAGAATGTGCAGCTGGAATATATCAGTTAAGACGTTTTGTCCATTCGGTTTCGTTGGTCCTGATGGATACTGCAATCCCTTAGCAGACTTATTTTGTCCTGGTAAGACCCTTATTTATGCACTTGACATAGTGATTTGCATACTTAAGACTGTATTCTTTAGAATCCCCAAAATTGCAAAATTACAGAATGAAAAAAAAGCTATTCAAAAGCTTGTTTTTGTGGTCCACTCCCAACACATGGCAGGATCATTAGGGCAGACAAACTCAGCCGCCGGTGCCTAGTAGATCGCAAATGGCTATTGAACACGAAGGTGGCACAGACAATCTTCCAGCAAAGGGGAGAACCCTTGCTCGATCTTTTCACCACCACAGAGAACGCATAGTGTACAAGCTTTTGCATGTTGGAGTTTCCAAGGCAGTCCTTCCAGGGAGATGGCTTCCATCTGCATTGGGGATCGGGACTCCTGTATGCCTTTCCGCCCCTCCCTCTCCTGCCCAGAATGCTGAAAAAGATCAGGAAAGAGTGTGGTACCAAGAGTGGGCTTCTGGGCACGAGCATCTGTTCTCTGATCAAGCTTTCACTTTGCCCTGCTACTGCGACAGAAGATTCTCAGAGTATGGCACCCTGGCCTGCATGCTTTGCATCTCCATGCTTGGAGATTGAGCAGTGACAGTTGGCCTCCTTCGTCCTGCATCCCAAGTTCATTAATATCACCTTGACTGCGAGGCATTCCTCCACAAAATCAGTGTATGCCAACGGTTGGGACAAATTTGTTGAAATGGTGCATCACTCAACAAAAATTATATTTTTTCATGCAAAGTTGTCTGAAGTTTTATTGTTTGTTCTGTCTCTATCCCAGCAAGAACTGGTCTTGGGCATGTTAAGGTTGTTGGCTTGTTCGGTATTCTTATGGTAGCTGGGTTAGCCATTGTTATTTAAATCGCCCTTTTGATGAAGGTTTTGAAATGTATGCAGCACTTGTTTCCACCAAAACGCTTTGTAATGCCCCAGTGGAACTTGAACTAAGTTTTCACATTCTTGATGTGCACCCCTTTTGAGCTGTTGCACAATTGTCCCTAGATACTCCTGATCTTAAAAATGGTCTTTCTTGTCGCCAGAACATCGGCTAGACGTGTAAACAAACATCAAGATGTCTTTTTCAACCACCTCATACCACATTCTTCCCTGGTAAGCTGGTTCTGAGCACTCGAGCTCCATTCTTAATAAATTTAGTCAGTCCTTTTCATTTTGGCAAGACTTTCACCCTTCAAGCTTTCTTTTCTCCATCTCATCCCTCTGAGGAAGTGAGACTTTCTTGTTTGGACCCTAAAGGAGCATTACGTTTCTATATCGATCATACCAAGGAACGAGGATTGAGTGGACGATGAACTTTGTTGGGTTTTCCAGAGCAAAGAAGTGCAAAGCAGTGCAAAAACAGATCATCTCCAGATGGATTGTTCGCTGCATAAAGATATATCTGAACGAGACACGTTAGTGACAGATTCCTTACCTTAGAATATCCCCAGGCGTCAGGCTGGATCCGGAAAGTTTTGCGTAGCAGTACCCTTGCGCGTCGGTAGGCGGCGTCGTGCGGCTCCGCGTCCGTCGTCGGCGTCGAGATCGCCGGGATGACGTCGCGGCCAGTACTTAGATGCCGCCCCTGCGCGCTGACGTCAGTTCTTCTTTTTCCGCGCCAGTAAGCGCAGATCCGGGAAGAGCAGTGCCCTAGTCATTTTTTGACTACGTTTTTTGTGATTTTTATCACTGTTTTTTCTCGAGTCGTTCGACTCCGACGGTGTCAGTAGGGATGCCCGGCTTCAAGCCATGCGACGCCTGTGGTCGGATGATGTCGATCACGGACCCGCATCGAGACTGTCTCTACTGCCTCGGACGCGACCACGACTCCAAGTCGTGCCCCGACTGCCGGGCCTTGCATCCGAAGGCTTTGCGAGAGCGGTCTCGAAAGCTCCTCGAGGTCCGGCAGTCGGCTCCGCGCCAACCCAAGCCCCGGTCACGTGAGAGGTCGAGGGGCCGGTCGCGGAGTGCTCATCGGTCGTCGGGGTCCAAGTCTTCGCACTCCTCCGGTAAGTCGAAGAAGCGTCATCGCTCGACGACTTCCCCTCGCCGGTCTTGCGACTCGGCTGAGGGTCCTGTCGGCACCGTCCCCGCGGCTCCGGGAGTGCCTGTGGAGCCGCCGTCGCATTACCCGCCTTATCCGGGTTCGGCGGCGACTCCGGCCGAAATACAGGAGTTCCTGTCGGCAATGGCCCGCCTCTTCGGGCCTTAAGGTCCCCCCGGTGCGCCTTCGGGCCCCGCGGGCCCTTCTGGGGTGCCAACGGCGCCGCCGGCGACTCCGGTCCCGGCGACGCCAGCCCCGGTCCCGGCTCCGGCCCCGGCCTCGACCCTGGCTCCGGCTTTGCCGCAACCCCCATCGACGCCGGTTGACCTGACGACACCTCCACCCGCGCCGATGTCACCGGTGCCGTTCCCGGCGCCGCCCGGGGCTCCGGGCGGCGTCGTATCCCGGTTCTCTCCGGACACGGCGCCGGACCGGCGCCGATGCGGCCTTGGGTTCCGCATGTCCCTCCTCCTTACTTTGAACCTGCTTTGGAGGACGAAGAGGACTGGGAGGGGTCTGAGGACCCTCTCACTGCCCAATGTGAGTTCGAACAGGACTGGGCTGAGGAACTTGGGGATGCCAGTGGACTGGACACCTCTCCTGACTCTGGCGTTCTGTGGCAACGGAGGAGGGAGCAAACTTTGCAACGGTGTTGCGTAGGGCAGCTGAGGCTTTACACCTCCAGTTACCTACAGTGGCTGTCAGGACTAACATCCTGACGGAAGTGCTTCAGCCGGCGGCTACCTCCTCGGAGCCACTGCTGCCTTTCAACGAGGCACTTTCTGACGTTCTTTTGGGCACCTGGTCCAAGCCCACCACAGGGGCTCCTGTGGATAGGAACGTAGCCCGACGCCATCGCCCTGCTCCGGGCGACCCCATATTTCTCTCCTAACACCCCACCCCTGAGAGCTTGGTTGTCCAAGCCTCTGCTTCCCAGAGCGCCTTCCCTACCGCTCCCCGGATAGGGAATCCAAAAACTGGATCAATTTGGGAAGAAGGTTTTTACTTCCTCCAGTGCTGGCTTGCGGTCTGTCAACACCACTTGCCTCTTGGGCCGATATTCCCACTGTTTGTGGGATTCGGTGGCGCAGGTTCTGCCCCAGTGTTCTGAGGAGGTCCAGACACTGCTTTCCCGCGCCATTGTGGAAGGAAGAGATGCGGCAAAGTATACCATCAGATGTGGCCTAGATACGGCCGACTCGCTGGGCAGATCGCTTGCGACGACAGTGGCGCTGCGCCGCCACGCCTGGCTGAGAACCACTGGTTTCTCGGGTGATGTCCAAAACACTCTTATGGACATGCCCTTTGATGGTGTCGGCCTTTTCGGCAACAAGGCAGACCATGCGCTGGAGCGCTTTAAGGACTCGCGGGCTACAGCCAAGTCCCTGGGCCTTTCTGCTGTGCGCCCTCCGCAACAGTCTGCTTTTCGCCCCTTTCGTGGCCACGGAAGGGGCGCCCAGTCACGTCCACTGCCCAGCCACCGGCCCGCGCAGCAGGCGTCTTCGCGTGGCCGAGGACGTGGCTCCCGCCGAGGCGGGTTGGGTAACCATCGTGCGGGTCAGGCCACCACCCCCACCCCGTCCGCGGCCTCCAAGCCCTCCTAGTCCTTCCTTTCAGGTCCACAGCACGCCAGGAGGGGGCAGGGTCCGCCATCACCTTCCCCACTGGCGTACCATCACCTCGGACAAGTGGGTCTTGGACATTGTCCGAAGGGGCTACTCCCTCCCCTTCGCAACCACTCCCCCAGCCATGCCACCTCAATGCCACCGCATGTCAGGGGATCACTTGGTGCTTCTTCAGAAGGAAGTTGCGGCCCTCTTGGCCAAGAGGGCCATCGAACGCGTTTCGACCCCAGAAGTAGGGCGTGCTTGTTACTCCCACTACTTTCTGGTGCCCAAAAAGGACAAGGAGGACATGCGTCCTATCTTGGACCTCCAGAACTTCAATCGCTTCCTCCGGAAGGAGAAGTTCAAGATGCTCACCCTAGCTCAGGTCTTAACTGCCCTCGACCCTGGAGACTGGATGGTAGCGTTGGACTTGCAGGACGCTTATTTCCACATTCCCGTCCTGCCGGCCCACCGGCGTTACCTGCGGTTCACGGTAGGCCACGAGCATTTTCAGTATTCCGTGCTCCCCTTTGGCCTTACAAGCGCCCCTCGGGTGTTCACGAAAGTGATGGCGGTGGTCGCAGCTCATTTGCGCCGGGCAGGGGTTCCAGTCTTCCCCTACCTCGACGACTGGCTGCTGAAGGCGGGCTCGTCCCAGGCAGTCGTCTCCCACCTCCAGACTACGGCCGGCCTCCTGCACTCGCTGGGGTTCTCCATCAACGTGCCGAAGTCGCACCTGATTCCTTCTCCACAGCTCCTTTTCATCGGAGCAGTTCTGGACACAACGCAGTTACGGGTCTATCCTCCCGAACGGCGAGTCTGGGATATTCAGGCTATGATTCCGATCTTTCGGCCTCTATCCTGGGTTTTGGTACGGATGACCCTGAGGCTGCTGGGCCTCATGGCCTCCTGCATCCTGCTGGTCGATCATGCCAGATGGCATATGCGGGCTCTGCAGTGGGACCTGAAGTTCCAGTGGGCGCAGCATCAGGGCAACCTGTCCGATCACGTCCAGATCTCGGAGGGGACTGCAAAACAGTTGCAGTGGTGGCTCTCTTCCCCAGCCAGAGCACACAGTTGTGATGGACGCGTCCCTTCTGGGATGGGGCGGTCACATGGGAGAGGCAGAGATCAGAGGCCTCTGGTCTCCGGCGGAGTCCCGGCTCCATATCAACTTTCTGGAGCTCCGGGCGATCCGACTTGCACTCAAAGCATTCCTTCCCTCTGTCAAAGGGAAGGTAGTGCAGGTGTTCACAGACAACACCACCGCCATGTGGTACTGCAACAAACAGGGCGAGGTGGGGTCGTGGACCCTATGTCAGGAGGCTCTGCGCCTCTGGACATGGCTGGAACATCAGGGCATATTCCTGATGGTTCAACACCTGGCAGGTTCCCTGAACGCCAGGGCGGACGAACTCAGCCGCAGGTGCATGATGGATCACGAATGGCGTCTTCACTCGGAAGTGGCGCAAGGACTCTTTCTACAGTGGGGAGAGCCTTGGTTAGATCTATTCGCCACCGAAGAGAACGCGCAATGTCATCAGTTCTGCGCATTGGAATTTCCAAGGCGGCACTCGCTCGGCGGCGCTTTTCGTCGCGAGTGGAGTTGCGGTCTGTTGTACGCCTTTCCGCCTATACCCTTCTACCCAGAGTGTTGAAGAAGATTCGGCACGACCGGGCCCAAGTCATTCTTGTGGCTCTGGACTGGGCTCGAAGAGTTTGGTATCCCGAGCTACTCAGTATGAGCGTCGATCCCCCGATCCGTCTGCCTCTTCGGTCTTCTGTTGCAGCAGCAGGGGACGGTCCTCCACCCGAACCTGTCCAGTCTCCACCTCCTTGCGTGGAGATTGAGCGGCGGCAGTTGATTCCTTTCGACTTGCCTCCCGAAGTTTGTGATGTGATTCTGGCAGCCAGGCGTCCCTCCACTAAGGTGGTATACGCCTGCAGGTGGAACAAGTTTGTGGCATGGTGCACAGCAAAGGCTGGAAATCCCCTTTCTGCCCCTCTTTCCGAGGTTCTTCTGTTCCTTCTTTCTCTGGCCCAACAGGGTTCTGCCCTGGGTACCATCAAGGGCTATCTTTGTGCAATCTCTGCCTTCCTTAGGCTTCCTGATCAGCCCTCCCTTTTCAAGTCCCCTGTTGTTAACCGGTTTCTTAAAGGCATTACACACCTTTTCCCTCCTGTTCCGTTTGTGATGCCTCAGTGGGACTTGAACTTGGTTCTTACCTTTTTAATGTGCGCTCCCTTTGAGCCTCTGCATAACTGTCCTCTTCGTCTTCTAACTCTGAAGACAGCTTTTCTGGTAGCTATCACCTCCGCTCGGCGGGTGAGTGAGCTCCAGGCTCTTTCTTGCAAGCCTCCCTTTCTGTCTGTCCATCCAGACAAGGTTGTTCTCAGGACGCGTCCGTCCTTCTTGCCAAAGGTGGTTACTGCTTTCCACATTGGGCAGACCATCACTTTGCCCACCTTCTTTCCGCCTCCGCATCCTTCTAGAGAGGAAGAGAGGCTCCACCGTCTGGACCCAAAACGTGCGCTTTCCTTTTATATCAACCGCACACAACACTTCCGGGTGGATGACCAGCTCTTTGTTGGCTACGTGGGCGCCAAAAAGGTCGGGCGGTGCACAAGAGAACCATCTCCCGCTGGGTAACCTTGTGTATCTGAAAGAGACACGTTAGTGACAGATTCCTTACCTTAGAATATCCCCAGGCGTCAGGCTGGATCCGGAAAGTTTTTGCGTAGCAGTACCCTTGCGCGTCGGTAGGCGGCGTCGTGCGGCTCCGCGTCCGTCGTCGGCGTTGTGATCGCTGGGATGACGTCGCCGGCAGTACTTAGGCGCCGCCCCTGCGCGCTGACGTCAGTTCTTCTTTTTCCGCGCCAGCAAGCGCAGATCCGGGAAGAGCAGTGCCCTAGTCATTTTTTGACTAACTTTTTTGGTGAATTTTTTCACTGTTTTTCTTCGAATCGACTTCAAGGTGTCGTAGGGATGCCCGGTTTTAAACGTTGCGGCGCCTGTGCTCGGATGATGTCCATCACAGACCCGCATCGGGAGAGTCTCTTCTGCCTCGGCCGAGGCCACGACACGGAGTCGTGTTCCGACTGCCGGGCCCTCAACCCGAAAGCTTTGCGGAGCGGTCTCGAAAGCTCCTCGAGGCCCGGCATTCGGCTCCGCGCAAGCCCCGGTCGCGTGAGAGGTCCAGGGGTCGATCGCGGATTCCTCACCGGTCGTCGGCATCGAAGTCTTCTTCGTCCGGTAAGTCCAAACACAAAAAGTCCAAAAAGCATCGTCGCTCTAGGACTTCGCCTCGCCGGTCTCGCGACTCGGCTGAGGCCCCTCCCGCCACCGTCCCCGCGGCCCCGGACATGCCTGTGGAGTCGCCCCCGCAATACCCGTCCTTCCCGGGTTCGGGGGCGGATCCGGCCCAAATACAGGAATTCCTGTCGGCCATGGCCCGCCTCTTCGGGCCTCAAGGTCCCTCCGGTGCGCCTTCGGGCCCCGCGGGCCCTGATGGGGTGGCTCCGGCCCCGGCGTCGCCCGTGCCTCCGGCCTCGATCCCGGCTCCACAACCCCCCTCGACGCCGGTCAACCTAGCGACACCTCCGCCGGCGCCGATGTCTCCGGTGCCGTTCTCGACGCCGCCTGTGGCTCCGGGCGGCGTCGTCCCCCAGTTCCTTCCGGCTCCGGACATGGACCCGGACCGACGTCGCTCGATGCCGGTTCCGGCGCCGATGGGACCTTGGGTCCCAAATGTCCCCCCTCCTCCTTATTTTGAACCAGAGGAGGACCAGGAGGACTGGGAGGTGTCTGATGACCCTCTGACACAACAGTGTCAGTACGATGAGGACTGGACAGAGGGTCTAGGGGATGCCAGTGGTCTGGATACTTCCCCTGACACTGGCATGCTGTCTCCTCCCGTGGCTACGGAGGAGGGAGCCAATTTTGCAACGGTGTTGCGTAGGGCGGCTGGGGCCTTACGTCTCCAACTCCCTACTGTGGCGGTCAAGACTTAATATCTTGACAGAGGTTCTTCAGCCGGCAGCCTCCTCTACGGAGACTGTGCTGCCGTTTAACGACGCCCTCACTGACGTTCTTTTGGGCGCCTGGTCCAAGCCCAACACAGGGGCTCCTGTGGATAGGAACGTGTCCCGACGCCATCGCCCAGCTCCGGGCGACCCCCTGTTTCTCTCTGTCCACCCCACTCCTGAGAGCTTGGTTGTCCAAGCCTCCGCTTCCCAAACCGCCTTCCCTACCGCCCCTCCGGATAGGGAATCCAAACGCCTGGATCAATTTGGGAAGAAGGGTTTTCTTCCTCCAGTGCTGGCTTGCGGTCCATCAACACCGCTTGTCTTTTGGGCCGATATACCCACTCCTTGTGGGATTCGGTGGCGACTGTTTTGCCCCAGTGTTCTGAGGAGGTCCAGACACTGCTTTCCCGCGCCATTGCGGAAGGAAGGGATGCGGCCAAATACACGATACGATGTGGCCTTGATACCGCCGACTCGCTGGGCAGGTCTATTGCAACGACGGTAGCGCTGCGACGCCACGCCTGGCTGAGAACCACTGGTTTTTCAGGGGATGTCCAGAATACTCTCATGGACATGCCCTTTGATGGAGTCGGTCTTTTTGGGTCCAAAGCAGACCATGCGTTGGAGCGCTTTAAGGACTCACGGGCTACTGCCAAGTCCCTGGGCCTTTCTGCTACACGCCCTCCGCTGACTTCTGCTTTTCGCCCCTATCGTGGACACGGAAGGGCGCCCCGTCACGTCAGCAGCCCAGCCACCGGCCCGCGCAGCAGGCGTCTTCGCGTGGCCGAGGACGTGGATTCCGCCGTGGCGGATCGGGCAACCAGCGTGCGGGTCAGGCCACCACCTCCAACCCGTCCGCGGCCTCTAAGCCCTCCTAGTCCCTCCTTTCAGGTGCACAGCACGCCAGTAGAGGACAGGGTCCGCCATCACCTTCCCCACTGGCGTACCATCACCTCGGACAGGTGGGTCTTGGACATTGTCCGAAGGGGCTACTCCCTCCCCTTCGAGACCACCCCCCAGCCATGCCACCTCAATTCCACCGCATGTCAGGGGATCACTTGGTACTTCTGCAGAAGGAAGTCACGGTCCTCTTGACCAAGAGGGCCATCGAGCGTGTTCCGACCCCAGAAGTAGGGCGTGGTTGCTACTCCCACTACTTTCTGGTGCCCAAAAGGACAAGGAGGACATGCGTCCTATCTTGGACCTCCGGAACGTCAATCGCTTCCTCCGGAAGGAGAAGTTCAAGATGCTCACCCTAGCTCAGGTCTTGACTGCCCTCGACCCTGGAGACTGGTTGGTAGCGTTGGACTTGCAGGACGCATATTTCCACATCCCCGTCCTGCCGGCCCACCGGCGTTACCTTCGGTTCACGGTAGGCCCCGAGCATTTTCAGTTCACCGTGCTCCCCTTTGGCCTTACCAGTGCCCCTCGGGTGTTCACGAAAGTGATGGCGGTGGTCGCAGCTCATCTGCGCCGGGCAGGGGTTTCAGTCTTCCCCTACCTCGACGACTGGCTGCTGAAGGCGGGCTCGTCCCAGGCAGTCGTCTCCCACCTCCAGACTACGGCCGAACTCCTGCACTCGCTGGGGTTCTCCATCAATGTGCCGAAGTCGCATCTGATTCCTTCTCCACAGCTCCTTTTCATCGGAGCAGTTCTGGACACGACGCAGTTTCGGGCCTATCCTCCCGAACGGCGAGTCCGGGATATTCAGGCTATTATTCCGATCTTTCAGCCTTTATCCTGGGTTTCGGTACGGATGACCCTGAGGCTGCTGGGCCTCATGGCCTCCTGCATCCTGCTGGTCAATCATGCCAGATAGCATATGCGGGCTCTGCAGTGGGACCTGAAGTTCCAGTGGGCGCAGCACCAGGGCAACCTGTCCGATCACGTCCAGATCTCGGAGGGGACTGCAAAAAAGTTGCAGTGGTGGCTCTCGAACCGGCAATGGGTCATGGGCAGATCCCTCTCCCTTCCCCAGCCAGAGCATACAGTTGTGACGGACGCGTCCCTTCTGGGATGGGGCGGTCACATGGGAGAGGCGGAGATCAGAGGCCTCTGGTCTCCGGCGGAGTCCCGGCTCCATATCAACCTTCTGGAGCTCCGGGCGATCCGACTTGCACTCAAGGCATTCCTTCCCTCTGTCAAAGGGAAGGTAGTGCAGGTGTTCACAGACAACACCACCGCCATGTGGTACTGCAACAAACAGGGCGGGGTGGGGTCTTGGACCCTTTGTCAGGAGGCTCTGCGCCTCTGGACATGGCTGGAACATCAGGGCATGTTCCTGATGGTTCAACACCTGGCAGGTTCCCTGAACGCCAGGGCGGACGAACTCAGCCGCAGGTGCATGATGGATCACGAATGGCGTCTTCACTCGGAAGTGGCGCAAGGACTCTTTCTACAGTGGGGAGAGCCTTGGTTAGATCTATTCGCCACCGAAGAGAACGCGCAATGTCATCAGTTCTGCGCGTTGGAATTTCAAAGGCGGCACTCGCTCGGCGATTCTTTTCGTCGCGAGTGGAGTTGCGGTCTGTTGTACGCCTTTCCGCCTATACCACTTCTACCCAGAGTGTTGAAGAAGATTCGGCACGACCGGGCCCAAGTCATTCTTGTGGCTCCGGACTGGGCTCGAAGAGTTTGGTATCCCGAGCTACTCAATATGAGCGTAGATCCCCGATCCGTCTGCCTCTTCGGGAGGATCTTCTGTCGCAGCAGCAGGGGACGGTCCTCCACCCGAACCTGTCCAGTCTACACCTGCTTGCGTGGAGATTGAGCGGCGGCAGTTGATTCCTTTCGACTTGCCTCCCGAAGTTTGTGATGTGATTCTGGCAGCCAGGCGTCCCTCCACTAAGGTGGTATACGCCTGCAGGTGGAACAAATTTGTGGCATGGTGCACAGCAAAGGCTGTGAATCCCCTTTCTGCCCCTCTTTCTGAGGTCCTTCTGTTCCTTCTTTCCCTGGCCCAACAGGGTTCTGCCCTGGGTACCATCAAGGGTTATCTTTGTGCTATCTCGGCCTTCCTCAGGCTCCCTGATCAGCCCTCCCTTTTCAAGTCCCCTGTTGTTAACAGGTTCTTAAAAGGCATTACTCACCTCTTCCCTCCTGTTCCGTTTGTGATGCCTCAGTGGGACTTGAACATGGTTCTTACCTTTTTAATGTGCGCTCCCTTTGAGCCTCTACATAACTGTCCTCTTCGTCTTCTGACTCTGAAGACAGCCTTTCTGGTGGCCATCACCTCCGCTCGGCGGGTGAGTGAGCTCCAGGCTCTATCTTGCAAACCTCCCTTTCTGTCTGTTCATCCAGACAAGGTTGTTCTTCGGACGCGTCCGTCCTTCTTGCCAAAGGTGGTTACTGCTTTCCACATTGGGCAGACCATCACTTTGCCCACCTTCTTTCCGCCTCCGCATCCTTCCAGAGAGGAAGAGAGGCTCCACCGTCTGGACCCAAAACGTGCGCTCTCCTTCTATATCGACCGCACAAAAAACTTCCGGGTGGATGACCAGCTCTTTGTTGGCTACGTGGGCGCCAAAAAAGGTCAGGCGGTGCACAAGAGGACCATCTCCCGCTGGGTTACCTTGTGCATCAAGACCTGCTATTCTTTGGCGAAGAAGGAGCCTCCTGTTGGGCTGCGTGCCCATTCCACCAGGGCAACGGCTGCTACCACGGCCTTGGGCCGCGGTGTTCCGCTGCCGGTTATCTGTCAGGCAGCTACGTGGGCCTCGCTGCACACGTTTACAAAGCATTACTGCCTTGACAGTCAGGTCCGGAGGGACGGCTTCTTTGGCCGTTCTGTCCTCCAGGACTTCCTTGTCTGATCTTTGTTCGCAGACCCACCACCGGGGTTGGTATTGCTGGGGTATCTATTCTAAGGTAAGGAATCTGTCACTAACGTGTCTCTTTCAGATGCACAAGTTACTAACTTGTGTAACGATATATCTGTAAGAGACAGTAGTTAGTGACAGATTCCTACCGCCCACCCATCCTCCCGTTCTGCGAACTGATTTCTAGGGTTAAGGACATCCCTTTCAGGGCCCTAGTATTTTTCGGACACCTATGTCAGCTTCTTGCATGGCTCTGCGTTCCTGGCGCGGAAAGTCGTGTACAGAACTGACGTCAGCGCGCAGGGCGGCGCCTAAGTACTGCCCGCGACGTCATCCCGGCGATCACGACGCCGACGACGGACGCGGAGCCGCACGACGCCGCCTACCGACGCGCAAGGGTACTGCTACGCAAAAACTTTCCGGATCCAGCCTGACGCCTGGGGATATTCTAAGGTAAGGAATCTGTCACTAACTACTGTCTCTTACAGATATATCGTTACACAAGTTAGTAACTTGTGCATCAAAGCCTGCTATTCTTTGGCTAAGAAGGAGCCTCCTGTTCGGCTGCGTGCCCATTCCACCAGGGCAACGGCTGCTACCACGGCTTTAGGCCGCGGTGTTCCGCTGCAGGATATCTGTCAGGCAGCTACGTGGGCCTCTCTGCACACATTTACAAAGCATTACTGCCTTGACAGTCCGGTCCGGAGGGACGGCTTCTTTGGCCGTTCTGTCCTCCGGGACTTCCTTGTCTGATCTTTGTTCGCAGACCCACCACCGGGGTTGGTATTGCTGGGGTATCTATTCCAAGGTAAGGAATCTGTCACTAACGTGTCTCTTTCAGATGCACAAGTTACTAACTTGTGTAACGATATATCTGTAAGAGACAGTAGTTAGTGACAGATTCCTACCGCCCACCCATCCTCCCTGTTCTGCGAACTGATTTCTAGGGTTAAGGACATCCCTTTCAGGGCCCTAGTATTTTTCAGACACCTATGTCAGCTTCTTGCATGGCTCTGCGTTCCTGGCGCGGAAAGTCGTGTACAGAACTGATGTCAGCGCGCAGGGGCGGCATCTAAGTACTGCCCGCGACGTCATCCCGGCAATCACGACGACGGACGCGGAGCCGCACGACGCCGCCTACCGACGCGCGAGGGTACTGCTACGCAAAAACTTTCCGGATCCAGCCTGACGCCTGGGGATATTCTAAGGTAAGGAATCTGTCACTAACTACTGTCTCTTACAGATATATCGTTACACAAGTTAGTAACTTGTGCAATGGCATCATAGTGGTTTTTCTTCTGTTGCAGCACGAAACATACAGTTCCCAGTGCTGTTTGCAGATGAACTTAAAGTCTTTGATGTTCCTGAGACTTCCAACAGGAGGCTAGCTCCACCTCAAGCCTGTGTAGAACCTCTGGCAATAAGTTGCAGAAAGGTCAGTTCAGTTCTTTCACTACCCAAGACAGAAGCAGCAACTGCAGGCCAACCCAACAAAGTAACACACAGCAAAGGGGCAGTACTCCTCCAGGAAGCTCTTCCAGCACATCTTAGCAGGTCCCTTAGTCCAAAAGAGTTCTAAAGTTCTGGGTTTTAGGGCTTATACTTATAACCCCTTTTCTCTTTGAAGTCTTTGTTCAGAAAGTCTCTCTTGCTCAGCAATACCAGTTCTGTCCTCCCTGTTCCAGCCACACTACAGGGGGTGAAGACTGCATTGTGCAGGGCAGCCACAGCCTATTCAGGTGCTAGTAACAACTCCTCCCACCACTCTAGCCCAGGATAGCTCATCAGCATATGCAGGGCACACCTCAGCTCCCTTTGTGTGAGTGTCTGGAGTGAATGCACAAACAAGCCCCTGTCAATCTAAAACTAGACGTTTGTTCCACAGGCAGGCAGAGTTACAGGATGGTTAAGCAAGAAAATGCCCACTTTCCAAAAGTGGCATTTTCAAGCATGCAATTTAAAAACCAACTTCACCAAAAGATGTATTTTTAAATTCTGAGTCCAGGGAACCTAAGCTCCAAATCTTTATCACTTCCTAATTGAAAGTTGCACTTGTAAGATGTTACAAGGCAGCTCCAATGATAGCCAATAGAAGAGATAGTCTTTCAATAGTGAAAAACTAATTGTACAGTATTTCACTATCAGGACAAGTAAAACACACCACTACATGTCCTACCTTTCCTCTACACTGCACCCTGCCCATGGGGGTACCTTGGGCCTACCTTAGAGGTGACTTACATGTAAGAAAAGGGAAGGTTGGGGCCTGGCAAGTCGGTGCACTTGCCAGGTCGTCATGGCAGTTATAAATTGCGCGCGCAGACAATGCAGTAGCATGTCTGAGGCACATTTGAAAGACTACTTGTTTGGGTGGCACAATCAGTGCTGCAGGCCCACTAGTTGCGAATTGATTTACAGGCCCTGGTCAAACGCAGTGCACTTTACAAGGGACTTACCAGTAAATCAAATATGCCAATCATGGAGGACCATCATAACACAATTTACAGTAGGAGCACTTGCACTTTAGCACTGAATAGCAGTCAAAAAGTGTGCAGAGACACCTAACCAACAAAAACAGGAGGTCAGAAAGAAAAATGACAGGGGAAACAGGCGATAAGGTGCCAGGTGTAACAGTCAGGAATCTGCAGTTACATAGAGCATCCACCAGGAAGATTTACTGAAGGTAAGTAAATTATTATTCATGAATGTATCTGGTCTGGGTTACATTTAAAATCAGTAACGCAACTTAGTGCTAGCGTAAACCATTTATATTGATTTAAAATTGACAATTTAAAATTGTTTTCAAAATATTTAAAATTTACAATTTAGGCTTATCTAAAGCAGAAACCCAAGCATTAACAAACTATGGAAGTGGCGAAGATGAGAACGAAGAAGAAGTTGATGAGTTTGAAGAAGGACCTGTTGATGTCCAGACTTCTCTACAAGTAAATGATGAATCTATAGATGAGAATGAGCTGAAAAAGGTATTTACTCTTGCTTCTGTTTTAGCTGTCTGTTAAGATTTCCTAATTATTAGTTTGATAAAGCAATAGACGTCACACTTGACTTCCAGCAGTCAGATTCTGATTTGTTCATCATGGGATTCATACCAGATTAATAGGCTATTCAGGAATACCCTGTATTATGTTAAATGGCATATTTTTCAAAATTTCATTCTAAGGGATACTCTTCACAATGCTTTTTCTTTAGCTTTGAAATATTCATGGCTCTGCTTGTCACCCTGTAAAACTATTATCTGAAAGAGACCGTTGGTTTTAGATTCCTTACCTTAGAATTACTCCCAGGCGTCAGACTGGAGCCGGAGAATTTTTTCTTAGCAGTACCCTTGCCCGTCGGCGTTGTGGTCGCCGGGATGACGTTGTGGTTCCTACTTAGACGCACCCCCGCTGCGCGCTGGTGTCAGTTCTTTCTTTTTCTGCGCCAGCCTAGCGCAGATCCGGAGAGAGCTACCCCTTAGTCACTTTTTGACTAAACTTTTTCGACGTTTTGTCGACTTCTTTTTTGAGTCTAAGACTCCTGGTGCGACAGGGATGTCCCATCGTCAAACCAGCTTCAAGCCTTACGGGGCCTGTCAAAGGCTGATGGCAATGATGGACCCGCACCTCGTGTGCCTTTGGTGTCTGGAGCGCGACCACGACCCAAAGTCGTGCTCAGACTGCCAAGCCATGAATCGTAAGTCTTGGGAGTGGTCCCAAAAGCTCTTGGAGGCCCGGTGGTTGGCTCCGCTTCGTTCCCGGTTTCATTCGAGGGGAAGGTCTCAAGACCGGTCGCGGAGCCCCGACACCTCTTCGCATTCTAAGTCCTTGAAGTCTTCGGGTAAGTCGAAGCACAAGAAGGAGAAGAAGCATCAGCGCTCTTCGCCTTCTCCCCATTGGTCGACTGGTGGGACCCGGAGCATCGTCGCTCTAAGGCTCCGTCTCCGGTGCCTGATTCAGGGACGACTCCGCACCTCCCCTCGTTTCTGAGACCCGGGGCATCCCCTGCCCAACTTCGTACGTTCTATGAAGCTCTCCACCGTATCTTTGGGCAGTCCGACTCCGCCGACGAACCTTCGGGCCCCGCGGAACCAGTCTGGGGTCCTGGGTCTTCGATACCGGTCGTCACTCCCCCCCCCCCCCCTGCCCGCCGAGGCAGATGAAGAATAAAATGATAATCCTTTTTTCCTACTGTCCGAGTCTTTTGGGCGGGGCCACATCACTGCAGCAGAAGGAGTGTTGGGCACTGCTGTCAGTGAGCATGACAGTTTGGCCGGCAGTCTTAGGAAAGCCAAACCGTCATGTGCACTGACTTCTCTCCAACCCAGCTGCCTTGTTGGGTGAAGAGACCAGCAGGTACAGGCTCCCAGCTCCCGATGGAGCGCAAAACCAGTGCGCTCCGCCCATTTCAGACGCTACTCTCACAGTGAGAGCAGCGTCGGGATTGGCCGCAGGGGAGTCTGTGCCCAGAAGAGCAGCGAGGAGAAATGCGCCACGGGTCAGATAAGTGTTTTTTTTCTGTTTGTTACTGCTCCCATGCGCTCTCCCCCATTTTTATCAGACACCAGCTGCTACTGACTGGAAGGCAGAGAATCTGAAAGAGACACGTTAGTGACAGATTCCTTACCTTAGAATATCCCCAGGCGTCAGGCTGGATCCGGAAAGTTTTTGCGTAGCAGTACCCTTGCGCGTCGGTAGGCGGCGTCGTGCGGCTCCGCATCCGTCGTTGGCGTCGTGATCGCCGGGATGACGTCGCGGGCAGTACTTAGACGCCGCCCCTGCGCGCTGACGTCAGTTCTTCTTTTTTCCGCGCCAGTAAGCGCAGATCCGGGAAGAGCAGTGCCCTAGTCATTTTTTGACTAACTTTTTGGTGATTTTTTTCACTGTTTTTCTTCGAGTCATCTAGGCTCCGAGGTGTCGGTAGGGATGCCCGGCTTCAAGCCATGCGACGCCTGTGGTCGAATGATGTCGATCACAGACCCGCACTTAGTGTCTCTACTGTCTCGGCCGCGACCACGACACGAAGTCGTGTTCCGTTACACCCGAAGGCTTTGCGAGAGCGGTCTCGAAAGCTACTCGAGGTCCGGCAGTCGGCTCCGCGCCAAGCCCCGGTCACGCGAGAGGTCGAGGGGCCGGTCGCGGAGTCCTCGTCGGTCGTCGGAGTCCAAGTCTTCGCACTCCTCGGGTAAGTCAAAGCACAAAAAGTCTAAGAAGCACCATCGCTCTAAGACTTCGCCTCGCCGGTCTCGCGACTCGGCTGAGGCCCCTGTCGGCACCGTCCCCGCCCCCGCGGCTCCGGAGGTGCCTGTGGAGCCGCCCCCGCATTACCTGTCCTTCCCGGGTTCGGGGGCGACTCCGGCCGAGATACAGAAATTCCTGTCGGCCATGGCCCGCCTCTTCGGGCCTCAAGGCCCCTCCGGTGCGCCTTCAGGCCCCGCGGGCCCTGATGGGGTTGCCCCGGCGCCGCCGACCACTCCGGTCCCAGCGCCGCCTGTCTCACCAGCCTCGCTCCCGGCCTCGACCCCGGCTCCGGTGCTACCGCAACCCCCATCGACGCCGATTGACCTAACCACGCCGACGCCGATGTCCCCGGTGCCATTCCTGACGCCGTCCGGGGCTCCGCGCGGCGTCGTTCCCCGGTTCTCTCCGGATCCAGACGCGGCGTCGGACCGACGTCGCCCGACGCCGGCTCCGGCGCCAATGAGACCTTGGGTCCCTGATGTCCCCCCTCCTCCTTATTTTCTGTCGGAGGAGGACCAGGAGAGCTGGGAGGGGTCGGAAGACCCTCTCACACAGCAGTGTGAGTATGATCAGGACTGGGCAGAGGAACTTGGGGATGCCAGTGGTCGGGACACTTCTCCTGACACTGGCATGCTGTCTCCTCCTTCCGTGGCTACGGAGGAGGGAGCAAATTTCGCAACGGTGTTGCGTAGAGCAGCTGGAGCCTTACACCTCCAATTGCCTACAGTGGCTGTCAGGACTAACCTCCTGACGGAAGTGCTTCAGCCGGCAGCTACCTCCTCGGAGCCATTGCTGCCGTTTAATGATGCACTTTCTGACGTTCTTTTGGGCACCTGGTCCAAGCCTGCCACAGGGGCTCCTGTGGATAGGAACGTGGCCCGACGCCATCGCCCTGCTCCGGGCGACCCCATGTTTCTCTCTCAACATCCCACCCCGAGAGCTTGGTTGTCCAAGCCTCTGCTTCCCAAACCGCCTTCCTCCCGCCCCTCCGGATAGGGAATCCAAACGCCTGGATCAATTTGGGAAGAAGGCCTTTTCTTCCTCCAGTGCTGGCTTGCGGTCCGTGAACACCGCTTGCCTTTTGGGCCGATACTCCCACTCTCTGGGATTCGGTGGCGCTCGTTTTGCCCCAGTGTCCTGAGGAGGTCCAGACACTGCTTTCCCGCGCCATTGCGGAAGGAAGGGATGCGGCAAAGTACACCATCCGTTGTGGCCTTGATACCACCGACTCGCTGGGCAGATCGCTTGCAACGACAGTGGCGCTGCGTCGCCACGCCTGGCTGAGGACCACTGGTTTCTCGGGAGATGTCCAAAACACACTCATGGACATGCCCTTTGATGGAGTCGGTCTTTTTGGTACCAAAGCAGACCATGCGCTGGAGCGTTTTAAGGACTCACGGGCTACTGCCAAGTCCCTGGGCCTTTCTGCTGTGCGCCCTCCGCTAACCTCTGCTTTTCGCCCCTTTCGTGGCCACGGAAGGGGCGCCCAGTCACGTCCGCTGCCCAGCCACCGGCCCGCGCAGCAAGCGTCTTCGCGTGGCCGAGGACGTGGCTCCCGCTGTGGCGGGTCGGGCAACCAGCGTGCGGGTCAGGCCACCAACCCCGTCCGCGGCCTCCAAGCCCTCCTAGTCCTTCCTTTCAGGTGCACAGCACGCCAGTAGGGGGCAGGGTCCGCCATCACCTTCACCACTGGCGTGCCATCACCTCGGACAGGTGGGTCTTGGACATTGTCCGAAGGGGCTACTCCCTCCCCTTCGAGACCACCCCCCCAGCCATGCCACCTCAATTCCACCGCATGTCAGGGGATCACTTGGTGCTTATGCAGAAGGAAGTCAAGGCCCTCTTGGCCAAGAGGGCCATCGAGCATGTTCCGACCCCAGAAGTAGGACGTGGTTGCCCAAAAAGGACAAGGAGGACATGCGTCCTATCTTGGACCTCCGGAACGTCAATCGCTTCCTCCGGAAGGAGAAGTTCAAGATGCTCACCCTAGCTCAGGTCTTGACTGCCCTCGACCCCGGAGACTGGTTGGTAGCGTTGGACTTACAGGACGCTTATTTCCACATCCCCGTCCTGACGGCCCATCGGCGTTACCTGCGGTTCACGGTAGGCCTCGAGCATTTTCAGTTCACCGTGCTCCCCTTTGGCCTTACCAGTGCCCCTCGGGTGTTCACAAAAGTAATGGCGGTGGTCGCAGCTCATCTGCGCCGGGCAGGGGTTCCAGTCTTCCCCTACCTCGACGACTGGCTGCTGAAGGCGGGCTCGTCCCAGGCAGTCGTCTCCCACCTCCAGACTACGGCCGAACTCCTGCACTCGCTGGGGTTCTCCATCAATGTGCCAAAGTCGCATCTGATTCCTTCTCCACAGCTCCTTTTCATCGGAGCAGTTCTGGACACGACGCAGTTTCGGGCCTATCCTCCCGAACGGCGAGTCTGGGATATTCAGGCTATGATTCCGATCTTTCAGCCTTTATCCTGAATTTCGGTACGGATGACCCTGAGGCTGCTGGGCCTCATGGCCTCCTGCATCCTGCTGGTCAATCATGCCAGATGGCATATGCGGGCTCTGCAGTGGGACCTGAAGTTCCAGTGGGCGCAGCACCAGGGCAACCTGTCCGATCACGTCCAGATCTCGGAATGGACTGCAAAACAGTTGCAGTGGTGGCTCTTGAACCGGCAATGGGTCATGGGCAGATCCCTCTCCCTTCCCCAGCCAGAGCACACAGTTGTGACGGACGCGTCCCTTCTGGGATGGGGCGGTCACATGGGAGAGGCGGAGATCATAGGCCTCTGGTCTCCGGCGGAGTCCCGGCTCCATATCAACCTTCTGGAGCTCCGGGCGATCCGACTTGCACTCAAGGCATTCCTTCCCTCTGTCAAAGGGACGGTAGTGCAGGTGTTCACAGACAACACCACCGCCATGTGGTATTGCAACAAACAGGGCGGGGTGGGGTCGTGGACCCTATGTCAGGAGGCTCTGCGCCTCTGGACATGGCTGGAACATCAGGGCATATTCCTGATGGTTCAACACCTGGCAGGTTCCCTGAACGCCAGGGCGGACGAACTCAGCCGCAGGTGCATGATGGATCACGAATGGCGTCTTCACTCGGAGGTGGCGCAAGGTCTCTTTCAGCAGTGGGGAGAGCCTTGGTTAGATCTGTTCGCCACCGAAGAGAACGCGCAATGTCAGCAGTTCTGCGCGTTGGAATTTCCAAGGCGGCACTCGCTCGGCGACGCTTTTCGTCGCGAGTGGAGTTGCGGTCTGTTGTACGCCTTTCCGCCTATACCACTTCTACCCAGAGTGTTGAAGAAGATTCGGCGCGACCGGGCCCAAGTCATCCTTGTGGCTCCGGACTGGGCTCGAAGAGTTTGGTATCCCGAGCTACTCAGTATGAGCGTCGATCCCCGATCCGTCTGCCTCTTCGGGAGGATTTTCTGTCGCAGCAGCAGGGGACGGTCCTCCACCCGAACCTGTCCAGTCTCCACCTGCTTGCGTGGAGATTGAGCGGCGGCAGTTGATTCCTTTCGACTTGCCTCCCGAAGTTTGTGATGTGATTCTGGCAGCCAGGCGTCCCTCCACTAAGGTGGTATACGCCTGCAGGTGGAACAAGTTTGTGGCTTGGTGCACAGCAAAGGCTGTGAATCCCCTCTCTGCCCCTCTTTCTGAGGTTCTTCTGTTCCTTCTTTCTCTGGCCCAACAGGGTTCTGCCCTGGGTACCATCAAGGGCTATCTTTGTGCCATTTCGGCCTTCCTCAGGCTTCCTGATCAGCCCTCCCTTTTCAAGTCCCCTGTTGTTAACAGGTTCCTAAAAGGCATCACACACCTCTTCCCTCCTGTTCCGTTTGTGATGCATCAATGGGACTTGAACTTGGTTCTTACCTTTCTCATGTGCGCTCCCTTTGAGCCTCTACATAACTGTCCTCTTCGTCTTCTGACTCTGAAGACAGCCTTTCTGGTGGCCATCACCTCCGCTCGGCGGGTGAGTGAGCTCCAGGCTCTATCATGCAAACCTCCCTTTCTGTCTGTCCATCCAGGCAAGGTTGTTCTTAGGACGCGTCCGTCCTTCTTGCCAAAGGTGGTTACTGCCTTCCACATTGGGCAGACCATCACTTTGCCCACCTTCTTTCCGCATCCTTCCAGAGAGGAAGAGAGGCTCCACCGACTGGACCCAAAACGTGCGCTTTCCTTTTATATCAACGCACACAACACTTCCGGGTGGATGACCAGCTCTTTGTTGGCTACGTGGGCGCCAAAAAAGGTCGGGCGGTGCACAAGAGAACCATCTCCCGCTTGGTAACCTTGTGTATCAAAGCCTGCTATTCTTTGGCTAAGAAGGAGCCTCCTGTTGGGCTGCGTGCCCATTCCACCAGGGCAACGGCTGCTACCACGGCTTTAGGCCGCGGTGTTCCGCTGTAGGATATCTGTCAGGCAGCTACGTGGGCCTCGCTGCACACATTTACAAAGCATTACTGCCTTGACAGTCAGGTCCGGAGGGACGGCTTCTTTGGCCGTTCTGTCCTCCGGGACTTCCTCGTCTGATCTTTGTTCGCAGACCCACCACCGGGGTTGGTATTGCTGGGGTATCTATTCTAAGGTAAGGAATCTGTCACTAACGTGTCTCTTTCAGATGCACAAGTTACTAACTTGTGTAACGATATATCTGTAAGAGACAGTAGTTAGTGACAGATTCCTTACCGCCCCACCCATCCTCCCCGTTCTGCGAACTGATTTCTAGGGTTAAAGACATCCCTTTCAGGGCCCTAGTATTTTTCAGACACCTATGTCAGCTTCTTGCATGGCTCTGCGTTCCTGGCGCGGAAAGTCGTGTACAGAACTGACGTCAGCGCGCAGGGGCGGCGTCTAAGTACTGCCCGCGACGTCATCCCGGCGATCACGACGACGGACGCGGAGCCGCACGACGCCGCCTACCGACGTGCAAGGGTACTGCTACGCAAAAACTTTCCGGATCCAGCCTGACGCCTGGGGATATTCTAAGGTAAGGAATCTGTCACTAACTACTGTCTCTTACAGATATATCGTTACACAAGTTAGTAACTTGTGCATCAAGGCAGAGAATGAGTCAGACGTCTGATTTGTCCTTTCTCCCACAGGCAGGACCCTTGGTCAAATAAAGAGGCATTTTATTCCACAAAACACCACAATTTTCTGTCGGAAAAAGGCAGAATTTGAAAGGGAAAGATGAAAAACGTCAAGTGAATTTTGAAGAGAAAGGATTAAAAAGTCCAAGCTCAGTGCTCCAAGATCCTGTCACCAGGAGCTGGAAAAAGAACTGAGGCAACTGCCACCTGCTAGGCATGACGGTATACTGGTGGTCTATATGTCCTTAAAGGCACAGACTTTGTTTAAAACTCACATAATAGCAGCCTATGGGGCTACACTGTCCTGCTATCCTTCATCTTCAACTTTTACAAAAAGGGTTTGTGAAAGAGGTTTAAGCTAAGTATACAATATTTGCATCAAAATTATATATCAGTATTTTTACCCTTTTTTGTAAGTACAATCTGAAGAATATCTCCACTGTAGCCTGTGTTCATAGGTTGCATAATATGTTCTTTCTTAGGGGTTTCTGCAGGCCTTACTTAAGAAAGACGAATGTCTACACTCAAGAAGAAATTCTATGTAAAGTGCTCCAGGACTCCTGTACATGGGCGGAACTATTCAAATGCTTTTGACTATCAATGAAGATCCCCTACGATAGAACCTGTGGTCTGTCTCTGGTAGCTTGGCGCAGAGCGGGCAGGCTTATCAAAAGACGCAATGTGTAAAGTAATTGTGCAACACACACACACACAAAGTAACACAATGAATACGCCACAAAAAAATTCCACACAGGTTCATAAAAATAGTTTTGTTTTCTGTATCTGAAAGAGACATGTTGGTGATAGATTCCTTACTTTAGAATATCCCCAGGCGTCAGACTGGACCTGGAAAGTTTTGCTAGCAGTACCCCTGCGCGCCAATAGGTGGCGTCTTGCGGCTCCGCGTCCGTCGCTGGCGTCGTAAGCGCCGAGATGACGTCACGGAGACTACTTGGGCGCCACCCATGCGCGCTGACGTCAGTTATTTCTTTTTAAGCGCCAGAAAGCGCAGATCCGGTTAGAGCACGTACCCTAGTCACTTTTTGGCTATCTCTTTTGAGACTTTTGTCTCCCTTTTTTCCAGTTGGTTTCCTGGTGCACGTAGGGATGCCTGGATTAAAGTCTTGTGGGGCCTGCCGTCGCAACATGTCAGTGGCGGACCCCCACGATGTCTGCCTCTACTGCCTGGAGACCGACCACGACTCTCGGTCTTGTCCGGATTGTCGGGCCATGGCCCGAAGGCCTTGCGGGAGCGGCGCCGGAAACTGCTGGAGGTCCGGCACTCGTCCCCGCCCCGTTCCCGGTCCAGAGGCCGTTCCGGGGAACGCTCGCGGGGCCACAGCCATCGCTCTTCGGGCTCCAGGTCTTCACGCTCGGATTCGGGTAACAGATGACACAAAAAGAAGTCGAAGAGGCGTGTTCGCTCTCCGGCGTCCCCCCGTCGGTCCTCAGATGCGGATGGGGGGGGACAGGGGCCTTGCCCCTGCGGCTCCTTTGGAGCTCGAGAGTCCCGCGGCCTACCCGTCTTACCCGGGTCCGTCGGCGACTCCCGCACAGGTGCAAGAATTTCTTGCTACCATGGACCGCCTTTTTAGGCCTCGGGCTCCCGCCGGCGCGCCCTCTGGTCCCGCGGTCCCGTGTCCGGATCCTGTTGGACCATCGGCGCCGCCGGCGGATCCAGCTACGGCGCCGCTGGCTCCGGCCCCAGCGCCGCCCTCGGCTCCGCCTCCGGAGCCGCAGTGGGTGCCTTTCGTCCCGCCCTTACCCAGGTTCCAGGACCATTTTGTTCCTGCCTGGGATCCGCATTGGGACACGGCACCGGTTCGGCCCCGACCGACGCCGTTCCCGACGCCGTATGTTCCCTCTCCGGCTCCTGCCCCGCCGCCGCGGTCGGTGCCACCGGCGGCGGAGGTGGAGGACGACTGGGAGGGGTCCGAGGACCCTCTCGCCCGTCAGTGTGACTCCGAGCAGGACTGGCGGACGACTTGGAGGACGCCGGCGACCTCGACGTCTCTTCTGACCCGGGGTTTGCCTCTCCCCCGCCTACTATGGAGGAGGGCGCCTCCTACACGATGGTGCTACGTCGGGCAGCTGAGGTCCTCAACCTTGATCTCCCTATGGTGTCCCTCAAAACTAACCTCCTTACTGAGGTGCTCCAGACGGCGACCACCTCGTCGGAGCCCCTGCTCCCGTTTAATGACGCCCTTACCAACGTCTTGCTGGGCACTTGGTCGCGGCCATCCACTGGGGCCCCTGTGGATAAGAATGTCGCCAGGCGTCATCGCCCGGCGCCGGGTGACCCCGCTTTTTTGACCACTCATCCTACGCCTGAGAGTCTGGTCATCCAAGCTTCGACGTCGCAGAGTGCCTTTGCCACGGCTCCGCCGGATAAGGACTCTAAGAAGCTGGAACAGTTCGGTAAACGTTTGTTCTCTTCGGCCAGCTTGGGGCTGCGGTCTGTGAATACTGCCTGCCTATTGGGCCGCTATTCCCACGCGGTGTGGGACACAGTGGCACCGGTGTTACCTCGGTGTCCTGAGGAGACCCACGCTGTATTGTCCCAAGCCATTGCAGAAGGTAAAGATGCGGCTAAGTTCGCCATTCGGTGTGGATTAGACACCGCGGACTCCTTAGGTAGAGCGATTTCTACGACTGTGGCGCTTCGTCGCCACGCCTGGCTCAGATCTACCGGGTTCTCGCCAGATGTCCAAAACTCACTCATGGACATGCCCTTTGATGGCACTCGCCTGTTTGGCGACAAGGCCTACAGTGCGCTGGAGCGTTTTAAGGACTCGCGGGCCATGGCAAAGTCCTTAGGTCTTTCCATGAAAAGCCCAGCCACTCCTTGGTTTCGTTCCTTTCGTGGCAACGGGAGGGGCGCCCAGGCACGTTCTTTCAACAAGCCTGTGCAGAACCAACCTCAGCACGGCCGCGGTTTCCGCAGAGGCGGATCTGGGAATCAGCGTGGGGGTCAGTCCACCTCCGCCCCCGCCGCTTCGGCCTCCAAACCTTCCTAATCCGAGCCTTGTGGGGCATTCCACGCCAGTGGGTGGCAGGGTCCGCCTTCATCTCTCCCACTGGCACGCTATCACTTCGGACAAGTGGGTGTTGCAGACCATCCGCAAGGGTTACGCCCTTCCCTTCCAGTCCACCCCTCCAGCCATGCCACCTCAGTTCCACCGCATGTCGGGGGACCACTTGGCACTTCTCCTGCAGGAAGTCACGGCCCTCTTGGCCAAGGGGCCCATCGAGCGTGTTCCTGGGCCAGAAGTAGGGACTGGTTGTTATTCCCACTACTTTCTGGTCCCCAAAAAGGACATGGGGGGCTTGCGCCCCATCTTGGACCTCAGGTACGTCAATCGCTTCCTCCGGAAGGAGAAGTTCAAGATGTTGACTCTGGCTCAGGTCTTGGCTGCCCTCAACCCTGGAGACTGGATGGTAGCGTTGGACTTGCAGGACGCCTATTTTCACATCCCCGTCCTGCCGGCCCACCGGCGTTACCTGCGGTTCACGGTAGGCCAGGAGCATTTTCAGTTTGCTGTGCTCCCCTTCGGCCTTACCAGCGCCCCTCGGGTGTTCACGAAGGTGATGACGGTGGTCGCAGCTCATCTGCGCAGGTCAGGGGTTCCAGTCTTTCCCTATCTCGACGACTGGTTGTTGAAGGCGGGCTCGCCCCAGGCATTCGTCACCCACCTTCAGACTACGGCCGACCTCCTGCATTTGCTGGGGTTCTCCATCAACGTGCCGAAGTCGCACCTTAGTCCCTCTCAGAAGCTCCCCTTCATCGGAGCGGTTCTGGAATCGACGCTGTTTCGGGTTTATCCTCCCGAGCAGCGAGTCCGGGATATTCAGGCTATGGTTCCGATCTTTCAGCCTCTATCCTGGGTTTCAGTCAGGATGACCCTCTGGCTCCTGGGCCTGATGGCCTCCTGCATCCTGCTGGTGCAACATGCCAGATGGCATATGCGGGCTCTGCAGTGGGACTTGAAGTTCCAGTGGGCACAGCATCAGGGCAACCTGTCCGATCATGTCCAGATCTCGGAGGGCACTGCACGACAATTGCAGTGGTGGCTCACGACTCGCGATTGGGTCAATGGCAGATCCCTCTCCCTTCCCCAACCGGAGCACACAGTGGTGACGGATGCGTCCCTCCTGGGATGGGGTGGCCACTTGGGAGAGGCGGAGATCAGAGGCCTCTGGTCTCCGGCGGAGTCCCGGCTCCATATCAATCTTTTGGAGCTTCGGGCGATCCGGCTTGCACTGAAGGCATTCCTTCCCTCTGTCCGGGGAAGTGTAGTGCAGGTGTTCACGGACAACACCACCGCCATGTGGTATTGCAACAAGCAGGGCGGGGTGGGGTCGTGAACCCTATGTCAGGAGGCTCTGCGCCTCTGGACTTGGCTGGAACGTCGAGGCATTACCTTGGTGGTTCAACACCTGGCAGGTTCTCTGAACGCCAGGGCGGACGAATTCAGCCGCCGGTGCTTGATGGATCACGAATGGCGTCTTCACTCGGAAGTGGCGCAAGGACTCTTTCTACAGTGGGGAGAGCCTTGGTTAGATCTATTCGCCACCGAAGAGAACGCGCAATGTCATCAGTTCTGCGCGTTGGAATTTCCAAGGCGGCACTCGCTCGGCGACGCTTTTCGTCGCGAGTGGAGTTGCGGTCTGTTGTACGCCTTTCCGCCTATACCACTTCTACCCAGAGTGTTGAAGTAGATTCGGCGCGACCGGGCCCAAGTCATCCTTGTGGCTCCGGATTGGGCTCGAAGAGTTTGGTATCCCGAGCTACTCAGAATGAGCGTAGATCCCCCGATCCGTCTGCCTCTTCGGGAGGATCTTCTGTCGCAGCAGCAGGGGACGGTCCTCCACCCGAACCTGTCCAGCCTCCACCTGCTAGCGTGGAGATTGAGCGGCGGCAGTTGATTCCTTTCGACTTGCCTCCCGAAGTTTGTGATGTGATTCTGGCAGCCAGGCGTCCCTCCACTAAGGTGGTATACGCCTGCAGGTGGAACAAGTTTGTGGCATGGTGCACAGCAAAGGCTGTGAATCCCCTTTCTGCCCCTCTTTCTGAGGTTCTTCTGTTCCTTCTTTCCCTGGCCCAACAGGGTTCTGCCCTGGGTACCATCAAGGGATATCTTTGTGCCATCTCGGCCTTCCTCAGGCTTCCTGATCAGCCCTCCTTTTCAAGTCCCCTGTTAACAGGTTTCTAAAAGGCATTACACACCTCTTCCCTCCTGTTCCGTTTGTGATGCCTCAGTGGGACTTGAACTTGGTTCTTACCTTTCTTATGTGCGCTCCCTTTGAGCCTCTACATAACTGTCCTCTTCGTCTTCTGACTCTGAAGACAGCCTTTCTGGTGGCCATCACCTCCGCTCGGCGGGTGAGTGAGCTCCAGGCTCTATCATGTAAACCTCCCTTTCTGTCTGTTCATCCAGACAAGGTTGTTCTTAGGACGCGTCCGTCCTTCTTGCCAAAGGTGGTTACTGCCTTCCACATTGGGCAGACCATCACTTTGCCCACCTTCTTTCCGCCTCCGCATCCTTCCAGAGAGGAAGAGAGGCTCCACCGTTTGGACCCAAAACGTGCGCTTTCCTTTTATATCGACCGCACACAACACTTCCGGGTGGATGACCAGCACTTTATTGGCTACGTGGGCGCCAAAAAAGGTCGGGCGGTGCACAAGCGAACCATCTCTCGCTGGGTAACCTTGTGTATCAAAGCCTGCTATTCTTTGGCTAAGAAGGAGCCTCCTGTTGGGCTGCGTGCCCATTCCACCAGGGCAATGGCTGCTACCACGGCTTTAGGCCGCGGTGTTCCGCTGCAGGATATCTGTCAGGCAGCTACGTGGGCCTCGCTGCACACATTTACAAAGCATTACTGCCTTGACAGTCAGGTCCTCCGGGACGGCTTCTTTGGCCGTTCTGTCCTCCGGGACTTCCTTGTCTGATCTTTGTTCGCAGATCCACTACCGGGGTTGGTATTGCTGGGGTATCTATTCTAAGGTAAGGAATCTGTCACTAACGTGTCTCTTTCAGATGCACAAGTTACTAACTTGTGTAACGATATATCTGTAAGAGACAGTAGTTAGTGACAGATTCCCTACCGCCCACCCATCCTCCCCGTTCTGTGAACTGATTTCTAGGGTTAAGGACATCCCTTTCAGGGCCCTAGTATTTTTCAGACACCTATGTCAGCTTCTTGCATGGCTCTGCGTTCCTGGCGCGGAAAGTCGTGTACAGAACTGACGTCAGCGCGCAGGGGCGGCGTCTAAGTACTGCCCGCGACGTCATCCCGGCGATCACGACGTCGGACGCGGAGCCGCACGACGCCGCCTACCGACGCGCAAGGGTACTGCTACGCAAAAACTTTCCGGATCCAGCCTGACGCCTGGGGATATTCTAAGGTAAGGAATCTGTCACGAACTACTGTCTCTTACAGATATATCGTTACACAAGTTAGTAACTTGTGCATATCGTTGTGTAATTTTCGCACATTAGACGCACAATGATAAAAAATAGAATTTCTTTTCAATAACCATGATTGTTCAGGTATTCTTTTGTTCTTTATTACTAGTACGATTGCCCAGCCAACACGTGTTTCGTCGTGGGTGATATCCCAACCGACTTCTTCAGGGCTACAAAAGAAAATGTGCATTATGGGATCAGCCGATCCACAGTTTGATTACGGATAATACACTCGTTAAAGTGAACACCCAGTGACTTTCAAAGTGTGCACATCACACCATATTGTGACTGTTTCTTGTACAGACGAAAAGACGTGAGCTTTTGTGTACCCTTATAATATAATCCAAAGGTGGTGTTGTGTCAGCAAATTAAATCAATTTATTCATGTGCAATGGTTAAACATTTCAGGTATCCGAAGTTGATGTTTAAAGGTAACCCTTAGTACCTCTAATAATTTCGAGCTGCGAAAAGTCGGGTGTTATAATTAGGTGGGGGTAGGAAGATATGACCAAAACGTCCCATCCTCAATTTACATTAGCCAAGGTGTGACATTCATGTTTATAGTATTTGTATATTGTGATTATCCAATAAATTGAGAGCCTGTATTCATGCTAGCCCCCCTACCTGTTGAGCAGGTGGACGAAATCTATTGCTGTTCTGAAAAACATAAAAGGTGCACGCCGATACTTGTGTAAGTATTTGTTCACTTTCCACATAAAACCCAATTACTGTTTGAGGGCGGTAATAACGCATTCAGGTCGGTGAGGGATCACTCACCTCCCCGCCGGTTCTACTTCCGTCCCGGCTTCTCGTAGGGTGACTCCCGTTCTTGCCTATCGTCGGTGGTGCTCGCTGCAGTTTCCTACATCAATATTTAACGATCATGAGATTCTCAAACTCATGATAGCCTTAATGCGTCATGGTTTGCAATGAACTATAATTCTTCAAGTCTATGTTAACGTTGTATCTGAAAGAGACACGTTAGTGATAGATTCCTTACCTTAGAATATCCCCAGGCGTCAGGCTGGATCCGGAAAGTTTTGCGTAGCAGTACCCTTGCGCGTCGGTAGGCGGCGTCGTGCGGCTCCGCGTCCGTCGTCGGCGTCGTGATCGCCGGGATGACGTCGCGGGCAGTACTTAGACGCCGCCCCTGCGCGCTGACGTCAGTTCTTCTTTTTCCGCGCCAGCAAGCGCAGATCCGGGAAGAGCAGTGCCCTGGTCAATTTTTGACCATACTTTTTGGTGATTTTTTCACTGGTTTTTTCCAACTTTAAGGTGTCGTAGGGATGCCCGGCTTCAAGCGATGCGGCGCCTGTGCGCGGATGATGTCCGTCACCGACCCGCATTGGGAGTGTCTCTTCTGCCTCGGCCGAGGCCACGACACCGAGTCTTGTCCCGAATGCCAGGCCCTCAACCCGAAAGCTTTGCGAGAGCGGTCTCGAAAGCTCCTCGAGGCCCGGCATTCGGCTCCGCGGAAGCCCCGGTCGCGTGAGAGGTCCAGGGGTCGCTCGCGGAGTGCACACCGGTCGTCGACTTCTTCGTCCGGTAAGTCTAAGCACAAGAAGTCCAAGAAGCATCGTCGCTCTCGGACTTCGCCTCGCCGGTCTCGCGACTCGGCTGAGGCCCCTCCCGGCACCGTCCCCGCCCCCGCGGCCCCGGACTTGCCTGTGGAGTCGCCCCGTCATACCCGCCCTTCCCGGGTTCGGGGGCGGATCCGGCCAAGGTACAGGAGTTCCTGTCGGCCATGGCCCGCCTCTTCGGGCCTTCAGGCCCCTCCGGTGCGCCTTCGGGCCCCGCGGGCCCTGATGGGGTTGCTCCGGCGTCGCCGGCGGCTCCGGCCCCGGCGTCGCCCGAGCCTCCAGCCTCGATCCCGGCTCCGGCTTCGGCCCCGGCCTCGATCCCGGCTCCACAACCCCCATCGACGCCGGTCGACCTCACGACACCTCCGCCGGCGCCGATGTCTCCGGTGCCGTTCTCGACGCCGCCCTGGGCTCCGGGCGGCGTCGTCCCCCAGTTCCTTCCGGCTCCGGACATGGACCCGGAGCGACGTCGCTCGACGCCGGCTCCGGCGCCGAGGGGCCCTTGGGTCCCAAATGTCCCTCCTCCTCCTTATTTTGAACCAGAGGAGGACCAGGAGGACTGGGAGGGGTCTGATGACCCTCTGACACGCCACTGTCAGTATGATGAGGACTGGACAGAGAGTCTAGGGGAGGCCAGTGGTCTGGATACTTCTCCTGACACTGGCATGCTGTCTCCTCCCGTGGCTACGGAGGAGGGGGCCAATTTTGGTACGGTGTTGCGTAGGGCTGCTGGGGCCTTACGTCTCCAGCTCCCTACTTTGACGGTCAAGACTAACATCTTGACAGAGGTGCTTCAGCCGGCAGCCTCCTCTGCGGAGACTGTGCTGCCGTTTAACGACGCCCTCACTGACGTTCTTTTGGGCGCCTGGTCCAAGCCCAACACAGGGGCTCCTGTGGATCGGAACGTGTCACGACGCCATCGCCCCGCTCCGGGCGACCCCTGTTTCTTTCTGTCCACCCCACTCCTGAGAGCTTGGTTGTCCAAGCCTCCGCTTCCCAAACCGCCTTCCCTACCGCTCCTCCGGATAGGGAATCCAAACGCCTGGATCAGTTTGGGAAGAAAGGTTTTTCTTCCTCCAGTGCTGGCTTGCGGTCCGTTAACACCGCTTGTCTTTTGGGCCGATATACCCACTCCCTGTGGGATTCGGTGGCGGATGTTTTGCCCCAGTGCCCTGAGGAGGTCCAGGCACTGCTTTCCGCGCCATTGCGGAAGGAAGGGATGCGGCCAAATACACTATCCGTTGTGGCCTTGACACCGCCGACTCGCTGGGCAGGTCGATTGCAACGACGGTGGCGCTCCGGCGCCACGCCTGGCTGAGAACCACTGGTTTTTCAGGGGATGTCCAGAATACTCTCATGGACATGCCCTTTGATGGAGTCGGTCTTTTTGGGTCCAAAGCAGACCATGCGTTGGAGCGCTTTAAGGACTCACGGGCTACTGCAAAGTCCCTGGGCCTTTCTGCTACACGCCCTCCGCTACCTTCTGCTTTTCGCCCCTATCGTGGCCACGGTAGGGGCGCCCCTTCACGTCAGCAGCCCAGCCACCGGCCCGCGCAGCAGGCGTCTTCGCGTGGCCGAGGACGTGGATTCCGCCGTGGCGGATCGGGCAACCAGCGTGCGGGTCAGGCCACCACCTCCAACCCGTCCGCGGCCTCCAAGCCCTCCTAGTCCCTCCTTTCAGGTGCACGGCACGCCAGTAGGGGGCAGGGTCCGCCATCACCTTCCCCACTGGCGCACCATCACCTCGGACAGGTGGGTCTTGGACATTGTCCGAAGGGGCTACTCCCTCCCCTTCGAGACCACCCCCAGCCATGCCACCTCAATTCCACCGCATGTCAGGGGATCACTTGGTGCTTCTACAGAAGGAAGTCACGGCCCTCTTGACCAAGAGGGCCATCGAGCATGTTCCGACCCCAGAAGTAGGGTGTGGTTGCTACTCCCACTACTTTCTGGTGCCCAAAAAGGACAAGGAGGACATGCGTCCTATCTTGGACCTCCGGAACGTCAATCGCTTCCTCCGGAAGGAGAAGTTCAAGATGCTCACCCTAGCTCAGGTCTTGACTGCCCTCGACCCAGGAGACTGGTTGGTAGCGTTGGACTTGCAGGACGCGTATTTCCACATCCCCGTCCTGCCGGCCCACCGGCGTTACCTTCGGTTCACGGTAGGCCCCGAGCATTTTCAGTTCACCGTGCTCCCCTTTGGCCTTACAAGTGCCCCTCGGGTGTTCACGAAAGTGATGGCGGTGGTCGCAGCTCATCTGCGCCGGGCAGGGGTTTCAGTCTTCCCCTACCTCGACGACTGGCTGCTGAAGGCGGGCTCGTCCCAGGCAGTCGTCTCCCACCTCCAGACTACGGCCGAACTCCTGCACTCGCTGGGGTTCTCCATCAATGTGCCGAAGTCGCATCTGATTCCTTCTCCACAGCTCCTTTTCATCGGAGCAGTTCTGGACACGACGCAGTTTCGGGCTTATCCTCCCGAACGGCGAGTCCGGGATATTCAGGCTATGATTCCGATCTTTCGGCCTTTATCCTGGGTTTCGGTACGGATGACCCTGAGGCTGCTGGGCCTCATGGCCTCCTGCATCCTGCTGGTCAATCATGCCAGATGGCATATGCGGGCTTTGCAGTGGGACCTGAAGTTCCAGTGGGCGCAGCACCAGGGCAACCTGTCCGATCACGTCCAGATCTCGGAGGGGACTGCAAAACAGTTGCAGTGGTGGCTCTCAAACCGGCAATGGGTCATGGGCAGATCCCTCTCCCTTCCCCAGCCAGAGCATACAGTTGTGACGGACGCGTCCCTTCTGGGATGGGGCGGTCACATGGGAGAGGCGGAGATCAGAGGCCTCTGGTCTCCGGCGGAGTCCCGGCTCCATATCAACCTTCTGGAGCTCCGGGCGATCCGGCTTGCACTCAAGGCATTCCTTCCCTCTGTCAAAGGGAAGGTAGTGCAGGTGTTCACAGACAACACCACCGCCATGTGGTACTGCAACAAACAGGGCGGGGTGGGGTCTTGGACCCTTTGTCAGGAGGCTCTGCGCCTCTGGACATGGCTGGAACATCAGGGCATGTTCCTGATGGTTCAACACCTGGCAGGTTCTCTGAACGCCAGGGCGGACGAACTCAGCCGCAGGTGCATGATGGATCACGAATGGCGTCTTCACTCGGAAGTGGCGCAAGGACTCTTTCTACAGTGGGGAGAGCCTTGGTTAGATCTATTCGCCACCGAAGAGAACGCGCAATGTCATCAGTTCTGCGCGTTGGAATTTCCAAGGCGGCACTCGCTCGGCGACGCTTTTCGTCGCGAGTGGAGTTGCGGTCTGTTGTACGCCTTTCCGCCTATACCACTTCTACCCAGAGTGTTGAAGAAGATTCGGCACGACCGGGCCCAAGTCATTCTTGTGGCTCCGGACTGGGCTCGAAGAGTTTGGTATCCCGAGCTACTCAATATGAGCATAGATCCCCCGATCCGTCTGCCTCTTCGGGAGGATCTTCTGTCGCAGCACCAGGGGACGGTCCTCCACCCGAACCTGTCCAGTCTACACCTGCTTGCGTGGAGATTGAGCGGCAGCAGTTGATTCCTTTCGACTTGCCTCCCGAAGTTTGTGATGTGATTCTGGCAGCCAGGCGTCCCTCCACTAAGGTGGTATACGCCTGCAGGTGGAACAAATTTGTGGCATGGTGCACAGCAAAGGCTGTGGATCCCCTTTCTGCCCCTCTTTCTGAGGTCCTTCTGTTCCTTCTCTCTCTGGCCCAACAGGGTTCTGCCCTGGGTACCATCAAGGGTTATCTTTGTGCTATCTCGGCCTTCCTCAGGCTCCCTGATCAGCCCTCCCTTTTCAAGTCCCCTGTTGTTAACAGGTTCTTAAAAGGCATTACTCACCTCTTCCCTCCTGTTCCGTTTGTAATGCCTCAGTGGGACTTGAACTTGGTTCTTACCTTTTTAATGTGCGCTCCCTTTGAGCCTCTGCATAACTGTCCTCTTCGTCTTCTGACTCTAAAGGCAGCCTTTCTGGTGGCCATCACCTCCGCTCGGCGGGTGAGTGAGCTCCAGGCTCTTTCTTGCAAACCTCCCTTTCTGTCTGTTCATCCAGACAAGGTTGTTCTTCGGACGCGTCCGTCCTTCTTGCCAAAGGTGGTTACTGCTTTCCACATTGGGCAGACCATCACTTTGCCCACCTTCTTTCCGCCTCCGCATCCTTCCAGAGAGGAAGAGAGGCTCCACCGTCTGGACCCAAAACGTGCGCTCTCCTTCTATATCGACCGCACGAAACACTTCCGGGTGGATGACCAGCTCTTTGTTGGCTACGTGGGCGCCAAAAAGGTCGGGCGGTGCACAAGAGGACCATCTCCCGCTGGGTTACCTTGTGCATCAAGACCTGCTATTCTTTGGCTAAGAAGGAGCCTCCTGTTGGGCTGCGTGCCCATTCCACCAGGGCAACGGCTGCTACCACGGCCTTGGGCCGCGGTGTTCCGCTGCCGGTTATCTGTCAGGCAGCTACGTGGGCCTCGCTGCACACGTTTACTAAGCATTACTGCCTTGACAGTCAGGTCCGGAGGGACGGCTTCTTTGGCCGTTCTGTCCTCCAGGACTTCCTTGTCTGATCTTTGTTCGCAGACCCACCACCGGGGTTGGTATTGCTGGGGTATCTATTCTAAGGTAAGGAATCTATCACTAACGTGTCTCTTTCAGATGCACAAGTTACTAACTTGTGTAACGATATATCTGTAAGAGACAGTAGTTAGTGATAGATTCCTTACCGCCCACCCATCCTCCCCGTTCTGCGAACTGATTTCTAGGGTTAAGGACATCCCTTTCAGGGCCCTAGTATTTTTCAGACACCTGTGTCAGCTTCTTGCATGGCTCTGCGTTCCTGGCGCGGAAAGTCGTGTACAGAACTGACGTCAGCGCGCAGGGGCGGCGTCTAAGTACTGCCCGCGACGTCATCCCGGCGATCACGACGCCGACGACGGACGCGGAGCCGCACGACGCCGCCTACCGACGCGCAAGGGTACTGCTACGCAAAACTTTCCGGATCCAGCCTGACGCCTGGGGATATTCTAAGGTAAGGAATCTATCACTAACTACTGTCTCTTACAGATATATCGTTACACAAGTTAGTAACTTGTGCATCTTACCTAGACTCGTATTCAAAATCGACCTTCAAGAGGTATTCTTTCTCTTGGGTTTGCTTCTTTAAGTAAAACTGCACCGGTGATTGTCCTGTGTGGATCTGCGGGTATTCGTTTAGAGATATATTGCATTAGTACCCATTCATTGTCGAAAACTAACCCTCCCTTCTAGGGGTCCCCTCCATTACCGTTCTCACCTAAGCGAGTACATCCTAGACCGTTGCCGTCTCCGTGCGTTGATTTCAGCGATGACCCGGAAGTACTGAGTCAATTTCACCGTGTCTCTTATCTGTTTCCGCGGAATCTTGAAAAAGGCTAGAGCGTCCATCTACACTTTCCGTGGGTTCTGTCCCTCCCCGGAAGTGGTTAGGTGCCTATCTTTGAGTTCGGCAAACTTAATTGTTCCACATGGTACATCGTAAACCAAATTTTAACAATACACGTTTCCACTCATTCCTGTTCAGGTTATGCTATTGCTTATATGTGCTTCCTAATGTGTATATATAAAAGAAATTGATAGGTATTCATTTGTTTATAACCATGAATGTCGCCTCAGAAACGGGACAAATTGTGAAATTAAATTTTTTTTTTTTTAAATACACAGGTTCAGTTAGTAAGGACTGAAATATAACGAACATTTGCATATAAACCCCTGATCATGGACTATATGCTGACTTGCTAATAGGTGCATACATAGTTATGATACCAACTTCATGACGTTTCTCGGTAATCATTATGCAACCTGTATTATTCTTCTAATAAAAAGATACATATATGTTAAATCCATATTTGTATTAACGACTTTATAACATTTATCAGCAATCATCGTACATATACTCATATATAGGTATATCCATATTCCTCATAATAACATATCTGAAAGACACGTTAGTGACAGATTCCTTACCTTAGAATATCCCCAGGCGTCAGGCTGGATCCGGAAAGTTTTGCGTAGCAGTACCCCTGCGCGTCGGTAGGCGGCGTCGTGCGGTTCCGCGTCCGTCGTCGGGATCGCCGGGATGACGTCGCGGCCAGTACTTAGACGCCGCCCATGCGCGCTGGCGTCAGTTCTTTCTTTTTCCGCGCCAGTAAGCGCAGATCCGGATTGAGTAGTGCCCCAGTCATTTTTTGACTGAATCTTTTTTGAGACTTTTAGTCCCAGTTTTCGAGTCGTTTCGCCTCCAACGGTGTCAGTAGGGATGCCCGGCTTCAAGCCATGCGAGGTCTGTAATCGCATGATGTCGATTACGGATCCGCACCGTGAGTGTCTCTTCTGCCTGGGGCGCGGCCACGACCCCACGTCGTGCCCCGAGTGTCGGTCCCTCACCCCGAAGGCTTTGCGAGAGCGGTCTCGAAAGCTTCTTGAGGCCCGGCACTCGGCTCCGCGCCGCTCGAGGTCCCGGGAGAGGTCAAGGGGCTGGTCGCGGAGCCGTCGTCCTTCGTCGGGGTCAAAGTCTTCGTCCTCAGGTAAGGCGAAGCACAAGAGGTCGAAGAAGCATCGCTCCAAGACCTCCCCTCGCCGGTCTCGCGACTCGGCGGAGGGTCCTTCTGGTACCGCCCCCGCGGCTCCGGGGGTACCCTCAGAGCCGACGCCGGACTACCCGCCTGTTCCGGGTCAAAAACTTCTTGTCGGCCATGGCTTGCATCTTCGGGCCTAAGGGTAACCCCGGTGCGCCTTCGGGCCCCAGTGGGGATCCTGCCTCGGCACCACCGGCGGCTCCGGCGCTGCAGTACCCCCTCGGATCCAGGCCTGGATCCCGGTCGACGCCGGTTGACCTAACAACACCTCCACCGGCACCGACCACTCCGGTACCATTCTCGGCGCCGTCCGACGTCCTGGACGACGCCGTCCCCATGTTCTCCCCAGAACCGGACACGGCGCCGGATCGGCGTCGGCCGCCGCCGATTCCAACGCCGATGGGGCCTTTCTTCCCTCATGTCCGCCCTCCATATTTTTCACCTGTATTGGAGGACGAGGAGGACTGGGAGGGGTCAGAGGACCCTCTCACAGCTCAGTGTGAGCCTTATCAGGACTGGCAGTGGCCTGGACACCTCTCCAGACCTTGGCATGCTGCCTCCTTCCGTGGCTACGGAGGAGGGAGCAAGTTATGCAACGGTGTTGCGTAGGGCGGCCGCGGCCTTGCGCCTCGAGCTCCCTACAGTGGCTGTCAGGACTAACCTCCTGACGGAAGTGCTTCAGCCGGCGGCTACCTCTTCGGAGCCACTGCTGCCGTTCAACGACGCACTTTCTGACGTTCTTTTGGGCACCTGGTCCAGGCCCACCACAGGGGCTCCTGTGGACAGGAACGTAGCCCGACGCCATCGCCCGGCCCCGGGCAACCCCTTGTTCCTCTCCCAACACCCCACCCCCGAGAGCTTGGTTGTCCAAGCCTCCAGAGCGCCTTCCCTACGGCTCCGCCGGACAGGGAATCCAAAAAACTGGAGCAATTTGGGAAGAAGTTGTTTTCTTCCTCCAGTGCTGGCTTGCGGTCTGTGAACACCACTTGCCTCTTGGGCCGTTATTCCCACTCTCTGTGGGATTCGGTGGCGCAAGTGCTGCCTAAGTGTCCTGAGGAGGTCCAGACACTACTCACCCGTGTTATTGCAGACGGGAGAGACGCGGCAAAGTTCACAATTAGGTGTGGCCTAGACACCGCTGACTCGCTGGGCAGATCGCTTGCGACGACAGTGGCGCTGCGCCGTCACGCCTGGCTGAGGACCACTGGTTTCTCGGGCGATGTCCAAAACACCCTTATGGACATGCCCTTTGATGGTATCCGCCTTTTTGGCAATAAGGCAGACAGCGCGCTGGAGCGCTTTAAGGACTCGCGGGCTACGGCCAAGTCCTTGGGCCTTTCCGCCTCGCGCCCTCCGCAGCCGTCTGCTTTTCGCTCCTTTCGTGGTCACGGAAGGGGCGCCCAGTCACGTCCATTGCCCAGCCACCGGCCCGCGCAGCAAGCGCCTACGCGTGGCCGAGATCTGAAAGAGACACGTTAGTGACAGATTCCTTACCTTAGGATATTCCTTACCTTAGAATATCCCCAGGCGTCAGGCTGGATCCGGAAAGTTTTTGCGTAGCAGTACCCTTGCGCGTCGGTAGGCGGCGTCGTGCGGCTCCCGATCCGTCGTCGGCGTCGTGATCGCCGGGATGACGTCGCGGGCAGTACTTAGACGCTGCCCCTGCGCGCTGACGTCAGTTCTTCTTTTTCCGCGCCAGTAAGCGCAGATCCGGGAAGAGCAGTGCCCTAGTCATTTTTTGATTATATTTTTGGTGATTTTTCACTGTTTTTTCTCACGAGTCTATCGACTCCGAAGGTTTCGGTAGGGATTCCCGGCTTCAAGCCCTGCGACGTCTGTGGTCGTATGATGTCGATCACAGACCCGCATTTAGAGTGTCTCTACTGTCTCGGCCGCGACCAAGACACAGTCGTGCCCCGACTGCCGGGCCTTGCACCCGAAGGCTTTGCGAGAGCGGTCTCGAAAGCTCCTCGAGGTCCAGCAGTCGGCTCCGCGCCACACCAAGCCCCGGTCACGCGAGAGGTCGAGGGGCTGGTCGCGGAGTCCTCATCGGTCGTCGGGGTCCAAGTCTTCGCACTCCTCCGGTAAGTCGAAGCATAAAAAGTCTAAGAAGCGTCATCGCTCAACGACTTCGCCTCGCCGGTCTCGCGACTCGGCTAAGGCTCCTGTCGGCACCGTCCCCGCCGCTCCGGGAGTGCCTGTGGAGCCGCCCCCGCATTACCCGTCCTTCCCGGGTTCGGGGGCGACTCCGGCCGAGATACAGGAATTCCTGTCGGCCATGGCCCGCCTCTTCGGGCCTCAAGGTCCCCCCGGTGCGCCTTCGGGCCCCGCGGGCCCTGATGGGGTTTCCCCGGCGCCGCCGACGACTCCGGTCCCGGCGCCGCCTGTCACACCGGCCTCGGTCCCGGCTTAGGCCCCGGCCTCGATCCCGGCTCCGGTGCTGCCGCAACCCCCATCGACGCCGGTTGACCTAACTACACCGGCGCCGATGTCTCCGGTGCCGTTTCCGACGACGCCCGGGGCTCCGGGCGGCGTCGTTCCCCGGTTCTCTCCAGATCTGGACACGGCGCCGGACCAGCGTCGCTCGACGCCGGCTCAGACGCCGTTGAGACCTTGGGTCCCGCTTGTCCCTCCTTCTCCTTATTTTGAACCTGAGGAGGACGAAGAGGACTGGGAGGGGTCGGAGGACCCTCTCACACGGCAGTGTGAGTACGAACAGGACTGGGCTGAGGAACTTGGGGATGCCAGTGGGCTGGACACCTCCCTGACCCTGGCATGCTGTCTCCTCCTTCCGTGGCAACGGAGGAGGGAGCAAACTTTGCAATGGTGTTGCGTAGAGCAGCTGGGGCCTTACACCTCCAATTGCATACAGTGGCCGTCAGGACTAACCTCCTGACGGAAGTGCTTCAGCCGGCGGCTACCTCCTCGGAGCCACTGCTGCCGTTTAATGACGCACTTTCTGACGTTCTTTTGGGCACCTGGTCCAAGCCCGCCACAGGGGCTCCTGTGGATAAGAACGTGGCCCGACGCCATCGCCCGCTCCGGGCGACCCCCTGTTCCTCTCCCAACACCCCACTCCTGAGAGCTTAGTTGTCCAAGCCTCTGCTTCCCAAACCGCCTTCCCTACCGCTCCTCCGGATAGGGAATCCAAACGCCTGGATCAATTTGGGAAGAAGGTCTTTTCTTCCTCCAGTGCTGGCTTGCGGTCTGTCAACACCGCTTGCCTTTTGGGCCGATATTCCCACTCTCTGTGGGACTCGGTGGCGCAAGCTTTGCCCCAGTGTCCTGAGGAGGTCCAGACACTGCTTTACCGCGCCATTGCGGAAGGTAGAGATGCGGCTAAATTTACCATTAGATGTGGCCTTGATACTGCCGACTCGCTGGGTAGATCAATTGCAACTACAGTGGCGCTGCGCCGTCACGCCTGGCTGAGAACCACTGGTTTCTCGGGTGATGTCCAGAACACTCTTATGGACCTGCCCTTTGATGGGGTCGGTCTTTTTGGGAACAAGGCAGATCATGCGCTGGAGCGTTTTAAGGACTCAAGGGCTACGGCCAAGTCCCTGGGCCTTTCTGCTGTACGCCCTCGCAGCCATCTGCTTTTCGCCCCTTTCGTGGCCACGGAAGGGGCGCCCAGTCACGTCCGCTGCCCAGCCACCGGCCTGCGCAGCAAGCGTCTTCGCGTGGCCGAGGACGTGGCTCCCGCCGTGGCGGGTCAGGCAACCAGCGTGCGGGTCAGGCCACCAACCCCGTCCGCGGCCTCCAAGCCCTCCTAGTCCTTCCTTTCAGGTGCACAGCACGCCAGTAGGGGGCAGGGTCTGCCATCACCTCGGACAGGTGGGTCTTGGACATTGTCCGAAGGGGCTACTCCCTCCCCTTCGAGACCACCCCACCAGCCATGCCACCTCAATTCCACCGCATGTCAGGGGATCACTTGGGGCTTCTTCAGAAGGAAGTTGCGGCCCTCTTGGCCAAGAGGGCCATCTAGCGCGTTCCGACCCCAGAAGTAGTACGTGGTTGCTACTCCCACTACTTTCTGGTGCCCAAAAAGGACATGCGTCCTATCTTGGACCTCCGGAACGTCAAACGCTTCCTCCGGAAGGAGAAGTTCAAGATGCTCACCTTAGCTCAGGTCTTGACTGCCCTAGACCCTGGAGACTGGATGGTAGCGTTGGACTTGCAGGACGCTTATTTCCACATCCCCGTCCTGCCGGCCCACCGGCGTTACCTGCGGTTCATGGTGGGCCTCGAGCATTTTCAATTCACCGTGCTCCCCTTTGGCCTCACAAGTGCCCCTCGGGTGTTCACGAAAGTGATGGTGGTGGTCGCAGCTCATCTGCGCCGGGCAGGGGTTTCAGTCTTCCCCTACCTCGACGACTGGCTGCTGAAGACGGGCTCGTCCCAGGCAGTCGTCTCCCACCTCCAGACTACGGCCGAACTCCTGCACTCGCTGGGGTTCTCCATCAATGTGCCGAAGTCGCACCTGATTCCTTCTCCACAGCTCCTTTTCATCGGAGCAGTTCTGGACACGACGCAGTTTCGGGCCTATCCTCCCGAGCGGCGAGTCAGGGATATTCAGGCTATGATTCCGATCTTTCAGCCTTTATCCTGGGTTTCGGTACGGATGACCCTGAGGCTGCTGGGCCTCATGGCCTCCTGCATCCTGCTGGTCAATCATGCCAGATAGCATATGCGGGCTCTGCAGTGGGACCTGAAGTTCCAGTGGGCGCAGCACCAGGGCAATCTGTCCGATCACGTTCAGATCTCGGAGGGGACTAAAAGACAGTTGCAGTGGTGGCTCTCGAACCGGCAATGGGTCATGGGCAGATCACTCTCCCTTCCCCAGCCAGAGCACACAGTCGTGACGGACGCGTCCCTTCTGGGATGGGGCGGTCACATGGGAGAGGCGGAGATCAGAGGCCTCTGGACTCCGGCGGAGTCCCGGCTCCATATCAACCTTCTGGAGCTCCGGGCGATCCGACTTGAGCTCAAGGCATTCCTTCCCTCTGTCAAAGGGAAGGTAGTGCAGGTGTACACAGACAACACCACCGCCATGTGGTACTGCAACAAACAAGGCGGGGTGGGGTCGTGGACCCTATGTCAGGAGGCTCTGCGCCTCTGGACATGGCTGGAACATCAGGGCATATTCCTGATGGTTCAACACCTGGCAGGTTCCCTGAACGCCAGAGGCGGACGAACTCAGCCGCAGGTGCATGATGGATCACGAATGGCGTCTTCACTCGGAAGTGGCGCAAGGACTCTTTCTACAGTGGGGAGAGCCTTGGTTAGATCTATTCGCCACCGACGAGAACGCGCAATGTCATCAGTTCTGCGCGTTGGAATTTCCAAGGCGGCACTCGCTCGGCGATGCTTTTCGTCACGAGTGGAGTTGCGGTCTGTTGTACGCTTTTCCGCCTATACCACTTCTACCCAGAGTGTTGAAGAAGATTCGGCGCGACCGGGCCCAAGTCATCCTTGTGGCTCCGGACTGGGCTCGAAGAGTTTGGTATCCCGAGCTACTCAGTATGAGCGTCGATCCCCCGATCCGTCTGCCTCTTCGGGAGGATCTTCTGTCGCAGCAGCATGGGACGGTCCTCCACCCGAACCTGTCCAGCCTCCACCTGCTTGCGTGGAGATTGAGCGGCGGCAGTTGATTCCTTTCGACTTGCCTCCCGAAGTTTGTGATGTGATTCTGGCAGCCAGGCGTCCCTCCACTAAGGTGGTATACGCCTGCAGGTGGAACAAGTTTGTGGCATGGTGCACAGCAAAGGCTGTGAATCCCCTCTCTGCCCCTCTTTCTGAGGTTCTTTTGTTCCTTCTTTCTCTGGCCCAACAGGGTTCTGCCCTGGGTACCATCAAGGGCTATCTTTGTGCCATCTCTGCCTTCCTCAGGCTTCCTGATCAGCCCTCCCTTTTCAAGTCCCCTGTTGTTAACAGGTTCCTAAAAGGCATTACACACCTCTTCCCTCCTGTTCCGTTTGTGATGCCTCAGTGGGACTTGAATTTGGTTCTTACCTTTCTCATGTGCGCTCCCTTTGAGCCTCTACATAACTGTCCTCTTCGTCTTCTGACTCTGAAGACAGCCTTTCTGGTGGCCATCACCTCCGCTCGGCGGGTGAGTGAGCTCCAGGCTCTATCATGCAAACCTCCCTTTCTGTCTGTCCATCCAGACAAGGTTGTTCTTGGGACGCGTCCGTCCTTCTTGCCAAAGGTGGTTACTGCCTTCCACATTGGGCAGACCATCACTTTGCCCACCTTCTTTCCGCCTCCGCATCCTTCCAGAGAGGAAGAGAGGCTCCACCGTCTGGACCCAAAACGTGCGCTTTCCTTTTATATCAACCGCACACAACACTTCCGGGTGGATGACCAACCCTTTGTTGGCTACGTGGGCGCCAAAAAAGGTCGGGCGGTGCACAAGAGAACCATCTCCCGCTGGGTAACCTTGTGTATCAAAGCTTGCTATTCTTTGGCTAAGGAGCCTCCTGTTGGGCTGCGTGCCCATTCCACCAGGGCAACGGCTGCTACCACGGCTTTAGGCCGCGGTGTTCCGCTGCAGGATATCTGTCAGGCAGCTACGTGGGCCTCGCTGCACACGTTTACAAAGCATTACTGCCTTGACAGTCAGGTCCGGAGGGACGGCTTCTTTGGCCGTTCTGTCCTCCGGGACTTCCTTGTCTGATCTTTGTTCGCAGACCCACCACCGGGGTTGGTATTGCTGTGGTATCTATTCTAAGGTAAGGAATCTGTCACTAACGTGTCTCTTTCAGATGCACAAGTTACTAACTTGTGTAACGATATATCTGTAAGAGACAGTAGTTAGTGACAGACTCCTTACCGCCCCACCCATCCTCCCCGTTCTGCGAACTGATTTCAAGCGTTAAGGACATCCCTTTCAGGGCCCTAGTATTTTTCAGACACTTATTTCAGCTTCTTGCATGGCTCTGCGTTCCTGGCGCGGAAAGTCGTGGTACAGAACTGACGTCAGCGCGCAGGGGCGGCGTCTAAGTACTGCCCGCGACGTCATCCCGGCGATCACGACGCCGACGACTGACGCGGAGCCGCACGACGCCGCCTACCGACGCGCAAGGGTACTGCTACGCAAAAACTTTCCGGATCCAGCCTGACGCCTGGGGATATTCTAAGGTAAGGAATCTGTCACTAACTACTGTCTCTTACAGATATATCGTTACACAAGTTAGTAACTTGTGCAACAGGAGTTACTCATATAATCCCCGCACAATCTAACGAGGCGACGAAATGTAGATAGCTAAATACTAATGAGACAATATCTGGCATACAATCCATGAACAGATTTATAGCCCATGATCGTTACTGCCACAATTTATACTTTTACTTGGTCTTGCTTAAAAGCACACATGTTCCGAACTCGGAGACTTGATTGGCTTTACAATGTTATTATGAGGAATATGGATATACCTATATATGAGTATATGTACGATGATTGCTGATAAATGTTAAAAATGTCATTAATACAAATATGGATTTAACATATATGTATCTTTTTATTAGAAGAAGAATACAGGTTCCATAATGATTACAGAGAAACGTCATGAAGTTGGTATCATAACTACGTATGCACCTATTAGCAAGTCAGCATATAGTCCATGATCAGGGGTTTATATGCAAATGTTCGTTATATTTCAGTCCTTACTAACTGAACCTGTGTATTTAAAAAATTATTTTTTATTTCACAATTTGTCCCGTTTCTGAGGCGACATTCATGGTTTTACACGAATGAATACCTATCAATTTCTTTTATATATACATTAGGAAGCACATATAAGCAATAGCATAACCTGAACAGGAATGAGTGGGAACGTGTATTGTTAACACTTGGTTTACGATGTACCATGTGGAACAATTAAGTTTGCCGAACTCAAAGATAGGCACCTAACCACTTCCGGGGAGGGACAGAACCCGCTGAAAGTGTAGATGGACGCTCTAGCCTTTTTCAAGATTCCGCGGAAACAGATAAGAGACCCGGTGAAATTGACTCAGAACTTCCGGGTCATCGCTGAAATCAACGCACGGAGACGGCAACGGTCTAGGATGTACTCGCTTAGGTGAGAACGGTAATGGAGGGGGGACCCCTAGAAGGGAGGGTTAGTTTTCGACAGTGAATGGGTACTAATGCAATATATCTCTAAACGAATACCCGCAGATCCACACAGGACAATCACCGGTGCAGTTTTACTTAAAGAAGCAAACCCAAGAGAAAGAATACCTCTTGAAGGTCGATTTTGAATACGAGTCTAGGTAAGATACAACGTTCACATAGACTTGAAGAATTATAGTTCATTGCAAACCATGACGCATTAAGGCTATCATGAGTTTGAGAATCTCATGATTGGTAAATATTGATCTAGGATACTGCAGCGAGCACCGCCGACGATAGGCAAGATCGGGAGTCGCTCTAGGAGAAGCCGGGATGGAAGTAGAACCGGCGGGGAGGTGAGTGATCCCTCACCGACCTGAATGTGTTATTACCGCCCTCAAACAGTAATTAGGTTTTATGTGGAAAGTGAACAAATACTTACAAAAGTATCCGCGTGCACCTTTTATGTTTTTCAGAACAGCAATAGATTTCGTCCACCTGCTCAACAGGTAGGGGGGGCTAGCACGAATACAGGCTCTCATTTTAGTGGATAATCCCAATATACAAATACTATAAACATGAATGTCACACCTTGGCTAATGTAAATTGAGGATGGGACGTTTTGGTCATATCTTCCTACCCCCACCTAATTATAACACCCGACTTTTCGCAGCTCGAAATTATTAGAGGTACTAAGGGTTACCTTTAAACATCAACTTCGGATACCTGAAATGTTTAACCATTGCACATGAATAAATTGATTTAATTTGCTGACACACCACCACCTTTGGATTATATTATAAGGGTACACAGAAGCTCACGTCTTTTCGTCTGTACAAGAAACAGTCACAATATGGTGTGATGTGCACACTTTGAAAGTCACTGGGTGTTCACTTTAACGAGTGTATTATCGGTAATCAAACTGTGGATCGGCTGATCCCATAATGCACATTTTCTTTTGTAGCCCTGAAGAAGTCGGTTGGGATATCACCCACGACGAAACAAGTGTTGGCTGGGCAATCGTACTATGACATGGGAGTATCCTCTCCTCTGTCCAGCCCCTCCTTTGGGAGTCACCCCTGAGTTGTTCCAACCCTTTCCTTAGGGTACTTAAGGGCTTACCTGTGGGTGGGTCCTCAGATTCGTTGTGGGACAAGACTCAACCCTGAAACTACGTCGCTCTTCGACCGTCTGGACACTTGGACTTCGTCGGACTTCGACTGGAACCGAGACTGCACCTAGGAAGACTCCTGCTGCTCCTGGTCTCGCTGTTCTTCAAGTCTTCTTCATCGTCTGTGTCTGTGCTTCTTCCAGGTTCTTCAACAGACCTGTGGGCATCAAGGACACCCAAAGAAATCTCCTTTGGAGTGAAGGAGTCACTCCCCTACATCTGCAGGCACTGCAACAACGCTGACCAGTCTGCTGCTCTTGTAATACTACGAACTTCCCGTGGCTCAGGAGGTGGTTCTACAATTCCCTCGAGGCCTGACCTGTCCCCTCTGCAATTTTGAGGCCAATATCCCTCGTCTGAACTGCTTGGACCGAACCCCTGTGCACCGCGTCGACTTGCTGTTGCCAAGGCTTGTTGGCTCCTCACTCCAGAGATCTTCAGGCTACAAGAAACGCCAGCCTCCAGCATCTCTTCCTTCCAAGATCAGCTTCCTCACCGCATCCTCTGCACCGTGAGCCTTCATCTTTGGTGAGCTGCTCAAGGTCTTCTTGTGACTCCTGTGCCTTCGGCCTGTAGGTCCTCCTGAGGGTCTTCTACTGCTTCAGTGTGCTCCCCTGTTTGCTCGGGCCTCTTCTGACTCTCCTGCTGTTGGTGAGTCCCTTGGACCTTGCTGGTCCCAATGTGGCTCCTTCTTCGTTTTCCACAGCAGTTGCTGCTACCAAGGCTTGTTGGTGCTCCAGCCAGAACCCGACCACCTAGTCACCGACGTGGGAAAGCTTGTGCACTGCTCCTGGTCTTCCTCAGCATCGTCTGGTCCCCACAGCTGCAGCGACAAGGTCACTGTCGACTCTTCTGAACCTCCCGATATCAGTGGGCATTGTATCTTCGGGCCTCCTGGTCACTTCTGAGTGGCTTAGACTCTGTCCCCTCTGCTTGCATGTTCTTCACTTCCAGAATCCACCCTGGGATTCCATCGGACTCCTTCCTGAACTTCTCCAGAGGCACTTTCTTCTAAGTCTTCCATTGTCCTCTAAGGAGGTCTCTGACGTCTCTTCACCCCTATCCACCTGGTTTCCCTGGTGTGGGTAACCTGGTTCCCGGGGCATCCACGGGTCGGGGGGCTCTCCAACCTTCTGTCCTCCAAGGGAGTTCTTCAGGGGTCCTCTGGGAAGGGTCCATCTCCAAAACTGCATCTGCGACTTCTCCATTGACTTCCATTTGGCACACAGCTGTTTCTGCACTCTGCACACAGCCTCCTTGGAGTTCCTGGGTACTTACCTTGGGAGGTTCCTTGTGTCCCCATGCTCCTCTGGGTCTTCTGGTCCAAGTCCTGTCCTCCTTTGCATTTCGCATTCTATTTTTTTTAGTATATGGTTTGGTCTCCCCTTGGAGACCATTGTATTTTGTGCTACTTACCTGATTGCATTTGAAGTATTCTTGTGTATTGTGTTGATATCTTCGGCTAGGAGATATACCAATGTGTTAGTGAGTGTTGTGTAATAAATAGAAGTATTTTTATATAAACACTGTGTGGTTCTTTTTCATTTTACTTGCACTACAGATTAAACTGGTGAAATAAGCTGCTTAACACTCCTTCAAGATAAGCCTGAATGCTGCACTCCACAGCTACCACTTGGAGAGCTTTCTATGGTTATCAAAGACCGCTAAAAACACCATAAGTGTTGCCTGGATTAGTGCAAGGTGCATCTATTAAATAAGTGTGCACCATATACTAAGCCAGCCTCCGACAGTCTTCACAAACGGTTCGATCCGAAGTCCACATCTTGCTACAAAAACATGTGGTGAAGGTCGTTCCTCACACATTTGTTCCAGAGATTTTATTTAAAAAACAAAAAGAAACACAGGAACGAATTCAGACCCATTCTAGACACTAGCCAACAAATGAATTCGGCGAGAACATTTTTGGAGGCAGGCATTGCATCGGATCTATCCCCAATGACACCAGGGAAATTGGCTCTGCTCCATAAACCTCCAAGACGCATGTACCAATCGCCAAGAAACATTCCAAATTCTTGAAGTTTGTCGTGGGGCAGGATCACTATCAGTATAAAGTGCTTCCATTTGGCCTCAAGTCCACACCCAGAATCTTCTCGTAGTGCATGGCAGTAGAGGCTGCCCACTTCAAGATACATTGAATCTTCGTCTACCCCTTCCTAGACGATTGGTTAATCAAGACATCTACTCCGCAGGAAGCCTAGCTGCACTAGCAGTGTGGAAAAAATGCACAAAAAGACACCTGATTATTGAATATTGTTTGAAAGGTATTGTCTCAGAATTAAAACCATACCACCTAAAGCGTCCAATCACATCTGTCAGAGAAGAGACTGTTACCGATCTGTTGGAAATGTCATGTTGTCATGAAGTCACTAATCCCACGGTGAGAATAGTCTCATCTCTCCTCTGCTTCATAGTCTTGTGAATCTTCCTCACTCCAAATGTACAACTCCACACGGTTCTCTTCAGCAGGGTCTTGAGGATCAGTGGGACCAATTGTCCGGCATCTGGTCGGACAACCTCATCTTTCTTCATGCAAAGTTTCTAAAATGGTGGTGCTTTTGACCAACCTGCTTCGAGGAATGTCTTTTCAACCAACAGGTTCCCTCTCTTACAAGTGTCCGATGTATCACTACTGAGCTGGAGAACTAGCAGGGTTTATCTTCGGATTCAGGGCACGTGGTCTCCAAGCGAAATGACCTATCATATCAGTCTTCTCGAGCTTCGGGCAGTCCACCTAGCCTCTAGCCCTTTCATTCACATCCCAGTCCCTGCTTGTTCACATGGACAGTTCAACCACCATGTTCTACCTCTGCAGGCAGGGGAGGGGGTTGGGAGTCGAGGTCAAGGCCCCTATCCCACAACGGCCAGACAATCTGGGAATGGCTCATAGCCAGGAACATGCGACTCAGCAATTCTCCTGCCAGGTGTAGAAAAGATTCAGGCACACTCCCTCAGCAGAGTGCTGCAAGAAAACCAAAAATGGGTCCTTCATGACATTGTCATGCAAGGCATCTTCAGGCTGTGCGTCTCTCCGCCCATCGACTTGTTCGCCACCACAGGACTTGAAAAATGCCAAGACTTTGCCTCGAGATATTCCTAACCAGGGACTCTGGGGAATGTCCTAGGGATTGATTGATCAGCAAGATTTCTCTATGCCTTTCTGGAAATTTCACGGATCCCATCGATCCCCGTGCTCGAGAGCCAGAATCATCTAAAGAGGTCCGGAGTGGTGGTTCACAGACCTCTTTCATTGGTCAGGGCGTCCACATCTCAGCAGCCAGACCAGACCCACTAACTAGGTTCGGAGACCACATGGTTAAACTCAATCTCTCCTCCTTGATTTTCGCAGCATGACTCCTGAGCTAGTGCAGTATAAACACTTGAATCTGCAACAAAACAGCTTGGCGCATCATCAAGGAGGCTAAAATGCCCTTCCACCCATTCATTATATGTCTTCAAGTGAAGGAGATGTTGCATCTGGTGCTCGTCAAAGAACTTGCACCCTAAGGTTTGCTAGGAAGATGTCATTCTTCCCTACCTTCTCCTTTCGGCAAAATATGGCTTGCAGTTCTCTTGCATAAAGGTTCACTTGACAGTCCCTACTGCCTGCAGGAAATGTCCTTCACAAACATCTTTTTTCAAAATGCCTTTTATCAAAGATTTTTTTAAAAGGTTTTCCATCCCATTAAGTGTCCTTCCCCTCCCTGAGAGTCCTTTTCTCGTTTTATGCAGGATCCTTTCGAACCCATTGATAAGTCACCCCTGCAGCATTTCTCATGGAAGACCGTTTCCTCATAACAATCACACCAGCTCGTAGGGTTCGCGTAATACTGGCGTTATGTTCTCATGAGCTATACATAGTTTTTTCACTCTAACAAAATAGTCATGAGAACCTTACCCGAAATCCCTCCTGAACGTTCTTTTGGATTTCCACATCAGACTATTTCATTACCAACCTCCTCTCAGCATCCTTCATCCTCGGCTGAGATAACACTTCTTTCCCTGGATGTTAAGTATGTATTCAAGTTTTATCTAGCACGCAACATAAGTAAATCAAACCAAATGTTTGTCAATTATGACTCGGTCCGTACTGGTTTAGCCACTTCCAAAAAATCCATCACCTTATGGATAGTGTCTTGAATCATGTTATGCTATCAAGTTACAAACAACACTTTGTCAGATAGGCCAAGGGCCCATTTTGCTAGGGGCAAAGCAGCTACTTCCGCTCTGATTAGAAATGCCCCTATGGCGGACATCTCTAAAGCAGCTACATAGAGTTCTGTTCATACATTCACCAAGCACTATTGTTTGTATTCGGAAGCATAAGTGAGACGGGCGTCTCTCAGAACTTTATTTGCTTAATTTAGTCATATCATCCCTACTCTATTTTTTCCACTGCTCTTGGTGGGGATGGCCCTCCTATTCCATTCAAATGCTTATGACTATCAATGGAGATCCCGTACAAGAGAAGGAATAGTTCTTTACCTGTAAATCCAGTTCTTTTTTAGGGGAATTTCCAGTGAAGTCATAAGCAACCCTCCCGCCTCCCTGGTGGCCAAAACAGAGTAAATAATTGTACTTATCACGCACGCATCTCATCAAAAAAACTGAGGCAACTGCCACGTGCTAGGCATGATGGGGCACAGATACTCTTTAAAACTCGCATAATAGCAGCCTATGGGGCTACACTGTCCTACTATCCTTCATCTTCTACTTTTACAAACAGGGTTTGTGAAAGAGGTTCAAGCTGTTTATACTATATTTGCTTCAAAATTATACATGCCTATGGGTATTATTACACTTTTTTGTCAATACAGTCTGAAGAATATCACCACTGTAGCCTTTGTTTATAGGTTGCATAATATGTTCTTTCTGCTCTGCTTGAGATCTTTTTATTGAAAGAATTGTTCAAAAAGAAAAACAGCTGCCAAAACTTTAGCTTATACAAGTATAATGATAGCAATCTCGATGAATACATACAAGCAATGGAGTATAGTCACTCTATGGTGCCGAAGGAGTATGCAACGTTCTATTCCATGTAACTATCAAGATGATTGCAAGGTGACCAAACAGTCCCAAAGTAATTGCATAAACCGCCTTGGTCGCGATCCAGCCACCTGAGCACAGTTCAGTCGAAGAGTTGGAGCGCTTTCAGTTTGAGGGGGTTGAAGCAGGTGTACTCTAGGTGTGTAAAGTAATCAAGCAAAGACAGCCAAGTGTGTGTAAACTTAGTGACGGAGTGCGCGAGTCTATGAGAAAGAAGTTCCATGGCCAGGACGTGCTCTGAGAAAGGGCCAGCTAACACTTTCAAATGCCTTCTCCACATCAAGCGAGAGAAGGCAGGTGGGGATATTATGGCGGTGGTATTTCTCCACCAGATGATCAACCCGACGGATGCTATCCACCCCTTGCAGATTATGGATGAAGCCAACCTGATCGGGTTCAATTAAGCCAGGGAGATATGGTTTCAGGCGGTTCCCCAGGATCTTGGTGTAGATGTTTGCATCCATGTTTAAAAGTGCAGTGGGGTGATAGGAGCGTACTGGGAGGATTCTTGCCATGTTTGGGGATTAGGGTGATCTTTGCTGCTGCCATAGTTTGGTGTAAGGCCAGTTTCTGAGGAGAATGGATTAAAAAGCTCTAGCAGGCGGTCCTGGAGAAGAGGGAGAGAAGCTCAGTAGGAAGCAACGGCAGCCCATCAGGGCCAGGTGTTTTACCCATGGGTAAATCCCTTAGAGCCCTCTGCAGTTCAGCAAGAGTAGTAGGGGCCTCTAAATGTTCAGCATGAGTCGGGTCAGTAGGGTCCCACGCACAAGATAAGAATCTATAAGCGCACAGGGAGCATTGTCCTCCGAATAGAGGGTTTGGTCAAAATCATGGAAGGCCTGTTTTGCACGTTCGGCAGTGGCCCAGCCACCATTGTTGGTCTTAATATTAGCTATATGTGTATGAGCATACTGCTGGCATAATTTACGATCTAGGAGTGCTCCCACCTTGTCCGCCCACCCCCTTCATAATAACACTGCTTTAAAGCGATGAAAGACCTTTCTGCTTTATTCGTTCTGTGGATGCATAACTGACCTCGCAACAAGGCCAGCTGTTGCTTATTGCGTCGGGAGGGGGCAGACTGATCAAGGCGTTTGAGTGCTTTAATCTGTGATGTTAATTCAGTGTCCACCAATCAGGATTCCCGCGCGTGGGAAATAGCAATGGAAGAGATGACTCCTGGTAGTGGCTTTAAAGCCATCCCAGAGAATGTGCCCTGAAGTCTCCAGGAGATCGTTGAGTTTGAAATAAACAGTTATCCCTTTCTGCACCTCAGCAACATCCACCGGGTCTCCAAGGAGATGTGGAGAGAATCGCCAGTGCAGACGGTACTGGTGTCAGTGTCCAACCTGGTTCTATATTAATTCAACATGAGCGTGGTTTGATATAGAGATGTCTGAGATGGAAACAGTTTCCAGCTCTCAGAGCAAGGAGTGAGTTAGTAAGAAAAAAGGTGATCTATCCTGGAGTAGGAGGCGTGCACGTGTCTGGGTATTGATACTGCCAAGCATCCACCAAGCCCATATCGAAAAGATCTTTCTTGAGCGTTGCACGCATCGCCCCCGTGCCATGGAAGGAGGTGGCAGTGCGGTCCAATTGTGGGTCCCAGACCAAGTTCAAGCCCCACCCATAATTAAGTCACCACTCACGGTTGCCAGCTGTTCATGCTGCAAGTCTCTAAGGAAAGAGTCTTGCGCCTGATGAGTATCATAGACATTTAACAGCATGACTATGTAAGAGCCATGTTGAATGGTGAGTTTCTCATAGCAGCCATTGACGTCTTCACTACTTCAGTACAAAAACCCGCCTTACGCAGGATAATCACTCCCGCTGTATTAGTAGGGGCGTGTGCATTAAAATAGTGAGGGTATTTCGGGTGATGCATGCTAGAAGCATTCTCCTTCATGAGATGAGACTCCTTGAGGAAGATAATGTTGGGCCCTGTAAGAGAAGATATCGCCAAATTTGCTTACTCTTATTGGGGGAGGTTAGACCCTCACATTAATAGACAGTAATTTTATGTGGTGTGGCGGTTCTTATATAGTGGAATGTGCTCTATAGCGATAGAATCAAATTAATGTGCGCGAGTGTGCTTGAAAAGGATGTAAATGCAATGCAGTGGAGCAAGAACACCCCTTTGAGCATAGATCTCGGGCTGCGACAGAATCTGGGGCGATGCGATATCCGCAAACCAAACATATGGGGTAAATTGGGGGGATGGGGGAAACATCATCAATAATCAGATACCTGTTGGTCGTGCACAGGAACAATGAGGGGGGGTCTCCCCTGCAAGATAAACAAACTAAAACAAAGAAAAACAACATTAAAGTCATAAACATTCTGAAGCCAACAGGGCCTAGCGGCTCCATTCAAGTCATGGCCAGCACAAAAACGCACCAGTTTCAACGGAAAAGTCACTCCCCAGAGTTGCGAATGAAGGGGGGGTGACCATCAGTGACATGAGACAACAGGGAGCACATTCCACTGTGGAGTCAATAGGGTGGTGCATTTGTGACAGGCCCAAGCAGCCTGCGAGAACCGGGAGCAAGGCCCAAGGATAGACCTGTGTGGGTTAGTTGACTGATCAGGGTCCTGCATAGTCGAAGAAGCGCCCTGGGGAAAGCCCCTAGAATGTCAAAAACTAGAACAGTCCAGTGCTCTTGATGCATTCCAAATCCAGACTGCCGAGGGAGATCCCAGGCGTACGTTCCGTGAGCGTGCCTTCCCAAGAGACTTGTGGCAGGACCCCGAAGTGAAGGACTCTCGGGTTGGACCAAGCTTTTGAAACAGTTTTCAGAGGGAATTGCAATAGCTTGAGAGAAAGGCATGAGGATCCTGTGGTCGAAGGAGCTCGATGAGGTGTTTTGTCCATATCAAGGAGGTGTTGAATAATGTCCTTTTTTGTTTCTTGAGATGCTAAGGCTTTAGAATTTTTGTCGGTGCGTCAAGGTGGCACCAGAGACCAGATAGGCTGAGGGATTCTCTGGAGGGAGTCTGAGAGGACGAGGCAGCATCCTCAGGTGGATCCATTTGGACCCTGAGAAGCAGTTTGGCCTCCACCAGAGAGCAAATAACTCGCTTCTTGCCCTCCCAGGTGAGCTTGATGGCAAAAGGGTGGCCCTACTGGTAACCAAATGTTCTCGCAGTTTGTCTGTGATTGGCCAGATGTCCCTATGGCGGCGGAGGGTGACAGGGAAGAAATCCTGGAATAGCTGGATAGTGTGGCCTCAAGACCAGTTCTGCCTTGCTCCGGGACCCTTTCAGAATTGCTTCTTTCTCCACAAAGAAGTGGACCGGAGTCAGGATGTCCGGGGCCACCTCTGATTGACCCTGTGGAGGTGCTACGCGGTGTGCTCTGTCTAGCGCCAGAGGGGATGCATCATCATCACCCCGAAAACTGGAGAAGCTCGGCAATAAAGGCCATGTCACTGCCCTTCAGCCCTCCCCTGATGCAAATGTTATTACGCTGACTGCGATTTTCGAGATCTTCCTCCTTCATTTGGAGCTCAATGTGTTCCTCCGGTGTAACCGCCCTCCACCACAGCATCTCCTGATCCTCGGAGCGAGCATCCACCATGTGTTCCAGATCGTCAACGCGTCTCCCGATGTCAGTGACTTTGCGACGTATATCTGTTAAGCAAGATTTAAAGTCCCTTTGAAAGAGCCAATTTCCGTATGTATTGCTTGCAAGAAGCGATCTATGTAGTCCTGAGAGATAGGTATTAACATTGTGTCTCCATCCATACCAGAGAGCAGGGGGGGCTATGGATTCCGCGCCCGGTGCAGGCGTTTTATTCCAAAGTGAGGTGACAGTATTGTCCTTGACAGATTCACTATGTGCATCTCTCTAGCTGTTTTGCTACAAGGCATGGTGTTTGTCAGGGTTATGAATGCCGTAGCTGACCAGTGTGATCCTTACTGATGCTCCAGCCAGCGGTAGCACAGGACTGTGGAAGAGAGCAGAATCTAGCAAGACCCCAGAGGCTGCGTGGTGAGCTCATTGAGGGAGGCCGTCTGGGTGCAGGGATCAGATAGTCAGGAGGTCTCCAAATTTCACTCTCGTTCAAGGCCCAGCGAAGCACCCCAAGAATTGATGCATAGAGCCTGGGGGTTACGCCAGAAAGAGCCCCAATCTCGGTGCAGTCTCACGGAAACCCCGCTTACACATCCATTTTGTAGAAAATCCAAGAATAGGTGGGGAAAGTAGTAGGGGGAAAACTCAGGGGTTCAGATGTGTACCCCACCACTCACCTTAGAAGAAGCGCCCTGCAGGGGAACAGTTCCAAGAGACCCTCCATTGCCCCTATAGCAGGGTAGGAGGCAAGTGCCTGAGCGAACACAGCAAACAGTGGATAAAGAATTTAGGGTGTGAGCACACTCCTATCCCATAGACCACCCCAGAAACAAGCCACAGCCCTGAGGTATTGAAGGGCTGTGGAGGCGAAGGAGTAATAGCCCCAGAAGGTTTGTCACTAGAGCTCCGCTCAGACCCAAGGCCCCAGCTTGCTGCACTATTCGGCCATTCCAAGCAGGGCTATGCCCAGGCGCTCCCAAAACGCACAGAGGATGATCACAAAGCCTATGGGGTTAGTAGGCCGTCGGGAGGATCAGTTCAAGCAGCACAGGTAGGCCTGCATCGGGTAGAGGGGCGGATGCCAATGTCAGCAGGTGTTATGATTATGCGTCCCGTCACCAGGCCCCGGCCACCAGTTAACAGGGCCCTGGGGCAGGGCACATGCAGTGGGGAAAGCTGGGTGACCCCAGAGGCCAGAAGGCCACCGATCCGCGGTCCAATGCACGCTCCCCCTCAGGCCCCAAGCAAGCTCATCAGCTAGCTCCGGGTAGGTCCCAGGGATCCCTCTAGCAGTGGCAAGCAGGTCCGCAGTCGACTCAGCAGAGTACGCTCAGGCGACGAATCCACCCCATCCACCATCCCGTTCCGCTGCGATGGAGAAGCTGCGGGTCGGACGCCCCCCCCCCCTCTTCACTAGTCACAGATCAAGCAGGTGCTGGGAAACGGGTGTCTCCAGGCAACAGCACCTCCCAGCATACCCAATGGTGGCATCAAGGAGAGTAGACTTGGACGATACCAGACCCTGCAGGTACAAAATGGCGGTCCCACGGAAATCGACGGCTCTGGAGGAGAGAGGATTCACCCCTCGGTCCTGGGCATAGAAGACGGTTGAGGTGCCGGCACGGGTGAGCTGATTCCGCTGCAGCGTGGCCAGCTCAATTAAATTCCTTCCCAGCTCTGTTTCCCAGTGCGCCACTCAGCGCCCTGTAGATGGCAGGGTGGCGCATCCGTTAATGTCGTCAGGGTGGCCCTTGTCGACCCAGCATACCATGGTGCAAGCGAAAGCCTCCACCCCCATCAGCCCTCCCTCAGCTGCGGGTGTGGAACGCTGATATCCCCAGGACCCCGCACTCAAGGTTTTAGTGCATTTAAAAGCTGTTACAGGCTGTGGGGATCCAGATCCACAATCGAGCACGTCTCACTCCATGTGCTCCCAGGCCACGCCCCCTCAATATGTTCTTTCTTAAGTATTTCTGCAGGCCTTCCTGAAGAAAGGCGAACGTCTACACTTAAGAAGATCTTCTATGGAAAGTGCTCTGGGATTCCCACACATGGGCGGAACTATTCAAATGCTTATGGCTTCAATAGAGACTACCCTACAAGAGAACTGTAGTTACAGGAAAGAAACTATTCCTTATCACAGTTGTGTATCTAGCTTACCCTGACTAGAGTGGGGGTGGGCGGGGGTTCTGCCTGGCTTGGGTGTATACATTCACCATCCAAAAACCCCATTTCTAATAAGCATCCTCTCAGCCTAGGGCAAAAAGCACCTCTTGATGTCATCCTCCTTCCCTCAGAACATAATAGGGGTTTGCTTTCTCCAAACTCTAGCATCAGGATTGTGGTAACAAAGGTCATAATGCATACAGAAGCCTATGGAATAATTGTTCTACCATTAAACACTTCACCCACCATTTGTGTCTAGGTTTACTTTGTAATGGTCTGAAAAGCATGCCCATACGAGCCACATCCCCTCATACAAAATGATTAGGGGCCATGTCATGAACATCTTCAGTGCCCAAACCCTGTGACTGCATTTAATGAAAGCATATTGAGCTGTGTTTGTTACCCCAAGATGGAAAATGCAGTAGAACAATGCAAGCTGCAAAGAACACAAATATAAAATACGATGTGCAGTTCTAAAACATTCCTGACAGGAACAGTCCCAAACTGGTTTAAAATAAGCTAAAGGCCCACATGAATGGTAAAAAAGCTATGATAAACTGTCCTTTCGCAAATGGACACACAATCTTATAGACCGAGGCAAACAATATAAAGTAAACTTTGTTCATAGTGTGACCAGCACAGGCAAATGACCCAAGGTTTACTACAGATGATAAAGTTTCTTTACCACCACAGCTACTTCTTCATTCAGCAGCATTGTTTTTTGTCACCAAAGTCCCAATAGCCAACTGTATACATATTAATTCTGAAGCTGTCTTCTCCCTGTGGCTGAGCATAGCAGGAAGATTAGACAGTTATAATACATTAATACCCCAGTTATTTCTTGGTATCTTGAGACAAAACAGAGCAGTGTGAAAAATCTTCTCTCAGCTGATTTTTGCTATTTATCTAAAACAGAGCAGCAGTAAAGTGTTTTAAAGGCCCACCATTAACTTTAAATTTTTATTTTTTATTTTTTTAAATATATTTTTATTATTTTATACCACACAAAACAATTGCATTTGATATCAAAATACAGTCATACACTCAGTGGCAGGTTATGAAATTAAATTATAGCTGATGAATACCTCACACATCCGATAAAGCATATGCAGCAGTAGAAAATACATTCCATAATAATGTGTCAAACATAAGATGTCGTAATATCAATTGGATTTCCTGTAAACAAACAGCCCTGCCAGTGTCGTATAACCACATCTATCCACTCATCATGAATCTGATATCACGAAATGCAACCCCTATTCCCTCCCTCTTATCCCTCCCCCTTCCCAGTGGCGTAACACATATATGTGATCAATAATGGTAGCAAGTCATAGCTGTGTCGACAGTGAAGGAGTACAAAACAGCAAACAAGGAAGTCATTCTTTGCTGTCAGTGGTAGTTCCCATGTGAGAGAGCAGTACAGTCGTCCTAGGGAGGTGTAACCCCTCAGGGTGGCGTCTCCAAGTCTGATGCGCCCGATTCCTCATCAGAGTCAGTATGCGGGATTTTTAATAAGTGTACTAGTGCCTCCCAAGCTCTTGCCAACTCTAATGCCCTATCGCTTTTAGTGCGGGCCGCCAGCTGCAGCCTCGTGGACCCCTCACATTCCGCCCATTTAACAAATTCAGTACGCCATCTCTGAAAACTAGGGCCCTTCCTGGCCTTCCAGTGAGTTGTAATCTCCCTCTTCGCCAGCAGAAGCCCCAAGTCTATAAACTTACTCGTTACCTTATTCCTAGAGGTATGGGGGAACCAGTGCAGCAAACAGAGACCTATAGTGGATTCTATGTCCCTGTCCGTGACAGCATGCAAAAGTGCGACCACCTCCCCCCAGTATGTTCCAAGTTGAGGACAATTCCACAGCATGTGACAAAAATCTGCTCCCACCGTGCTGCAGCGCGGGCACATTGCCGAATTCACATTAAAATATTTATTAATTTTCTCTGGAGTAAGGTAGCCCCGATGAAGTATAAAGAAATGCACCAATTGAAAGCGCGCATTCCTAGTGCTTTTCCATGCGCGTTCCACCAGTCCCGCCCACGCCTTCTCAGGGATTTCGTCGCCTAGGTCCTCTTCCCACCGCCGCCGGAGCGTTACTAATGGGGTCAGTCTCTCGTTTGTCATACGGCGATATAAACAGGTAACCGCCTTGATGGTGCCAGCAGCCAGGACTACATATTGACAAGCCATGGAAGTGGGAGGTTCTCTGAGCCCCATTTTCCAATGCGCCTGGATGGCCGTTATGAGCGCCAAGTGCAGCAGATAGTCCCCCCGAGCCAGTTCATATCTGTCCTGTAATATCTCATATGGAATCACTGAGCCATTTTCATAGAGGTCTCCCATAGCGGTCACCCCCTCTCCGCCCAGTCAATCAACGCCGCCCAGTTACCACCGTGCAGTAGAGCAGTACACACCGCCAACGGAATCTCAGGGGCATATGGTCTCACTATTTGTGCGCGCCGTTGACTTCTGTTCCAGCAGAGTTTAAACGTCCCCATCTCTCGAGTTAGAGAGGAGGCAGGGAGTGGCAATTGCAATAGCAGTCTGGAAAGCATTTGCCTATCCATCCGATTCCCCTCCTCATCATCAGCGCTTCGAAATGTCCGTGCTACTGCCTGAGTAAGCCACTGCAGCTACGCCGCTAAATAATACGTCTCGAAATCAGGGACCGCCAATCCACCCTCCGACCGTGGTCTCATTAATGTGTTAAGAGCCACTCTCCGTCGTCCCCCAGCCCAGAGGAACCCAACCATCATCGACTGGAGTTGCTTAAAAACAGAGGCTGGGATCCAGATAGGCAGCGTCCTAAAATAGTACAGCAGTCTGGGGAGTGCTATCATCTTGAGAATGGCCACACGGCCAGCCACCGAAAGTGGAAGCGTGCCCCAAAACTCAATACAACCCTTAAGCGCTCTAATGGCCCGGCCCACCCCACCATTAACTTTTCATGTACCACAATCAGATTTTAAAAATGTTCTAACCTATCTCCATCCATGCCCCTATTGCCCAAGATGTGTGACTGGGCTCCGTAAAAGAGGGGTTTGAATACTGCGAAATTAGATAAGAGGTGAAATAATGAAACTTTACTTGAAAGAGTGTAGGAGAGTAGGATCTGCCTCTTATGTTGCCCCCACTTTTTTTCTGATGTTTACACTGGTTTCTGGCTATAGTCTGGCTGGGACCCTGCTAATCAGGGCCCCAGCCTCTCTGTTCTCTCTAAACGATTTGGAGTGCACTCTAGGTGCACTAGTGATTGGATACTGTGGTACCTTATGAGTCCCTAGTATATGGTACCTTAGGTACCAAGGGCATAGGTACTTCACAGGCCTACCAGGGGCTGAAGCATGTATTATGCCACCCCTGGGAAGCAGACTAAATCTGACACCACAGGCCTGCTACTGCAGCCTGGGTGAGGAAGTGCTAGCACTCCTCACTGAGATATAGGTCCCCTATATCTCTCCTGCACACACATTGAGACTTATCAGTCACCCCTAAAGCAGGCCCTATCAATCCTGAGGGCAGGGTGCTTAGTTTCCATGTGAGGGGGTGCCTCTGCCTGAGCAGGGCCCCTCTGCAGCTCTGAGTCCATTCTCTGGGGCTGTTTGTGGATGCGGTTAAACCATATACTTTTAAGTGCATTATATCCTCGCGGTAGAATGCTAACTTTGGAATGGCTGCATCGAAACATGTCGTGTTTGGTGTCAAACATCTTGGAATACTACCCCCCCCCCCCTGACAGTCCTGGCGGCAGGGGTAGCATTCCACCCTTCTAGAGGGATAGACATGTACCTACTGTGGAAACGCGGTAGAATCCTGCAGAGCCCTGGCATCACAAAATGGATGCCACCAGTCACAGACACTGGGCTGCCCTCCTGCTGATGGAGGAAGCCCAACAATAGATATCCTGTCCCAAGGGGGTGTGACCACCTCCCAGACAGGGTTTAGTGTATTGGGGCTGGGTGGGTGCACTCTAAGAGTGCTTTGAAGTCCTGCACTGGGGGAGCAGAAGGCTCCTCTGTGCATACCCCAGTTCAAACCGGCTCAGGGGCTACCTGCCCCTGCTCTGGCGCGAAACTGGACAAAGGGAAGTGGGTGTAGCCACCACTCCCCTGACCCTCCCATAGGTAGTGTCATAGAGCTAGTCCCTCCCTTTCTTTTAGTATAAGAGGGGAACCTGTGCATTGCAACCTAGATTTCCCTGGACGACGCTCTGAAGAAGAATCCCGGACCTTCGACGTTCCACTACCTTTGGAAGACTGAAGAATCTCCCTTGGAGTCAAGGAGTGACTCCCCTGCTTGGCAGGAACCAAAAAGTACAAATGACGGTCGCAAACTACACCGCTCCCGCCGGAGTCCGAAGTCCCTGCAGCCCAAGAAGTGGATTTCCTGACTTCTCAAAGACCATCGTGAGTCCCCAGCGAAGCTGAGGCCAGTGGACCCCAAGAGTGACGAGGAACCGCGACCCCCTGGGTACCGTGCACTATTGTCGAGTGCAACCCCTTCACAACGTTCCACGAACTTGTGCTTTGGACCACGTGTGGTCCTCGCCTCCAGCAGGAATCCCTCCGAAGATCAGAGGCCTACCACGTCCCGAGTGACCGTGGGCCCCTGTTGAGCGAATCCTCCCGAGGCGTCTTCGCGATCCCCTGCCAGCCGGCTTGTGGGTCCCAAGAAGACTTTCGAAAGACACCAAAGGGCTCCCCTGGTTGCTCCAGGCCTGCCCTGACTTACCCTCGCTGGGTGAGTCACACAGACCTTGCTGGTCTGCGCCATTGCCTCTTCACACTTTCCCCGAGACTTGCTGTTACCAAGGCTTGTTGGCTCCAATCGAGTCGCCGACACCGCAGTAAGCTGCAGACATCGTGGGACACGCCGAATCCAGCTCCTGGTCGTCGTCGACGCCTCCTGGACCTCGTGGCTGAAGAGTCAAGGCACCCGCGAACGACCTGAATCTTGCGACGACGGTGGGCATCCATCTTCCTTGCCCCGAGTCACTGCCAAGTGACTTTGAACACTGTCCCCTCTGCTTTCAGGTCTTCCCTCTTCCGAATCCAGGCTTGGATTCCTCCGGACACTTCTCCTGTCGCCGCAAGCAGCAAGTCTTCACTGGCTCCCATTGAAAACGACGCCGCGACCCGACACCAAAGAACACCTATGCACCCGGCTCCCCTGGGTGAGGTAACTTCAGCACTACGGTGCTCCTGTGGGTGTGGTCCCTAGAACTACTTTCCCTGTAAGTGACTTGCTTGTAGCTTCCCTAGAAGTGCCCTAAAACTCTTATTTTCTAAGTGCGACAATTGCGCTGACTCGTACAGGGTTCGCGTCTGTGTTAGACACACCGCGCCATTCTCCTTTGTAACACTATCTAGAACTGTGTCCTTCGACTCGTACGGAGTCCGATCGGTGTTCGCCTCCAACACACAAGGGGCCTGTAACATCGAGACCTCCATTGCACTGACTCGCACAAGGTTCGCGTCTGTGTTAGACACAGCGCGTCCATCTCCCTTGCAACTCTATCTGTAACCGCGTCCTTCGACTCGTACAAGGACCGATCGGTGTGTTCGCCTCGAACACGCAAGGGACCTTTAACATTGAAATCTCAATCGCGTCTGTGCGCATAGACTCGTACAGGACTCGCACCGGTGCCAGGACACCGCGTCCGTCCCCTGTGGGTCTCCTACAACTACCTGGGGTGGTTCTTGGGGGTCCCTCGATTCTAGATGCCCTAGACCTAGGTCTAGTCAAACTAAGATTGTGATATTCGATTGTGCTAAACTTATTTTGATAACATTTGACTTGTACATATGTTCCTGACTTCTAATCTCATAAAGAGATTAGTAGAGAGTGTTTATTAATAAATACATATATATTTGATATATATACCTGTGTGGTGTCTTTTCATTTGCTGATTCAAGAGATTGTGTGGTAAAACAAGCTGCTTTACATTCCTTCAAGACTTAGCCTGAAGGCTGCTCTCCACAGCTACCACTAGGATAGCTTTCTATAAAGGTTGTCTTAAACCTATCTACCATAAGAGTCGAATTGTTCTGGTGCAAGGTGTCCACTTTAATTAGTGAACAGCATATACCAGGCCAACTTCTCACAAAGAGCAATTCAAGGAAAGTGTACAAACAAGGGAGCTAGGTACAAGAAAGAGAAGAGGAATAATTGGTTACATGAATGAAGAGAAAGGGAATTTAATAAAAGCACCTTTCTTTATAAGCTCTGGAAAAAACACCATCCCCACAATTTTGTATGGAGCAAAAAAGAGTGAACACCATTAAACACTGATTTCTTTATACTTTTTGAAAACACTGGAAATAACCCCACTGAAATTCACAACAAATACAAACTGGAAACAGAGAGCCTCATATACCCCACAGCAAAAATATCTGACAGCTCTTGAAGCTTAAGTGTGACCTCACACACACTATACTTCCTAAAGTCAGCAGGTAGTGACAAGGGCAAGAGAAGCACTTCCATGCACAATGACATAGACTTTTCACTAGCTCTCTTGTGGCTTTAAAGCTGCCTTTGTGTTTAAGACAGCCAAAACATGGATCTTCCACCAGGCAACACTACCCCATGCTGCGACCAAAAATAAGGTGATCTGATGTGACATGATGTCTTTTCCAGACAAAGTGGTGCTTCGCACCAGTGCTTCGTTTTTGCCGAAGGTTGTGATCCCATTCCATCTGGGCCAATCCATCACGCTGCCCACCTTCTTTGCTCCCCGCATTCCTCTAAGGAAGAGGAGCGTCTCCACCGTCTGGACCGAAAAAGAGCGTTGACATTCTACCTTGACAGCACAAAAGAGTTCCGGATGGACGACCAACTCTTTGTGGGGTACGTGGGAGCTAAGAAGGGACGGGCAGTGCAGAAAAGGGCCATCTCTCGCTGGGTCGTTCTCCTCATTAAGATCTATGCCCTGGCTAAGAAGCAACCCCCTGAGGCATTAAGGGCCCATTCTACTAGGTGAAAGACTGCGACTACGGCCTTGGCTCAGGGTTTCCCAGTCCTGTACTTGTCAGGCAGCAACGTGGGCATCTTTGCACACGTTTGCCAAGCACTACTGCCTGGACAGTCAGGTCCGCAGCAACGGGCATTTTGCCCGTTCGGTCTTGCAGGACTTCGTAGTGTAAGGTATTGGTCCCCAACCCACTCCCGGGATGGTATGGCTTGGGTATCTAAGATAAGGTAAGGAATCTGCAGCTAGAAGTCTCTATCAGATGAATAAGTTACTTACCTTCGGTAATGATTTATTTGGTAGAGACTATCTAGCTGCAGATTCCTTTCAGCCCCACTCATGCCTCCCCGCTTTGCTGACTGATTTTGTAGGGCTAGGGTTACTCCTCTTTTCAGGGCCCTAGTTCAGCACACGACTACGTCAGTTACTTCGTGGCTCTGCGCTTTTGGCGTGGAAAAAACAAAAAGTACTGATGTCCAGGCGCCTATATAGGTCCCGCAATGTCATTACCGACGCCAATGACGTCACGCAGAGCCGAATTTAGCCACCCGACGGCGCGCGCAAGGGTTATTGCTCAGCAAAAGTTTCTGGATCCAGCCTGACGCCTGGGAAATTCAAACTTACTTACTGAAGGTAAGTAATTTGTCCTTCCCTACCTGAACCTCATGTTCTATATCAACATGGTAAAAACCATGTCGATAATGGAACTAGTATAAATCTGAAGCACTCAAACATGTTCTGCAATATTACAACAGGCCCATAACGTAGCCGGAAGACTCTTATTTGTGTAATAGATGAAAGAGCATACCTACGTAAGATTAATTGGCAGTCTGTTTAAAAAAAAAAAAAACAGGTAATGATTAAAGCTTTGATTATTATGTTTAAAGTATTGTGCAGTACAGCCCCTCCTTTTCTGGCTGCATGTTCAACAGCTGTATCCCAATCGGCCCTTACCTTCAGAAACATTTCTGTCAGCCCCTCTGTGCAGACTGGCTAGAACAAGGTGATCAGCCTTTTGTGTTGCAGAGGCCAAATCTCCAAACATAGATGTTTAGTTAGTAAGGAATTGGTGGAATTTCCAGCATATCATTAGTACATATACTGACACCACCTGTGCTCAAACAGTATCCAGTGCTGATTCCAATGTAGGACACCAAACCCACTTCAGTCGGATCCAGGCTGATGTTGTGCTACAGATTACAAATGTAAAGCTAGTCTTCATACATCCTAATTCTGACCCAGTACCTCTGCCAGGGCAAACGTGCCAGCAGAGGCTCAATTATCTTTTTTTGTCTCGGACTCTGAAAAAGGGACACCGCAGGGTGGGGGTGGAGATGGTTTTAAACGCCCATGCAACTTGAAGTACATTGGGATGACTACAAGGAAGGCGAAAACACAAATTAATGAACACCGTAGCACAATCCGGTGCAAAAAATCTAACACCAGACTGACCAAACATTTTCTTGAAAAGAATCACACTGAATTCGATCTCAGATGGGTGGTCATGGAGGTGATGCGGCAACAGAAAACAGATATAAGCCAACAACTGCATGTCAGGGAGCAACGCTGGGTTTATCGGTTGCGCTCATGGGATACAGGGCTCAATGACGAAATACCTTGGCTACAACTATCCCGTTGAACTAACAAAATATATACTGTCTACCATCAGTCAGTCGTTGGAGAGGTGTGTTAGAAAGCTGTGCTATAGCAAGTGGAACATTTTATCGTGGTTATAGCAACACAGAGCTATACCAATTGGTCCAACTCGGTAATAAAGATATATGTATTTCTGTGACCATCACATATAAAATACAATACTACCACTCCTAAACTAAATGTTTTCCTCTTATGGCCTGCTGTTCTAATAGTAGGTGATTAGTAATGACTTGATGTATTGAATCACGACCATAATCTCTGGTAACTAAGTTACCTAGAGTGATTTATTGTGAGGCACTATGAGCGGTGCACTTTCACAATTCATATCCTTTTCACGTGTACTTAATGTAAATACACAGAAGGGTCCGCATTATTGTATGCGATCCGTTGTCCTCCTTGCACACAATATGAATCGCTATATACTAGTGTAATCGTGCTTTTACTACGATGCAGCGTTCCCCCTGGCATTAGACAGTATCATCTTCTAGTATTGAGCTGTTTTTAGAGACACGCATGCGCACTTAGCAAATAATACGAACCGCTATACACAAACGGATTCGTGTTTTTAATTGCGCACTGCCAATCGCCACGTGTCTTTGTGTCTCTCACTCATGGGGAGGAGAGCGGTGTAGCGTGGTCAGCGCACGCGCCCTTCAGTGCTATGGGCGTGCTACCAGATAGAGCCCACCCATTAGATCTTTTTCCGCCCAAGAACAGGCAACTAGGCAGTTATCCAGGCGCACACCGGAACCCGCACAGGCAGTAACAATTATCTTTCAATTATTTACGAAAGAGCCAGCGCGCATGAGTATAAAAACTCGCTCCCCACACACCTTCATATATCGGCGGGGAGGTGAAGCGGACGAACATAGATGAGACTGCTGGAAGCGCTGAAAATGACAGTAAGAGTATGAATGTAATGTGTAAATGTTGAAGCGGTTTTAACGCCCTATGTGCATGTACTCAACACAAGGCATGTATTTGTATGAATGTTTGTATGTATGTTTTATATGTTTTGAAATGGGCTAAAATCTAAGTAGCCTAGCTTTTCGTGCATTGTGATTTTTCAGAAAAAGCCACAGTAGGCCCTTCCACCCTCGACCTCCCATGGAGTTAATAGGATAGTGTCCTTGGGTAAGCAGTAGAACTAAGTGCTTTTTAAGAAGTGCGAACACGTATGATTGACACGTGTTTCACTTAGATCCCACCACGCGCAGCATAATGTGTGGTGTTATACGTACAGCATAGTGTGCATTTATCTTACTTACACGTCTGGTTTGTTTGTTTTTCTTGTTTCCTATTTACCTACAGATACTCTCACTTTTTAAATATTGCACTACATGGGGAGTAGTTATCTTCACCCCCGTTTCTTAGAGTGGTAACTCTTTCATACACATTGTGTAGAAAGGTGGAGCCCATTACTCATCCTGGTCCTGACGAATGCTATGTACCCATCTGGGACGCAGAGCAGAAACATGTTGACCACTTTTTACGGTAAAGGGATAATGAATTCCCAGATTACCGCTCACTTCTTTTAATACCATAGATTTGCCCCTCAAACCACTTGGGGACAAGTTTAATGGTTTTTAAATTACACTTTCACTTACTCACGGGCCACCACTTAGTTTTAGAAGTGCATCCCTGTTTTCAGGTGTATGCCCGCCCTCTATCAAACGAAGTTTTTAGAGGGCGAGGACGGCCTATGATGAAGCATGACACCAGGTGGTGTGTGAGGCCAGTCCTTCACTTTTTGTGAGATGCCCCTATTGGATTTGCATCTCTAGAGACTCTGTAGGAACCTGTAGGAAGCCCAACTAGGGACAGCCCTATTTGTGTTTTAATGCTATATAGGAGGCTGGCTCGTCCCTAGGCCCTGTGCCTCTAGTTCCCTTCCCTAGTTTAACACTAGGGCTAGTGTGTGTGAAGTAATTTGTTCTTCCCTACCTGAACCTCATGTTCTATATCAACATGGTAAAAACCATGTCGATAATGGAAATAGTATAAATCTGAAGCACTCAAACATGTTCTGCAATATTACAACAGGCCCATAACGTAGCCGGAAGACTCTTATTTGTGTAATAGATGAAAGACCATACCTACGTAAGATTAATTGGCAGTCTTTTAAAAAAAAAAAAAACAGGTAATGATTAAAGCTTTGATTATTATGTTTAAAGTATTGTGCAGTACAGCCCCTCCTTTTCTGGCTGCATGTTCAACAGCTGTATCCCAATCGGCCCTTACCTTCAGAAAAATTTCTGTCAGCCCCTCTAAGCAGACTGGCTAGAACAAGGTGATCAGCCTTTTGTGTTGCAGAGGCCAAATCTCCAAACATAGATGTTTAGTTAGTAAGGAATTGGTGGAATTTCCAGCATATCATTAGTACATATACTGACACCACCTGTGCTCAAACAGTATCCAGTGCTGATTCCAATGTAAGACACCAAACCCACTTCAGTCGGATCCAGGCTGATGTTGTGCTACAGATTACAAATGTAAAGCTGGTCTTCATACATCCTAATTCTGACCCAGTACCTCTGCCAGGGCAAACGTGCCAGCAGAGGCTCAATTTTTTTTTTATGTCTCTGACTCTGAAAAAGGGACACCACAGGGTGGTGGTGGAGATGGTTTTAAACGCCCTGCCCTCCACTCATTACACAGATGATAACTTATACTTGGATTTACAAGAGGTCAGTGCACTGTATACCTCCCCTGAGGCAGGGTTGTATTCGCCACTTGGGCCACCAATGGACGAAAGTACCTCCTTTGCAGATGTTGTCCAGCTGGCAGCTGAGGTCCTAGTTTACAGTTGCCTTAGCTGGGTTGGGGATGTTCAGTGCAGTCTATTTGCAGTGCTGCTAGCTTGTCCTCGCTTCACTGTTTGTGGAAGCGCTACAGTTTGTAGTGGAGAAGTTATTCTCCGTCCCAGTTTCTTTGGGCAGTTTTTCAGTCCTTTTGGTCCAGCTTGATCTCTGTCTTTACCCCTCCTCCACTGACTTAGTTTTACTACTTTGAAAGTGTTCAAGTGAGCATTCTGTGAGCGTTGATATCCATTAGGTTACTTACCTTCAGTGATAATAATTTTGTTCAATATGATTACTCCCAATTATTACTCCAGCCTTCCCATTATCTGCTCATGAAGTTGCTGATATTGTTTCTTTTTTGTGTTCTCCCTTTCTAAGCTCTTTTTTTCCTGCTATGCCTGTCAAATAGTGATCTTACCACAGCAGCTTATACAGTGCCTTTTATAGCAGTCAGCATGTCATTTCCACTGGAGCTTTGAAACGGCACTGACAATGCCATCTTGTCTCCATTAATGCTTTTAATGAGGGAGTCCTGTGAAAAAGTTTCTGGATCCATTCTGGACCCTGGAAAATTGGTTCAAGTGAGTAATTTGTGGGATTAGTCATATCAATCGTAAAGAACATTAGTAAAGAAAAAATGAACTTGTTCTTATACAAAGCAGACATATCTGATAGAGACATCTAGCCGCAGATTCCTTAACTTTGAATTCTCCCCAGGCGCCAGTCTGGATCCGGAAATATTTCAGCATTACTTCTGCGTGCCGGGTAATGCCATCGTACAGCTCCGCAGTGACTTTGTCTCCGGATATGATGTCAGTGGAGCCATAAAAGTCCCCTCCGAGGCGGGGACGTCGGTTTCTTCTTTTCTGCGCTGGAACGCGGATCCGGAGAATCGGTTCCTCGTGTCGTTTTTTCCTGACCTACTTCGACACCTGGTGTGGGTGGGACAGTGTGACCTTGTTTGACGGCGACAGGTTTCAAACCTTGTGTGTCTTGTCACCGACATATGTCGGTGATGGACCCGCATGCAATTTGTATGTGGTGTTTAGGTGAACACCACGACGCCGAGGTTTGTGGTCCCTGCCAGAAGTCAAAACCGAAGTCGTTGAAGGAGCGGCGTTTAAAATTGATGGTGGCTTGTGTATTGCGATCCTCGGAGGATTCCCAGCATCATCCCAGGAAGAGCATGTGCGGTGTCGATCTAGGAGCCGAAGCTGGTCTAGAGGACGTCGTTCTCCAGGGAAGTCGAAAGGTAAGGGGCGGTTGAAGTCGCGGCAGTCTCGGACTTCACTGCGTTGAGACTCCATCTCCCATAGCTCCTCCCGCTCGACGGTTGAGGAAGCCAGACGCGACTCCGCACTGCGTCTCCTCATATATCCGGGAGCCTGGGCGTCGATGGCTCAGATGAGGGAATATTATGATTCCTTTCACCTCAGCTTTGGGAGCCCATCTCCCTCTGGCGTGCCTCCAGGCCCCCAGGAGGTGAGTGGGACGCCGTCGGAGGAATTGTCCTCGGTGCTGGTTGGGCCACCGGAGTTGAGGGATCGGTGTCGGTCGACATCGGCTGATGTCACTTTGGCGCAGGCTCACGGTCCTTCATGATCTTTGCCGTCGACACCGTTATTTGACCAACCAACTCCGACATTGATGTCGGTGGCGCCGGTCGGAGATGGCTCTACTTCCCGTGTCGACGTCGTGATGGCGCCGATTCGGTGTCATACGGCGTCTACTGTCGCTCGGCTATGCTGCCTGAGGGGATTACACAGATTGTGGCCCCTTTTCAGGAAGAGGCCTCAGGAGGTCCACCTGTGTCGACTGGGGCAGGACTTTTTCAGCCCATTTCAGAAACCATTGTGTTTCAGGTGAAGGAGAGCTGGCTTACAGCTCTTGGTAAGGCTAGTGGACTGGATTCTTAACCAGCCTCGGGGTTGCTGTCTCCCCCTAGTCTTGCCACAGAGGCAAGTTCCTCCTTTGCAGACATGCTGAGGAAAGTGGCTGCTGTTTTAGATTTGTCATTGCTCACACTGCAGAGGTCTACAGACCCTTTGTTCGAGATCCTTTGCCAGGGGCAGACTGGAGAAGAGCCTGTTCTACAGTATAGTGAGGCCCTATTTGATATTTTGTTAGGCGCCTGGGCCAAGCCAGAGTCTGGGGTCTCAGTGGACCGTGATGTGGCGCAGAGGCATTTGCCTGCACCTGGGGACCCAGTTTGCTTGCATAGGCATCCTTCCACTAGTGGCCTAGTCACCCAGGCTGCAACATCTTCTCAGGACATATATTCTACTCCTAAGACTCCGGTGGGTAAGGATGCTAGGAGTCGTGATGCTTGTGGTAAGCATATTTTTGCCTCAGACAGCTCAGCATTGAGAGCCACCAACACCTCTTGTGTGCTGGGCGCTTTTCCTATGCTTTATGGGATTCTTTACGGAACATGCTCCCATCTCTTCCAGATAACCTCAGAGCTGTGGTAGGCAACTTGGTTAGAGATGGTCAGCAAGCTGCTAGGCTTGACATAAGGTGTGGCATGGACACAACGGATTCTGTGGGTCGGGCCATGGCATCTGCAGTGGCGCTAAGGCGTCAGGTTTGGTTGGCATCTTCGGGGTTCTCAGAGGCTGTCCAGTCGGCTTTGGCCGACATACCATTTGACGGTGCCCGTCTTTTTGGAGATCAGGCAGATGCGGCTTTAAGACGCTTCCAAGGAAGACAGCGAACTACAGAGTCGTAGTCCTGCATTTCTGTAACTGTGTTCTTTGCTTGCCCTTGGGCTTGAGATGTATATTTTTGGTGAGCAAGATGTAGCCTTATTAGTACGTTGTATAGGTCCAGTTTTGGTTATCAGTACTACCACGTGTACTCCGGTCAGGATTGGTGGTTATGAGCTTAGTGTCCTTTTTTTTTGATTGGTATTGATTTCAATGTCTGAGGGGGATTCTCTTTGTTTCCTGGCCTCTGAGGATGAGCTTTCTGCTCAAGAGGCTATCATTAGGAGAAGTGACTTCCTTTATGGATGCTAATCTGTTGCATGCTTCTTAGAAGCTGTTCAGTATGCAAGTTATATGGCTTCAGTGATTATTTAGGGACATATGGTTATGCCAGTTGTAGGCTGGTGTATAGTGACTCTTTGGTTCTACTCTTAGAGTAATCTGTGCTTCAGCAAGTTGAAGCGTTGCTCTGGCTCAGAGTATATGCTTGCATTATTTGAATGCTATTTGCTTGCGAATTCTTCCTTTATGGCAAAGGAACAGTGTCTAGTGAAGGCATAAATATTACCTCAACTGCAGGCAATTCCTATCCCTGCTCCATAGTGTGGTGCTGTAAATCGGCAGCCAAAGGTTTATGATGCACAGGTTGGGCCAACTTGTCCCAAGACCGATGTAAATTTGATGGCTTGTTGTCCTTGACCTCGGACAATAGGTCCTAAGGTGTCGGCCCGTTTTGATCTCCAACCAGGCCGCCAATCATCTATAAAGGTCTGGGAGACACTTGTATAATAGAAGGATTTTTTGACTTCATAGTACTATTTTCTTCTTCCTATGATATTCTTGATATACATGGTTTTGTCTGATCGGCATTACCTGTCTTCTGGAGGGGATGTACTTATTATTTTCTGCATTACTCAATTAGTTAGGAAACATGAGTGTTGGTTCTTGTGGTGTTAGTTATTCAAGATACCATTTGACAGGCAGCTTTTTCTTACGGCAAGTCACCAGCGGTGTTGTGCTGGTGGCAGAGTACGCCCTTTTTTTTCTCTGGGTTGTGTATTTTTGCCAAACTTCTCATTTCAGTGTGTTTTTTTGTATACGGTGTATACATGATAGAATGTGCTGTTGTGTTTCATATATTGTCTTGGATCACAAGTGTCATAGGTGCCTGTTGTTGTACAAGGATTTCTCCAGTATTGAATCTTTCATAGATTCACATGCTTGTATCTTCCCCGTCGTCATGGTGGGAGTCTTGCGGTAGTTAGAAAAGAAGTACCATAGAAGTACATAGAAACCATCCAGAAGGAGTGACAAACTTTGTCAGTCGTCAGCCTCCTTATGTAGGTCCAAACTTCGACCAATCACAGACCAGCCCTAGACCTCAGCTCCCCAGTCAGAGCCACCAGACCTCAGATTTCTAACCGCACGTCGTGTGTAAGGGAGTCTCCCTGAGCTCTGCTCAGTTTTCCAGTGGTGAACTTTTGACCTGGTTTGAATTCACCTCAAGGTACTGTTTTTCACCATTCTTTTTCTCAAGATGTCTGAAGGTTCTAAGAAGAGGCTGTTCAGGCCCTGTAGATCCTGTGGAAAGGCAAGGCTTTTTTCAGAAGATCCACATAAAGATTGCCTTTATCCTAAGCATAAGACCAAAGACTGTAAGTACTGTAGAACGTTTTCTGCAAAGACTTTAAAGGATAGAGAGGCCAGGTTATTGTTATGGCTCCAGAAAAAGAAATCAAAATCAGAATCTGGATCTGATATTGAAGAGAGTCCTGGGCCATCCTCGGCTGAGAGGAAGCGTAAAAATGAGGGTGCTACCTCGTTAAAGGTTGATGTGAAGAAGTTAAAGGCAGAGAAATCCACCACTGCCGAAAAAATAGCCGTTAACATTAAAGAAACAGGCCTGAAGAAGTCATTTGCTGCCTCTCTGCCTGTCACTCCTCTCAAACAGGCTTCGTCTACGAAAAAGGCATAGTTGACGGACCCGTCATCGAGATCTTCATCTAAATCCCCGACTTCTGTGGTGACGACGGCTTCGTCGACGGCCGTGGCGACGTCATCGTCGACGAGAACAGTGACGATGATTTCTCCGTCGATGGCGACGGCTTCGGCGTCGACGACGGTCTCTACATCGATGATCGCGTCTACGACTTTGTCAATGGGAACATCGTCGACGGGCGCTCCGTTGACGGTAGTTTTCAAATCACCCCCTCGACCACTATCGACGACGATCACTATACGGAGTCTTCCGTCGTCGACGGATCATAAAAAAGACACTAAAAGTTTGCATTTGGTGCCAAAGTCACCAGGATTTTCACCTTTACTTAAGGTTTCACCATTACTTCCTTCTCACCTTCTGGATACGGAGGAGTCAGGTGATAGTCTTTTTGGTCCGGCCTATAGTCCCTCACAGCTCAGAGTCAAATGCCAGGACACTGATGAGGAAGAGGAAGCGCAAGCACAATCTGAATATATTGAAGGGGACTATTCATTTTCAGGGCGCTCTCAGGCTCAACGTTACGACTCTTTTCAAGAGCATTACCCTTATGAAGCTTATGAAGAGCGTCAGGAGGTTCGGAGGGATTCCATGCTGGTCCCAATCTCTCTATTCACGGACCTGAGACATAAGGTAAATGATTATTATAAAAGATTTCCGGACTCTCACGCTCCAGTCCCTTTGACGCTGGGCGGTCAGAGTATCCAGGTGGCTCCGCCTCCTCCTGCGGTTACTCTGCCTCCTGTTGCACAGGTCGAGAAACAGGCTCCTCGATGTATTACGATCCAAGATGATTACATCGAAAGTGAAGCAGATGATCAACCTGAGGAAGGCGAACTCACGCAGGATACGGACCCTATTGGCCAAGAATGGGATGATTATGTGGCTCCATCTTCTCCGTCGCCTTCTCCTTCTCCTGCGACTTCTCCCCCAGGAGACATCGGGGGCTTCCATGAAGTGCTTGAGAGAGCCTCCAAGAGATTTGACTTGCCAATACCTGTGGTGCAAACCGAATGTTTCCTTTACGATTTTAAGGATGCATCAAAGAGATTGGTTCGATCCATCCCGATTGTCGATTTTATTTGGAGTGAGGGTTTAAAGATAATGAAAAATCAAGCCTCTGTCCCGGCTGTGTTACCAAAGATGGAGAAGAAATACAAGGCACCTGACTCGGCACCAGCATGTTTAATTGGACATCCTCGTCCGGATTCCGTTATTATGCAGGCTGCCCAGAGGCGTTCTAGGAATCCCCAGTCTCCTTGTGCAGTGCCTCCGGACAGGGAAGGCAAACGCCTGGACAGTATAGGCAAACGTTTTGCGACTATGGCGGCTACTGCTATCAAGGCCTCTAATGCCTTAGCAATTTTAGGAAGGTATGACCGCCAGTTATGGTCAGATCTGGCTCCTCTTCTCGAATCCCTTCCTGAGGATAAAAAGAAAGAAGCAAAGGGCCTCCTGCAGGAAGGTGCTAGAACGTCTTCGGAGGTGATTGACTCCGCAGTGGATTTGTCATCCATTGCCTTCTGGCAAATGGCAGGTGCCGCAGTCCTTCGCAGGCAGGGCTGGTTGAGGGCGACGTCTTTCCGCCCTGAGATCCAATCTATGGTGCTGGACATGCCCTTCGATGGGGAAAATCTTTTCGGAAAGCACGTAGACGAAGAACTACAAGGCATTAAAAAAGATACTGAGACTGCACGTTCATTGGGCACGCTGCAACAAAGGCGATTCCAGTCCTTTCGTAGCGGTAGAGGCCAATTCCAACAAAGACCATCTTACCAGTCTCACAGATATCAGCCATATGGTCAGCAAGGATACAGATCACAATATGGAGGACAACAACAACAGCAGCAGTTTCGTACCTCTAACATTTCATACAATCAGCTAGACGTAAGCCTGCAGGACGAGGAAAACTACAAGATTCCTCAAGACGTCAGTGACGTTTCTCCTCCTCCGGTCACCTCATTTCGCTCTCAGCATTTTTGGTCTCATCACCTCTCTCCATTTCTGAACCAATGGCAATCCATCACATGGGACAAATGGGTGCTGGACATCATCCAACACGGCCACACCTTAGAGTTTGTCCACAAACCCCCTCGAACTCCGCCCCCAAGGAAAACACATCATCATCACTTGTCCTTGTTAAGGCAAGAGATTTCAACTCTACTAAGGAAAGGGGCGATAGAAAAAGTTCCTTTCGAACAGCGAGGGAAAGGCTTTTATTCCGCTGTCGGCTCCGGCCCCGGCGCCGCAGGACCCCCATGGATCCACGCCTGGATCCCGGTCGACGCCGGTTGACCTTGTGACACCTCCACCGCCGTCGACCCCACCGGCACCACCTCCGACGTCGCCCGGCCCACCGGACGACGTCGCCCCCGGTTTCAGCCCCGATGTGGATACGGCGCCAGACCGGCGTCGCTCAATGCCGATTCCGACGCCGATGGGGGATTTCTATCCCTATGTCCGTCCTCCTTATTTTCGGCCAGTTTATCAGCCTCCGGAGGAAGGGGATAACTGGGAGGGTTCTGAGGACCCTCTCACAGCACAATGTGAGTTTGACCCGGACTGGGCAGAGGAGTTGGGGGATGCCAGTGGTCTTGATACCTCTCCTGACCTTGACATGCTGTCTCCTCCTACTGTGGCTACGGAGGAGGGTGCAAGTTACGCAATGGTGTTGCGTAGGGCGGCCGAGGCCCTCCACCTCGAGCTCCCTACAGCGGCCGTCAGGACTAACCTCCTGACAGAAGTGCTTCAGCCGGCGGCTACCTCTTCGGAGCCACTGCTCCCTTTTAATGATGCACTTTCAGACATTCTTTTGGGCACCTGGTCCAGGCCCACCACAGGGGCTGGACGCCATCGCCCGGCCCCGGGCGACCCCCTTTTCTTTTCCCAACACCCCACCCCTGAGAGCTTGGTTGTCCAAGCCTCTGTGTCCCCGAGCGCATTCCCTACCGCACCACCGGAAAGGGAATCCAAGAAACTGGAGCAATTCGGTAAGAATTTTTTCTTACACCAGTTCAGGGCTGCGGTCTGTGAACACTGCATGCCTCTTGGGCCGTTATTCCCACTTTGTGTGGGATACGGTGGCGCGCGTGCTGCCTCAATGTCCAGAGGAGGCCCGGACAGTGCTCTCTCAAGCTATTGCTGAAGGGAGGGATGCAGCCAAGTTCACTATTCGTTGTGGCCTTGACACCGCCGACTTGCTGGGCAGGGCGATTTCCACGACAGTGGCGCTCCGCCGCCACGCCTGGCTGAGAACAACTGTTTTTTCTGGGGATGTCCAGAACACTCTGATGGACATGCCCTTTGATGGCAATCGCCTTTTCGGCAACAAAGCAGATAGTCCGTTGGAGCGCTTTAAGGACTCGCGGGCTACGGCCAAGTTCTTGGGCCTTTCTGCCACGCGCCCTCCTCCGCCTTCTGCTTTTTGCTCCTTTCGTGGCCACGGAAGGGGTGCCCGACAAGTTCGTTTCAGAGCCACAGGCCTGCGCAGCAACAGTCTCAGCGTGGCCGCGGACGTGGGACCCGCCGAGCCGGGTCAGGGGGCCAGCAGGCGGGTCAGTCCACCTCCACCCCAGCCACCTCTGCCTCCAAACCTTCCTAGTCCGGTTTCTCAGGCCCATCAAACGCCAGTGGGTGGCAGGATTCCCCATAACCTCACCCACTGGCGCCCCATCACTTATGACAGGTGGGTTTTACAAATAGTCAGAAGGGGCTACTCCCTCCCCTTCGAGACTACCCCTCCAGCCATGCCACCCCGGTACCACCGCATGTCGAGGGATCACTTGACACTTCTTCAACAGGAAGTCGCGGCCCTCTTGGCCAAGGGGGCCATCGAGCACGTTCCTGCGCCAGAAGTAGTACGTGGTTGTTGCTTCCACTACTTTCTGGTGCCCAAGAAGGACAAGGGCCTGCGTCCTATCTTGGACCTCAGGGACGTCAATCGCTTCCTCCGGAAGGAGAAGTTCAAGATGTTAACTCTTGCTCAGGTCTTGTCTGCCCTCGACCCTGTAGACTGGTTGGTAGCATTGAACCTGCAGGACGCATATTTCCACATTCCCGTCCTGCCGGCGTTAACTGCGGTTTACGGTAGGCCACGAGCACTTTCAGTTTACTGTGCTCCCCTTTGGCCTTGCCAGCGCCCCTCGGGTGTTCACGAAAGTGATGGCGGTGGTCGCAGCTCACCTGCGCAGATCAGGGGTTCCAGTCTTCCCCTATCTCGACGACTGACTGTTGAAGGCTGGCTCTCCCCGGACAGTCGTCTCCCACCTCCAGACTACGGCCGACCTCCTGCATTTGCTGTGGTTCTCCATCAATGTGCCGAAGTCACACCTGATTCCCTCTCAGACGCTCCTCTTCATCGGAGCGGTTCTGGACACGACGCACTTTCGGGTCTATCCTCCCGAACGGCGAGTCCAGGATATTCAGGCTCTGATTCCGATCTTTCAGCCTCTATCCTGGGGTTCGGTCAGCATGACCCTGAGGCTGCTGGGCCTCATGGCCTCCTGCATCCTGCTGGTCGATCATGCCAGAAGTTCCAGTGGGCGCAGCATCAGGGGGAACATGTCCGATTACGTCCAGATCTCGGAGGGCACTGCACAACAATTGCAGTGGTGGCTCATGAACCGACATTGGGTCAATGGCAGATCCCTCTCACTTCCCCAACCGGAGCACACAGTGGTGACGGATGCGTCTCTCCGGGGATGGGGCAGCCACATGGGAGAGGCGGAGATCAGAGGCCTCTGGTCTCCGGCGGAGTCCAGGCTCCATATCAACCTTCTGGAGCTCCGGGCGATCCGACTTGCACTGAAGGCATTCCTTCCCTCTGTCAAGGGGAAGAGTAGTGCAGGTGTTCACAGACAACACCACCGCCATGTGGTACTGCAACAAACAGGGCGGGGTGGGGTCGTGGACCCTATGTCAGGAGGCCCTGCGCCTCTGGACATGGCTGGAACATCAGGGCATTTCCCTAGTGGTTCAACACCTGGCAGGTTCCCTGAACGCCAGGGCGGACGAACTCAGCCGCAGGTGCATGATGGATCACGAATGGCGTCTTCACTCGGAAGTGGCGCAAGGACTCTTTCTACAGTGGGGAGAGCCTTGGTTAGAGCTATTCGCCACCGAAGAGAACGCGCAATGTCATCAGTTCTGCACGTTGGAATTTCCAAGGCGGCACTCGCTCGGCGACGCTTTTCGTCGCGAGTGGAGTTGCGGTCTGTTGTACGCCTTTCCGCCTATACCACTTCTACCCAGAGTGTTGAAGAAGATTCGGCGCGACCGGGCCCAAGTCATCCTTGTGGCTCCGGACCGGGCTCGAAGAGTTTGGTATCCCGAGCTACTCAGTATGAGCGTCGATCCCCCGATCCGTCTGCCTCTTCGGAAGGATCTTCTGTTGCAGCAGCAGGGGACGGTCCTCCACCCGAACCTGTCCAGCCTCCACCTGCTTGCGTGGAGATTGAGCGGCGGCAGTTGATTCCTTTCGACTTGCCTCCCGAAGTTTGTGATGTGATTCTGGCAGCCAGGCGTCCCTCCACTAAGGTGGTATACGCCTGCAGGTGGAACAAGTTTGTGGCATGGTGCACAGCAAAGGCTGTGAACCCTCTCTCTGCCCCTCTTTCTGAGGTTCTTCTGTTCCTTCTTTCCCTGGCCCAACAGGGTTCTGCCCTGGGTACCATCAAGGGCTATCTTTGTGCCATCTCGGCCTTCCTCAGGCTTCCTGATCAGCCCTCCCTTTTCAAGTCCCCTGTTGTTAACAGGTTCCTAAAAGGCATTACACACCTCTTCCCTCCTGTTCCGTTTGTGATGCCTCAGTGGGACTTGAATTTGGTTCTTACCTTTCTCATGTGCGCTCCCTTTGAGCCTCTACATAACTGTCCTCTTCGTCTTCTGACTCTGAAGACAGCCTTTCTGGTGGCCATCACCTCCGCTCGGCGGGTGAGTGAGCTCCGGGCTCTATCATGCAAACCGCCCTTTCTGTCTGTCCATCCAGACAAGGTTGTTCTTAGGACGCGTCCGTCCTTCTTGCCAAAGGTGGTTACTGCCTTCCACATTGGGCAGACCATCACTTTTCCCACCTTCTTTCCGCCTCCGCATCCTTCCAGAGAGGAAGAGAGGCTCCACCGTCTGGACCCAAAACGTGCGCTTTCCTTTTATATCAACCGCACACAACACTTCCGGGTGGATGACCAGCTCTTTGTTGCCTACGTGGGCGCCAAAAAAGGTCGGGCGGTGCACAAGCGAACCATCTCCCGCTGGGTAACCTTGTGTATCAAAGCCTGCTATTCTTTGGCTAAGAAGGAGCCTCCTGTTGGGCTGCGTGCCCATTCCACCAGGGCAACGGCTGCTACCACGGCCTTAGGCCGCGGTGTTCCGCTGCAGGATATCTGTCAGGCAGCTACGTGGGCCTCGCTGCACACGTTTACCAAGCATTACTGCCTTGACAGTCAGGTCCGGAGGGACGGCTTCTTTGGCCGTTCTGTCCTCCGGGACTTCCTTGTCTGATCTTTGTTCGCAGACCCACCACCGGGGTTGGTATTGCTGGGGTATCTATTCTAAGGTAAGGAACCTGTCACTAACGTGTCTCTTTCAGATGCACAAGTTACTAACTTGTGTAACGATATATCTGTAAGAGACAGTAGTTAGTGACAGATTCCTTACCGCCCCACCCATCCTCCCCGTTCTGCGAACTGATTTCTAGGGTTAAGGACATCCCTTTCAGGGCCCTAGTATTTTTCAGACACCTATGTCAGCTTCTTGCATGGCTCTGCGTTCCTGGTGCGGAAAGTCGTGTACAGAACTGACGTCAGCGCGCAGGGGCGGCGTCTAAGTACTACCCGCGACGTCATCCCGGCGATCACGACGACGGACGCGGAGCCGCACGACGCCGCCTACCGACGTGCAAGGGTACTGCTACGCAAAAAACTTTCCGGATCCAGCCTGACGCCTGGGGATATTCTAAGGTAAGGAATCTGTCACTAACTACTGTCTCTTACAGATATATCGTTACACAAGTTAGTAACTTGTGCATTGGGACTTGAACCTGGTTCTCACATATTTAATGTGCGCTCCCTTTGAGCCTCTTCACAACTGTCCTCTTCGTCTGGTAACTTTGAAGACTGCTTTCCTGGTTGCCATCACCTCTGCTAGGAGAGTGAGTGAGCTCCAGGCTCTTTCTTGCAAACCTCCTTTTCTGTCTGTCCATCCGGACAAGGTTGTGCTCCGAACACGTCCATCGTTTCTGCCAAAGGTTGTCACTGCCTTTCACATCGGGCAGACCATCACTTTGCCCACCTTCTTTCCGCCTCCGCATCCTTCTAGAGAGGAACAGAGTCTCCACCGTCTGGACCCAAAACGTGCGCTCTCATTTTACCTCTATCGCACACGACAGTTCCGGGTGGATGACCAGCTCTTTGTTGGCTACGTAGGCGCCAAAAAAGCTCGGGCCGTACACAAGCGGACTCTCTCCCGATGGGTCGTCTTGTGTATTAAAGCCTGTTATTCTCTGGCGAAAAAGGAGCCTCCGGTGGGGCTGCGCGCCCATTCCTCCAGGGCGACGGCTACCACTACGGCATTGGGACGTGGTGTCCCCTTACAAGACATCTGTCAGGCAGCTACGTGGGCCTCGTTGCACACTTTTACTAAGCATTATTGCCTGGACAACCAAGTCTGGAGAGACGGCTTCTTTGGCCGTTCTGTTCTCCGGGACTTCCTGGTGTGATCTTGGTTCGCAGACCTACCACCGGGGTTGGTATTGCTGGGGTATCTATTCTAAGGTAAGGAATCTATCTTTCAGAAAGGGCTTAAAAACTTGGCTCTTCTCACAATAATCCGGTCACGATATCCTTTCTTCCGCCTACGGCCATTAGAAGATCTAGCTAGCGCCAGGACATCTCCGGGTAATCGACGCGCTTTATAAATGTCATTAACATCACTAACGTGTTTCTTTCAGATGCACAAGTTACTTACCTTCGGTAACGATATATCTGTAAGAAACATTAGTTAGTGATAGATTCCTTACCGCCCCACCCATCCTCCCCGTTCTGCGAACTGATTTCTAGGGTTAAGGTCATCCCTTTCAGGGCCCTAGTTTCAATGCACCAGTGGTCAGTATCTTGCATGGCTCTGCGTTCCTGGCGCGGAAAGTCGTGTACAGAACTGACGTCAGCGCGCGAGGGCGGCGTCTAAGTAGCTGCCGCGACGTCATCTCGGCGACCACGACGCCAACGACAGACGCGGAGCCCCACAACGCCACATTCCGACGCGCAGCGGTACTGCTGACAAACTTTCCGGATTCAGTCTGACGCCTGGGGGTAATTCTAAGGTAAGGAATCTATCACTAACTAATGTTTCTTACAGATATATCGTTACCGAAGGTAAGTAACTTGTGCTAGCGTCCCTCGATCTCCTAGACGCTTACTTTCATATCCCCATTCATGCAAGACATCGCCAATTCCTGAGGTTCGAGGTGGCTGGAGATCACTACCAGTTCAAAGTTTTGCCATTCGGCCTTCGCTCAGCTCCCAGAGTCTTCACGAAATGTATGGCTCCGGTAGCGGCCTTTTTGAGAAGGCAGTGTCACCAGGTTTACCCCTACCTGGACGATTGGCTGGTGAAAGGGGCTGCGTTTCACTGTGCCAGAAAATCTACGCAGGCCTGTCGGCAGCTCTTCAAGTCTCTGGGGTTGCAAATCAACGTGGAGAAGTCACATTTGGTTCCAAGCCAGAAGCGTGTTTTTCTAGGAGCGCTTCTAGACACAAGATCAATGAAGGCATATCCCACTTCAGAACGGAAGCTCAAGATAATGCGTTTAGCATCCCTTCTACGCACAAAAGAGTACACTTCTGTGAGAGTATACAAGTCCTTACTGGGGATGCTGTCATCATGCATCCCGTTGATTCCAAATTGTCGGCTGCACATGAGGCCTCTTCAGGAGCAGTTGGACATGCAGTGGGTGCAGATGCACAGCTCATTCGAGGACATCATCTCTCTCTCCCAGGCTATGAAGCAGTCTCTGTCATGGTGGGAAAAGGAAATCAATATCTCTCCAGGCCTCTCATTCCAACCAGCTCAACCTCATTACATTATCACGACAAACGCCTCAATGGACGGTTGGGGGGCGCATCTTCAGGAGCTGCAAATCTACGGGAAATGGTCCCATCAAGAAACACGTTCACACATCAACCTTTTAGAACTAAAGGCAGTGTTTCTGGGGCTGCAGGCCTTTCTTCCGTTCTAGTAAGAACAGACAATACCACAACAATGTTTTACCTTGCCAAACAAGGGGGCACCAGGTCTCTCTCACTATCAGAACAGGCCCAGGAAATTTGGAAGTGGTTCATTCATCACCACATAACATTGCAGATAGAGCATGTTTCGGGCGTGGACAACGATTGGGCAGATTATCTAAGCAGAACCAATTCGCAATGTCACGAATGGGAATTGAACGAGGTCCAGCTGAAGCGGGTCTTCGAATTGTGGGGCACTCCAAAACTGGATCTGTTTGCGACAGAAGACAACAGTAAGTGCGAAAAGTTCACCAGCAGGTTTCCTCAAAGGAATTCTTTGGGGAATGTTCTACAAATGCAATGGACGGGAACATTTGCCTATGCGTTTTCCGCCGTTTCCCCTCATCCCAAGAGTGTTGAACAATATGAGGAGAGAGCAATGCCATATCATTCTCGTAGCTCCGGCATGGCCGAGTCAGTTTTGGTACACGGAGCTTCTCCTGTGTTCGATATCTCCTCACATTCTCTTTCCTCCGTTGCCGAACCTACTCTCGATGGACAACGGTCAAATTGTTCATCCGCAGATAAGGTCTGTCAGTTTGGAACCTCACGACTATGAATTCGCAAATTTAAACATCTCCCTAGATTGCAGGTCCATTCTCCAGCGAGCCAGAGCTCCATCCACTAATAGGTCTTATGTTGCAAAATGGAAGAGGTTCTGTCATTGGTGCGAGAGTAAGGAATTACATCCTTTCCTATCAACTCCGGAACAGATCCTGCCTTATTTACTTCATTTAGCTAATTCAAAATTAGCTCACTCATCAATCAAGGTACACCTGGCTACAATTTCCAGGTTTCGCAGGAAACCAGGTGATCTCTCTTTGTGGTCGACAAGAATCGTTAAGGAGTTCATGAGAGGACTCTTCAGGGTTTTTCCACCCTTAAAGCGCCCTGCAGTCCCATGGGAATTGAATACAGTTTTAGCTCAGTTGATGAAATCGCCGTTCGAGCCCATACGTAAGGCTGATTTGAAATATGTTTCTTGGAAAACTGCTCTTCTCGTAGCCCTCACGTCGGCTAGAAGAATCAGTGAGATTCAAGCGTTCACGATTGCTAAGCCTTTCCTGCAAATCAGACAGGATAAACCTTTCTTGAGGACTAATCCCCAATTCATTCCTAAAGTTCCAACATCTGATAGAGACATCTAGCCGCAGATTCCTTAACTTAGAATATCCCCAGGCGTCAGACTGGATCCGGAAAAATTTCTGCACAGCGGTACCTCTGCCCGCCGGGGGGGGGGGGCGCTGCCTGGCCCCGCTCTGACGTCGTCCCCGGACATGACGTCAGTGGAGCTACATAGGACCCCCCCGGCGCGCTGACGTCAGTTTTCCTTCTTTTCCTCGTTCCAACGCGGATCCGGGATTCAGCTGTTCCTCTGGCCTGTTTTTTCTCAGGCTCTTTTTCGACGTCCTTTGGCGTCGGGGAACAGTGTGCAATGCCTTCGGGTTTTAAATTGTGCGAAACTTGTTCGCGTCAGATGTCGGCGACAGACCCGCACGCCATTTGTATGTGGTGTCTTGGGTCGCACCATGACTCCGTGGAGTGTGACGACTGCCGGCAGATGCGCCCGAAGTCCCTACGGGAGCGTCGGATGAAGCTCTTAGCCGCCCGGATTACCCGCGCGGCGTCTCCCCGACGTTCTCCGGTTGGGTCTTCTCTCCGCGTCTGCTCCCGGAGTCGATCCCGCGAACGTCGCTCTTCAGGTAAGTTGAAGAAAAAGTCACGGAAGTCAAGGTCCTCGCCTCCACGTGACGGTGGGGGCCATGGTTCCCGTTGCCACACGGAGCTGTGCGCCCCGGAGTCAGCCTCCCTTTACCCGCCCTTTCCGGGTACTGGCGCGACTCGGCCCCAGATGGAAGCCTACTACAAGGCTCTGCACTCCATCTTCGGGTCACCTCCTCTCCCTGGCGCACCTTCGGGTCCCACAGTGGAGGTAGGCATTCAGGTCGGATCTCCGCCGGCGGGTTCGCCCTCGGCGCCGACCGAGTGCCTCGGCTCCGGAGCCGTGCCGGCGTCGGGTGCCAACGCCGATGGGCGTTTTAGTCCCGCGCCGTGCCATTCTGCCCTGTCTCCGCATAGCCCCTGGCGGCTCCCTGCGTCGACATAGGCGCCGGCGGCCGAGTGCCTTGACTCCGGCTCCGGAGTCGTGCCGGCTTCGGGTCCTAACCCCGATGGGTGTTCCAGCCCCCCGCCGCGCCATTCTGCCTTGTCTCCGCATAGCCCCATGCGGCTCCCTGCGTCGACATCGGCATTAGCGGCGCCGTGCCTGTCGCCACCTGGTCCTCAGGCGCTGTCTCCACGCCTCTCCATGGTGGGTTCGATGCCTTTGCGGCGTCGTTCGACGCCGGAGCGGTCGCCGGCACCTGTCGGTTCTCCGCTTCCGGAGGACACAGACCAGGTATGCCCGGACTTGTCTCCACGCCAGTTGCCTCCAATGCCATGGGGGCGGTGGGCCCTTATTCCCCCTCCCGTGGGACGTGTCAGCTTGCAACCGTCCCCTACAGATGGGCTATTGTCCCCCCCCCCCCGCCCCCACTGAAGCTGGTGCTTTGTTTTTGAGGGGTGTTCGTAGGGCTGCAGCTGTTTTACATTTGCACCCTCCTTCTGTCTCCTTGTCCTCCGACCCCTTATTGGATCTACTCCACCAGGGTGCAGTAGATATTGAGCCCTTGCTGCCTTTTAGCGGCTTATTGTTCAACGCCCTTCTTGGGACATGGGCACGGCCCTCTTCAGGAGATGCTGTCGATAGGGCTGTGGCGCACCGACACCGTCCGGCCCCTGAGAGCCCAGCCTGTTTGTCCCTTCAGCCTGGGGCTTATGGCCTCGTAGTGCAGGTGTCTTTGGCCACGCAACCTTCCTCTCCACCTCTGTTGCAGCCTCCTACTACGGAGTCTCGTTGGATGGAGGCATGTGGACGCAGCGTTTTTGCGTCCTCTAGTTCAGCCTTACGTGCTCTGAACACGGCTTGCGTCTTTGCCCGGGCTTCTTGTGCCCTTTGGGACTCGGTGGAGTGTCTTTTGCCTGCCCTCCCGGAGTGTACTCGCACTGACGTAGCTCGTCTCCTTCACGAAGGCCAAGAGATGGCGCGCTTTACTGTGCGATCCGCCGTTGACGCTACCGATTCTGTGGGTCGAGCAATGGCGAGGTCCGTTGCTTTGCGCCGCCATGCTTGGCTGCGCGACGGAGGTTTCCCCGAAAATGTCCGTGACAGTCTCCGGGACTTACCATTTGATGGTGTGTCACTGTTTGACGCACATGCGGACTCTGCGGTTCACCGCCTTCTGTCTACTCTGCCGTAGTGTGTCTTGCTTCATGTTGGCCCTGGGTTCATGCTGGAATACCTGAACGGCCTAAGCGGCTTCTCGCCGTATTTGCTTTCTTTCATGCAGCAGGTCAGCTGCTTATTTTTCTGAGTCACTATGGCCTAGTGGTTCAGATTGCACGCCTTTACCCCAAGGGTTATGTGTTAGAAACCTGTGGTTTCTGTGTTCCCAATTTACGTCCTCTGTCTGAGCTCACGCTCAAGAGGCGCCCCTTGTTCGGGTTGATGCTTACCCTATGTGGGGTATTTGTTAGCTATTGTATAGCTGCCTTCTTCCCACAGCAGTATTGCCCGCTTCTGTGAGGCCATTTTTACTAGGTTGTCCTGCGGCTGTGCCTGTACCCTTTTACTGCTGCTGCAGGCCCTCCCGGGGCCTTCTTGCGGTCCATTCTTGGGCTCTCTCATGGTGGCTGCTGCTGGTCTGTGGCGCTCACCTGCATCTCACTAATCCATTTCTTGAGGCCGGAAGGGCTTTCGGGTCCCTAACGTCTCGTCTTGGTTCTTTTGCTGCGGCCGTTCCATCTGTGGACTGCCTCTCACAGGGCCTTGTCGCTGTGTTCTGTTACGTACAGTGACTGCTCCCTAGTATGCTCGCTCTCACAGGTCGGTGCGTTTTCCGGCGCCTTCCCGTTGCATAGTTCTACTCTCCTATGCCCGTGCTGCGTAGTCCTTTCATGGTTGGACTTCGCTCTCCGTGGTGGCATTCTGGCCCCAGACGTTGATGCTGTCATTGTCTTGTGCCTTGCTTTTGGCCACTTCCCCTGCCAGGGCTTTCCATTTCCCTGCTGCATTCCGCGCAGGTGTTGTCCTGTTTTTCCTTCCAGCTGCGGTTGCTGCTCTCAGCAGGAGTGTTCTCCTCCGAGCAGTGTTTTCTCTGGTGGAGTATTGTGCGTGTATCCACTCTTGTTCCTCCGCAATGTTTCGTACTGTCTCCTTCCAGTACTGCTCGGCCTCCCTGTCTGTCAACTGTAGCCAGTGGATCTTTCCTACCGCCTGTGGCTGTTGTGTCTGGCTCTGGGCCGGTACCTCTGCTGCGTAGCTGTTGGTACTATGGTGTTTTTTCTTTCTTCCACCGGGCTGGGCCCTGTCTTCTTTAGTCCTGTCCGGCGTACTACACACACCCAGACCTTCCGCAGGCGTACTCTTCCTTGCGGTGGCTGTGGTCTTGTTCCTCACTTTCGTGGGCGCAAGTCTTCTACGTGTGTTACTTTTGCCGGCTCTCTTTCACACTATACACCTATTGGTGCGTCTCTCGTGTCTCAGCTTTTGCTCGTGGAGCTTTATGGGGCCTTCTCCATTCCCTGGTGTGGTTCTGACGGTACACACGGTTTCTCTTGTGTACTTCTGTTCCCCGCGTTCGTGGCACTAGTTGTTGCCATTCTTCTCTGCCCTTCTGCCTTTTGTTGCCCGCCCTTTCACATGTTCGGTGCATGGGCCATCGTGCATTAGCAGGTCTTGTGTTTCCTTTAACACTGCCTCATCCTGGGAGTCATCAGCATCCTTCCGCTGCTGTTCTCACTTCCACGGTGCTTCTCCATGTCCGTCCGTCCTGCCTGCTCGTACTCGGTCCATTTTTGTACCCTAGCTAGACCTTTCTCTTTTGAAGGTCCATCAGCTCCTGTGGAGCCCTCATATTATACAATTGGTTCCTCCCCTTTTTCGGAAGGTATCCACTTTTATTCCGCTCTGCCCTTCTGGTTCTGTGCTCCCTTTCTCCTCTGTTTCACCAACAGGGATTTCCTGCCGCCTCGGCAGCTTTAATGCCTTTGCCTCTCATTATTGGCCACTCCCTATGGAGTATCCTAGTCCGGTGTTGGCCAATCTGGCAGTTCTGCCCTCACTGTGTTTAGCCGGCTGGTTGATACTTCTGTTCCCCAAAGAACTTAGTGGGGTTCTCTCGCAGACCCGCCTCCTATGGGGTACGGCTTTGGTATCTATTCTAAGTTAAGGAATCTGCGGCTAGATGTCTCTATCAGATGTACGAGTTACTTACCTTCGGTAGCGATGTATCTGGTAGAGACGTTGTCTAGCCGCAGATTCCTTAACGCCCACCCATCCTCCCCGATCTGCGAGGACCTGTTCAGGTGGGGTTTCTGCGTTCCCTCCCTTGGAGTGGCTTGTCCTTCTACGGGCGGTGTCTGTCGCCACCCTCCCCGTCAGGCTTATTCTTTGGATTTACTTGTTCTGCTTCTCCCAATCTCATGCTTGGGCGATGGGTTCAGGTGTCCTTCTGCATTTTTTCACGTTGGTTTCCTCCAGTATGGGGCCTGCTGGTGTTCTCTACCCTCCCACCCACCTTCTCCGTTCCACTCCTACAGTCCATTAGTTTTGAGGTCTTCTGGCCTCTTCCTCAGTCCAATGGTTCTATCATAGGGGACAGAGTCTCCCTTTCATTACCTCTTTTGCCTCAGGAGAGGGCATTCTCTCGCTTTTGTGGGGTTGCTTTTCATTCCCTTCATCTAGTGCAGACTTACTGTCGTCTGCCTCCGTCTTCTTTTTATACATCTATTTCCCTCAGGGGTGACATTCACTTCGCTTTTGCGGAATAGCTTCTCCATGTACTGCTCTGCTCTTTCCTTTTCAACACCTTTCACTCAACAGTGCTTCTCACTGTTGTTCATGGTGCTTTCTCACCCATTTTCTTTTTTATTCGCACACTGTTCCCATACTCTCAGTTTTGCTGGGAGCTCCGCGTTGTGGCGCGGAAAAGTTCCTCCGAAGAAAACTGACGTCAGCGTGCCGGGGGGGGGAGGGGGTGTCCTATGTAGCTCCACTGACGTCATGTCCGAGGACGACGTCAGGGCGGGGCCAGGCGGCGCGCGCCCCCCACCCCCACCCCCGGCGCGCAGAGGTACTGCTGCGCAGAAAATTTGTCCGGATCAAGTCTGACGCCTGGGGATATTCTAAGTTAAGGAATCTGCGGCTAGACAACGTCTCTACCAGAAACATCGTTACCGAAGGCAAGTAACTCGTACTTCATTTCACTTAAACGAGCCAGTTGTGCTTTCTGCGTACTGTGCAAATCCTTCAACCAACGCGGAAAGAGCATTGCACTCTTTAGATGTGAAGAGATGCATTAAGTTCTACATGCACAGGACAAGGACTTTCAGAAAATCAGATCAGTTATTTGTGTCCTTTACATCACCAAGAAAGGGTCAAGCCCTTTCAAGAAACAGAATCGCAAGTTGGATTTCCTCTGCGATTGTTTTCTGCCACTCCAAGGCGGGTAAGCCTTTATCTGCGAAAGTGTCTGCGCACTCCACAAGGAAGATGGCAGCCTCTACACCATTGTTTGCCGGTGTTTCGCTCCCAGACATATGTAGTGCGGCAACATGGTCCAACGTGCATACATTTACTAAGCATTACTGCTTAGACTCAGCATGGAAGGAGGTCGCTGCTGTGGGTCAAGCGGTCCTGAGACATCTGTTTGCTTAAGGTACAGTCTTTCACATCTTTTAATTCTATTGTTTTGTGTATCTGGTTTTCACTGTTTATTGAATATTTTACGATTTAATCGGCGGTTTTATGATTCATATGTATTAGTATGTGTCAATATATTTCTTTTATGGCATAGGAAGGTCTCCGCCTAGCCGCAAGCTAATGGATCTACACTGCTAACTACTCTGATACAAGCATGTGAATCTATGAAAGATTCAATACTGGAGAAAAAACAAGTTACTTACCTGTACACTATGGTTCTCCAGTATTGATATCTTTCATAGATTCACATGCGGCCCTCCCTCCTCCCCGTCTAGGCTTGCCACTTCTGATCTCATGTTACTTCTTACCTTAGCACACTTGTGCGCGAAATCTGAGGTCTGGTGGCTCTGACTGGGGAGCTGAGGTCTAGGGCTGGTCTGTGATTGGTCGAAGTTTGGACCTACATAAGGAGGCTGACGACTGACAAAGTTTGTCTCTCCTTCTGGATGGTTTCTATGTACTTCTATGGTACTTCTTTTCTAACTACCGCGAGACTCCCACCATGACGACGGGGAAGATACAAGCATGTGAATCTATGAAAGATATCAATACTGGAGAACCACAGTGTACAGGTAAGTAACTTGTTTTTTATTTTATGAGATGTTGGGGAACTGCACTTTTAGGTGCGTTACCCTTTTTCAATATTATTGAAAGAGCGCTTTGGGACTTGTTTCTCAGTTCTAGTTCTTAGGTATACAAGATATACTTGACTGTATTATATGTGTTACACATATTTGTGTAAAAAAACGATTTTAATCAAAGATGCGGTTCATTCTCTTTTTCTGGCTTTTTCTTGGAGTTTGAGCTAATTCAGAGCTCGAAATTGTCAGTCTGTCGGACTATGGCACTAAAGACTATACGGAGGCAAGCTTTATACGTTCTTGCGTACTGGCAGTAGTTATTGACCTGTGAACTCCTGTGAATTGCAAGTCAGTTGTAGTGTCTGATGACACATTTTTGTTTATACATATGTTTGTCTATATATGAATCTTTGCAGCATGATGTTATACAATTTGTGCGTAGAATGAATATGATTTTTGATTTTGTCCAAACTAAATGATTTATACCAAGGAGGTGTTGGAGTTCATTTTTTTCCTTGGGGGGAAAATGAGTTCTGAAAGTTCTGTTTTGGGATTCCATCAGGACAGTACTTTTTCTGATTCCTTATTGTCATGAACAATGATGACTATATGACTTTTATCATGCATTGACTCTTTTTGGTCATCGAATTTTCTTACCTCTTTAGGGGACAGGGGGAATGTTTGCCATCCAACGGATGGTTCTTCAAGGTTTTCAACCCATTTTCCTTCTAGGGCCGATTCTTTCAGAAATGTAAGGTTGTTTTATATGTTATGTGACAGTGATCATGGATTCTGTTAAGAGTCTAGCTCTGGTTCTGCTATTCCTAGATACATTTGGTTAGTTTTGACCGGCTGGTTCTCTATGAGAACTTTTGTAGGATTAGTTTGCAGACCCTCCTCCAGTGCGGTATTGCTATAGTATTTTAATCAGATTTAAGGAATCTGGGGCTAGATGTCTCTATCAGATGTAAAAGTTACTTACCTTCGGTAATGCTATATCTGGCACAGTCTAGCCGCAGATTCCTTAAAGCCCGCCCATCATCCCCGCTCTGCAAATTACCTTTGAGGTAAGGGTTATACCCTTTCAGTGCTGGGTTTATATACCAGTGATCACTATCTTATTCTATGTTGGCACTAAACGAATCGCTTGACCTGGCCACTTAGCTTTTGTTTAGATGTTGCAATAACATCCATTTCCAAATGTGTGCGTTTGGTAGAGTGGGGGTGTTTTCTCTTTTCCTCTGGATGACACACCAGAGAGTAGTATTAATTTCTTTGTTCTTTTTATGAAAGTCTTCTTGTATCTTCATACCTTTTCATTGATACTGTCAATGTATCACGTAATGGTGTAATTGAACGCACAACCTGATAGTGGTGGTGTAGGTTCTGTTTGGCTATTGCCATGGCATTAATTTCCATTGCAGAATGGTTATAGAGTGCATAGTCTTTTCCCTCATATGGGAGTTATTCTCCAGGGTGTATAGTTTCATGTAGCCCTGTGTTCGTTGATTTTATTGGGGGTTTTCTTTGAAATCCATGTCTGGTATTAATATACCATTGGATGTTTCTTCTTTATTAATGTTTCAAAGATTTTTGATCTTTTTTGGCACACTGTTAACACAACCAGTTTCTGTAGTGGCTCCGCATTCTGGCGTGGAAGGTTTCACAGACGAAACTGACATCCGCGCGCCGGAGGGGACTTATATGGCTCCACTGACGTCACATCTGGAGACGACGTCACCGTGGATCCGTACAACGCCGTCCCCCGGCGCGCAGAGGTACTGCTGAAAAATGTCCGGTTCCAGACTAGCGCCTGGGGAGAATTCAAAGTTAAGAAATCTGCGGCTAGACTGTGTGTCTACCAGATATAGCGTTACCGAAGGTAAGTAACTTTTATGTTCTCATGTAGGGGATTTCCATGTATAGTCATAAGCACTTGAATAGTCCCGCCCACGTGCGGGGACCCCTGAGCACTTCTTTAGATATATCTTCTTAAGTGGATATTTTTCACCTTTCTTCAGGAAGGCCTGCAAAGACACTTAACAGATAGAAAGACAATAATGCAGCCTAAACACATAGGCTACACTGGCCGCATCCTCATCAGGAATTGAAAAAAGGTAGCCAGTATACTAAATTTGGGTAGTTTTTGTAGTATTAAACACACAGAATAATCTCCTTCACAAAATCCCTTTTTCATGATAGAGTTGAAAGGAAAGGATAGAGTAGCCCCGTGTAGGCTGCCATTATATGTCTTTGAAAATAGAAGCTGTGCCTTTAAGATCCCAGAGACCACCAGTATCCTATCATGAACAGCTAGTGCCCCCTGAAAAATGTCAGGAAAGGAAAAATAAAACAATAGTAAACACTCAATTTATTTTTATTTTCCTGCCGAGTCTTGTGGGCGGGGCAAGGGGGATGAAAGGAGAAGTAGTAGTGCACTGCCTTCAGAGAACATGATGGTTTGGCCGGCCGTCTCAGGCCGGCCAAACCGTCATGCATTTTGAAGCTCTCTCCAACCCAGCTGCGTTGCTTGGTTGGAGAGAGCAGGCACAGACTCCCAGTTTGTTTGTGAGCGCAAATCAAGGGCACTCAGGCCAATCCTGAAGTTGCTCTCATACATGAGAGCAGCTTCAGGATTGGCTGCAGGGCAGTCTGGGAGCCAGTGCCTGCGAGGAGAGGAGCAGGAAAGAGCGTGACGCGGCCGGATGCAGGAAAGTTGTTTTGTTTTTATTTTTCCCTGCAACCCCTATGCCCCCCTTCCTTACCACCACCCCCTTCCTCCACCCTCCTATCCCCCCCCCCCCCACCCTCCCTCCCATGCCCCAGAGACTCGTCCACAATACCTGCCGCAACTGCTCTGCAATGAGACATGTCCAAGTCAGAAGTTCAGTCTTGGTTTCGTTCGAGATCCAGAAGTTGCTGGAGTCGTTAAAACACAAGAAATCTAAGCAGGACTCTGCCCCTTCCTGCCATTCACACTTCCCTGAGAAGGCACAAAGGCAACACCATACATCTTAGTCTTGACCTCGAAGTCGCAACTTGTCCCGGCACAACCAGAGTTTCCGGGCCTGTCTGCCACTCCTAAGCAGATCGATGAGTTCCACAAGGCAATGCTCCAACTATTCGATCCTTTCCGACTCCCTATGGGCACGCCTGTGGACCCATGGAGCCAAGAGGTTCTCCACCTGGGTTACCTCTGACAGGTTCCCCCTTGGCACCAACTGGACCCTCTGCGCCCATGTCTCCAACTCCAGTCCCGACTCCGCTGCCGGCACCACGATCCGTGCTGGTGCCTTGCTCCATCAATGCCGTAAGACGAGGCCCCATTTGTCCTTTGGTGACAAGTCTGTTCCGGTTCAACCTCGGTCGAAGTCTTGCCCAGTTTCAGTTGAGGCTCCAGTTCCAAAAAACTTGATCTGCCCCCACAATGACAAACCCACACACTGCATTCCTTATTCAGCACGGATTCGGATAACGATTACGATGCAGATGACAAAATTGGCTATTCTTATTATAAGTAGAAGTAGGATGATGACCTGCAGGAGGTTAGCGGTGTTGATACATCTCCTGAGTTCAGACTCCTCTCACCCCCTGGCCCTGCCACTGAGGAGAGTGCTTCTTTCGCCATGGTTATACATAGGGCGGCCGAGGTTCTTGACCTCGATCTCCCCAACTTGTAGGTCCTGACCAATTTACTTACAGAGATTTTTATGCTGGGGCAGACATCTTCTGAGCCCCTCCTACCTTTTAACACACGGATACCCTATAGAGGGCATCGGCCACACCTTTCTCTGGCCCCCTGGTCAGCTGCCAAATTGCACTATGCCACCGCCTTGCCCCGGGCGATCCTGCGTTTTTATCTCAGCACCCATCTCCTGAAAGCTAAGTGGTGCAGGTGTCTGAAAGCAAAACTAACCCCAACACATTCCCATCTATTCCCCCAGATAGGGAGTCGAAACGGGAGGGGACGTTTGGGAAGATAGTTTTCTTGTCCACCAGCTAGGTGCTTGATGTCAGTAAATGCCGGCTGCCTGCAGCGGTGCTATTCTCACACCCTTTGGAGCTCGGTGGTTCAAGTCCTCCCGGTGGTCCATGACAATCTCCGAATGGTCCTCGCTTTTGCCATACAGGATAGTCGTGACATGGCCACGTTCACAACGCGTTGTGGCTTGGACACCACCCATTCCATCAAGCAGGCCATTGGCACCAGTGTAGCCATTCGCTGCCTTGCTTGGCTGCAGTCCACCATTTTTCCGCGTGATGTCCAGTCGTCCCCCAAGGACATGCTGTACAACGGGACCCGCCTGTTTGGGGACAAGGGGGCCCCCCACTCTTGAGCGGTTCTAGGAGAGGAGGGCCAATGTGCATTTCCAAGGCTTATCTGCCCCACCTCGCCAGCCGCATCAGCCCTACCGTTCCTTTTGCGGCTTCAGCAGAGGTACTGCATCCCTTCAAGCAATTTAGCCCCAGCACCGCGCCCAGCATTTTCACAGCCTTAGTGCCCCACCCCCTTAAGGGTCAAAATCAGCGGGTCACCTAGTCCACTACTACTCCTGAAGCCCCACCTGCCAGACCCTTTTAGCATGCCTTTAGTAGAGCTGAGCCATCCAGTAGAAGGCAAGATTTCATGATTGTTGCCGGGTTGGCAGGCCATAAAATCAAACAAGTGGGTCCTGCAAATTGTTTTAAAGGGCTATGCCCTACCCTTCCTTCCTTTCTGCACTGCCACACCCTTCACCCACCCCGGAGGTGGTGTGAGCTGTCTTTCCGCGAATTAGAAGTACCTTGGCTCGACCTGTCCGCCACTGCCAAGAACACATAATTTCATCATTTCTTTGCATTGGAGTTTCTAAGGTGTTTCTCGCTCTGAGTCGTGTTCCACCTCGAGTGGAACATGAGTCTCCTGTATGCCTTTCTGCCTATGCCAGTCCTGCCCCGAGTTCTCAAGAACATCAGAGCCAACCAGGCTCAAGTCGTCCTAGTGGCCCTGGACTGGGCACAGAGTTCGGTATCCAGAACTCCTGGTCATGAGCATTTGTGCTATGGTTAGGCTGCCCTTCAGGGAGGATCTGCTGTTGCAGCAGCAGGGCAGGGTTCTGCACCCAGGCCTTTACAATTTCCACCTTCGAGCTTGGAGATTCAGTGGCGACAGCTGAATATCTTCGACCTTCCTCTGGAGGTGATTGATGTCATCTTGGCAGCCAGGTATCCCTCGATAAATACTGTAAGCCTGTCGTTGGGACAAATTTGTGGCTTGGTGCAGTACTCTGCAAATAGACCACCCTCGTTCCAAAGTTATAGGATGTTTTGTTATTTGTTTGCTCATTCCGTACCCTTTAAGGCCTTGCTATGGGCATGGTTAAAGGGTACGTTCCGGCTTTTTTGCGATTTCCAGATCAGCCCTCATTGTTTGTCTCCAGTTGTTATGCGCTTTTTGAAAGGTTTACAACATTTGTTTCCTCCCTGTCCCTTTGTCGTGCCACAATGGGTCCTTAACTTGGTCCTCACATTTCTGATGTGCACTCCATTTGAGCTGCTTCACAGCTGTTCCTTTCGGCTCCGCACCCTCAAGACATGACATTGGCTTGGTGTGTGAGTGAGCTTCAAGCTCTTTGTGTCAATCCTCCATACACCACCTTCTTCCCAGACAAACTGGTTTTACAGACCATAGCCTCTTTCTTGCCTAATATTGTGACACCATTCAGCATTGATCAAACGATCACCTTGCCGGCGTTCTATGCTCAGCCTCACCCCTCTAAGGAGGAAGAGAGACTCCACCGTTTGGACCCCAAAACCGAACCAAAGAGCACTTGGTGTACTATCAGCTCTTTGTGGGGTTCTCTTGAGAAAGAAAAGGCAAGGCTGTGCAGAAGAGAACCATCTCCCCTGGATCGTTCTCTGCCTTAAGATCTGCTACGCATTGTCTAAGAAGCAGCCTCTGGAAGGACTGTGTGCTCATTCTGCCAGGGCCAAAGCTGCTACCACTGAGTTAGCATGCAGATTTCCTGTCCTATACATTTGCCAGGCGGCTATGTGAGTCCCTCAATACTTTCACGAAGCACTATTGTCTGGAAAGTCAGGTTCTCAGAGAGGGGCATTTTGCCCACTTGGTCCTGCAGAACCTTCTGGTTTGAGTCCATCTACAGACCCACATCCAAACAGTTACTGCTTTGGTATCTATTCTGAAGGTGAGGAATCTGCGACTAGAAGTCTCTATCAGAAGAACAAGTTACTTGCCTTCAGTAACGCACTTTCTGGTAGAGATTCTGTCTAGCTGCATATTCTTCAACGACCCTCCCATTCTCCTCATTCTTTGGTTGTGCTTTATCCATTAATACTATATCAAGTCTACGAATCTGCACACTGGACACACCAGTTTGCTTTTGGAGCTCTGCATCTGGGGGCACAGAAGGTTCCGAAAGCAACTTAGTGCGTGGGAGAAGCGCCTATATAGGCTCCGTACGTCATTTCCAGAGCGGAACGGCATCCGTGTGGAGCCGCACGACACCACCTACTGGTGGGCAAAGATACTGCTGAAAAGCTTCCAGATCCAGTCTGACACCTTGGCAGTTTTCAAAAGGGGAGGAATATTCAGCTAGATAGTCTCCACCAGAAAGAGCATTGCCGAAGTTAAGTAACTAGTTCACCACTCTACATCTTCCTCTTGCAGTGATAGGTTTTCCTGATGATTAGTGGTTGCTTACATACTTTTTGTGTTTCATCTTGCCTGCCTATACTGAAACTAAGCAAAATTGGTGTTTTATCCTCTGAGGGTTTTTAATTTGACACTTTACCAAAAGAGCTCGCTTTATGAAACTATTCCTTTGCTGTAGGATCAAATAATCAGGCTTTTAGGAAACGCATTTGTTTGTTTGAGTTGCCTTGTAATCTCTTGTGTTCTTTTAACTAGAATATGGAACATGAAGCTGAAGTACACGTTCTGCATGAAAAAATTCCACCTGACACTGTTCTGGCCACAGGTACGTTTATAAAATGCTGTCACAAACCTTGAAAGATCACGCTTCATAAAAATCTACTGGTTTCTTAGGTTGCCTAAGAACGTTTTTTTCTGTGCCAAATCAGAACTTTCTCTCTAGTTTTCCCATTGCTTCATTTTAGTTCATTGTTGCCTGAAGCTCGCAAATGTGTTTTTGTTTTTTTTGTAAATTCAGAGAAGCAACCAGGGAGAGAACAATAAAGGAAAAACATCAGTGTTTTGTAAGCACTTTAAATTAAAACTTTCCAGCTCTTAAGGTAAAACAAAAATTTAAATCCAGTTTTTTTACATTTTGCACTTAACATTACTTAATTACTAAAAGAAATCATCTACATACATTAGCAGATTGCTGATGGATACTATTCCTTTTTGCAGAATCTGTATCTTTGACACAGCCAAGTAAAAGGTTGCGACCCCTCCATTCGTTTGACAACTTTGTTGTTCTGGGAAGATCTGCTTATGTCCTAGGGGTTTATGTCATGTAATGCTGACCCATTTCACAATACCATAGTACATAAATAACTCACGTGCCGGATTACCTCATCAGAGTTTAGTACACTAGACTTGGGTGCAGAACTGTGACCGACTTTTACACAAGCTCTCAATTTAATTTGGCTTGCTTGGCATGTTTTGTCCCCAAAATGAGCAAGAGACGTTTAGTATTCAAAATTTGACAAGTGCAAAAAGGTTGTGCTGTAGAAGACACCAGTGACTACTTTAAATGATTTATGGGAGTGAACCATACCAGTCAGAATTGTGAAGTGTTTTTGAAATTATTGGAAAAACCATAGGGGTAAGGAAATGGCTTCTTTACTACTCTGGTAGAACTGGAACTGTATTCATAAGACATAAGTGAAGATTTCCAAATATAAAATATCTAGTTGTTAGAAAGAATCCCTAATATCCAGGCACAAAAGCTTTAAAAAAAAAAGTTGCACTGTCTACAGATGACAGGCTGGTATTAGAAAAATAAAAAACTGGCTTAACAGGGGAACACATCCTCCGGCAGGAAGTCACTTGGGTGTTAGCTACAGAAGATCGGCTTCAAAGGGAAATCCTCCTTTGATGGGCAGATGTGTCACACTAGGAGGAGGGCTGCCCCATTGTTTAGGCAGACAGGTTGGCATGGGTAGCAGAGAGGGAAAACCAGTTGCCAAACCGGTTTCCCCAGAGGCGTGTAGCCCTAAGGTAGCCACGCGCCAGGGGTGGACTAGGAAGGTCTGAACACAGATAGAGGGTTCTCGCCATCTTAGGAGTGGGCAGAACGGTGCATCCTGGGATAGCTAGATGCCACACTCCACAGGAAATGGTCACCAGATGGGAGGGAACCTGGTAGCCCATTGGCTACCAACCACATCCTACCTTGATGGCATTTTCCGAGCATAAGAGGAGCACCCCTGGCACTGAGACCTCAGATCTCGGCCGACTTGAGAGACAGACCGGAGGACTGTCCTGCACCAAAAGACTAGCAAAGATGCACCGTTGAAGGCTGCACCTGGTGGCTAGCGAAGAGAAGGACTCTGCCTGCTGAGTCCTGCTCAGAGGTAAGCTGTCTCCAGAGCACAGTAAAGCCAAGAGAACTCCAAGGGCCAGCTGGCTGGCACCTGTTCACAGCAGCTGAAGAAGCCTGCTGGGGCAAGTTGGTAACCAAAAGACTTCAAACTGCTGCTGTGCAGCACCGTGGACCAAGACCCGACACACAGAGTTACATCCGAGTTTGCAGAACCTGGGGGTGATGTAGGAGCGTTGCTGGGACTGGTAGTCCAGTGGCGACTGGACTTTGGCCAGACCGGAGAGGACTTTGTGGAACGTTGAGCCTGCAACCAGTACCTCCCCCCCCCCCCCTTACTTTGTAGACCAAGGAATCCCTGCAGGAAGACTTAAGTCGACCGCGCACATTCACGGCATTCTTAAAGCATCTTCAGCATCCTTCATCCCTTACACCAGGACCACTCCTCAGGAATCCATTACAAAACGGATAAAGTGCCTGGAACTGCTGGAGGACTTCTTTTTCTGTGGAGGGAACTGTTCCTAAGGAGCTTGCTGGTCCCCTTGACTAGCTCCCTGCCGGAGTTGATCTCCCCAAGTGCTTCTAAATGACATGATTGACAATTAAAAGTTTTCCTTGAAAAACTTTCTTAGTGTCTGTAGGAAGGTAGGATCCTTCTAGCATGGTTACCCCCACATTTTGCTGGTGTCAGTATGTTTCTTTTACTAGTCTGACTATGGAACCTGCTAATCGGGACCCCAGTGACTGTGCTTCTTCCCTAAATTTGACATGGTAAGTACTTCTGTACCTCCACAATTGGCTACTGGTGTACCTTTATAAGTCCCTAGTATATGGTACTAAGGTACCCAGGGCATAGGTACACCAGGGGTCTCCCATGGGCTGCAGCATGTATTATGCCACCCATGAGAGAACACTAAAACTGTGACTACAGGTATGCCATTGCAGCCTGTGTAAACTGGTGCTAGCACCACTTACGACAGATATAAGTTTTCTTATTTCTAAGGTCACTACACTTGAAACCTATAAGTAACCTCTAAGGAAGGCCTTTCAATCCTGAAGGCAGGGTGCTGGGTTATAAGTGTGTGGGTGCCCCTGCATGAGCAGGGCACACCGACAAACCCCAGAGTAGATTCTCCAGGCTTTGTTAGTGCGGTCAGCCATTTTATACATATAGTGGCCATCCGTCATTACGCGATGGCTAACTATATAGTGGCTGTGCCGAACCTCTGCATGTTTGGTATCAAACATGTTGGAATCATACCCCAACACCGTTACCGGGGTTTGAGGTATGATTCCATGACATGGGGGACTCCCCCAGGAAGTCCCCAGTACTCCTGGTAACAGCCTTCCAGGGTCTGCCAGCAAGCTAGTGCTGCTGCGGATCCCAGACACGATTCTGCCCTCCTGCTGCTGAGCAGAGCTCGAGCAGGGGAATGTAGAACAATAGGTTTCCTATCACAAGGAGGTGTGACCCACCTCTCAGACAGGACTTAGTGTATTGGGCTGGGTTGGGAGCGCTTGCCAGCGCCACTAGACTGCTTTGAAGGGCACATTTGGTGCCCTCCTTGCATACTCTAGTTTGAACCAGTTCAGGGAGCCCTCGGCTCCTGCTCTGGCGCAAAACTGGCCAAAGGACATGGGAGTATCCTCCACACTGTCCAGCCCTTCCTGTGGGAGGGACCCCTGAGTCTTTCCAGCCCTTTCCCTAGGGTACCTATGGGCTCACGTGTGGGTGGCTCTTCAGATTAGTCGTGAAGCTGAAACCACATCACTCTTCTACCGACTGGGCACTTGGACTTTGCTGAACTTCGCTTGGAACTAAGACTGCATCAAGGAAGACTCCTACTGCTCCTGGTAGGCTTCTTTGTTGTCTGTCTGTGCTTCTTCCATGATCTTCAACAGACCTGTGGGCATCAAGGACACCCGAAGTAATCTCCCTTGGAGTGAAGGAGTCACTCATCTGCATGCACCACAACAAAGCTGACTGGTCTGCTGCTCCTGACGTCCCAGGGACTTCGAAAGGTTCTGCAACTCCCTCGAGGCCTGACCTGTCCTCTCTGCAGTTTTGAGGCCAGTATCCCTCATCGGAACCGCTGGGACCAAACCCCTGTGCACTGCGTCGACTTGCTGTTGCCAAGGCTTGTTGGCTCTGCACTCCAGAGATCTTCTGGCTACAGGAAGCTCCAGCATCTCGTCCTGCCAAGATCAGTGTCCTCACCTCATCCTCTGCACCGTGGGTCTTCATCTTTTGTGAGCTGCTCGAGGTCCTCTTGCGACTCCTGTGCCTCCGCCCTCTGGGTCCTCTTTAGGGTCTTCTCCTGCTTCTGTGGGCTCCCCTGCTTGCTCGTGGCCTGCTCTTGCTCTCCTGCTTGTGGTGAGTCCCTTGAACCTTGCTGGTCCCAACGTTGCTCCTTCTTCGCTTTCCACGCCTGTTGCAGCTGCCAAGGCTTGTTGGTGCCCTCGCCGGACACTGACCCCCTGGTTCTTGATTTCCAAAGTGGAACAGCTCGTGCATGGCTCCTGGTCTTCCTCAGCGTCGCCTGGTCCTCACAGCTGCAGCAACAAGGTCACCGTCATCACTCCTGCACCTTCCGACATTGATAGGCATTGCTCTTCTGTGCCTCCTGGTCACCTCCAAGTGGCATAGACTCTGTCCCCTCTGCTTGCAGGTTCTTCTCTTCAAGAATCCACCCTTGGATTCCACGGGACTCTGGCACAGTCTTTGGCAGTGGCATCTTTTCTGAAGTCCTCCATTGTGGTCTATGGCAGCTTCCAATGTCACTTTGCACCTATGCGCCCGGCTTCCCTGATGTAGGTATCCTGGTTCCTGGGGTATCCACAGGTGGGGTGACTCTCCAACCTTCTGTCTTCCATTATTTTCCTCAGGGTCCACTGGGAAGGTCCCTTCTTTAAAACTGCAACGCTGGCTTTCCCGTTGACTTCTATTGAGTATGCGGCTGTGTTTCCACTGCACACAGTCTTCGTGGGGTTCCTGGGAACTTAACTTGGGTGGTTCCTTGTGTCCCCAGCTCTCCGTAGTCTCCTGGTCCAAGTCCCGACTTCGGTCACAGTTCGCATTCCACATTTTTAGTGTATGGTTTGATCTCCCCCTGGAGACCACTGTGTATTGTGCTTACTTACCTATTTGCAATTGAAGTATTGTGTATTTGTGTTGATCTCTCTGGGTAGGAGAATTACCAGTGTGTTAGTGAGTGATATGTGTAATAAATACATATCTTTATATATATATATATACACACTGTGTGTTTTTTTCCGTTTAACCTACACTACATGATTAGATCTGGTAAAAACAAGCTGCTTAACACTTCTTCTGGGTAAGCCTGAAGGCTGCTCTCCACAGTTACCTCTTAGAGTGCTTTTTAAGGTTGTCTAAGACCACAAAAATCACCATAAGGATTGCCTGGATTAGTGCAAGGTTTTTCACTTAAAAAAAGGTGTGCACCATATACTAAGCCAGCCTCCTACAGTGTCCAATTGTTGAATTTGCCAAGGCTTGTTCATGGTTGAATGAAACTGCTTTAATTTATTATATCTGAAAGAAACACGTTAGTGATAGATTCCTTACCTTAGAATATCCCCAGGCGTCAGACTGGATCCGGAAAGTTTTCGTCAGCAGTACCCCTGCGCGTCGGAAGGTGACGTTGTGCGGCTCCGCGTCCGTCGTTGGCGTCGTGGTCGCCGAGATGACGTCGCGGCAGCTACTTAGACGCCACCCTTGCACGCTGGCGTCAGTTCTTTCTTTTGCCGCGCCAGCAAGCGCAGATCCGGAGAGAGTGGTACCCCCAGTCATTTTTTAACTGAGTTTTTTAGGCTTTTTCTAGTCGATCGACTCCTGGTGCCGTAGGGATGCCCGGCTTCAAGTCCTGCGAGGAATGTCATCGCATGATGTCGGTGACGGACCCGCACCGCGTGTCTCTCTACTGCCTGGGACGCGACCACGACCCCACGTCGTGCCCCGACTGCCGGGCCATGGCGCCGAAGACTTTGCGGGAGCGGTCCCGAAAGTTGCTTGAAGTCCGGCAGTCGGCTCCGCGCCGCGCCGCTCAAGGTCCCGGTCCTGTGGGAGGTCGAGGGACCGGTCGCGGAGCCACCACCTTTTCCTCTCCCAACACCCTACCCCTGAGATCTTGGTTGTCCAAGCCTCTGCGTCCTCGAGCGCCTTCCCTACCGCACCTCCGGATAGGGAATCCAAGAAGCTGGAACAGTTTGGAAAGAAGATTTTCTCTTCCGCCAGTTCAGGGCTGCGGTCTGTGAACACCGCATGCCTCTTGGGCCGTTATTCCCACTCTCTGTGGGATACGGTGGCGCAAGTGCTGCCTCACTGTCCGGAGGAGGCCCGGACAGTGCTCTCTCAGGCTATTGCTGAAGGGAGAGATGCGGCAAAGTTCACAATTCGATGTGGTCTTGACACCGCCGACTCGCTGGGCAGGGGGATTTCCACGACACTGGCGCTCCGTCGTCACGCCTGGCTGAGGACTACTGGTTTCTCGGGGGATGTCCAGAACACCCTGATGGACATGCCCTTTGGCATTCGCCTTTTTGGCAACAAGGCAGATAGTGCGTTGGAGAGCTTTAAGGACTCGCGGGCTACGGCCAAGTCCCTGGGCCTTTCCGCCACGCGCCCTCCTCCGCATTCTGCTTTTCGCTCCTTTCGTGGCCACGGAAGGGCCGCCCCACACGTTCGCTTCAGAGCCACAGGCCTGCGCAGCAACAGTCTCAGCGCGGATGTGGGACCCGCCGAGGCGGGTCAGGGGGCCAGCGGGCGGGTCAGTCCACCTCCACCCCGGCCACCACTGCCTCCAAACCTTCCTAGTCAGGTCTTTCAGGCCCAACAAACGCCATTGGGCGGCAGGATTCGCCATCACCTCCCCCACTGGCGCACCATCACTTCGGACAGGTGGGTTTTACAAATAGTCCAAAGGGGCTACTCCCTCCCCTTCGAGGCTACCCCTCCAGCCATGCCACCTCAGTACCATCGCTTGTTGGAGGATCATCTGGGCCTTCTCCAACAGGAAGTCATGGCTCTCTTGGCCAAGGGAGCCATCAAGCGCGTTCCTGCCCCAGAAGTAGGTCGTGGTTGTTATTTCCACTACTTTCTGGTACCCAAGAAGGACAAGGGCCTGCGTCCTATCTTGGACCTCAGGGACTTCAATCGCTTCCTCCGGAAGGAGAAGTTCAAGATGTTGACTCTGGCTCAGGTCTTGTCTGCCCTCGACCCTGGAGACTGGATGGTAGCGTTGGACTTGCAGGACGCATATTTCCACATTCCCGTCCTGCCTGCGTTACTTGCGGTTTACGGTAGGCCACGAGCACTTTCAGTTTACTGTGCTCCCCTTTGGCCTTACCAGCGCCCCTCGGGTGTTCACGAAAGTGATGGCGGTGGTCGCAGCTCAGGGGTTCCAGTCTTCCCCTATCTCGATGACTGGCTGTTGAAGGCAGGCTCGCCCCAGGCTGTCGTATCCCACCTCCAGACTACGGCCGACCTCCTGCATTCGCTGGGGTTCTCCATCAACGTGCCGAAGTCACACTTGATCCCCTCTCAGAAGCTCCTCTTTATCGGAGCGGTTCTGGACACGACGCAGTTTCGGGTTTATCCTCCCGAACAGCGAGTCCGGGATATTCGGGCTATGATTCTGATCTTTCAGCCTCTATCCTGGGTTTCGGTCAGGATGACCCGGAGGCTGCTGGCCCTCATGGCCTCCTGCATCCTGCTGGTCGATCATGCCAGGTGGCATATACGGGCTCTGCAGTGGGACCTGAAGTTTTCAGTGGGCGCAGCATCAGGGGAATCTGTCCAATTACGTCCAGATCTCAGAGGGCACTGCACGACAATTGCAGTGGTGGCTCATGAACCAGGATTGGGTCAACGGCAGATCCCTCTCCCTTCCCCAACCAGAGCACACAGTGGTGACGGACGCATCTCTTCTGGGATGGGGCGGCCACATGGGGGAGGCGGAGATCAGAGGCCTCTGGTCTCCGGCAGAGTCCGGGCTCCACATCAACCTTCTGGAGCTGCGGGCGATCCGGCTTGCACTGAAGGCATTCCTTCCCTCTGTCCGGGGAAGAGTAGTGCAGGTGTTCACGGACAACACCACTGCCATGTGGTACTGCAACAAACAGGGCGGGGTGGGGTCGTGAACCCTATGTCAAGAGGCCCTCCGCCTCTGGACATGGCTGGGCTCTATGTCGTGTTGAGGTTAACTGAGGAATTATGTATATTTATACAGTTACGGGTCGTTTCAGAACAGCAATATGAAATTTCCAACCACACACATAGTCGTGGTGGTGACATGAATTTGAATTTATATTTCAGAACAGGGACTTTTTCTACATCATCCACTTCTGTATACCATGTGGACTGAAGCTTAATTCTATGGTAAGTAGGACAGTGTTAAGTGCTTTATTACTCCTGGCACTAGTCAAAGACGTAGATATATCGTGCATTTGATCTTTTCTATCTGAAAGAGACACGTTAGTGACAGATTCCTTACCTTAGAATATCCCCAGGCGTCAGGCTGGATCCGGAAAGTTTTTTGCGTAGCAGTACCCTTGCGCGTCGGTAGGCGGCGTCGTGCGGCTTCGCGTCCGTCGTCGGCGTCGTGATCGCCGGGATGACGTCGCGGGCAGTACTTAGGCGCCGCCCCTGCGCGCTGACGTCAGTTCTTCTTTTTCCGCGCCAGCAAGCGCAGATCCGGGAAGAGCAGTGCCCTGGTCAATTTTTGACCATACTTTTGGTGATTTTTCACTTTTTTTCCAAATAAAGGTGTCGTAGGGATGCCCGGCTTCAAGCGATGCGGCGCCTGTGCGCGGATGATGTCCGTCACCGACCCGCATTGGGAGTGTCTCTTCTGCCTCGGCCGAGGCCACGACACCGAGTCTTGTCCCGAATGCCAGGCCCTCAACCCGAAAGCTTTGCGAGAGCGGTCTTGAAAGCTCCTCGAGGCCCGGCATTCGGCTCCACGGAGGCCCCGGTCGCGTGAGAGGTCCAGGGGTCGCTCGCGGAGTGCACACCGGTCGCCGGCGTCGAAGTCTTCTTCGTCCGGTAAGTCTAAGCACAAGAAGTCCAAGAAGCATCGTCGCTCTCGGACTTCGCCTCGCCGGTCTCGCGACTCGGCTGAGGCCCCTCCCGGCACCGTCCCCGCCCTCGCGGCCCCGGACTTGCCTGTGGAGTCGCCCCGCCATACCCGCCCTTCCCGGGTTCGGGGCGGATCCGGCCAAGGTACAGGAGTTCCTGTCGGCCATGGCCCGCCTCTTCGGGCCGTCAGGCCCCTCCGGTGCGCCTTCGGGCCCCGCGGGCCCTGATGGGGTTGCTCCGGCGTCGCCGGCGGCTCCGGCCCCGGCGTCGCCCGTGCCTCCAGCCTCGATCCCGGCTCCGGCTTCGGCCCCGGCCTCGATCCCGGCTCCACAACCCCCATCGACGCCGGTCGACCTCACGACACCTCCGCCGGCGCCGATGTCTCCGGTGCCGTTCTCGACGCCGCCCTGGGCTCCGGGCGGCGTCGTTCCCCAGTTCCTTCCGGCTCCGGACATGGACCCGGAGCGACGTCGCTCGACGCCGGCTCCGGCGCCGATGGGACCTTGGGTCCCAAATGTCCCTCCTCCTCCTTATTTTGAACCAGAGGAGGACCAGGAGGACTGGGAGGGGTCTGATGACCCTCTGACACGCAACTGTCAGTATGATGAGGACTGGACAGAGAGTCTAGGGGAGGCCAGTGGTCTGGATACTTCCCTGACACTGGCATGCTGTCTCCTCCCGTGGCTACGGAGGAGGGGGCCAATTTTGGTACGGTGTTGCGTAGGGCTGCTGGGGCCTTACGTCTCCAGCTCCCTACTTTGACGGTCAAGCCTAACATCTTGACAGAGGTGCTTCAGCCGGCAGCCTCCTCTGCGGAGACTGTGCTGCCGTTTAACGACGCCCTCACTGACGTTCTTTTGGGCGCCTGGTCCAAGCCCAACACAGGGGCTCCTGTGGATCGGAACGTGTCACGACGCCATCGCCCCGCTCCGGGCGACCCCTGTTTCTTTCTGTCCACCCCACTCCTGAGAGCTTGGTTGTCCAAGCCTCCGCTTCCCAAACCGCCTTCCCTACCGCTCCTCCGGATAGGGAATCCAAACGCCTGGATCAGTTTGGGAAGAAAGGTTTTTCTTCCTCCAGTGCTGGCTTGCGGTCCGTTAACACCGCTTGTCTTTTGGGCCGATATACCCACTCCCTGTGGGATTCGGTGGCGGATGTTTTGCCCCAGTGCCCTGAGGAGGTCCAGGCACTGCTTTCCCGCGCCATTGCGGAAGGAAGGGATGCGGCCAAATACACTATCCGTTGTGGCCTTGACACCGCCGACTCGCTAGGCAGGTCGATTGCAACGACGGTGGCGCTCCGACGCCACGCCTGGCTGAGAACCACTGGTTTTTCAGGGGATGTCCAGAATACTCTCATGGACATGCCCTTTGATGGAGTCGGTCTTTTGGGTCCAAAGCAGACCATGCGTTGGAGCGCTTTAAGGACTCACAGGCTACTGCCAAGTCCCTGGGCCTTTCTGCTACACGCCCTCCGCTGCCTTCTGCTTTTCGCCCCTATCGTGGCCACGGTAGGGGCGCCCCTTCACGTCAGCAGCCCAGCCACCGGCCCGCGCAGCAGGCGTCTTCGCGTGGCCGAGGACGTGGATTCCGCCGTGGCGGATCGGGCAACCAGCGTGCGGGTCAGGCCACCACCTCCAACCCGTCCGCGGCCTCCAAGCCCTCCTAGTCCCTCCTTTCAGGTGCACGGCACGCCAGTAGGGGGCAGGGTCCGCCATCACCTTCCCCACTGGCGCACCATCACCTCGGACAGGTGGGTCTTGGACATTGTCCGAAGGGGCTACTCCCTCCCCTTCGAGACCACCCCCAGCCATGCCACCTCAATTCCACCGCATGTCAGGGGATCACTTGGTGCTTCTACAGAAGGAAGTCACGGCCCTCTTGGCCAAGAGGGCCATCGAGCATGTTCCGACCCCAGAAGTAGGGCGTGGTTGCTACTCCCACTACTTTCTGGTGCCCAAAAGGACAAGGAGGACATGCGTCCTATCTTGGACCTCCGGAACGTCAATCGCTTCCTCCGGAAGGAGAAGTTCAAGATGCTCACCCTAGCTCAGGTCTTGACTGCCCTCGACCCAGGAGACTGGTTGGTAGCGTTGGACTTGCAGGACGCGTATTTCCACATCCTCGTCCTGCCGGCCCACCAGCGTTACCTTCGGTTCACGGTAGGCCCCGAGCATTTTCAGTTCACCGTGCTCCCCTTTGGCCTTACCAGTGCCCCTCGGGTGTTCACGAAAGTGATGGCGGTGGTCGCAGCTCATCTGCGCCGGGCAGGGGTTTCAGTCTTCCCCTACCTCGACGACTGGCTGCTGAAGGCGGGCTCGTCCCAGGCAGTCGTCTCCCACCTCCAGACTACGGCCGAACTCCTGCACTCGCTGGGGTTCTCCATCAATGTGCCGAAGTCGCATCTGATTCCTTCTCCACAGCTCCTTTTCATCGGGGCAGTTCTGGACACGACGCAGTTTCGGGCCTATCCTCCCGAACGGCGAGTCCGGGATATTCAGGCTATGATTCCGATCTTTCGGCCTTTATCCTGGGTTTCGGTACGGATGACCCTGAGGCTGCTGGGCCTCATGGCCTCCTGCATCCTGCTGGTCAATCATGCCAGATGGCATATGCGGGCTCTGCAGTGGGACCTGAAGTTCCAGTGGGCGCAGCACCAGGGCAACCTGTCCGATCACGTCCAGATCTCGGAGGGGACTGCAAAACAGTTGCAGTGGTGGCTCTCGAACCGGCAATAGGTCATGGGCAGATCCCTCTCCCTTCCCCAGCCAGAGCATACAGTTGTGACGGACGCGTCCCTTCTGGGATGGGGCGGTCACATGGGAAAGGCGGAGATCAGAGGCCTCTGGTCTCCGGCGGAGTCCCGGCTCCATATCAACCTTCTGGAGCTCCGGGCGATCCGGCTTGCACTCAAGGCATTCCTTCCCTCTGTCAAAGGGAAGGTAGTGCAGGTGTTCACAGACAACACCACCGCCATGTGGTACTGCAACAAACAGGGCGGGGTGGGGTCTTGGACCCTTTGTCAGGAGGCTCTGCGCCTCTGGACATGGCTGGAACATCAGGGCATGTTCCTGATGGTTCAACACCTGGCAGGTTCTCTGAACGCCAGGGCGGACGAACTCAGCCGCAGGTGCATGATGGATCACGAATGGCGTCTTCACTCGGAAGTGGCGCAAGGACTCTTTCTACAGTGGGGAGAGCCTTGGTTAGATCTATTCGCCACCGAAGAGAACGCGCAATGTCATCAGTTCTGCGCGTTGGAATTTCCAAGGCGGCACTCGCTCGGCGACGCTTTCGTCGCGAGTGGAGTTGCGGTCTGTTGTACGCCTTTCCGCCTATACCACTTCTACCCAGAGTGTTGAAGAAGATTCGGCACGACCGGGCCCAAGTCATTCTTGTGGCTCCGGACTGGGCTCGAAGAGTTTGGTATCCCGAGCTACTCAATATGAGCATAGATCCCCCGATCCGTCTGCCTCTTCGGGAGGATCTTCTGTCGCAGCAGCAGGGGACGGTCCTCCACCCGAACCTGTCCAGTCTACACCTGCTTGCGTGGAGATTGAGCGGCGGCAGTTGATTCCTTTCGACTTGCCTCCCGAAGTTTGTGATGTGATTCTGGCAGCCAGGCGTCCCTCCACTAAGGTGGTATACGCCTGCAGGTGGAACAAATTTGTGGCATGGTGCACAGCAAAGGCTGTGGATCCCCTTTCTGCCCCTCTTTCTGAGGTCCTTCTGTTCCTTCTCTCTCTGGCCCAACAGGGTTCTGCCCTGGGTACCATCAAGGGTTATCTTTGTGCTATCTCGGCCTTCCTCAGGCTCCCTGATCAGCCCTCCCTTTTCAAGTCCCCTGTTGTTAACAGGTTCTTAAAAGGCATTACTCACCTCTTCCCTCCTGTTCCGTTTGTAATGCCTCAGTGGGACTTGAACTTGGTTCTTACCTTTTAATGTGCGCTCCCTTTGAGCCTCTGCATAACTGTCCTCTTCGTCTTCTGACTCTGAAGACAGCCTTTCTGGTGGCCATCACCTCCGCTCGGCGGGTGAGTGAGCTCCAGGCTCTATCTTGCAAACCTCCCTTTCTGTCTGTTCATCCAGACAAGGTTGTTCTTCGGACGCGTCCGTCCTTCTTGCCAAAGGTGGTTACTGCTTTCCACATTGGGCAGACCATCATTTTGCCCACCTTCTTTCCGCCTCCGCATCCTTCCAGAGAGGAAGTGAGGCTCCACCGTCTGGAGCCAAAACGTGCGCTCTCCTTCTATATCGACCGCACAAAACACTTCCGGGTGGATGACCAGCTCTTTGTTGGCTACGTGGGCGCCAAAAAAGGTCGGGCGGTGCACAAGAGGACCATCTCCCGCTGGGTTACCTTGTGCATCAAGACCTGCTATTCTTTGGCCAAAAAGGAGCCTCCTGTTGGGCTGCGTGCCCATTCCACCAGGGCAACGGCTGCTACCACGGCCTTGGGCCGCGGTGTTCCGCTGCCGGTTATATGTCAGGCAGCTACGTGGGCCTCGCTGCACACGTTTACTAAGCATTACTGCCTTGACAGTCAAGTCCGGAGGGACGGCTTCTTTGGCCGTTCTGTCCTCCAGGACTTCCTTGTCTGATCTTTGTTCGCAGACCCACCACCGGGTTGGTATTGCTGGGGTATCTATTCTAAGGTAAGGAATCTGTCACTAACGTGTCTCTTTCAGATGCACAAGTTACTAACTTGTGTAACGATATATCTGTAAGAGACAGTAGTTAGTGACAGATTCCTTACCGCCCCACCCATCCTCCCCGTTCTGCGAACTGATTTCTAGGATTAAGGACATCCCTTTCAGGGCCCTAGTATTTTTCAGACACCTGTGTCAGCTTCTTGCATGGCTCTGCGTTCCTGGCGCGGAAAGTCGTGTACAGAACTGACGTCAGCGCGCAGGGGCGGCGCCTAAGTACTGCCCGCGACGTCATCCCGGCGATCACGACGCCGACGACGGACGCGGAGCCGCACGACGCCGCCTACCGACGCGCAAGGGTACTGCTACGCAAAAAACTTTCCGGATCCAGCCTGACGCCTGGGGATATTCTAAGGTAAGGAATCTGTCACTAACTACTGTCTCTTACAGATATATCGTTACACAAGTTAGTAACTTGTGCTTTAGGTTCGATTCTAAAACACAGCCTCTCTTTGGATTAATATTTCCGGTTTAATTGTGCAAGAATAGTGATGCTAAAGGTGAGCCGCGTTTCACGCTTGGCCATTATTCCTGGTATAGGGATGCCCAGTATATATTTCGGGCTGATTTAGAACACGCTTGTGGTGACATGCTGTTTGTCTCTCCTTCTCTCCAACAACTCATTACAATGTTCTTCGATACACACGTGGTATTGATATTGATTTGGGCTCTTTGGTTACACTCCTCATATTTTCTATTTGGTTCAAGCTTTCCTACACATGGATTTGTCTTGTTTTTACACGATGATTAACATTCCAGATGTCTGCACCTTCCTATCCTTTGAGCTGCAGAGCACTAGGAGGGTGTATGGGCTTACCCCAACTCCTCTCATTCCTGACGCCATTATTATATTTGTTTCAGCCCTGATGAAGTCCTGCTTTACAAAACGGACGAAACACGTGTTGGCATGAAGCTGTGGCATGAAGGTTTTATGTTTGACTATGAACTTTGCACAAAGGAACTGTCATATGGAATATGAAAAGATAATGTCTGAATAACAGACATTGGTAATCTACACACAGCACGAACTTGGATTTGATTTTAGAGTGCTTGGAGTTTATGCAATTTGTGAGGAAAAGATTGTTGTCTACTTTCCCATTGAGGAAGACTTGGTGGCTCTACCTCCTCCTGAAGCACCATTTGTAAACTTGTATTTCTATTGGGACAATTTGAGACCATATTGGTGTGTGCGCCACTTTCCCAAGTCACCAATCGTATGATAATAATGGCTGGAACATCAGGGCATATCCCTGGTGGTTCAACACCTGGCAGGTTCCCTGAACGCCAGGGCGGACGAACTCATCCGCAGGTGCATGATGGATCACGAATGGCGTCTTCACTCGGAGGTGGTGCAAGGTCTCTTTCAACAGTGGGGAGAGCCTTGGTTAGATCTATTCGCCACCGAAGAGATCGCGCAATGTCAGCAATTCTGCACGTTGGAATTTCCAAGGCAGCACTTGCTAGGCGACGCTTTTCGTCGAGAGTGGAGTTGCGGTCTGTTGTACGCTTTTCCGCCTATACCACTTCTGCCCAGAGTGCTGAAGAAGATCAAGCGCGACCGGGCCCCAAGTCATTCTTGTGGCTCCGGATTGGGCACAAAGAATCTGGTATCCCGAGCTGCTCAACATGGCCATCGATCCTCCGACTCGACTGCCTCTTCGGGAGGATCTTCTGTTGCAGCAGCAGGGGACGGTCCTCCACCCGAACCTGTCCAGCCTCCACCTCCTTGCGTGGAGATTGAGCGGCGGCAGTTGACGTCATTCGACTTGCCTCCTGAAGTCTGTGATGTAATCTTGGCAGCCAGGCGTCCCTCCACTAAGACGGTATACACCTGCCGGTGGAACAAATTTGTGGCATGGTGCACAGCAAAGGCTGTGGATCCTCTTTCTGCCCCTCTTTCTGAGGTTCTCTTGTTCCTGCTTTCTTTGGCCCAGCAGGGCTCTGCTCTGGGCACTATCAAGGGCTATCTTTCGGCCATTTCTGCCTTTCTTCGGCTTCCTGATCAGCCTTCTCTCTAAGTCCTTGGTGGTAAATCGTTTCTTAAAAGGCATAACTCATCTTTCCTCCTATTCCCTTCGTTATGCCTCAGTGGGACTTGAACCTGGTCTTGACCTATTTGATGTGCGCTCCCTTTGAGCCGCTTCACAACTGTCCTTTAAGACTTTTAACTCTTAAGACTGCATTCCTGATAGCCATCACATCTGCCAGAAGAGTGAGTGAGCTCCAGGCTCTTTCATACAAACCTCCTTTTCTGGCTGTACATCCGGACAAGGTTGTCCTTAGGACTCGTCCGTCCTTTCTTCCCAAGGTGGTCATCTCCTTTCACATCGGGCAAACCATCACTTTGCCCACCTTCTTTCCGCATCCTTCAAAAGAGGAAGAGAGGCTCCACCGTATGGACCCAAAACGTGCGCTTTCTTTCTATCTGGATCGCACAAAACAGTTCCAGGTGGATGACCAACTCTTTGTTGGCTACGTGGGCGCCAAGAAAGGTCGGTCCGTACACAAGCGGACCATTTCTAGATGGGTCGTTTTGTGTATTAAAGCTTGCTATTCTCTGGCTAAAAAGGAGCCTCCAGTGGGGCTACGCGCCCATTCCACCAGGGCGACGGCAGCCACTACTGCTTTGGTTCGAGGAGTTCCTCTACATGACATCTGTCAGGCAGCTACGTGGGCATCACTGCACACGTTTACGAAACACTACTGCCTGGACAGTCCAGTTCGGAGAGACGGCTTCTTTGGCCGTTCTGTTCTCCAGGACTTTCTGGTGTGAACTTGGTTTGCAGACCCACCTTCGGGGTTGGTATTGCTGGGGTATCTATTCTAAGGTAAGGAATCTATAACTGTTTCTTTCAGATGAACAAGTTACTTAACTTCGGTAACGATATGCCTGTAAGAAACATATGTTAGTTATAGATTCCTTACCGCCCCACCCATCCTCCCCGTTCTGCGAACTGATTTCTAGGGTTAAGGACATCCTTTCAGGGCCCTAGTTTTGTGCACCAGTGGTCAGTGTCTTGCATGGCTCTGCATTTCTGGCGCGGAAAGTCGTGTACAGAACTGACGTCAGCGCGCGAGGGCGGCGTCTAAGTAGCTACCGCAACGTCATTCCGACGACCACGACGGACGCGAAGCCAACCGACGCCAACTTCCGACGCGCAGAGGTACTGCTGACGAAAAAACTTTCCGGATCCAGTCTGACGCCTGGGGGTAATTCTAAGGTAAGGAATCTATAACTAACCTAAGTTTCTTACAGATATATCGTTACCGAAGGTAAGTAACTTGTTCTTCTCCCCCGATGCAGTCTGCCTTTCACCCCTTTCGTGGCCATGGAAGGGGTGCCCCACCAAGTTGCACCCAGAGCCACAGGGCCGCACATGCCACCCAGCCTCTGCGCGACTGGGGACGTGGGACCCAACGTCGTCGGTCCGGTGGCCAGAGGACAGGTCAGTCCACCAATGCACCCCCTGCAGCTGCCTCCAAACCTTCCTAGTCCGACTTTTCAGGGTTGCCAGTGGGTGGCAGGATCCGCCATCACCTCCACCACTGGCACAACATCACGTCAGACAGGTGGGTTTTGCAGATAGTCCAAAGGGGCTTCTCCCTCCCCTTCGAGACTAACCCTCCCTCCATGCCACCAATACTCCATCGCATGTCGGAGGATCACTTGGCCCTTCTCCGTCAGGAAGTTACGGCTCTCTTGGCCAAGGGAGCTATCAACCGAGTCCCTGTGCCAGAAGTAGGTCATGGTGGACAAAGGCCTGCATCCTATCTTGGATCTCAGGGACGTCAACCGCTTCCTCCGGAAGGAGAAGTTCAAAATGTTGACATTGGCTCAGGTCCTGTCTGCCATCGACCCTGGAGACTGGATGGTAGCATTGGACTTGCAGGACGCTTATTTTCACATCCCTGTCTTGCCTGCCCACCGGCGCTACCTGCCTTTCACAGTAGGCCACAAGCATTTTCAGTATACCATGCTCCCCTTTGGCCTTACCAGCGCCCCTCGAGTGTTCACGAAAGTGATGGCGGTCGTCGCAGCTCATCTGCGCAGATCAGGGGTACCAGTCTTCCCCTATCTCGACGACTGGTTGTTGAAGGCAGGCTCGCCCCAGGCTGTCGTCTCCCACCTCCAGACTACTGTGAACCTGCTGCATTCGCTGGGGTTCACTATCAACGTGCCGAAGTTGCACCGGATTCCCTCTCAGAAGCTCCTTTTCATCGGAGCGGTTCTGGACACAGCGCAGTTTCGGGTCTATCCTCCCGAGCATCGAGTCCAGGATATTCGGGCTATGATAACGATGTTTCAGCCTCTCTCCAAGATTTCGGTGAGAATGACACTGAGGCTGCTGGGCCTCATGGCCTCCTGCATCCTGCTGGTGGATCATGCCAGGTGGCATATGCGGGCTCTGCAGTGGGACCTGAAGTTCCTGTGGGTGCAGCATCGGGGGAATCTTTCAGATTGCGTCCAGATCTCGGAGGGCACTGCACACCAATTGCAGTGGTGGCTAACGGACCAGGATTGGGTCAACGGCAGATCCCATCTCCCTTCCCCAACCAGAGTTCACAGTGGTGACAGATGAGTCACACCTGGGATGGGGCGGCCATATGGGAGAGTCTAAGATCAGAGGCCTTGGGTCTCCGGCGGAGTCTGGGCTCCACATCAACCTTCTGGAACTACGGGCGATTCGTCTAGCACTGAAGGCATTCCTTCCTTCTGTCAGAGGAAGAGTAGTGCAGGTGTTCACGGACAATACCACCGCCATGTGGTACTGCAACAAACAGGGCTGGGTGGGGTTGTGGACCCTATGTCAGGAGGCTCTTGGACATGGCTGGAACATCAGGGCATGTCCCTGGTGGTTCAACACCTGGCAGGTTCCCTGAACGCCAATCAGACAAACCCAGCCGCCGGTGCATGATGGATCACGAATGGTGTCTTCACTCGGAGGTGGTGCAAGGTCTCTTTCAGCAGTAGGGAGAGCCTTGGTTAGATCTGTTCGCCACCGGAGAGAACGCGCAATGTCAGCAGTTCTGTGCGTTGGAATTTCCAAGGCGGCACTCGGTCAGCGACACTTTTCGTCGCGAGTGGAATTGCAGATTTCTATACGCCTTTCTGCCTATAGCACTTCTGCCCAGAGTGCTGAAGAAGATCAAGCGCGACCGGGCCCAAGCCATTCTTGTAGCCCCGGACTGGGCACGAAGAGTCTGGTATCCCTAGCTCTTGAACATGGCCATCGATCCTCCGATCAGACTGCCTCTTCGGGAGGATCTTCTGTCGCAGCAACAGGGGACGGTCCTCCACCCCAACCTGTCCAGCCTCCACCTCCTTGCAAGGAGATTGAGCGACGACGGTTTACAGCTTTCGGCCTCCCTCCCAAAGTCTGTAATGTCCTCTTGGCAGCCAGGCGTCCCTCGACTAAAACAGTATACACCTGTAGATGGAACAAATTTGCGGCATGGTGCGCAGCAAGGCTGTGGATCCCCTTTCTGCCCCTCTTTCTGAGGTTCTCCTCTTCATACTTTCTTAGGCCCAACAGAGCTCTGCTCTGGGCGCCCTTAAAGGCTATCTTTTGGCCATTTCGTCTCTTCTTAGCCTTCCTGATCAGCCTTCTCTTTTCAAGTCCCCTATTGTAAATAGGTTTCTTAAGGGCATTACTCACCTCTTTCCTCCTATTCCTTTCGTAATGCCCCAGTGGGACTTGAATCTTGTCTTAACTTACCTTATGTGCCCTCCTTTCGTGCCACTACATAATTGTCTTCTCAGACTCTTGCCTTTAAAAACTGCTTTTCTGGTTGCCATCACCTCTGCTTGCAGGGTGAGTGAGCTTCAGGCGTTATCTTCTAAACCTCCTTTACTTGCTGTCCATCCTGACAAGGTTGTCCTTCAAACTCGCCCTTCGTTTCTACTCAAAGTGGTTACCTCTTTCCACGTAGGACAGACCATCACTTTGCCCACCTTCTTCCCGCCCCTGCATCCTTCCAAGAAGGAGGAAAGACTGCACCGTCTGGATCCAAAACGTGCATTATCATTTTATCTAGATCGCACAAAACGATTCCGGGTGGACGATCAACTCTTTGTTGGCTATGTGGGTGCCAAGAAAGGTAGGGCCGTGCAAAAACAGACCATCTCTCGGTGGTTCGTCCTTTGCATTAAGATTTGTTATTCCTTGGTGAAAAAGAAGCCTCCGGTAGGACTGCGCGCCCATTCCACCAGGGCGACAGCAGCCACTACTGCTTTGGGATGTGGAGTCCCTCTCAGTGACATCTGCCAGGCAGCCACGTCGGCTTCACTGCACACGTTCTCTAAACATTACTGCCTGGATAGTCCAGTCCGAAGAGACAGCTTCTGTGGCCGTTCAGTTCTCCAGGACTTTCTGGTGTGAATTTAGTTTGCAGACCCACCTCCGGGGTTGGTATTGCTAGGGTATCAATTTTAAGGTAAAGAATCTATAACTAATAGTCTCTTTCAGGTGAAATACTTAACTTCAGTAACGATATATCTGTAGAGACATATATTATTTATAGATTCCTTACCGCCCCACTCATCCTCCCCGTTCTGGGAACTGACTTCTAGAGTAAGGGACTCCCTTTCAGGGCCCTAGTTTTGTGCACCAGTGGTCAGTGTTTTGCATGGCTCTGCGCTTCTGGCGTAGAATGTCATGTAAAAGAACTGACGTCAGCGCGCAGGGGCGGCATTTAAGTAGATACAGCGACGTCATCCCGGCGATCACGACGCCGGACGCGGAGTCGACCGACGCCACCTACTGACGCGCAGGGGTAATGCGGAGAAAAAATTCTCCGGATCCAGTCTGACGCCTGGGGGTAATTCCTAAGGTAAGGAATCTATAACTAATATATGTCTCTTACAGATATATCGTTACCGAAGGTAACTTGTTCATCCAGTCTGATACCTGGGGAGAATTCGCAAGTTAAGGAATTTGGGGCTAGACTACGTCTCTACCAAATATATAGTTACCAAAGGTAAGTAACATTTCAGTTAGTTGCATGAAACCATGTACTGGGGGGCTCCTTAGAGGACTCCCCCATGTCTACCTGTGTAGCCTTCCAGAGCCTGCGTTCAAGCCAGTGCTGGCACGGACCCCAGACACTGTCCTTCCCTCCTGCTGGTGAGCCGAACTCTTTGCAGGGGAAGGCAGAAGAAAAGATTTCCTGTATAGGAGAGGCGTAGCCACCTCTCCTTTAGAATTAGGTGTCTCTGGGCGAAGATGGGGTTGCTTTTGAACACCACCAGATTGCTTTGAAGGGCACATTTGGTGCCCTCCTTGCATAAACTGGTTTACTCCAGTGCAGGAGCCCTTTGCTCCCGCTCTGGTGTGAAACCACACAAAGGACAGGGGAGTTACCACCACCCTGTCCAGCACCTCCCCCAGGGAGGTGCCCAGTGCTCCACCAGGTGGCCGCTTGATTCGGCCATCTTGAAAGCAAGATGAGCAGGGGCCCCTGGGAGCGTCTGACTGGTTACACCACCAGAGCTGAAGCTGTCCAACCCTGTTCCTGAGTTACTTAAGGGCTCCCCTGAGGGTGGGACCCTCTGCAAGACTCTTCTGCTGCTGGACACTGGACTCTGCTGTTGGGCTGTGCCAGACTCAAGACCAGACTGCTCCTGGTAGGAAGGCTCCTCCTGCAACTTCGTCTTCATGCTTTGCACCCCTCCTTCAACATCCTTCGCCATGCATCCTCCAGAGTCGCAAGGACTCTGTGTGCATCAAGGACAGGTGGAAGGAATCTCCCTTGGAGTGAAGGAATCACTCCCCTGCAGCCGCAGGCACCTCAACGTTGACAGCCGGTCTGTGGATCCTGCTTTCCCATGGACTCTTCAATGCTCTACAACACAGGTGGTGGTTTGGTAGTTCTCCCAAGTCCTGACCTTTCTTCTGTGCAATTTGGAAGACTGCAATCCCCTGTCGAGCTGCTGGAACCGGACCCCTGTGCACCGTGTCTGTCCGCAGTTGCCAAGGCTTGTTGACTCTCCAGTCCGAAGATCTTCGAGCTCCAAGAATCCCCACCCTCAAGCATTACCCTTCTGCAAAAGCGACGTTCTCACTGCGTCTCCTGCGATGTGGGCATCCATCTTTGTTGTGTTACTGAGGCCTCCCTGCGACTCACTGTGCCTGCTGCCAGAGGGTCCCTTGGGGGTCTAACATCAATTCCTGCTGTCACTCCTGCTGTCTGAAGGCCGGCCCTGACTTACCTGTGGTGGGTGAGTCCCTCAGACCTTGCTGGTCTGCAACTAGGCATTTCTTCCTGCAGCGCGTCTGCTGCATTTGCCAATGCTTTGTTGGGGGTCCTGCTCGCCACTGACCCTCCTTCAATTCGCCGACTGTCGTGGGACAGCTTGTGGATGGCTCCTTTGCTCCTACAGCCTCGCCTGGGCTCCACAGCTTCAACTCCAAGACCTCCATCCTACCGTGAAGTACCTCAGAGAAGGGCGGGCATTGTGCTCCTAGTCCAGAATCCACGCTTGGGTTCCACCGACGTGGTCCACGGGTCACGGTAGCAGCTGGACATCCGAAGATCCCCATTAACTTCAACGGGCTCCCTGGTGTAGGTATCTGGCTCCTCTGGGTATCCACGGATGAGGGTGCTCTTCAACCTCCCTGGTTCCAATGGGTTTCCTCTGGGTCCTCTGGGAAGGGTCCTAAATCCGGAAAATCCTAACCTCATCTTCCCCATGTTGTTCTATGGAAATTGACCCTGAGTATCACCTCTGCACCCAGATGCCTAGGGACTCCTAGTTACTTACTTTTGGTGCTTCCATGCTTCCCCTGGCCTACAGAGCCTAGTGGGGTAGTCTTGGTTAGGTACCCCTTTCGCATTTCACTTACGTAGTATATGGTTTGGCCCCCCCATAGGGGCCCATGCGTTTCTATGTGTTTACTTACCTGTTTTACTTATATTTTTATTGTGTATGCATATCTCTGGGAAGGAGATATGCCAAAGTAGTTTAGTGTTGGTGTGTAATAAATACTACTGTATTTTTTCTAACACTGGTGTGGTTCTTTTCTGTTTGATTCTCACTGACTGGCTTGTGTGGTAAATACACCTGCTTTACACCCTCGTGGATAAGCCTTTGCTGCTCTCCACAGCTACCCCTTGAGAACTTTGGTCACTAGGGACCTCTTAGACTATCACTAAGGGTTGCCTGGACTCAGTGCATGGTGTATCACCAATAGGCGTACACCATAAACTGAGCCAGGCTCCTACAGTCTCTTTCAGCAGTGGGTAGAGCCTTAGCTAGATCTGTTCACCACCGACAAGAACATGCAATGTCAACAGTTCTGCACTCTGGAGTTTCCAAGGCAGCTGTCGCCCGGAGGTTCTTTTCGTCACGAGTGGATCTCAAGCCTTCTGTATGCATTTCCACCCATACCACCCCTGCCCAGAGTTCTCAAGAAGATCAGGAACCACCAGGCTCATGTCATCCTTGTGGCTCCGAACTGGGCTCGGAGAGTTTGGTATCCCTAGCTGTTGAGCATGGCCTTCGATCCTCCAATCAGACTGCCCTTTCTGGAGGATCTTCTGTCGCAGCAGAAGGTGAGGGTTCACCACTCGAACCTGTCAACACTCTGCCTTCATACTTGGAGATTGAGTGGCAACATTTGGACGTTTTTGACCTTCCGCTTGAAGTCTGCAAAGTTATCCTGGCAGCCAAGCATCCCTCTACCAAGACAGTATGTACCTGCCGTTGGGCCAAGTTTGTGGCATGGTGTGCAGAGAAACAGGTTGACCCTCTTTCTGTTTCACCCTTTATCAAGTACTTCTCTTTATTTTTTCTCTTTCCCAGCAGGGCTCTGCTTTGGGCACCTTAAAAGGCTATCTTTCTGCCATCTCAGTCTTTCTGTGGTTGCCAGATCAGTCATCCTTGTTCAAATCCCCTGTTGTATATAGGTTTTTGAAAGATCTGCAACACATGTTTCCACCTTCACCCTGCCTCAGTGGGATCTAATGCTTTTTTTCTCATGTGGGCTCCTTTTGAGCCACTGCACAACTGTCTTCTCAGGCTCAGTACCATCAAGACAGCCTTCCTCGTGGCAATAACATTTGCCTGGAGGGTCACTGAGCTTCAGGCTTTGTCCTCTAAGCCTCCGCACCTGAAAATCTTCCCAGACAAGCTGGTTCTTCGCACTAGAGCTTCCTTCCTGTGAAAGTTGTCATTCCTTTTCATGTAGGCCAGTCCGTCGCCGTGCCTACCTTTTACTCTCCACCACATCCATCTAAGGAAGAGGAGCGACTACACCGACTGGACCCAAAAAGAGCGTTGTTGTTCTACCTTGACTGCACTGTCTAAAGTTAAACTCATCCAAGACTGAGGTTTTGGTATTTGGCAACAATCCCTCATTTTGGACAGATAGCTGGTGGCCGGTGCAACTTGGTCCCTTACCTACACCAGCGCCTAAAGCTAAAAACTTAGGAGTCATCTTTGACACCAAGCTGTCCTTTGAAGCGCAAATCAACTTCATTACGTCTGCTTTCTTTTTTATCCCTAAAATTGTGAGGACAATACTTTCGTCAATACCTATGGACTTAAGGAAAACGGTGGTATCTGTACTGATATCATCTTGACTGGGTTACTGCAATGCTCTTTTTACCAGAGCCTCTAAACGCAGTATCTAAAAGCTGCAGACTGCTCAAAATGCAGCAGCAAGAGTACTCCTAGGAATCGAATTTGATTCTCCCTCCACAGCACTATCCCATTAGCACTGGTTGCTGGTACCTAAACGGATCCAGTTTGGATCACTTTGCATTGCCTTTAAATTGCTAAACAATCTGGGACCAAGACAGTTGGCAAACTATCTTAAGGCATATATTCCAGCAAGATCCCTTTGGTCAGCCGAGCTCGGCAATGTAGCTGTTCCTAGAGTAAGTAGGGCTAGGTGGGGTGGCAGGAACTTCACTACCACAACAGCTAAACTGTGGTACTCTGCCAACCTCACTTAAAAAAGAGACTAACCTGTTAAAATTTAGAAAGGGCTTAAAAACTTGGCAGATTCCTTAACTTAGAATATCCCCTGGCGTCAGACTGGATCCGGAAATTTTTTGCAGCAGCACCTCTGCGCGCCGGGGGACAGCGCCACACGACCTCGCCCTGACGTCGTCCACGTTCATGACGTCAGCGAGGTCACATAAGTCCCTCCCGGCGCGCTGACGTCAGTTTCCTTCTTTAACGCGGATCCGGAGTGAGCGGTTCCTCTGGCCTGTTTCAGGCCTCCTTTTCGACGCTTCGCGTCCGGAGCAGTGTGTCGATGCCTTCAGGCTTTAAAACTTGTAATTCCTGTTCGCGGCAGATGTCCGCGACGGACCCGCATCTTATTTGTATGTGGTGTCTGGGCGAGCACCATGACTCCACGGACTGCGACGCCTGCCAACACCTGAAGCCGAAGTCTCGGCGGGAGCACCGTATGAAGCTTCTCTCGGCACGGCTGTCCCGGTCGGAGTCATCTCGTCCCCCGGCCTCTTCATCGCCGGCAGGTCCCTCTACTGTCCGGTTCCGCCGGCGATCGCCCTCTGGGGTCCGGGGCCGTCGTTCGCCACTGGGTAAGTCCAGGCGCTTGTCGCCGAGGTCTTCGACCTCCCTTTCTACTGTTGTCAGGGGCACTGGTTCCCGGAACTTTCCGGACGTGCACTCCCAGTCGCCCCCCCTCTATCCGCCCTTTCCGGGTGTGGGGGCAACTCGGGCCCAAATGGAGGCATATGCCGCAGCTTTGCAGGCCTCCCTTGGGTCCTCTCCCGTTCCTGGGGCGTCCTCGGGGCCTCCGCTTCTTGTGGGGTCTCCGACGGACTCGCCGGCGGTTTCGCCCCCGGCGCCAATTGAGCCTTTGCCCCCCGGGAACGCCGGAGATGTGGTGTTAGGGTACGGCCTGGTTGGGTCCCCCTCTACGGTCCACATGGAGTCGTCAGGGCGCGGCGCAGCTGGGCCCCCCTCTACGACCCACGGCGCCTCTGCCGCACCGCATAGCCCCGCTGGGCTCCCTGTGGCGTCGCACTTGGTTGCCGGTGCTCATAGCCCTGCCTTGAGCACACCCCGGGCTTTCGGGCAGGCGGAGCCGGGGTCGGCGCGTAGGCTCGCCTCCCCGGCTCCGCCTCTGCTTCTTTCTCCGGAGTCGGAGCATGTCATGGATGAGGCAGAGTCGGCGCCGGTGCCGAAGGCTTGCCTCCCCGGCTCCGGCGCCTTTTCCTTCTTCGGAAGGGGAGCTTGTCATAGTTTCGGCGCCGACTCGACGCCAGATGCAGCCGAGTCGGCGCCGGCACGCGTCGTTTTGGCGCCATATCGACGCCCGGTTGTGGACTCTTCTCTAGAGGCCTCTGGAGAGAGTTCGGCGCCGCCCTCACGCCCGGCGTCGCCGGAGGTGTTGTTGCCAGTGCCCCCCTTGGAATTTGTGGAGCCTCCTCAGGAGCTCCCAGATCCGTCAGGCTCTTCCCCTCCCCAGGAGCCCCATCAGGATCCTCATTCTTCAATGGGGCTCCCTTCCGTGGGGCATTGGTCGCACCCTCAGTGTCTTGGGAGTGTCAGCTTACAACCCTCCCCCACTGATGAGTTGTTGTCCCCTCCGCGGAGGGCTACAGAGGCTGGTGCGGCTTTTTTGAGAGTGGTCTCATTGGCCACTCGCATTTTAAACATGCAACTCCCTTCTGCTCGAGGTCCTTCACCGTGGGTCCGGGAATGTGGAGCAACTTCTGCCCTTTGAGGCTTCCCTTTATGATGCCCTTTTGGGTACCTGGGTTCGGCCTGCTTCAGGTGAACCGGTGGCTCGTTCAGTTTTGCACCGCCACTGTCCAGCTCCACATGATCCTGTTTGTCTTTTTGTGCATTCTGATGCGCAAGGGTTTGTGTTGCAGACTGCCTTTCCTTCCCTGCCCCCACTAACACTTCCTCCCTCTCGGGAGTCCAGATGGCTTGAGTCATGGGGTAGGAACATCTTTGCATCCACTAGTGCGGCCCTACGGTCCTTAAATACAGTGTGTGTTTTGGCTCGGGCTACCTCTGCCCTGTGGGACTCTGCAGAGTCTTTGCTTTCTGCCACCTCTGAAGGTGCTTGCGTTGATCTCCTTCACCTCCTCCGGGATGGCCGCAACCTTGCCGAATTCACAATCCGCTCAGCCTTAGATACTGCGGATTCTTTGGGCCGAGCTATGGCGGGTTCTGTTGCCTTAAGGCGTCGCGCTTGGTTGCGAGATAGCGTCGTCCCTGAAAATATCCGGGAGCGACTGGTTGACTTACCCTTTGATGGGGTTTTACTGTTTGATGCTCACGCCGAATCGGCGGTTCACCGGCTCCTTGCGGGCTTTCGTCCTCCCACTTAGGTCTTCTTAGGCCTGTCTTCCATGGTGGTACTTTTTCATTTCGCATCCTTTTGATGCGCTCTGTGTTTAACATGGGCAGTGAGCCTTACGTCTTCTTTTTCTGTGGTCAACGGTGATTACCCCTTTTATTAGCATCCCTGGATGCGTTTTGCTTTGAGCTGACTGTGGGCCTGCTGTGGCTGTGTTCCACAGGTTGCTGTCTGGTCCTCTGACTGTGGTATTGAGCCGGTGGTTCACCTCGGTAATGTCATACGGCTCGGAACTCATGTTCACGGGTTCGGCTCGTTACTGCGCTCTTTTGGCTTGGCTTATTGCCCTAAGAGGTGTTTCCCGTTGTTTGGGGTGTGCACACTCCATATGGGGTACTTGTATGCTATTATATAGCTCTGTTATCTCACCTGGGCTTGGAGATCCTGTGGGCTCCATGCGTCGCTTGGTGGTCCGCTGTACGGTGTTCTGTGTTTTTCCCTGGTGCCATCTTCTTACGCCATGGTCATCCTGCCTGTTGCCTGTTCCACCTCCTTGGGAGGTTTCTTAATCTCCTCTTCAAAAGCGGCTCCTACCTGCCCTTCCTGTACTAGGTATGCTCCGGTATGGACATGTTCATGCTCCTAGCTTGTTCTGTCTCTACATATTTATATGTTTATACATTTATGTATACATGCCGGTTGCCTTGGTATTCCTCTTCCTACGTCGCCACCTCTTTTCGAGGCTGCGAGGTCTGGATCAAATCTCCATGTGTGGGGGAGCTTTTCTGAGTTGTTGCAAGTTGCCCATAGGTTCCTCCTTGCTTACGCTTACTGGGGTGATTTCCCAATTTGACAAATGCTCCCTTTTTGGTGTTCGACACTGTACGTGTCTTTTCTGGAGTGTTTGGTCTCGGATTCTGAGGCTCTTCCCACGATTCGTTACCTTGGTGTTCTTGGCCATTTCCTTCGGATATGCCTTTTTTCCAAATTATCAACTACTATTGTTAAAGCTACGCCTGCGGGACAGCTCTTCTGATGGCAGTGGTCCTAGACTACTGCCTGCAAGTCTATATTGTGGATTGTTTCTCACTTTGGCTTCATACGGCCCGGTCGGGCACTCTTATGCTTCTTGTGTAAGCCACTTTAAGGTCTCTGGCCGTTTGCCTGCTGCATGTATCTGAAAGAAACACATAGTGATAGATTCCTTACCTTAGAATATCCCCAGGCGTTAGACTGGATCCGGAAAGTTTTCGTCAGCAGTACCCCTGCGCGTCGGTAGGGGCGTCGTGCGGCTCCGCGTCCGTCGTTGGCGTCGTAGTCGCCGAAATGACGTCGTGGGCGCTACTTGTACGCCGCACACGCGCGCTGACGTCAGTTCTTTCCTTTTCTCACCTTTTTTCGAGTCGATATCGCCTCCTGGTGCAGTATGGGATGCCCGGTTTTAAATCCTGCGAGGACTGTCATCGGATGATGTCGGTGACGGACCCGCACCGTGTGTGTCGCTTCTGCCTGGGGCGCGACCACGACCCCAAGTCGTGCCCCGACTGCCGGTCCATGGCTCCGAAGTCTTTGCGGGAGCGGTCCCGAAAGCTGCTTGAAGCCCGGCAGTCGGCTCCACGCCGTGACAGCTCCCGGTCTAGAGAGGTCGAGGGACCGCGCATGGAGTCACCATCGGCGATCGTCGGGATCGAAGTCTTCGCACTTGGGGTCAGGTAAGACGGAGCACAAGAAGTCGAAGAAACGTCATCGTTCTTCGACTTCCCCTCGCCGGTCGCGCAAGGCGGCTGAGGGTACAGGTGGTCCCACCCTCGCGGCTCCGGCGGAGTCCATGGAGTCGCCGCCCGACTACACCCCCTTCCTGGGGTCGGCGGCGACTCCGGCCCAGATACAGGACTTCCTGTCGGCCATGGCTCGCCTCTTTGGGCCGTCGGGTCCCGCTGGTGCGCCTTCGGGTCCCGCATGGGTGTCCTTGCGTTTCAACGCCGGCGGCTCCGGCGTCGCTGTCGGCGCCGCAGGACACCCTTGGATCCAGGCCTGGATCCCGGTCGACGCCGGTTGACCTCGTTACGCCTCCACCGACGTCGACCCCACCGGCACCGATCCTGACGCCGCCCGCTCCTCGGGACGACGTCGACCTCCGGTTCAGCCTCGAAGTGGACGCGGCGTCGGTCCGGCGTCGGTCGATGCCGTTCTCGACGCCGTTTGGGGATTTCTATCCCCATGTCCCTGCTCCTTATTTTCGGCCTGTTGAACAGCCTGAGGAGCAAGGGGAGGACTGGGAGGGGTTGGACGACCCTCTCGCTGCAGCCTGCGAGTCTAAACAGGACTGGGCCGAGGAACTGGGGGAAGCCAGTGGTCTGGATACCTCACCAGACCTTGGCATGCTGTCTTCTCCTACCGTGGCTACGGAGGAGGGAGCCAGTTATGCAGTGTTGTTGCGTAGGGCGGCAGAGGTCCTACACATCAAGCTCCCTACTGTGGCCGTCAGGACTAACCTCCTGACAGAGGTGCTTCAGCCAGCAGCTACTTCTGCGGAACCGCTGCTGCCCTTTAATGAAGCCCTTTCAGACGTTCTTTTGGGCACTTGGTCCAGGCCCACCACAGGGGCTCCTGTGGATAGGAACGTGGCCCGACGCCATCGCCCGGCTCCGGGTGACCCTCTTTTCCTCTCCCAACATCCCACCCCCGAGAGCTTGGTTGTCCAAGCCTCTGCTTCCCCAACCGCCTTCCCTTCCGCCCCACCGGATAGGGAATCCAAGAATCTGGATCAGTTTGGGAAGAAGATTTTCTCTTCCACCAGCTCTGCGCTGCGGTCCGTGAACACCGCATGCCTCTTGGGCCGTTATTCCCCCACTGCCTGTGGGATACGGTGGCGAACGTGCTGTCTCAGTGTCCGGAGGAGGCCCGGCCTGCTCTCGCCCAGGCTGTTGCAGAGGGGAGAGACGCAGCCAAGTTCATGATCCGTTGTGGTCTAGACACCGCCGACTCACTGGGCAGATCCATGGCAACAACGGTGGCGGTTCGCCGCCACGCCTGGTTGAGAACCACTGGATTTTCCGGGGATGTCCAAAGCACCCTTATGGACATGCCCTTTGATGGCCGTTGCCTCTTCGGCGACAAAGCAGACAGCGAGTTGGAGCGGTTTAAGGACTCACGGGCTACGGCCAAGTCCTTGGGACTCTCGGCAGTCCGCCTTCCGCTTTTCGCTCCTTTCGTGGCACAGGAAGGGGCGTCCCGCAGCGTTTGCAACAGAGCCACGGGCCGGCGCAACAGTCATCCCAGCGCGGACGCGGTTTCCGCCGTGGCGGACACAGGGGTCAGCGGGCGGGTCAGACTACTACCACCACCCCCGCCACCTCTGCCTCCAAACCTTCCTAGTGCGAACTTTCAGGTCCATCACATGCCAGTGGGCGGCAGGCTCCGCCATCACCTCCCTCACTGGCGCTCCATCACTTCGGACAGGTGGGTTTTAGAGATAGGCCGAAGGGGCTACTCCCTCCCCTTCGAGACTACCCCCCCAGCCATGCCACCTCAATACCACCGCATGTCAGGGGATCACTTGGTGCTTCTTCAGCAGGAAGTTGCGGCCCTCTTGGCCAAGGGGGCCATCGAGCGCGTTCTGACGCCCGAAGTAGGTCGTGGTTGCTATTCCCAATACTTTGTGGTGCCCAAGAAGGACAAAGGCCTGCGTCCTATCTTGGACCTCCGGAACGTCAATCGCTTCCTCCGAAAAGAGAAGTTCAAGATGCTCACTCTAGCTCAGGTCTTGTCTGCTCTCGACCCACAAGACTGGCTGGTGGCGTTGGACTTGCAGGACGTCTATTTCCACATCCCCGTCCTGCCAGCCCACAGGCGTTACCTACGGTTCATGGTAGGCCACGAGCGCTTTCAGTTTACCGTGCTCCCCTTTGGCCTTACCAGCGCCCCTCGGGTGTTCACCAAGGTGATGGCGCTGGTCGCAGCTCATCTGCGCAGATCAGGGGTGTCAGTCTTCCCCTATTTCGACGACTGGTTGTTGAAGGCGGGCTCGCCCCAGACAGTCGTCTCCCACCTCCAGACTACGGCCGACCTCCTGCACTTGCTGGGGTTCTCCATCAATGTGCCGAAGTCGCACCTGATTCCCTACCAGAAGCTCCTCTTTATCGGAGCGGTTCTGGACACGGCGCAGTTTCGGGTCTATCCTCCCGAACAGCGAGTCCGGGACATTCGGGCTCTGATTTCCCATCTTTTAGCCCTTGTCCTGGGTTTCGGTCAGAGTGACTCTGAGGCTGCTGGGCCTCATGGCCTCCTGCATCCTGCTGGTCAATCATGCCAGGTGGCATATGCGGGTTCTGCAGTGGGACCTGAAGTTCCAGTGGGCGCAGCATCAGGGAAACCTGTCCGATCACGTCCAGATCTCGGAGGGCACTGCACACCAATTGCAGTGGTGGCTCACGAACCGGCATTGGGTCGACGGCAGATCCCTCTCCCTTCCCCAACCGGAGTTCAAAGTGGTGACGGATGCGTCCCTCCTGGGATGGGGAGGCCACATGGGAGAGGCGGAGATCAGAGGCCTCTGGTCTCCGGCGGAGTCCCGGCTCCATATCAACCTTTTGGAGCTGCGGGCGATCAGGCTTGCACTGAAAGCATTCCTTCCCTCTGTCAAGGGGCGAGTAGTGCAAGTGTTCACAGACAACAACACCGCCATGTAGTACTGTAACAAACAAGGCGGGGTGGGTCGTGGACCCTCTGTCACGAGGCTCTTCGTCTCTGGACATGGCTGGAACATTAGGGCATGTCTCTGGTGGTTCAACACCTGGCAGGTTCTCTGAACGCCAGGGCGGATGAACTCAGCCGCAGGTGCATGCTCGATCACGAATCGGGCTGGACTGTTCCTATGAGGCACAGGGTCAGACTGATTTGCATATGGCCATGTCTGAACTGGGGTGGTGGAGTGAGCTAAAGAATGATGATGGATTAAACCAGATCAGTTGACTGGGGGTGAGTGTTTGATTGGCTCAAACGCTCCGTCCATCATCCCCTTTTGTATCGCTTTGTTCGCCCTAAGTTGGCGGGGGTATGCCCAGACGTGGGTCCCTTGCTCACTTTGCCACTGGATTCAAGCAAGCCTGGCTGATGACGGCTGGAATGCCAGAAACCGGTCCTAGGATGCTTGTTTCCGGTCCAGGGAAGACATGGCTTGGCAGTTCGGGCTGGACTGTTCCCATGAGGCACAGGGTCAGACTGATTTGCATATGGCCATGTCTGAACTGGGGTGGTGGAGTGAGCTAAAGAATGATGATGGATTAAACCTAGATCAGTTGACTGGGGGTGAGTGTTTGATTGGCTCAAACGTTCCGTCCATCATCCCCTTTTGTATCGCTTTGTTCGCCCTAAGTTGGCGGGGGTATGCCCAGACGTGGGTCCCTTGCTCACTTTGCCACTGGATTCAAGCAAGCCTGGCTGATGACGGCTGGAATGCCAGAAACCGGTCCTAGGATGCTTGTTTCCGGTCCAGGGAAGACATGGCTTGGCAGTTCGGGCTGGACTGTTCCCATGAGGCACAGGGTCAGACTGATTTGCATATGGCCATGTCTGAACTGGGAGTGGTGGAGTGAGCTAAAGAATGATGGATTAAACCCAGATCAGTTGACTGGGGGTGAGTGTTTGATTGGCTCAAACGTTCCGTCCATCATCCCCTTTTGTATCGCTTGTTCGCCCTAAGTTGGCGGGGGTATGCCCAGACGTGGGTCCCTTGCTCACTTTGCCACTGGATTCAAGCAAGCTGGCTGATGACGGCTGGAATGCCAGAAACCGGTCCTAGGATGCTTGTTTCCGGTCCAGGGAAGACATGGCTTGGCAGTTCGGGCTGGACTGTTCCCATGAGGCACAGGGTCAGACTGATTTGCATATGGCCATTTCTGAACTGGGGTGGTGGAGTGAGCTAAAGAATGATGATGGATTAAACCCAGATCAGTTGACTGGGGGTGAGTGTTTGATTGGCTCAAACGTTCCGTCCATCATCCCCTTTTGTATCGCTTTGCTCGATCACGAATGGCGTCTTCACTCGGAGGTGGCGCAAGGTCTCTTTCAGCAGTGGGGAGAGCCTTGGTTAGATCTATTCGCCACCGAAGAGAACGCGCAATGTCATCAGTTCTGCGAGTTGGAATTTCCAAGGCGGCACTCGCTTGGCGACGCTTTTCGTCGCGAGTGGAGTTGCGGTCTGTTGTACGCTTTTCCGCCTATACCACTTCTGCCCAGAGTGCTGAAGAAGATCAGGCGCGACCGGGCCCAAGTCATTCTTGTGGCTCCGGACTGCGCTCGAAGAGTATGGTATCCCGAGCTACTCAGTATGAGTATCGATCCCCCCATCCGACTGCCTCTTCGGTAGGATCTTCTGTCGCAGCAGCAGGGGACGGTCCTCCACCCGAACCTGTCCAGCCTCCACCTCTTTGCGTGGAGATTGAGCGGCGGCAGAAGATTCCCTTCGACTTGCCTCCTGAAGTTTGTGACGTTATTCTGGCAGCCAGGCGTCCCTCTACTAAAGTGGTATACGCCTGCAGGTGGAACAAATTTGTGGCATGGTGCACAGCAAAGGCTGTGGATCCCTTTCTGCCCCTCTTTCTGAGGTTCTACTGTTCCTTCTTTCTTTGGCCCGGCAGGGCTCTGCTCTGGGCACTATCAAGGGCTACCTTTCTGCTATTTCGGCCTTTCTCAGGCTCCCTGATCAGCCCTCTCTTTTCAAGTCCCCTGTTGTAAATAGGTTTCTTAAAGGCATTACTCACCTTTTTCCTCCTATTCCTTTCGTGATGCCTCAGTGGGACTTGAATCTGGTTCTGACGTACTTGATGTGCGCTCCCTTTGAGCCACTTCACAACTGTCCTCTTCGTCTTCTGACGTTAAAGACTGCTTTCCTGGTGGCCATCACATCCGCCAGGCGCGTGAGTGAGCTCCAGGCTCTTTCCTGTAAGCCTCCTTTCCTTTCAGTCCATCCGGACAAGGTTGTGCTCAGGCCCCGTCCTTCCTTTCTGCCAAAAGTGGTTACGGCCTTTCACATTGGGCAGACTATTACCTTGCCCACCTTTTTTCCGCATCCTTCCAGAGAGGAAGAGCGGCTCCACCGTCTGGACCCAAAACGTGCGCTTTCTTTGTATCTTAACCGCACACAGCAGTTCCGGGTGGATGACCAGCTTTTTGTTGGCTACCTTGGCACCAAGAAAGGTCGGGCGGTCCATAGCGGTCCAAAATTTACAGCTGGGCAACTCAGTTCCTCTACCCTGGTCCGACCATTTTCTAATTCTTTTTAGTTGGACTTTAGCTGATCTTATTTCGCCTTCTGTGCGAACCATGAAATTTGCTCGCAAGTGGTCGAAACTTCCCTTAGAAGCATGGATAGATAACTTAAATAATACTATCCCATCACCCCATTTAAACCCTAACGTTGCTAATGAGAATATCTGAAAGAGACACGTTAGTGACAGATTCCTTACTTTAGAATATCCCCAGGCGTCAGACTGGATCCGGAAAGTTTTTGCGTAGCAGTACCCTTGCGTGTCGGTAGGCGGCGTCGTGCGGCTCCGCGTCCGTCATCGGCGTCGTGATCGCCGGAATGACGTCGCGGGCAGTACTTAGACGCCGCCCCTGCGCGCTGACGTCAGTTATTCTTTTTCCGCGCCAGTAAGCGCAGATCCGGGAAGAGCAGTGCCCTAGTCAATTTTTGACTACATTTTTGGTGAATTTTTTCACTGTTTCTTTTCGAGTCTTCTCGACTCCTAGGTGTCGGTAGGGATGCCCGGCTTCAAGCCATGCAGTGCCTGTGGTCGAATGATGTCGATCACAGACCCGCACTTAGAGTGTCTACTGTCTCGGCCGAGACCACGACACGAAGTCGTGCCCTGACTGCCGGAAACTTCACCCGAAGGCTTTGCGAGAGCGGTCTCGAAAGTTCCTGGAGGTCAGCAGTCTGCTCCGCGCCGCACCAAGCCCCGGTCCCGTGAGAGGTCGAGGGGCCGGTCGCGGAGCCCCCGCCGGTCGTCTGAGTCCAAGTCTTCGCGCTCCTCGGGTAAGTCGAAGTCTAAGAAGCACCATCGCTCTAAGACTTCGCCTCGCAGGTCTCGCGACTCGGCTGAGGCCCCTGTCGGCACCGTCCCCGCGGCTCCGGATGTGCCTGTGGCGCCGCCCCCGCATTACCCGTCCTTCCCGGGTTCGGGGGCGACTCCGGCCGAGATACAGGTCCTGTCGGCCATGGCCCGCCTCTTCGGGCCTCAAGGTCCCTCCGGTGCGCCTTCGGGCCCCGCGGGCCCTGATGGGGTTGCTCCGGCGTCGCCGACAACTCCGGTCCCGGCGTCGCCTGTCCCGCCAGCCTTCATCCCGGCCCCGGTCCCAGCCTCGATCCCGGCTCCGGTGGTACCGCAACCCCGATCGACGCCGGTTGACCTAACCACGCCTCCGCCGGCACCGATCTCCCCGGTGCCGTTCCCGACGCCGCCCGGGGCTCCGGGCGGCGTCGCTCCCGGTTCTCTCCGGTTCCGGACATGGAGCCGGACCGACGTCGCTCGACGCCGGCTCCGGCGCCGATGAGACCTTGGGTCCCAGATGTCCCTCCTCCTCCATATTTTGAACCAGAGGAGGACCAGGAGAGCTGGGAGGGGTCGGAAGACCATCTCACACAGCAGTGTGAGTATGATCAGGACTGGGCAGAGGAGCTTGGGGATGCCAGTGGTCTAGACACTTCCCCTGACACTGGCATGCTGTCTCCTCCCGTGGCTATGGAGGAGGGAGCAAATTTCGCAACGGTGTTGCGTAGAGCAGCTGGAGCCTTGCACCTCCAATTGCCTACTGTGGCTGTCAGGACTAATCTCCTGACCGAAGTGCTTCAGCCGGCAGCTTCCTCTTCGGAGACTGTGCTGCCGTTTAATGATGCACTATCTGACGTTCTTTTGGGCACCTGGTCCAATCCCAGCACAGGGGCTCCTGTGGATAGGAACGTGGCCCGACGCCATCGCCCTGCTCCGGGCGACCCCTTGTTCCTCTCTCAACATCCCACCCCCGAGAGCTTGGTTGTCCAAGCCACTGCCTCCCAAACCGCCTTCCCTACCGCCCCTCCGGATAGGGAATCCAAACGCCTGGACCAATTTGGGAAGACGGCTTTTTCTTCCTCCAGTGCTGGCTTGCGGTCCGTCAACACCGCTTGCCTTTTGGGCCGATATACCCACGCCCTGTGGGATTCGGTGGCGACTGTTTTGCCACAGTGTTCTGAGGAGGTCCAGACACTGCTTAGCCGCGCCATTGCGGAAGGTAGAGATGCGGCTAAATACACCATACGTTGTGGCCTTGATATCGCCGACTCGCTGGGCAGATCGCTTGCAACGACGGTGGCGCTGCGTCGCCACGCCTGGCTGAGAACAACTGGTTTCTCGGGTGATGTCCAGAATACACTCATGGACATGCCCTTTGATGGAGTCTGTCTTTTGGTTCCAAAGCAGACCATGCGCTGGAGCGTTTAAGAACTCACGGGCTACTGCCAAGTCCCTGGGCCTTTCTGTTGTGCGCCCTCCGCTAACCTCTGCTTTTCGCCCCTTTCGTGGCCACGGAAGGGGCGCCCAGTCACGTCCGCAGACCAGCCACCGGCCCGCGCAGCAAGCGTCTTCGCGTGGCCGGGGACGTGGCTACCGCCGTGGCGGTTCGGGCAACCAGCGTGCGGGTCAGGCCACCACCTCCGCCCCGTCCGCGGCCTCCAAGCCCTCCTAGTCCCTCCTTTCAGGTGCACAGCACGCCAGTAGGGGGCAGAGTCCGCCATCACCTTCACCACTGGCGTGCCATCACCTCGGACAGGTGGGTCTTGGACATTGTCCGAAGGGGCTACTCCCTCCCCTTCGAGACCACCCCCCAGCCATGCCACCTCAATTCCACCGCATGTCAGGGGATCACTTGGTGCTTCTGCAGAAGGAAGTCACGGCCCTCTTGGCCAAGAGGGCCATCGAGCATGTTCCAACCCCAGAAGTAGGACGTGGTTGCTACTCCCACTACTTTCTGGTGCCCAAAAAGGACAAGGAGGACATGCGTCCTATCTTGGACCTCCCGGAACGTCAATCGCTTCCTCCGGAAGGAGAAGTTCAAGATGCTCACCCTAGCTCAGGTCTTGACTGCCCTCGACCCTGGAGACTGGTTGGTAGCATTGGACTTGCAGGACGCTTATTTTCACATCCCCGTCCTGCCGGCCCACCGGCGTTACCTTCGGTTCACGGTAGGCCTCGAGCATTTTCAGTTCACCGTGCTCCCCTTTGGCCTTACAAGTGCCCCTCGGGTGTTCACGAAAGTGATGGCGGTGGTCGCAGCTCATCTGCGCCGGGCAGGGGTTCCAGTCTTCCCCTACCTCGACGACTGGCTGCTGAAGGCGGGCTCGTCCCAGGCAGTCGTCTCCCACCTCCAGACTACGGCCGAACTCCTGCACTCGCTGGGGTTCTCCATCAATGTGCCGAAGTCGCATCTAATTCCTTCTCCACAGCTCCTTTTCATCGGAGCAGATCTGGACACGACGCAGTTTCGGGCCTATCCTCCCGAACGGCGAGTCCGGGATATTCAGGCTATGATTCCGATCTTTCAGCCTTTATCCTGGGTTTCGGTACGGATGACCCTGAGGCTGCTGGGCCTCATGGCCTCCTGCATCCTGCTGGTTGATCATGCCAGATGGCATATGCGGGCTCTGCAGTGGGACCTGAAGTTCCAGTGGGCGCAGCACCAGGGCAATCTGTCCAATCACGTTCAGATCTCGGAGGGGACTGCAAGACAGTTGCAGTGTGGCTCTCGAACCGGCAATGGGTCATGGGCAGGTCCCTCTCCCTTCCCCAGCCAGAGCACACAGTTGTGACGGACGCGTCCCTTCTGGGATGGGGCGGTCACATGGGAGAGGCGGAGATCAGAGGCCTCTGGTCTCCGGCGGAGTCCCGGCTCCATATCAACCTTCTGGAGCTCCGGGCAATCCGACTTGCACTCAAGGCATTCCTTCCCTCTGTCAAAGGGAAAGTAGTGCAGGTGTTCACAGACAACACCACCGCCATGTGGTACTGCAACAAGCAAGGCGGGGTGGGGTCGTGGACCCTATGTCAGGAGGCTCTGCGCCTCTGGACATGGCTGGAACATCAGGGCATTTTCTTGATGGTTCAACACCTGGCAGGTTCCCTGAACGCCAGGGCGGACGAACTCAGCCGCAGGTGCATGATGGATCACGAATGGAGTCTTCACTCGGAAGTGGCGCAAGGACTCTTTCTACAGTGGGGAGAGCCTTGGTTAGATCTATTCGCCACCGAAGAGAACGCGCAATGTCATCAGTTCTGCGCGTTGGAATTTCCAAGGCAGCACTCGCTCGGCGACGCTTTTCGTCGCGAGTGGAGTTGCGGTCTGTTGTACGCTTTTCCGCCTATACCACTTCTACCCAGAGTGTTGAAGAAGATTTGGCGCGACCGGGCCCAAGTCATCCTTGTGGCTCCAGACTGGGCTCGAAGAGTTTGGTATCCCGAGCTACTCAGTATGAGCGTCGATCCCCCGATCCGCCTGCATCTTCGGGAGGATCTTCTGTCGCAGCAGCAGGGGACGGTCCTCCACCCGAACCTGTCCAGCCTCCACCTGCTTGCGTGGAGATTGAGCGGCGGCAGTTGATTCCTTTCGACTTGCCTCCCGAAGTTTCTGATGTGATTCTGGCAGCCAGGCGTCCCTCCACTATGGTGGTATACGCCTGCAGGTGGAACAAGTTTGTGGCATGGTGCACAGCAAAGGCTGTGAATCCCCTTTCTGCCCCACTTTCTGAGGTTCTTCTGTTCCTTCTTTCCCTGGCCCAACATGGTTCTGCCCTGGGTACCATCAAGGGCTATCTTTGTGCCATCTCGGCCTTCCTCAGGCTTCCTGATCAGCCCTCCCTTTTCAAGTCCCCTGTTGTTAACAGGTTTCTAAAAGGCATTACACACCTCTTCCCTCCTGTTCCGTTTGTGATGCCTCAGTGGGACTTGAACTTTGTTCTTACCTTTCTTATGTGCGCTCCCTTTGAGCCTCTACATAACTGTCCTCTTCGTCTTCTGACTCTGAAGACAGCCTTTCTGGTGGCCATCACCTCCGCTCGGCGTGCGAGTGAGCTCCAGGCTCTTTCATGCAAACCTCCCTTTCTGTCTGTTCATCCAGACAAGGTTGTTCTTCGGGCGCGTCCGTCCTTCTTGCCAAAGGTGGTTACTGCCTTCCACATTGGGCAGACCATAACTTTGCCCACCTTCTTTCCGCCTCCGCATCCTTCCAGAGAGGAAGAGAGGCTCCACCGTCTGGACCCAAAACGTGCGCTTTCCTTTTATATCAACCGCACACAACACTTCCGGGTGGATGACCAGCTCTTTGTTGGCTACGTGGGCGCCAAAAAAGGTCGGGCGGTGCACAAGAGAACCATCTCCCGCTGGGTAACCTTGTGTATCAAAGCCTGCTATTCTTTGGCTAAGAAGGAGCCTCCTGTTGGGCTGCGTGCCCATTCCACCAGGGCAACGGCTGCTACCACGGCTTTAGGCTGCGGTGTTCCGCTGCAGGATATCTGTCAGGCAGCTACGTGGGCCTCGCTGCACACATTTACAAAGCATTACTGCCTTGACAGTCAGGTCCGGAGGGACGGCTTCTTTGGCCGTTCTGTCCTCCGGGACTTCCTCGTCTGATCTTTGTTCGCAGACCCACCACCGGGGTTGGTATTGCTGGGGTATCTATTCTAAGGTAAGGGAATCTGTCACTAACGTGTCTCTTTCAGATGCACAAGTTACTAACTTGTGTAACGATATATCTGTAAGAGACAGTAGTTAGTGACAGATTCCTTACCGCCCCACCCATCCTCCCCGTTCTGCGAACTGATTTCTAGGGTTAAGGACATCCCTTTCAGGGCCCTAGTTTCAATGCACCAGTGGTCAGTATCTTGCATGGCTCTGCATTCCTGGTGCGGAAAGTCGTGTACAGAACTGACGTCCGCGCGCGTGGGCAGCGTCCAAGTAGCGCCCGCGACGTCATCTCGGCGACCACGATGCCAACGACGGACGCGGAGCCGCACGACGCCCCTACCGACGCGCAGGGGTACTGCTGACGAAAACTTTCCGGATCCAGTCTGACGCCTGGGGATATTCTAAGGTAAGGAATCTATCACTACTAATGTTTCTTACAGATATATCGTTACCGAAGGTAAGTAACTTGTGCTTCTACCTGCCTCCGCGGGTTTAAAGTTGATGCTATTTGCCCCCATTTTCCCTTTTTGGAATTGGGTGTGCACTTGGTGTGTTTCTTGTCCCGCCGGCTATTCCCAGCGCACTGCTCAGGTTCTAGCTCTTGCCTTTGGGCTCTTGGCACCGGCTCCTTCAGCATTCCTTCTATAGGCTAGTCTGTTAGGCTCTGGTTGCATCTCTTCAGGTTCTTTTCGAGCTTGGGTCGGTGTCCTCATCGTGCGCCATTAAGCGGAGAGTGGTCCTTCTTTCTCTCTCTCTCTCTTTCTTTGCTCTGGTATATGGCTCATGCCGTTCTACCTGTCATTTTTATACGGGTATGGTGTAGCGCCATTCTGGCATTTTTAGGATATCTACCATCCCGTTATTTCTGCCGAGCTGCTTGGGTTGCTGTCTGGTTGTTCCGCCACAGCCTCCCCCCTTATCCGTCACTCTGTTGCCGGATCGGATGCTTGGCGCTTTCTGTTGTTCTGTCGCAGACCCACCTCCCCTTTAGGGTATGGCTGTGGTATCTATTCTAAGTTAAGGAATCTGCGGCTAGATGTCTCTATCAGATGTACGAGTTACTTACCTTCGGTAACGGTGTATCTGGTAGAGACGTTGACTAGCCGCAGATTCCTTAACGCCCGCCCAACCTCCCCGTTCTGCGAGGACCTTGCCGAGTGGTGTTCTCCACTGGCCTCTTCAGTTGCCATTGGGTTATCTCTCACGGGAGTTCAGTTTGTTGCACCCTCTGAGAGTTTCCATATACAGCTATCTTCTGCTGAGGGGCTTCTTTCCTGTAATATGGTGCCTTTGATTCACTGGGGGATTCGTTTTCCTCTCCAGTTACCCTCCTTTCCTTCCGCCTCTTCTATTGACTCAGAGTCCTAGTCTCCTCTTGGTCGTCCTCTTTAGGGGTCAGCTGTGTTCTGTTTCCAACCTCCGTTATTATACGTGAAGGGCCAGTCTTTTCATACATTCCTACAGTGGACTGTTGTTTTTTCTGTGCTCCGTTCTTTCTGGACGGCACAGTTCTACATGGTAATATCAGTCGATTTCTGTCTGTTGAGCTGTTCTTCTCTTGTTGCACTCATAGAAGGGTTTTCGCTTAGCTTGCGGGGCTCTTTCGCACAGCTTTTTCTCTTATATGTAGGCAGTGTCTGATTCTGTCTTTTGCGATGGTGTCTTCCAGCATCCCCCCCCCCCTTTTTTTATTCACGGATTTTTCATCCCTCGCACACTGTTCCCCTACTTTCACAGTTTGTTGTTCGTGTCTCCGCGTTGTGCGTGGAAAAGTTTCTCCGAAGAAAACTGACGTCAGCGCGCCGGGAGGGACTTATGTGACCTCGCTGACGTCACGAACGTGGACGACGTCAGGGCGAGGTCGTGTGGCGCCGTCCCCCGGCTCGCAGAGGTGCTGCTGCAAAAAATTTCCGGATCCAGTCTGACGCCTGGGGATATTCTAAGTTAAGGAATCTGCGGCTAGACAACGTCTCTACCAGATACATCGTTACCGAAGGTAAGTAACTCGTACATCATCGCAAAAGAGTTCTAGGTGGATGACCAACTATTTTTGGGGTGTAATGGAGCGAAGAAGGAGAAAGCCATGTAGAAACTGGCCATCTCCCGATTGATCGTGCTCTGTATTAAATTCTGCTAAGCATTGGCCAGGGGGCATCCCCCTGAGGGCTTGCATGCTCATTCCACTGGGGCTAAGCACGCAGAGGTCTGGTCCTAGATATCTGCCAGGCAGCAGTGTGGGCTTCTCTACACACGTTCACGAAGCATTTCTGCATCTGGTAGAGAGACTATCTAGCCGCAGATTCCTTACCGGCCCAACCATACTTGCCGGTCTGCAAACAAATTTCTGGGGACAGAGCTTTTCTCCTTTCAGGGCCCTTATTTTTCACACAAGTCCGTGTTCTTCGTGGCTCTGCACTCCTGGCATGGAAAGTCGCGAAAGGAAACTGACGTCGGTGCGCTGGGGTGGCGACTGTACAGACACTGTGCACATCACTGCCAGTGCAGATGATGCCATGCGGAGCCGAGCAACATCACCTACCAGTGGGCAGGAGTACAGCTCACGAACAATTTTCTGAATCCAGTCTTGACGCCTGGGTATAATTTCAAGGTAAGGATGTGCAGCTAGATATTCTCTACCAGATAAGGCGTTACCAAAGGTAAGAAACTTCTTCATCCTGAGCATTCTGTTGGACAAGCTGTTCCTCCTGTATGACCATCAGAGAGCATCAGGCATTCTGCAGTGCAATGCTGTTACCCATAGTCCAAGCTGCTGTGTTTCATTTACATCTGTACTGACATGAGCAGGACTGACCATTTTCAGATGTATTTAGTGTTTCTTCATGAAGCACTTCAACAGCAACAGCTGTTCTGCCTCTGATGCCTTACTCATCTGGCATCTGTCATTTCAACATCTTTAATCTTCAACTGCGAAGTGTCGTCGGAAACCGCTGTAGACCACAATGGAGGACTTCAGTAAATATGCTGCTGGCGAAGAAGGTGAAAGAGTCCGGTGGAATCCAAGGGTGGATTCTTGAAGAGGAGTACCTGCAGGCAGAGGGGACAGCGTCTATACCACTAGGGAGTGACCAGGAGGCGCGGAAGACCAGTGACCACCGATGACGGAAGGTGCAGGAGAGTTGACGGTGATGTTGTCGCTGCAGCTGTAAGGACCAGGTGACGCTGTGGAAGACCAGGAGCTGTTCAAGAACCAGGGGGTCGGTGTCCAACGGGAGCACCAACAAGCCTTGGCAGCAGCAACAGACGTGGAGAACGAAGAAGGTGCAGTGTTGCATGCTGGTGATGAGTGCTTGCGTGGCCGTCTGTCTGGTGTTCTGAGGGAACCATTTGAAGATCTTTTGCAGCATGCGTAGGATGTGGAAGCAGGAGGTGCACATTGTGTTGACTTGAGCTGTTATGTTGGGCTGGTCATCTAGGGTGATTCCTACCCGGAGATGTCAACAAAAGAATACTTCAAATGCATCAGGCAAGTAGCACAAAATACATTGGTCTCCTGGGGGAGACCAAATCATATATTAAGAAAGTGGAATGCGAACTGCAGCAGATGACGGAACTTGGACCAGAAGACCCAGAGGAGCCAGGGACACAATGAACCACCCAAGGTAAGTACCCAGGAACCCCACGGAGGCTGTGTGCAGAGTGGAAACACAGCTGTGTGCCCAATAGAAGTCAATGGAGAAGTCGCGGTTGCTGTTTTAGAGAAGGACCCTTCCCGGAGAACCCTGAAGAAACTCTTTGGAAAACAGAAGGTTGAAGAGCCACCCTACCCGTGGATGCCCCAGGAACCAGGTTAACTGCACTAGGGGAGCCGGAGGCATAGGGGTGAAGTGACGTTGGAACCTGCCGTAGAAAGCAATGGGAGACTTAGATGAAGATGCTTCTGGAGAAGACTGTGAAGGAATCCGGTGGAATCCAAGAGTGAATTCTGGAAGTGAAGAACCTGCAAGCAGAGGGGACAGAGTCTATGCCACTTGGATGTGACCAGGAGGCACAGAGACACAATGCCCACTGATATCGGGAGGTTCTGACGAGTCAACGGTGACCTTGTCGCTACAGCTGTGAAGACCAGGCAAGGCTGAGGAAGACCAGGAATCGTGCACGAGCTGTCCCACGTCGGATGTTGGTGACTAGGTGGTTGGTGTCCAGCGGGAGCACCAACAAGCCTTGGTAGCTGCAACTGCCATGGAAGACGAAAAAAGAGCGGGGTTGAGACCAGCAAGGTCCAAAGGACTCACCAACAATAGGAGAGTCAGAGCAGGCCCGAGCAAGCAAGGGAGCCCCCTGAAGCAAGCGAGGACCCATATGCCAAAGGCACAGGAATCACAAGAGAACCTCGAGCAGCTCACCAAAGATAGAGGCCCACGGCGCTGAGGATGCAGTGAGGACACTGATCTTGGAGGGAAGAGGGGCTGGAGGCTGGAGCTTCTTGTAGCTCAAAGATCTCTGGAGTACAGAGCAAACAAGCCTTGGCAACAGCAAGTCGATGTGGTGCACAGGGGTTTGGCTCCAATGGTTCCGACGAGGGTTACTGGCCTCAAAATTGCAGAGAAGATAGGTCAGGCCTCGAGAGTGTTGCAGAACCACCACCTGTGTTGCTGAGCTTTGGGAAGTCCGTAGGACGACAGGAGCAGCAGACCGGTCAGCTTTGTTGCGGTGCCTGCAGATGCAGGGGAGTGACTCCTTCAGTCCACGGGAGATTTCTTCGGATGTCCTTGATGCCTACAGGTCTGTTTAAGAACCTGGATGAGGCACAGACACAGACAACGAAGAAGACTTGAAGAACAGCTAGACCAGGAGCAGTAGGAATCTTCCTTGGTACAGTCTTGCTTCCAGTCGAAGTCCAAGTTTCCAGACAAGTGAAGAGTGACAGTTTCAATTTTAAGTCTTGTCCCACGACGAATCTAAGGACCCACTCACAAGGGAGCCCTTATGTACCCTTCAGAAAGGGTTGGAACAACTCAGGGTTCCCTCCCAAAGGAGCGACTGGACATAGGGGAGGATACTCCCATGTCCTTTGTCCAGGTTTGGGCCAGAGCGGGAACCAAGGGTTGTGACCTCAGATATAAGGAAACTTATATCTGTCGTGAGAGGTCCAAGCACCAACTCACACGGGCTGCAATGGCAGGCCTGTAATCACAGTTTAAGTGGACTCCCGTGGGTGGTATAATACATGCTGCAACCCATGGGAGACCCCTGGTGTACCTTTGCCCTGGGTATCTTAGTACCATATACTAGGGACTTACAAGGGTACATCAGTAGCCAATGGAGGTACCAAAGTACTTACCATGTCAATTTAGGGGAGAAAGCACAGTTGCTGGGGTCCTGATCAGCCGTATCTCAGCAGACTAGGTCAAAAACACTGACACCAAGCAAAAAGTGGGGGTAACCATGAAAGCAGATCCTACTTTCCTACAATCAGCGTTTGTCGACGATGACGTCCGCGGACCCATAGAAGGGGGGGGGGGCTGGGGAGAAAGATGTTGCGCTTTTCTCCATCAAAAGGCGCACTACCCCATCTCTGCTTCACGATTTTTCCAAAATTTCTCCATTGCCCCTAGCTTGCCTCCAGGATTTCCGGGAATTGGAGGATGAAGGTCCATTCGACCCTGCATACAGCCCTTCACAATTAAGAGTCAAATGTCAAATGTCAGGAGTCAGAGGAAGATGAGGCGGAGGACAATCTATCCGCTTAGCTTGAGGGCAACTACTCCTTCTCTGACAGGGGACATCCCTCAGCTCAGCACTTGGATACCTTCCAGGAACAATACCCTTATGAAGACCAAGTGTCCAAATTCAAGAACTTTCCATACATTTTCCAGTTTTTTCAGTCACAGACTAACGTTTGATGCTAAATATACTACCCCCTATATCAATCCCGCATAATTTACAGGACAGCAACGACCAACAATTGGAAGAAGTTGAGCTTCAAACAGATCCTGATGCTCATGATGAATGGGATGATTACATCGTGCCAATGCCACCCTCTCCTACTCCACCAGTAGCTGATTGGCCGCCTGCAGATATCGGTGGGTTTCACAACCTCCTTGAGCGAACTTTGAAGCGCTTCGACCTTCCTATGCCAGCTAAGCAAACTGAGTGCTTCCTTTATGATTTTAAGGCTGGAACGCAACGCCCCACTCATGCTATCCTTAATGTGGACTTTTTTTTAGCAGGAAGGCCTCAAATTAATGAAGACACCAGCATCCATTCCAGCTGTCTTTCCGAAGCTCGACAAAAAGTACAAAGCGCCTGAGAGTTCCCCAACATGACTCATTGGTCATCCTCGACCTGATTCCGTCATCATAAAGGCAGCACAGAGAAGAGCTAAGTATCTTTCCTCACCATGTGCGACCCCTCCCGATAAAGGTTTCCGGCTCGACTATATAGGCAATAGGTTCTCTGCCCTGGTGCTATTTCCATTAGAGCCTCCAACGCCATGGAAATCCTGCAGAGATACGACCGGCAGATGTGATCCGACATCTCCTCTTTGTTAGAATATCTCCCTGAGGATTAGAAGATGCAAAGGACATCCTGTCGGAAGGTGAAAAGGCCTCCTCTGAGATTATTGATGTGGCCATAGATATTTGGTCCGCCGTCTTCAGGTAGATAGCTGAAGCGGTGGTGTATAGACGCCAAGGTTGGCTTAAGGTGACCGCATTCCAGCCAGAAGTACAAGCCAAAGTGCTGGATATGCCGTTCAACGGAGAATACCTCTTTGGTAAACACATTGACAACGTACTACAGTAGATCAAATCACATACTGACACGGATAAATCACTGGGGAGCTTGCAGCAGAGGAGGTTTCCGTCCTTTCGTGGTAGGAACAAAGGCCAATATCTCTCTCAACCCCAATTACAGCAGCCTTTTCAGCCCTCTTCCCAACAGGTGTATCAATCACACTATTCGGCTCAGGCTTACTGACCAAACACATCGCCCTCTTAATCTAGAGCGTCGGAGCACCGACGCCCACCAGCAGGAGGGGAGTCAACAGGAAACTGAGAAATCACAGGCCTCTGTCACCGCAGTCCCATGTCGGTTCTTGCCAAATCCAAATTCTTCAATCAATGGATCTTCTGACAAATCAATCAATCAATCAGGTCACTTATAAAGCGCACTACATACCCGCGAGGGTCTCAAGGCGCTGGGGGAAGAGGGTGGGGGGGTGCTGCTACTGATCGAAGAGCCAGGTCTTGAGGAGTCTTCTGAAGGCCAGTAGGTCTTGGGTCTGCCGAAGGTTGGTGGGGAGGGTGTTCCAGGTCTTGGCGGCGAGGTGGGAGAAGGATCTCCCGCCGACGGTCGTTTTCCGAATGCGGGGGACTGTGGCGAGGGCGAGGCTGGTGGAGCGGAGCTGGCGGGTCGGGGTGTAGAAGCGGAGTCGTCTGTTAAGGAAGGCTGGTCCAGAGTTGTGGAGTGCTTTGTGTGCGTGGTTGAGGAGCTTGAAGGTTATCCTCTTGTTGACAGGGAGCCAGTGCAGGTCTCTCAGGTGGGGTGTGATGTGGCTGCTGCGGGGGATGTCGAGGATAAGACGTGCAGAGGCGTTCTGGATGCGTTGCAGCCGTCTCAGGAGCTTAGCCGTCGTTCCTGCGTAGAGGGCGTTTCCGTAGTCCAGCCTGCTGATGACGAGGGCCTGGGTGACTGTTTTCCTTGTTTCGGTGGGGATCCACTTGAAGATCCTGCGGAGCATTCGGAGGGTGTTGAAGCAGGATGAGGAAACGGCGTTGACCTGCTTAGTCATGGAGAGGGTGGGGTCGAGGATGACCCCTAGGTTGCGTGCGTGGTCGGTGGGTGTCGGGGCTGTTCCCAGTGATGTCGGCCACCAGGAGTCGTCCCAGGCTGAAGGGTTGGAACCAAGGATGAGGACCTCCGTCTTGTCCGAGTTCAGCTTCAGGCGGCTGGACCTCATCCATTCGGCGACGGCCTTCATTCCTTCGTGGAGGTGGGCTTTGGCGGTGTGAGGGTCTTTGGTGAGGGAGAGGTTCAGCTGGGTGTCTTCGGCGTAGGAGATGATGTTGAGGTTGTGCTGTCGGGCGACATGGGCGAGGGGTGCCATGTAGATGTTGAACAGGGTGAATGGGTGTTAAACGTATTCCAGCACGGTCATACCCTGGAATTTGTTCAACAACCTCCAAATTGCCATCCACGGAAGTCATCATGTTGTAATTTTCCAGTTCTCAAAAAAGAAATCAAATTACTCCTCTCCAAACAAGCAATCGAAGAGGCACAGCACGATCAGTGCAAACTGGGAAAAATCATCTCTCATCCTCTACAGGTCACTCGTGTTTCTAGGAGCAATCCTGGATACAACGCTTTTGAAGGCCTTTCCCACAGAAGAAAGGATTTCACACCTCGAGAAAATAACTCAATTACTGTTTTCAAAAAGGTGTTTCCATAAGGACATACAAATCCATGCTAGGGATGATGTCATCCTTCATCTCGTTAATCCCCAATTGCCGCCTACGCATGAGGCCTCTTCAGGAGCACCTCGATAAACAGTGGGCTGAATCTTGGGGTTCTTTCGACTACATCATCTCAGAAATGGCCTTGGCGATGTCCTGATGGATGGTCAAAGGCAACATCTCTCAGGGTCTCTCCTTTCACACTGCAATACCACAGTTGGTGATGACATCGGACGCCTCCATGGAACAATGATTTAGAGATCCACGGGAAGTGGTCCAGATAGGAAGCATTATCTGAAAGAGACACGTTAGTGACAGATTCCTTACCTTAGAATATCCCCAGGCGTCAGGCTGGATCCGGAAAGTTTTTTGCGTAGCAGTACCCTTGCGCGTCGGTAGGCGGCGTCGTGCGGCTCTGCGTCCGTCGTCGGCGTCGTGATCGCCGGGATGACGTCGCGGGCAGTACTTAGGCGCCGCCCCTGCGCGCTGACGTCAGTTCTTCTTTTTCCGCGCCAGTAAGCGCAGATCCGGAAAGAGCAGTGCCCTAGTCACTTTTTGACTATCTTTTTTGGTGAATTTTTTCACTGTTTCTTCAACGAGTCTTCACGACTCCTAAGGTGTCGTAGGGATGCCCCGGCTTTAAGCCCTGCGAGGAATGTGGTCGCATGATGTCGATCACGGACCCGCACCTCGAGTGTCTCTTTTGTCTCGGCCGAGACCACGACAAGAAGTCGTGTCCTGACTGCCGGAAACTTCATCCTAAGGCTTTGCGAGAGCGGTCTCGAAAGCTCCTTGAAGTCCGGCATTCGGCTCCGCGCCGCACCAAGCCCCGGTCCCGGGAGAGGTCGAGGGGCCGGACGCGGAGTCCCCGCCGTTCGTCGGATTCAAAGTCTTCGCGCTCCTCCGGTAAGTCGAAGCACAAGAAGTCTAAGCGGCGTCATCGCTCTAAGACTTCGCCTCGCCGGTCTCGCGACTCGGCTGAGGTCCCTGTCGGCACCGTCCCCGCGGCCCCGGACGTGCCTGTCGAGTTACCCCCGCAGTACCCGCCCTACCCGGGCTCGGGGGCGACTCAGGCCGATATACAGGAATTCCTGTCGGCCATGGCCCGCCTCTTCGGGCCTCAAGGTCCCTCCGGTGCGCCTCCGGGCCCCGCGGGCCCTGATTGGGTTGCTCCGGCGTCGCCGTCTACTCCGGTCCCGGCGTCGCCTGTCCCACCAGCCTTCGTCCCGGCCTCGGCTCCGGTCCCGGCCTCGACCCCAGCTCCGGTGGTGCCGCAACCCCCATCGACGCCGGTTGACCTAACGACGCCGATGTCCCCGGTGCCGTTTCCGACGCCGTCCGGGGCTCCGGGCGGCGTCGTCCCCCGGTTCTCTCCGGGTCCGGACATGGAGCCGGAACGGCGTCGCCCGACGCCGTATCCGGCGCCGATGAGACCTTGGGTCCCTGATGTCCCTCCTCCTCCATATTTTCAACCTGAGGAGGACCAGGAGAGCTGGGAGGGGTCTGACGACCCTCTCACACAACAGTGCGAGTTTGACCCGGACTGGGTTGAGGAACTTGGGGATGCCAGTGGTCTGGATACCTCCCCTGACTCTGGCATGCTGTCTCCTCCCGTGGCAACGGAGGAGGGGGCTAATTTTGCAACGGTGTTGCGTAGAGCTGCTGGAGCCTTGAATCTCCAGTTGCCTACAGTGGTCGTCAGGTCTAACATCCTGACTGAAGTGCTTCAGCCGGCGGCCTCCTCCTCGGAGACTGTGCTGCCGTTCAACGAGGCACTGACTGACGTTCTTTTGGGTGCCTGGTCCAAACCCACCACAGGGGCTCCTGTGGATAGGAACGTGGCCCGACGCCATCGCCCTGCTCCGGGCGACCCCCTGTTTCTCTCCCAACACCCCACCCCTGAGAGCTTGGTTGTCCAAGCCTCTGCCTCCCAAACCGCCTTCCCTACCGCCCCTCCGGATAGGGAATCCAAGCGCCTGGATCACTTTGGGAAGAAGGCTTTCTCTTCCTCCAGTGCTGGCTTGCGGTCTGTTAATACCGCTTGCCTCTTGGGCCGATACACCCACTACCTGTGGGATTCGGTGGCAACTGTTTTGCCGCAGTGTTCTGAGGAGGTCCAGACACTGCTTACCCGCGCCATTGCGGAAGGGCGTGATGCGGCTAAATATACCATCCGCTGTGGCCTTGATACCGCCGACTCGCTGGGCAGATCGCTTGCAACGACGGTGGCGCTGCGTCGCCACGCCTGGCTGAGAACCACTGGTTTTGGGAGATGTCCAGAATACACTCATGGACATGCCCTTTGATGGTGTCGGTCTTTTGGTTCGAAGGCAGACCATGCGCTGGAGCGTTTCAAGGACTCTCGGGCTACTGCTAAGTCCCTGGGCCTTGCTGTTGTGCGCCCTCCGCTCACGCCTGCTTTTCGCCCCTTTCGTGGCCACGGAAGGGGCGCCCAGTCACGTCCGCAGCCCGGCCAACGGCCTGCGCAGCAAGCGCCTCGCGTGGCCGAGGACGTGGATACCGCCGTGGCGGTTCGGGCAACCAGCGTGCGGGTCAGGCCACCACCTCCAACCCGTCCGCGGCCTCCAAGCCCTCCTAGTCCCTCCTTTCAGGTGCACAGTACGCCAGTCGGGGGCAGGGTCCGCCATCACCTTCACCTCTGGCGTCCCATCACCTCGGACAGGTGGGTCTTGGACATTGTCCGAAGGGGCTACTCCCTCCCCTTCGAGACCACCCCCAGCCATGCCACCTCAATTCCACCGCATGTCAGGGGATCACTTGGCGCTTCTACAGAAGGAAGTCACGGCCCTCTTGGCCAAGAGGGCCATCGAGCATGTTCCAACCCCAGAAGTAGGGCGTGGTTGCTACTCCCACTACTTTCTGGTGCCCAAAAGGACAAGGAGGACATGCGTCCTATCTTGGACCTCCGGAAGCGTCAATCGCTTCCTCCGGAAGGAGAAGTTCAAGATGCTCACCCTAGCTCAGGTCTTGACTGCCCTCGACCCCGGAGACTGGTTGGTAGCGTTGGACTTGCAGGACGCCTATTTCCACATCCCCGTCCTGCCGGCCCACCGCGTTACCTTCCGGTTCACGGTAGGCCTCGAGCATTTTCAGTTCACCGTGCTCCCCTTTGGCCTTACCAGTGCCCCTCGGGTGTTCACGAAAGTGATGGCGGTGGTCGCAGCTCATCTGCGCCGGGCAGGGGTTTCAGTCTTCCCTACCTCGACGACTGGCTGCTGAAGGCGGGCTCGTCCCAGGCAGTCGTCTCCCACCTCCAGACTACGGCCGAACTCCTGCACTCGCTGGGGTTCTCCATCAATGTGCCGAAGTCGCATCTGCTTCCTTCTCCACAGCTCCTTTCATCGGAGCAGTTCTGGACACGACGCAGTTTCGGGCCTCATCCTCCCGAACGGCGAGTCCGGGATATTCAGGCTATGATTCCGATCTTTCAGCCTTTGTCCTGGGTTTCGGTACGGATGACCCTGAGGCTGCTGGGCCTCATGGCCTCCTGCATCCTGCTGGTCAATCCTGCCAGATGGCATATGCGGGCTCTGCAGTGGGACCTGAAGTTCCAGTGGGCGCAGCACCGGGGCAACCTGTCCGATCACGTCCAGATCTCGGAGGGGACTGCAATACAGTTGCAGTGGTGGCTCTCGAACCGGCAATGGGTCATGGGCAGATCCCTCTCCCTTCCCCAGCCAGAGCACACAGTTGTGACGGACGCGTCCCTTCTGGGATGGGGCGGTCACATGGGAGAGGCGGAGATCAGAGGCCTCTGGTCTCCGGCGGAGTCCCGGCTCCATATCAACCTTCTGGAGCTCCGGGCGATCCGACTTGCACTCAAGGCATTCCTTCCCTCTGTCAAAGGGAAGGTAGTGCAGGTGTTCACAGACAACACCACCGACATGTGGTACTGCAACAAACAAGGCGGGGTGGGGTCGTGGACCCTTTGTCAGGAGGCTCTGCGCCTCTGGGCATGGCTGGAACATCAGGGCATGTTCCTGATGGTTCAACACCTGGCAGGTTCCCTGAACGCCAGGGCGGACGAACTCAGCCGCAGGTGCATGATGGATCACGAATGGCGTCTTCACTCGGAAGTGGCGCAAGGACTCTTTCTACAGTGGGGAGAGCCTTGGTTAGATCTATTCGCCACCGAAGAGAACGCGCAATGTCATCAGTTCTGCGCGTTGGAATTTCCAAGGCGGCACTCGCTCGGCGACGCTTTCGTCACGAGTGGAGTTGCGGTCTATTGTACGCCTTTCCGCCTATACCACTTCTACCCAGAGTGTTGAAGAAGATTCGGCACGACCGGGCCCAAGTCATTCTTGTGGCTCCGGACTGGGCTCGAAGAGTTTGGTATCCCGAGCTACTCAATATGAGCGTAGATCCCCGATCCGTCTGCCTCTTCGGGAGGATCTTCTGTCGCAGCAGCAGGGGACGGTCCTCCACCCGAACCTGTCCAGTCTACACCTGCTTGCGTGGAGATTGAGCGGCGGCAGTTGATTCCTTTCGACTTGCCTCCCGAAGTTTGTGATGTGATTCTGGCAGCCAGGCGTCCCTCCACTAAGGTGGTATACGCCTGCAGGTGGAACAAATTTGTGGCATGGTGCACAGCAAAGGCTGTGAATCCCCTTTCTGCCCCTCTTTCTGAGGTCCTTCTGTTCCTTCTCTCTCTGGCCCAACAGGGTTCTGCCCTGGGTACCATCAAGGGTTATCTTTGTGCTATCTCGGCCTTCCTCAGGCTCCCTGATCAGCCCTCCCTTTTCAAGTCCCCTGTTGTTAACAGGTTCTTAAAAGGCATTACTCACCTCTTCCCTCCTGTTCCGTTTGTGATGCCTCAGTGGGACTTGAACTTGGTTCTTACCTTTTTAATGTGCGCTCCCTTTGAGCCTCTACATAACTGTCCTCTTCGTCTTCTGACTCTGAAGACAGCCTTTCTGGTGGCCATCACCTCCGCTCGGCGGGTGAGTGAGCTCCAGGCTCTATCTTGCAAACCTCCCTTTCTGTCTGTTCATCCAGACAAGGTTGTTCTTCGGACGCGTCCGTCCTTCTTGCCAAAGGTGGTTACTGCTTTCCACATTGGGCAGACCATCACTTTGCCCACCTTCTTTCCGCCTCCGCATCCTTCCAGAGAGGAAGAGAGGCTCCACCGTCTGGACCCAAAACGTGCGCTCTCTTTCTATATTGACCGCACAAAACACTTCCGGGTGGATGACCAGCTCTTTGTTGGCTACGTGGGCGCCAAAAAGGTCGGGCGGTGCACAAGAGGACCATCTCCCGCTGGGTTACCTTGTGCATCAAGACCTGCTATTCTTTGGCTAAGAAGGAGCCTCCTGTTGGGCTGCGTGCCCATTCCACCAGGGCAACGGCTGCTACCACGGCCTTGGGCCGCGGTGTTCCGCTGCCGGTTATCTGTCAGGCAGCTACGTGGGCCTCGCTGCACACGCTTACAAAGCATTACTGCCTTGACAGTCCGGTCCGGAGGGACGGCTTCTTGGCCGTTCTGTCCTCCAGGACTTCCTTGTCTGATCTTTGTTCGCAGACCCACCACCGGGGTTGGTATTGCTGGGGTATCTATTCTAAGGTAAGGAATCTGTCACTAACGTGTCTCTTTCAGATGCACAAGTTACTAACTTGTGTAACGATATATCTGTAAGAGACAGTAGTTAGTGACAGATTCCTACCGCCCCACCCATCCTCCCGTTCTGCGAACTGATTTCTAGGGTTAAGGACATCCCTTTCAGGGCCCTAGTATTTTTCAGACACCTATGTCAGCTTCTTGCATGGCTCTGCGTTCCTGGCGCGGAAAGTCGTGTACAGAACTGACGTCAGCGCGCAGGGGCGGCTCCTAAGTACTGCCCGCGACGTCATCCCGGCGATCACGACGCCGACGACGGACGCGGAGCCGCACGACGCCGCCTACCGACGCGCAAGGGTACTGCTACGCAAAAAACTTTCCGGATCCAGCCTGACGCCTGGGGATATTCTAAGGTAAGGAATCTGTCACTAACTACTGTCTCTTACAGATATATCGTTACACAAGTTAGTAACTTGTGCCTCTCACATAAATCTTCTTGAATTGAAGGCGGTTTTTCTTGGTCTTCAAGCCTTCCTGCCAAGGGGTTGGGTATCGCCAGTTCTAGTCAGAAGAGACAAAACCACCACCATGTTTTATGTGCTAAAACAGGGTGGGACAAGATCTCAATCCCTCTCAGCCCATGCACAACAAATATGGGAGTGGCTGATAGCCAACGGAATCTCATTAAAGGTGGAGCATGTACCATGAGTCCAAAACAAGTGGGCCGACTCCCTCAGCAGGGACACCAAGCAATGTAACAAAGTGGGAGCTCAGCCAAAAACAATTATAAAAGGTTTTCCAGTCTTGGGGGTTTCCAACCCTAGATCTATTCGCTACATCCCTCAACTAAAAATGCAAACTTTGCGCCAGCAGCTTTCCTCAGTCAGGTTCTTTAGGGAACGCCTTCCACTTCTCATGGGAAGGAATGTTTGCTTACACGCTTCCTCCGATCCCAAAGATTCTACAGAAGCTGAAACGAGAGCTGTGACGGCTCATCCTTATCGCCCTGGCGTGTGCGAGGCAATACTGGTACACAAAGCTGCATCGCCTATCAGAGTGCTCTCCCATTTAGTTCCGGCTGACAAAGGATCTTCTTTCTATGAACCAGGGCCAAGTGGTTCATCCACAGATTGACACCCTCCATTTATTGACCTGGCTCCTCACCATGCTGACTTTAGAGCTCTGACAATTTCTGACGAATGCAAGTTGATCTTTGAGAAAGCTCAAGCTCCTGCACTCAAGTGCTACTTGGCAAAATGGAAGAGGTTTTGTTCATGTTGTGCTTCAGTCTAGCCATCCTTTCTCCTCGACACCTGAGCAGATTCTACCCTATCTTCTGCATCTGGCCAAATCAGGCCCTACCCATTCATCCATTAAGGTACACCTAGCGTCAATCTCCAGATACAGACGGAGTTCTCTCCAATTGTCCTTGTGGCGTTCTAGCAATTTGTCCTTGTGGTCTAACACGCTCTTGAAGGAGTTTGAAAGGTCTATTCAGTGCTTACCGGCATATTAAACCTTCTCCTGTGCTCTGGCAGCTGAACACAGTCTTATTGCAACTCATGAAGTCTCCATTCGAGCACATTAACAAATGTTAATTAAAATTTCGTTCATGGAAGGTGACATTTCTATTAGCCATTACATCTGCTGGGCATATTGGTGAGATTCAGGATTTTACCACAACAGAGCCTTACCTACAGTTCCTTGAGGACAGATTAGTCCGCTCACCAATCCTTCTTTCATTTCCAAGGTGCCTTCAACATTTCGTCTCAATGAGCCAGTGATTCTGCCTTAATTTTTCCCCAATCCTTCTTCGCCTGCAGAGAGAGCTTTACATTCACTAGACATTAAGCACTGTAGGAAATTCTACTTGTAAAGGACAAATACTTTCCGTAAGTCTACTCGGTTGCTCATTTCCTTCTCTGCTTCCAGAAAAGGTCAAGCCTTAACGCAGGCTAGTATTGCTCGCTGGGTCTCTCCAACTATAGTCTTCTGTCATGAGAGGGCTGGACGTCCACTAGCTGCAAAGGTGAAGGCTTACTCAACTTGGAAGGTGGCAGCATCCTCAGCCCTCTTTGCAGGAGTATCTCTACCTGCCATCTGCAGTGAACGCTCATACCTTCACAAAACATTGCTGCCTGTTGTAAGGCAGATGTAGCAGTCGGTCAGGCTGCCCTGCGAAGACTTTTCGCATAAGGTATGCAGCTATTAAGCTCAAATTTCTCTATGTTATAATGTTTGGTAGTTGTTCACCATTTTTAGTACTTTTATTTTGATTGATTAATGATATGCTATCTCTCTTCTGATTTTGTGCAGTTTAAATGTCTTTGGTTCGACTAATCGTATTTAAGTTTGGGTCTCATGGTAGGGTGGTTCGCCTTACCTGCTGCCATTAGTCTTCAGATACTACTAACTACTCTGATTCAAGCATGTGAATCCATAAAATATACAGTACTGGAGAAGAAACCGGTTACTTACCTGTACACTGCGGTGCTCCAGTATTGATATATCTTATAGATTCACATGTGAGCCTCCCTCCTCCTAGTTTAGGCTCATCGATTGCATACCTCTATTATTTTATTTGCACTCCTGCTCGAAGTCTGCAGTTGCTCTGCAGGGGATGAATACTCCAGCATCTCTGCTCTCATAGGCTGAAGTTTGGGTGTATTAAATCAATGTGAATTGTCAACTAACGATTATTGTTTTATCAGTAAAGTTTAATGCTTTAGCACTGCTTTTATTACTGCTACTGTGGGACTCCCACCCTGACAATGGGGAAGATTCAAGCATGTGAATCTATAGAAAATATATCAATACTGGAGAACCACACTGTACAGGTAAATAATATGTTCGAGGCATATGAGCTGTAGATCATATGCGTTAGCATAGATTGCCATCTGGTGTTGGGCACTTTGTTTTTCTTCGAAGAAGTCTTTGTAGTCATGAGGTAGGTGACTCCTCCTTTTGGTGATAGTGCGCATGGGCATCGACTCCATCCTTAGATTTTTTTTTCCGCCATCGGGTTCGGATGTGTATTGCTGCGCTCCGGTTTGGTATCGTTCTCGAACCCCTTCCACGCGCAATCCTCTACCCTCGACGGTATTGTCTTCGATAGCGCTTTCCCATTCCTCGCGTATTGTCCAAACTATGAAACCTTTGATCGGGAACTTCGAGGCGGGCCGTCGGGCCTACCCGTGCCGACTACGCCAGCAGTCGATGGAACAGACTCCGTTTAAGCTATGTCCCGGGTGTCGTGCTAAATTTCCACGCACCGACCTGCACGAGGTCTGTAACCTGTGCCTATCCCTGGAACACGAAGAATCATCCTGCGAGGCGTATCGATCATTCCGGTCAAAGAAGACCATCCGTGATCGTCGAGCTCGACGCCACGAGATGCAGCGCGGCAGCGGCTCCGTACCGGATATCTTCAGCGATGAACCAGAACACAGTCCTGCCGCACAAGCCGAAGAAGAAGAACTGGTTTCTGTGTCCGAAGCCGACTCCTACATGGAAGAAGACCTGAGCGTCACTCCGGCTCAACTGACCGTGAGTAAAGACCCCCATGTGCCCACTCAGGCTAAGGAAAAGACTCCGGTATCACCCTCGCGCTCCGGTCGACACCGTGAAAAAGTTTCAGATGCTCCGGCCCGGCTATGAAACACAAACACAAGCCTTCCGGCTCGGACTCGAGCCAATCCCAATCCGGTGCCGAACCAACACCTTCGGCACTGAAACATCAGGACAAACATGGGACTCCTCCCACGTTGTCGGTACCGAGGACATCTTCGACACCGAAAGCCTCGGAGCCGAAACCCTCTAAGACAAAAGAGCCAGAACCAAAGTCGTCCAAACCAAAATCCTCGGAACCGAAACGCTCCGCACCTAAAAGCTCGGAGCCGACAACCTCCGCGCCGAAAAGTTCGGAGCCGAAACAGACCACTCCGAAGGCTACACAGCCTAAACCGGCTAAAACTAAAGAACTAGATTCCAAACACTCGGCACCCAAAGACTCTAAACAAAAATCTTCGATGCCGAAATCCACTCCAAAGGGAACAGAGACTCCTTCCAAAGAATTTCCATCTGACGAACCACCTCTGGACCCAAAACAGAAAAAACTCAGCATTGATCCCAACACTGGACAACTTATGGCTACTCTTCCCAAGAAACGTAAGTTAGACCTCCCACAAGAGGGCCCTATACCTCTTAAGCAAAAAAGAGACATGGGTACCAACCCTCCATCTCCTCCTCCTATTCCAAACATCACACCATCAAATTCACCACCTCCAAGGTCACCTGACTCACAGGATGACGATTTCGATGATGGGGATGGGATTGGGGATGAGGATCATCATATCCCGCAAGACCCTGACATACCACACGACACTGACCCATGGGATGATTATATGGATCCAGATGTACCAAATGACCCTGATCTATATCCCTCTAGTCCTTCCCCACCTGATGACAACATTGGCTTTGCGCAACTCATCAACAGGGCTACCCAATATCACGGGGTGGAACTACATACTGACCCTCTAGAAGAGGATTTCCTTGTAGAAACGTTCACACATTCACAAAGGTCTACCAACACTCTACCCATGCTAAAAGGCATGTTAAAACATACTAATGAAGTATTCAAGGACCCAGTTAGAGCCCGAATACTAACACCTCGGGTAGATAAAAAATACAAGGACGCTCCTATAGACCCTGTATACATAAAAGGTCAGTTACCACTGGACTCTCTTGTTGTGTCCAATGTCCACAAGAGAGCTAACTCTCAAAAAGGTGACGCTCCTCCTCCTGATAAGGAGTCAAAACTTATCTATGCCTCGGGCAAAAGGGTAGCTTCCCAGGCCACCAACACTTGGCGTATTGCCAATGCTCAATCTCTATTGGCACGCTACGACAGGGCACATTATGACGAATTAGAAAAACTTCTTCAATATTTGCCAGAAGAACATAAGGCCAAAGCTAACGACCTCTTTCAGGAAGGGAAGCTTATCACGAACACTTCCATAAAATGCGCCCTAGATGCTGCAGACACAGCTTCACGTGCTATTAACACCAGCATACTCCTGCGGAGACACGCTTGGCTTCAAATCTCTGGATTCAAGCAGGAGGTACAATCCGCCATACTTAATCAGCCCTTCGATAAAGAACATCCTTTTGGGCCAACAGTGGATACTTCATTAGAAAAAATGAAGAAAGATACTGACACTGCTAAATCCATGGGAGCCCTACAATTACCTTCTAGCAGGGGGTTCCTTTTGTCGCTCCTTCTACAGGGGTGGCTCAAAAACAATGTTGTCAGAAAATCCCTCTTCCTCTTACAAGGGGAACAACCAATCTAGCCCCTCCAGAGGCTATTTTCGAGGAGGTTACAAAGGAAACAATAACAAGGGCAGAGGAAGAGGCAACTCCACCCGCACTTCCTCTGCCAACAAACAGTGACTTCCCACCACTACCCCCCGACCATTCTACTCCCGTCGGGGGACGTCTCTCACAGTTCCTACCTGTCTGGAATTCAATCACCTCAGACAAGTGGGTAATACAAATTATCCAAAATGGTTATTGCCTGGAACTTACCAGCACTCCACCAACAATCCTTCCGAGAGAGCGGGCAATGTCACCAGAACATCTCACCCTGTTAAAACAAGACGTCCTCTCTCTGTTACACAAACATGCAATAGAACCAGTCCCCTTATATCACCAAGGGACAGGAGTGTACTCCCTTTACTTTTTAATTCCCAAAAAGGACGGCTCTCAGGCCCATACTGGACCTCAGACAGCTAAACCTCTACATTCAATCGGACCACTTCCACATGGTCACCCTACAACAGGTGCTCCCATTGCTTCAGCAAGGCGACTTTCTTTCCACTCTAGATTTAAAGGACGCCTATTTTCATATTCCCATTCACCCCGCTCACAAGAAATATCTCAGGTTCGTGGTGGACGGACAACACTACCAATTCAAAGTCCTCCCATTCGAGGTCACTACAGCACCAAGAGTATTCACCAAGTGCCTAGCAGTAGTAGCAGCTAATTTAAGAAGACAACACATTCACGTCTTCCCTTACTTAGACGACTGGCTAATAAAAGCCAAGTCGCAACACAGCTGCCTACACCACACTCACAAAACAGTTCATCTACTTCACATCTTGGGATTCACTGTCAACCTCACCAAGTCTCATCTGCATCCCTCCAACACGCAAGCGTATCTAGGAGCTACAATAGACACCCGCAAAGCTCTAGCGTACCCCAACCCAGTCAGAATACGCAACATGCAAACACTAATATCGCAATTTCAACCGCGAAACTCACTACCAGCCCGAGTGTTTATGCAGTTGATCGGAATGATGGTGTCTTGCATTCTAATTGTTCCTTACGCAAGACTCCAAATGCGTCCCCTACAGGAATGCTTAGCACGTCAGTGGAACCAGGCTCAGGGTCACTTAAACGATCTGGTGTTGGTGGACGGCCGCACTCATCGCTCTCTGCAGTGGTGGAATACACAAAACCTTTCCAAGGGGCGGCCATTCATCGATCCTGTTCCACAGATAGTGCTAACAGCAAACGCTTCCCTTACGGGTTGGGGAGCTCATCTTCAAACACATACCATTCAGGGCATATGGACTCTACAACAAAAACAGCTCCACATAAACCATCTGGAGCTGCTTGCAATTTTTCTAGCACTAAAAGCTTTTCAGACACATCTAGTAGGCAAAGCTGTCCTAGTTCGTACAGACAACATGACAGCAATGTACTACATACAAAAACAGGGAGGGACACACTCTCTACAACTTTCACACCTAGCTCAAAGCATTTGGAGGTGGGCCATTCCTCAAAACATATACCTCCTTGCACAACATCTCCCAGGAGTAGACAATCAGATTGCAGATCTACTCAGTCGTCAGAGACAACAGATCCACGAATGGGAACTACATCCCCAAGTACTCCTCCCATTCTTCCAAATGTGGGGCTACCCAGAAATAGATCTGTTCGCCACACACAAAATGCCCAAACTTCGCGTCCAGGTATCCACACCCATTGTCCAAAGGCAATGCGCTATGGATGAATTGGTAAGAGAAATTTGCTTACGCTTTTCCACCTCCCAGCTCACTCAACAATCCCTCACAATGATCCTAGTTGCTCCCACATGGGCTCCACAATCATGGTTCACAACCCTGTTGGAACTATCAATAGTTCCTCACCAAAAATTACACTTCTCCCCCAAGCTTCTCACTCAGAACCATGGAGAGATAAGACATCCAGATCCCAGTCAACTCAACCTTGCGATCTGGCACCTGAAGTCTTAGAATTTGGCTACCTTAACCTCCCATCAGACTGCATGAACGTCATTAAGGAGGCTAGACGTCCTACCACAAGAGCATGCTATGCAGCAAAATGGAAACGATTTGCAATTTATTGTACTAAAAAACAATTCAGTCCGTTAGATGCCTCAACTCAAAACATCATTTGCTATCTGTTACACCTACAACGTGCTAACTTAGCATATACGTCTATACGATTACATCTTGCCGCTATCGTGGCTTACCTACAAAACAGACAACACTTGTCTTTGTTTCGAGTACCCGCTATCAAAGCCTTTATGGAAGGACTCAAAAGAATCATTCCTCCTAGACTTCCACCTTCTCCCGTGTGGAATCTTAATATAGTCCTTACAAGACTCATGGGCCCACCATTTGAGCCTATGCACAGATGCGAATTACAATTTCTATCTTGGAAAGTAGCTTTCCTTATAGCCATCACATCTCTTAGGAGAGTTGGTGAGCTCCAGGCATTAACCATACAAGAACCATTTTTACAAATTCACCAAAATAAAGTGGTTCTTAGGACTAACCCAAAATTTTTACCCAAAGTCGTTTCTGCTTTTCATCTCAACCAGTCTGTTGAGTTACCAGTCTTTTTCCTCAACCAGACTCAGTAGCAGAACGTGCTCTTCACACATTAGATGTAAAAAGAGCGATACTGTATTACATTGAAAGAACCAAACCTTTTAGGAAGACAAAACAACTCTTCGTTGCTTTCTCACCACCACATAAGGGCAACCCCATTTCAAAAGCAGGTATTGCACGCTGGATAGTTAAGTGCATACAAATATGGTACCTCAAAGCTAAACGCACCTTAACAGTTCCCCCTAAAGCGCATTCTGCACGCATGATAGGGGCTTCCATGGCATTTTTAGCAAACATACCCTTAAGTGACATTTGCAAAGCTACAACATGGTCTACACCACACACATTCACAAAACACTATTGTGTAGATGTGTTAGCAAAACAACAAGCTAGTGTGGGCCAAGCTGTTTTAAGAACACTATTTCAGACCACTGCAACAGATACAGGTTAGCCACCGCTTGGGAAAGAATTGCTATATAGTCTGTGCTAACACATATGATCTACAGCTCGTATACCTCGAACGGAAAATGCTACTTACCCAGCATGCATCTGTTCTTGGCATATACAGCTGTAGATTCATATGCACCCACCCGCCTCCCCGGGTACCTTTACCTGTTGCAGTATTATCTTACTTAGATACACTATACATGGGCATCACTTTCTACTCTTACTAACTCCATCATCACCTTTACGGCAAAACAATCTAAGGATGGAGTCGATGCCCATGCGCACTATCATCAAAAGGAGGAGTCGCCTACCTCGTGACTACAAAGACTTCTTAGAAGAAAAACAAAGTGCAAACATCCGGGCCCAACACCAGATGGCGATCTATGCTAGCGCATATGAATCTACAGCTGTATATGCCAAGAACAGATGCATACTGGGTAAGTAGCATTTTCCTTTTCTTACATTTGGATACAGTTCTTCATGCCTGTTTTTGGATTAAAGCCAAACCTATGGGCTTTGTCAGTACCTGTGTGTTTTTGGTATCTGCGTTCTTGTGCTAAGGTTGTATTTTTTGTTATTTAAAAGGAGAAAACTGGTTGCTCTGTACTGAATCCCAAAGGTTTTTAAATGAAGAACAGCAGCAACCAAGTGATCAGCCTGATAACATAATGGTGAACAACCTTGAAGAAGAGATTTGCCATGTCAGCCAAGTAAATGAAGTAAACGCTGGTGAAGCATGTAATCTACTGGATGAGAAGTCTAAATCATCTTCAGAATCTCCTGAAACCTCTGTAACTGGTAGCCCTAATACGGAGTCCCCAGTATTGGTTAATGAATATGTACGTACTACCTTTTCTTAAAACCTTTCATATGTGTTACATATTTGTTGCTGTATGTTACTAAAGCCTTGGTTAACATTCAAGTTGCCTTTTCTTGGAGCACTATCAAGATGAATCTGTGAATTGGAAAGCTACAGATTGTTTCATTTCTAACGTAGAGTTTTCAGCTAGATCACAGTACAGTCTGTTTGCAAGGTGGCTACTAGGTCCTTACTTCACTCATTCACAAAGTCTTAGTGTTGTGGAGCAGAAATTCCACCTAATTCTAAAAAAATATGCAGATGGGCCTTCCCTTCCATGATATTGACCAGCCCAGTGGATGCAACCGACATGGGCTAGGGTCCTTGTCTTGAGGAATAGACTATTATGGGTCAGTTGTCTAATGGAGAACAATATTTGCACATAAATGTGTTGGAACTGAAAGAAAGCCACCTAGCTTTTAGGTTTCTTTCCCATAGTGTGATAGAAGTTAAGATTTTATTGAATAACTTCATTATACATGAGGAAAGAAACAAGGTGGCACAAGGCCAAGCATTCTCTCACTTTAGGCTCAAGAATTATATCATTGTATAAATTGCTAAAGAACATCCATACCAGTGGAGCATCTACCTGTGCTGTTGAATGAAATGGCAGAAAGAAGCACGCCACAAATAGGAACTGGAAGACATCCAACTCCACAAAATCTTTCATAAGTGGGGGGGAACTGCCTTCTTTGAACTCTGCTACAATGGCCAGCTATAAATACAAGCGGTTCATCAACAATTTCTGATAATCCCAAGCTCTACTGGAGGCATTTTCAATTATCTGGATATATTTGCATACTTCTTTGTACTCTTCCTCCTAGTTTCCACGACTCAGGAGACGCATATATTCTACAATATGAGAAGACTAAGGGCCTGATTTAGATCTTGGCGGACTGAATACTCTGTCACAACGGTGACGGATATCCCATATGCCGAAATATAAATCCCATTATATCCCATAGGATTTATATTTCAGCGGACGACATATCCGTCATAGTTGTGACGGAGTAACCTGTCCACCAAGATCTAAATCAGGCCCTAAGTACTCTTCAAGATCTACTGAAACCTCTGTAACTGGTAGCCCTAATACAGATTCTCCAGCTAAATCTAAGTTGGATCTGGGCATCTGTGAGAAAATACCCCTTTCTGTGTGGTTACCGCCTCCCCCCCCCCCCAACTCACTCCCATTTTCTTTGCTGAATTTTACTGCTTGTTTTTAGACTCTGCATACTGGGGCACTGCTGTCTAGTGTATGAGCTCTGACCTCTAAAACATGTAGAAATAGGCTAATCTCCGAGTTGCGTATTTAATTCTCCTATAAAGCCGTAGTAATTTGTAGTATATTCTATAGCAATTAAACCCATGGCATGGGAAGTTATGTCACCTGTGGACTGCAGCATTTATTGAGCCATCCACTCCTTTTAATAATTAGCAAGCCCCTCTATGTAAGTCTTGCAACCCCCCAAGGTAGCGTGCGTGGTATTTAAAAGCAGGACGTGCAGATAAAAATACATTTACCATGTCCCTACAGTGACATGGTCCTAAAAGCTATTTTCACTATGGCTGGCCCAGCTGTCATGTTTAGAACACCAGAATATAGATTAAAATACTAATACTGCTATCTCAGGAATGGGGCAATGTAGAAAAAATGATTAAACCACTATTTTAATAGTTATTGAAAATCCAATTCAATGGCTAAGTCTGATTTATAATCAATATTGAGGAAAAGTAACTTTTAGAAAGTTACTCTTTACCTAAACAACTATTTTAGTAGTTATTGAAAATCCAATGGTAGTCTGCTTTTTGAAACTACTGAGGAAAAGTAACTTTTAGAAAGTTCCCCCTTACCCCACCGACACACAGATCCGTTTTAAAAACTGCATGACCCATATTGACAATTGAATGCGTACCAATCACTTACAACTCAATGAAAGTAAGACAGAGGTCATTCTTTTTGGTAAGGCGGATGAATACTGGTCTAGTGACTGGTGGCCTCATAATCTGGGCCCATGTCCATCTCCCAAACCTGTGGTGCGGAACCTCGGAGTGATGATTGACAATCAGTTGTCAATGAAAAGCCATATAAATCATGTAATTGGCATCTGTTATGGCATTTTGCGTAAAGTACGCAAAATTTTTCAATGGATTCCCATCGAATCCAGGAAATCGCTAGTCCAGGGACTTATAAGTTGTATTGACTATGGTAATGTCCTGTTGGCCTCCATAAACGAGGAGCTCTACTCCAAGCTTCAAGTTTTGCAAAACACAGCTGCTAGACTAGTGTTAAACCTTCCATCAAGAGCCCCATCAGTGCCCAGCTTGAAGACTCTAAACTGGCTCCCTATGAAGAAGCGATGCTGCTTCAAAATTCTCTGTCTCGCTCATAAGAGCATGTATGGAACCGGGCCAAGTTATTTTGCTAAGAAACTTAGCTGGTATCAGCCAAGTAGGACGCTCAAGTCAAGTACTAAATGTCTCCTCACCCCTCGAAGAATCTGCACCGCCAGGAACGGCGAGCGATCCTTCTCCTTTCTCGCACCTGCTTTCTGGAACATGCTTCCGCCACATCTCCTTTTCACCACTGACCATAAGCTTTTCCGTAAGGAACTAAAAACCTGGTTATTTGACCATCTATAATGCCTGCATACTCGATCGTCAGTCCTCACGGAGTCTTTGCTAGCGCCATGAGACCCCATGGTGATATTTGCGCTTAATAAGTTCCTCTGACTTGACTTGTATGAACTGTCAGAAGGCGTATTAGTATAAGCCTCTGCCAGCACCCAGCCTTGTAATAGATGTGAAATATGTGTGAGATGCCTCCCAGGACAAAACAATAGGCCTAATTGAGTGACCAGAGAAGACTCCTCTGAACTCAACAAAATTTTCAGAAATAGGGCTGTGGGCATTCTCTTGATAACACACTGTCAAATGCAGCTTGACTGGTCTCTTAAGCCACTTCTAACACGTTGGAGGCACCTAAAAAGGAGAGAACAAGAAGATACCAAGACATTTCTTGTGCATCCCCCATATGGTTGCTGAAGGACCCTGCTTTTGTCCTACCAGACTTCTGCCTCTGGGTTTGTTGTGGATAAGGGTGACAACTTCAAACTTGATTATAGTGTTAGATGTGGGAGGGGACAGGTGATTTTCCTACGTTACTCTCACAAACACACACCCAGCCCTCAGAGCCCAAGTTTAGTCTGGCTAAAGGTTTTCACCATCTTAAAAATGCCCTGGCATATGGCGTTGTGGACCTGTTTGCAGTTAGACCAACAAACTACTGGTAAAGTAGGTAGGGTTGCCCCTGGGAACTTTTACTCCATTTGTTAGGGAGTGCCCAGGAGTCACCCCCATCCACTAGCTGGTGCCAAGCTTAAATGTGGTACTTCAAAACACCTTTATCAGAACACTACTGAACTTGAGAAAGGACACCAGGTGGACTGAACCTGCTGCACTTGGCATCTGTTGACCCATAAAGTAGAACCTGAGGAGGTTGGAGCCCCCTTCCACTTAAAATCCAAGGACGGAAAGATCCCCAAGGATCATAAGACTGGTCCCCTGGGTGTCTCCAACAACATACAAAATCTGAAGAGGACATCCCTGTGAAGAATTTCAACTGGATCTGAACTGGACTTTTTTGTTGCCTCTGCCTGAGAGTCTTTAAGTTCTCCTGCTGGGGGCCTTGGAAGTGTGTTCCTAAGGTTATCCTGGGAACTTAATTTGAGAACGTATTTAAAGTTTTTCTCCTGAGCTTCAAGGAGACTGACGGCAATAAGTATCCGACAGGCTGTTCTACAGCATCTGATTGAATTTTAGATTTATCCTATGTGGAGAAAAGATTTTCCACAAAATAAGACCATGTCTTTTCAGATTGTGACTTGTAAACTTTTACGAACTTCCCTAGTGGGCCAATCTGCTTGGTGTATCCAACTCATGCTACATCGCAGTCTGGCTCAATTCGCACCTGGGTCCTGTTCTACAGCGAGCATTGGCACTCTGTGCTTTTTGAGTCTATTTTCACTTAAATCTTTATAAATTCATATCTCTGGTTCCCCTTGTCAGACGGTTGTCGTTTTGGTGTCATTTGCTTATTACATTTTTCTCTATTTTTATAAATTGAAGTGGGGTTTTTACTGTGTTGTCTTTTTAGGTCTCGCCTGAGCCAGCGCGCATGCGCTGCTCTGCAAGGCTTTACTAAGGGCTTTAAAACTCTGAACACACGCTTGTGCGTGTGCTTTTTTTTTTATCACCCGCTATTGGGCTTTGCATGCGTCTTTCTAAGAAAGACAGCACGCAATTGGCCCAAGGCGGGTGCATGTCCCGCCTTCTCTGTCCCCTGGCCTAGGGTGCTCGGGAGCGAGCAGCAGCGCCATCTGTTTCCAATTATGGCGCTCGCGGTCGCGTTAATTGGAAACAGATGGGCAAACGCGGCGCTTTCACTTTTGCCGCCGACCTGGCACACGCAGCCGGGCTTGTTATGCTCTGTGCTTTAAAGCTAGGTTTCTGATATTGTTGCACATTATGAATAAACTAAATCAAAAATCATGCAATCGATGGCGTGGCTCCCGATATTTCTAAGGCAGAAACATACTATGTTCACAATCATTCCTTGTGCTCGTCTAATCAGAGGCTACTTCCTGTTCCACGCTTGTAGAAAGTCACAGGGAGGGGTGTCTGCTTTCTCTGCCCATATTCCCAAACTCTAGAATGCACGGACCCAAAACTGGTTGGATTTGTCACCACATCGATTGCTCTTCCAAGGACAATCAAAAACATTGCTCTGTAACCAACTCCCTTTGGTCTACCCGCTCTTACATACCTACCTTAAAGTTCAGAGCGCTAAGAAACCCTGACGGGTAGAGGCTGCGCTTTATATAAGCAGCTAAATAAATATATACGGATGCACCCGGTAGTAGCATTTTAAGTGTACTGCAGCGTGACCAGGATGATTTAGCAACGATTGCAACAATAACTCTACACAAAACGTATGTCTGTGGTAGACTTTTGAAGAGGTGTGCTACTGGGCTGAGACTGCTGTGTGCTCTTCAGCACGCTGGGTGATGACGCGGATGGAATGCAATGACGCATGGGATGCATGGTGTTTTGAAGGGCTAGTTGGCAGTGTAAACTGAGTCGCTACGAGGAGGAAACAATGCTTTGTCGTAAGTTTGGCATAGTACCAGTAAAGATGTTCCAACAATACAAGCGCGTCCTGTTTCTTCATAGCACAAGTTCATCTCAAGGCAGGGCTGGTAAGCGGGATCGGGTCCTACTAAGCATCACTTTACAGTGCCCTCTTCAGTGTTACTACTTGGAGAAAAGGCTGAATCTGGATAGCTCTAGCAGACAGCAGTACCAAGATTGGCATTACTTCTGTCTAAGAGCACCATCTTCGCTACTAGGCTTGCAAAGCTGAAAAACAATGTTCTTAATCTATGCTACACAGGTCAATTAATTCACTGGATTGATGCACCTGCTGCAAAGATCTTTTCGCAGAGCTACAGCTTTACAGCCTTTAAATACTGTCTGAGCATTTCAGTCTCCAAAATCTGTACGGAGCTTAATTCAGTTGGCTAATAATAGCCCCTCTTATTTACAGCTCTTGGATATTCAGTGAACGGACATGTAGAAATAAACAGATGGGTCTTTTGAGAAGTGTGGCACATTCTTAAGGAAACGGTTTAAATAGTTGCCAAACAGGTCCCTGTCATTTGTAACACCAGCCCTGGAAGCAACGATTTCCGGGAGCTATAGTTTCAAATGATGGGTAGGTCTACAAGCTGCAGCTGTTGACTAAAAACCAGGAATCCTTGAAGGTTATTCCTCCCCCCTCCCCCCCCCAACCCAATAATGTGATGCCAGCTGGCATCTACAGTCTCCTGGACTGGTGTAGAGACAGTTGCATGCCAGACTCACCATACTTCACTGAACAGTCTCGCACACCTACAAAGGAAGAGACATCACTGCATTTCCCATTATTCATCACATAATACCACTCAGTACCACATAATCACACGTCACAATTACACTCTATTCAATGCAACATAAATACACTCCACATAATACCACTCAGTGCCACATAATTATACACCACATAATTACACTCTACTCAATGCAACATAAATACACTTCACATATTACCACTCAGTACCACATAATTACACGCCACATAATTGCACTCTACTCAATGCAACATAAATACACTTCACATAAATGCACTCTATACCACCAATCAACATAAACGCACTCCACACCATGACACAATTTCACTAAGCATGATTTCACTCAACACCACAGTTCCAGACCACACAATTCAACTCCACACATTTCCAATACACACCGCATAATTACACACCAAACAACATATTTCAAATCCACAACGTACCTCCAATCCACACCATATAGTGTCACCACCTGAGCACCAAACATCATTCACCACCACCATTTTGCATCAGCGCACCACCTAAGCATCACGTCAGTCTGCCCTTGGAATCTGGCATCTTTTGATTCTCCCCTAGTGTCCGTCCGCTGCTCGTTTTCTAATTAAATTGCTGTTTTCCAACCTCCACTCCCCCGTTATTTATGTCCCGCTCCCCCATAACACATTTTTTTATAACAAACAAGCATGAGAACAGGCAGGAAGAAGTTGCCAGCAGTGCAAGTGCAAAAAAACTAGAAGACATTTTTTATGTTAAAATCTTTTTTTAATCAGGTTTTTCAGTTGTATATAATGTTGTCTTCGTTTGTATAAAGGTATCTGAAAGAGACACGTTAGTGACAGATTCCTTACCTTAGAATATCCCCAGGCGTCAGGCTGGATCCGGAAAGTTTTTGCGTAGCAGTACCCTTGCGCGTCGGTAGGCGGCGTTGTGATCGCCGGGATGACGTCGCGGGCAGTACTTAGACGCCGCCCCTGCGCGCTGACATCAGTTCTTCTTTTTCCGCGCCAGTAAGCGCAGATCCGGGAAGAGCAGTGCCCCAGTCAATTTTTGACTAACTTTTTTGTGAATTTTTTCAGTTTCTTTTCGAGTCTTTATCGACTCCTAGGTGTCGTAGGGATGCCCGGCTTCAAGCCATGCGACGCCTGTGGTCGAATGATGTCGATCACAGACCCGCATTTAGAGTGTCTCTTCTGTCTCGGCCGAGACCACGACACGAAGTCGTGCCCTGACTGCCGGAGACTTCACCCGAAGGCTTTGCGAGAGCGGTCTCGAAAGCTACTCGAGGTCCGGCAGTCGGCTCCGCGCCGCACCAAGCCCCGGTCCCGGGAGAGGTCGAGGGGCCGGTCGCGGGGTCCCAGCCGGTCGTCGGAGTCCAAGTCTTCGCGCTCCTCGGGTAAGTCGAAGCACAAAAAGTCTAAGAAGCGTCATCGCTCTAAGACTTCGCCTCGCCGGTCTCGCGACTCGGCTGAGGCCCCAGTCGGCACCGGCACCGCCCCCGCGGCTTCGGACATGCCTATGGAGCCGCCCACACATTACCCGTCCTTTCCGGGTTCGGGGGCGACTCCGGCCGAAATACAGGAATTCCTGTTGGCCATGGCCCGCCTCTTCGGGCCTCAAGGTCCCTCCGGTGCGCCTTCGGGCCCTGCGGGCCCTGATGGGGTTGCTCCGGCGTCGCCGTCGACTCCGGTCCCGGCGCCGCCTGTCCCACCAGCCTTCATCCCGGCCTCGGCTCCGGCCCCGGCCTCGATCCCTGCTCCGGTGGTACCGCAACCCCCATCGACGCCGGTTGACCTAACCACGCCGATGTCCCCGGTGCCGTTCCTGACGCCGTCGGTTCCCGGCTATCTCCGGCTCCGGACATGGAGCCGGACCGACGTCGCTCGACGCCGGCTCCGGCGCCGATGAGACCTTGGATCCCAAATGTCCCTCCTCCTCCATATTTTGAACCTGAGGAGGACCAAGAGAGCTGGGAGGGGTCTGAGGACCCTCTCACACAACAGTGTGAGTATGATCCGGACTGGGCTGAGGAACTTGGGGATGCCAGTGGTCTAGACACTGGCATGCTGTCTCCTCCCGTGGCTACGGAGGAGGGAGCTAATTTTGCAACGGTGTTGCGTAGAGCAGCTGGAGCCTTACATCTCCAATTGCCTACTGTGGCTGTCAGGACTAATCTCCTGACGGAAGTGCTTCAGCCGGCGGCTTCCTCTTCGGAGACTGTGCTGCCGTTTAATGATGCACTCACTGACGTTCTTTTGGGTGCCTGGTCCAAGCCCACCACAGGGGCTCCTGTGGATAGGAACGTGGCCCGACGCCATCGCCCTGCTCCGGGCGACCCCTTGTTTCTCTCCCAACATCCCACCCCCGAGAGCTTGGTTGTCCAAGCCTCTGCCTCCCAAACCGCCTTCCCTACCGCCCCTCCGGATAGGGAATCCAAACGCCTGGACCAATTTGGGAAGAAGGCTTTTTCTTCCTCCAGTGCTGGCTTGCGGTCCGTCAACACCGCTTGCCTTTTGGGCCGATATACCCACTCCCTGTGGGATTCGGTGGCGGCTGTTTTGCCGCAGTGTTCTGAGGAGGTCCAGACACTGCTTACCCGCGCCATTGCGGAAGGGCGAGATGCGGCTAAATACACCATACGTTGTGGCCTTGATACCGCCGACTCGCTGGGCAGATCGCTTGCAACGACGGTGGCGCTACGTCGCCACGCCTGGCTGAGAACAACTGGTTTCTCGGGTGATGTCCAGAATACACTCATGGACATGCCCTTTGATGGAGTCGGTCTTTTTGGTTCAAAGGCAGACCATGCGCTGGAGCGTTTTAAGGACTCACGGGCTACTGCCAAGTCCCTGGGCCTTTCTGTTGTACGCCCTCCGCTCACCTCTGCTTTTCGCCCCTTTCGTGGCCACGGAAGGGGCGCCCAATCACGTCAGCTGCCCAGCCACCGGCCCGCGCAGCAAGCGTCTTCGCGTGGCCGAGGACGTGGATACCGCCGTGGCGGTTCGGGCGACTCAGCGTGCGGGTCAGACCACTACCTCCAACCCGTCCGCGGCCTCCAAGCCCTCCTAGTCCTTCCTTTCAGGTGCACAGCACACCAGTAGGGGGCAGGGTCCGCCATCACCTTCACCACTGGCATCCCATCACCTCGGACAGGTGGGTCTTGGACATTGTCCGAAGGGGCTACTCCCTCCCCTTCGAGACCACCCCCAGCCATGCCACCTCAATTCCACCGCATGTCAGGGGATCACTTGGTGCTTCTGCAGAAGAAAGTTACGGCCCTCTTGGCCAAGAGGGCCATCGAGCATGTTCCGACCCCTGAAGTAGGACGTGGTTGCTACTCCCACTACTTTCTGGTGCCCAAAAATGACAAGGAGGACATGCGTCCTATCTTGGACCTCCGGAACGTCAATCGCTTCCTCCGGAAGGAGAAGTTCAAGATGCTCACCCTAGCTCAGGTCTTGACTGCCCTCGACCCTGGAGACTGGTTGGTAACGTTGGACTTGCAGGACGCTTATTTTCACATCCCCGTCCTGCCGGCCCACCGGCGTTACCTGCGGTTCACGGTAGGCCTCGAGCATTTTCAGTTCACAGTGCTCCCCTTTGGCCTTACAAGTGCCCCTCGGGTGTTCACGAAAGTGATGGCGGTGGTCGCAGCTCATCTGCGCCGGGCAGGGGTTCCAGTCTTCCCCTACCTCGACGACTGGCTGCTGAAGGCGGGCTCGTCCCAGGCAGTCGTCTCCCACCTCCAGACTACGGCCGAACTCCTGCACTCGCTGGGGTTCTCCATCAATGTGCCGAAGTCGCATCTGATTCCTTCTCCACAGCTCCTTTACATCTGAGCAGTTCTGGACACGACGCAGTTTCGGGCCTCTCCTCCCGAACGGCGAGTCCGGGATATTCAGGCTATGATTCCGATCTTTCAGCCTTTATCCTGGGTTTCGGTACGGATGACCCTGAGGCTGCTGGGCCTCATGGCCTCCTGCATCCTGCTGGTCAATCATGCCAGATGGCATATGCGGGCTCTGCAGTGGGACCTGAAGTTCCAGTGGGCGCAGCACCAGGGCAACCTGTCCGATCACGTCCAGATCTCGGAGGGGACTGCAAAACAGTTGCAGTGGTGGCTCTCGAACCGGCAATGGGTCATGGGCAGATCCCTCTCCTTCCCCAGCCAGAGCACACAGTTGTGACGGACGCGTCCCTTCTGGGATGGGGCGGTCACATGGGAGAGGCGGAGATCAGAGGCCTCTGGTCTCCGGGCGGAGTCCCGGCTCCATATCAACCTTCTGGAGCTCCGGGCGATCCAACTTGCACTCAAGGCATTCCTTCCCTCTGTCAAAGGGAAGGTAGTGCAGGTGTTCACAGACAACACCACCGCCATGTGGTACTGCAACAAACAAGGCGGGGTGGGGTCGTGGACCCTCTGTCAGGAGGCTCTGCGCCTCTGGACATGGCTGGAACATCAGGGCATGTTCCTGATGGTTCAACACCTGGCAGGTTCCCTGAACGCCAGGGCGGACGAACTCAGCCGCAGGTGCATGATGGATCACGAATGGCGTCTTCACTCGGAAGTGGCGCAAGGACTCTTTCTACAGTGGGGAGAGCCTTGGTTAGATCTATTCGCCACCAAAGAGAACGCGCAATGTCATCAGTTCTGCGCGTTGGAATTTCCAAGGCGGCACTCGCTCGGCGACGCTTTTCGTCGCGAGTGGAGTTGCGGTCTGTTGTACGCCTTTCCGCCTATACCACTTCTACCCAGAGTGTTGAAGAAGATTCGGCACGACCGGGCCCAAGTCATCCTTGTGGCTCCGGACTGGGCTCGAAGAGTTTGGTATCCCGAGCTACTCAGTATGAGCATAGATCCCCGATCCGTCTGCCTCTTCGGGAGGATCTTCTGTCGCAGCAGCAGGGGACGGTCCTCCACCCGAACCTGTCCAGCCTCCACCTGCTTGCGTGGAGATTGAGCGGCGGCAGTTGATTCCTTTCGACTTGCCTCCCGAAGTTTGTGATGTGATTCTGGCAGCCAGGCGTCCCTCCACTAAGGTGGTATACGCCTGCAGGTGGAACAAGTTTGTGGCATGGTGCACAGCAAAGGCTGTGAATCCCCTTTCTGCCCCTCTTTCTGAGGTTCTTCTGGTCCTTCTTTCCCTGGCCCAACAGGGTTCTGCCCTGGGTACCATCAAGGGCTATCTTTGTGCCATCTCGGCCTTCCTCAGGCTTCCTGATCAGCCCTCCCTTTTCAAGTCCCCTGTTAACAGGTTTCTAAAAGGCATTACACACCTCTTCCCTCCTGTTCCGTTTGTGATGCCTCAGTGGGACTTGAACTTGGTTCTTACCTTTCTTATGTGCGCTCCCTTTGAGCCTCTACATAACTGTCCTCTTCGTCTTCTGACTCTGAAGACAGCCTTTCTGGTGGCCATCACCTCCACTCGGCGGGTGAGTGAGCTCCAGGCTCTATCATGTAAACCTCCCTTTCTGTCTGTCCATCCAGACAAGGTTGTTCTTAGGACGCGTCCATCCTTCTTGCCAAAGGTGGTTACTGCCTTCCACATTGGGCAGACCATCACTTTGCCCACCTTCTTTCCGCCTCTGCATCCTTCCAGAGAGGAAGAGAGGCTCCACCGTCTGGACCCAAAACGTGCGCTTTCCTTTTATATCGACCGCACACAACACTTCCGGGTGGATGACCAGCTCTTTGTTGGCTACGTGGGCGCCAAAAAAGGTCGGGCGGTGCACAAGCGAACCATCTCCCGCTGTGTAACCTTGTGTATCAAAGCCTGCTATTCTTTGGCTAAGAAGGAGCCTCCTGTTGGGCTGCGTGCCCATTCCACCAGGGCAACGGCTGCTACCACAGCCTTAGGCCGCGGTGTTCCGCTGCAGGATATCTGTCAGGCAGCTACGTGGGCCTCGCTGCACACGTTTACCAAGCATTACTGCCTTGACAGTCAGGTCCGGAGGGACGGCTTCTTTGGCCGTTCTGTCCTCCGGGACTTCCTTGTCTGATCTTTGTTCGCAGACCCACCACCGGGGTTGGTATTGCTGGGGTATCTATTCTAAGGTAAGGAATCTGTCACTAACGTCTCTTTCAGATGCTACAAGTTACTAACTTGTGTAACGATATATCTGTAAGAGACAGTAGTTAGTGACAGATTCCTACCGCCCACCCATCCTCCCCGTTCTGCGAACTGATTTCTAGGGTTGAGACATCCCTTTCAGGGCCCTAGTATTTTTCAGACATATGTCAGCTTCTTGCATGGCTCTGCGTTCCTGGCGCGGAAAGTCGTGTACAGAACTGGACGTCAGCGCGCAGGGGCGGCGTCTAAGTACTGCCCGCGACGTCATCCCGGCGATCACGACGCCGGACGCGGAGCCGCACGACGACGCCCACCGACGCGCAAGGGTACTGCTACGCAAAAACTTTCCGGATCCAGCCTGACGCCTGGGGATATTCTAAGGTAAGGAATCGGTCACTAACTACTGTCTCTTACAGATATATCGTTACACAAGTTAGTAACTTGTGCAACAAAAATGCTTAACACTTTTTATTATAACTTTTCAACATAATGCACAGCAGCCACAATGCTCTACAACCTAACCAAAAGTTCTCGCTAAACACATAAGGTCCCAAAGGCGAGACCTATTGGCTATGCCAATGCTTGTTTAACCTTTTAGATGCTTTACACATTTTCATTAAGGTAAGCCTGTCTGCTCTGGGTCTTATCTAACAAGAATTGAGCTCAAGTTTAAGTTGCTGAAACCCTTCATTGGACCTAACAAGATGGAGAATGTATTACTTGTGGTGGACACCAATCCACCCCAACTAATGACCCATTTTCTCACAATCTCTAGGTTTAGGAATGAGTTACAAAATGATCTTTAGGCCAGGCAATTCTGGTCTTTTGAGTAATTTTAGATGAGACCCCACAAACTGAAAGGGCACCTTATTGATGCATCCTTGGTGAACCTAACAGCATGGCTCTCCTGTACCCAGAATTTTCAATCTGGCCACTTTTGATGACTTCATAGATGCATTGATTGACTAGAGTGTCAGATATGAGGAAGAACTATGATCTGCTACCTTGGACCTAGTAAAAATATTCACCCATTCAACCATGGGAAAGAACCAGTGTCTACGTTCTCTTTCCACAAAGCCTTATCAAGTTATGCATGAAAGGTATAGTTCCCTTTTTGCTTCAGTTTTAAGCTTTTGATGCTTACGGCCTACCCTTTGGAGCCTTTACCAATGGTTAAGTTGTAAAAGCTCAAAATTTTTAGAAACCCACTATTGAATTCTGGGGTTGCAGGATCCCAATACTGCCTTTTTTAATTCCACTTAATGCTTCCTTCTGCTAACACTCAAGACTTCCTGAATTTCACTCATGCAGTGTTATACAGTCCATACACATTTAGTAGAACTATGTCTTTAGATCAACAAAACTTCCTAATACAAAGACTGTCTTCTTATATAATAGGTAAATGTTGGTTTATTTGGCTGGCTGGCTGTCAGTACCACATCTAAATTCCTAACCTTACAGAGTTATAGATGTAGTTGATAACCTCGAACATGACTCCAATTCCCAAGGAATTTGTGAAAACCGATCTAACCCTTTCGTTTGTCACTTTTTCATGCCCAAGGTGTCACAAAGAAAAGATACGATAATGCATTTTCAAATGTTTATTGAAAAGCACTAATCTTTGCAGCTAAAACATGAACAGCGAATATTAGAAAGATGAGACACATCATTGTTATAAGCATTATTAGAATGGTGAAAAACACAAACCATTTCACTATGTCAATTGTGCATAATGTTACTAAGGTCACTCCTATCTGTCACTAGTACTGCGCTAAAGAGAGCATGTTAGGAGTGCCCATCTGCCAGACCTGTTGGAATGGTCTAACCCCATACCTTGGTACAGTGTGTCAGGAAATCGACCTCAGTGCTTTGATGAATGCACCCAGTCTGTGTTCAGGTCTGCACACTTCTCTTGCACGACTACCTTTCTTCTCAGGATGAAAGTCAGGGACAGCAGAGCTGCATCTCAGTCACAGCAGCTTCCATGATATCTCTGGCGGGAAGTGAAACACCTCTCACCATCTTCAGCATGGACTCTGTTTAAATAATAAAACCGCAAGCTTCTCATACTATTTCAAGGGTGCAGAACAACGTCTTTAATTAGTCTGGGGAGAAAGTCTTGTCTCCTATGAGCAAAAATAAAATAATGCATTGCGTATGTGTGACCCTGGAACTAAATGTACAGACAACAGGGCGACAGTGCCTACCAGGAATAAATGTGTGTGTGGCACAGTCTTGTGTCAGGGAAAAACATGTTCAAACCACCATTAAAAAAAGATGCTCAGAAAGAAAGGAAAGCTAAAATGGAGACTAAATGCATGCTCTACAACACCCTCCCCTTGGTCGGATGAGACGACTATAAAAAGACACAAAAGCCATGAATATATGTAGAAAGCCTAGCTTTTCGTATAAACCATTTAACAGCATAAGCAGATGCTAACAGCTATTTAAAAAAATGCCCAATTACAAAGCCACTCAAACTACTCATAAATGAAAGAAACAAAGTTATTTCTTTCTAAAAAAAAACATTAAAGAGTCAAGGAGGCATCCAAACTGAAATGCAGCATCTCCAACATGTCCACCATATCCATAGTGTTGTAAGGGCCCAGGATGTAACCCGCATCCGCAGACAACACAGATGCCTGAAGAACAAGATCCAAAGGACAAAGAGAGTCCTCTCCAGCCCATTCAGAAGCTGAAGGCAACTGTGTCAGGAGCGCAGCCTCCGAGGAGGACCCAGATGCCAGGGAACCTGAAGTAGAACTGTGCATTCAGCATTGGTGAAGGTGGCTCATAATAGGCAGCTTGCAGCAAAGGAAGCATCATCACAGAACAACACAACCGATGCGATCGCAAAGGACTCCTAAGTATATCCATAGACTGCAACAATTGTGTAGCAAGGCACAAGTCGAGAGCACACTCAAAAGAGCACCATAAGCAGTGAAACACAGGCTGCACTCTCTGAAACCACACAAGCCGAAAGGACAGAGATCAGTTCTCGTTGAGTTCCAATAACAGAGACTCTCCAAAATACTGTATCATGCGTTCACAACACAGAAGGACGTGCTGTAGTTCCATTACCATTAGGTCTTGTTATGGGACATTCATTACGGTGCAACAAAAATGGAGCCAAAATAGCAACCAGAAGGAATAATACAATTGGAATGCCTCCAAAACTGTGGAAAACAATGAATGTAAAAAAGATGGGATAACTCCAAGCACAATCTGAAACGTAGAAACAAACCAGACCCAGTCACTTTTAAAAAGTGCACCAATCCAGCGGTATTAGAAGCATTGAAAATATGGTGTACTAGCCACCAAAATGCTGTGGCGATTGAGTTTGTAAAAGTGATTGCACCTGAGAAGAGGAGTGTGCTACTTGGAGATTAAAAGTTTCTCTGGCAGATGTTAGAGCTACATCTTTTGAAACAATAAGGCTTTCAGTCTGCTTAATCAGTTTTTTATTACATCTCTATTTTTCAGCTTGGTAAAATACAAAAAAAAACAGCATTTAGTGGAGTGCATGGTGTAAAACATAGCGAATTCAATTCAATATAGCATTTCAACAACCAGCCATTGCTTCCAAGATTCATCACATCCGGCGGGGAGACAGCATATCTTCCCATGCATGCACGCCCGATCATCCTCTTCAGTATGAGCGGACCATTCCCTCCCCTGTATTCATATCTCCTTCCCACCATCATCAGAACTATCACTTTCCATTGAGGCCGTGTCGGCTTCACGGTCTAGGAGTGGGTCTCTTAGGTCTCTCCACAATGAAAGGCCCTCAACTACCTTGTCGTCCCGCCGACTAAGCTTCATGTGTATCTCCTCCACCAGGGACCATACCTGCACATCCCCATGCCAGTGTTCAATCTCGGGTGCCCTTTGTCCCACTCAAGCTGGTGACTCTATGCCTGGCCAACACTAGTACCAATTGCAAAAATGTGTATGACTTCTTCCTACCCTTTGGTTGTTTAATGTTACCCGGTAGACAGCACTGTGGTGTGAGCTCAATGTTCAAGTGCGTAGTCCTCTTTATGTCCAAGACTACCTGGGTACAGGAGGTCCGCACCAACCACCTGGCACTTCCAATCCAAATGCAAAAAGTCTGTCCCACTGTCTTTGCATCGAGGACAACTATCTGAGCGGGATGTGGATATACAGTGCAGGCAGCAGCTCCTCCATTTGTGCGGACTTGAAAAATAAAATCATAATAAAACAATTTTATTATCATTTTATTTTTCTTACCTGAGCTGAGTCTGGAGGGCAGGGCATCCTCTCGCCAGCACAGCAGCAAGCATGGAGGGGAAGTGGTGGGCACTGCTGCAAGTGTACATGTCTATTTGGCCAACTGTCTTAGGACGGCCAAACAGACAAGCGCACTTAAATTTCTCCATCCGAGCTGTGCTGCACAGCCGGGTGGGGAACAGGCACAGGATCCCAGTGCCTGACTGAGCGTCAAACCAGGCCGCTCAGACCAATCCTGGCACTTCTCTCATGATGGGTAGTATTACGAGCATGAGAGCAGCATCCAGATTGGCCATGGGGAGTCTCAGCCTGTGCACTAGCAACAGAGCCAGAGGAGCAGAAGAGCACCGAGGTAAGTTCTTTTTTAAAATTATTATTATTGTCCAAGCCACCCTCTCCCTCCTTCCCCCCACATTGGGGACTTTGTTGCCACTATACCAAATAGGAGCACACAGTTGAATAATATACATTTGACGACTCCTCTGTGATCGTACAGCACTCTGCCTCTCTTACCTGACACTCAATGACGGACACGTCAACACTTTCTGGGAGTTCCTTTAGGGTCCGTGACAGGGAGGAAAGATGTTTTCATTTTTAAACGTTTAAATATGTGTTTGTATTTGTGTCTATAAAGCGCTGCGTTTCCTTTGGCTGCCCTTGTTTCGTGCCTGTATTTTAGATCTGAAAGAGACACGTTAGTGACAGATTCATTACATTAGAATATCCCCAGGCGTCACGCTGGATCCAGAAAGTTTTGCGTAGCAGTACCCTTGCTCGTCGGTAGGCGGCGTCGTGCGGCTCCGCGTTCGGCGTCGTGATCGCCGGGATGACGTCGCGGGCAGTACTTAGACGCCGCCCATGCGCGCTGACGTCAGTTCTTCTTTTTCCGCGCCAGTAAGCGCAGATCCGGGAAGAGCAGTGCCCTAGTCAATTTTTGACTACATTTTTGGTGAATTTTTTCACTGTTTCTTTTCGAGTCTTCTCGACTCCTAGGTGTCGGTAGGGATGCCCGGCTTCAAGCCATGCGGTGCCTGTGGTCGCATGATGTCGATCACAGACCCGCACTTAGAGTGTCTCTACTGTCTCGGCCGAGACCACGACACGAAGTCGTGCCCTGACTGCCGGAAACTTCACCCGAAGGCTTTGCGAGAGCGGTCTCGAAAGCTCCTGGAGGTCCGGCAGTCGGCTCCGCGCCGCACCAAGCCCCGGTCCCGTGAGAGGTCGAGGGGCCGGTCGCGGAGCCCCCGCCGGTCGTCGGAGTCCAAGGCTTCGCGCTCCTCGGGTAAGTCGAAGCACAAGAAGTCTAAGAAGCACCATCGCTCTAAGACTTCGCCTCGCCGGTCTCGCGACTCGGCTGAGGCCCCTGTCGGCACCGTCCCCGCGGCTCCGGATGTGCCTGTGGCGCCGCCCCCGCATTACCCGTCCTTCCCGGGTTCGGGGGCGACTCCGGCCAAGATACAGGAATTCCTGTCGGCCATGGCCCGCCTCTTCGGGCCTCAAGGTCCCTCCGGTGTGCCTTCGGGCCCTGATGGGGTTGCTCCGGTGTCGCCGACGACCCCGGTCCCGGCGTCGCCTGTCCCGCCAGCCTTGGCCCCGGCCTCGATCCCGGCTCCGGTGGTACCGCAACCCCGATCGACGCCGGTTGACCTAACCACGCCTCCGCCGATCTCCCCCGTGCCCCGGGCGGCGTCGTTCCCCGGTTCTCTCCGGTTCCAGACATGGAGCCGGACCGACGTCGCTCGACGCCGGCTCCGGCGCCGATGAGACCTTGGGTCCCAGATGTCCCTCCTCCTCCATGTTTTGAACCAGAGGAGGACCAGGAGAGCTGGGAGGGTCGGAAGACCCTCTCACACAGCAGTGTGAGTATGATCAGGACTGGGCAGAGGAACTTGGGGATGCCAGTGGTCTAGACACTTCCCTGACACTGGCATGCTGTCTCCTCCCGTGGCTACGGAGGAGGGAGCAAATTTCGCAAAGGTGTTGCGTAGAGCAGCTGGAGCCTTGCACCTCCAATTGCCTACTGTGGCTGTCAGGACTAATCTCCTGACCGAGAGTGCTTCAGCCGGCAGCTTCCTCTTCGGAGACTGTGCTGCCGTTTAATGATGCACTATCTGACGTTCTTTTGGGCACCTGGTCCAAGCCCACCACAGGGGCTCCTGTGGATAGGAACGTGGCCCGACGCCATCGCCCTGCTCTGGGCGACCCCTTGTTTCTCTCTCAACATCCCACCCCTGAGAGCTTGGTTGTCCAAGCCTCTGCCTCCCAAACCGCCTTCCCTACCACCGCTCCGGATAGGGAATCAAAACGCCTGGACCAATTTGGGAAGAAGGCTTTTTCTTCCTCCAGTGCTGGCTTGCGGTCCGTCAACACCGCTTGCCTTTTGGGCCGATATACCCACTCCCTGTGGGATTCGGTGGCGACTGTTTTGCCCCAGTGTTCTGAGGAGGTCCAGACACTGCTTACCCGCACCATTGCGGAAGGTAGAGATGCGGCTAAATACACCATACGTTGTGGCCTTGATACCGCCGACTCGCTGGGCAGATCGCTTGCAACGACGGTGGCTCTGCGTCGCCACGCCTGCCTGAGAACAACTGGTTTCTCGGGTGATGTCCAGAATACACTCATGGACATGCCCTTTGATGGAGTCGGTCTTTTTGGTTCCAAAGCAGACCATGCGCTGGAGCGTTTAAAGACTCACGGGCTACTGCCAAGTCCCTGGGCCTTTCTGTTGTGCGCCCTCCGCTAACCTCTGCTTTTCGCCCCTTTCGTGGCCACGGAAGGGCGCCCAGTCACGTCCGCAGCCCAGCCACCGGCCCGCGCAGCAAGCGTCTTCGCGTGGCCGGGGACGTGGCTACCGCCGTGGCGGTTCGGGCAACCAGCGTGCGGGTCAGGCCACCACCTCCGCCCCGTCCGCGGCCTCCAAGCCCTCCTAGTCCCTCCTTTCAGGTGCACAGCACGCCAGTAGGGGACAGGGTCCGCCATCACCTTCACCACTGGCGTGCCATCACCTCGGACAGGTGGGTCTTGGACATTGTCCGAAGGGGCTACTCCCTCCCCTTCGAGACCACCCCCCCAGCCATGCCACCTCAATTCCACCGCATGTCAGGGGATCACTTGGTGCTTCTGCAGAAGGAAGTCACGGCCCTCTTGGCCAAGAGGGCCATCGAGCATGTTCCGACCCCAGAAGTAGGACGTGGTTGCTACTCTCACTACTTTCTGGTGCCCAAAAAGGACAAGGAGGACATGCGTCCTATCTTGGACCTCCAGAACTTCAATCGCTTCCTCCGGAAGGAGAAGTTCAAGATGCTCACCCTAGCTCAGGTCTTGACTGCCCTCGACCCTGGAGACTGGTTGGTAGCGTTGGACTTGTAGGACGCTTATTTTCACATCCCCGTCCTGCCGGCCCACCGGCGTTACCTTCGGTTCACGGTAGGCCTCGAGCATTTTCAGTTCACCGTGCTCCCCTTTGGCCTCACAAGTGCCCCTCGGGTGTTCACGAAAGTGATGGCGGTGGTCGCAGCTCATCTGCGCCGGGCAGGGGTTCCAGTCTTCCCCTACCTCGACGACTGGCTGCTGAAGGCGGGCTCGTCCCAGGCAGTAGTCTCCCACCTCCAGACTACGGCCGAACTCCTGCACTCGCTGGGGTTCTCCATCAATGTGCCGAAGTCGCATCCGATTCCTTCTCCACAGCTCCTTTTCATCGGAGCAGTTCTGGACACGACGCAGTTTCGGGCCTATCCTCCCGAACGGCGAGTCCGGGATATTCAGGCTATGATTCCGATCTTTCAGCCTTTATCCTGGGTTTCGGTACGGATGACCCTGAGGCTGCTGGGCCTCATGGCCTCCTGCATCCTGCTGGTCGATCATGCCAGATGGCATATGCGGGCTCTGCAGTGGGACCTGAAGTTCCAGTGGGCGCAGCACCAGGGCAACCTGTCCGATCACGTCCAGATCTCGGAGGGAACTGCAAAACAGTTGCAGTGGTGGCTCTCGAACCGGCAATGGGTCATGGGCAGATCCATCTCCTTCCCCAGCCAGAGCACACAGTTGTGACGGACGCGTCCCTTCTGGGATGGGGCGGTCACATGGGAGAGGCGGAGATCTAAGGCCTCTGGTCTCCGGCGGAGTCCCGGCTCCATATCAACCTTCTGGAGCTCCGGGCGATCCGACTTGCACTCAAGGCATTCCTTCCCTCTGTCAAAGGGAAGGTAGTGCAGGTGTTCACAGACAACACCACCGCCATGTGGTACTGCAACAAACAAGGCGGGGTGGGGTCGTGGACCCTCTGTCAGGAGGCTCTGCGCCTCTGGACATGGCTGGAACATCAGGGCATGTTCCTGATGGTTCAACACCTGGCAGGTTCCCTGAACGCCAGGGCGGATGAACTCCAGCCGCAGGTGCCTGATGGATCACGAATGGCGTCTTCACTCGGAAGTGGCGCAAGGACTCTTTCTGCAGTGGGGAGAGCCTTGGTTAGATCTATTCGCCACCGAAGAGAACGCGCACTGTCATCAGTTCTGCGCGTTGGAATTTCCAAGGCAGCACTCGCTCGGCGACGCTTTTCGTCGCGAGTGGAGTCTGCGGTCTGTTGTACGCTTTCCGCCTATACCACTTCTACCCAGAGTGTTGAAGAAGATTCGGCGCGACCGGGCCCAAGTCATCCTTGTGGCTCCGGACTGGGCTCGAAGAGTTTGGTATCCCGAGCTACTCAGTATGAGCGTCGATCCCCGATCCGCCTGCCTCTTCGGGAGGATCTTCTGTCGCAGCAGCAGGGGACGGTCCTCCACCCGAACCTGTCCAGCCTCCACCTGCTTGCGTGGAGATTGAGCGGCGGCAGTTGATTCCTTTCGACTTGCCTCCCGAAGTTTCTGATGTGATTCTGGCAGCCAGGCGTCCCTCCACTATGGTGGTATACGCCTGCAGGTGGAACAAGTTTGTGGCATGGTGCACAGCAAAGGCTGTGAATCCCCTTACTGCCCCTCTTTCTGAGGTTCTTCTGTTCCTTCTTTCCCTGGCCCAACATGGTTCTGCCCTGGGTACCATCAAGGGCTATCTTTGTGCCATCTCGGCCTTCCTCAGGCTTCCTGATCAGCCCTCCCTTTTCAAGTCCCCTGTTGTTAACAGGTTTCTAAAAGGCATTACACACCTCTTCCCTCCTGTTCCGTTTGTGATGCCTCAGTGGGACTTGAACTTGGTTCTTACCTTTCTTATGTGCGCTCCTTTGAGCCTCTACATAACTGTCCTCTTCGTCTTCTGACTCTGAAGACAGCCTTTCTGGTGGCCATCACCTCCGCTCGGCGGGTGAGTGAGCTCCAGGCTCTATCATGCAAACCTCCCTTTCTGTCTGTCCAGCCAGACAAGGTTGTTCTTAGGACGCGTCCGTCCTTCTTGCCAAAGGTGGTTACTGCCTTCCACATTGGGCAGACCATCACTTTGCCCACCTTCTTTCCGCCTCCGCATCCTTCCAGAGAGGAAGAGAGGCTCCACCGTCTGGACCCAAAACGTGCGCTTTCCTTTTATATCAACCGCACACAACACTTCCGGGTGGATGACCAGCTCTTTGTTGGCTACGTGGGTGCCAAAAAAGGTAGGGCGGTGCACAAGAGAACCATCTATCGCTGGGTAACCTTGTGTATCAAAGCCTGCTATTCTTTGGCTAAGAAGGAGCCTCCTGTTGGGCTGCGTGCCCATTCCACCAGGGCAACGGCTGCTTCCACGGCCTTGGGCCGCGGTGTTCCGCTGCCGGTTATCTGTCAGGCAGCTACGTGGGCCTCGCTGCACACGTTTACAAAGCATTACTGCCTTGACAGTCCGGTCCGGAGGGACGGCTTCTTTGGCCGTTCTGTCCTCCAGGACTTCCTTGTCTGATCTTTGTTCGCAGACCCACCACCGGGGTTGGTATTGCTGGGGTATCTATTCTAAGGTAAGGAATCTGTCACTAACGTGTCTCTTTCAGATGCACAAGTTACTAACTTGTGTAACGATATATCTGTAAGAGACAGTAGTTAGTGACAGATTCCCTACCGCCCACCCATCCTCCCCCCATCCTGCGAACTGATTTCTAGGGTTAAGGACATCCCTTTCAGGGCCCTAGTATTTTTCAGACACCTATGTCAGCTTCTTGCATGGCTCTGCGTTCCTGGCGCGGAAAGTCGTGTACAGAACTGACGTCAGCGCGCAGGGGCGGCGTCTAAGTACTGCCCGCGACGTCATCCCGGCGATCACGACGCCGACGACGGACGCGGAGCCGCACGACGCCGCCTACCGACGCGCAAGGGTAAAACGTTCCGGATCCAGCCTGACGCCTGGGGATATTCTAAGGTAAGGAATCTGTCACTAACTACTGTCTCTTACAGATATATCGTTACACAAGTTAGTAACTTGTGCGCCAAGTCCCTGGGCCTTTCTGTTGTGTGCCCTCAGCTAACCTCTGCTTTTCGTCCCTTTCGTGGCCACGGAAGGGGCGCCCAGTCACGTCAGCTGCCCAGCCACCGGCCCGCGCAGCAAGCGTCTTCGCGTGGCCGAGGACGTGGATACCGCCGTGGCGGTTCGGGCAACCAGCGTGCGGGTCAGGACACCTCCTCCAACCCGTCCGCGGCCTCCAAGCCCTCCTAGTCCCTCCTTTCCGGTGCACAGCACGCCAGTAGGGGGCAGGGTCGGCCATCACCTTCACCACTGGCGTCCCATCACCTCGGACAGGTGGGTCTTGGACATTGTCCGAAGGGGCTACTCCCTCCCTTTCGAGACCACCCCCCAGCCATGCCACCTCAATTCCACCGCATGTCAGGGGATCACTTGATGCTTCTGCAGAAGGAAGTCACGGCCCTCTTGGCCAAGAGGGCCATCGAGCATGTTCCGACCCCAGAAGTAGGACGTGGTTGCTACTCCCACTACTTTCTGGTGCCCAAAAGGACAAGGAGGACATGCGTCCTATCTTGGACCTCCGGAGCGTAAATCGCTTCCTCCGGAAGGAGAAGTTCAAGATGCTCACCCTAGCTCAGGTCTTGACTGCCCTCGACCCTGGAGACTGGTTGGTAGCGTTGGACTTGCAAGACGCTTATTTCCACATCCTCGTCCTGCCGGCCCACCGGCGTTACCTACGGTTCACGGTAGGCCTCGAGCATTTTCAGTTCACTGTGCTCCCCTTTGGCCTTACCAGTGCCCCTCGGGTGTTCACGAAAGTGATGGCGGTGGTCGCAGCTCATCTGCGCCGGGCAGGGGTTCCAGTATTCCCCTATCTCGACGACTGGCTGCTGAAGGCGAGCTCGTCCCAGGCAGTCGTCTCCCACCTCCAGACTACGGCTGAACTCCTGCACTCGCTGGGGTTCTCCCTCAATGTGCCAAAGTCGCATCTGATTCCTTCTCCACAGCTCCTTTTCATCGGAGCAGTTCTGGACACGACGCAGTTTCGGGCCTATCCTCCCGAACGGCGAGTCCGGGATATTCAGGCTGTGATTCCCATCTTTCAGCCTTTATCCTGGGTTTCGGTACGGATGACCCTGAGGCTGCTGGGCCTCATGGCCTCCTGCATCCTGCTGGTCGATCATGCCAGATGGCATATGCGGGCTCTGCAGTGGGACCTGAAGTTCCAGTGGGCGCAGCACCAGGGCAACCTGTCCGATCACGTCCAGATCTCGGAGGGGACTGCAAAACGGTTGCAGTGGTGGCTCTCGAACCGGCAATGGGTCAGGGGCAGATCCCTCTCCCTTCCCCAACCAGAGCACACAGTTGTGACGGACGCGTCCCTTCTGGGATGGGGCGGTCACATGGGAGAGGCGGAGATTAGAGGCCTCTGGTCTCCGGCGGAGTCCCGGCTCCATATCAACCTTCTGGAGCTCCGGGCGATCGGACTTGCACTCAAGGCATTCCTTCCCTCTGTCAAAGGGAAGGTAGTGCAGGTGTTCACAGACAACACCACCGCCATGTGGTACTGCAACAAACAAGGCGGGTTGGGGTCGTGGACCCTCTGTCAGGAGGCTCTGCGCCTCTGGACATGGCTGGAACATCAGGGCATGTTCCTGATGGTTCAACACCTGGCAGGTTCCCTGAACGCCAGGGCGGACGAACTCAGCCGCAGGTGCCTGATGGATCACGAATGGCGTCTTCACTCGGAAGTGGCGCAAGGACTCTTTCTGCAGTGGGGAGAGCCTTGGTTAGATCTATTCGCCACCGAAGAGAACGCGCACTGTCATCAGTTCTGCGCGTTGGAATTTCCAAGGCGGCACTCGCTCGGCGACGCTTTTCGTCGCGAGTGGAGTTGCGGTCTGTTGTACGCCTTTCCGCCTATACCACTTCTACCCAGAGTGTTGAAGAAGATTCGGCACGACCGGGCCCAAGTCATCCTTGTGGCTCCGGACTGGGCTCGAAGAGTTTGATATCCCGAGCTACTCAGTATGAGCGTAGATCCCCGATCCGTCTGCCTCTTTGGGAGGATCTTCTGTCGCAGCAGCAGGGGACGGTCCTCCACCCGAACCTGTCCAGCCTCCACCTGCTTGCGTGGAGATTGAGCGGCGGCAGTTGATTCCTTTCGACTTGCCTCCCGAAGTTTGTGATGTGATTCTGGCAGCCAGGCGTCCCTCCACTAAGGTGGTATACGCCTGCAGGTGGAACAAGTTTGTGGCATGGTGCACAGCAAAGGCTGTGAATCCCCTCTCTGCCCCTCTTTCTGAGGTTCTTCTGTTCCTTCTTTCTCTGGCCCAACATGGTTCTGCCCTGGGTACCATCAAGGGCTATCTTTGTGCCATTTCGGCCTTCCTCAGGCTTCCTGATCAGCCCTCCCTTTTCAAGTCACCTGTTGTTAACAGATTCCTAAAAGGCATCACACACACCTCTTCCCTCCTGTTCCGTTTGTGATGCCTCAGTGGGACTTGAACTTGGTTCTTACCTTTCTCATGTGCGCTCCCTTTGAGCCTCTACATAACTGTCCTCTTCGTCTTCTGACTCTGAAGACAGCCTTTCTGGTGGCCATCACCTCCGCTCGGCGGGTGAGTGAGCTCCAGGCTCTATCATGCAAACCTCCCATTCTGTCTGTCCATCCAGACAAGGTTGTTCTTAGGACGCGTCCGTCCTTCTTGCCAAAGGTGGTTACTGCCTTCCACATTGGGCAGACCATCACTTTGCCCACCTTCTTTCCGCCTCCACATCCTTCCAGAGAGGAAGAGAGGCTCCACCATCTGGATCCAAAACGTGCGCTTTCTTTTTATATCAATCGCACACAACACTTCCGGGTGGATGACCAGCTCTTTGTTGGCTACGTGGGCGCCAAAAAAGGTCGGGCGGTGCACAAGAGAACCATCTCCCGCTAGGTAACCTTGTGTATCAAAGCCTGCTATTCTTTGGCTAAGAAGGAGCCTCCTGTTGGGCTGCGTGCCCATTCCACCAGGGCAACGGCTGCTACCACTGCTTTAGGCCGCGGTGTTCCGCTGCAGGATATCTGTCAGGCAGCTACGTGTGCCTCGCTGCACACATTTACAAAGCATTACTGCCTTGACAGTCAGGTCCGGAGGGACGGCTTCTTTGGCTGTTCTGTCCTCCGGGACTTCCTTGTCTGATCTTTGTTCGCAGACCCACCACCGGGGTTGGTATTGCTGGGGTATCTATTCTAAGGTAAGGAATCTGTCACTAACGTGTCTCTTTCAGATGCACAAGTTACTAACTTGTGTAACGATATATCTGTAAGAGACAGTAGTTAGTGACAGATTCCTTACCGCCCACCCATCCTCCCCGTTCTGCGAACTGATTTCTAGAGTTAAGGACATCCCTTTCAGGGCCCTAGTATTTTTCAGACACCTATGTCAGCTTCTTGCATGGCTCTGCGTTCCTGGCGCGGAAAGTCGTGTACAGAACTGACGTCAGCGCGCAGGGGCGGCGTCTAAGTACTGCCCGCGACGTCATCCCGGCGATCACGACGACGGACGCGGAGCCGCACGCCGCCTACCGACGCGCAAGGGTACTGCTACGCAAAAACTTTCCGAATCCAGCCTGACGCCTGGGGATATTCTAAGGTAAGGAATCTGTCACTAACTACTGTCTCTTACAGATATATCGTTACACAAGTTAGTAACTTGTGCTTCATTGCCACTCAGTGCCAGGATGCTATTCTGGGAGTGGCAGCGCGCTCTATAAGTACAATATTCAATTCAATTCAATCTGAAGTCTCAGTAGGCTCAACACCAAGGCAACCTCTCTGATTCCATCCAGGTCGAAGACGACTGTGAAATGGCTGCAGTGCTGCTGCTCAATTGCAGTTGGACAGATGGCAGAACTCTCTTTCTACCCCACCCAGAGCTAAATGTTGTGACGAATGCATGGTTGCTGGGTTGGGGAGATCATGTGGGAGAGGTGGAGATCAGAGGATTGTGGTCTCCAGCGGGGGCTTGCAACCACATCAACTTGCTAGAGCTGCAAGAGATTCGATTGGCATTGAGAACGTTCCTCATGACCATCAAAGGGGATCGGGTGCAGGTACTCATGGACAACACGACCGCTATGTGGCATTGCTGGAAGTGGCTGAATGCTCAGTGCAGCTCCCCAATCGCTGAGCTTTAAACTCCAGGGCAAACTGACTCAGCCAACATTGCCTTGCGGATCACAAATGCTGGTTAAACTCTGAGGTGGCACAGGGCATCCTCCAACAATAGAGAGAACCCTGGCTGTATCTAATTGACACCATAGAGAAGGAGCAATGTCAAAAATTCTGCGTGTTGGATTTCCCAAGGCAGTCCTGCCTCATAGATGCCTTTCACCGGCATTGGGTGTTGGGACTCCCGTATGTCTTTCTGCCCCTTCCTCTCCTGCCAAGAGCACTCAAGAAGATCAAGAGAGACTGTGCCCAAGCCATCCTAGTGGCCCTGAACTAAGCAAGGAGAGGGTGGTACACAGAACTTCTGGCCATGAGCATATGTCCTCTAATCTGGCTGCCCCTTCAGGAGAACTTGTCGCAGCAGCTGGGCCGAGTCTTACTCCCGATCCTGCACACTCTACATCGCCATATGTAGAGTTTAAATGGCAACAGTGGATGACTTTCACTCTTCCTCCTGAAGTGATTGGTGTCATCTTAGCAGCCAGGCATCCATCAACAAAATCAATTTGTACAGGACGCTGGGAGAAGTTTGTTGTCTGCTGCTTTTCCCATAACAAAGAGCCCCTGAATGCGCCGTTATCAGATGTTCTTCTTTTCTGTTTGTCATTGGCCCAGCAAGGTCCTGCTGTGGCAATAGTTAAAGGTTACCTCTCAGCCCTTTCAGTCTTCTTATGTTTACCTAACCAGTCATTCCACTTTGTCACCTGTTGGGCTGGTCTATATGTTCCTGCTGACTCCATTTGCTATGCTGCAGTGGGACTTTAATGTAACACTCACTTTCTGTGTACTCCTTTCGAGCCCATACACTTTTGCTCTTTGTCGTCTTAAGATAAAGACTGCATTCCTCCTCTCCATAACATCGGCAGACAAGTGAGTGAACTCCAGGCAATGTCTGTGGTTCTACCAAATACATCTTCCTTCCTGGACAAATTAAATACTGTGAGCAAAAGTGGCATTCCTGCCCACCCTTCCACATAAACAGTCGATCACCATACCAGCTTTCATGCACTGCCTCATCCCTCCAAGGAGGCAGAACAACCTAATCACCTTGACATACTTCATTTTTATGTGGACCGAACCAGAAATGTCCTGACGACAGTAAGAACACTTTTCGTTGGCTTCTCTGGGGCTAAGAAAGGCAAAGCAGTGCAAAAGAGGACCATCTCAGTATGTATTGTGTTATGCATCAAGATCTGCTATGGGCTAAACAAGAAGCTGCCCCCTGACGGCTTGCCTGCTCATTCCACCAGAGCGAAGGGTGCTTCCACTGCGTAGACACAGGGTCTGCCGATCATGGACATTTGTTAGGCTGGCACATGGGCGTCCCTCCACACATTCACAAAGCATTACAGCCTGGATAGCCATGTCCGGCAGGATGGGCACTTCGCCCTATCTGTCCTGCAGAATTTCCTTGTCCGAGCCATTCCATACCCACCACCTCGGGAAGTAGTGATTTGGTATCTATCCACAAGGTGAGGAATTTGTGGTTAAAAATCTTTATCAGAAGAACAAGTCACTTAATTTCAGTGACACCTTTTCTGGTAGAGAGACTATCTAACCACAGAAACTTCATCGATCCACCCTCCTCCCCGTTCAGTGGAATGGACTCAGATAGTCCATTAATAAGATGCCAAATCTAAAGTACCTGCACATTGCACTATCTGATTTTCATTGCTTCACATCCAACAGCACAGACCAAAATCAGAAGAAACTCACGACAGCATGCAGAGGTGGCACATATATAGGGGCACCAATGTCACTTCCGATGCAGGACAGAGCCGCAGCATAGCCGTACGATGCTACCTACCAACATGCTAGAGAATTGCTGTGAAGTTTCTGAATCCAGTCTGGCGCCTGATAGAAATTCACAAGGTGGGGAATTTGCAGTTGGATAGCGTCTCTACCAGAAATGGCATTGCCAAAGGTAAGTAACTTGTTCTTCATGCTTGTCAAAAAATAAAGAAATAAGATGATGTACACCATGAGGTGAGGTGTAAGCCTTTCCACATAATTTGCACTATTACGGCCATACATAATAAGCAAGGTAAGGCACATAGATTGGTTCACCTTTCTTTAATAGTGGTACACAAAGTACCATGGATTCCCTTCCTGACAACAGGAGTAATTTAAAAGCATGTGCCGATTAAAGGCTCTCCTTCTTAGAACGTTTTACATAGATAGAAATATTTAGAGCAAATAAAATAAAGACTAGTGATTTTTCCCCGTATTTGAGAAGCACAAAGAATGTTTTTTTTATGTTAGTTGATATCTTTTTACATTTTGTGAACATGCTTTAATTGCTTAACCCCACGAGTTTGAATGTTGTAATGTTAAATACAAGCATTCGCTATGTTCAAACTGTTGTTTGCAACTTGGCAGCAGAGGTTTTCACTAGCTAACTTACATTCTTCTACCTTGCCTTTTAATTAGGAAACTGGTTCTGGGAACCAAAGTCAAAAGTCTGATGAGGATGACTTTGTTAAAGTTGAAGACCTGCCCTTCAAACTCAACGTGTCAGAGGTATTGTTTTTGTGTCTTGAACAGAAATATAATTGAGATCTGTTTTCTTCCTTAGTATCTGATGGTTTTCATTTTCTTCGATTCTAAAGAGTGATTTAATGAAGAAAATGGCAGAAGAAGAGCATAGCAATAGTATGTGTGAAGACATTTTAGCCAAGGATGAAAATGGACCAATAGCTGCCGAACTGGCAGGAGACACAGACATATTGAAAGAGCCTGGTAACATTTTTATTTTACTCTTTTCTTCCTGCCATAATATCAACAGCTCTGGCCAGTTGGGTGATTGTGAAATACTTAATGCTGTAGTCACATTTCTCCACATTTCTTCAAGTACCTTGGTTCCCTCCTGCTCAGTTTGTTTGCAGAGTTGCATATAAAAACAAGAAACTGATAATTGTTATGAAAGATGAGCAAATTTGCCCAGTTACACGAATGCCTAACCCATATATTCCTTTACCCCTCAAATAGCAGGCAAAGTCACTATTAGTACATTGCTTATTGTTTTCTGCCAACTCTGTATTGATTTGCTTAAACCAACCAGATATTTTTAACTTTGTAGATTAAGCAGGTGCTTTTTTTTTCATAGATTACTTACTTTTTCGATCACTTTTTTCAATGACTGATATTCATGCTCCATTTTAAAGGTTAGACTTCTAAAGTTGTTGCCACGTGCCTCTGATTTATTCAGAGCTAGTGACTTGTGTTATGTTTATGTATGAAATTGGTAGAGCGCAGTCACATGGCATTGTAGAGGAAGGGTAGCTGACATGTGTTTTAAAACAGAACAGTTTGTTAGCAGACTTTGTGTGGTACAATAGATCTTAAGGAAAAAGTAAAAGGTAAGGAGTTCTAGGCTCCAGAGGCTTTAAAACAAAAGGAACAGCCTTCCATTGTTTTTTAAATTCGCAGAAGTCTCAATATAGGCTCCTGTGCTGAACGGGGAGTTTGAGATTGCTCATATAGGTAGAACTTTTTACATAAGCAATGACTCTGGCAGTTGTAGTGTTTGTATGAACTATGCAAATGCATTTTAATTGAATTCTGCTAATTGACAGCTAGTGCAGGTTGTGTAGCAGTAGAGATGCTCTGGAGAAGCTTGGTGTTAGGACTAGTCCCACAGCCTGCCTGATTTTGAGTACACTGAATGAAGGAGCTGCTTTTGCCAGCATAAAATTAATTAATGTAATTTTGTCTTAACTAGAAAGGATACTACAATGTGAGATGCATTTAAAACAAAAATTATAAACATAAGTTTATGAAGCCTCATCATCTGGAAGTCACATGGGGTAACAACTGCAGATGCTATTGGGTCCATCTCTACTTTGTTATATTGTTTAACAGCCAGGTTTTTCACAGCCTGGGCAGCATCTGGGAGAGGACCCAGCTCTACTAGCTAGAAAGTATTAATAGTTGTTTCCTATTAGTTAAATATCTGGCTTGTTGGCATCAAGTTTAAGCCAGTTCGTATTCATCCAGTGTTTGATATGAGAAAGACATTGCCTTAAATTTTCAGCTGATTTCTTCAGGCAATTCAGGTGGAATAATAACTGGGTTGTTGTCTACATTGGTGTAAAATTGCAGACCCGCTAAATGTTTCAAAGTAGCCTAAAGTTGTGTGTGTGTTTATATATATATATATATATATATCTCTCTGAAAGAAACACCTAGTGATAGATTCCTTACCTTAGAATATCCCCAGGCGTCAGACTGGATCCGGAAAGTTTTCGTCAGCAGTACCCCTGCGCGTCGGTAGGTGGCGTCGTGCGGCTCCGCGTCCGTCGTTGGCGTCGTGGTCGCCGAGATGACGTCGCGGGCGCTACTTAGACGCCGCCCACGCGCGCTGATGTCAGTTCTTTCTTTTTCCGCGCCAGCAAGCGCAGATCCGGGAAGAGCAGGAACCCCCAGTCAATTTTTGACTGACTTTTTTGAGGTTTTTGTCTCTATTTTTCTTTGAGTCATCGACTCCTGGTGCAGTAGGATGCCCGGTTTCAAGTCCTGCGGGGATTGTCACCGCATGATGTCGGTGACGGACCCGCACCGTGTTTCTTTTCTGCCTGGGGCGCGACCACGACCCCAAGTCGTGCCCCGACTGCCAGGACATGGCGCCGAAGACTTTGCGGGAGCGGTCCCGAAAGTTGCTGGAAGCCCGGCAGTCGGCTCCGCGCCGTTCGAAGTCCCGGTCCAGAGGGAGGTCGAGGGACCGTGCGCTGAGTCATCATCGGTCTTCGGGATACAAGTCTTCGCACTCTGGGTCAGGTAAGACGAAGCACAAGAAGTCGAAGAAACGCCATCGTTCTTCGACTTCCCCTCGCCGGTCGCGCGAGGCGGCTGAGGGTGTGGGTGGTGCCACCCCACGGCTCCGGCGGAGCCTATGCAGTCGCCGCCCGACTACCCGCCCTTCCCGGGGTCGTCGGCGACTCCGGCCCAAATACAGGAGTTCCTGTCGGCCATGGCTCGCCTCTTTGGGCCGTCTGGTCCCGCCGGTGCGCCTTCGGGCCCCAGGGTCCCGCATGGGTGTCCTCGCGTTTCCTCGCCGGCGGCCCCGGTGTCGCTGTCTGCTCCGGCGCCGCAGAACACCCTTGGATCCAGGCCTGGATCCCGGTCGACGCCGGTTGACCTTGTTACGCCTCCACCGGCATCAGTTCTGACGCCGCCCGCTCCTCGGGACGACGTCGACCTCAGTTTCAGCCCCGTAGTGGACGCGGCGTCGAGCCGGCGTCGATCGATGCCGTTCTCGACGTTGCTTGGGGATTTCTATCCCCATGTCCCTGCTCCTTATTTTAGACCTGTTGAACAGCCTGAGGAGCAAGGGGAGGACTGGGAGGGGTCTGAAGACCCTCTCGCTGCAGCCTGCGAGTCTGAACAGGACTGGGCTGAGGAATTGGAGGACGCCCGTGGTCTGGATACCTCACCAGACCTTGGCATGCTGTCTCCTCCTACCGTGGCTACGGAGGAGGGTGCTAGTTATGCTGTGGTGTTGCGTAGGGTGGCCGAGGCCCTACACCTCGAGCTCCCTACTGTGGCCGTCAGGACTAACCTCTTGACAGAGGTGCTTCAGCCAGCAGCTACTTCTGCGGAGCTGCTGATTCCTTTCAATGAAGCCCTTTCTGACGTTCTTTTGGGCACTTGGTCCAGGCCCACCACAGGGGCTCCTGTGGATAGGAACGTGGCCCGACGCCATCGCCCGGCTCCGGGTGACCCCATTTTCCTCTCCCAACACCCCACCCCCGAGAGCTTGGTTGTCCAAGCCTCAGCTTCCCCAACCGCCTTCCCTTCCGCACCACCGGATAGGGAATCCAAGAAGCTGGATCAGTTTGGGAAGAAGACTTTTTCTTCCACCAGCTCTGCGCTGCGGTCCGTGAACACTGCATGCCTCTTGGGCCGTTATTCCCACTCTCTGTGGGATTACGGTGGCGAATGTGCTGCCCCAGTGTCCGGAGGAGGCCCGGCCTGCTCTCTCCCAGGCTGTTGCAGAGGGGAGAGACGCAGCAAAGTTCATGATTCGTTGTGGCCTAGACACCGCCAACTCACTGGGCAGATTGATTGCAACGACGGTGGCGGTTCGCCGTCACGCCTGGTTGAGGACCACTGTATTTTCGGGGGATGTCCAAAACACCCTTATGGACATGCCCTTTGATGGCCGTCGCCTTTTCGGCGACAAAGCGGACAACGCGTTGGAGAGGTTTAAGGACTCACGAGCTACGGCCAAGTCCTTGGGACTCTCGGCAGTCCGCCCTCCTCCGCCTTCCGCTTTTCGCTCCTTTCGTGGCACAGGAAGGGGCGCCCCGCAGCGTTCGCAACAGAGCCACAGGCCAGCGCAGCAATCATCCCAGCGCGGACGCGGGTTCCGCCGTGGCGGACCAAGGGGCCAGCGGGCGCGTCAGTCCACCACCACCCCGGCCACCACTGCCTCCAAACCTTCCTAGTCCGAACTTTCAGGCCCATCAAACGCCAGTGGGCGGCAGGCTTCGCCATCACCTCCCCCACTGGCGCACCATCACTTCGGACAGGTGGGTTTTAGAGATAGTCCGGAGGGGCTACTCCCTCCCCTTCGAGACTACCCCTCCAGCCATGCCACCTCAGTACCACCGCATGTCTGGGGATTACTTGGTGCTTCTTCAGCAGGAAGTTGCGGCCCTCTTGGCCAAGGGGGCCATCGAGCGCGTTCCGACGCCAGAAGTAGGTCGTGGTTGCTATTCCCACTACTTTGTGGTGCCCAAGAAGGACAAAGGCCTGCGTCCTATCTTAGACCTCCGGAACGTCAATCGCTTCCTCCGCAAAGAGAAGTTCAAGATGCTCACTCTAGCTCAGGTCTTGTCTGCTCTCGACCCACAAGACTGGATGGTGGCGCTGGACTTGCAGGACGCCTATTTCCACATCCCCGTCCTGCGAGCCCACCGGCGTTACCTACGGTTCACGGTAGGCCACAAGCACTTTCAGTTCACCGTGCTCCCCTTTGGCCTTACCAGCGCCCCTCGGGTGTTCACCAAGGTGATGGCGGTGGTCGCAGCTCATCTGCGCAGATCAGGGATTTCAGTCTTCCCCTATCTCGACGACTGGTTGTTGAAGGCGGGCTCGCCCCAGGCAGTCGTCTCCCACCTCCAGACTACGGCCGATCTCCTGCACTTGCTGGGGTTCTCCATCAACGTGCCGAAGTCACACCTGATTTCCTCGCAGAAGCTCCTCTTTATCGGAGCGGTTCTGGACAAGGCGCAGTTTCGGGTCTATCCTCCCGAACAGCGAGTCCGGGATATTCGGGCTCTGATTCCCATCTTTCAGCCCTTGTCCCGGGTTTCGGTCAGAGTGACTCTGAGGCTGCTGGGCCTCATGGCCTCCTGCATCCTGCTTGTCAATCATGCCAGATGGCATATGCGGGCTCTGCAGTGGGACCTGAAGTTCCAGTGGGCGCAGCATCAGGGGAACCTGTCCGATCACGTCCAGATCTCGGAGGGCACTGCACGACAGTTGCAGTGGTGGCTCACGAACCGGCATTGGGTCGACGGCAGATCCCTCTCCCTTCCCCAACCGGAGTTTACAGTGGTGACGGATGCGTCCCTCCTGGGATGGGGCGGCCACATGGGAGAGGCGCAGATCAGAGGCCTCTGGTCTCCGGCGGAGTCCCGGCTCCACATCAACCTTCTGGAGCTGCGGGCGATCCAGCTTGCACTAAAGGCATTCCTTTCCTCTGTCAAGGGGAGAGTAGTGCAGGTGTTCAGACAACACCACCGCCATGTGGTACTGCAACAAACAAGGCGGGGTGGGGTCGTGGACCCTCTGTCAGGAGGCTCTGCGTCTCTGGACATGGCTGGAACATCAGGGCATGTCCCTGGTGGTTCAACACCTGGCAGGTTCTCTGAACGCCAGGGCGGACGAACTCAGCCGCAGGTGCCTACTCGATCACGAATGGCGTCTTCACTCGGAGGTGGTGCAAGGTCTCTTTCATCAGTGGGGAGAGCCTTGGTTAGATCTATTCGCCACCGAAGAGAACGCGCAATGTCATCAGTTCTGCGCGTTGGAATTTCCAAGGCGGCACTCGCTCTGCAACGCTTTTCGTCGCAAGTGGAGTTGCGGTCCGTTGTACGCCTTTCCGCCTATACCACTTCTGCCCAGAGTGCTGAAGAAAATCAGGCGCGACCGGGTCCAAGTCATTCTTGTGGCTCCGGACTGGGCTCGAAGAGTATGGTATCCCGAGCTACTCAGTATGAGCATCGATCCTCCGATCAGACTGCCTCTTCGGGAGAATCTTCTGTCGCAGCAGCAGGGGACGGTCCTCCACCCGAACCTGTCCAGCCTCCACCTCTTTGCGTGGAGATTGAGCGGCAGCAGCTGATTCCTTTCCACTTGCCTCCTGAAGTTTGTGACGTTATTCTGGCAGCCAGGCGTCCCTCTACTAAAGTGGTATACGCCTGCAGGTGGAACAAGTTTGTGGCATGGTGAACACCAAAGGCTGTGGATCCCCTTTCTGCCCCTCTTTCTGAGGTCCTACTGTTCCTTCTCTCTTTGGCCCGGCAGGGCTCTGCTCTGGGCACTATCAAGGGCTACCTTTCTGCAATTTCTGCCTTTCTCAGGCTACCTGATCAGCCCTCTCTTTTCAAGTCCCCTGTTGTAAATAGATTCCTTTCGTGATGCCTCAGTGGGACTTGAATCTGGTTCTTACATACTTGATGTGCGCTCCCTTTGAGCCCCTTCACAACTGTCCTCTTCGTCTTTTGACATTAAAGACTGCCTTCCTGGTGGCCATCACCTCCGCTAGGCGGGTGAGTGAGCTCCAGGCTCTTTCTTGTAAGCCTCCTTTTCTTTTCAGTCCATCCGGACAAGGTTGTGCTCAGGCCCCGTCCTTCCTGTTTTTTGCCAAAAGTGGTTACGGCCTTTCACATTGGGCAGGCTATTACCTTGCCCACCTTCTTTCCGCCTCCGCATCCTTCCAGAGAGGAAGAGAGGCTCCACCGTCTGGACCCAAAACGTGCGCTCTCATTTTATCTCAACCGCACACAGCATTTCCGGGTGGATGACCAGCTCTTTGTTGGCTACGTTGGCACCAAGAAAGGTCGGGCGGTACACAAGAGAACTATCTCCCGCTGGGTTGTCTTGTGCATCAAAGCCTGTTACTCTTTGGCTAAAAAGAACCTCCGGTGGGGCTGCGTGCTCACTCCACCAGAGCTACTGCAGCCACTACTGCATTGGGACGCGGCGTCCCCCTGCAAGACATCTCTCAGGCAGCCACGTGGGCCTCGCTGCACACGTTTACCAAGCATTATTGCCTGGACAGCCAAGTCCGGAGAGACGGCTTCTTCGGCCGTTCTGTTCTCCGCGATTTTCTGGTGTGATCTTAGTTCGCAGACCCACCACCGGGGTTGGTATTGCTGGGGTATCTATTCTAAGGTAAGGAATCTATCACTATGTGTTTCTTTCAGATGAACAAGTTACTTACCTTCGGTAACGATATATCTGTAAGAAACATTAGTAGTGATAGATTCCTTACCGCCCCACCCATCCTCCCCGTTCTGCGAACTGATTTCTAGGGTTGTCATCCCTTTCAGGGCCCTAGTTTCAGTGCACCAGTGGTCAGTATCTTGCATGGCTCTGCATTCCTGGCGCGGAAAGTCGTGTACAGAACTGACGTTCGCGCGCGTGGGCGACGTCTAAGTAGCGCCCGCGACGTCATCTCGGCGACAACGATGCCAACGACGGACGCGGAGCCGCACGACGCCACCTACCGACGCGCAGGGGTACTGCTGACGAAAACTTTCTGGATCCAGGCTGATGCCTGGGGATATTCTACGGTAAGGAATCTATCACTACTAATGTTTCTTACAGATATATCGTTACCGAAGGTAAGTAACTTGTTCATTTAACATATACGGTGAAAGTGCTGAGCTCCAAGGGACCCCATGAGTGACTTGGTTGAGAAGTTACCTATCAGTGACTCTGTAAGCGATGTTCCAAAAAAGAAGCAAACCAGTTCAGCACCTGTCATGATGTAATGGCAATAGACGGTTTCTTCTGTAGAGCTGGGTGATCAGTCATGTAAAATGTTATTGATGGGCCTCATAAAATCAGGGTGTTAACACAGTTGCTATCAGCAGCCATCTTAAGGTCATCTGTGGTGGCTATAAGTGCCAGTTCAGTGCCAAGACCAGGGCGAAATTCCTCCTGTGAATCATCAAAGGTGTTATTGTTCTCTATATGCCTACTGAGTTGCCCTGCTACATGATGTTCCATGTATTTGGCAACAACGGAGAATAAAGTTAATGGGTCTATAATTAGGTGTAATTGATGGATTAGAATATGACCTTGTTAAAAGGAGATAGACGTCTAGCCGCAGATTCCTTACCTTTGAATTTCTCAGACGTCATACTGGATCTGGAAGATTTTTCTTGAGCAGTACCCCTGCTCGCCGGTAGGTGACATTGGTTGGCTCCGTGTGGCTTCATCAGCACCGGAAATGACATCTGCGTCACCTATATAGGCCCCACCTCAGCATGCAGACGTCAGTTCTTTTCTTTCCACGCCAGCAAGCGCTGATCCAAGGAAAGAGCTACCCCTCTGTCCGTTTTTGACTGGATTTTTGCAAACTTTTGCACACCTTATTTGGGATATTTTTCTCCTGGTGTGTCAAGGGTGTGATCGAGGAAGACAGGTTTTAAACCCTGTGGCACCTGTCACTGCGCGATGTCGGTCCCGCACCTAATGTGTTTGTGGTGTCTGGAGCGCGACCACGACTACAAGTCGTGCTCAGACTTCCGGGCCATGGAGTTGAAGGCATTGAGGAAGTGGTCCCAAAAGCTGCTAGCGTCCCGGCAAGCAACTGTGCGGAAGTCACAGTTCCGCTCGAGAGGAAGGTCTCGAGACCATTCCAGGAGTCCAAAGTCCTCTTCGTCCCACTCAAAATCGTCCAGGCGCAGCGCATTTCGAATTCTCTGTGTCTGTCGCATGAGTCAATGAAGGAAAATCGCCTCTCTGATAGACATCTAGCCGCAGATTCTTTAACTTTGAATTCTCCCCAGGCGAAAATGGTGATTGGAAAATGATGAGTTTTTCTGGGTTGGATACTATAAAACAGAGCGAACAAGGTGGAGAAAGAACCAGGAAATTAAGACAACTGGAATCACGCTACATTACAACTTCGAACCGAGACACCGATGGGCCTTAACAATGACGAAGAACTTTATGTACACTTGTGAAATTATTGCAGATATGTCAGAACACTGAGACCTTCAACAAATGAAGGCAAGAGAGTTTACATCTGAAAGAGACACGTTAGTGACAGATTCCTTACCTTAGAATATCCCCAGGCGTCAGGCTGGATCCGGAAAGTTTTTTGCGTAGCAGTACCCTTGCGCGTCGGTAGGCGGCGTCGTGCGGCTCCGCGTCCGTCGTCGGCGTCGTGATCGCCGGGATGACGTCGCGGGCAGTACTTAGGCGCCGCCCCTGCGCGCTGACGTCAGTTCTTCTTTTTCCGCGCCAGTAAGCGCAGATCCGGGAAGAGCAGTGCCCTAGTCACTTTTTGACTATCTTTTTGGGTGAATTTTTTCACTGTTTCTTCAACGAGTCTTCACGACTCCTAAGGTCCTCGAGTGTCTCTTTTGTCTCGGCCGAGACCACGACACGAAGTCGTGTCCTGACTGCCGGAAACTTCATCCTAAGGCTTTGCGAGAGCGGTCTCGAAAGCTCCTTGAAGTCCGGCATTCGGCTCCGCGCCGCACCAAGCCCCGGTCCCGGGAGAGGTCGAGGGCCGGACGCGGAGTCCCCGCCGTTCGTCGGATTCAAAGTCTTCGCGCTCCTCCGGTAAGTCGAAGCACAAGAAGTCTAAGCGGCGTCATCGGCTCTAAGACTTCGCCTCGCCGGTCTCGCGACTCGGCTGAGGTCCCTGTCGGCACCGTCCCGCCCCCGCGGCCCCGGACGTACCTGTCGAGTTACCCCCGCAGTACCCGCCCCTACCCGGGCTCGGGGCGACTCAGGCCGATATACAGGAATTCCTGTCGGCCATGGCCCGCCTCTTCGGGCCTCAAGGTCCCTCCGGTGCGCCTCCGGGCCCCGCGGGCCCTGATTGGGTTGCTCCGGCGTCGCCGTCGACTCGGGTCCCGGCGTCGCCTGTCCCACCAGCCTTCGTCCCGGCCTCGGCTCCGGTCCCGGCCTCGACCCCGGCTCCGGTGGGGCCGCAACCCCCATCGACGCCGGTTGACCTAACCACGCCTCCGCCGACGCCGATGTCCCCGGTGCCGTTTCCGACGCCGTCCGGGGCTCCGGGCGGCGTCGTTCCCCGGTTCTCTCCGGGTCCGGACATGGTGCCGGAGCAGGCGTCGCCCGACGCCGTATCCGGCGCCGATGAGACCTTGGGTCCCTGATGTCCCTCCTCCTCCATATTTTCAACCTGAGGAGGACCAGGAGAGCTGGGAGGGGTCTGACGACCCTCTCACACAACAGTGCGAGTTTGACCCGGACTGGGTTGAGGAACTTGGGGATGCCAGTGGTCTGGATACCTCCCCTGACTCTGGCATGCTGTCTCCTCCCGTGGCAACGGAGGAGGGGCTAATTTTGCAACGGTGTTGCGTAGAGCTGCTGGCGCCTTGAATCTCCAGTTGCCTACAGTGGTGGTCAGGTCTAACATCCTGACTGAAGTGCTTCAGCCGGCGGCCTCCTCTTCGGAGACTGTGCTGCCGTTCAACGAGGCACTGACTGACGTTCTTTTGGGTGCCTGGTCCAAACACACCACAGGGGCTCCTGTGGATAGGAACGTGGCCCGACGCCATCGCCCTGCTCCGGGCGACCCCCTGTTTCTCTCCCAACACCCCACCCCTGAGAGCTTGGTTGTCCAAGCCTCTGCCTCCCACACCGCCTTCCCTACCGCCCCTCCGGATAGGGAATCCAAGCGCCTGGATCACTTTGGGAAGAAGGCTTTCTCTTCCTCCAGTGCTGGCTTGCGGTCTGTTAATACCGCTTGCCTCTTGGGCCGATACACCCACTCCCTGTGGGATTCGGTGGCAACTGTTTTGCCGCAGTGTTCTGAGGAGGTCCAGACACTGCTTACCCGCGCCATTGCGGAAGGGCGTGATGCGGCTAAATATACCATCCGCTGTGGTCTTGATACCGCCGACTCGCTGGGCAGATCGCTTGCAACGACGGTGGCGCTGCGTCGCCACGCCTGGCTGAGAACCACTGGTTTTTCGGGAGATGTCCAGAATACACTCATGGACATGCCCTTTGATGGTGTCGGTCTTTTGGTTCGAAGGCAGACCATGCGCTGGAGCGTTTCAAGGACTCTCGGGCTACTGCTAAGTCCCTGGGCCTTGCTGTTGTGCGCCCTCCGCTCACGTCTGCTTTTCGCCCCTTTCGTGGCCACGGAAGGGGCGCCCAGTCACGTCCGCAGCCCGGCCAGCGGCCCGCGCAGCAAGCGCCTTCGCGTGGCCGAGGACGTGGATACCGCCGTGGCGGTTCGGGCAACCAGCGTGCGGGTCAGGCCACCACCTCCAACCCGTCCGCGGCCTCCAAGCCCTCCTAGTCCCTCCTTTCAGGTGCACAGTACGCCAGTCGGGGGCAGGGTCCGCCATCACCTTCGCCTCTGGCGTCCCATCACCTCGGACAGGTGGGTCTTGGACATTGTCCGAAGGGGCTACTCCCTCCCCTTCGAGACCACCCCCCAGCCATGCCACCTCAATTCCACCGCATGTCAGGGGATCACTTGGCGCTTCTACAGAAGGAAGTCACGGCCCTCTTGGCCAAGAGGGCCATCGAGCATGTTCCGACCCCAGAAGTAGGGCGTGGTTGCTACTCCCACTACTTTCTGGTGCCCAAAAGGACAAGGAGGACATGCGTCCTATCTTGGACATCCGGAACGTCAATCGCTTCCTCCGGAAGGAGAAGTTCAAGATGCTCACCCTAGCTCAGGTCTTGACTGCCCTCGACCCCGGAGACTGGTTGGTAGCGTTGGACTTGCAGGACGCCTATTTCCACATCCCCGTCCTGCCGGCCCACCGGCGTTACCTTCGGTTCACGGTAGGCCTCGAGCATTTTCAGTTCACCGTGCTCCCCTTTGGCCTTACCAGTGCCCCTCGGGTGTTCACGAAAGTGATGGCGGTGGTCGCAGCTCATCTGCGCCGGGCAGGGGTTTCAGTCTTCCCCTACCTCGACGACTGGCTGCTGAAGGCGGGCTCGTCCCAGGCAGTCGTCTCCCACCTCCAGACTACGGCCGAACTCCTGCACTCGCTGGGGTTCTCCATCAATGTGCCAAAGTCGCATCTGATTCCTTCTCCACAGCTCCTTTTCATCGGAGCAGTTCTGGACACGACGCAGTTTCGGGCCTTTCCTCCCGAACGGCGAGTCCGGGATATTCAGGCTATGATTCCGATCTTTCAGCCTTTATCCTGGGTTTCGGTACGGATGACCCTGAGGCTGCTGGGCCTCATGGCCTCCTGCATCCTGCTGGTCACTCATGCCAGATGGCATATGCGGGCTCTGCAGTGGGACCTGAAGTTCCAGTGGGCGCAGCACCAGGGCGACCTGTCCGATCACGTCCAGATCTCGGAGGGGACTGCAAAACAGTTGCAGTGGTGGCTCTCGAACCGGCAATGGGTCATGGGCAGATCCCTCTCCCTTCCCCAGCCAGAGCACACAGTTGTGACGGACGCGTCCCTTCTGGGATGGGGCGGTCACATGGGAGAGGCGGAGATCAGAGGCCTCTGGTCTCCGGCGGAGTCCCGGCTCCATATCAACCTTCTGGAGCTCCGGGCGATCCGACTTGCACTCAAGGCATTCCTTCCCTCTGTCAAAGGGAAGGTAGTGCAGGTGTTCACAGACAACACCACCGCCATGTGGTACTGCAACAAACAAGGCGGGGTGGGGTCGTGGACCCTTTGTCAGGAAGCTCTGCGCCTCTGGACATGGCTGGAACATCAGGGCATGTTCCTGGTGGTTCAACACCTGGCAGGTTCCCTGAACGCCAGGGCGGACGAACTCAGCCGCAGGTGCATGATGGATCACGAATGGCGTCTTCACTCGGAAGTGGCGCAAGGACTCTTTCTACAGTGGGGAGAGCCTTGGTTAGATCTATTCGCCACCGAAGAGAACGCGCAATGTCATCAGTTCTGCGCGTTGGAATTTCCAAGGCGGCACTCGCTCGGCGACGCTTTTCGTCACGAGTGGAGTTGCGGTCTATTGTACGCCTTTCCGCCTATACCACTTCTACCCAGAGTGTTGAAGAAGATTCGGCACGACCGGGCCCAAGTCATTCTTGTGGCTCCGGACTGGGCTCGAAGAGTTTGGTATCCCGAGCTACTCAATATGAGCGTAGATCCCCCGATCCGTCTGCCTCTTCGTGAGGATCTTCTGTCGCAGCAGCAGGGGACGGTCCTCCACCCGAACCTGTCCAGTCTACACCTGCTTGCGTGGAGATTGAGCGGCGGCAGTGGATTCCTTTCGACTTGCCTCCCGAAGTTTGTGATGTGATTCTGGCAGCCAGGCGTCCCTCCACTAAGGTGGTATACGCCTGCAGGTGGAACAAATTTGTGGCATGGTGCACAGCAAAGGCTGTGAATCCCCTTTCTGCCCCTCTTTCTGAGGTCCTTCTGTTCCTTCTCTCTCTGGCCCAACAGGGTTCTGCCCTGGGTACCATCAAGGGTTATCTTTGTGCTATCTCGGCCTTCCTCAGGCTCCCTGATCAGCCCTCCTTTTCAAGTCCCCTGTTGTTAACAGGTTCTTAAAAGGCATTACTCACCTCTTCCCTCCTGTTCCGTTTGTGATGCCTCAGTGGGACTTGAACTTGGTTCTTACCTTTTTAATGTGCGCTCCCTTTGAGCCTCTACATAACTGTCCTCTTCGTCTTCTGACTCTGAAGACAGCCTTTCTGGTGGCCATCACCTCCGCTCGGCGGGTGAGTGAGCTCCAGGCTCTATCTTGCAAACCTCCCTTTCTGTCTGTTCATCCAGACAAGGTTGTTCTTCGGACGCGTCCGTCCTTCTTGCCAAAGGTGGTTACTGCTTTCCACATTGGGCAGACCATCACTTTGCCCACCTTCTTTCCGCCTCCTTCCAGAGAGGAAGAGAGGCTCCACCGTCTGGACCCAAAACGTGCGCTCTCTTTCTATATTGACCGCACAAAACACTTCCGGGTGGATGACCAGCTCTTTGTTGGCTACGTGGGCGCCAAAAAGGTCGGGCGGTGCACAAGAGGACCATCTCCCGCTGGGTTACCTTGTGCATCAAGACCTGCTATTCTTTGGCTAAGAAGGAGCCTCCTGTTGGGCTGCGTGCCCATTCCACCAGGGCAACGGCTGCTACCACGGCCTTGGGCCGCGGTGTTCCGCTGCCGGTTATCTGTCAGGCAGCTACGTGGGCCTCGCTGCACACGTTTACAAAGCATTACTGCCTTGACAGTCAGGTCCGGAGGGACGGCTTCTTTGGCCGTTCTGTCCTCCAGGACTTCCTTGTCTGATCTTTGTTCGCAGACCCACCACCGGGGTTGGTATTGCTGGGGTATCTATTCTAAGGTAAGGAATCTGTCACTAACGTGTCTCTTTCAGATGCACAAGTTACTAACTTGTGTAACGATATATCTGTAAGAGACAGTAGTTAGTGACAGATTCCTACCACCCCACCCATCCTCCCCGTTCTGCAAACTGATTTCTAGGGTTAAGGACATCCCTTTCAGGGCCCTAGTATTTTTCAGACACCTATGTCAGCTTCTTGCATGGCTCTGCGTTCCTGGCGCGGAAAGTCGTGTACAGAACTGACGTCAGCGCGCAGGGGCGGCGCCTAAGTACTGCCCGCGACGTCATCCCGGCGATCACGACGACGGACGCGGAGCCGCACGACGCCGCCTACCGACGCGCAAGGGTACTGCTACGCAAAAAACTTTCCGGATCCAGCCTGACGCCTGGGGATATTCTAAGGTAAGGAATCTGTCACTAACTACTGTCTCTTACAGATATATCGTTACACAAGTTAGTAACTTGTGCATTAGGTACTATACAAAAAAATCTCACGAACCCTCAGAAATACAAAACATATGTCATATTATGATCTAGTCACTGAACAAACAATCCAAATCAGCAGCAGCTTCATACCAATGATTGCGCATATATATAATGACACAATGACATATCTTCAATGTTTCTTTGATTTATGTAAAAACGTATTTGCCTGTCGATCTAATAAGCACAGGATCTGTAGCTAATGTGCTAACTGTAATGTGTAAATTACAATGTAACTTGTTAAACTACAACTCCCATCATGCTTCATTATGAGCAGGAGATGGAGAGTATAAAATGCAAAAGCAATGAGGGACTCTCCTATCGTGAGAAAGACCCAGGGAGGTCGAAACGCGTTGGTGGAGTAGTGGTGCTCACTATTAAATTCGTACAACTAATCTACTGAGTGCAGCGTTTTTTTCTTCAATATATATATATATATATATATATATAATTCAATTTACGTAAAAATTGCAGGGCTCTATGGTTCAGCCCATCGCTGGCCCCCGCAGTGGAGCGCGCCATCTGTGAACCAATTTGCAGAAACATATATATATATATATATATATATATATATATATATATATATATATATATATTATCTACTGGCGGTCGCCAGTAGATAGTTATAGTTACAACCTATTATCCATAGGAAATCCGCGACATTCTATTTGAAATAACTCTCTTGCCGGTTGACGTATCTTCGCGAAATTTTCAAACTTTGTGGGGCGCTCTGGTCCGCTCCTACCCTGAAAGTCTCGGGGTGATACGTCAAGCGGGGCCGAGAAAAAGGGGGTCCCAAAACGCGTTTTCCCATGCATTTTCCCATAGGAATCTTTAGACACGGCTACAGCCCGAACTGCTGAACGGAATTACACCAAATTTGGCAAAGAGGTAGTTCTTGGTTCAGAAAGAACCCTTTTGTTAAATGGTGTAAATCCGTTCAGTAGTTGCTGAGAAAATCAAAAAGTAAAAGTACATATATATCTATGGGCACGGAGGATTCGCGCACCCTCCCGATCACGAGCTGCATGTTAATTGGCTGTCAGCTGGCTGTCAACATTCCGATTCAGGAAATGTTGGCAGCCATTTTGTCCTCGGTAGAACCGAGGGACAGAAACAAGTGCGCAAAGCGCACAAAGGGGGAGGTAGAAACACCCTGACCCCTAGGTTTGCTCAGGGGTCCCACAAGGACCCCTGGGCAAAAAAAATTTTTTTTTTAAAAATCGGCAGGATGCGCTCAGGGAGCGCGAACCCTGCCGAAGAAAAATCGAGCGCGGTCTCCGCGCTTCGATGTAATTGGCCCCGGGTGGCCCAAGTCCCGGGGGCATGCTGAGAGGGGGTTAATTTTATGTGTGGGGGCCTCTAAGGGCCCCCAAGCCCCGGGACCACCACCCCCGGGGCTTTATGTACAATGGTGCGGGAGGGCTCTGAGCCCTCCCGCAGCCCCGGGACCACCACCTCCCGGGGCTTCTTTTTTATTAAAAACCTGTGTGGGGGCTCCAGCCCCCACACGCCCGGGACCACCACCTCCCGGGGTACTAAGAAAAATTACAATGGGGGTCCGTTTTGGACCCCAGAGCCCCGGGGACCACCACCTCCCGGGGCTGTGCACTGAATGGGAGGGGGCCGCGCGGCCCCCTCCTGGAGCCCTTGATGGCCCTGGGGACCACCACCCCCAGGGCCGGCTCCCTGCAGTGTCCCGGGTGCCTACCCGGGACACTGCTGTTTGCAATGACAGGACGGGAGCCTCGCGGCTCCCGTCCTGTCATTGCAAACTTGCTTTGGATATTGGAAGAGAGAGCAGGAAACCTGCTCTCTCTCCAATATCCAAAGCCGATTGCTTTCCACATGGGGAGCTGCATCTTAGCAGCTCCCCATGTGTAAAGCAATGCCGGCTCCCGTAGGACACGGGGAGCCGGCGGGACTGTGGGGGATTGGGGACCCCCACAGTCCCCAACGAGAGGGCCAGCCCGGGGATGGGGTCCCCGGGCAAGTAGTGGCCCGGGAGGGGGCCACGCGGCCCCCTCCCCAAAAAAAAAAACGATCGGGCCCGCAGGCCCCGCCCCTTCCTTCACCACTCTGCAAACGCGCCCCTGGCGCGTTTGCAGAAGGGGAACGATTCCCCTTGAATACTGGGGGTCCTGGGGGCCAACTAGCCCACCAGGAACCTCCAGTATGCGCCAGGGGCTGCCTTGCAGAGAGGTGTACAGAGGCCACGCCCCTTTTACACCTCTCTGCAACGCAGCTCTATGGCGCTTTTTGGAGGTATATGGTGGGCTAGTTGGACTCCGGGGACCCTCAGGATTCAAGGGGACTTAATCCCCAACCTAAAACGCGCCACGGGCGCGTTTGCACAGTGGTGAAGGGAGGGGCGGGGCTTGAGGTGACATGTGTGCAAACAGGCCCCGTGGCGCGTTTTAAGATGGGGAATTAAATCCCCTTCAATCCTGAGGGTCCCTGAGGCCAACTAGCCCAACAGGTACATCCAGAAAGCGCCACAGAGCTGCGTTGCAGAGAGGTGTAAAGGGGTGTGGCCTCTCTACACGTCTCTGCAACGCAGCCCCTGGCGCATATTGGAGGTTCCTGGTGGTCTAGTTGGCCCCTAGGGACCCTCAGGATTCAAGGGAACTTAATCCCCCAACTTAAAACGCGCCACGGGGCGCGTTTGCAAAGATGTCACCTCAGGCCCCGCCCCTCCCTTCACCATTGTGCAAATATTCCTCTAAAATCAGCCGAAATAGGAATTCCGATTTACTCACCTGTTATAAGGAGAGACCTCAGTGCTGTATCTTTCAGCCCAGTACTGGTCCTGAAAAGTAATTTTAACCGTACTTACCGGTAACTTGAATTTCCTTCATAGGCTAACATTGACTGGTTTCACTTGGAAATTCTTCTAAGTGTGGAGTTTTGGAACTTTAAAATATTCCTCTAAAATGAGCCGAAATACGAATTCCGATTTACTCACCTGTTATCAGGAGAGACCTCAGTGCTGCATCTTTCAGCCCAGTACTGATCCTGAAAAGTAATTTTAACCGTACTTACCGGTAACTTGAATTTCCTTCATAGGCTAACATTGACTGGTTTCACTTGGAAATTCTTCTAAGTGTTGATTTTTGAAACATACATATATTCCTCTAAAATCAGCCGAAATACGAATTCCGATTTACTCACCTGTTATCAGGAGAGACCTCAGTGCTGCATGTTTCAGCCCAGTACTGATCCTCAAAAGTAATTTTAACCGTACTTACCGGTAACTTGAATTTCCTTCATAGGCTAACATTGACTGGTTTTCAGCAAAAAGTTTGTGTTGATTTTCACAAACTACAAATATTCCTTAAAAATCGCCTGTATGACTTAAACGCATTCTTTCAACTGTTTACAGGAGATGCACCAGTGCTGGATCCAGGATCCAACACTGAGTAAGAAAAAGTAACGATAACAGTTTTTACCTGCTAAGTGAATTTCCTTCCATAGGATAACATTGGTGATTCTATGAGAAAAAGTTTCAAAGTGTCAACTTTTAAAATACAATAATATTCCTTAAAAATCACGACTGTAACCAAAACGCTTTTACTCAACTGTTTACAGGAGATGTACCAGGACTGAATCTAGGATCCAGTCCTGTGGTTACAAAAGTAATCCATAAAGTAACTAATTGCATTTAACTAGAAATTCACATTGAGCTGAATGTTGCATTGTGTTTGAAAATGTGTTGCCCATTGCAACAACTGTAACTACTGTACTTAAAAGTCTATTGCCTATCTGCAAAGTATTTAAACTAAAGTAATTCATTCTGAGAAAGTATTTTTGTAATGTAATGTATAATGTAATTACAATGTAATTTGACAAATAAAATATGTAAAAATAAATTGTTTCTAAAAATGTAGTAAATCAGTATGAAAAAATTAATATAACAATTAATACATTTAAAAATTGTCATTTACAAAACCTTTGAAATTCACTGAAAAAACCGTAGGTTTCAGGCACGTTATAGTTAGAAATTAGCATTTAAAAACCTTTGAAATTCACTGAAAAAACCATAGGTTTCAGACACGTTATAGTTACAAATTAGCATTTAAAAAACCTTTGAAATTCACTGAAAAAACCATAGGTTTCAGACACGTTATAGTTACAAATTAGCATTTAAAAAACCTTTGAAATTCACTGAAAAAACCATAGGTTTTAGGGACAGTTATAGTTACTTGGACATTGCACTCGTACAAAACCCGTGAAATTCCCCGTTATAGTTAGTTCAGCTAACTATAACTCGCGCCCCGCAATGCACTGCTGATGACGTCACATATTACATCACTCATGACATGGTCAGTGACATCACTGATGACATCTCAAATGACATCACTGATGACATCATCCACGTGATAATCTGATGCACCTCCTCACACCCTAATATAATCTTTGATACACCCACTCTAAATTACAGACTGCCATTCGCAAAACCATAGACACTCCAACACCAATAACTACATACCCACTCACTGATTCTTAGGTCTACACACACACATCCACTCACTCACCCGTACAGTCACTCATACTTACGGTCACTCAGTACAGGACTATCATATGCACTCTTACTCCTATATAGACACTCAAACAACGCCACTCATCCATAGAGATACTCACACACCTAGTCAGTCATGCAAATAATTAAACACTGCCATTTACTCACCTATACAGTTATACACACACCAGCTCACTTACTCATACAAATAGTAGCACATTGTTACGCTCTTATACAATCACTGATACAAGCACACAATCATCCATACAGCCACTATCACAATCACTCACTCTTGCTTATAGCTATTTATATACTCCAACACACATATATACTGCCTTTCACATATGTAGTTACTCACACATGTACCACTGGGACATACATTCACTCACTAACACACTCTTACACACACTTACCCACCCATACAGTCTATCACAGATGCACTCTTGAAACCATCCACCCAGTGAATCACCCACTCACACATCTATGCACAGAGTTGCACACACCCCTCCCACACAAACACTCAGGCACCCATACAGATACTCAGACAAGCATTCAATAACTCATATAGAAAATCATTTAGCTATTCACAAACACATGCAGCCACTTACACAGCAACAGACAGACGGATACAGACATACACCCAGTTTAGTCACTAACCCATGCATTCAGTAAGATACGTTAAATCACTCACTTATAGAGTCAGTCACGCACCTACTAAATCATCCATACAGACACTTACACACCCACTCATTCTTCAATACGTCTTTTCCTATATATTTTAAAAATATTTAAACTTTACAGAAACACAGTCACTGGATGATGTCATCAGTGATGTCATTTGAGATGTCATCAGTGATGTCATCAGTGATGTCACTGACCATGTCATGAGTGATGTAATATGTGACGTCATCAGCAGTGCATTGCGGGGCGCGAGTTATAGTTAGCTGAACTAACTATAACGGGGGAATTTCACGGGTTTTGTACGAGTGCAATGTCCAAGTAACTATAACTGTCCCTAAAACCTATGGTTTTTTCAGTGAATATATATATATATATATATATATATATATATATATATATATATATATATATATATATATATATATAGTTTTTTGCATTTTCATAAGACAACTCTCTGGTATAGTTATGATAATTATGAACGAAGTTTGTAAGCACTTGCACCTTGAAATGTATGAGGCAGATCATTGCAGTTGCACTTTTTACACAGAGGAATCAAACTATATCAAATGGAATACATGTCAAGGTGTTGGGGAGCAGTTGACCTAACAGGAGGTTTCACAGTTTGCTTTACAGTTAGACACATGTCTGTATTATTTTAAAGGATTGTGAATCCTTGGTAGTCTATTGTGATACCATTTGAAATTTATAATGCAAAGGTCCAATGTTGTGCACAGAAATATATGTACAGGAAACAGAGTGGGACAATTGAGGAAAAATGAACAACAGTCCAGTTTTTCACAATAAGATGTATTATTGCGTGAACACTGTAAGTTTACTCAATAGTGGTTTACACTCATTCAGTGCAATATGAGCGTTAAAACTTTCTCTATGCACCAAAGTGAATTGGTTATTTAGCGGTGAGAAATATTGAGCACAATGAGAATTTTCGCCTGCATGAGTCGCAGTATGAAGAAACAGAATTATGCGAGGGACAATGAATTTAAATTGCCTTTACGCATGCTAGATAGACAAGAGAATAATCTTGGGAAAATCCGCATTTATTGATTTTATGTTACCTATTTATTTATTTATGGTAAAGGATCCAATGGTCACAAACGTCAGGCATTAGCGGCATTACTGAGTCTGTTTACTATGTCCTTTGAAGTAATGCATCATGTGATGTTCAACCTTGTATTTTTAATGGTGGAGCTACGATGACGGTTTGTTGTGTGAGCAAGGCAGGAAGTGCCGAAACGCGTAACAGCAGAGATTTCAATAAACAAGAAACCTATCGTTTGATCTAGCGCCTGTGTCGGTGTCCATTTCTTAATTGAAGGAGTTGATATATGTGTCATCAGACACTCCGATTGACTCACAATTCACAGGAATTAACTTGTCAATAACTACTGCCAGTACGCAAGAACGTATAAAGCTTGCCTCCATACAGTCTTCAGTGCCATAGTCCAACAGACTGACACAATTTCGAGTTCTGAATTAATTCAAACACCAAGAATAAACCGCATCTTTGATTAAAATCGTTTTTTCTCCCTTTTTGTTTTTACAAATATGTATAACACATATAATACAGTCATAAATATTCTATATACCTAAGAACTAACTAGAACTGAGAAACCAGTTCCAAAAGCGCTCTTTCAATCATTTTGAAAAAGTGTAACGCACCTAAAAGTGCAGTTCCCCAACAGCTCATAAAATAAATCCTTGTACAACAATAGGCACCTACGACACTTGTGATACACGACAATATATGAAACACAGCAGCACATTCTATCATGTATACACAAGACCTGTTGGTGGCTCTTAATGCTGAGCTGGCTGAGGCAAAAATATGCTTACCACAAGCATCACAACTCCTAGAATCCATACCCAGAGGAGTCCTAGGAGTAGAATCTATGTCCCGAGAAGATGTTGCAGCCTGGGTGACTAGGCCACTAGTGGAAGGATGCCTATGCAAGCAAACTGGGTCCCCAGGTGCAGGCAAATGTCTACGCGCAATATCACGGTCCACTGAGACCTCCGGCTTGGCCCAGGCACCTAACAAAATATTAAATAGGGCCTCGCTATACGGAAGAACAGGCTCTTCTCCAGTATTGGGGTATCTTTCATAGATTCACATGCTTGAATCATTCCCCGTCGTCGGAGTGGGAGTCCCACGGTACATAAAAATAGCAATATATATATATATATATATATATATATATATACACCATATCCTAGGTAAATTAGAACCAGGAAGTAACGTGGCCAGAAATTAAAGGGAAAAAATTCCTCCACTTTCATGACTCGTCCAAGTCATTATATATAGTCCAAAGTCCAGCCAATCAGGCGACAGCACCACCCAGAATGTTCTCCTCAGAGGCTCAGGCTCTCAGATTTTCTACCGCACGTCGTGTGAAGGGAGTCTCCCTGAGCTCTGCTCAGTTTTCTTCTCAGTTCTTTGGATTTTATTCTTCTTAGGATGTCTTCTTCAAAGAAGTCTCTTTTTCGCCCTTGTGACTCTTGCGGGAAGCTCCGGCTGTTTTCAGAAGATCCCCACAAGAAGTGCATTTATTGCTTATATCCTGAACATCAGGTGAGAGACTGCAAGATCTGCAGAACTTTTCCTCAAAAGACTCTGAGGGACAGAGAGGGGCGTCTACTTCTGTGGCTACAGAAGATAAAAGACCAGGACAATCCCTTATCTGATGTGGGGAGTATTGCCTCTGTTCAGTCTACGTCCTCCAGAAAGAGGATTGCTGACACAAATTTGTCTTCTCCTGGGGCTAAGGTGTCGAAGAAACAACTCTCCAGCAGTGCTGAAGTGCCTTCTACTTCAAAAAAGACTCTTCCACCTTCTAAACCTAGATCTATAGCTTCTACGCCCCCGAGAAAGTCTAAAAAGTCTCTCTCTTCTAAGCAAGTTTCTGAGAAGGATTTGCCTCAGAAATGGAGTTCCTCGTCGACGGGCTCGTCGGCGACTCCTTCGTCGACGAGCTCTTACACTGCAACTACGACGTCGACGGCAACATTCTCATCGCCGAAGACACAAATGATCATGTCGTCGGCGTCTTCGCCGTCGACGCTGGTATCCGTCTCAGTCAGACCAGTTCCGTCGACGAAGGTGTTCGTATCTACCGTCGACGCTCCGACGACGAAGAGTAAAGGAGTGTCGTCGTCGACTGCCTCGTCGACGACCATCCCGTCGACGAAGCCCGTCCCGTCGACGAAGCCCGTCCCGTCGACGAAGCCCGTCCCGTCGACGAAGCCCGTCCCGTCGACGAAGCCCGTCCCGTCGACGAAGCCCGTCCCGTCGACGAAGCCCGTCCCGTCGACGAAGCCCGTCCCGTCGACGAAGCCTGTCCCGTCGACGAAGCCCGTCTCGTCGACGATACTTCCGTCGACGCCTGCCCCGTCGACGACTACTTCGTCGACGGTTTCCTTGTCGACGTTACCACTGGCCTCATGCACGGCTCTGCAAGTCTGGTCTTCGTCGACGCCTGCAGTAGAGATTACACCGTCTACGTTGCCTCCGGTGACAACGGCGTCTTCTTTATTACAAAGACGTGCATCTTCTTTAAATGTACGCTCTCCGCTCACAATCTCTCCTCCTAAGGTGCACCTTAGACTACCGGACCAATTGCTAACCTCTGATGAAGACGATGACCAATCGGAAGAAGGTGATATGTTCCGTACTGCCAGGAGCCCTTCAGAGCTCCTCATTAAATATCAAGATGAGGATCCAGAGGATGACATCTGTCAGGAAACGGTTCCTTTACCTACAGATTCACTGCCTACGACCCAAATGCCTTTGGCTCTTTTGAACAATCTACAATACATGCTAGATGATTACTATCGCCGTTTCCCTCCATCAGAATCGGCTTCTTCTATGCCGCCCACACCTATGCCTCAAACTTCTTCAACTTTGAGGTCACCCAGGCCACATTCTCCTGTACTGTCGCATCACTCTCAGGACGCCCACACCTCTGACGACGATAGGGAGGAAGGAGAATTAGATGACAGATCTTTACTCTCAGAATGGGATGAGTATCAGATTCAAACTCCATCGCCTTTAACTCCTGCTCCTGTCGATTCTCCTCCTGCTGACGTTGGAGGTTTTCACCTTCTTATGGAGAGAGCTACAAAGCGTTTTCTACTTTCTATGGAAACGAAACAGGATGATTGCTTCCTCTATGATTTTAAGGATCAGCCAAGAAGACAAATACGATCCATTCCCATTATTGACTTCATTTGGCAAGAGGGATTGAAGGTTATGAAAGCTCCTGCCTCTATTCCTGCGGTCATGCCCCGCCTTGATAAAAAATACAAGGCGCCGGACAACTCGCCTGCATGTTTGATTGGTCAACCAAAGGCAGATTCTGTTATAGCACAGGCAGCGCAGCGACGAGCGCGGAATCCCTCCTCTCCGTTATCCGCCCCCCCAGATCAGGACGGTAGACGTTTGGATGCTATTGGGAAGAAGGTGTCCACTATGGCAGCGACAACAGTTCGGGCAGCTAATTCACTGGCTATCTTAGGACGCTATGATAGACAAATGTGGTCGGACATTGCTCCCTACATTAACATGTTGACTGAGCCTTCTAAATCAGAGGCGCTTAAGATCCTTCAGGAAGGGGAACGAATCTCGGCTGAGATTATAGATTCATCGGTGGATGTTGCCTCTACAGGTTTTCGACAAATGGCGGGTGCTGCAGTCTTGCGGAGGCAAGGCTGGTTAAAGTCAACTTCATTTCGCCAGGAGGTTCAGGCTAAGATATTGGACATGCCTTTTGATGGCGAGTCTCTTTTGGGAACCATGTTGATGAGGCCCTACAGACCATTAAAAAAGATACTGAGACAGCAAGTTCTCTCGGAACACTTCAGTTTCGTAAACCGCCCTTTCGGGGTGCGAGGGGCGTGGATCCTTCTCTACTAGAGGAGGATATAATCAACAGAGACAATATCAGCCCTATCACAGCAATCAGCGCTTCTCTTCCCAGCGCCAACAACAATTCAGGCAACAACCAGCGACCTCTTACTCGCAAAATAGAAGGAAGTCTACCTTCCGAGGACGTGATACCTCTAAAAAGCAGTGACAACTGCCACCTGCTCGACCACTTACCCCTTTACAAGTTGGAGGAAGAATCTCCCGTTATTACTCAAACTGGTCGAAAATAACATCAGACAAATGGGTCTTGGACATTGTGGCCAGAGGCCACGTTCTAGAATTCGTAAAATTTCCTCCAAATTTTCCCCCAAGGGCCCACCTCCAGCTCGCCTCTCAGAGCTGTTTGCCCAAATAAATTTGATGCTGCGAAAGGGAGCCATCGAAGTAGTCCCTCGACTGCAAAGAGGAACGGGGTTCTATTCCAGATTTTTTCTCATAAAAAGAAATCGGGAGAATGGCGTCCCATTTTAGATCTTCGCTCCCTCAACAAATATCTCAAGAAATTGTCATTCCGGATGCTAACTCTGCAAGAAATTCTTCCTCTCCTTACTGCGGGGGATTACATGACCACCCTCGACCTCCAAGATGCTTATTTTCATGTACCAATTCTACCCAGACACAGAAAGTTCTTGAGGTTCAGAGTGGCTGGCAGGGACTTTCAGTTCAAAGTCCTCCCTTTCGGACTACGGTCCGCACCCTGGGTCTTTACCAAGGTCTTAGCACCGGTGGCTGCACACCTTCGACTGGAGGGAATCCAGATTTTTCCCTATTTGGACGACTGCCTTATCAAGGCGAGTTCCTTCAACAGCGCAAACGTCCATACTCAGAGATGTCTATCCCTGTTCCAATCTCTGGGTCTCTCCATCAATTTCGACAAATCTCACCTCCTCCCATCGCAGGAGAGAACATTCTTGGGAGCCACCATAAACACGTTGCGAACAGAAGTCTGTGTCTCAACCGAAAGACAAACGAAGCTTTGCAATCTTGCACAGCTACTAAGATCAAAAGAGTACGTTTCAGTTCGACGGTTCAAGTCGCTTCTGGGGATGCTTTCATCTTGCATTCCTCTGGTCCCCAATTGCCGTTTCAGAATGAGACCCTTGCAAGAGGAACTCGGATCCTTCGACGATCTCATTCGCGTCACTTCACAGATAAGGGACACTCTAAGATGGTGGACTTCAAAGACAAATGTAGCAGCAGGCTGCTCATTCCTCATGAAACCTCCAAGCTTCGTCATCACCACGGATGCCTCCCTAGAAGGATGGGGAGCCCATCTGCAGGGACTGACAGCAAGCGGAAGATGGGATGCTCAGCAAAAGACTTGTCATATCAACCTGTTGGAATTGCTGGCGATCTTCCTAGCCCTGAAGTCTTTTCGCACCATCATTCTCGGAGCATCAGTGTTGATCCGGACGGACAACACAACAAGTATGCATTACTTGAACAAACAAGGAGGAACAAGGTCCACACTGTTGTCTCAGCAAGCCCAGGAAATGTGGGATTGGGCGATCAAACATCAGATAACTCTGACAGCAGTTCATGTCCCGGGAGTGTCCAACGTTCTAGCGGATTCCCTCAGCCGCTTGACAACGTCCAATCACGAGTGGGAGCTCCATCAGCCAACGTTGAATCGAATTTTTCAGGAGTGGGGTCAGCCCAACCTGGACTTGTTCGCAACCAGTCTGAACCGCAAATGCCAATTCTTCGCAAGTTGGCGTCCCCACAACGAATCATGCGGAAATGCCTTTTTGATGAACTGGTCGCAGATTTATGCCTACGCTTTTCCACCGATACCGTTGGTTCCCAGGGTTCTCTGGAAAATGAAGAAGGAACCTTGTCGCCTAATACTCAGCTCCCAGATGGCCTCGCCAGTTCTGGTTTACCGAGCTACTCCTTCTCTCCGAATGCCATCCCATTCAGTTGAGACCAATACCGAATCTTCTATCCATTCAGAACGGTCAGATCTGCCATCCGGATCCTGCATCCCTGCACTTAGCAGCCTGGCGCCTGAGCACCTTGAATTCGCCCACTTAGATATTCCTTCTAACTGTAGAGAAGTTCTGGCCAATGCTAGGGCGCCTTCCACAATAAAGACATACACGCTTAAATGGAAACGATTTTGCCTGTGGTGTCAAGCCAACAACATACATCCAGTGCATGCAAAGCCGGAACAAATTTTACCTTTCTTCCTGCATCTGGCAAGATCAGGCCTTTCTCATTCTACGCTTAAGGTATTCTTAGCAGCTATCTCAAGATTTAGGCAGGACGGTTCCAATTCTCTCTATTCCTCTAGGATCATTCGACAGTTCTTTAAGGGGTTATTTCGTATGTTTCCACCTATTCGCCATCCACCTCCAGCCTGGCATCTTAACGTTGTGCTCTCGCAACTTATGCGACACCCCTTTGAACCTATTCATCGGACAGAATTGAAGTTTCTTTCATGGAAGGTGTCTTTACTATTAGCCCTCACGTCGGCTAGGCGGGTCAGTGACATTCAAGCCTTCACTATAAAACCGCCGTACCTTCAATTCACAAGAGATTCAGTAGTGTTACGCACTAACCCCGTTTTTATGCCCAAAGTACCTTCGGACTTCCATCTCAACGAACCGGTCATTTTAAAAACTTTTTTTCCCAATCCTCAATCACCTGCGGAAAGGGCTTTACATACTCTTGATCTCAAAAGATGTCTCAAATTCTATCTACAAAGGACATCTTCCATACGGAAATCTGATCAGCTATTTTTAGCTTATGGAAAAATGCGTACAGGACACCCAATATCAAAACAGTCCATTGCCCGTTGGATCTCTGCTGCGATTGGTTTCTGTCATCAGCTGGCAGGCAGACCTTTACAGACAACTCCAAGAGCACATTCTACGAGAGCAATCTCTTCCTCTACCGCTCTCTTTGCTGGTGTGCCTATTCATCAAATCTGCAGAGCTGCTACGTGGTCCAACAGGCACACCTTTACAAGGCACTACTGTTTGGAAGCTGCCAATGATGCAGACACGTCTGTGGGACAGGCGGTTCTTCGTAATCTTTTTAACTAAGGTGAGCCTCTGTTTTTCCCTCCTCCTCTTGCTATTGTTTTACAATGGATTTATACATATATATCTTGATATGTGAATAGATATATAACAATAAGCTATATGTTTGTGATTACACTTTGACTGTGTTATGCATATGCTTATGTTGTGCTGATAATGTCAGCAGTATTGTTCTGGAGTCACTGCTATCTACTCTGATTCAAGCATGTGAATCTATGAAAGATACCCCAATACTGGAGAAGAACAATAGTTACTTACCTGTAATCTGTGGTTCTCCAGTATTAGTATCTTTCATAGATTCACATGCAACTCCGCCCACCTCCCCTCAGAGGCTCTTTTGCTATGCTCTGTTTCATTCTGGATCACACTTGTGCTGGAAAATCTGAGAGCCTGAGCCTCTGAGGAGAACATTCTGGGTGGTGCTGTCGCCTGATTGGCTGGACTTTGGACTATATATAATGACTTGGACGAGTCATGAAAGTGGAGGAATTTTTTTCCTTTAATTTCTGGCCACTTTACTTCCTGGTTCTAATTTACCTAGGATATGGTGTATATATATATATATATATATATTGCTATTTTTATGTACCGTGGGACTCCCACTCCGACGACGGGGAATGATTCAAGCATGTGAATCTATGAAAGATACTAATACTGGAGAACCACAGATTACAGGTAAGTAACTATTGTTCTTCTCCCGTCTGCCTCTGGCAAAGGATCTCGAACAAAGGGTCTGTAGACAACTGCACTGTGGGCAGTGATAAATCTAAAATAGCCACTTTCCTCAGCATATCTGCAAAGGAGGAACTTGCCTCCGTGGCAAGACTAGGGGGAGACAGCAAGCCCAAAGCTGGGGAAGAATCCAGTCCACTAGCCTCACTAAGTCGGCAAGATGTTATATAATTGGTGCATAGAATGACTATGATTTTTCATTTAGTCCAAACTAAACGATTTATACCAAGGAGGTGTTGTAGTTTATTTTTCCCTTGGGGGAAATGAGTTCTGAAAGTCCTGTTTTGGGATTCCGTCAGGACAGTACTTTTTCTGATTCCTTATTGTCATGAACAATGCAGACTATATGACTTTTATCATGCATTGACTCTTTTTGGTCATTGAGTTTTCTTACCCCTTTAGGGGACAGGGGTTAATGTTTGTCAACCCTTTTTCCTTCTAAGGCCGATTCTTTCAGACCTGTAAGGTTGTTTTTTATTTATAGTTTCAGTGACAGTGATCATGGATTCTGCTAAGAGTCTAGCTCTTGTTCTGCTTTTCCGACATACATTTGGCCGGTTGTTAGTTTTGACCGGCTAGTTCACTATGAGAACTCTTGTAGGATTAGTTCGCAGACCCTCCTCCAGTGGGGTATAGCTATGGTATTTAATTCAAAGTTAAGGAATCTGCGGCTAGATGCCTCTATCAGATGTAAAAGTTACTTACCTTCGGTAACGCTATATCTGGTAGAGACACAGTCTAACGGCAGATTCCTTAACGCCCTGCCCATCCTCCCCGTGCTTCAAATTAACTTTGGGGTAAGGGTTATACCTTTTCAGTGCTGGTTTATGTACCAGGGATCACTATCTAATTCTGTGTTGTGACTAAACAAATCGCTTGATCTGGTCACTTAGCTATTGTTTAGAAGTTGCAATAACATCCATTTCCAAATGTGTGTGGTTGGTAGAGTGGGGGTGTGTTTTCTCTTTTCCTCTGGATGACACACCAGAGAGTAGTTTTAATTCTTTGTTCTTTCTATGAAAGTCTTCTTGGTATCTTCATACCTTTACATTGGTACTGTCAATATCACATAATGGTGTGATTTACCACATAACCTTGTGTTGTTACAGGTTCTGTTTGGCTATTGCCATGCTATTTATTACCATTGCAGAAGGGTTTATAGAGTGCTTAGTCTTTTCCCTCATATGTGGGTTATTCTCCAGGGTGTAGAGTTTCATGTAGCCCAGTGTTCGTTTATTTTGTTGGGGGTTTTCTTTAAAATCCATGTCTGGTGTTAATATACCATTTGATGTTTCTTCTTTACTAATGTTTCAAAGATTTTTGATCTTTTTTGGCACACTGTTTCCACAACCAGTTTCTGTATTGGCTCCGCGTTCTGGCCTAGAAGGTTTCACAGAAGAAACTGACGTCTGCTCGCCGGAGGGGACTTATATTGCTCCACTGACGTCATATCCGGAGACGACGTCACCACAGAGCCGTACGACGCCGTCCCCCGGCGTGCAGAGGTACTGCTGAAAAATTTCCAGATGCAGACTGGCGCCTGGGGAGAATTCAAAGTTAAGGAATCTGCGGCTAGACTGTGTGTCTACCAGATATAGCGTTAGCTAAGGTAAGTAACTTTTACTTAAAGGCCAACTCCGCCCCTCCCCAGTTTTCTGGGAGTAGAGCAACCCCTGCTCAAATTAAAGAATTTTATGAGGCTATGCGTCTCATCTTTAAGTGGGCCGACCCTCTGGCGCTTCTTCGGGCCCTGCGGGGTCAGCGGGGCACCATCTGGTTCCACACCGGCAGGCTCAGGCCCTGACAGGCCACCATGGAATCCGGACCGGCACCGGTCGTTCCACTGAGACCTTCCCCAACGCCAATGCTCCCGGCACCCACCGGTAGCGCCACCCCCATTGTGGTCCCCGATGACACAGATCTTTGTCGACTGACGCAGATTCTGGTGTCGACAGGACAACCTTATCCTAGGTCGTAGCCTGAGCCCTATTCCAAAAGGCTAGAACTCAGGGAGGAATGGGAGGGGTCACTGTACCCTTTAGAGTGCCAGTATGAGCAGGATATGGCCTGGTGTGTGTAAATGAGTGATGCCAGCAGACTGGCCAAGTCTCCAGATACCGGCATGCTTTCTCCCCCTACCGTCGCTATGGAGAAGGGAACTACATATGCAATGGTGGTGCGGATGGCAGCTTAGTTCCTCGGCCTTCAGTTGCCCACCGTGGCGGTCAAGACTAACATCTTGGCGGGGGTGCTGCAACCAGGAGTCTACTCCTCCGAACCCCTCCTCCCGTTCAATGAAGCCCTCACCCACGTCCTTCTGGGGACCTGGTCCAAACCCAGCACAGAAGCTCCTGTGACTAGGACGATTGCCTTCCGCCACTGCCCTGCTCCAGGGGACCCACATTTCTTCACCCAACAGCCTACCCCGGAGAACTTGATGGTCCAAGCCTCCACTTCCCATGATGCGTTCCATGCCGCTCCCCCGGACAGGGAATCCAAGAAAATCTTTTCTTCCGCTAGCCTTGCATTGCTTTCTGTGAACACTGCATGCTTATTGGGCTGTTATTCACATACACTGTGGGAAACTGTTGCGCAAGTGCTGCCACAGGTCCTGGAGCTGTTGCTTGGACACGACCGACTCGCTGGGCAGATCGGTTTAGTCTTTGGTGGATCTCAGACACCACTCCTGGCTAAGAACGTCTGGCTTTCGGGGGAAGCCCACGCTTCCCTTATGGACATGCCCTTCGTGGCACCCAATCTCTTCAGGGGCAAGACCGACTCTGCACTGGAGCACTTTAAGGGCTTGCGGGCTGCAGTCAAGTCCTTCAACCTCTCGGCTGCCCCACTCCAGACTGCCTTTCGCAACCACAGAAGGGGCCTTCAACCGTGCCAACCCAATTCCAGCCACTGAGCCTCGGAAGCTTCCTAGCCTCTGCGTGGACGAGGGCACGGTTCATACCAACCTCGTGGGTCGGTTAGCCAGCGGTCTAATTTCCCCTCCTCACCCCATGCCCAGCAGCTGTAACCTCCAAACTCTTCTAATTTTGCCCTTCTAGATCATGAGCATCCAGTTGGTGGCAGGATCCGCTATCACCTCCACCATTAGAAGTCCATAACATCGGGCATTTGGGTTCTGCAGATTGTCTGAAGGGGCTACTCCTTCCCCTCCGTCAATGCATCCATCTTAATACCGGCTGATGGAGTATCATTTGTCCCTGCTATGCAAAGAAGCCATGGCTTTTTGCCCAAGTGAGCCATAGAGAGGGTTCCGGCACCAGAAGTCAGCTGTAGTTGATATTCCTGCTTTCTGGTCCCGAAAAAGGACAAGGGCCTTTGTCCTATCCTAGATCTCTGAGCCCTCAATTACTTCCTCGCAAAGGTGAAATTTAAGATGCTCACATTGGATCAGGTCTTGTCTGCCCTGGACCCAGGAGACTGGATGGTAGCGTTGGACTTGCAGGACACCTATTTTCACATCCCGTCCTGCCTGCTCATCAGCGTTACCTTGGGTTTACGATCGGCCACGAGCATTTTCAGTTCACAGTGCTTCCTCTTCGCCTTACCAGCACCCCTCGGGTGTTCACCAGGGAGATGGTAGTGCTCATCTGCGAAGATTAGAGGTCCCAGTCTTTCCCTATCTCGACAACTGGCTGCTGAAGGCGAGCTCACTCCAGGCTGTTCTTTCCACCTCCAGACTACGCCGGACCTCCTGCATTCGCTGGGGTTCACAATCAACATGCCAAAGTACACATGACTCCCTCTCAGGTGCTCCCTTTCATCGGAGCGGTTCTTAACAGAGTGCAGTTTCGAGCTTAACCTCCCTAGTGGCGAGTCAAGGATGTTCAGGCTATGATACCGATGTTTCAGCCTCTCGTGGATTTAGGCGAGACTGACTCTGAGGCTGCAGGGCCTCCTGCATCATGCTAGTGGCACATGCCAGATGGCATATGCTGACTCTGCAGTGGGACCTGAAGTTCCAGTGGGCGCAGCATCAGGAGAATCTCTCCAACATGGTCCAGATCTCGGAGGGAACTGCAAAGAACCTGCAATGGTGGCTAGCGAACCACGATTGGGCCAGAGGCAGACCCCTCTCCCTTCCCCAACCAGATCTCACAGTAGTGACAGATCACTCCCGGGATGCGGCGGCCATTTGGGAGAGGTGGAGATCAGAGGACTGCATTTTAATGCAGACTCCGCATTAACATGCTGGAGCTCCATGTGATCTGACTGGCATTGAAAGCCTTTCTACCCTCCATCAAGGAAAGACTAGTGCAGGTGTTAACAGACAACACCTCCACCATGTGGTACTGCAAGAAACAGGGCGGGTGTGGTTGTGGACCCTTTGTCAAGAAGCCCTGCGCCTCTGGCCATGGATGGAACAGCAGAACATATCCCTGATGGTTCATCACCTGGCAGGTTTCCCGAACGCCAGGGCGGCTGAACTCAGCCGTCGATGCCTAGCGGATCACGAATGGTGTCTCCATCCGGAGGTGGCGCATGGTCTCTTTCAGCAGCGGGAGAGCAGTGGTTAGATCTGTTCGCCTCTGCAGAGAACGCACAATGTCAGCAGTTTTGCCTGCTGGAATTTTCAAGGCGGCTCTTATTTGGGGACCCTTTCTGTCTTGAGTGGAGCTCAGGCCTCGTATATTCCCTTTCGCCCATACCACTCCTTCCCAGAGTTCTCAAAAGATCAGGAATGACCGGGTTCAAGTCATCCTTATGGCTCCGGATGGGGCACAGAGATTCTGGTATCCCGAGCTTCTGAACAAGAGTATCGATCCTCTTACCAAGCTGCTCCTTTGGGAGGATCGTCTGTCGCAGCAGCAGGGGAGGGCCCTCCACCCGAACCGGTCAACTCTAAGCCTTCTTTCATGGAGATTGAGTAGCAGCAGTTGATAGCTTTCGGCCTTCCTCCCGAAGTCTGTGATGTTATTCTGGTAGCCAGGCGTCCCTCCACAAAGACGGTATATGCCTGTCGATGGAAAAGGTTTGTGTCCTACTGTACATAAAAGTCTATTGATCTTCTTCCTGCCTCACTTTCTGAATTTTGCTTTTTATTTTGACCCTTGCCCAGCAGGGCTATGCTCTGGGCACTCTAAAAGGGCATCTTTCTGCCCTGTCTGCCTTCTTGCTGCTGCCTGGCCAACCCTCCTTATTTAAAACTCCCATTGTATATAGATTTCTAAAAGGTCTTGTACATATGTTTCCCACATTCCCCTTTCATTATGCCTCAGTAGAACCTTAATTTGGTTCTCACATTTCTGATGTGTGCTCCCTTCAAGCCTTTACACAATTGTCCCCTCAGGCTGCTCACCATCAAAACAGCCTTTCTTGTGGTAATTACATCGACCAGGAGGGTGAGTGAGCTGCATGCTTCATCATCCAAGCCTCCCTTCCTATCAGTTTTTCCTTACAAACTGGTGCTTAGCACTAGGGCCTCTTTCCTGACAAAATTGGTAACACCATTTCAAGTGGGCCAATCTGTCACCTTACCCACTTTCTATGCTCCTCCACATCCCTCTAAATAAGAGGAGCGACTCCACCTTCTGGACCCAAAAAGAGCGTTGTCATTCTACCTTGACCGCACGCAAGAGTTGTAAGTGGACGACCAACTCTTCGTGAAGTATGTTGATGCAAAGAAAGGTTGGGCGATGCAGAAACGGATCATCTCTCGATGGGTCGTTCTCTTCATCAAGATTTGCTACACACTGGCAAAGAAGCAGCCTACTGAAGGCTTATTAAGAGCTCATTCCACCAGAGTTAAGGCTGCGATCACTGCATTAGCCCGTGGAGTTCCAGTCCTGGACTTCCGTCAGGCAGCAACGTGGGCGCCCTGCACACATTTATCAAGCATTGCTGCCTGGACAGTCGGGTCCACAGGGACAGGCATTTCGCCCGTTCAGTCCTGCAGGCCTTCTTAGTCTAAATTTGTCCGCAGACTCACCTCCAGGGATGGTATTGCTTGGAACAAGTTGCTTTCCTTTGGTAATGGCTTGTCTGGTAGAGACAGTAACTAGCTGCAGATTCCTTACTGACCCACCCATCCTCCCCGCTTTAGGGATAGATTTCTAGGGTCAGGGCTAATACCTTTGAGGACCCTAGTTTGGACACACCAGTGTCAGTGCACTTCATGGCTCTGCCCTTCCGGCATGGAAAGTCTTGAAAAGTAACTGACCTCAGCGTGCTGAGGAGGCGTGTATATAAGTGGCGCATGTAGGAAAGTAGGATCTTTCTGGCATAGATACCCCCACTTTCTGCCTGGTGTCTGTGTGTTTTGATTGTAGTTCACTGGGATCCTGCTAACCAGGACCGCAGTGGTCTCTCCTCTAATTTCAATGGTAAGTACTTGAGAGACACACACACACACACACACACACACACACACACACACACACACACCCCCGCCCGTGCAATCTGTCTGCAGAGCTGCCATTGCAGTCTGCGTGAAATGGTGCTTGCACCTTTCACTTTAGACAAAGGCTTGCCCTTATATCCCGGTTACTGCACTTTTAATCTATGTCACCCCTATGGTAGGCCCTTCAGTCCAAGGGCAGGGTGCATGGTTCTAAGTGTGTGGTTACCCCTGCACAAGCAGAGGTACCCCTAAAAACCCCGGACTCCATTCTCTGGGCTTTGTAAGTGCGGGACAGCCATTATAAGGTATGCAGTGGACACTGGCAAGTCGAGATGTCCAGCTACAAAATGGCTGCCCCGAAACCTGGTCATGTTTGGTATCTAACATGTTGGAATCATGCAACTACACCAATTCCAGTTAGTTGCAAGATGCCATGTACTGGGGGGCTCCTTAGAGGACCACCCAATGCCTACCTGTGTTGCCGTACAAGGTCTGCCTGCCAGCCCACGCTGCTGCCGAACGTAGACTGTGTTCTACCCTTCTGCTGATGGGCTTAACTCGGGCAGGGGAAGCTGAACAAAGGATTTCCTGCAAAGGAGAGGTGGGGACTACCTCTCCTTTAGAATTTGGTAGGGTGGAGGCGCTTCCGAGCGCCACCAGACTGCATTGAAGGGCACATTTGGTGCCCTCCTTGCATAAACCAGTTTAGCCCAGTTCAGTCCTTGGCTCCTGCTCTGGCGCAAAACTACTGCAAGGACAGGAGAGTGCCCAGAGCTCCTCCAGGTGGCCCCTTGATTCAGCCATGTTAAATCTTGGCCCTTGGGAGCATCTGACAGGCTAGGCCAGCTGAGTAGAATCCCTGACCCCCTCTGATAGGCGGGTCACCACAGAATAGGCCCTTCCTCTTTTTAGGGTTACTTAATGGCTCCCCTGAGGGTAGGTCCTTAGATTTGTCCCAACAACAGCTTCATGATCCGAATGCCTGTCGTCTGAAGACTGTTCAGACTCTTCTGCTGATGGACACTGGAACTCTACTGTTCTTCAAACCAGGACTAAAGACAAGACAGCCTTCGGTGGGAAGATTCTTGCTGCAACTTCGTCCCTGTGCTTCTTCAAGTTTTGCAACTCCTTGGCCCTGCATCCTTCGAGTCACAAAGGACTTCGCCTGCATCCAAGCCAGATTCTCCCTTGAAGTGAAGGAGTCACTTTCCTGCATCCGTAAACATCTCTACGGCTACGACCAGTTTGCTGATCCTGTTGTCACACGGCTGACCAGTCTTCCCTGCAACTTGGGTGACGGTAATCCCTCCAGCTGGTGTGAACTGCCTCCCTGTGCACCGCGTCTGTTTGCTGATACCAAGGCTTGTTCGCTTTCTTCACGAAAGATCTTCAAGCTCCAAGAAGCCCCTGCCTCCAGCATCACAGAGCTCCAAGACAGACATCCTACCTGCATCCTCTGCATCATGGACCTTCATCTCCTGTGTGCTGCTGAAGCTTCCCTGCAACTCCCTGTGCCTGTTGCCAGAGGGTTCTTGATGGGACTCCACCGATTCCTGCTGGCTCTCCTGTGTGCTGAGGGCTGGCCCTGACTTACCCTTGCTGCGTTAGTGCCACATACATTTTTGGTCTGCACCACAGCATCTTTACCCGCAATCCGTTGTTTGCGTTTGTTAAGGCTTGTTGGTGGTTCTGCTGGCCACTGACCCTCCTGCAGTCGACTGGAATGGGACAACTCGTGGAAGGCTCCTGTGCTCCTGCATCGCCCCTTGGGCTCCACAGCTCCTGCTTCAACCTCACCGTGCTACAGCAAGAACCTCCGACAAAGGGCTGGTATTGTGCTCCAGTGCCTCCTAGTCACCTCCGGGTGGTTTGGACTCGGTCTCCTCTGCTTTCAGGTTCTTCTCGTCTGGATTCCACGGCCTGGTCCACGAGACTCTGTAGCCGCTTATCTTCCACAAACCTCCAGTTGGCATCTACGAGCGGTTCAGACACCACTTCATCCCTATGCACCTGGGCTCCCTGGTGTAGGTATCCTGGTTCCCGGGGTATCCACAGGAGGGGTGGCTCTCCAACCTTCCTTGATCCAAGTGGTTCTTTCGGGGTCCTTTGGGAAGGGTCCTAGAACTTCTAAAAATACCCTGTTATCATATGGATGGTTGACCCGGTGTAACCACTCTGCACCTGGGCGACTTCAGGTCTCTAGCTACTCACCTTGGGTGTTTCCGTGATTCCCCTGGGGTCCTCCATCCTTGGGTACTAGTCCCTTGTTGGTACTTACTTCACATCCCACTATTCTAGTATATGGTTTGGCCCCCCATTTGGGCCCTAGGCTACGTACCTATTTCTGAACTACTTTTGTAGTTTATATTTCCGGATAGGAGATATTCCAAATTAGTGTCTAGTGTGTGTTAATAAATACAAAGTATTTTTATACTCGCCTTGTGTGGTCCTTTCTTTTGTGAAAAGCTTACTGACTGACTATAGTGGTAAATGCACCTGCTTTACACCCTCCTGAATAAGCCTTAGCTGCTCTCCACAGCTATCCCTTGAGAGCTCTGGTTTTCAGGGGCCTAAACACTATCACTAAGGGTTGCCTGGACCCAGTGCACTGTGCCTCAATAATGGTGGGCACTGTACTGAGCCAGCCTCCTACAGGGTCAAACAGTGAAGGTGAGGCTCTTAACTTCTCCACACTGCCCATGTAACACAACAGAGCTCTTCTTACATCCAACGCATGAAGACTTTCTTCCTTTGAGTCTGAAGAAGAAAGAACAAAAGTTGGCAAAAAGAATTGTGCTCCCTCTGAAATGCTGTATTTACTTTTGGAGTAAATGTAGGACTTGGTCTCAATACTACTCTATTTTCAAAGACTTAAAAAATTATGTCTAGGCAAAAGCTAGCCTGACGTGATTGCTGCCAAGAAAAAAATGTAATTGTCAGAATATTGGTATTCACAGCTGACCATAAATTCTGAACACCCTTAAACATTATATTGACCAAATTCTGGCCATATGGTAAATTGTTCCAGGATGCACAGACTAATGTTGGGGCCTTTAGCCTCAACTTAAACCCATCCTGCAGAAATCATGAAATGTCTGCTAAGTTCTTCAGATGAGGAACCATATTCTTTGAGGTGCACCTCTTCGAAAAGACTTTCAATGCTTATTGTATGTTTTTAAGGTTGAATACTACCTTGAAGCCTTTACTTCCTCTGACAACCCTCTTCCTCTCAAACTTTCCCATTCAAGTCTAGTGCTCTCAGTTTGAGACTGACTAAAGTTTCTTGAGATAACCTCAGGAACTTCAGGGGACAGGGACTCATTTGGAGAAGTATTTCCTGACAAACTGACATTGCCCTCAAGAGAGGAAACAAGCAAGAGTTGGGACCAAGCTGGTGCAATCAATGTCACTACTGCTCTCTGATCCTGGCAAAGGGTCTCAGAATCGGAGGAAATGGCGGAAAAGCATCTATCCCCCATGTCCCGTTATCTCTATTCCTTGAATAAAAGCACTGCAGTAGAGTATTCCTGGAAGTCACAAAAGATCTATGCTTGGCCTCCTCCACCTCTGACAAAGCATCACAAACACTTCTGGTTTCAATGCAAAGTCATGAGAGGAATCATCCTGCTCAATTTGTCAGCCTCTTCATTCAACACCTCCCAAATGTATACTGCTGAAATTTGTACCACTGTTTTCTCTGCCCACAAGATGACATCTGATATTTTGGCTAAGGCTAGTGACCTGCTATCTGACCATATAATATTGCCGTCATTTTGTCGGTTCTTACTAGCACTATTTGACCCTTCATGTATGAAGAGAAGCTTATCTGATTAAGACATCTAGCCTCCGATTCCTTACCTTTGAATTTCCTAGGCATCCAACTGGATCCAGAACAGTTTTGTGTGAGCAGTACCCCTGCGTGCCGGTAGGTGGCGTCGACTGTCTTCTCGTGGCATTGTCGTTCACACCCGAAATGACGTCCGCATCACCAATATAGGCGCCACCTTGGCGCGCTGACCTCGGTTCTTTTCTTACCGTGTCAGTTAGCGCTGATCCGGAGAAAGAGACGTTTTGTCAAGTCTTTTTTGAGGAAATACTTCCTCCTGATGTGTCAAGGGATGTCTTTGAGGAAGACAGGTTTTAAACTGTGTGGTGCTTGTCATTGCGCCATGTCAGTTACAGACCCACACCTCGTGTATCTGTGGTGTGTGAGCGCGACCACGACTCATACTCGGACTGCCGGGCCATGGCATCGAAGGCTTTGAGGAAGCAGTCCCTGAGGCTGCTAGCTACCTGGCAGGCAACACTGCATTGCGCAACTCCTCGGAGATACCAGTCCCGATCGAGAGGGAGGTCGCAGAACTGCTCCAGAAGCCCCAAGTCGTCATCTTCCCATTCCCGGCTCTCCGGCCATTCGGGGAAGAAGCACAAGAAGTTGAAGCGTACTTTGACTTCCCCTCATCCGTTGGCCAACGCGATGAAGTAGCATCAGCAGTCGAGTCATGGTTCGTAAGAATTGTTGCCTGGGCCGACTAAGAGCCTCCGACCTTTTCCAGGAGCCAGAGCGACTCCCACTAAGTCAAAGAATTTTACGAGGCCATGCGCCGAGTATTTGAGCGGCCCAACTGCGCCAACAGCTCCAGCCTCGGCTCAGATGGGCCCCCATTGACCTGGACCGGTGCCGGTCGTGCTACCACGACCTTACCCGATGCCGGCACAACGCTTATGCTCTTGATGCCACTGGCGCCACCAGCCCCATTCTGATACCAGACAGCATGGACAGGGAGCCGCATTAACTGACACCGCTGCCAGAGACGACGGGACTCCAGTAAGTCGGACATTGAGACATTTTTTGAAGGGCTAGGCATGGGAGAAGAATGGTAGGGGTCACAGGACCCTTTACAATACCAGTTAAAAAGTGATATGGACTGGTGTGAGGAATTCAAGGATGCAAGTGGTCTGGACACATCCCCAGACACTGGTATGCATTCTCCCCCTACCGTAGCCACGGAGGAGGGAGCGTCTTATTCCATGTTGGTGAAGAGGTCAGCTGAGGTCCTGGATCTCGAGTTGCCCCTGGTGGCAGTCAAGACTAACATCTTGACAGAAGCGCTGCAGCCTGGAGCTTCCCCTTCAGAACTCTTGCTCCCTTTTAATGATGCACTGAAGGATGTCCTACTGAGAACATGGTCTAAGCCCAGTACAGGGGCTCCTGTAAACAGGACAATTGCCTGCCGCCACCACCCCGCAGCTGGGGAACCCGAGTTTCCTTACTCAACACCCCACATCTGAGACCTTGCATTCCAAACCTCTACGTCCCATGGCACATTCCCTGCCGCACCTCCAAACAGGGGATCCAAGAGACTGAACAGCTTGGGGAAAATGTTTTTTCCACCAGCCTCTCGGTTGGTGAACACCTTATGCTTGTTGGGTCGCTCTTCCCACACTCTGTGGGACACGGTTGCGCAAGTGCTGTCAGAGGTCCCTAAGGAGGTCTGGGCTGTGCTCTCCCAAGCAGTACAATATGGGAGAGATGCAGCAAAGTTTACCATTGGGTCATGGTTTGGATACGACCGACTCGCTGGGCTGAGCGGTTTCGACGACAGTGGCTCTTCCACGCCACTCATGGCTGAGAACATCTGGCTTTTCAGGGAATGTCCAGGCTTCCCTCAAGGAATGCCCTTTGATGGCAACCGTCTCTTCGGAGTCAAGGCAGACTCTGCACTGAAGCGCTTTAAGGGCTCACAGGCTACGGCTAAGAACTTAGGCCCCTCAGCCAACCCCAGTCTGCCAGTCGCCCCTTTTGTGGCTACAGAAGGGGTTTTCAACCGCGCCAACCCTACTCCAGCCACCGGCCCATGCAAGCTGCCCAGTTTGCATGGGGGCGAGGACGCAGTTCATACCAGCGCCGTGGGTCAGGTAGCCAGAGGTCTGCCACAACCACCCATCCCCCTACAGCCGCAGCCTTTAAGTCCGCCTAATCTTGCCCTACAAGAACATGGGCGGCCAGTTGGTGGCAGAATCAGCCATCCTCTCCACCACCGGCAGTCCATATAATCGGACAGGTGGGTGTTACAAATTATTTGAAGAGGCTACTCTCTTTCCTTTAAATACTCCCCTCCCCCTTTGCCTCCCACTCACGATCGGCTGATAGAGGATCATTTGTCTTTGCTCTGCGAGGAAGTCACAGCACTCTTGGCCAAGGAAGTCATAGAGAGGATTCCGGTGTCAGAAGTAGGCAGTGGTTCCTATTCCCGCTACTTTCTGATCCCCAAAAAGAACAAACTGCTTTGCCCTATCTTAGATCTGAGAACCCTCACCTCTTCCTCAAAAAGGAGAAGTTCATGATGCTCACTTTGGCTCAGGTATTGTCTGCCCTGGACCCAGGAGACTAGATTGTAGGGTTGGACTTGCAGGACACTTGCTTCCATATTGCCATGCTGCATGCCCATCAGGGTTACCTGGGGTTTACGGTAGGCCATGAGCACTTTCAATTAATTGTGCTCCCCTTTGGCCTTAACAGCGCCCATCTGGTGTTCACCAAGGTGATGGTGGTGGCCGCACCTCATCTGCGCAGATCAGGGGTGCCAGTCTTCCCCTATCTCAACAACTGGCTGCTGAAGTGGGGATCGCCCCAGGCTGTTGTCTCCCACCTTCAGACTACAGCGAACATTCTGCATTTGCTGGGGTTCACTATCAACCTGCCGAAGTCACTCCTGACTCCCTCACAGACGCTCCCTTTTATTGGAGCTGTTCTGGACGCAGTGCAGTTCCTGGCTTATCTTCCCGAGCAGCAAGTCCAGGATATTCAGGCTATGATACCGATGTATCTGAAAGAAACACATAGTGATAGATTCCTTACCTTAGAATATCCCCAGGCGTCAGACTGGATCCGGAAAGTTTTCGTCAGCAGTACCCCTGCGTGTCGGTAGGTGGCGTCGTGCGGCTCCGCATCCGTCGTTGGCGTCGTGGTCGCCGAGATGACGTCGCGGGCGCTACTTAGACGCCGCCCATGCGCGCTGACGTCAGTTCTTTCTTTTTCCGCGCCAGCAAGCGCAGATCCGGGAAGAGCAGGAACCCCCAGTCAATTTTTGACTGACTTTTTTGAGGCTTTTTGTCTCTATTTTTCTTCGAGTCATCGACTCCTGGTGCAGTAGGATGCCCTGTTTCAAGTCCTGCGGGGATTGTCACCGCATGATGTCGGTGACGGACTCGCACCGTGTGTGTCTTTTCTGCCTGGGGCGCGACCACGACCCCAAGTCGTGCCCCGACTGCCGAGCCATGGCGCCGAAGACTTTGCGGGAGCGGTCCCGAAAGTTGCTGGAAGCCCGGCAGTCGGCTCCACGCCGTTCGAAGTCCCGGTCCAGAGGGAGGTCGAGGGACCGTGCGCGGAGTCATCATCATCGGTCTTCGGGATCCAAGTCTTCGCACTCTGGGGTACGGTGGGGGGACAATAGAATCCCCAACACACCGACCATTTATTTTAAACACCATACAGATGCCAGTTACATTAAAATAAGTATGACATCTGTAATGGCCTTTTAACCTCACTTTTTTTGTAAGGGCCCCCACTTAGCTTTAGAAGTGCATCCCTGTCTTCAGGTGCATGCCCGCCCTCTATCAAACCAAGTTTTCAGAGGGCGAGGACTGGTCAATGATGAAGCATGACACCAGGTGGTGTGCGAGACCAGTCTCACTTTTTGTGAGATGCCTGCACTCACAAGTTAACACTATTACACTATAGCACTTAGGCCATCATACTAGGAGCGGCTCTTTTGTGTTAGACTATTACCTTGCCCATCTTCTTTCCGCCTCCGCATCCTTCCAGAGAGGAAGAGAGGCTCCACCGTCTGGACCCGAAACGTGCGCTCTCTTTTTATCTCAACCGCACACAGCAGTTTCGGGTGGACGACCAGCTTTTTGTTTGGCTACGTTGGCACCAAGAAAGTTCGGGCTGTCCATAAGAGAACCATCTCCCGCTGGGTTGTCTTGTGTATCAAAGCCTGTTACTCTTTGGCTAAAAAAGAACCTCCGTTGGAGATGCGTGCTCATTCCACCAGAGCTACTGCAGCCACTACTGCATTGGGACGTGGTGTCCCCCTGCAAGACATCTGTCAGGCAGCCACGTGGGCCTCGCTGCACACGTTTATCAAGCATTATTGCCTAGACAGCCAAGTCCGGAGAGACGGCTTCTTTGGCCGTTCTGTTCTCCTTGACTTTCTGGTGTGATCTTAGTTTGCAGACCCACCACCGGGGTTGGTATTGCTGGGGTATCTATTCTAAGGTAAGGAATCTATCACTATGTGTTTCTTTCAGATGAACAAGTTGCTTACCTTCGGTAACGATATATCTGTAAGAAACATTAGTAGTGATAGCTTCCTTACCGCCCCACCCATCCTCCCCGTTCTGCGAACTGATTTCTAGGGTTAAGGTCATCCCTTTCAGGGCCCTAGTTTCAATGCACTAGTGGTCAGTATCTTGCATGGCTCTGCGTTCCAGGCGCGGAAAGTCGTGTACAGAACTGACGTCCGCGCGCGTGGGCGGCGTCTAAGTAGCGCCCGCGACGTCATCTCGGCGACCACGACGCCAACGACGGACGCGGAGCCGCACGACGCCACCTACCGACACGCAGGGGTACTGCTGACGAAAACTTTCCGGATCCAGTCTGACGCCTGGGGATATTCTAAGGTAAGGAATCTATCACTACTAATGTTTCTTACAGATATATCGTTACCGAAGGTAACTTGTTCTTCAGCCTCTATCCTGGATTTGGGTGAGAATGACTGAGGCTGCTGGGCCTCCTGCATCCTACTAGTGACACAAGGCAGATGGCATATGCGGGCTCTGTAGTGGGACCTGAAGTTCCAGCGGGCGCAGCCCAGGGGAATCTCTCTGACATGGTCTAAATTTTGGAGGGAACTGCAAAAGATCTGCAGTGGTGGCTAATGAACCCTGATTGGGTCAGATGCAGAAATCTCTCCCTTCCCCAACCAGATCAGACTGTAGTGACAGATGCGTCACTCCTGGAATGGGGCGGCCATCTGGGAGAGGTGGAGATCAAAGAACTCTGGTCTCCGATGTAATCCGGACCCCAAATAAACATGCTGGAGCTCCGAGCAATTCGGCTGGCATTGAAAGCCTTCCTACCCTTCATCAAGGGAATGCTGGTACAAGTGTTCACAGGCAACACCACCACCATGTGGTACTGCAACAAACAGGGCAGGGTGGGATCGTGGACCCTTTGCCAAGAGGCCCTGCATCTCTGGAAATGGCTGAAACAGCAGGGCATATCCTTGGTGGTTCAACACCTGGCAGGTTCCACAAACTCCAGAGTGGATGTACTCGGCCGTCGATGCCTAGCAGATCACAAATGGCATCTCCATCCGGAGGTAGCGCAAGTTCTCTTTCAGCCGTGGGGAGAGCCTTGGTTAGATCTGGTCGCCTCCGCCGAGGACGAGCAATGTCAGCAATTTTGCATGCTGGAGTTTCCAAGGCTGCTCTCATCCAGAGACGATTTTTGTCTCGAGTGGAGATCTGGCCTCCTGTAGGTCCACCTCTGGTTTGGGCACTTTAAAAGGCTATCTTTCTGCCATCTTAGCCTTCCTGCGGTTGCCAGATCAGCCATCCCTCTTCAAATCCCCTATTTTACATTGGTTTTTGAAAGGTCTCCAAAATATGTTCATTATGCTACAGTGGGCCCTAAATTTAGTCCTCACATTTCTAATGTGTGCTCCTTTCGAGCAGTTACTCAACTTCCCTATCAGGCTCCTTACCATCAAAACAGCCTTCCTACTGGCGATAACATCTGCCTAGAGGGTCAGTGAGCTAAAGGCTATATCCTCTCAGCCTCTGTAACTTACCATCTACCCAGACAAACTGTTATCTCCCTTTCATTTAGGTCAGTCCTTCACCCTGCCTACCTTTTATGCTCCACCACTCCCCTCTAAAGGAGAGACTCCATCGGCTGGACCAAAAAGAGTGGTGTCTTGTTGTTCTACCTTGACAGCAAAAGAGTTCCAGCAACTCTTTATAGGTTACCTCTGAGCCAAAAAGGAAAGGTGGTGCAGAAACAAAACCTTCTCACTACGGATAGTGCTCTGCATCAAAATCTGCTTTGGCATTGGCCCAGAAGCAACTTTCTGAAGGTTTGCAGGCTCATTTCACCATAGCCAAGGCTGTGACCACTGCATTAGCTCGCAGAGTACCTGTCCTGGATATCTGTCAGGCAGGAACGTGTGCCTCCCTGCACACGTTTACGAAGTACTACTGCCTGGACAGTCCAGTCCAGTGAGAGAGGCACTTTGCCCGCTCAGTCCTACTGGAATTTCTGGTATAAATCTGTCCCTGACCCACCTCCAGGGAGGTATTGCTTGGGTATCTATTCTAAGGTAAGGAATCTGCGGCTAGAAGTCTCTATGAGATTAGCCAGTTACTTACGCTCGGTAACACCTTATCTGGTATAAATTCTATCTATCTGCAGATTTCTTATCGACCCACCCATCCTCCTCGCTCTGCAAACGGATTTTAGAGTGAAGGGCTGTTTCCCTTTTAGGGTCTTTAGCTTCTCACACCAGTGGTTTGTGCTCTTCATGGCTTCGCACTTCTGGCGTGGAAAGTTGCTAAAAGAAACTGACATCAGCACACTAGGGTGGCACCTATATGGGCACTGTGCATGTCACTTTGGACGCGGACAACACCGATGTCTGGCGGAGCCGAACAACGCCACCTACCGGCGCACAGGGGTACTGTTCACGAAAAGATTTCTAGATCCAGTCTGACGCCTAGGGATTATCCTAAGGTAAGGAATCTTTGGCTAGATGGTCTCTACCAGATACGGCATTACCAAAGGTAAGTAACTTGTTCACCAAGGGTTCAGGTGCAACCGATAGACTCATCACCCATAAGTTGCCCTTATGGGTTTTTGGAGGATCTGGCGGGAGGGGGCCCAGGGGAAAACGTACATTGGTGGGAATTGGCATCCTCCTTGCTAAAAGAGACTTTGCAAAACACTGGAACTCAAACATTCCACCAACCCCCGCAAAATGGTGATTAGCCATGGACTGGTGAGGAACCGATAATGTGGCGAGGGGTTGCCCGCCAAAGCACGGGAAGGTATGGGGAAAACGGTTGGACTATATTTGGTCTGTCGTAGGCCATGTTCTGCTTAATGATCTAAGTTAGTAACTAGGTACTTCACATTACGATAGCACTGTCGTGTTATGTTCCTGTTACAAAATCAAAAAAATGTGGATTATAAATATATATATATATATATATATATACACAAGCAATGTTTGAGATTATATAAACACCAAAACCTCAAACATTTTGGTTTTGTCATAAAATCACAGTTCCTGAGCATCTTTTTGTGTGCAAAGCAATATAAGAGGTGGCTCTGCTGATGCTGAAAAATTAATGTTGTTAATTCTACCTGTCTATTATTTACTTAAACCACACAGTAGGGAGCCATGACTGAAGGTGTGGGTTGACTAAAGTCTACCTGTCTTAATCTCTCCCTAACCTTGATATTACAGCTAACACATGGGCCCTACCATTCCCTCTTTTCATTGAATGTGAATATTAGATGTTTAACTTTTCGGATTCTGCTGTTAACATAGTCTCAAACTGGGAAGTTATGTTGTATTAACAGGTCAAAATCGTAAGGAGATTTGTATTTTGTGACATTCTTATTTAGTCACAGTATAAAGTTCCTATTTTTTTCCTTTTCAGAATTTTCTTCAGCACAGATTGAATAGATTTGCAGAGGAACTTGTCCTTCTACTGCGCACAAATATTATTGGCACTTCATCTTGAATTGTAAACTGTATAAAAATGTACATTTGGTTTTTGACACATTGCCTTTAGAATAGGTATGCTAAATTCTGCCTGTGGCAGATCGGTTGAAGCGGAATTCTACACAGAAGCAAAGAATCCTGATACACTGTTTATTTCTGCCTTCAGCTCATATTTTTCTGTATTTTTAAAACTATTACAAATAAAGTTGTAATTTGTCTAAGTTCTTGTTTTTTTTGTTTTTTCGCAGATCTCTTGTCTTAAGAGTCCTTGCTCCTGGGGTGTTGAGCCCCCATGATATAATAATACACAGTTTTAGAATGCATTAGCCTTTTAATGGATGTTACTGAAGAAGAATTCAAGAATGGTGTGGTTTACAATATGCTGGTGAATAATTTTATTACAGAGGATGAGGATATGATGGGGTCAGGAAAGGTGGGAGACAGCAAGGAAACACATTCACCCCCATGGCATGATTGAGATTAAATAGAGTTCCCTCAATTATGCCCTGGAAAGATACAATTTATCCAATCAGAACACTGAGACTGAAATGCTTCTGAGAAACACAAGAAAAGGGAAAGAAAGCTTTTGAATCAAGAGCAGACAACTGAGACCATACAGCTAATCATGAGCTCAAGCAACTTATCCATAGCCCATTCAAAGTACATTATCATTGGAAGCAATAGGTCTACCTTTAGATAACAGAATCTGATTTGAGCTGAAATGTAAAAAATAAGGGAGTGGGGCCTGCCATATTCAAGCCTGCTGACTGGCATATTAGCATGGGCTTTTCTCAGCTGTGGATTAAAGCAATGGGGAAAGCTATACTTGTCTCATAATTCTGTATGTCTATTGTCTTAGTCAGCTGTTCAGGACATGTCACTGTTAGGTAAAAGCCCTGGAATGTTACCTCATACCATGCTCTGACAGTTAAGGAATGTAGAGAACTCCACATCTCTGAACACCTAAGCAGAGCACCTGGTGCTCACGAAATGAATACAGTGCGCACTTGAAATATAGTAACTTAAGAAACAAAAGAAGAAAATGTAAGCTGTGATTTCTCCAGAAATCACTTTAAACAACTCACAGGATTCATAAATCTCTGGAGATATCTTTCACCCAAAACTAAGGCTAATACAGCACAAGCGTCTATCTCAGTGGAACAAGGCGGCCTGGAGAAAGCAAAGTAAGCCTGGTACAAGTTCTCTTGTCTAAAGAAAGTCAGACCATTTCTTTCAAACTCGACTTCAGAACTGTGGTACATTTACCCCTCGCACTCTAGAATCTGGATGGTGGTAATGCCCTACTCACTGGCCTCCCAAACTAAAACTGGCACACCTCGGGGCATCCTAATTGCTGAAGCATATCTCATCCAGGGCCCGAAGAAATATGATCATTTCACTCCCATCCTGATGTAACTCTATTGGATCCACTTCCCAGCCTACACCATCTTCAAAACCAGCTGCATCATTTACAAAGCTGTCATGACTAGCACCCTGCTCATGTTGCAGACAAGCTCACCATCTCTGGTGGATCTCAGCACACCCATAGCAAGGACACCATCAGACTACAGACTTAACTAGTGTAAAGAAAAAACAAGACCGCAGGCCTTTTTCATCTATGCACCTAGGATTTGGAACAACATCCCAGTATCTATCAGGAACGCCCAATGCTGCTCCAATGTAGCAAAGAGTTGAAGATTTAACTTTTTAAAGAACACTACATCACAATGTATTAACCATTCACAACCCAGCTTCCTCTCCTCTTACTTGTTGACTTTATGCTGATATTTGACTATGTAGAGTACTCAGCTGCCTTTTGAGTAGGTTTGCACTGTATAAATACCGTATACATACATACAAGAGGCAATCATTCACCCAATGCAAGGTGCATCATTGAGGCCTGCGAAGCAGTCTGTTTCCCAGCTAGTTGGACACTGTTGTCTCTGTGGTCTGTCATTAACAGTGGGCTCCTCGATATTTCATGTGTTTGCCGACCACTGCTTCTTATGGTGCTACTTCAGAAGTTATTGGCTTCTAATTTCTGTTCTACTTTCGGTAGGTGATCTTATCGAAAATATTTGTGCTGTGCCCAAGATTTAGCTTTTATTTCCATCGAAAGCTCATAAGAGCCATAGCTGGTTCAGGGTGGCCACCGGGCAGGAGGGGGCTACTGGATGGTTGAAGTAGTTTGCCAATGGTGTCTGCCCTACTATGGCTCTGTAAAGTGGGCCAAGTACACCTATTTCACACTTGACTCCAAGGGTAGAGAAGCTTAGGGTTGAAGGCTTCCCAGGAAAATAGATGGTGTTTGGGACAAGAGCTCAATATTCTACAATCAACCATCAGACACAATAACGTATTGTTCAATCCTGTGCTTATCTTTTGAATTAAACGAAGTACTTAAGTTGCACAGCATAATGTTATACTAGACAGTTCAATTAGCGAATTTAGACAGTTGTAATGTTTGTGATCTTTCATGAGGCGCTACCCCCTTTAATATGCTTTCCCCCGCGCTAACGGAGTACCCCAGCATCTACTATTGGTGGATAACTCTAGACTCAAGGCACTGATGGCCCCGCTCGCACGCATCGCCAGACAGCACGACCTCAACATAATCTCCTACGCCGACGACACTCAACTGATCCTCTCCCTCACCAAGGACCCCCTCGCCGCCAAATCCAACCTCCATGAAGGAATGAAGGCCGTCGCCGATTGGATGAAGATCAGCCGACTAAAGCTGAACACGGACAAGACAGAGGTCCTCATCCTCTGCTCCAACCCCTCAGCCTGGGACGACTCCTGGTGGCCTACGACACTGGGAGCAGCCCCGACACCCACCGACCACGCACGCAACCTGGGAGTCATCCTCGACTCAACGCTCTCCATGGCCAAGCAAGTCAACGCAGTCTCCTCCTCCTGCTTCAACACCCTCCGCATGCTTCGCAAGATCTACAGGTGGATCCCGACAGACACAAGAAGAACAGTCACCCAGGCCCTCGTCAGTAGCAGACTTGACTATGGGAACGCCCTCTATGCGGGAGCCCCGGCCAAGCTCATCAAGCTACTGCAACGCATACAAAACGCCTCCGCACGCCTGATCCTCGACGTACCACGCCACAGTCACATCACCCCCCACCTGAGGAACCTGCACTGGCTCCCCGTCGACAGGAGAATCTCCTTCAAACTCCTCATCCACGCACACAAGGCACTCCACAAGACTGGCCCAGCCTACCTCAACAGACGACTCTTCTTCTACGTCCCCAACCGCCAGCTCCGCTCCGCCGACCTCTCCCTCGCCACCGTCCCTCGCATTCGAAGAACAACCACCGGCGGCAGATCTTTCTCACACCTGGGCGCCAAGACCTGGAACACCCTTCCACTAAGCCTACGACAGACCCAAGACCTGCTGACCTTCAGGAGGCTACTCAAGACCTGGCTGTTCGACCAGTAGCAGCAACCCCCCCCCCCCCTCTCCCCAGCGCCTTGAGACCCTCGCGGGTAAGTAGTGCGCTCTACAAATTCTGTGATTGATTGATTGATTGACTGATTAGGTACTCACTCAAGACACCCTCAAGGAGTAAATGTGCACAACAGTACAGTTCACTTTCACCTCGACGCTCACCCGGTAAAAGTCTTAACTTCATTATACGGACCTCTTCCTGCTTACTTTATCTCTTGTCCACTCACAATTATAAGCCCAGGGTTACCTGCAGCGTGAGTGATGTGGAACCGGACGTGTGCATTGTGACCTCTCTTGAAACTTGATGGGTGGAAGATTGCAACTCAGTGCTGTCATCTTTGGCAGCAGTGGCTTCCTTATACCAGGTGCAGCCTCCAGGCCAATTTTGAATGCGTGGGTGTCTTTGGCTATCGCGGGATCAAGGCAGATCAGGACTCCCAACTGAGTGGGACAAAGGGCCTGATTTAGAGTTTGGCTGACATTTACTCCGGATTATAGGCTAAAACACTTGTATCTGAAAGAGACACGTTAGTGACAGATTCCTTACCTTAGAATATCCCCAGGCGTCAGGCTGGATCCGGAAAGTTTTTGCGTAGCAGTACACTTGCGCGTCGGTAGGGGCGTCGTGCGGCTCCGCGTCCGTCGTCGGGATCGCCGGGATGACGTCGCGGGCAGTACTTAGACGCCGCCCCTGCGCGCTGACGTCAGTTCTTTATTTTTCCGCGCCAGTAAGCGCAGATCCGGGAAGAGCAGTGCCCTAGTCATTTTTAGACTACGTTTTTTGGTGATTTTTTCACTGTTTTCTCGAAGTCTCTCGACTCCGAAGGTGTCGGTAGGGATGCCCGGCTTCAAGCCATGCGACGCCTGTGGTCGAATGATGTTGATCACGGACCCGCATCGGGATTGCCTCTACTGCCTCGGCCGCGACCACGACACGAAGTCGTGCTCTGACTGCCGGGCCTTGCACCCGAAGGCTTTGCGAGAGCGGTCTCGAAAGCTCCAAGAGGTCCGGCAGTCGGCTCCGCGCCACACCAAGCCCCGTTCACGTGAGAGGTCGAGGGGCCGGTCGCGGAGTCCTCAACGGTCGTCGGGGTCCAAGTCTTCGCACTCCTCCGGTAAGTCGAAGCATAAGAAGACAAAGATGCGTCATCGCTCGACGACTTCCCCTCGCCGGTCTCGTGACTCGGCTGAGGGTCCTGTCGGCACCGTCCCCGCGGCTCCGGGAGTGCCTGTGGAGCCGCCCCCGCATTACCCGTCCTTCCCGGGTTCGGGGGCGACTCCGGCCGAGATACAGGAGTTCCTGTCGGCCATGGCCCGCCTCTTCGGGCCTCAAGGTCCCCCCGGTGCGCCTTCGGGCCCCGCGGGCCCTGATTGGGTTTCTCCGGCGGCGCCGGCGACTCCGGTCCCGGCGCCGCCTGTCACACCAGCCTCGGTTCCGGCCCCGGCTCCGGCTCCGGTGCTGCCACAACCCCGATCGACGCTGGTTGACCTGACGACGCCTAACCGGCGCCGATCTCTCCGGTGCCGTTCCCGACGCCGCCCGAGGCTCCAGGCGGCGTCGTTCCCCGGTTCTCTCCGGATCCGGACATGGCGCCGGACCGGCGTCGCTTGACGCCGATGGGACCTTGGGTCCCACATGTCCCTCCTCCTTATTTTGAACCAGAATTGGAGGACGAAGATAACTGGGAGGGGTCTGATGACCCTCTCACACACTAGTGTGAGTTTGATCAGGACTGAACTGAGGAACTTGGGGATGCCAGTGGTCTGGACACCTCCCCTGACTCTGGCATGCTGTCTCCTCCTTCCGTGGCAACGGAGGAGGGAGCAAACTTTGCAACGGTGTTGCGTAGAGCAGCTGGGGCCTTACACCTCCAGTTGCCTACAGTGGCTGTCAGGACTAACATCCTGACGGAAGTGCTTCAGCCAGCGGCTACCTCCTCGGAGCCACTGCTGCCGTTTAACGAGGCGCTTTCAGACATTCTTTTGGGCACCTGGTCCAAGCCCACCACAGGGGCTCCTGTGGATAGGAACGTGGCCCGACGCCATCGCCCTGCTCCGGGCGACCCCCCGTTCCTCTCTCTACACCCCACCCCTGAGAGCTTGGTGGTCCAAGCCTCTGCTTCCCAAAGCGCCTTACCTACCGCTCCCCTGGATAGGGAATCCAAACGCCTGGATCAATTTGGGAAGAAGATCTTTTCTTCCGCCAGTGCTGGATTGCGGTCCGTCAACACCACGTGCCTCTTGGGCCGATATTCCCACTCCTTGTGGGACTCGGTGGCGCAAGTTCTGCCCCAGTGTCCTGAGGAGGTCCAGACATTGCGGAGGGAAGAGATGCGGCAAAGTACACCATCAGATGTGGCCTTGATCCCGCCGACTCGCTAGGCAGATCGCTTGCGACGACAGTGGCGCTGCACCGTCACACCTGGCTGAGGACCACTGGTTTCTCGGGTGATGTCCAAAACTCTCTTATGGACATGCCCTTTGATGGAGTCGGTCTTTTTGGGACAAAGGCACACCATGCGCTGGAGCGCTTTAAGGACTCGCGGGCTACAGCCAAGTCCCTGGGCCTTTCTGCTGTGCGCCCTCAGCAACAGTCTGGGCGCCCCTTCCGTGGCCACGAAAGGGGCGAAAAGCAGTCACGTCCGCTGCCCAGCCACCGGCCCGCGCAGCAAGCGTCTTCGCGTGGCCGAGGACGTGGCTCCCGCCGTGGCGGGTCAGGTAACCAGCGTGCGGGTCAGGCCACCCACCCCGTCCGCGGCCTCCAAGCCCTCCTAGTCCTTCCTTTCAGGTGCACAGTACGCCAGTAGGGGGCAGGGTCCGCCATCACCTTCACCACTGGCGTGCCATCACCTCGGACAAGTGGGTCTTGGACATTGTCCGAAGGGGCTACTCCCTCCCCTTCGAGACCATCCCCCCAGCCATGCCGCCTCAATTCCACCGCATGTCAGGGGATCACTTGGTGCTTCTTCAGAAGGAAGTTGCGGCCCTCTTGGCCAAGGGGGCCATCGAGCGCGTTCTGACCCTAGAAGTATGACGTGGTTGCTACTCCCACTACTTTCTGGTGGACAAAAAGGACAAGGAGGACATGCGTCCTATCTTGGACCTCCGGGACGTCAATCGCTTCCTCCGGAAGGAGAAGTTCAAGATGCTCACCCTAGCTCAGGTCTTGACTGCCCTCGACCCTGGAGACTGGTTGGTAGCGTTGGACTTGCAGGACGCGTATTTCCACATCCCCGTCCTGCCGGCCCACCGGCGTTACCTGCGGTTCACGGTAGGCCTCGAGCATTTTCAGTTCACCGTGCTCCCTTTGGCCTTACCCTCGCCCCTCGGGTGTTCACGAAAGTGATGGCGGTGGTCGCAGCTCATCTGCGCCGGGCAGGGTTCCAGTCTTCCCCTACCTCGACGACTGGCTGCTGAAGGCGGGCTCGTCCCAGGCAGTTGTCTCCCACCTCCAGACTACGGCCGGACTCCTGCACTCGCTGGGGTTCTCCATCAACGTGCCGAAGTCGCACCTGATTCCTTCTCCACAGCTCCTTTTCATCGGAGCAGTTCTGGACACGACGCAGTTTCGGGTCTATCCTCCCGAACGGCGAGTCTGGGATATTCAGGCTATGATTCCGATCTTTCGGCCTCTATCCTGGGTTTCGGTACGGATGACCCTGAGGCTGCTGGGCCTCCTGCATCCTGCTGGTCGATCATGCCAGATGGCATATGCGGGCTCTGCAGTGGGACCTGAAGTTCCAGTGGGCGCAGCACCAGGGCAACCTGTCCGATCACGTCCAGATCTCGGAGGGGACTGCAAAACAGTTGCAGTGGTGGCTCTGCAATGGGTCATGGGCAGATTCCTCTCCCTTCCCCAGCCAGAGCACACAGTTGTGACGGACGTGTCCCTTCTGGGATGGGGCGGTCACATGGGAGAGGTGGAGATCAGAGGCCTGTGGTCTCCGGCGGAGTCCCGGCTCCATATCAACATTCTGGAGCTCCGGGCGATCCGACTTGCACTCAAGGCATTCCTTCCCTCTGTCAAAGGGAAGGTAGTGCAGGTGTTCACAGACAACACCACCGCCATGTGGTACTGCAACAAACAGGGCGGGGTGGGGTCGTGGACCCTATGTCAGGAGGCTCTGCGCCTCTGGACATGGCTGGAACATCAGGGCATATTCCTGATGGTTCAACACCTGGCAGGTTCCCTGAACGCCAGGGCGGACGAACTCAGCCGCAGGTGCATGATGGATCACGAATGGCGTCTTCACTCTGAGGTGGCGCAAGGTCTCTTTCAGCAGTGGGGAGAGCCTTGGTTAGATCTGTTCGCCACCGAAGAGAAGGCGCAATGTCATCAGTTCTGCGCGTTGGAATTTCCAAGGCGGCACTCGCTCGGCGACGCTTTTCGTCGCGAGTGGAGTTGCGGTCTGTTGTACGCCTTTCCGCCTATACCACTTCTACCCAGAGTGTTGAAGAAGATTCGGCGCGACCGGGCCCAAGTCATTCTTGTGGCTCCGGACTGGGCTCGAAGAGTTTGGTATCCCGAGCTACTCATTATGAGCGTCGATCCCCCGATCCGTCTGCCTCTTCCGGAGGATCTTCTGTCGCAGCAGCAGGGGATGGTCCTCCACCCGAACCTGTCCAGTCTACACCTGCTTGCGTGGAGATTGAGCGGCGGCAGTTGATTCCTTTCGACTTGCCTCCCGAAGTTTGTGATGTGATTCTGGCAGCCAGGCGTCCCTCCACTAAGGTGGTATACGCCTGCAGGTGGAACAAGTTTGTGGCATGGTGCACAGCAAAGGCTGTGAATCCCCTTTCTGCCCCTCTTTCCGAGGTTCTTCTGTTCCTTCTTTCTCTGGCCCAACAGGGTTCTGCCCTGGGTACCATCAAGGGCTATCTTTGTGCAATCTCGGCCTTTCTCAGGCTTCCTGATCAGCCCTCTCTTTTTAAGTCCCTTGTTGTTAACAGGTTTCTTAAATGCATTACACACCTCTTTCCTCCTGTTCCGTTTGTAATGCCTCAGTGGGACTTGAACTTAGTTCTTACTTTCTTAATTTGCGCTCCCTTTGAGCCTCTGCATAACTGTCTTCTTACTCTGAAGACAGCCTTTCTGGTGGCCATCACTTCCGCTCGGCGGGTGAGTGAGCTCCAGGCTCTTTCATGCAAACCCCCCTTTCTGTCTGTTCATCCAGACAAGGTTGTTCTTCAGACACGTCTGTCCTTCTTGCCAAAGGTGGTTACTGCCTTCCACATTGGGCAGACCATCACTTTGCCCACCTTCTTTCCGCCTCCGCATCCTTCCAGAGAGGAGGAGAGGCTCCACCGTCTGGACCCAAAATGTGCGCTTTCTTTTTACATCAACCGCACACAACAGTACCGGGTGGATGACCAGCTCTTTGTTGGCTACGTGGGCGCCAAAAAAGGTCGGGCGGTACACAAAAGGACCATCTCCCGCTGGGTCACCATGTGTATCAAAGCCTACTATTCTTTGGCTAAGAAGGAGCCTTCTGTTGGGCTGCGTGCCCATTCCACCAGGGCAACGGCGGCTACCACGGCTTTAGGCTGCGGTGTTCCGTTACAGGATATATGTCAGGCAGCTACGTGGGCCTCGCTGCACACGTTTACCAAACATTACTGCCTTGACAGCCAAGTCCGGAGAGACGGCTTCTTTGGCCGTTCTGTTCTCCGGGACTTCCTCGTCTGATCTTTGTTCGCAGACCCACCACCGGGGTTGGTATTGCTGGGGTATCTATTCTAAGGTAAGGAATCTGTCACTAACGTGTCTCTTTCAGATGCACAAGTTACTAACTTGTGTAACGATATATCTGTAAGAGACAGTAGTTAGTGACAGATTCCTCACCGCCCACCCATCCTCCCCGTTCTGCGAACTGATTTCTAGGGTTAAGGACATCCCTTTCAGGGCCCTAGTATTTTTCAGACACCTATGTCAGCTTCTTGCATGGCTCTGCGTTCCTGGCGCGGAAAGTCGTGTACAGAACTGACGTCAGCCCGCAGGGGCGGGGCGTCTAAGTACTGCCCGCGACGTCATCCCGGCGGTCCCGACGACGGACGCGGAGCCGCACGACGCCGCCTACCGACGCGCAAGGGCACTGCTCACGCAAAACTTTCCGGATCCAGCCTGACGCCTGGGGATATTCTAAGGTAAGGAATCTGTCACTAACTACTGTCTCTTACAGATATATCGTTACACAAGTTAGTAACTTGTGCAATAAGGCAGATGGGATATCCATCACGTTTCTGAGACTAAATCAAAGTGTTATGTCTTGTATATCAGCAGCACCAGTCTTTTACTTACAGGTCAGTCAATCATGTGCAATGCTTACCACTTGTTAGAAGTCTTGATGCAGTTGAGGGCAAGAACCACTTGGGGAGACCCAGGGTATTGTTCCACACAGTAGCTTGCTCTCTCTGGTAGTTCCCCATATAGGGAACATGATTGGCTTCTCCTGGACATTCTCTCCTTTAGGGCCAGGCATTCTTCTTCCCTCTCTCAGGAGGCAGCTTCAAGACAATACACCGCTCTTCTAGCAGTCCTTTGAGTATTCTAATAAGCACTCCCTTCCTTGATAATGATGAGCTTGTAATTGGAAAGTGGGGTTGCTTGGATCCCACTTTGTCCAATCAGGGGATGTGAGCCACTGTTATGAGTTCAAAACCAGTTGGATTTGGTTCTTTATCAAATGTCATAATCTGAAAGAGACACGTTAGTGACAGATTCCTTACCTTAGAATATCCCCAGGCGTCAGGCTGGATCCGGAAAGTTTTGCGTAGCAGTACCCCTGCGCGTCGGTAGGCGGCGTCGTGCGGCTCCGCGTCCGTCGTCGGCGTCGTGATCGCCGGGATGACGTCGCGGCCAGTACTTAGACGCCGCCCATGCGCGCTGGCGTCAGTTCTTTCTTTTTCCGCGCCAGTAAGCGCAGATCCGGATTGAGCAGTGCCCCAGTCATTTTTTGACTGAGTATTTTTGTGACTTTTTGTCCCAAGTTTTTCGAGTCGTTTCGACTCCAAAGGTGTCAGTAGGGATGCCCGGCTTCAAGCCATGCGGAGTCTGTAGTCGCATGATGTCGATTACGGATCCGCACCGTGAGTGTCTCTTCTGCCTGGGGCGCAGCCACGACCCCCAGTTGTGCCCCGAGTGTCGGTCCCTCGCCCCGAAAGCTTTTCGAGAGCGGTCTCGAAAGCTCCTCGAGGCCCGGCACTCGGCTCCGCGCCGCTCGAGGTCCCGGTCCCGTGAGAGGTCGAGGGGCCGGTCGCGGAGCCGTCATCAATCGTCGGGGTCAAAGTCTTCGTCCTCAGGTAAGGCGAAGCACAAGAGGTCTAGGAAGCGTTGCTCTAAGACCTCCCCTCGCCGGTCTCGCGACCCGGCTTAGGGTCCAGACGGTGCCGCCCCGCGGCTCCGAGGGAGCCCGCGCAGCCGACGCCGGCCTACCCGCCTCCTCCGGGTCCGACGTCGACTCCGGCCGAGATACAGGAGTTCCTGTCGGCCATGGCCCGCCTCTTCGGGCCTAAGGGTTCCCCAGTGCGCCTTCGGGCCCGCGGGCCCAGTGGGAGTCCTCCCTCGGCACCACCGGCAGCTCCGGCCCCGGCGCCGCAGGACCCCCTCGGATCCAGGCCTGGATCCCGGTCGACGCCGGTTGACCTAACCACACCTCCACCGGCGCCGACCTCACCGGTACTGTTCACGGCGCCGTCCGAGGCCCCGGACGGCGTCGTCCCCAGGTTCTCCCCGGCACCGGACGCTGAGCCGGATCGACGTCGCTCGACGCCGATTCCGACGCAGATTGGACCCTTTTTCCCTCATGTCCCTCCTCCTTACTTTTCACCTGTTTTGGAGGAAGAGGAGGACTGGGAGGGGTCGGAAGACCCTCTCACAGCTCAATGTGAGCCTTATCAGGACTGGGCTCAGGAACTGGGGGATGCCAGTGGTCTGGACACCTCTCCTGACCTTGGCATGCAGTCTCCTCCTTCCGTGGCTACGGAGGAGGGAGCAAATTATGCAAAGGTGTTGCGTAGGGCGGCTGCGGCCTTGCGCCTCGAGCTTCCTACGGTGGCTGTCAGGACTAACCTCCTGACGGAAGTGCTTCAGCCGGCGGCTACCTCTTCAGAGCCATTGCTGCCGTTCAACGACGCACTTTCGGACGTTCTTTTGGGCACCTGGTCCAGGCCCACCACAGGGGCTCCTGTGGACAGGAACGTAGCCCGACGCCATAGCCCGGCCCCGGGCGACTCTCTGTTCCTCTCCCAACACCCCACCCCGAGAGCTTGGTTGTCCAAGCCTCTGCCTCTCAGAGCGCCTTCCCTACGGCTCCGCCGGATAGGGAAATCCAAAAAAACTGGACCAATTTGGGAAGAAGGTTTTTCTTCCTCCAGTGCTGGCTTGCGGTCCGTGAACACCGCTTGCCTTTTGGGCCGTTACTCCCACTCTCTGTGGGATTCGGTGGCGCAAGTGCTGCCCCAGTGTACTGAGGAGGTCCAGGCACTTCTCTCCCGTGCTATTGCAGAAGGGAGAGACGCAGCGAAGTTCACTATCAGATGTGGCCTAGACACCGCTGACTCGCTAGGCAGATCGCTTGCTACGACAGTGGCGCTGCGCCGTCACGGCTGGCTGAGGACCACTGGTTTCTCGGGCGATGTCCAAAACACCCTTATGGACCTGCCCTTTGATGGTATCCGCCTTTTTGGCAATAAGGCAGACAGCGCGCTGGAGCGCTTTAAGGACACGCGGGCTACGGCCAAGTCCTTGGGCCTCTCCGCCTCGCGCCCTCCGCAGCAGTCTGCTTTTCGCCCCTTTCGTGGCCACGGAAGGGGCGCCCAGTCACGTCCACTGCCCAGCCACCGGCCCGCGCAGCAAACGCCTGCGCGCGGCCGAGGACGTGGCTCCCGCCGAGGCGGGTCAAGTAACCAGCGAGCGGGTCAGGCCACCACCTCCGCCCCGTCCGCGGCCTCCAAACCCTCCTAGTCCGTCCTTTCCAGTCCACAGCACGCCAGTGGGGGGCAGGGTTCGCCATCACCTTCCCCACTGGCGCACCATCACATCGGACAGGTGGGTTTTGGACATTGTCCGAAGGGGCTACTCCCTCCCCTTCGAGACTGCCCCTCCAGCCATGCCACCTCAGCACCACCGCATGTCGGGGGACCATTTGGCACTTCTTCGACAGGAAGTTGCGGCCCTCTTGGCCAAGGGGCCATTGAGCGCGTTCCGACCCCAGAAGTAGGGCGTGGTTGTTATTCCCACTACTTTCTGGTGCCCAAAAGGACAAGGAGGACATGCGTCCTATCTTGGACCTCCGGGACGTAAATCGCTTCCTCCGGAAGGAGAAGTTCAAGATGCTCACCCTAGCTCAGGTCTTGACTGCCCTCGACCCTGGAGACTGGATGGTAGCGTTGGACTTGCAGGACGCATATTTTCACATCCCCGTCCTGCCGGCCCACCGGCGTTACCTGCGGTTCACGGTAGGCCTCGAGAACTTTCAGTTCACCGTGCTTCCCTTTGGCCTTACCAGCGCCCCTCGGGTGTTCACGAAGGTGATAGCGGTGGTCGCAGCTCATCTGCGCCGGTCAGGGGTTCCAGTCTTCCCCTACCTCGACGACTGGTTGTGAAGGCGGGCTCGTCCCAGGCAGTCGTCTCCCACCTCCAGACTACGGCCGGACTCCTGCACTCGCTGGGGTTCTCCATCAATGTGCCGAAGTCGCACCTGGTTCCTTCTCCACAGCTCCTTTTCATCGGAGCGGTTCTGGACACAACGCAGTTTCGGGCCTATCCTCCCGAACGGCGAGTCCAGGATATTCAGGCTATGATTCCGATCTTTCAGCCTCTATCCTGGGTTTCGGTCACGGATGACCCTGAGGCTGCTGGGCCTCATGGCCTCCTGCATCCTGCTGGTCGATCATGCCAGATGGCATATGCGGGCTCTGCAGTGGGACCTGAAGTTCCAGTGGGCGCAGCATCAGGGGAACCTGTCCGATTACGTCCAGATCTCGGAGGGAACTGCACAACAGTTGCAGTGGTGGCTCTCGAACCGGCAATGGGTCACAGGCAGATCTCTCTCCCTTCCCCAGCCAGAGCACACAGTTGTGACGGATGCGTCCCTTCTGGGATGGGGCGGTCACATGGGAGAGGCGGAGATCAGAGGCCTCTGGTCTCCGGCGGAGTCCCGGCTCCATATCAACCTTCTGGAGCTCCGGGCGATCCGACTTGCACTAAAGGCATTCCTCCCCTCTGTCAAGGGGAAGGCAGTGCAGGTGTTCACAGACAACACCACCGCCATGTGGTACTGCAACAAACAAGGCGGGGTGGGGTCGTGAATCCTATGTCAGGAGGCTCTGCGTCTCTGGACATGGCTGGAACATCAGGGCATATTCCTGATGGTTCAATACCTGGCAGGTTCCCTGAACGCCAGGGCGGACGAACTCGGCCGCAGGTGCATGATGGATCACGAATGGCGTCTTCACTCGGAGGTGGCGCAAGGTCTCTTTCTACAGTGGGGAGAGCCTTGGTTAGATCTATTCGCCACCGAAGAGAACACGCAATGTCAGCACTTCTGCGCGTTGGAATTTCCAAGGCGGCACTCGCTCGGCGACGCTTTACGTCGCGAGTGGAGTTGAGGTCTGTTGTACGCCTTTCCGCCTATACCACTTCTGCCCAGAGTGTTGAAGAAGATTCGGCGCGACCGGGCCCAAGTCATTCTTGTGGCTCCGGACTGGGCTCGAAGAGTTTGGTATCCCGAGCTACTCAGTATGAGCATCGATCCCCCGATCCGTCTGCCTCTTCGGGAGGATCTTCTGTCGCAGCAGCAGGGAAGGTCCTCCACCCGAACCTGTCCAGTCTCCACCTCCTTGCATGGAGATTGAGCGGCGGCAGTTGATTCCTTTCGACTTGCCTCCCGAAGTTTGTGATGTGATTCTGGCAGCCAGGCGTCCCTCCACTAAGGTGGTATACGCCTGCAGATGGAACAAGTTTGTGGCATGGTGCACAGCAAAGGCTGTGAATCCCCTCTCTGCCCCTCTTTCTGAGGTTCTTCTGTTCCTTCTTTCTCTGGCCCAACAGGGTTCTGCCCTGGGTACCATCAAGGGCTACCTTTCTGCAATCTCGGCCTTCCTCAGGCTTCCTGATCAGCCCTCCCTTTTCAAGTCCCCTGTTGTTAACAGGTTTCTAAAAGGCATTACACACCTTTTCCCTCCTGTTCCGTTTGTGATGCCTCAGTGGGACTTGAACTTGGTTCTTACCTTCTTAATGTGCGCTCCCTTTGAGCCTCTCCATAACTGTCCTCTTCGTCTTCTCACTCTGAAGACAGCCTTTCTGGTGGCTATCACCTCCGCTCGGCGGGTGAGTGAGCTCCAGGCTCTTTCTTGCAAGCCCCCTTTCTGTCTGTTCATCCAGACAAGGTAGTTCTTAGGACGCGTCCGTCCTTCTTGCCAAAGGTGGTTACTGCCTTCCACATTGGGCAGACCATCACTTTGCCCACCTTCTTTCCGCCTCCGCATCCTTCCAGAGAGGAAGAGAGGCTCCACCGTCTGGACCCAAAACGTGCGATTTCTTTCTATCTGAACCGCACACAACAGTTCCGGGTGGACGACCAGCTCTTTGTTGGCTACGTGGGCGCCAAAAAAGGTCGGGCGGTACACAAGCGGACCATCTCCCGCTGGGTCGTCTTGTGTATCAAAGCCTGCTATTCTTTGGCTAAGAAGGAGCCCCCTGTTGGGCTAAGTGCCCATTCCACCAGGGCGACAGCCGCCACCACGGCTTTGGGACGTGGTGTCCCATTGCAGGACATTTGTCAGGCAGCTATGTGGGCCTCGCTGCACACGTTTACCAAGCATTACTGCCTTGACAGCCAAGTTCAGAGAGACGGCTTCTTCTGCCGTTCTGTTCTCCGAGACTTCCTCGTCTGATCTTTGTTCGCAGACCCACCACCGGGGTTGGTATTGCTGGGGTATCTATTCTAAGGTAAGGAATCTGTCACTAACGTGTCTCTTTCAGATGCACAAGTTACTAACTTGTGTAACGATATATCTGTAAGAGACAGTAGTTAGTGACAGATTCCTTACCGCCCCACCCATCCTCCCCGTTCTGCGAACTGATTTCTAGGGTTAAGGTCATCCCTTTCAGGGCCCTAGTTTTCAGACACCAGTGTCAGTTTCTTTCATGGCTCTGCGTTTCTGGCGCGGAAAGTCGTGTACAGAACTGACGCCAGCGCGCATGGGCGGCGTCTAAGTACTGACCGCGACGTCACCCGGCAATCACGACGACTGACGCGGAGCCGCACGACGCCGCCTACCGACGCGCAGGGGTACTGCTACGCAAAACTTTCCGGATCCAGCCTGACGCCTGGAGATATTCTAAGGTAAGGAATCTGTCACGAACTACTGTCTCTTACAGATATATCGTTACACAAGTTAGTAACTTGTGCTTCTGGTTTTTCCTCAAGCCTTTGTGCAAGGTAATGGCTCTCCAAGCAAGTAGCAATGATGCTGGCTCCCTGGCTGTTCCTCGGGGCACAGCCTTTGTGCTTGGTGATGGCTCTTAAAACAAGCAGTAATGATGCTGGCTCCAGGCAGGAAAATCCAAAACAAGTGCGCAAAGTGAGCGATCCCTTCACCTGGGTGTCGTCAGTCTTCCTAAAGCAGTAATCGGGGGTAGACAAAAAGAATTGCCCTGCCTAAAAGATTCTCCACCTTGAACAGAAACACTTGACCCCCAACCGTCCAACACTATCATCTACCAAATACATGTGCTTAGGAAGAGCTAATCGACAAACATTAGCTAATGAGCCTGTATTGATTTTCTAATGGGAGCCCTGTCTCCAATCTCTTTCACATCAGTGTCTGAATCTCCACCCTTCAGCCACAGGAATGCAATTAGTACACGTCCAACAACTGAGGAATCCAAATCCACCTTCCATCTTGTGCCATGCTATATCACTGATCATCCAGAATGGATCCCACTGGTCCTAGTACTCAGACACACCACACACAGAGTCCTTCTACCATACATGTGTCATGCACTCAGCACCCACTCAACATCCATGCAAGGATCTGGGGTTCACATAACAGCCAAACTCTATGCAAGAGGACAGCAGACCCCACTCTCCTTGAAACAGAATAAGGTGTGGTCAAATTAATGATTCACAATATTCTGTACACTTTCACCACCACTACTCAGTGATTTATTTGGCCATGAACAGCTTCCCTATACATGCTATGAGGGTACGCTTTTGTGAAACCCCCTTTAGGTCATTCCAGATTCTAAACCTCACATTATCAGGAATAAGCCTAGTTCTCTGCACATATAATAGATTAACATGACGCCAGGGCCAAACAAAAAGTCCAGGATACCAGTTTTATGTGCAGTTTGGCACTCATGGCCGAGGTACTCACCCAAGTACCATGCAGTGGTATTCCCACCCCAACAATAGCCAATATGAACTTTGTTTAAAAAAGGTCCCTATTTACATAATCTATTTTTTCACTTTCTAACACTTTATTTGCCATAACATTTAATTGTTTTACATTTGCGGTTTAAAGCATCCTGTATTTGCATGCAGCCCCTTTAGCTGGTTTCAAATGCTTGTGCTGTTGATGAGTAGAATAGAAAAACACATAGGGCCCAACCGGGGGGGGCGCAAACCATTTACTAAAGTAGTGAAATGTGAGGTAAGTACTAAAACAGGACTAGTACCCAAGGAGGGAGGACCCCCGGGGCAACACGGAACCACCCAAGGTGAGTAGCCAGGGACCCCAAGGCACCTCGGTGCAGAGTGGTTATACTGGGTCAACCATCCGTAGGATAACACAGGGTAAGTCGCAGTTGACATTTTACAGTTCTAGGACCCTTCCCAAAGAACCTCGCAGGAACCACTTGGATCAAGGAAGGTTGAAGAGCCACTCCACCCGTTGATACCCCGGGAACCAGGATACGTACACCAAGAAGCCCAGGTGCATAGGGATGAAGTGGTGTCGGAACTGCCCCTAGACACCAATGGAGGTTTGTAGAAGATCAGCAGCTACAGAGTCCCGTGGACCAGGTCGGAACCAGGAGCACAATACCAGCCCTTGTTGGAGGTTCTTTCTGTAGCACGGTGAGGTTGAAGCACCAGCTGTGGAGCCCAGGTGACGATGCAGGAGTACAGGAGCCGTCTACGAGCTGTCCGTCAGTCGACGAGTGCAGGACGGTCAGAGGCTGGCGGGACCACCAACAGGGCTTGGGAATGCAAACAGCTTTTCGGGGGGTGGGGGGGTAGGATATGCTGTGTTGCAGACCAGCAAGGATTGTGGGACTAACCCAGTAAGGCTAAGTCAGGGCCGGCCCTCAGCACGGAAGAGAGCCAGCAGGAATCGATGGAGGCCCCTCGAGGACCCTCTGGTAGAAGCTACAGGGAGTTGCAGGAAGCTTCAACAGGGCACAGGAGATGAAGGCCCACGATGTAGAGGATGCAGGCAGGACATCGTTCTTTGAGCTGTGTAATGCTGGAGGCTGGTGCTTCTTGGAGTTTCAAGATCTTTCGTGAGGAAGGCCAACAAGCTTTGGTAATGGCAAACAGATGTGCACAGGGAGGTGGTTCACGTCGGCTGGAGAGGGATTGTCGCCCAAGTTGCAGGGAAGACTGGTCAGGCTTTTGGAGAACCAACAAACCACCACCTGTATTGTAGAGCCGGGCGATGTCCGTGGGACAACAGGATCAGCAAACCAGTTGTCGACGAAGAGGTGCCTGCGGATGCATGAAAGTGACACCTTCACTCCAAGGGAGATTCCTTCTGGCTCGGAGGATACATTGTTCTCACCAACGCTGCCTCCTCATTTCAATCCCTGCTCTTGTCCGAGGTTGCTGGTTGAATAGTGATGCTAATTGTATGGGTCTGTATTGTCTGTCTCCAAGGATTAATGCGCACTTCCCCTTACCCCCCTCCTTTTTGGATCCTGCGGGCCTCTGTGGTGCCCAGTTCTGTGCTGCATACCCTTGAGCACTGATTGTCCCGAGCAGACCACTCTTGGGCTGTCCCTGTCACGCTACGCACAACTTTGAGACATTTGCTGCTTAGATTAAGCTGGGAACCCGCCTGTCTGGATTGCCGGCTGTGCGTCCCTGTTCTCTACTGCAAGACATGGCGCTGCGGACTCTCCAGGGGTTGCGGAGCACCGGGCCTGAGTTTTGCTTACTGGAGAAGAGAGCCAGCTCCCTGGTCACCTGCTGCTGGACTGTGGTGGGCTTCCCTGTTCTTGGTTCACCCTCTAGCTCTAACTACCTGGGTCTACTTGCTACCTTGTTGTGGGGTGACAACTGTTAGCGCCTTGCAGCACATCAGGACCCCACGGCGCACTAAGGTCCTCTTGCTACAGCTTGCCCCTTCCTGTGCCTGATTCAACTAGAGTTTCATTCCTGGACATTTGTGTTGACCCCCTAAATCCTATGCCAATTGTTCCATCTGGCCAGTACGCACTCCTTTTGTTTTTATGATTTATAGGGGCCTGTAGTAAGCTGGCTTTCTATATAGTGTACCAAAATTAGGTACACTGTGCATGAAGTCCAGGCGACCCCTATTGGTTTAAAGGGGCTTGCTTTAACAATCCCAAATTGCTGTATTTTGTGTTAGTGTGGTCGAGCAGCTTTAGGCGTATCAGAAGGGGAGTGTTGAGCATTTGTTGTACACACAGAGTCAATAAATGAGACACAGTCGAGAAGAAATTTGAGACCTATTTAGAAAAATAACAGATGTTATATTAATTATATATCTGAAAGAGACACGTTAGTGACAGATTCCTTACCTTAGAATATCCCCAGGCGTCAGGCTGGATCCAGAAAGTTTTGCGTAGCAGTACCCTTGCGCGTCGGTAGGCGGCGTCGTGCGGCTCCGCGTCCGTCGTCGGCGTCGTGATCGCCGGGATGACGTCGCGGGCAGTACTTAGACGCCGCCCCTGCGCACTGACGTCAGTTCTTCTTTTTCCGCGCCAGTAAGCGCCGATCCGGGAAGAGCAGTGCCCTAGTCAATTTTTGACTAAATTTTTGGTGATTTTTTCACTGTTTCTTTTCGAGTCTTCTCGACTCCTAGGTGTCGGTAGGGATGCCCGGCTTCAAGCCATGCGACGCCTGTGGTCGAATGATGTCGATCACAGACCCGCACTTAGAGTGTCTCTACTGTCTCGGCCGAGACCACGACACGAAGTCGTGCCCTGACTGCCGGGCCTTACACCCGAAGGCTTTGCGAGAGCGGTCTCGAAAGCTCCTCGAGGTCCGGCAGTCGGCTCCGCGCTGCACCAAGCCCCGGTCCCGTGAGAGGTCGAGGGGCCGGTCGCGGCGCCCCCGCCGGTCGTCGGAGTCCAAGTCTTCGCACTCCTCGGGTAAGTCGAAGCACAAGAAGTCTAAAAAGCAGCATCGCTCTAAGACTTCGCCTCGCCGGTCTCGCGACTCGGCAGAGGCCCCTGTCGGTACCGTCCCCGTGGCTCCGGATGTGCCTGTGGCGCCGCCCCCGCATTACCCGTCCTTCCCGGGTTCGGGGGCGACTCCGGCCGAGATACAGCAATTCCTGTCGCCCATGGCCCGCCTCTTCGGGCCTCAAGGTCCCTCCGGTGCGCCTTCGGGCCCCGCGGGCCCTGATGAAGTTGCTCCGGCGTCGCCGACTCCTGCCCCGGCGTCGCCTGTCCCGCCAGCCTTGATCCCGGCTCCGGTGGTACCGCAACCCCGATCGACGCCGGTTGACCTAACCACGCCGGCGCCGATGTCCCCAGTGCCGTTCCCGACGCCGCCCGGGGCTCCGGGCGGCGTCGTTCCCCGGTTCTCTCCGGTTCCGGACATGGAGCCGGACAGACGTCGTTCGACGCCGGCTCCGGCGCCGATGAGACCTTGGGTCCCAGATGTCCCTCCTCCTCCATATTTTACACCCGAGGAGGACCAGGAGAGCTGGGAGGGGTCGGAAGACCCTCTCACACAGCAGTGGGAGTATGATCAGGACTGGGCAGAGGAACTTGCGGATGCCAGTGGTCTAGACACTTCCCCTGACACTGGCATGATGTCTCCTGCCGTGGCTACGGAGGAGGGAGCAAATTTCGCAACGGTGTTGCGTAGAGCAGCTGGAGCCTTGCACCTCCAATTGCCTACTGTGGCTGTCAGGACTAATCTCCTGACGGAAGTGCTTCAGCCGGCAGCTTCCTCCACGGAGACTGTGCTGCCGTTTAATGATGCACTGTCTGACATTCTTTTGGGCACCTGGTCCAAGCCCACCACAGGGGCTCCTGTGGATAGGAACGTGGCCCGACGCCATCGCCCTGCTCCGGGCGACCCCTTGTTTCTCTCTCAACATCCCACCCCCGTGAGCTTGGTTGTCCAAGCCTCTGCCTCCCAAACCACCTTCCCTACCGCCCCTCCGGATAGGGAATCCAAACGCCTGGACCAGTTTGGGAAGAAGGCTTTTTCTTCCTCCAGTGCTGGCTTGTGGTCCGTCAACACCGCTTGCCTTTTGGGCCGATATACCCACTCCCTGTGGGATTCGGTGGCGACTGTTTTGCCCCAGTGTTCTGAGGAGGTCCAGACACTGCTTACCCGCACCATTGCGGAAGGTAGGGATGCGGCAAAGTACACCATACGTTGTGGCCTTGATACCGCCGACTCGCTGGGCAGATCGCTTGCAACGACGGTGGCGCTGCGTCGCCACGCCTGGCTGAGAACAACTGGTTTCTCGGGTGATGTCCAGAATACACTCATGGACATGCCCTTTGATGGAGTCGGTCTTTTTGGTTCCAAAGCAGACCATACGCTGGAGCGTTTAAGGACTCACGGGCTACTGCCAAGTCCCTGGGCCTTTCTGTTGTGCGCCCTCCGCTAACCTCTGCTTTTCGCCCCTTTCGTGGCCACGGAAGGGGCGCCCAGTCACGTCCGCTGCCCAGCCACCGGCCCGCGCAGCAAGCGTCTTCGCGCGGCCGAGGACGTGGCTACCGCCGTGGCGGTTCGGGCAACCAGCGTGCAGGTCAGGCCACCAACTCCGCCCTGTCCGCGGCCTCCAAGCCCTCCTAGTCCCTCCTTTCAGGTGCACAGTACGCCAGTAGGGGGCAGGGTCCGCCATCACCTTCACCACTGGCGTGCCATCACCTCGGACAGGTGGGTCTTGGACATTGTCCGAAGGGGCTACTCCCTCCCCTTCGAGACCACCCCCCAGCCATGCCACCTCAATTCCACCGCATGTCAGGGGATCACTTGGTGCTTCTGCAGAAGGAAGTCACGGCCCTCTTGGCCAAGAGGGCCATCGAGCATGTTCCGACTCCAGAAGTAGGACGTGGTTGCTACTCCCACTACTTTCTGGTGCCGAAAAAGGACAAGGAGGACATGCGTCCTATCTTGGACCTCCGGAACGTCAATCGCTTCCTCCGGAAGGAGAAGTTCAAGATGCTCACCCTAGCTCAGGTGGAGATCAGAGGCCTCTGGTCTCCAGCGGAGTCCCGGCTCCATATCAACGTTCTGGAGCTCCGGGCAATCCGACTTGCACTCAAGGCATTCCTTCCCTCTGTCAAAGGGAAGGTAGTGCAGGTGTTCACAGACAACACCACCACCATGTGGTACTGCAACAAACAAGGCGGGGTGGGGTCGTGGACCCTATGTCAGGAGGCTCTGCGCCTCTGGACATGGCTGGAACATCAGGGCATTTTCCTGATGGTTCAACACCTGGCAGGTTCCCTGAACGCCAGGGCGGACGAACTCAGCCGCAGGTGCATAATGGATCACGAATGGCGTCTTCACTCGGAAGTGGCGCAAGGACTCTTTCTACAGTGGGGAGAGCCTTGGTTAGATCTATTCGCCACCGAAGAGAACGCGCAATGTCATCAGTTCTGCGCGTTGGAATTTCCAAGGCAGCACTCGCTCGGCGACGCTTTTCGTCGCGAGTGGAGTTGCGGTCTGTTGTACGCTTTTCCGCCTATACCACTTCTACCCAGAGTGTTGAAGAAGATTCGGCGCGACCGGGCCCAAGTCATCTTTGTGGCTCCGGACTGGGCTCGAAGAGTTTGGTATCCCGAGCTACTCAGTATGAGCGTCGATCCCCCGATCCGTCTGCCTCTTCGGGAGGATCTTCTGTCGCAGCAGCAGGGGACGGTCCTCCACCCGAACCTGTCCAGCCTCCACCTGCTTGCGTGGAGATTGAGCGGCGGCAGTTGATTCCTTTCGACTTGCCTCTCGAAGTTTGTGATGTGATTCTGGCAGCCAGGCGTCCCTCCACTAAGGTGGTATACGCCTGCAGGTGGAACAAGTTTGTGGCATGGTGCACAGCAAAGGCTGTGAATCCCCTTTCTGCCCCTCTTTCTGAGGTTCTTCTGTTCCTTCTTTCCCTGGCCCAACAGGGTTCTGCCCTGGGTACCATCAAGGGCTATCTTTGTGCCATCTCGGCCTTCCTCAGGCTTCCTGATCAGCCCTCCCTTTTCAAATCCCCTGTTGTTAACAGGTTTCTAAAAGGCATTACACATCTCTTCCCTCCTGTTCCGTTTGTGATGCCTCAGTGGGACTTGAATTTGGTTCTTACCTTTCTCATGTGCGCTCCCTTTGAGCCTCTACATAACTGTCCTCTTCGTCTTCTGACTCTGAAGACAGCCTTTCTTGTGGCCATCACCTCCGCTCGGCGGGTGAGTGAGCTCCAGGCTCTATCATGCAAACCTCCCTTTCTGTCTGTCCATCCAGACAAGGTTGTTCTTAGGACGCGTCCGTCCTTCTTGCCAAAGGTGGTTACTGCCTTCCACATTGGGCAGACCATCACTTTGCCCACCTTCTTTCCGCCTCCGCATCCTTCCAGAGAGGAAGAGAGGCTCCACCGTCTGGACCCAAAACGTGCGCTTTCCTTTTATATCAACCGCACACAACACTTCCGGGTGGATGCCCAGCTCTTTGTTGGCTACGTGGGCGCCAAAAGGTCGGGCGGTGCACAAGAGAACCATCTCCCGCTGGGTAACCTTGTGTATCAAAGCCTGCTATTCTTTGGCTAAAAAGGAGCCTCCTGTTGGGCTGTGGGCCCATTCCACCAGGGCAACGGCTGCTACCACGGCCTTAGGCCACGGTGTTCCGCTGCAGGATATATGTCCGGCAGCTACGTGGGCCTCGCTGCACACGTTTACCAAGCATTACTGCCTTGACAGCCAGGTCCGGAGGGACGGCTTCTTTGGCCGTTCTGTCCTCCGGGACTTCCTTGTCTGATCTTTGTTCGCAGACCCACCACCGGGGTTGGTATTGCTGGGGTATCTATTCTAAGGTAAGGAATCTGTCACTAACGTGTCTCTTTCAGATGCACAAGTTACTAACTTGTGTAACGATATATCTGTAAGAGACAGTAGTTAGTGACAGATTCCTTACCGCCCCACCCATCCTCCCCGTTCTGCGAACTGATTTCTAGGGTTAAGGACATCTCTTTCAGGGACCTAGTATTTTTCAGACACCTATGTCAGCTTCTTGCATGGCTCTGCGTTCCTGGCGCGGAAAGTCGTGTACAGAACTGACGTCAGCGCGCAGGGGCGGCGTCTAAGTACTGCCCGCGACGTCATCCCGGCGATCACGACGCCGACGACGGACGCGGAGTCGCACGACGACGCCTACCGACGCGCAAGGGTACTGCTACGCAAAAACTTTCCGGATCCAGCCTGACGCCTGGGGATATTCTAAGGTAAGGAATCTGTCACTAACTACTGTCTCTTACAGATATATCGTTACACAAGTTAGTAACTTGTGCAATAGTTATATTAATTTAACCACCAAGATCATCGGAATCAGGTAAGCACTTTGGACGTTATAGATTTTTACAGGAAAAACACTAGAAAATCACAGATGTCAGATTTGAGGCATAAGCCTCGAATGTGGTCATTAAACTATGGGAGAAACATTCACTGTATAGTTACACAATTCTCAGGGTTACTCTCCTGGACTCCACGGTCCAAAGAACCACCAGCAGTTCAGGTTTACCTGCCCGGTGTGTCCAGGTGCTGGTCACAATGGTAGCCTCGCACACTACCTGTTAAAGTCTATGGAGGAGTGCCTGAGGAAAAAGGCTGCAAGCGGGGACTTGAGGACGAGCACAGCAGAACCCAAAGGGGGGTTCGGCTCTTGAGGGTCTCTGGAGCAAGGGGGCACTGTCAATTGGCTCGGACTCGGGCTGTGGAGCTCGGGTGCAGAGGTGTTTTTTCCGTCTGGTCGCTTGCATTGGAGATTCTCACTTCTTAGTGTCGACCTGGTGATGGAGGCATACAGGACAGCAGGGCCATTCTCTCTGCTGGCCTCGGTGATGCTGATGTCCCTCGTCGGTAGGTGGGTCTTGGCAGGGTTGATGTCTGGACTGGACACTTAACAAGCCTTGGCTGCTGCAAGGGATCTGGTACCCCAGGTATTGGTGCAGGGAGGCTCAGGGAAGGGTTAGTGTCTTTCATGCTTAGGTAAGTGACGATGCTGGCCTCCTGGACTCGAGATGACCTCCTCCTGGCAAGTTGCTCCCTCGTACCCAGGTGTCAGTAAAAGTGAACTGGGCCTGTGCAGTTGGTGCCTGCAGATGCAGGGGAGTGGCTCCTCCACCCAAAGAGAGATCTTTGCTGGTTGATGCTTGAAAGTCCTCCAAGAGTTTGGGGAGGATGTGCAGCTTGTGGAGTAGTCAGTCTCTGCGATTGTTGAGGGGCTAGCAGCCTTCCAGGGTTTGGCACCTTTGGGTCAGGTCCTCTGTTCTGGCTCTGTCGGTCCCTTCTTCGTCCTTCCTCGGTTCCCAGTAGTCTAATCTAAGTTCCTGGTGCCAGGGGATCCCCTAAATACTGAATTAAGGGGCATGTAATGCAGTAGCCAATGGGCTACCTGCCCCCTATATGACCACTTTCTGTGGAGAGTGGGCATGAACTTGAAGCAGAGTTCATAGTTTCACCAAAAACAAGATGGTGAAACCATTCCTTTGTTGTGCACTTCAGGCAGCCCACCTTGAGGGTGTGACTAGCCTGAGAGTGCACACGCCTTCTGACTAGCTAATTTACCCACCTGTCCTGGTGCCAAATGGGCCTCAGGGCAAGGGCTGGCATTCCCAAGTCTTGGATGGGAAGCTGGGGTTGCATATCAAGGGCAGCAGAGGCTTTGAAGCCTGTGGACTTGATATACCAAAATACTAGCCATCCTTCTGGAGGAGATGTGAACACCTTCCTCAGCAACAGGCATTGTTTCCGACCTCCGAGTGTGCAGGCTCTCATCTGCAGGGGGACAGCAACTTGTCTGTGGTGGCAGGCTGGACGATACCAGTCAGCCAGCACACTAAGAGACAAGTAGGATTCAGGGGGCACCTCTAAGGTGTTCTCTGGGTGCATGTCAGGAGAAATCTGATACTGGCATCAGTATGGGTTTGCCAAGACCAGTTATTTGATACCGAACACCATTATTTTCAGTGAAGCCATTATGTAGCTGGGTAACTTGTAATTACCAGTGCCTAGTACATATTCTTAAAATGGCTCCCTGATCACTTGTAATATCTAGCAATGGAACTAAATATCACAGCGGCATATCTGCTTATGCAGATGTGCCCTCAAATGTGATACAATGCACCCTGCATTAGGGATTTATGGCCTACTGTAGGAGTGACTTACATATTTTACATGCAGTGTCTGTTGGCATGTCACACAAGGAGTGTGAAAACTAGTGGGTAGTTTGTGCACTCCTGTTTCTAGAGTATTTTTACATCTAATCCTAATTACGATGATCAGTGTGCAACACTTTTCAAACTGCTGCCAATCATGTACCAATGAACAAAGAACTAGGCCAAGCCCAGAGGCGGCTTTGACAAGGTGTGCACTACTGATTGGATATACCTTCAATGTTTAACAACATATGATCACGTTTGTTGCTTGAATAAACTAATGTTGCTAATACAACATATACACTCTTATTTCACAATAAGTAAGAACAATCCTCAAAACAAAATTTGTTGATGAACAAAAACTTTCTTAAAATCTGTCTATTGTAACATGTGCCCAATGCATTTCGGGACATGTCGTCCCTTCATCAGAGGCCAATCTCCAGACACTGACACGTGCTTAGTTGTGCCTGTCTCAATACATTCTTTCCGACATATTGGTCTCCAACTAATTTTCAAATGCAGTGGTCTCGCTGCCGGTGCACGAACTATCCTCACGAGTCAACGCTCAATGTGCAATTCAATTACAGGGAGTGTGCCATATCGTGTTTTCACAATGGTTTGCACCATTTCATGCAGCCTGCAATGGCAGTCTGCATAGATTTGGGTGTGGGTCCCTTAGGGTGTCTCAATACATGCTGCAGCCCTTGTGGACCCTCTTTAGTACCCATGCCCTAGGTACCAGGGGTACTATGGACGTACAGGGATGCTAAAGACATTGCTAATTAGTTTAGCAATTGAACATGTAGTTTGGTTTAGTTAAAGAGCACTGGCACTGGGGGCGGATTAGCAGGGACCCAGTGCACATCAGTCAAAAAGCATCCATACCAGTGGCAAGAAGTGGGGGTGACAATGTCTCAAGGGGGCACTTATCTACAGGGCCCCAGAGTTATTAAGGGTTGTACTACTGTCACTGGGGGTGAGGAGCGTTACTCTTTGGCTTGCCCCCTCCCCCCCTTTTATCCTTCCAGTGCATCTATACAATAGGAAAGGACCGACCACAGACTGGAGTGCAGCAGACTAGGATGGATCATTTCACGTCCCGCGGGACGTATGTGAAGGGTGATCCCCTGTGAGGGCCCAATAGGGGATCTGGGGGAGCCGCAGGGACCCACTAGCACATAGATACTGGCTGCTATAGAGACATCCAGCACAGCGGTGCAGGCCAAGATAGATGCCGTCTCTTTGGACGTTGGACTCCTGAGAGTTGAGCTGTGTAAAGTGGTGGAATGGAATGGTCACTGGCCACGGAGCAGGATGTGACCAAATTGCAGGAAGAGGTCTCTGCTCTGAAGAATGCTCAGACTAATCTTTCAGCCAAGACAACTGCACAGGAGCTCAGATGTGAGGATGTTGAGGGTTGCTGTAGGCGCTGCAGTCTTTGCTTTATTGGTTTTCCGGAGGGGGTGAATTGGCCACTCGCCTGGACTCTTTCTTGAGTACTGAATCAGGGAAACTTTCCCGGCTGCCGAATTGTCTTCTTTGTGGTTCAAAGAGCTCATCATGCCGGTGGGGGCCCCACCTTGCACAGTCATTGCAAAAATCCTCAACTATAGGGACGGGGGGGCATGGCCAAGGAGCCGAGAATGGCATACGCGTGAGCTCGGAGCTCCGCGCCAGCCCGATATTTATCAGCGTAATTCTGCGACGCTGGAGACCGGGCAGCATCACAACTCTGCCCGGACGGTGCTGGGACGCCGGAAAGCTGGTCCCGGTGAATGTGCCGTCTCCTGGGCGGTGGTGGGGAGTCTGGGCCCCCGGCGGCTGCTGGCGCTTGATGCAGCCAAAGATGGCGGCCCGGAGCTGACACGCAGGAGAGCGGAGCAGAGTTTGGGCTTGCTGCGATGGGGGGCTCGCGGACGGTGGTCCGCAACAATCTGCAGCACGCAACGAGGGACAGACGGAACACGGCAGTAACGGCACTGAGGTACGGAGGTGAACGCACTGCGCTGTGGCCATCAGAGGCAGAGTGCAAGCCGAGGCGGGTTGTTGGAGCCCGGCCGGGGCTCGAAGATTGGGGCGCAGGCGGCGCCACGGCACTACTGCCGAGGCGGTGCCCATTGTCGGGCCAATGAGCAGCAGTGGGAGGACCGCTGTGGGGGACTGTGGCCTCCATTGAGACTGAGCGCTGCCTGGGGGTTTCTCTGGGACACAGTTTTGACCCTGTGGGGGGCTGGCCGGCAGTGTTTGGGACCCGACCCACTGGTGAATGGCCGCAGCCGCCCAAGAGGATAATCCGGGACTGGGGCACTGAAGAGACCGGAGTACACCATACCCGCTCCCTCTGGGGCCGATTGGAGAAGGCCAGGCGCCCATGGGGTCTGATCTGGTGGTCTAGTGGGCGCCGAGACTGTGCTGGCCCGCGGTTGAGTTGCGGGGAGTTTGCAAAGCGGACCCGTCCTGCCCGGATTGGGTCAATGGCTCTGGACCTCGGTGGGTCTCCCTGAGGAGGACAGGGACAGTGCAGGTAGGGGGCACCGCCGGACCCCCTGGAGAAAAGGTTGGAGGTGGATTATTGGCAAAAAGAGAGTAAAGTTCGCCTTGGGCTCCCGTGTGGGTAGTGGCTTGAGCAAAGACTTGGCCCCTAGATCTGGACCGTGGCATGCAGATCAATGAATCCCCCATCGAGGGGGCAGCCTGGGGAGTAGTGGTGCTGGGACCCCCCTCGAACGCCATAGTCCTTGTTCACGGAGCGTCCAGCGGACATCCGAGTTGGTTGCCGAGTTGCCCTTCCTCCCCTGACGAGATCCCTCGGCCGCGTGGTCTATCCAATGCCATGGGGAAACCTCGGAGTCGGCAAACTGGGGCCCCACAAGACCCGGACGATAGTTCTCCAGAGCAAGCGCAGACTGTCCTGGAGGACCCAGTGCAGCTGCAACTGAGCAAAATACTGGAGGCCATAGCGGACACAAAAGCCACCCTCCACCAGGACATCAGCACAGTAGCGGTAGGTCTTGGCCTCTTGCGAGAGGAGCACAAGTAGCTCTCCGAGAGGGTGAAGGAGACAGAATCCAGTCTCACTGTAAAAGCCCCCGCCCAAAAGGCCCTGGAGCAGCAGATGGGGGCCCTCACAGACAGGGTGAGCGTGTTGGAGCGACGGGCTGAGGACGCGGAGGGTCACAACAGGCGGAACAACGTCCGAGTCCTGGGACTGCCGGAGGGAGTTGATGGTGGCGACATGGTGTCCTACTTGGAACAGTGGCTGAGAAATGTGGTAGCACCCGAGGGGCTGTAGACCTTCTACACCCTTGAAAGGGTCCACAGAGTCCCAGCCAGGCCACTGGCGCCGGGCCGTCCTCCGCGGCCAGTAGTGTCCCGGTTGCTTCACTTCCGGGACAGGGATACACTCCTGTAGAAAACACGTACAGAGGGCCCCTACACTGTTCATAACAGCAAAGTTTCCCTCTTCCCGGACTATACCCTGGAGGCGCAGAGAAAGCAGACCTCGCTTTTGGAGGTCAATAAAGCACTGAGGGGAGAGGGCCTCCAATATTCTTTGATGTTCCTAGCCCGACTGCGGATCATTCTGGAGGGTGAAACTCATTTTAGTGGCAGTCCGAAAGAAGCCTGGGAGTGGCTCGAGACCTACAGGGCTGGGACCCGGGGGCCCCGGACCCGAGCTGAGAAGAAAGTCGGAACTTGGGAGGCGCTCCGGAAGGCGCTCTCACACGGGAGCCCCTAAAAAACCGACTGCCTCGCAAACAGAGAGGGAGAGAGCTGAAGCTTTCCAGGCGGTGGCGGCACTCATGCAAGACAGGAGCGTGTCCCCAGAGGGGGGGCTCGCACTTCAAGGGACAATGGAGACAATGACTCTGACACCTCCCGCAGCGACAGCGTGAAGCTGCCGGTGGTAACACCGAACACGGCTGATGAAATCATCTGAGACTGCTTGAACTTAAAGGTGATCCTGGCTCCTAGGCTGCAGCTGGACTGGCGCTGGGGGACCCTGGTCTCGAGCTGACCTGAAGTTGGAGGGGCCGGCGCGCTCTGGACGGTTTGTTTGCCAGAAATATGTCTTTACTGGTTCACCCCCCACTGAGGGCCTTCCTGGGTTAGGGCCTCATCAAGGGCTATGTTTCACATGTCGTTTGGGCGACTGACTGTTGTCGGGCTGCCCTGGGGTTTGGGAGTTGTTCAGAATGGGGGTTCATCTGTTGGATCTTATTGCTTTGTTTGCAGAGGAGGGAGGGTGTGCATGAAGGAGGGCGGGGGGGTCCCCCCTCAGTGGATGTGGGGCATAGACCTGCGGGCATGGCAAGCACACCTAATACGGTAAGGTTCCTTACATGGAACATCCGAGGAATGGGTACAATGGCCAAACGCCACAACATTTATTCCTATCTGCGGCGTAGAGATGTGCATATTGCATTCCTCCAGGAGACGCATCTTAACAGGGTTGAGGCTGAGAAGTTGAAGAGGAGATGGAGGGGGCAGATTTTTGCAACCACCTTCTCAGCCTTTTCCAGGGGGGTGCTAATCTGGGTGAAGCCTGGGATCCCCTTTGCCCTTTTACACTCCTGGCTTGATCCGAAGGGGCGGTATGTCCTACTTATGGGGAAACTAGCGGGACAGGAGGTGACGCTAGTCAATGTATATGCGCCCAACCAGTAACCGATCGGTTTCCTGGAGTCTTTGTCCGCCCCATTGGCTCTCCACATGTGTGGCCATCTTATTTTAGGGGGCGACTTTAATTGTGTTGCAGATGTTGCGATTGATTGCTCCCACCCCCCCATTACCAGGAACTCAGCCTCACCGTACGGCAATGGGTTTCCGTACCTGGATGTCCCACTGGGGTCTCGAGGATACATGGAGACTACAACATGCAAGGGACAGGGGGAATATTCCTTTTTTTCACCAGTCCACCAGGTGCACTCTAGGCTTGATGTATTTCTCTGTTCCCTGGCCTTTAATAGTTCTGTTTCCCACGCTGAATATCTGGGGCGTACCCTGTCAGACCATAGTCCACTACTAATATTACATCAACCAGCGGGGAGTTGTCCCCCGATCCCCACATGGAAATTAAATCCGTTGTTGCTCGACGATGCCCCCTTCAGGGCCTCGCTGCTTACACTAATTGAAACATACTTCCCTATTAATGCTAGCACAGCCTCATCACCCCAGATGGATGGTCGTATGGGCCACTGTATGGGTCAGGCAAGTGGGGCTCATAGGGAATTGCGTCTGGAGCTCCTGGAATTGGAGGGGACCATTCGCAGACTTGATAATCTACAGGGGGGGGGATGAGGTGGCCCGGGTGGCTCTACAGGAAACAGGAACGCTATAATGACGCGTTGGGCAGACTGCGGTGTTACCACTATAAAGATTACCTGGACAGAGTGCAGAGGGAGGAGGTGAGAGGTGGCCGGTTATTGGTGAGGCTGATCAAGCCTGAGCTCGGGGGGGTGCGCCCATCACGCAACTTGGCTTGGACTCAGGAGATGTGGTGCATGATCCGGATGTAATCAATGATTCATTCCTGATGTACTACGAAAAGCTATACGAGGCTCTGGCTGCGGCCCCCGTGCAGGATATACAACACTTCTTGTGCCCCCTACAGCTCCGCACACTAGAAGGTGAAGCTCGGGAAGAACTGGGCGACCCAATCACTTTGCATGAAGTCAAGGCCGCCATTGCGGCACTGGCGCCTGGTAAGACGCCGGGGCCCGACGGCCTCCCGGCTGAGTTCTACCAGCGTTTCGCTGACACACTAGCCCCACACCTTGTTGCGTTATTTGCAGAGGCGTATGAGGGGGGGTGGGTTGCCGGACTCCATCCAGACGGCGCTTGGGATCCCTCTCCCAAAGTCAAAGAAATCAGGGGCTAGAGTGAGGGACTACAGGCCTCTCTCCATGCTTAATTTAGATTTTTAGATTTTGAGCAAGGTGCTGGCAGGTAGGCTATTCCAGCATATGAAGGCCCTGATCCACCCAGACCAAAACGGGTTTATCCCTGTCAGGAATCCCCACCACGCAAGTCATAGTTTGCCCTGTGTGATTTGTCAACATCCATATGGTGGGTGCATTAATCATATTGCACTACCCTTATAAAAAGTGTTTTAGTCACTGTGTTTATTTTGGTTCTGTTTGTTTTCTTTTGCATGTGCCAATGCTTATTGTTTACATTTGAAGCCTTGCCAATGCTTGTTTGGCTTCAAGAAATTGTTTGGCTGCAAGAATCAGAAGATTTAAATGAGAACCACCCTCGGCAGTTGGCACGTGAGCACACGCCCAAGGCCTGGGCTATAAATAGCTCTGAGCTCTTCTGCTCGTTGCTTGGCTTTTTGTTCCGGTGCTGAAAGGGGATTTCCCAGTGCTTCTTCGTCTGAAGGGGATTTCCCTGCAGAGCTTCGCTAGCTTATCACCACTCCGTCTTCGAGCCGGCTCAGAAGGACTTCAAAGGACTTGCCAGGAAGTCGGGACTACAGTGCAGTTAAGCTAAGTGATTCTAATCACATTAACATAGCTGCCAAGGTTTCAGATTGCTATGTGTGACATTTTCAGAATGTGAATGTAATTATGAGTGACATTCAACGACTATGAGTGACACTTTCTCGCAAGCAAAAATCAAGCAACAGAGACGAGGGAAATATATACATTTCAGAAATTACAACCATTTGAATAACGATAAACTCTAAGATTATCTTAAAACTGCTGCAAAGTACCAGAAATGGAAGGGCAGTTCATTCCCCTCAACAGGTGCCAAAAGCAATACCACATCCTTCTTTGGCTTTCTCCCATGCACATACTCCTTCAAAACACCAACGCTCCTCCTACAAAACAGTCTCATACCCTAGCATAATCTCCTCGCAGCCCACACTTTACACCTGACCTGCTCGCACCACATTAGCGCAGATAATTGACATCGCTCTCTCAGTGTAAAATTGCCATTCAATGCTACTAAACCAGAGTGATCATTAAATCCAAACTTCTTCCTGTAGACTATTGCTGTAAATGGGCACCTGCACTACTTGAATTTAAAAAAGAGAGCATCTGCACTTCTCAGCAATGCTGTAATATTTAATGGGAGAACAGCGGCACTTTGGAGGAGGAAATAGGTACTGTGGAAAATAAGTACCAGCACTTTTTGTACAGTTTTCATTTAAAGTACTGCCTGCAACATTTCATAGGTATATGTCACTCCTCCAACTGCAGACATCACTCTATGAGCACGGATTGAGAGCCCCTTCTGGACAGGCCACTAACCAACTTTCTCGACTACGGGGTTCTGCTAAATTGCCAATCGCCCAAACTGGTGTTGCTCTGATTCAGCAGTCGCGGGGCCTCTCTTGACTTTAAGGGCTCAGTGCTGCATTAAGGAGTTGACAGTCTGAGGCATCCACGTCCGCAGCTGCCAGTTCAGGTCATTGAGAAGTCACAGGCTCTAGTTTGCTGTGCCTTTTCATGATAGTACAGCACAGCGCTTGCCTGGACGGACACATGTACCCAGACCATTCCCGGAACACACATGAAGGCAGGGCCGGTGAAGAATGCCCAGACCACGAGAATCTCTGCCTGGGGGCCAGGGCTTGGGAGGCAGTGTGAGAGCGATCTCCTCCACAGCAGAGCAGCACAGAGAGGGCCCAAAATTATATTTAAATTCTAGGTAGTGCTTTAATAAATAAATCAAGAGTCAGCTGAATGCAGCCTACCTATCCCGATGCAGAACCACCCTGAGCCTGGAGAGCAGAGCTACTGGCTCAGTGTCTGTCAGGCTGTAAAGTTTTAAAACTATTAATACCTCATTGAGCCACGCAGCAGCCTCTCTGTGACGACACTTTAAGGCTTTAATGCGACCTCTCCTTTCCGACCAGGTCCGGTCGCAGGGCAGTGGCATGAGGAGGCACTGTGAGCAATTGAGCACAGGCAGCGCTGCGAGTAGTAGTGCAGCACTGTGACTGCACTGCATGATGCACTCTGCAGCAGTCTTGTTCTTCTTCTCCCCACAGACACTGCAGGCTGCTGACACACACTCGTCCCCGCTTGGCCGCAGTAGTTTGCGCCGCCCGCGATCACTGATGCCTCTTGCGCGGCGGGCGGCCATGATGAGTTACTTGAGTGTCCTGTGTCGCCGGTGACAGTGAAATTAATTCACTCTGGGTCACTCTCGGCTCCCCGCCGGTCTGGGCTGGCAAGTTACTTGAACGCGGCACGCGAGGGTAACTATTGCGGCGCTGCGCACCGCAGACGAAGACAGTCAGCACTGTGCACGGTGAGGACTCGACTGACTCAGATTGAGTCCCCCGCCGCTTCTGCCTCACTTCCTCTTCCTCCGGACATGACGGCACTTAGTACGGTCACATCCGGATTTAATCCCGGGCCCCCCAGGGTGTGCCACAGTGATTGACTAGCCAGTAGCATCATGCTGAGAGGGCAGGCCCCGCCCCCCTCCTCCCCCCGTCGGTAATTGGCATCAGTGAGTGGGTGTCAAAGCCGCGCAGCAGCGCCGCAGGAATATATTGCAGCCTGGAGCCAGCACGTCTCTCGGAGCAGCAGAGTCGGTGCACAGGCGCAGCCGGTGGCGCGCGCTGGCGAGTGGCAAAATGCGTGACAATGCATTTCAGTGCGGTGATGCGGAACACCGCACTGAAATGCGTGAGCGTCACACCTGATGCGTGATACTTGGCAGGACTGCATTAATCCACTTAGCTCGTGCTGCTTTTGCGGCTTGGGTGAACATTGTGCTGAAAGGCTTTTGACTTGCTTTTTGAAGGTTTATAAAAAGCATTTGGACCCTAATTGTTTGTACATTGTGCTAAAACGCTTTAACTTGATTTTGAAGGCTTATGGAAAGCATTTGGGCCCTAATTGTTAATTTAGACATTGCATACTTGTGCTGTTTACGCTTTGGGCTAATTTTCAGTGCTGATAATTCTTGTTACAATAGGGCAAATAATTCTTTCTGTCATTGGAGATACTTGTCGCACGCATTTTGGCAGCGTGTATGCAATTATGTCTGGCATTGTGTGTATTGTTTAATGCTAGGTTCATGTATATCTGAGTCATCACGGACACATTTCATGATTTGTAAAAAAGCGCTTGAGGGTATTGTAAAGGCGCTTCATTTGAAGTTTGAAGGACAACAAGAAGTTAACTGTAAGGAACATTTGAGCAATTGAGACAAAGACTGGTTCATATTAAGGTGAGATTATTGCAATTACAATACCTTAACATTGCTAAGTGAATTTTCATGATTTAGAAAAGCGAAGTCTTATGTAAATTCTGTTTTATGTTTATAGAAAAGAAATCCTATTTCATATCGCATATTTTTAAGAGACAACTTGTTTGAAGCATCAGAATACCAAGAAAGGTCATTTTGAATGTTAGTTATTTTAATGTGCAATATTGCAGTTACCTATAGGGATTGAGGGCATCCTACGCTTACATGTTTTTCGTGTATTTTAGGAACGCATGAGTGTTTGGCCGTATTAACGTTACAGAACCTGGCGTGTCCAAACGGCATCCTTATTTCTTGGTGAACACGCAAGGCGTGGCAGTCTCTCTTTTTTTCTTGTCTCTTCCCATTTTCCCCTTCCCTCTTTGGGCACCTGCCAGGGCTTCTGTTTTAGTCAGCAGCACTGAGAGGTGTTCAAGGGGGGTTGAGGAACAAGCATCGTTCCTGCAGACAGACCTGGATTTCAGGTGAGTGGCTGGACTCACATCTTACATAAAGCCAAGCCACAAAAAAATATAGTCTGCCTGAACGATGGATGTCACTACAGGAGAAGGCGCTATGAGTGTGCAAGATTTAACCAGGTTAGTACTAGGGTTACAGCAGGAAGTCACCACACTAAAACAGGAAAACCACATGTTAAACAGTGAGTTGCAACGATATAAGCCCCGAGAAAACCCTCGGGATAACACCTCGGTCAAAACAAAACCAGTGGTTCAACCACAACGTTTCACTTTTACCCCAGAGGGTGCAGGGGCGACCCAACCTGTAAATGTTAGTGTTACAACTCCCACCCCGGTTCCTTTGGCTCCCCCGGAAAGGTTCTTTGGAGACCAGGCAAAGTTTAGCATTTTTATGAACCAATGTCTGTTACATTTCTTGTGCAAGCCTGCAGCCTTCCCTGACGATGCCGCAAAAGTGGCATTCGTTTTGTCCTATCTAGGTGGTACAGCAGCCACGTGGTCAATACCCTTCGTAGAAAGGGATGACCCAATCTTGCATAATTTTCATCGCTTTAAGGAGACAATACACAAACTCTTTGCAAGACACCAGTTCATTCAAGCAAGCGACAATGAGCTTCTGAATCTAAGGCAGGGCAATAAGGATCTATTGTCCTACATCACATCCTTTAATAGACTAATTGCTGAGACGCAATGGCCAGAGGAGAAAAGGACGTCACTTTTTTATCGTGGCCTTCGAGATGACTTAAAGGACGTTTTAGCGCAAATTGTTGATTTACCAACAGATTGCGTGGAATTTATTGACCTAGTGGTCCGGTTGGCTCATCGTCTGGGTGAAAGGAAGAGCAAACGAACTCGTGGTGATATGCCCAGAGTTGTTGTAGTCAAACATGAGAAAAAGGAGATATCTAATTCCAGTACTTGTGTCGATCATTCTGAACCGATGCAGATTGGGGGAATTAGGGGACCGTTGTCCAAGGAGGAAAAAGATAGGAGACGGCGCTTAATCTCTGTTTATACTGTGGGAAGTCTGGGCATTTCGCCCGGGACTGTTTGACCAAAAATACCCCCAAGAAGGCAGTCGCTGTGCTAGAAACCCCTCTTTCCACTGTAGAATCTAAGCAGTCGGAAAACTTCCAGGCCCGATAAGGAATGAGGCCCCCTTATCGAGCATAGACAACGGTTTGGCCTCTTACCATCATTTAGGAAATGTTATGACAGCAGAACCCCGCCATTTAACCTTGATTGTTACCTTGCTCTTTTCCACCCAGACAAAGAAAGTCATACCCATATTATTGGATTCGGGGGCTACCGGAAATTTTATGGATATAGGCTTAGCTAAAACTTTAAATGTTCCGACGATCAAGAAAGAGGTCCCTGAACCTGTGCGTGCCGTAGACGGCTCAGAGTTATCTTCCGGTTTAATACATTCCCAGACCTCTCCAGTAACCATGATCTGTGCTGATGGACACACTGAACAGATCCACTTCGATCTTATCGACACCCCGGTGTTTGGAGCCATATTGGGTATACCATGGCTCCAATTACACAACCAAAAATTGACTGGTGCAAACGCACAGTAACATTGGATTCCGCGTATTGTTGGCATAAATGCTACTCAACTGATCAACATCCCTTAACTCCTTTGCATTGTGCCTCTGTGATCGAGAATCCAGTTTTGATACAAGGAGAGGAGTCCGCCATCACCCTGCCGAAACAATACAATGATTTCCATGATGTGTTCTCTGAACAACAAGCGTCCCAGTTACCACCCCACCGGTCGTTCGACTGTCGTATTGACTTGCTCCCCGGAGCCACTCTTCCATGCAGTCGTGTGTACGCCTTATCTGAACCTGAGACCCAGTATTTGCGCAAATATTTGGACGACTTGTTGCTTAAGGGGTTTATTAGACACTCCACATCCCCTGTTAGTTCGCCACTCTTTTTCGTCCCAAAAAACGATAAAGAACTTCGCGCCTGCATAGACTACCGCGCTTTAACTAAAGTGACGGTAAAAAACCGCTATCCACTCCCATTAATACCAGTGTTGTTAGATCAGGTAAGGCATTCCACCATCTTTACCAAGTTAGACCTGAGGGGTGCATACCACCTAATCAGGGTAAAAGATGGAGACGAGTGGAAAACAGCCTTTAGGACCAAATTCGGTCTTTTTTAATATACAGCGATGCCCTTCGGTCTATGCAATGCTCCTGCAGCATTTCAATATTTCATCAATGATGTGCTGCAGGATTTCCTGGACGTCTTTGTAATAGTCTACATAGACGATATCCTGATCTTTTCTTTTTCAACTGAAGATCACGTAGGACATGTCCGCGCTGTATTACAACGGCTTAGAGAACACCAACTATTCGTTAAGTTAGAGAAATGCGTCTTTCATGCTTTCCGCATTGTTTTTGGGTTATGTAATTTCTCCTAACGGTATTGCTATGGATGATTCCAAGGTTCAGGCCATTTTGAAATGGGAAACACCCAGATCCGTAAAAGATATCCAGAGATTTCTGGGTTTCGCCAATTTTTATCGGCGATTCATCCCTCAGTTCTTCTCGGTTGTTGCACCCATTACTCAGCTCCTCAAAAAGGGAGTTATTTTTCATTGGACTTCAGTAGCAGAGGAAGCATTCCAGAAACTCAAAAAGGCCTTTACCGAAGCTCCGTTGTTACATCACCCAGACCCTTCACAACCCTTTTATGTGGAAGCTGATGCTTCTCAGGTTGCTGTAGGTGGCATTTTGTCCCAGAGAGATCCTACATCAGGACATCTACATCCAGTAGCTTATTTTTCAAAAAAACTCCTACCTGCTGAGCAAAATTATACGGTGGGAGAGCGAGAGCTCTTAGCCATCAAACTTGCATTTCTTAAGTGGCGTCACCATTTGTTAGGAGCTCGTCACACAATAACCATTTACTCAGACCATCGGAATTTACAATTTTATCAGAATGTCAAGGCATTAACCCCACGACAACTGCGTTGGCTTTTGTTTTTCAATGAATTCGATTTCGTGATCACGTACAGACCTGGAAAAGAACAGCAGAAGGCAGACACACTATCACGATTAAATTTTCCAGCTCCTGACAAGGGCACTGACACGCCTACTACTATTATCCCAGAACATAAGATCATCGCCTTGTGCGCTCCCAATGATTTCTTGGAGCAAGTCCAAGTAGCACAACAAAAAGAGTCCATTCCCCCTAATGTTGTAAAACAGGGAGATCTTTGGTATCATGATAATCTATTGTACGTTCCCACACAAGATTTGCGTGATACTGTTCTCCATTGGTATCATGACACAGTATTGGCTGGTCATCCGGGGGTAAAGAAAATGGTGGAATTGTGTCAGAGAGATTTCTGGTGGCCCACTTTACTATAGGATGTTGAAAATTACGTAAAAACCTGCCCAACCTGTATACAATCCAAATCACTTCATGCTGCTCCTGCAGGACTATTACAATCTATGCCCATCCCACCTGCACCCTGGCATACGATAAGTATGGATTTCATTACTGGTTTGCTCACTTCGAATGGTTTTTCCATCATTTGGGTGGTAGTAGATTATTTAACTAAAATGGGACACTTTGTTCTCTTAAAACATATGCCGTCAGCAAAAGAGTTAACCGACCTGTTTATTCAACATGTGGTGAGGTTACATGGATTACCAACAGCCATTGTGTCCGACAGGGGTTCACAGTTTGTGTCAAGGTTTTGGCGAAATTTTTGCTCCTCTATACAAATTGATGTATGTTTGTCCTCCGCCTATCATCCTCAAATGGATGGTCAGACGGAACGCCTTAATCAGACCCTCGAACAAACTTTACGTTGTTTTCTTGCTACCATGACCACTGAATGGGATAAGGCTTTACCCCTGGCGGAATTTGTGTATAATAATTCAGTCCATTCAGCTACTGGGATTTCGCCTTTTTATTGTGTGTATGGTTATCATCCCAGAATGCTTCCAACATTGCAATCATCTGTTGCCACTCAGGTCCCGGCAGTACATGAACATCATCGCCACTTAATGCAAATCCAAAAACAGGCTGTGAAACACTTAGTCATATCAGAAACAGGTTAAAACACAAGCAGATAAACACAGGCTACCAGCCCCACAATACGCAATTGGGGATCAAGTATGGTTGTCAACCAAAAATCTGAATATTGATGGATCTCGTAAATTAAATCCAAAATTCCTGGGACCATTTACCATCACCATAATAATCAATCCAGTGACAGTAAGATTAGAACTTCCATCAGACTACTGGATTCATCCTGTTTTTCACGTCTCACTGCTTCGACCCTACTCTTCCATTACTAGGACAGGACCCCCGCCACCCCCAGCATTTGAAGCCTTGCCAATGCTTGTTTGGCTTCAAGAATCAGAAGACACATGTATTTAAATGAGAACCACCCTCGGCAGTTGGCACGTGAGCACACGCCCAAGGCCTGGGCTATAAATAGCTCTGAGCTCTTCTGCTCGTTGCTTGGCTTTTTGTTCCGGTGCTGAAAGGGGATTTCCCAGTGCTTCTTAGTCTGAAGGGGATTTCCCTGCAGAGCTTCGCTAGCTGATCACCACTCCGTCTTCGAGCCGGCTCAGAAGGACTTCAAAGGACTTGCCAGGAAGTCGGGACTACAGTGCAGTTAAGCTAAGTGATTCAAATCACATGAATCCACTTAGCTCGTGCTGCTTTTGCCGCTTGGGTGAACATTGTGCTGAAAGGCTTTTGACTTGCTTTTTGAAGGTTTATAAAAAGCATTTGGACCCTAATTGTTTGTACATTGTGCTAAAACGCTTTAACTTGATTTTGAAGGCTTATGGAAAGCATTTGGGCCCTAATTGTTTGTTAATTTAGACATTGCCTACTTGTGCTGTTTACACTTTGGGCTCATTTTCAGTGCTGATAATTCTTGTTACAATAGGGCAAATAATTCTTTCTGTCATTGGAGAAACTTGTCGCACGCATTTTGGCAGCGTGTATGCAATTATGTCTGGCATTGTGTGTATTGTTTAATGCTAGGTTCATGTATATCTGAGTCATCACGGACACATTTCATGATTTGTAAAAAGCGCTTGAGGGTATTGTGAAGGCGCTTCATTTGAAGGACAACAAGAAGTTAACTGTAAGGAACATTTGAGCAATTGCGACAAAGACTGGTTCATATTAAGGTGAGATTATTGCAATTACAATACCTTAACATTGCTAAGTGAATTTTCATGATTTAGAAAAGCGAAGTCTTATGTAAATTCTGTTTTATGTTTATAGAAAAGAAATCCTATTTCATATCACATATTTTTAAGAGACAACTTGTTTGAAGCATCAGAATACCAAGAAAGGTAATTTTGAATGTTAGTTATTTTAATGTGCAATATTGCAGTTACCTATAGGGATTGAGGGCATCCTACGCTTACATGTTTTTTGTGTATTTTAGGCACGCATGAGTGTTTGGCCGTATTAATGTTACAGAACCTGGTGGGTCCAGACGGCATCCTTATTTCTTGGTGAACACGCAAGGCGTAGCAGTCTCTCTTTTTTCTTGTCTCTTCCCATATTCCCCTTCCCTCTTTGGGCACCTGCCAGGGCTTCTGTTTTAGTCAGCAGCACTGAGAGGTTTTCAAGGGGGGTTGAGGAACAAGCATCGTTCCTGCAGACAGACCTGGATTTCAGGTGAGTGGCTGGACTCACATCTTACATAAAGCCAAGCCACAAAAAAATATAGTCTGCCTGAACGATGGATGTCACTACAGGAGAAGGCGTTATGAGTGTGCAAGATTTAACCAGGTTAGTACTAGGGTTACAGCAGGAAGTCACCACACTAAAACAGGAAAACCACATGTTAAACAGTGAGTTGCACCTCTTACAACCTCCGTAGACTCTACTGTGTATTGTATCACGCGGAGGCTCTAGCCCGCTAAGGGCGGCGGCTCGGTTGGTGGACTTGGAGAAGGCTTTTGATACGGAGGGCTGGGAGTGTCTGTTTGTGGTGATGTTGCGAATGGGCCTGGGGGAAGACTGGGTGCGGTGGGTGCGGCTTCTTTATGCTTCGCCTTCAGCGAGAGTTAAGACGGGTAGAACCATTTCTCAGCAGTATAAGATATCCCGGGGGTCGCAGCAGGGGTGTCCCCTGTCCCCGCTCCTGTTTGCCCTGGCCATTGAACCTCTAACAGAAAGGTTTTGTCTGGGGGGGGTGGGGCTGGGACTGCCCCTTGGCGGGCAGCGGCACCACATCTCTCTGTACGCGGATGATCTGCTGATATACCTATCTGAAAGAAACAGTTAGTTATAGATTCCTTACCTTAGAATTACCCCCAGGCGTCAGACTGGATCCGGAAAGTTTTTTGTCAGCAGTACCCCTGCGCGTCGGTCGATTCTGCGTTTGGCGTCGTGGTCGCCGGGATGACGTCGCGGTAGCTATATAGACGCCGCCCTCGCGCGCTGACGTCAGTTCTTTCTTTTTCCGCGCCAGCAAGCGCAGATCCGGAGAGCGGTACCTCCAGTCACTTTTTGACTGACTTTTTCTTGACTTTTGTCGACTTTGTTTTTCGAGTCCATCGACTCTTGGTGCACGTGGGATGCCCGGCTTGCGGTTCCTGTAACTGACTGATGTCGGTGACGTATCCGCACTGCGTGTGCCTCTACTGCCTGGAGCGCGACCACGACCCCATGTCGTGCTCCGACTGCCGGACCCTGGCCCTGAAGTCTTTGCGGGAGCGGTCCCGGAGGCTACTCGAGGCACGGCAGTCGGCTCTGCGTCGCTCGAGGTCCTGGTCGCATAGGAGGTCGAGGGACCGGTCGCGGAGCCAACACCATTCTTCATCCAAGTCTTCGCACTCGGGTCAGGTAAGTCGAAGCACAAGAAGAAGTCGAAGAAGCATCATCGCTCTTCGACTTCTCCCCGTCCGTCGGCCGACACGACGAGGGATGCGGGTGGTGCCCCTCCCACGCCTCCGCGTGCGGAGCCCAAAGGGTCGGCTCCGGGTTTCCCCTCCCTTCCCGGGACCGGGAGCAACCCCTGCCCAGTTTCATCAGTTTTACGAAGCGATGCATGCCATTTTTGGGCACCCTGACTGTGCCGGCGTGCCTTCGGGCCCCGCGGACTCGGCTGGGGGCCCTGAGCCTTCGACGCCGGCGGCTTCGGCCTCGGCGCTGCAGGGTCCCCTTGGATCCAGGCCTGGAGCCGGATCGGCGCCGGTCGACCTTGTTACGCCTTCCCCGGCGCCGATTCCACCGGCACCACGTCCGCAGCCGGCGTCGGCTGTGTCCGCAACTGACATCGACCCCGGCCTCCACCTTGAGGTAGGCACGAAGCCGGACCGGCGTCAACCGATGCCGGATCCGGCACCGATGGGTACTTTTGTGCCCCTGTTCTACCCTGGCTCTTTGACACCAGATTGGCAGCCAGAGGAGGGTGAGGAGGACTGGGAGGGGTCTGGGGACCCTTTAACCAACCAGTTAGGTTATGAACCGGACTGGAGAGGAACTGGGTGAAGCCAGTGGTCTGGATACCTCCCCAGACCTTGGCATGTCGTCTCCTCCTACCGTGGCTGCGGAGGAGGGAGCGTCATACGCAGTGGTGTTGCGTATGGCGGCCGAGGCTCTCCACGTCGCGCTACCTACGGTGGCAGTCAGGACTAACCTCCTGACAGAGGTGCTTCAACCGGCAGCGAGCTCTTCGGAGTCCCTGCTGCCGTTTAATGAAGCCCTCACGGACATCCTTTTGGGCACCTGGTCCAGGCCCAACACAGGGGCTCCTGTTGACAGGATGATTGCCCGACGCCACTGCCTGGCCCCGGGCGACCCCACTTTCCTCTCGCAACACCCCACCCGAGAGCTTGGTGGTCCAAGCCTCCACCTCCAAAGGCGCATTCCCTAACGCACCACCCGATAGGGAATCCAAAAAGCTGGACCACCTTGGGAAGAAAATGTTTTCTTCCTCCAGCTTGGGACTGCGGTCGGTAAACACTGCATGTCTGTTGGGCCGTTACACCCACTCTGTGTGGGATACGGTAGCACAGGTGCTGCCCCAGTGCCCGGAGGAGGCCCGGGCCTTGCTCTCCCGTGCAGTTGCCGAGGGGAGAGACGCAGCGAGGTTTACCATCCGCTGTGGGCTGGATACCGCTGACTCACTAGGCAGGACGATTTCCACGTCAGTAGCCCTTCGACGCTACGCCTGGTTGAGGTCGACTAGTTTTTCCGGGGATGTCCAATCCACTCTTATGGACATGCCCTTTGATGGCCGTCGCCTTTTCGGCGACAAGGCAGACAACGTGCTGGAGCGCTTTAAGGACTCTCGGGCTATGGCCAGGTCCTTGGGCCTCTCCACCACCCGCCCTGCGCAGTCTGCCTTTTGCCCCTTTCATGGCTACGGAAGGAGTGCCCTGCCACGTCCAGCCTAGAGCCACTGGCCGGCGCAAGCTGTTGAGACTCTGCATGGCCGGGGACGTGGGAACCAGCGCCGTGGTTCTGGGGGTCAGCGGGCGGGCCAGTCCACAACAGCCCCCTCTGCAGCAGCCTCCAAACCCTCCTAGTCCGACCTTTCAGGGCCACCAAACGCCAGTGGGCGGCAAGATTCGCCATCACCTCCCCCACTGGCGCACCATCAAGATCGACAGATGGGTTTTGCAGATAGTCCGAAGGGGCTACTCCCTCCCCTTTGAGACTACCCCTCCCTCCATGCCACCTCAGTACCATCGCATGTCGGAGTATCATCTGGCCCTTCTCCAAAAGGAAGTTTTGGCACTCTTGGCCAAGGGAGCCATCGAGCGTGTTCCTGTCCCAGAAGTAGGTTGTGGTTGCTGTTCCCACTACTTTCTGGTGCCCAAGAAGGACAAAGGCCTGCGTCCTATTTTGGATCTCAGGAACGTCAACCGCTTCCTCCGGAAGGAGAAGTTCAAAATGTTGACGCTCGCTCAGGTCTTGTCTGCCCTGGAGACTGGATGGTAGCGTTGGACTTGCAGGATGCTTACTTTCACATCCCCGTCCTGCCGGCCCACCGGCGTTACCTGCGGTTCATGGTAGGCCATGAGCACTTTCAGTTTACTGTGCTCCCCTTTGGCCTTACCCTCGCCCCTCGGGTGTTCACGAAAGTGATGGCGGTGGTCGCAGCTCATCTGCGCAGATCAGGGGTCTCAGTCTTCCCCTATCTCGACGACTGGCTGTTGAAGGCGGGCTCTCCCCAGGCTGTCGTCTCCCACCTCCAGACTATGGCCGACCTCCTGCATTCACTGGGGTTCTCCATCAACGTGCCGAAGTCACACCTGACCCCCTCTCAGAAGCTCCTCTTCATCGGAGCGGTTCTGGACACGACCCAGTTTCGGGTTTATCCTCCCGAACAGCGAGTCTGGGATATTCGGGCTAAGATTCCGATCTTTCAGCCTTTAAACCGGGTTTCGGTCAGGATGACCCTCAGGCTGCTGGGTCTGATGGCATATGCGGGCTCTGCAGTGGGACCTGAAGTTCCAGTGGGCACAACATATGGGGAATCTGTCCGATTGCGTCCAGATCTTGGAGGGCACTGCACACCAATTGCAGTGGTGGCTTACGAACCAGGATTGGGTCGACGGCAGATCCCGCTCCCTTCCTCAACCAGAATTCACAGTGGTGACCGATGCATCACTTCTGGGATGGGGCGGCCACATGGGGAGGCGGAGATCAGTGGCCTCTGGTCTCCGGCGGAGTCCGGGCTCCCCATCAACCTTCTGGAGCTTCCGGCGATTCGTCTTGCACTCAAAGCATTCCTTCCCTCTGTCCGGGGAAGAGTGGTGCAGGTGTTCACGGACAACACCACCGCCATGTGGTACTGCAACAAACAAGGCGGGGTGGGGTCGTGGACCCTATGTCAGGAGGCCCTCCGCCTCTGGGCATAACTGGAACATCAGGGCATATCCCCCTGGTGGTTCAACACCTGGCAGGTTCCCTGAACGCCAGGGCGGACGAACTCAGCCGCAGGTGCATGATGGATCACAAATGGCGTCTTTACTCAGAGGTGGTGCAAGGTCTCTTTCAGCAGTGGGGAGAGCCTTGGTTAGATCTATTCGCCACCGAAGAGAACGTGCAATGTCAGCAGTTCTGCACGTTGGAATTTCCAAGGCGGCACTCGCTGGGCGACGCTTTTCGTCGCGAGTGGAGTTGCGGTCTTCTATACGCCTTTCCGCCTGTACCACTTCTGCCCAGAGTGCTGAAGAAGATCAAGCGCGACCGGGCCCAAGTCAATCTTGTGGCTCCGGATTGGGCACGAAGAGTCTGGTATCCCGAGCTGCTCAACATGGCCATCGATCCTCCGATCCGACTGCCTCTTCGGGAGGATCTTCTGTTGCAGCAGCAGGGGACGGTCCTCCACCAGAACCTGTTCAGCCTCCACCTCCTTGCGTGGAGATTGAGCGGCAGCAGTTGATGTCGTTTGACCTGCCTCCCGAAGTCTGCGATGTTCTCTTGGCAGCCAGGCGGCCCTCCACTAAGACGGTATACGCCTGCAGATGGAACAAATTTGTGGCTTGGTGCACAGCAAAGGCTGTGGATCCCCTTTCCGCCCCTCTTTCTGAGGTTCTCTTGTTCCTTCTTTCTTTGGCCCAGCAGGGGTCTGCTCTGGGCACTCTAAAAGGCTACCTCTCGGCCATTTCAGCCTACCTTAGGCTTCCTGATCAGCCTTCTCTTTTCAAGTCCACTGTTGTAAATAGATTTCTTAAGGGCATTACTCATCTTTTTCCTCCTGTTCCCTTCGTAATGCCCCAGTGGGACTTGAACTTGGTTCTTACATACCTTATGTGCGCTCCCTTTGCGCCGCTACATAACTGTCCTCTCAGACTTCTCACTTTGAAAACTGCCTTTCTGGCGGCCATCACCTCTGCACGCAGGGTGAGTGAGCTAAAAGCTTTTTCTTCCAAGCCTCCCTTTCTGGCCATCCGGACAAGGTCGTCCATAGAACTAGACCTTCCTTTCTTCCCAAGGTGGTTACTTCTTTCCACATTGGCCAAACCATCACTTTGCCCACCTTCTTTCCGCCTCCACATCCTTCAAAAGAGGAAGAGAGGGTCCACCGTCTGGATCAAAAACGTGCGCTTTCCTTCTACTTGGATCGCACAAAACCATTCCGGGTGGACGACCAGCTCTTTGTTGGTTACGTGGGCGCTAAAAAAGGTTGGGCCGTGCACAAACGGACCATCTCCAGGTGGGTTGTTCTGTGCATCAAAGCCTGCTATTCTTTGGCAAAGAAGGAGCCTCCAGTGGGACTGCGCGCCCATTCCACCAGGGTGACGGCAGCCACCACTGCTTTGGGACGGGGAGTCCCCCATAATGACATCTGTCAGGCAGCTACGTGGGCATCGCTGCACACGTTCACCAAACACTACTGCCTGGACAGCCAAGTCCGGAGAGACGGCTTCTTTGGCCGTTCTGTTCTCCAGGACTTTCTTGTGTGAACTTAGTTCGCAGACCCACCTCCAGGGTTGGTATTGCTGGGGTATCTATTCTAAGGTAAGGAATCTATAACTAACTGTTTCTTTCAGATGAACAAGTTACTTATCTTCGGTAACGATATATCTGTAAGAAACATAGGTTAGTTATATATTCCTTACCGCCCCACCCATCCTCCCAGTTCTGTGAACTGACTTCTAGAGTTATGGACTTCCTTTCAGGCCCCTAGTTTTGTGCACCAGTGGTCAGTGTCTTGCGTGGCTCTGCGCTTCTGGCGTGGAAAGTCGTGTACAGAACTGACGTCCGAGCGCGAGGGCGGCGTCTGTGTAGCTACCGCGACGTCATCCCGGTGACCACGATGCCGACGACGAACGCGGAGTCGACCAACGACACCTTCCAACGCGCAGGGGTACTGCTGACGAAAAACTTTCCAGATCCAGTCTGACGCCTGGGGGTAATTCTAAGGTATGGAATCTATAACTAACCTATGTTTCATACAGATATATTGTTACCGAAGGTAAGTAACTTGTTCGTCGGAGGCGGTTGAGGGTGCTGCTGAAGCTTTCCATATTCTGGATGACTTCGCTCAGCTCTCAGGCCTCAGGGTTAACAAATCCAAGACATACCTGTTCCTGATAGCGGGGCCCGGTACCCAGACCAGTGACGTTGCCAACCGACATTTTGTGCTCAGAGCACATTTAAATATCTGGGCATTCACATTTATCACGATTTAGACGACTTAAGGGATGGGAACTTGGGAGGGGCACTACGTTCACTTCACTCTTGCGTACATTTCTGGTGCACATTACAGCTACCCATCATGGCGCGGATCACCCTGTCCAAAATGGTTATGCTGCCCCGGCTGTTGTACTTCTTCGTAAATCTACCGGTCTTGATGCCGAGCGGTTGGTTCCGCCCCTTGAATGCCCTCATGCAGGAGCTAGTGTGGGGAGACGGGCGTCCGAGGGTGTCTCTCAATTTTGCAACGCCCCATGTTGGAGGGTGGCCTAGGGGTCCCACATTTCAAATTCTATATGTTGGCTGCCCACCGGCAGTGGTTAGCACAGTGGGTGGAGGGTGTAAACGAGGAGGGGACATGCCTGTCGGACCGACGTCTAACCCGAACCTGGTGACGGCGAAAATATTGCTGCCGACTACACCTACCCCTTACTGCTCCCTGCTGCAATGTATGGCTTTCCAGACGTGGAGAAGATGTCGGGGGGGGGGGCGGCGGCCTGCAAGGTATTCTCCCATGCTGCCCTTAGTGGGGCTGCTGCACAGCGACCCACAATCTATATTTACGAGCGACCAGTTGGCGCGGTGGTCCGAAGCTGGCCTGGACAATGTTGGGGATTGCTATTTAGACAAAACACTGATCCCATTCGCAGAGCTGGTTTAGAGCTCCCCCCCCGGGTCAGTTCCTACGATATGAGGCGCTGACGCGCACGTTTGCACAGCTATGGGGTAACGGGAGGGAGGAGCCTGATACACACCCGGTCCTCCACGCCTTGTTCACGCTTGGTACCGCGGGCCACTTGGTGAAATGGCTATATGCCGCATTAATGGACGCTTCCATCACTCCCCTAGACGGGCTGCGGGCAAGATGGGATAGGATTGGGGGCAGGGCTCTCACCGACTCTGAGTGGTTCAAAGTGTTGCGATACCCCAAGAAGGTCTCCCGGAACACCCGTTTAAAATATATTCAATTCAATTACACACACATGACTTACATGACCCCCCACCGGCTTAACGTGACATATGGTGGGGAAGTGCGACAATGCCCAAGGTGTGCTTATCCAGATGCTGATTTTGGTCACATGACCTGGGAATGCCAAGGATTGCGTCCTTTCTGGGAGGCAGTGTTGGTCAAAATCAAGGATTTATTGGGTAGGGTGTTGGCTCCCACGATGCAGGTATGTTTGCTGGGCCTCTTTCCCCGGCCTCCTAAGCGCATAGTCGGGAACCGGTTGATTGATCTTGCACTGGGCCTCGCTAAGCGCAGGATAGCGATGGAGTGGAAATCAGCGAGGGGGCCACAGTTCGCAGCTTGGAGCAGGGATGTGATCGCTTGGGCCGGAGCAGAGGCCAGAATACTGAGTTGGGAGGAGGCTCGGAAGGAGAAAGCGCCCAATTGCTGGGCAGTGGAGAGAGGCTTTGGCCGAGTGGGAAAATCCTGTAAGCACCGGTGGGGAGGAGGATGGGCCTGGCCATAGATCCCAACCTGGTGCTGTAGGAGAGTAGGATCTGCTTCTTATAGTTACCCCCACTTTTTGCTGATGTTTCACTGTTTTCGACTTAGTCTGACTGGGATCCTGCTATTCAGGACCCCAGTCTATCTGCTTTCTCCTCTAAATTGATTGCAAGTACTTTAGGTACACTCCAGATTGGATTCTGGGGTACCCTTATAAGTCCCTAGTATATGGTATACTATGTACCCAGGGCCTAGGTACCCCAGAGGCTTCCCAGGGGCTGCAGCATGTATTATGCCACCCCTGAGAGACCATTTAAAATGACACAACAGGTCTGCTACAGCAGCCTGTGTAAGGTGGTGCATGCACCCCTTACTTAGATATAGGTTCACTATATCTATCCTAATCACTGCACATATAAACCTATCAGTCACCCCTATAGCAGGCCTTATCAATCCTAAAGGCAGGGTGATGGGTTTTATGTGAGAGGGTGCCCATGCATGAGCAGAGCCCCTCTGCAGCCTTCGGAACCTATATTCCGGGGTTGTTTGTGATGCAGCCAACCATATATACTTAAGTGCATTATAACCTCGCGGTAAATGCTATCTTTAAAACAGCTGCATGGAAACATGTCGTGTTTGGTGTCAAACACCTTGGAATCATACCTCCACACCAGTAACTGGTGTGGGAGGTATGATTCCACCCTCCTAGAGGGAGAAATATGACAACACCGGTACACCCGGTACCAGCTTTCTTGACCCTGGCATCACAAAATGGATGCTGCCAGCCACAGACACGAGTCTGCCCTCCTGCTGCTGGACGAAACTCCGGCAGGGGAAGGTTTGACAATAGGTTTCCTGTCACAGGGAGGTGTGACCACCCCCCAGACAGGCTTTAGTGTATTGGGGCTGGGTGGGTGCACTCTGAGAGTGCTTTGATGTCTGCACTTGGGGCACACTTGGTGTCCCTGTGCATAGTCCAGCTCAAACCGGTTGCAGGAGCCATTTGCTCCTGCTCTGGCGCGAAACTGGACAAAGGACATGGGTGTAGCCACCCCTCTGTCCTGACCCTCCCATAGGTGGGTCCCCAGAGTTTGTCCCACCCCTTCCTTGGGTATAAAGTAGGAACCCCTGACTACAGGACGTTAGATTTTAACTGGACTAAACTCTGCTACAGAAACCAAGTACTTTGACGATCTGCACGACGCTGGACGACTGAAGAAATCTCCCTTGGAGTAAAGGAGTTACTCCCCTGCAAAGCAGGCACCTAAACGCATCCGACCGGTTTGCATTTCCCGAGCTCCTGAGGACTCCGAAGATTTCTGCAACACAGGAGGTGGGTTCCCGAGGTCTCTGAGGTTGATCTGCGCTCTCAGCAATTCTGAGGCCCGTATCCCTCGTGGGGACCATGCAACCTGTACCCCTGTGCACCGTGTACATTTGCAGCAGCATATGCTTTTTGGCGATCCCTGAGGCTGTGCTGTGGGCTACTTGTAGTCCTGACCCCGAGCAGTAATTCCACTGAAGATTTCCGGCCTACACTTCACGAGTGTTCCGTGGGCTGGTATTTAGTGATTCAGCTCAAGGTCCCTTCGTGATCCCTGGTCCTTTGGCCTGTGGGTCCCTGTGAAGGTACCTTTGACTTTCCGTGGGCTTTCCTGGTTGTTCCAGACGTGCCCTGACTCTCCATAGCTTGGAGAGTCCCCAGGACCTTGCTGGTCCTCACAGAAGCATCTTTCCTCTGACCGCGTGGGTTGCAGTTGCCAAGGCTTGGTGGTGTTCAATCCGGACACTGACCCCCCAGCACTCGACATCCTTCGTGGGACAGCTCACCTCCAGACTTTGGTCGTCGTCGACGTCTCCTGGTCCCCGTGGCTGCAGAGTCAAGCTTCACCTCTTCTCACCTGAAGCACCCGACATCGGTGGGCATTCGTCTATCGTGCCCCTGATCACTGTGAAGTGACCCAGACTCTGTTCCCTCTGCTTTCAGGTTCTTCTCATCTTCGATCCAGGCTTGGATCACACCGGACACTTCATCTTCCCGGCAACAGCACTTTTCCGCAACACGCCATTGAAAACGACGAAGGTTTCCGACATCACTTGACCCCTATGCACCCGGCTCCTCTGGGATAGGTAAAACGGGTACCTCGGTACTCTCAAGGGTGCTGGCCTTAGAACCTTCTATGTTTAGCTGGGTTTGCTTAACCTCTTCGATGCTTATGACGAGCTGGACTCGTCATGGCACACAGTGGTCGTGTGCTCATGACGAGTCCAGCTCGTCATAAGACCACCCACGGGGAAGCGCTGGCGCTCCCCGTGGGAATCCAATCGTTGTTTTTTTTGGGGGAGGCAGGGGAAGGGCTTCCCCTGCCTCCCCCGCCTCCTGACGTCAGCGCGCGGGCGCGTTGACGTCATTGGGGTTTCCTTTGTTCCCGACGCGCTGGAAGCCATTTGCTTCCAGCGCGTCGGAGAATAAGGTGAGTTTTGGCTCCGGGGAGGGGGGTTTCAAACAAAGAGGCATCGAGGAAAGGAAAGGGTTTTCCTTTCCCCGATGCCTCTTTGTGCATTCATGCTGCACGATCATGCGATCGTGCAGCAGGAATGCCCACTAGACACCAGGGATTTTTTTTTTTTTTAAAGTGAAAATACTGTTTTGTGGAGTGGCCCCTTGGGCAAGGGTCGCTACCCTTTTGGGGGCCATATGTTTTTAGTGGTCTGGCCCCCTGGGGGAGGCAGTTTTTTTAATATAGCGCAGGCTTTACCCGAAGGTGTCAGAGCGCTTCACAATAGGAACAGTAACATTACATGAGGAGAAGGTTACAAGTGAGCATAATACAAAAGCAAGCGTTACATTACATGAGGAAAAAGTGACAATTGTGCAAATAAAACAAACAAGATACAAAAAGAGGTATGCGTTACAAGATACATGAGATACAAAATACAAATAGAGGTATAATACTGCATTAAGTGGCAGTCACTCAGAACACACTGGGAAGGCACTTCTATAGGCATGGAGTACAGAGTTTCCTATAGTGGAAGAACTTCCTTGAGGGAGTAGAGAGGGCGTGAATTAAACAGGAGACTTAAAATGAAGGGTACACAAATGCAGCACAGCACGCAAGGGTGAGGAATGTACAGGAAAAAGTACAAATTTACAATGAAGAGCGAACTTCCTAGAGGGGGCTGAGAGTGAAAGTATTAGTTCTGAAAGTGTCTTTGGAAGAGAAGAGATTTGAGGTCAGCTTTGAAGATCCGGGTAGAGGAGGTGGCACGGAGCAATGGGGAAGCGAGTTCCAGATTCTCACCGCATTGCCTGAGAAGGTTTGCGCCACCGATCTTTCCCTTTTGAAGACGGGGTGGGGGTGGCTCAAGCAGAAGTTTTTCCGCATTGCGAGAAGGGCGAGAGCCACCGGACAATTTCAATTTATTCGCCAGGTAACGAGGGGAGGACGTGTGTAAGGCTTTGTGTGTGATGCAGGCAGTTTTGTAAATAGATCTTGCCTCGATCGGTAGCCATCGAAGAGAGGACAGGATAGGAGTGACGTGGTCGCTTCGTTTAGACCCTGAAATGAAGCGATCTGCTGAATGGAGGATGGATTTGAGAGGGGAGAGGTGGGATTTGGGTAGGCCCGTCAGAAGAGAATTGCAATAATCCAGTCTTGAGAGAACCAGAGATTGTACCAAGGTTTTTAAGTCTTTCTCCGGGAAGAACCGACGGATCCCCCATAGAAGACGCAACTGGTAACGTGCGTTCTTAGCAATAGAGTTGATGTGGGAGATTAGGTTGAGTCTTTTGTCAAGAATGACACCTAGGGATTTAGCGCTGTTGACAATGATGGGTTTGTTGTTGAGTAGGTTCAGCTGATCCATCCAAGATTGAACAGGAGGAGGTGAGAGAGAGGTAGAGAGGAGGAGGAATTCAGTTTTGGCGGGATTCAGAATGAGTTGGTGAGCTAACATCCAGTTGTGAATAGAGTTGAGAGTAGAGTTGATTAGGGAGAGATCGTGTGCGGAAGATAAAGGTATCTTCCCACTAGTCCACCAGGCATTTATTTGTGGAGAGTGACCCCTTGGGCAAGGGTCACTCTCCTTTGGGAGCAATATTTGTGGCTGTGTCTGCCCCCAGGAGGGCAGATCGCCATGTTTTTTTAAAAATTGGGCCCACTAGACCACCAGGGATTTGTTTGAGGGGAGTGGCCCCTTGGGCAAGGGTCGCTCCCTATGGGAAGCATTAATTTGGCCGTTTCTGCCACCCTGGGTGGGCAGATCGGCTGATTTTTTTGTATGGCCACTAGGCCACCAGGGATTTTTTGTGGAGAGTGGCCCCTTGGGCAAGGGTCGCTCCCCTTGGGGGCATTGTTTGTGGCTGTCTGCCCCCATGGGGGGCAGATGTCGCCATTTTTTTATATTTGGCCCACTAGACCACCAGGGATTTGTTTTTGGGGAGTGGCCCCTTGGGCAAGGGTTGCTCCCTTTGGGGAGCATTAATTTGGCCGTTTCTGCCATCCTGAGGGGCAGATCGGCTGATTTGTTTTTTGTAGGTCCACTAGGCCACCAGGGTTTCTTTTATGTTGGGGAGCGGCCCCTTGGGCAAGGGTCGCTCCCCTTTATGGGAGGATGATTGTGGCCATTTCTGCCCTCTTTGGGTGGCAGAATAGCAGTATGTTTTTAGGCCCATCTGCCCCCAAGGAGGGCAGAAGCCACTAGACACCAGGTTTTTTAATTTTTGTGTTGGGGAGTGGCCAAAGGGCAAGGGTTTCTCCCTTTTACGGGGGTGAATATTTTATTTATACTGTTTGGCACACCTACCCCTTAGCTTGGCTGGTGGATTGTGTGTGGACTGGTGCATTATTTGCATATGTGATTGTAATGTTTTTTTCTCCTTTTATTCTAGTGTAAAGCTTTTGATTCCTGTTTGCAGTTTCGGCAGTGGTTGTTCTGCAGTTTTGCGTAATTGCATTTATTTGGTAAGAAAAATATTTTTGTTGTGTGTACTCCAAATGAGTATTATTGTCATGCATGAATGAATTTTTTTGTAAGTGGTGTCATAATGGCAGCATATTTGTTAGTGTTCGGAGCATGAAATTCTTTGCGATGTTTTGCATTGTCTTATGTGTCATTTTTTTTTTTCTTCTTTTTTAGTGGGATATTGTTGATCCTTACTGTGTCTGTGCAGAGTAGATGGTGGTGAGTCTAGCTGCTTCTGTCACGTGAGTGGTATAGTGTTGGAGTATATAGGTCTTTGTGATAAAGCTACATTTTGTTTATTTCTTTTCTTTACAAAGGGTTTGTTGTTGTTGACTTGTTTGACAAGTAACCTTTATTAGTAAGCATTATGGCTAGCCGTAGAATGACTGCTCAGCAGGTGGTTGGTTTGCTTCTTGAATCTTCCTCTGAGCAGGATTATGAGACTGACAGTGCGTCTGAGGGAGAGGAGGGAGGGGAAGATTCAGGCAGTGAGTTTTCTCTCCACATGGAATCATCGGATGATGAAGGTACTCTCAGTGCAGATGAAGTGCCTGTTTTAGAGGAGGATACTACTGTGCCGATGGTGCAAGAGGCATCTGGATTGCAGCCTGGGGCTGCTAGGCTTCCTACTGGACTCTGGGTTGATCCAAACATGGTGCAGCCGGTGTTGCCTGCCTTTAGTGGTTATGCAGGGTGTAGAGTGGATTGTGAACATTATTTGCCTATACAGTATTTTCAGTTGTTTATGGATGATGTATTTTTGGGTGAGATTGTTGAGCAGACTAATTTGTATGCTGAACAGTTTTTGAGGGACAACAGTGCCAGACTTAGGTCCCATTCTAGAGCTACCCGGTGGAGTCCCACAAATCTGGAAGAGATGAAGAAGTTTTTGGGTTTGACTTTTTTGATGGGTTTGATAGGAAGCCGTCCATGGGTTCATATTGGTCTACCAGTCCCTTGATGGCAACGGCCATATTTCCTGCAGTTATGACTCGTGATCGGTATTTACTTTTGCTTCGGATGCTGCATTTTGTTGATAATGGTTTGGCGTTGCCACGAGATCACCCTGAATGTGACCGTCTTTTTAAGATTCGGCCTGTTCTTGATCACTTTGTAGATCGATTTTCAGAGATCTATACTCCAGGGAAAGAAATATCTATTGATGAGTCTTTGGTCCTGTTCAAGGGCCGTTTGGTTTTTAGGCAGTACATTCCTAGCAAGAGGGCACTCTATGGAATTAAGCTGTATATGTTGTCTGAGAGTAGGACAGGATATGTTTTTAATTTGCGTGTGTACACTGGTAGGGATTCCACTATTGACCCCCCTGGTTGTCCGTCCACTTTTGGAGTCTCAGAGAAAATTGTGTGGGATCTTGCTAGAGGACTGTTTAACGGATGGCCACCATTTGTACCTTGATAACTTCTACACTGCTGTGCAATTGTTTAAGGAATTGTTCAAAGTGGACACTTTTGCTTGTGGCACAATCCGCTCTAACCGTAAAGGTTATCCAAAAGAGCTTGTTTGCAAAAAACTTCAGAGGGGACAGTGCAGTTCCTTGCGTAGTGATGAACTACTAGCTGTGAAATTTGTGGACAGGAGGGATGTGTACATGCTGACTACCATCCATGATGAGAGTACTTCACCTGTGGCTGTTTGGGGTCAGATTGCTGAAGTGCGCAAACCTGTGTGCATTTTAGACTACAATAAGCACATGGGTGGTGTTGATAGAGTAGATCAGAGGTTGGAACCTTACACTGCTATTCGTAAGGCTTACATTTGGTATAAGAAGTTGGCCATCCATCTCTTCAATTTAGCAACTTTCAATGCTTTTGTTGTGTTCAAGGAGTGTTCTCCTGCGTCAAAGTTGACTTTTGTTCAGTTTCAGCAGTCTGTCATAGGCAGCCTTGTTGTTGTGGAACAGGCAAGTGTTCCTAGAGTTGGAGTGGTGGAGGATGTGGCTCGATTGAAAGATCGCCACTTTCCTGATCACATTCCTCCTACACCCTCAAAAGACTTTCCCACTAGGAGATGTAGAGTCTGTTGGCGAAGAGGTGCGCGGAAGGAGACTCGTATGTACTGCCCTGAGTGTCCTTCTAACCCTGGGCTGTGTGTGCCTGCTTGTTATAGAGCGTACCACAAGCAAAAGAATTATTGGGAGCAACCATGAGTGGTAAAGTGAACTGCCTGGTCTGTAATGTTTAAGAATTGTTGTTCTGTTTCAAGGTTGGCATTAGTGCAATGTATTTAGTTTCTGATTTTGTGTTAGTAGATTTGTATCTATTTGCAATTTGTTTGTGTTTTCTTTTTTGTATAAAAAATCCTAAATGTGATGGTGGTGTGTGTAGGCTGGTGCTTGGCTGGCGGTGTGCGTGGAGTGGCGCTTGGCTGGCGGTGTGCGTGGAGTGGCGCTTGGCTGGCAGTGTGCGTGGAGTGGCTCTTGCCTGGCGGTGTGCGTGGAGTGGCGCTTGGCTGGCGGTGTGCGTGGAGTGGTGCTTGGCTGGCGGTGTGCGTGGAGTGGCGCTTGGCTGGCGGTGTACGTGGAGTGGCGCTTGGCTGGCGGTGTGCGTGGAGTGGCGCTTGGCTGGCGGTGTGCGTGGAGTGGCGCTTGGCTGGCGGTGTGCGTGGAGTGGCGCTTGGCTGGCGGTGTGCGTGGACTGGCGCTTGGCTGGCGGTGTGCGTGGAGTGGCGCTTGGCTGGCGGTGTGTGTGGAGTGGCGCTTGGCTGGCGGTGTGCGTGGAGTGGCGCTTGGCTGGCGGTGTGCGTGGAGTGGCGCTTGGCTGGCGGTGTGCGTGGAGTGGCGCTTGGCTGGCGGTGTGCGTGGAGTGGCGCTTGGCTGGCGGTGTGCGTGGAGTGGCGCTTGGCTGGCGGTGTGCGTGGAGTGGCGCTTGGCTGGTGGTGTGCGTGGAGTGGCGCTTGGCTGGCGGTGTGCGTGGAGTGGCGCTTGGCTGGCGGTGTGCGTGGACTGGCGCTCGGTTGGCGGTGTGTGAGTAGTGACTTGCTGCTGGTCACTACACCACTGCTAGCCGAGCGACACTCCACGCAATCCATCAGCTTGTGTGGTTGCTGTGTTAGGAATGTGGGCGTGTGAAAGTGATGGGCCCTTGAATGGCGCTGTCTGCTGGTGTGAGTGTTGTAATGTGATGGGCCCGCGGCTGGTGGTGTGAATGGTTTTGTATGTGTCACACGTATGAAAGGTGTATGAATGGCCTGTAAAGAGGTTGGTGCCTTGTCGTGGCTTTACAGCTCACGAGCTGAGTGTCAATGGTTCAGTTTCTCGTCCTTTCAATTATTAACAGTGCATTTCATTTTTGTGAAATCACTTGTTAATACAATTGTATATACTGAACCATCACTCACCCTCGTGCCAAATCCAACCAGTATGTGTGCGTGCTTGAGGATTAGATGGCTGTGCAGTAATATTTTTTTTTTGTCTTTCTCAAGCAGGGTGTACCTTGTCCCTTTTTGTGAATGTTGTAATGTGTTTATTTCGTGCCTGGTGGTGTGAAAGGTCTTGTGTGTATCACGTATGAAAGGTGTGTGAATGGCCTGTAAAGCGGTTGGGGCCTTGACGTGGCTTTACAGCTCACGAGCTGCGAGTCACTGGTTCAGTTTTTGTCTTTTCAATTATTGACAGTGCATTTCATTTTTGTGAAATCTCTTGTTAATAAAATTGTATATACTGAACCATCACTTGCCCTCGTGCCAAATCCAACCAGTATGTGTGTGTGCTTGAGGAATAGATGGCTGTGCAGTAATCTTTGTCTTTTTAGTCTGTCTGCCAAGGTGTACATTCCGTCTAAGAATAACCTACCAACTGTAGATATTGTCGTAAACGAAACACCCATGGGAGTACATGGTGATATCTCTCTTGTGGATCCCAACAAGTTATGTTACCCACAATGTCATGCAAACCTCAAAATGTCTGTCACATTTTCCTTGCAATATTGTGCCAAAATTTTCACGCTGCAGAAATAAACAACACATTATCTCAAAACGACCTGGTTTTGCAAGGGGGTCACCTGGGTTTTGGCCCGGGCTTGGCGGCCACCTAGGGAAACCTACCAAACCCACACATTTCTCAAAAGTAGACACCCGGGGATTCCAGGGAGGTATGGCTTGCGTGGATCCCCCAACGTTTTCTTACCCAGAATCCCCTGCAAACCTGACATTTTGCTGAAAAAATCCCTTTTTCACACATTTTTGTGTGGTAAAGTTGTGGCATCACCGGGCTGACACAAATTTCCTACCACCCAGCGTTCCCCCAGGTCTCCCGATAAAAATGGTGCCTCACTCGGGTGGGAGGCCCAAGTACCCGCGACAGGTAAGGGCCCACAACGTATTGAGGCAACCTCAAAATGGCCTATCACAAAACGACCTGCTTTTGCAAGGGGGTCCCATGACGTTTTGGCCCGGGGCTCGGCGGCCACCTAGGAAACCTACCAAACCCACACATTTCTGAAAAGTAGACACCCGGGGGATTCCAGGGAGGTATGGCTTGCGTGGATCCCCCAACGTTTTCTTACCCAGAATCCCCTGCAAACCTCACATTTTGCTGAAAAAATCCCTTTTACACACATTTTGTGTGGTAAAGTTGTGGCATCACCGGGCTGACACAAATTTCCTACCACCCAGCGTCCCCCAGGTCTCCCGATAAAAATGGTGCCTCACTCGGGTGGGAGGCCCAAGTACCCGCGACAGGCAAGGGCCCACAACGTATTGAGGCGACCTCAAATGGCCTTTCACAAAACGACCTGGTTTTGCAAGGGAGGTCCCATGACGTTTTGGCCTGGGGCTCGGCGGCCATCTAGGGAAACCTACCAAACCCACATATTTCTGAAAAGTAGATACCCGGGGGATTCCAGGGAGGTATGGCTTGCGTGGATCCCCCAACGTTTTCTTACCCAGAATCCCATGCAAACCTGACATTTTGCTGAAAAAATTCCTTTTTACACACATTTTGTGTGGTAAAGTTGTGGCATCACTGGGCTGACACAAATTTCCTACCACCCAGCGTCCCCCCAGGTCTCCCGATAAAAATGGTGCCTCACTCGGGTGGGAGGCCCAAGTACCCGCGACAGGCAAGGGCCCACAACGTATTGAGGCGACCTCAAAATGGCCTTTCACAAAACGACCTGGTTTTGCAAGGGAGTCACCTGGGTTTTGGCCCCGTGCTCGGCGGCCATCTAGGAAACCTACCAAACCCACACATTTCTGAAAAGTAGACACCGGGGGCTTCCAGGGAGGTATGGCTTGCGTGGATCCCCCAACGTTTCCTTACCAGAATCCCCTGCAAACCTCAATTTTAGCTGAAAAATCACTTTTTCACACATTTTTGTGTGGGAAAGTGTGGCATCACTGGCCTCACACAAATTTCCTACCACCCAGCGTTCCCCCAGGTCTCCCGATAAAAATGGTGCCTCACTTGTGTGGGAGGCCCAAGTACCCGCGACAGGCAAGGGCCCAAAGCGTAGTGAGGCGACATCAAAATTGCCTATCTCAAAACCACCTGGTTTTGCAAGGAGTCACCTGGGTTTTTGGCCCGTGCTCGGCGGCCATCTGAGAAACCTACCAAACCCACACATTTCTGAAAAGTAGACACCCGGGGGCTTCCAGGAGGTATGGCTTGCGTGGATCCCCCAACGTTTCCCTACCCAGAATCCCCTGCAAACCTCAATTTTAGCTGAAAAAATCACTTTTTTCAGAAATTTTGTGTGGGAAAGTGTGGCATCACCGGGCTCACACAAATTTCCTACCACCCAGCGATCCCCGGGTCTCCCGATAAAAATGATGCCTCACTCGTGTGGGAGGCCCAAGTAACCGACACAGGCAAGGGCCCAAAACATTTTTTGATAGGCAATGTTGATGTTGCCTCACTACGTTTTGGGCCCTTGCCTGTCGCGGGTACTTGGGCCTCCCACACAAGTGAGGCACCATTTTATCGGGAGACCTGAGGGAACGCTGGGTGGTAGGAAATTGTGTGAGGCCAGTGATGCCACACTTTCCCACAAAAATGTGTGAAAAAGTGATTTTTTCAGCTAAAATTAAGGTTTGCAGGGGATTCTGGGTAAGAAGCGTTGGGGATCACGCAAGCCATACCTCCCTGGAAGCCCGGGTGTCTACTTTTCAGAAATGTGTGGGTTTGGTAGGTTTCCTAGATGGCCGCCGAGCACGGACAAAACCCAGGTGACCCCTTGCAAAACCAGGTGGTTTTGAGATAGGCAATTCTGATGTCGCCTCACTACGTTTTGGGCCCTTGCCTGTCGCGGTACTTGGGCCTCCCACACAAGTGAGGCACCATTTTATCGGGAGACCTGAGGGAACGCTGGGTGGTAGGAAATTTGTGTGAGGCCAGTGATGCCACACTTTCCCACACAAAATGTGTGAAAAAGTGATTTTTCAGCTAAAATTGGGGTTTGCAGGGGATTCTGGATGGAAACGTTGGGAGATCCACGCAAGCCATACCTCCCTGGAAGCCCCCAGGTGTCTACTTTTCAGAAATGTGTGTGTTTGGTAGGTTTCCCTAGGTGCCGGCAGAGCTATGGTTCACAAACTACAGCTAGGCACTTTGCCAAAAAAGGGTCATTTTTCACTGCGAAATTGAGGTGTGACCACGTTGCGTTTTGCGCCATTTCCGGTCGCGGGCACTAGGCCGACACACACAAGTGAGGTACCATTTTTCTCGTAAGACTTTGGGGAACGCGGGGTGGGCGGAAATTTGTGGATCCACGCAGATTCCAGAACTTTCCACCACAGAAATGTGGGGAAAATGTGTTTTTTTGGACAATTTTTAGGTTTGCAAGGGATTCTGGGTAACAGAACCTGGTGAGAGCCAGTCAAGTCACCCCATCCTGGATTCCCCTGGGTGTCTAGTTTTCAAAAATGTATAGGTTTTCTAGGTTTCCCTAGGTGCCGGCAGAGGTAGGGTTCAAAAACTACAGCTAGGCACTTAGCCAAAAAGGGTCATTTTTCACTGCGAAATTGAGGTGTGACCACGTTGCGTTTGCGCCGTTTCCTGTCGCAGGCACTAGGCCGACCCACACAAGTGAGGTACCATTTTTCTCGTAAGACTTTGGGGAACGCGGGGTGGGTGGAAATTTGTGGATCCACGCAGATTCCAGAACTTTCCACCACAGAAATGTGGGGAAAATGTGTTTTGTTTGGCAATTTTTTAGGTTTGCAAGGGATTCTGGGTAACAGAACCTGGTGGGAGGCAGTCAAGTCACCCCATCCTGGATTCCCCTGGGTGTCTAGTTTTAAAAAATGTATAGGTTTGCTAGGTTTCCCTAGGTGCCGGCAGAGCTAGGGTTCAAAAACTACAGCTAGGCACTTTGCCAAATAAGTGTCATTTTTCACTGCGAAATTGAGGTGTGACCACGTTGCGTTTTGGGCCATTTCCTGTCGCAGGCACTAGGCCGACCCACACAAGTGAGGTACCATTTTTCTCGTAAGACTTTGGGGAACGCGGGGTGGGTGGAAATTTGTGGATCCACGCAGATTCCAGAACTTTCCACCACAGAAATGTGGGGAAAATGTGTTTTTTGGGATAATTTTTTAGGTTTGCGAGGGATTCTGGGTAACAGAACCTGGTGGGAGGCAGTCAAGTCACCCCATCCTGGATTCCCCTGGGTGTCTCGTTTTAAAAAATGTATAGGTTTGCTAGGTTTCCCTAGGTGCCGGCAGAGCTAGGGTTCAAAAACTACAGCTAGGCACTTTGCCAAAAAAGGGTCATTTTTCACTGCGAAATTGAGGTGTGACCACCTTGCGTTTTGCGCCGTTTCCTGTCGCAGGTACTAGGCCGACCCACACAAGTGAGGTACCATTTTTCTCGTAAGACTTTGGGGAACGCTGGGTGGGTGGAAATTTGTGGATCCACGCAGATTACAGAACTTTCCACCACAGAAATGTGGGGAAAATGTGTTTTGTTTGGCAATTTTTTAGGTTTGCAAGGGATTCTGGGTAACAGAACCTGGTGAGAGCCAGTCAAGTCACCCCGTCCTGAATTCCCCTGGGTGTCTAGTTTTCAAAAATGTATAGGTTTGCTAGGTTTCCCTAAGTGCACGCAGAGCTAGGGTTCAAAAACTACAGCTAGGCACTTTGCAAAAAAAGGGTAATTTTTCATCGTGAAAATGTGGTACGTCCACGTTGCATTTTGAGCCATTTCCTGTTGTGGGCACAAGGCCTACCCACACAAGTGAGGTACCATTTTTATCGGGAGACTTAGGGTAATACAGAATTGTAGAGCAACTGTTATTACCTATTGACTTTCGATGCATTTCTGCCTTCCAAATGAAAGACAATGTGTAAAAAATAAGTCATTTTGAAAAATGACCTATAATTCTAATGCTAGTATGGGTACTCCCAATTTCGGAAATGTGCAAATATCTACTGTTTCTAAAATCTACATTTTGTTCCCATTTCAGAAATACATAGGTGTCTTTCATAACAATTTTTCCATGTATACATTTTCCCAAAATAATTGCTATATACCCGGTACATAATAAAATACCATTGCAAGATGCTGCTCAGTTATTGGCTCTGGGTTCGTCGGGTTCTTGGTGAACCTACAAGTCCTATATATCCCCACAACCAGAAAGGTCCAGCGGATATAACGGTATATTGCTTTCAAATAGCTGTCATAAATAGAAGAAGTTACAGGTGAAAACGTTGACACAAATGGCTGTTTTTTTCAACTAATTTTCAATTTTTCCTTCATTTAACTGTTAGTTTCTATAAGGAAAACTTTAAGGATCTACACAAATGACCCCTTGCTGAATTCAGAATTTTGTCTACTTTTCAGAAATGTATGGCTTTTCAGGATCCATTATTGGTTTCATTCCCATTTCTACCATTAACTGGAAGGAGGTTGAAAGCACAAAAAATAGCAAAAATAGTCCCAGAAAAATGCCAAAACTGTGTAAAAAAAAAGTTGGTTTTCTGACAAAAGTCTGCTTGTCCCTGAAAGCTGGGAAGATGGTGATTTCAGCACCACAACCCCTTTTTTGATGCCATTTGCAGGGAAAAAACAAGACGCTTTCATTTGGAGCCCTTTTTTCGCATTTTTCCTAAAAAAAACAAAATTTTGCTGTATTTTGGCTAATTTCTGGGTCCCCTCCAGGGGAATCCACAAACCCTGGGTACCTTTACAATCCCCATGATGTTAGAAAAAAAGGACGCAAATTTGGCGTGGATACCTTATGTGGTCAAAAAGTTACAGGGGCCTAAGCGCGCACTACCCCAAGTAGCCAAAAAAAGGCTTAGCACAGGGGGGGAAAAGGCCTAGCAGCGAAGGGGTTAAAGTCCTCTCCGAAGTGTCCTTAATCTTTAAATTTCCAACCACGACTTTCCCATAGAGTTGTACGGAGCTCGCGCCTGTGTTCACACACTGCACCCGTCCTCCGTGGGTCCCCTGTGTCACTACCTTGGGTGGTTCCTTGGGGTCCCAGCGATTCCTACGTGCTCTAGGCACTGTGTCTAGTCAAGTCGTGGTTGTTATACCACTTTCTTAGTATATGGTTTGGTCTCCCCTGGAGCCCACTGTGTATTGTGCTATTTACTGTCGTTCTAGTGATTTAATATTCTGTGCTTTGTTCTCTAATCTCATAAAGAGGTTAGTAGAGAGTGTTTAGTAATAAAAACATATATTTTATATATTCCTTGTGTGGTTCTCCTTTCATTTGGTCATTCAGGAGGTTATGATCTGGTAAAACAGGCTGCTTTACATTCCTTCGAGACTTAGCCTCAAGGCTGCTCTCCATAGCTACCACTAGGATAGCTTTCAATAAAGGTTGTCTTTAACCTAATCATCAATAAGGGTCGTTTGGACTGGTGCAAGGTGCCCACTTTAATTAGTGGACAGCATATACCAGGCCAACTTCTCACAGGTACCGCTATACAAGACGCTCCCTCGGGGCTCTGGGGGTCTGATACTCGGTAGGGCTGCACAGGGGCTTCAGACTGCCCTGCCCTGGTTAGCCGAATGCGGATGGGAAGTCCATGGTGGCGGGGTGTCTCCCTCCGCCCCCCCCCCGGACCTGCTTGCGGGTCATGTCTGCCGTCACTTCCCTGGGATTTTACTGATGTAACGCATATACACCACTCCTCTGCACAAGTTACTTTGTGTTTTTCTTTTTTGGGTTCCTTTTTCTTTCTTTTTCTTTAATTTCGTTTTCTCCTTACTATGGCTTGAACTCTGTAGTATGATGTGAACACGAACTTAAATAATATATCCACAAGATGGACTAACTTTGGACGGCTACCCACATAATAGATGTAAAATAACTGTAATAGTGGAGCAAGCACTAGTGAATGTAACCACTACTTGATGTAAATAGCCTCTCAAACTGCTCTGATTAGCGCAATGGTAGCTGGGCGGGGCGCCAGGTGATTATTGTATAAACATTATTATACCAAAAGTATGGAGGTTTGCTGGGGGTGCCAGTGTACCATTGTCGATACTCTTGCATTGCATAACTTGGACTCTTTTGATATTATGTCCTCCTTCTTTTCTTATGTGTATCCTGTATGATGATTTGTATACAATGACAATAAAAATATATTTAAAAAAAAAAAACTATAGGGACAGGGATGCAGTTCCACAGCCTGTCCGACAGGCTGGGGATCCTACCTTTGAGAACCATGTGATATGTATTTTCCAAGACTACATGTGGCAGGTGCATCAGATACAGATGTTATTCGGGCAAGGGATGAAACAAAAACTAAAAGCAAAAGGGCTCTGTTATATGCTTCTCTATCTGGCCAAATTGAAGGTGCTCCATGCTGACCGTACACATTTCTCCACTACTCCTGGCTGTAGGTGCGTGGAAAGGGTCAGATCCCAGCCCTGCCCCTCGGGCCACTGGAGGATGGGCTTCAGATACCTTCTACTCGAGACTAGCGAGGAGGCGTAGACGGGGTGGTGGAGCGACCTCCCTGTCTTCTCAACGGGTGGTGGTCCGCCGAGATGGTACTCTGGACCTGGAACGTCGAAGATCGTAGCGAGAGAAGGCAAGGGCACAATCGAAGGTGGTGACAGCCTCCAATTCAGAGGCAAGTGTAGCTGATGTGGTGGAGGAGACCCCGGCGACAGGAGACTCCTGATACCACTGTGCCATATGCAACTGTCATGGGGGACGCCCCTGAGCTGTGCTGGTCCTGCTGCTGCAGCTGTGGAGCTGCGAGTCTGGAGTGTGCCCACAGACGAGCAGCTTACTCTCTGGACTCGTACACTATATAAGTACTGTATTGGCGGCTGTGAGTGAGATGGGTGGGGAAATATATGGGCACGCCACTCCCCTCGCTGTGATCTTGATAGTTTACGTGTGTAAAGTTTACGTTTTGAGGGTTGGGTGGTAGTAGTTGTTTTGCTTTGTGTGTTCGTGAAGTCACAATTTTTTGTGTGGGTGAGTGTTGTGTGTTAGTGACTGGGTGTGTCTTTGGAAGCTGCTGTGGCTGGTATCGGGTGTAGTCCCCCCCCACAACCCATTTAGCTTTGTGTGTTGTGAGGAGGGTTAAGTGCATTAGCTGGATGATTGGCGGCTTGCTTGATTGGTCTCTTTTTGCACTCTTTTTTGGGAAAGTGGTTTGACTGTGTGACGAATTGTTATCAGGGTGGCGTTCAGGGGTTGGGATGTTTGTGGAGGCACAAGTTGTTTTTTTTTCTTTTTACCAGGTGGGAGGGAGGTTTTGTTTTTGGTACAGCTGGGGTTTGCTGATGAAGCGATTGAGGGGTTGCAGTGGAGGGGGGCATACGGGGGGACGACTTGAGGCAAGGTGATGGCACACTTTAAGTTGGTAATGTGGAATGTTTGTGGGCTCAGCTCCTATGTGAAGAGATATAGAGTACAGACATATCTGCGCAGACATAGTGTACATATTGCCCTGTTGCAGGAGATGCATTTAATGGAGAGCGTGGTACACAGTGGCGACTCCTCCGCTATGGCGGAGAAGCGTCACCCCCCTGCTGAGAGCCAGGCATCAGAAGGAAACGGGGAAAAATAAAATATTAAAACCATTTTATTATCCTTTTATTTTTCTTTCCGCTAAAGACAGCCAAGTCTGTGCGGGGGCGGGCCATGACGAGAGCAGGGGGAGGAGTAGTGCACATTGTCGGTGCACTTGACGGTTTGGCTGGCTGTATAAGGCTGGCCAAACCGTCATACGCACTTTAATCTCTCTCCACACGAGATGTGTTGTACAGCCGGGTGGAGTAGAGGCACAGGCTCCTAGGACCTGAGCGAGCATTAAACAAGCCCTATCTGAAAGAAACACATAGTGATAGATTCCTTACCTTAGAATATCCCCAGGCGTCAGACTGGATCCGGAAAGTTTTCGTCAGCAGTACCCCTGCGCGTCGGTAGGTGGCGTCGTGCGGCTCTGCGTCCGTCGTTGGCATCGTGGTCGCCGAGATGACGTCACGGGCGCTACTTAGACGCCGCCCACGCGCGCTGACGTCAGTTCTTTCTTTTTCCGCGCCAGCAAGCGCAGACCCAGGAAGAGCAGGAACCCCCAGTCAATTTTTGACTGACTTTTTGAGACTTTTGTCTCCATTTTTTCATCGAGTCTTCGACTCCTAAGGTGCAGTTAGGATGCCCGGTTTCAAGTCCTGCGGGGATTGTCACCGCATGATGTCGGTGACGGACCCGCACCGTGTGTGTCTTTTCTGCCTGGGGCGCGACCACGACCCCAAGTCGTGCTCCGACTGCCGGGCCATGGTGCCGAAGACTTTGCGGGAGCGGTTCCGAAAGTTGCTGGAAGCCCGGCAGTCGGCTCCGCGCCGTTCCAGGTCCCGGTCCAGAGGGAGGTCGAGGGACCGTGCGCGGAGTCATCACCATTCGTCGGGATCCAAGTCTTCGCACTCGGGGTCAGGTAAGGTGAAGCACAAGAAGTCGAAGAAACACCATCGTTCTCCGACTTCCCCTCGCCGGTCGTGCGACGCGGCTGAGGGTATGGGTGGTGCCACCCCCGCGGCTCCGGCGCAGTCCATGGAGTCGCCGCCCAACTACCCGCCCTTCCCGGGGTCGTCGGCGTCTCCGGCCCAGATACAGGTGTTCCTGTCGGCCATGGCTCGCCTCTTTGGGCCGTCGGGTCCCGCCGGTGCGCCTTCGGGCCCTGCGGTCCCGCATGGGTGTCCTCGCGTTTCCTCGCCGGCGGCTCCGTCCCCGGCATCGCTGTCGGCTCCGGCCACCGCGCCGCAGGACCCACATGGATCCAGGCCTGGCTCCCGGTCGACGCCGGTTGACCTCGTTACGCCTCCACCGACGTCGACCCCACCGGCACCGATCCTGACGCCGACCTCAGTTTCAGCACTGAGGTGGACACGGCGCCGATCGATGCCGTTCTCGACCCTGATTGAGGATTTCTATCCCCATGTCCCTGCTCCTTATTTTCGGCCTGTTGAACAGCCTGAGGAGCAAGGGGAGGACTGGGAGGGGTCTGAGGACCCTCTCGCTGCAGCCTGCGAGTCTGAACAGGACTGGGCTGAAGAATTGGGGGACGCCAGTGGTCTGGATACCTCACCAGACCTTGGCATGCTGTCTCCTCCTACCCTGGCTACGGAGGAGGGCGCCAGTTATGCAGTGGTGTTGCGTAGGGTTGCCGAGGCCCTACACCTCGAGCTCCCTACTGTGGCCGTCAGGACTAACCTCCTGACAGAGGTGCTTCAGCCAGCAGCTACTTCTGCGGAGCCGCTGCTTCCTTTCAATGAAGCCCTCTCTGACGTTCTTTTGGGCACTTGGTCCAGGCCCACCACAGGGGCTCCTGTGGATAGGGACGTGGCCCGACGCCATCGCCCGGCTCCGGGTGACCCCATTTTACTCTTCCAACACCCCACTCCCGAGAGCTTGGTTGTCCAAGCCTCTGTTTCCCCAACCGCCTTCCCTTCCGCACCACCGGATAGGGAATCCAAGAAGCTGGATCAGTTTGGGAAGAAGATTTTCTCTTCCACCAGCTCTGCGCTGCGGTCCGTGAACACCGCATGCCTCTTGGGCCGTTATTCCCACTCTGTGGGATACATTGGCGAACGTGCTGCCCCAGTGTCCGGAGGAGGCCCGGCCTGCTCTCGCCCAGGCTGTTGCAGAGGGGAGAGACGCAGCAAAGTTCATGATCCGTTGTGGTCTAGACACCGCCGACTCACTGGGCAGATCCATTGCAACAACGGTGGCGGTTCGCCGTCACGCCTGGTTGAGAACCACTGGATTTTCGGGGGATGTCCAAAACACCCTTATGGACATGCCCTTTGATGGCCGTCGCCTCTTCAGCGACAAAGCGGACAGCCGTTGGAGAGGTTTAAGGACTCATGGGCTACGGCCAAGTCCTTGGGACTCTCGGCAGTCCGCCCTCCTCCGCCTTCCGCTTTTCGCTCCTTTCGTGGCACAGGAAGGGGCGCCCGCAGCGTTCGCAACAGAGCCACAGGCCGGCGCAGCAATCATCCCAGCGCGGACGCGGGTTCCGCTGTGGCGGACAAAGGGGCCAGCGGGCGGGTCAGTCCACCACCACCCCGGCCACCACTGCCTCCAAACCTTCCTAGTCCGAACTTTCAGGCCCATCAAACGCCAGTGGGTGGCAGGCTCTGCCATCACCTCCCCCACTGGCGCACCATCACTTCGGACAGGTGGGTTTTAGAGATAGTCCGGAGGGGCTACTCCCTTCCCTTCGAGACTAACCCCCAGCCATGCCACCTCTATACCACCGCATGTCGGGGGATCACTTGGTGCTTCTTCAGCAGGAAGTTGCGGCCCTCTTGGCCAAGGGGGCCATCGAGCGCGTTCCGACGCACGAAGTAGGTCGTGGTTGTTATTCCCACTACTTTGTGGTGCCCAAGAAGGACAAAGGCCTGCGTCCTATCTTAGACCTCCGGAACGTCAATCGCTTCCTCCGCAAAGAGAAGTTCAAGATGCTCACTCTAGCTCAGGTCTTGTCTGCTCTCGACCCAAAAGACTGGATGGTGGCGCTGGACTTGCAGGACGCCTATTTCCACATCCCCGTCCTGCCAGCCTACAGGCGCTACCTACGGTTCACGGTAGGCCACGAGCACTTTCAGTTTACCGTGCTCCCCTTTGGCCTTACCAATGCCCCTCGGGTGTTCACCAAGGTGATGGCGGTGGTCGCAGCTCATCTGCGCAGATCAGGGGTCTCAGTCTTCCCCTATCTCTACGATTGGTTGTTGAAGGCGGGCTCGCCCCAGACAGTAGTCTCCCACCTCCAAACTACGGCCGACCTCCTGCACTTGCTGGGGTTCTCCATCAATGTGCCGAAGTCGCACCTGATTCCCTCCCAGAAGCTCCTCTTTATCGGAGTGGTTCTGGACACGGTGCAGTTTCGGGTCTATCCTCCCGAACAGCGAGTCCGGGATATTCGGGCTCTGATTCCCATATCTGAAAGAGACACGTTAGTGACAGATTCCTTACCTTAGAATATCCCCAGGCGTCAGGCTGGATCCGGAAAGTTTTTGCGTAGCAGTACCCTTGCGCGTCGGTAGGCGGCGTCGTGCGGCTCCGTGTCCGTCGTCGGCGTCGTGATCGCCGGGATGACGTTGCGGGCAGTACTTAGACGCCGCCCCTGCGCGCTGACGTCAGTTCTTCTTTTTCCGCGCCAGTAAGCGCAGATCCGGGAAGAGCAGTGCCCTAGTGAATTTTTGACTAAATTTTTGGTGATTTTTTCACTGTTTCTTTTCGAGTCATCTCGACTCCTAGGTGTCGGTAGGGATGCCCGGCTTCAAGCCATGCGACGTCTGTGGTCGAATGATGTCGATCACAGACCCACTGTTAGACCTGTCAGCCCTAGGGTGGTCTTGCCCTGTTTTTTTCCCTTTTGCGCCTCATTTTTGCCACCGTATTTTTACTGGACCTAGGTCTCCGGGCGCCTTACCACTGCTAACCAGTGCTGAGGTGCAGGTGCTCTCTCACTCAAGATGGCTGCCACAGGCCCCTGCTACTGCAGTGGGGCCTTGCACACATACACACTAGTAGCCAGGGTCAGGCTGGGACATAGGGATACAGTATCCATTCCGTCCCCGCCTCTGGGCCACATAGCCAGACATGGTGGAAGGTTCCAGAACCTTCCGGGCTGTGGGAGGAGTTATGTTTTGCCGCCTTTAGGAGGGTCACCTGACCTAGGGGTATAAGAGGTCTGGAGGGAAATCTTTTAGTCAGTTGGGGCACCACTGATCCTGGGAGAACCTCTGCCGGAGTACAGGCTGTAGGGCCCTAGGGGAGACCTACACTACTGCTGCTGACAAGGCTTAGGCACTGCTGTAGTAAGTTAGCTGAGGAACGCCCACCACCCACTGACCTTGCCCAGCGTGAGGGGACCCAGGGAACCACCTTCAGCGGGCTGGGAAGTACCATCCAGCACCCCAAGAACCACCAACTCATTCCCTCCCTCATAAGAAGAAACTCACAAGAAGAAACCCCCAATAAACTGCCGCAAGTAACCTTGAATTGTAAGGCCTGACCGACCAGCAAGGCCAGAAACCTGAACTGCCAAACTGGGGATCACCAGGTAAAGCGCTGTGCCCTGAAGCGCTAGATCTTCACCCCCTATCTAATCCTGCCTGCTGCTGGGCTGTCCCCAAAACCCTTTCCAGTCAGCCCCTGCCAGCCTGCCGCCAGCGCGCACCACGCCGCACCTCCACGTGGGAGGAATCACTCTGCAGCCACTGACCTCGTGGCTGGGATTTGCCCTTGCGGCCGTCGCCGCGTGTGAGGAGCTGCGGGGGGTAGCGAGGCCCTCCCCGAGGCCGGTGAGGTGCACCGTCCGCGCCCCCCACCGAAGGTCCGGAGTGTGGGAGATCACCGCCGCGGCCCAGGGGCCATCGCGAAGAAGTTGCAGCCGGGAAATCACCGCCGCGGCCCAGGTGAGAGCCAGAGGCCTACAACCCCCGTAGACGCCGTTGCTAGGCGACCGGGGACGCCGACCGCGTCATTGGCCGCGCCCCCGGGAAGGTCGCGCAACGATTGGGCGCCGGCTCCCGCCACGCCCCCAGCGCTGACGGAAGCCGCAGAGGAGCGCCGAGTCAACAGAGGGAGGCGGGAAGCCGGCCGGAGAGGACTGCCGGCTCCCGCTCCCTTCCCGCAATCGCCCCATCTGACCACGGGGGCCGGAGGAGAGCGATACCGGCCCCCAACGACCCGCAATACCGGCCGGAAGGCCGAGGACCCCAGTCCGGGCCCCGCCCTGCAAAACACGGGCCGGCCCAGAACGGAGTCAGTCGCGCTGGAGAGCGACCAACGGAAACACTGCAGGTGAGCCCGGGAGGCCCCTGGGGCACGCAAGAACGCCACTGGGGGCCGGGGGCCACCATTACCCTGTTGATAACAAGGGGAAGCCATCAATCACTATACCCCCGAGGCGAGGCCCCGGAGAGGAGTGGGCCTGGCCTAAATTAACCCCTGAGAGACACAGAAGTCCTCATTTACAGGAAAGCCCCAGAGAAAAGGACATGTTGAGGGGTTCCCTAAGTTGTTCACCAGTCTCATTTTTACGCCTGCTGTAATTACTGTCTAGGCCTGATGCATATGCTTATAATTGCAAAGTCTTTGCCTAGTGTGAAGGTGATTAATTGAATTGAGCTGAAGTATACACCGCCAAGAGTTGAAGTGTTTTATGTTGCAGGTGTACCGGAGTTGCGACGCCCACTGTACTGAATGTGGGTGCGCCTAGATTAACGCAGGCCCTGTTTGAAATGGAACGTGAAATGCCCTTTATAAGTGAGTGAATATTCATGAGGTGAACTGCATGTTTTAGGCCCATGTTTTATTATTGCACCCTGTGATCATTATTGGTGCTACGTTTAGGAGATGATTCCTGCGGCCTTTTAGTGGCCTACAATGTTGATGAGCTATGATGCTTTAATGAAATTACGCACCAGTTGAGTAATGCAATGACTTTAAATGTTGACCTGAATTAATCTGCCTCATCTGATGCTGCATTGATTTATATAAAAGATCTTGTTTTTAAATACACAAGCCTGGTGTGGTGTCACGTTATTGCGTCCGCATTCCTGAGTCAAAGTAAGAGTGTGCTGCACAACTGCCTTACACATTGCCTTCGGGTGCTTTCCCGCCTCGCGCCATGCTACCGTGCCGGACTCGGTAACCCCGTTTCCAACACCCGCACTTAGAGTGTCTCTAGTGTCTCGGCCGAGACCACGACACGAAGTCGTGCCCTCACTGCCGGGCCTTACACCCGAAGGCTTTGCGAGAGCGGTCTCGAAAGCTCCTCGAGGTCCGGCAGTCGGCTCCGCGCCGCACCAAGCCCCGGTCCCGTGAGAGGTCGAGGGCCGGTCGCGGAGCCCCGCCCGGTCGTCGGAGTCCAAGTCTTCGCACTCCTCGGGTAAGTCGAAGCACAAAAAGTCTAAAAGCATCATCGCTCTAAGACTTCGCCTCGCCGGTCTCGCGACTCGACTGAGGCCCCTGTCGGCACCGTCCCCGCGGCCCCGGACGTGCCTGTGGAGCCGCCCCCGCATTACCCGTCCTTTCCGGGTTCGGGGGCGACTCCGGCCCAAATACAGGAATTCCTGTCGGCCATGGCCCGCCTCTTCGGGCCTCAAGGTCCCTCCGGTGCGCCTTCGGGCCCCGCGGGCCCTGATGGGGTTGCTCCGGCATTGCCGACGACTCCGGTCCCGACGTCGCCCGTCCCGCCAGCCTTGATCCCGGCCTCGGCTCCGGCTCGATCCCGGCGGTACCGCAACCCCGATCGACGCCGGTTGACCTAACCACGCCTCCGCCGGCGCCAATGTCCCCAGTGCCGTTCCTGACGCCGCCCGGGGCTCCGGGCGTCGTCGTTCCCTGGTTCTCTCCGGTTCCGGACATGGAGCCGGACCGACGTCGCTCGACACCGGCCCCGGCGCCGATGAGACCTTGGGTCCCTGATGACCCTCCTCCGCCATATTTTGAGCCAGAGGAGGACCAGGAGAGCTGGGAGGGGTCGGAAGACCCTCTCACACAGCAGTGTGAGTATGATCAGGACTGGGCAGAGGAACTTGGGGATGCCAGTGGTCTGGACACTTCTCCTGACTCTGGCATGCTGTCTCCTCCTTCCGTGGCTACGGAGGAGGGAGCAAATTCGTAACGGTGTTGCGTAGAGCAGCTGGAGCCTTGCACCTCCAATTGCCTACTGTGGCTGTCAGGACTAACCTCCAGACGGAAGTGCTTCAGCCGGCAGCTACCTCCTCGGAGCCATTGCTGCCGTTTAATGATGCACTGTCTGACGTTCTTTTGGGCACCTGGTCCAAGCCCACCACAGGGGCTCCTGTGGATAGGAACGTGGCCCGATGCCATCGCCCTGCTCCGGGCGACCCCTTGTTTCTCTCTCAACATCCCACCCCCGAGAGCTTGGTTGTCCAAGCCTCTGCCTCCCAAACCGCCTTCCCTACCGCCCCTCCGGATAGGGAATCCAAACGCCTGGACCAATTTGGGAAGAAGGCCTTTTCTTCCTCCAGTGCTGGCTTGCGGTCCGTCAACACCGCATGCCTTTTGGGCCGATATTCCCACTCTCTGTGGGATTTGGTGGCAGCCGTTTTGCCCCAGTGTTCTGAGGAGGTCCAGACACTGCTTACCCGCGCCATTGCGGAAGGTAGGGATGCGGCAAAGTACACCATACGTTGTGGCCTTGATACCGCCGACTCGCTGGGCAGATCGCTTGCAACGACGGTGGCGCTGCGTCGCCACGCCTGGCTGAGAACAACTGGTTTCTCGGGTGATGTCCAGAATACACTCATGGACATGCCCTTTGATGGAGTCGGTCTTTTTGGTTCCAAAGCAGACCATGCGCTGGAGCGTTTTAAGGACTCACGGGCTACTGCCAAGTCCCTGGGCCTTTCTGTTGTGCGCCCTCCGCTAACCTCTGCTTTTCGCCCCTTTCGTGGCCACGGAAGGGGCGCCCAGTCACGTCCGCTGCCCAGCCACCGGCCCGCGCAGCGAGCGTCTTCGCGTGGCCGAGGGCGTGGCTACCGCCGTGGCGGGTCGGGCAACCAGTGTGCGGGTCAGGCCACCAACTCCGCCCCGTCCGCGGCCTCCAAGCCCTCCTAGTCCTTCCTTTCAGGTGCACAGCACGCCAGTAGGGGGCAGGGTCTGCCATCACCTTCTCCGCTGGCGTGCCATCACCTCGGACAGGTGGGTCTTGGACATTTTCCGAAGGGGCTACTCCCTCCCCTTCGAGACCACCCCCCCAGCCATGCCACCTCAATTCCACCGCATGTCAGGGGATCACTTGGTGCTTCTGCAGAAGGAAGTCACGGCCCTCTTGGCCAAGAGGGCCATCGAGCATGTTCCGACCCCAGAAGTAGGACGTGGTTGCTACTCCCACTACTTTCTGGTGCCCAAAAAGGACAAGGAGGACATGCGTCCTATCTTGGACCTCCGGAACGTCAATCGCTTCCTCCGGAAGGAGAAGTTCAAGATGCTCACCCTAGCTCAGGTCTTGACTGCCCTCGACCCTGGAGACTGGTTGGTAGCGTTGGACTTGCAGGACGCTTATTTTCACATCCCCGTCCTGCCGGCCCACCGGCGTTACCTGCGGTTCACGGTAGACCTCGAGCATTTTCAGTTCACCGTGCTCCCCTTTGGCCTTACAAGTGCCCCTCGGATGTTCACGAAAGTGATGGCGGTGGTCGCAGCTCATCTGCGCCGGGCAGGGGTTCCAGTCTTCCCCTACCTCGACGACTGGCTGCTGAAGGCGGGCTCGTCCCAGGCAGTCGTCTCCCACCTCCAGACTACGGCCGAACTCCTGCACTCGCTGGGGTTCTCCATCAATGTGCCGAAGTCGCATCTGATTCCTTCTCCACAGCTCCTTTTCATCGGAGCAGTTCTGGACACGACGCAGTTTCGGGCCTATCCTCTCGAACGGCGAGTCTGGGATATTCAGGCTATGATTCCGATCTTTCAGCCTTTATCCTGGGTTTCGGTACGGATGACCCTGAGGCTGCTTAGCCTCCTGCATCCTGCTGGTCGATCATGCCAGATGGCATATGCGGGCTCTGCAGTGGGACCTGAAGTTCCAGTGGGCGCAGCACCAGGGCAACCTGTCCGATCACGTCCAGATCTCGGAGGGGACTGCAAAACAGTTGCAGTGGTGGCTCTCGAACCGGCAATGGGTCATGGGCAGATCCCTCTCCCTTCCCCAGCCAGAGCACACAGTTGTGACGGACGCGTCCCTTCTCGGATGGGGCGGTCACATGGGAGAGGCGGAGATCAGAGGCCTCTGGTCTCCGGCGGAGTCCGGCTCCATATCAGCCTTCTGGAGCTCTGGGCGATCCGACTTGCACTGAAGGCATTCCTTCCCTCTGTCAAAGGGAAGGTAGTGCAGGTGTTCACAGACAACACCACCGCCATGTGGTACTGCAACAAACAAGGCGGGGTGGGGTCGTGGACCCTTTGTCAGGAGGCTCTGCGCCTCTGGACATGGCTGGAACATCAGGGCATGTTCCTGATGGTTCAACACCTGGCAGGTTCCCTGAACGCCAGGGCGAGCGAACTCAGCCGCAGGTGCATGATGGATCACGAATGGCGTCTTCACTCGGAAGTGGCGCAAGGACTCTTTCTGCAGTGGGGAGAGCCTTGGTTAGATCTATTCGCCACCGACGAGAACGCGCAATGTCATCAGTTCTGCGCGTTGGAATTTCCAAGGCGGCACTCGCTCGGCGACACTTTTCGTCGCGAGTGGAGTTGCGGTCTGTTGTACGCCTTTCCGCCTATACCACTTCTACCCAGAGTGTTGAAGAAGATTCGGCGCGACCGGGCCCAAGTCATCCTTGTGGCTCCGGACTGGGCTCGAAGAGTTTGGTATCCCGAGCTACTCAGTATGAGCGTCGCTCCCCCGATCCGTCTGCCTCTTCGGGAGGATCTTCTGTCGCAGCAGCAGGGGACGGTCCTCCACCCGAACCTGTCCAGCCTCCACCTGCTTGCGTGGAGATTGAGCGGCGGCAGTTGATTCCTTTCGACTTGCCTCCCGAAGTTTGTGATGTAATTCTGGCAGCCAGGCGTCCCTCCACTAAGGTGGTATACGCTTGCAGGTGGAACAAGTTTGTGGCATGGTGCACAGCAAAGGCTGTGAATCCCCTCTCTGCCCCACTTTCTGAGGTTCTTCTGTTCCTTCTTTCACTGGCCCAACAGGGTTCTGCCCTGGGTACCATCAAGGGCTATCTTTGTGCCATCTCGGCCTTCCTCAGGCTTCCTGATCAGCCCTCCCTTTTCAAGTCCCCTGTTGTTAACAGGTTCCTAAAAGGCATTACACACACCTCTTCCCTCCTGTTCCGTTTGTGATGCCTCAGTGGGACTTGAACTTAGTTCTTACCTTTCTCATGTGCGCTCCCTTTGAGCCTCTACATAACTGTCCTCTTCGTCTTCTGACTCTCAAGACAGCCTTTCTGTTGGCCATCACCTCCGCTCGGCGGGTGAGTGAGCTCCAGGCTCTGTCTTGCAAACCTCCCTTTCTGTCTGTCCATCCAGACAAGGTTGTTCTTAGGACGCGTCCGTCCTTCTTGCCAAAGGTGGTTACTGCCTTCCACATTGGGCAGACCATCACTTTGCCCACCTTCTTTCCGCCTCCGCATCCTTCCAGAGAGGAAGAGAGGCTCCACCGTCTGGACCCAAAACGTGCGCTTTCCTTTTATATCAACCGCACACAACACTTCCGGGTGGATGACCAGCTCTTTGTTGGCTACGTGGGCACCAAAAAAGGCCGGGCGGTGCACAAGAGAACCATCTCCCGCTGGGTAACCTTGTGTATCAAAGCCTGCTATTCTTTGGCTAAGAAGGAGCCTCCTGTTGGGCTGCGTGCCCATTCCACCAGGGCAACGGCTGCTACCACGGCTTTAGGCCGCGGTGTTCCGCTGCAGGATATATGTCAGGCAGCTACGTGGGCCTCGCTGCACACATTTACAAAGCATTACTGCCTTGACAGTCAGGTCCGGAGGGACGGCTTCTTTGGCCGTTCTGTCCTCCCGGACTTCCTTGTCTGATCTTTGTTCGCAGACCCACCACCGGGGTTGGTATTGCTGGGGTATCTATTCTAAGGTAAGGAATCTGTCACTAACGTGTCTCTTTCAGATGCACAAGTTACTAACTTGTGTAACGATATATCTGTAAGAGACAGTAGTTAGTGACAGATTCCTACCGCCCACCCATCCTCCCCGTTCTGCGAACTGATTTCTAGGGTTAAGGACATCCCTTTCAGGGCCCTAGTATTTTTCAGACACCTATGTCAGCTTCTTGCATGGCTCTGCGTTCCTGGCGCGGAAAGTCGTGTACAGAACTGACGTTAGCGCGCAGAGGCGGCGTCTAAGTACTGCCCGCGACGTCATCCCGGCGATCACGACGCCGACGACGGACGCGCGGAGCCGCACGACGCCGCCTACCGACGCGCAAGGGTACTGCTACGCAAAAACTTTCCGGATCCAGCCTGACGCCTGGGGATATTCTAAGGTAAGGAATCTGTCACTAACTACTGTCTCTTACAGATATATCGTTACACAAGTTAGTAACTTGTGCTTTTCAGCCCTTGTCCCGGGTTTCGGTCAGAGTGACTCTGAGGCTGCTGGGCCTCATGGCCTCCTGCATTCTGCTGGTCAATCATGCCAGGTGGCATATGCAGGCTCTGCAGTGGGACCTGAAGTTCCAGTGGGCGCAGCATCAGGGAAACCTGTCCGATCACGTCCAGATCTCGGAAGGCACTGCACGACAGTTGCAGTGGTGGCTCATGAACCGGCATTGGGTCGACGGCAGATCCCTCTCCCTTCCCCAACCGGAGTTCACAGTGGTGACGGATGCGTCCCTCCTGGGATGGGGCGGCCACATGGGAGAGGCGGCGATCAGAGGCCTCTGGTCTCCGGTGGAGTCCCGGCTCCATATCAACCTTTTGGAACTGCGGGCGATCAGGCTTGCACTAAAAGCATTCTTTCCCTCTGTCAAGGGGAGAGTAGTGCAGGTGTTCACAGACACCACCGCCATGTGGTACTGCAACAAATAAGGCGGGGTGGGGTCGTGGACCCTTTGTCAGGAGGCTCTGCGTCTCTGGACATGGCTGGAACATCAGGGCATGTCCCTGGTGGTTCAACACCTGGCAGGTTCTCTGAACGCCAGGGCGGACGAACTCAGCCGCAGGTGCATGCTCGATCACGAATGGCATCTTCACTCGGAGGTGGCACAAGGTCTCTTTCAGCAGTGGGGAGAGCCTTGGTTAGATCTATTCGCCACCGAAGAGAACACGCAATGTCATCAGTTCTGCGCGTTGGAATTTCCAAGGCGGCACTCGCTCGGCGACGCTTTTCGTCGCGAGTGGAGTTGCGGTCTGTTGTACGCCTTTCCACCTATACCACTTCTGCCCAGAGTGCTGAAGAAGATCAGGCGCGACCGGGCCCAAGTCATTCTTGTGGCTCCGGACTGGGCTCGAAGAGTATGGTATCCCGAGCTACTCAGTATGAGCATCGATCCCCCGATCTGACTGCCTCTTCGGGAGGATTTTCTGTCGCAGCAGCAGGGGACGGTCCTCCACCCGAACCTGTCCAGCCTCCACCTCTTTGCGTGGAGATTGAGCGGCGGCAGTTGATTCCTTTCGACTTGCCTCCTGAAGTTTGTGATGTTATTCTGGCAGCCAGGCGTCCCTCTACTAAAGTGGTATACGCCTGCAGGTGGAACAAATTTGTGGCATGGTGCACAGCAAAGGCTGTGGATCCCCTTTCTGCCCCTCTTTCTGGAGTACTACTGTTCCTTCTTTCTTTGGGCCAGCAGGGCTCTGCTCTGGGCACTATCAAGGGCTACCTTTCTGCTATTTCGGCCTTTCTCAGGCTCCCTGATCAGCCCTCTCTTTTCAAGTCCCCTGTTATAAATAGATTTCTCAAAGGCATTACACACCTTTTTCCTCCTATTCCTTTCGTGATGCCTCAGTGGGACTTGAATCTGGTTCTGACATACTTGATGTGCGCTCCCTTTGAGCCCCTTCACAACTGTCCTCTTCGTCTTTTAACATTAAAGACTGCCTTCCTGGTGGCCATCACTTCCGCTAGGCGGGTGAGTGAGCTCCAGGCTCTTTCTTGTAAGCCTCCTTTCCTTTCAGTCCATCCGGACAACGTTGTGCTCAGGCCCCGTCCTTCCTTTTTGCCAAAAGTGGTTACGGCCTTTCACATTGGGCAGACTATTACCTTGCCCACCTTCTTTCTGCCTCCGCATCCTTCCAGAGAGGAAGAGAGGCTCCACCGTCTGGACCCAAAACGTGCGCTCTCTTTTTATCTCAACCGCACACAGCAGTTCCGGGTGGACGACCAGCTTTTTGTTGGTTACGTTGGCACCAAGAAAGGTCGGGCGGTCCATAAGAGAACCATCTCCCGCTAGGTTGTCTTATGTATCAAAGCCTGTTACTCTTTGGCTAAAAAACAACCTCCGGTGGGGCTCCGTGCTCATTCCACCAGAGCTACTGCAGCCACAACTGCATTGGAACGTGGTGTCCCCCTGCAAGACATCTGTCAGGCAGCCACGTGGGCCTCGCTGCACACGTTTACCAAGCATTATTGCCTAGACAGCCAAGTCCGGAGAGACGGCTTCTTTGGCCGTTCTGTTCTCCGTGACTTTCTGGTGTGATCTTGGTTCGCAGACCCAGCACCGGGGTTGGTATTGCTGGGGTATCTATTCTAAGGTAAGGAATCTATCACTATGTGTTTCTTTCAGATGAACAAGTTACTTACCTTCGGTAACAATATATCTGTAAGAAACATTAGTAGTGATAGATTCCTTACCGCCCCACCCATCCTCCCCGTTCTGTGAACTGATTTCTAGGGTTAAGGTCATCCCTTTCAGGGCCCTAGTTTCAATGCACCAGTGGTCAGTATTTTGCATGGCTCTGCGTTCCTGGCGCGGAAAGTCTTGTACAGAACTGACGTCAGCGCGCGTGGGCGGCGTCTAAGTAGCGCCCGCGACGTCATCTCGGCGACCACGACGCCAACGACTAACGCGGAGCCGCACGACACCACCTACCGACGCGCAGGGGTACTGCTGATGAAAACTTTCCGGATCCAGTCTGACGCCTGGGGATATTCTAAGGTAAGGAATCTATCACTACTAATGTTTCTTACAGATATATTGTTACCGAAGGTAAGTAACTTGTCCCTCAGGCCAATCATGACGCTGCTCTCATGCTGTATTACCAGTGCAAGAGCAGCCTCTTGATTGGCGTCTAGGAGCCTGTGCAGTGTGCAGGGACCAGATCAGAAGAACCCCGAGACGGCGGCCAGCAGAGGCAGGTAAGTCCTTTTTCTTTTTGTATTATTTACCCCTATCCCCCACATCCCCCTCTCGCCTCACCACTTGTTATGAAGTGTAGCCACTACTGGAGGTACACAAGGTCCACAAGAAATGGAGGGGACAGCTGTACTCTGCCTCTTATTCCAACTATGCCCAAGGGGTTTTTGGGAACATGGTTGGCTGTGTGACGAATTGTTAACAGGTGGGGTTTGGGGGCTGTGATGTTTGGGGAGGCACAAGTTGTTGTTTTTCTGTGTTTACCCGGTGGGGTTTGGCGGTGGTGGAACAATTGAGGGGTTGAGGGGAGTGCGATGAGGGGAGACTTGAGCAAGATAATGGCACACATCTGGTAGAGACATCTAGCCGCAGATTCCTTATCCTAGAATTCTCTCCAGGCACCAGACTGGATCTGTAGATTTTTTACAGCAGTACCTCAGCGTGACATAGAGGGCATTGAGTGACGTCGTCCTGCGGATGTGACATTGACGGAGCCCCATATGGGCCCTCTGCTTATGCCAGTTTCTTCTTTTCTACGCTTACAACGCGGATCCGAAAAGCGGTTCCTCAGGCCATTTTTTGGCCTACCTTGACGCTTTCGCCGAACGGAACAATGTGCCTTTAAACAACTTTTCATGTCCTCGGGTACAAGCCTTGTGGGTTCTGTGGACGGCAAATGTCTGCCACAGGCCCTCTCTCTGTTTGTATGTGGTGCGTTTGAGGGAGCACCATGGCTCAGAGGAGTGCGACCCCTGTTGCCAACTTTGCCCAAAGGTGCTGAGGGAACGTCGAATGAAGCTCCTAGCAGCATAGATGTGACATTCTTCCAAGACTTCCCGTCGACCTCGGTCCCCTTTGCTCTCCACGGACTGCCCGCAGGCCCAATCCAGGAGCTGTTCCTGTGGACGTCACTCTCCATCGACATCCTGAGGTAAGTCACTACACAGGCAGTCGAAGTCGCTGCACTCCCGATTTCCCCACATAACGACTGTTCCCGATCTTCGGTTAAGGACTAGGTGCACAAATCTACCCTGCGCCTCCCAACCTACCCTGGAACTGGGGAGACTCTGACCCAGATGAGAGACAATTACAATTCTCTTCATAGTATCTTTGGGTCTTCACCTTCCCGTGGAGCACCCTCGGGCCCCAAGGAGGTACACAAAGCTGTGACTGTGTCCATGCTGGCAGGTTCTCCCTCTGCTTTAGTTCGGCCTTCGGATTGCAAATCCATTTCGACTCCAGTGTACAGGCTTTCGGCGTTACCACATTCGGCGCCAGGGTCTGGTCAGCCGACGACTGCACCCCACCACTTCCCCTCTCTGACGCCAAGACGTCGCCGGACTGCATCAGATGCAACGCTGGTGGAGCCTTTCCCCAGCTCTCTATAGACCCCCTCCGGTTTTTCGTTCTGAGGAACCCAATTATGGTTGTGACGGAGAGGATTTGGAGTTTCACCACCCCATCTCTGACATGGCCTACCCTCCTATGGAGACTAGCTGGTTGATTGAGTTGGGTGGAGCTAGTAGCTTGGAGGCTTCCCTAGCGCAGATCCGGAGAGAGCTTGCCCCTTAGTCGATTTTTGACTAACCTTTTTCGACTTTTTGTCGATGCCTTTTTTGAGTCTTCGACTCCTGGTACACGAGGGATGTCCCTTCGCCGAACCGGATTCAAGCCTTGTGACTCCTGTCACAAGCTGATGTCCGTCACGGATCTGCACCTCGTGTGCCTCTGGTGTCTGGAGGGCGACCACGACCCAAGTCGTGTTCCGACTTTTGGGCCATGAACCCGAAGTCTTAGCGGGAGCAGTCCCGAAAGCTTCTGGAGGCCTGAAAGTCCGCTCCGAGTTGCTCGAGGTCCCAGTCGAGAGGAAGGTCTCAGGACCGGTCGTGGAGCCACCATCACCATTCGTCCTCCACGTCTTCGCACTCCTCGGGTAAGTCGAAGCACAAGAAGAAGGTGAAGAAGCACCATCACTCTTCGCCTTTGCCCCGGCTGACGCGGTACTGGGAGCGTCGTCGCTCTCCGGCTCTGTCCTCGGAGCCTGCCTCTGGAACGGCTCCGCACTTCCCTTTCTTTCCCGGAGCCGGAGCGTCCCCTGCCCAGCTTTGAGCTTTCTACGAAGCACTTCACAACATTTTTGGGCAGCCCGACTCTGCCAGCGTGACTTCGGGCCCCGCGGACTCCGCTGGGGAGCCTGGGCCTTCGATGCCGGTGGCTCCGGTGCCAGAGGGTCCTGAGGATCCAGGCCTGGATCCGGAACGGCGCCCGTCAACCTCACAGTACCTTCCCTGGCACCCATTCCAGTGATAACGCCCCGACGTCGGTTGTGCCCTCGACCGGCGTCGACCCCAGCCTCACCCCCGACTTGGACACGGCGCCGGACCGACGTCGGTTTCGGCACCGGAAGGTACTTTCGTACCCCTGTTTATCCCTGGTGTTCCTTTCCACCCTTAGTGGCAACCAGAGGAGGGTGAGGAGGACCGGGAGGGGTCTGTGGACCCTTTGGCTGACCAGCTTGATGAGTCAGACCAGCGGGAGGACCTGGGTGATGAGTGTTTGAATACCTCCCCAGACCTTGGCATACTCTCCCTCCCTACCGTGGCTACAGAGGAGGGCTTCCTATGCAGTGGTGTTGCGTAGGGAGGCTGAGGCCTTGGGCTTTGAGCTTCCTACGCCGGCAGTCAGGGCTAACCTCCTGACGGAGGTGCTTCAGCCGGCAGCGGCCTCTTCGGAGCCCCTTCTGCCTTTTTAATGAAGCCCTCACCGACGTCCTTCTGGGCACTTGGTCCAAGCCCAGCACAGGGGCTCCTGTGGACAGGATGATTACCCAACGCCACCGCCCGGCCCCGGGTGACCCACTTTTCCTCTCCCAACACCTGACCCCGAGAGCTTGGTGGTCCAAGCCTCATCCTCGCAGGGCGCATTCCCTACTGCTCCCCCAGATAGGTAATCCAAGAAGCTGGACCATCTTGGGAAGATGTTGTTTTCTTCCGCCAGCTTAGCCTCCTGGGCCGTTATACCCATACGGTGTGGGATACGCTTGCGCAGGTGCTGCCACAGTGCCTGGAGGAGGCCCGGGCCGTTCTTACCCACGCAGTGGCAGAGGGTAGTGACGCAGCTAAGTTCACCATCAGATGTGGGTTGGATACCGCCGACTCTCTGGGCAGAACGGTTTCCACGTCAGTAGCCTTGAGGCGCTACACCTGGTTGAGGACGTCTGGTCTCTTTGGGGTTGTCCAACCCACCTTGCTGGACATGCCCTTTAATGGCCGTCGCCTTTTCGTTGACAAGGCGGACTCGGCACTCGAGCGCTTCAAGGATTCTAGGGCTACGGCCAGATCCTTGGGCCTTGCGGCAACCTCTTGCCCCACGCAGTCTGCTTTTCGACCCTTTTCTGGCTACGGAAGGGGTGCCCCACCATGTTCGACCCAGTCCAGCCACCGCCCACGCAAGCTACCCAGCCTCTGCGTGGCCGCGGATGTGGGACCCAGTGATGCGGGTCTTGGGCACCAGCTGGCAGGCCAGTCTACCCATACCCCCCTGCAGCAGCCTCCAAACCCTCCTAGTCCGACCTTTCTGGACCACCAGAAGCCAGTGGTGGCAGGATTCGCCATCACCTCCCCCACTGGCAAAATATCACGTCGGGCAGGTGGGTTTTGCAGATAGTCCGAAGGGGCTACTCCCTCCCCTTCAAAACTACCTTCCCTCCATGAACTACTAGAACCTTATTACAGCACTCTCAAGTATATTGATAGACCATTAAGTCATCAAACAAAATTTCACTGACAGTACAAAGATAGTTATGATTAGTTCACAAATTCCAATTGCAGACCAGATTACAAGGTTGAAATTCTCTCTTCTCTTAACAGAAATAAGTATGGAAGTCCAGATAAATAGTGAGTTTCCACTGTCGTTTTTATTCCTTTTTTTCACAACAATCAGCTGAGGACCAAGGCCTGCATCCTATCTTAGACCTTAGGGCCCTCAACCGCTTCCTCCGAAAGGAGAAGTTCAAGATACTCACTTTGGCTAAGGTTCTGTGTGCCCTCGACCTCAGAGACTGGATGGTAGCGTTGGACTTGCAAGACGCATACTTCCATATTCCCGTCTTGCCAGCCCACAGGCGTTACCTACGGTAGGTCACGAGCATTTCCAGTTCACGGTGCTCCCCTTTGGCCTTACCAGCGCCCCTCAGGTGTTCACGAAATTTATGGCGGTGGTCGCAGCTCATCTGCGCAGATCAGGGGTTCCAGTGTTCCCCTATCTCGACGACTGGCTGTTGAAGTCGAGTTCGCCCCAGGCTGTCGTCTCCCACCTCCAGACTACGGAAGACCTCCTGCACTCGCTGAGGTTCACTATCAACATGCCGAAGTCACACCTGACTACCTCTCAGAAGTTCCTTTTCATCGGAGCAGTTCTGGATACAGCGCAGTTTCGGGCTTATCCTCCCGAGCAGCGAGTCCGGGATATTCGGGCTATGATACCGATGTTTCAGCCTCTATCCCAGATTTCGGCGAGAATGACCCTGAGGCTGCTGGGCCTCATGGCCTCCTTCATCCTGCTGGTGGATCATGCCAGATGGCATATGCGGGCTCTGCAGTGGGACCTGAAGTTCCAGTGGGCGCAGCATCAGGGGAATCTTTCCGGCTTCGTCCAGTTCTCGGAGGGGACTGCGCAACAACTGCAGTGGTGGCTAACCAACCAGGCTTGGGTCAGAGGCAGATCCCTCTCCCTTCCCCAACCAGACCTCACGGTGGTGACAGATGCATCACTCCTGGGGTGGGGCGGCCATCTGGAACAGGTGGAGATCAGAGGTGTCTGGTCTCCATATCAACCTGCTGGGGCTCTGGGCGATTCATCTGGCACTGAAGGCATTCCTTTTCTTTCTCAAAGGGAAGGTAGTGCAGGTGTTGACGGACAACACTACCGCCATGTGGTATTGCAACAAGCAGGGCGGGGTGGGGTCATGGACCCTTTGTCAAGAGGCTCTTCATCTCTGGACATGGCTGGAACATCAGGGCATGTCCCTGGTGGTTCAACACCTGGCAGGTTCTCTGAACGCCAGGGATGACGAACTCAGTTGGCAGTGCCTGGTGGATCACGAATGGCGTCTTCACTCGGAGGTTGTGCAAGGTCTCTTTCAGTGGTGGAGAGAGCCTTGGTTAGATCTGTTCGGCACCGAAGAGAACACGCAATGTCAGCACTTCTGCGCTTTGGAATTTCCAAGGCGGCACTCGCTCAGCGACACTTTTCATCGCAAGTGGAGCTGCGGCCTCCTGTACGCTTTTCCGCCAGTACCACTGTCGTGTAGCTCCTATAGTACCCCTGCAGGACCTGCGCGTTTGGATAACATATACTGCGGGCTTGGTGGTAGACTGACTCCGTGCACCCCCACCGTATATGTTAGCCTGGTTTGCATTAGCTAGCTTGCAGTGCCACTAGTGTCTCCTCTTATCTGGGAGAGATTAGTTTCTGGCAACCTTAGATCATGACAACCCTGATTCCCTCAGAATCGTGGAAACAATATACTACCTTTCGCTCAGTCACTCGTGCTCACTTATTCGGTTTGTCTCAGAGAGTTACACAGAATAAACAGTCGGGCGTTTCAATAAGTATTTATTGAACAGTTGTTATTCTAGTGTAAAATATATGTGCTGCGGTAACCAGCAGACAATAGCAGAGATATATTATCAGCAGTACGATGAAAGCAAAGGGATAGAACAGTTCTACCATATTGCGATAATCATGAGTACATACATGAATATAAAAGCATTATGCAAGTGCGCGTACTCCTACGATGCCTACCTAGATGTACTTGTGTGTACCTAGCATATGTGTGTAGGTCTAAAAGCTAAGAGCCAAGAATCCTCCTAGGATTTAGTCGAACCCCCATACCTGAATAGAGAGAGTGTGGGACCCTGTCCTGGTCTGGAGTTGGACACCCCGTCAGGGCTGTGTCAGACCGCTGTCAGCTGGAGCGACTGCATGCAGGAGCCTCAGCGTCTCTGGTCAGTGTGTCAGCATGGAAGTCTCGATTCCCTCTGTCTTACTGGGGCAAGATGTGGTGTATTTATACCCTAAAGAGTCTCGGTCCTCAGTATGGTTTATATTGGACATGTGGAAAACGTCAGGGGTGAACTTTGTACATACATATTATGCCAGTGGTGTATTCTTAGAGAGCCATGCATAATTAATGAGTACAGTGTGGGCCTGTGTTTGGAAAAACCCTGCTGTATTCAAAACCACAGGATAGATAACGTTCAGCCCTCAGAGCTCGTTGTGTACTAGCTGGGACCAATGTAGGTGAAAGATCATGCCTATATAAGGAATCATACTATAATAGGACATGTACAGTTGTGACCATAATTGGGCATATGCGGCCATGACCATAATAGGGCAAGTACGAATATGTCCATATTAGGGTAAATATGTCCATATTAGGGTAAATATAAATACGTCCATTTTAGGGCATGTACGAACGGGTCTACATTAGGGCCTCTATGCGGGATATAACACCCACTCCTCTTCCGAACTGGATAAAAATGACCATACTTAAAATCTGGACAATTTAAAAACAATTTTAAAAGCAAGTAAAAACATGGTTCTAAAAAATCGTTAAAAATGTAGGTGCTAAAAAAAAAATGTTTAAATTCAGCTTTTTCTAGTTGCCACTTAAAAAGTCAATATCGTCTCTCTATAGAAGTTGTATTACCATAAGCAGGAGAAGGCCACGCTTTTCTGAAGCGAAAGTATCAATGTAAGAAAATGTTCCAAATTTAGATTGTTTATTTTGAAACGAGTGAAGAAGCCGAATTGTTTCCCAGGACACAATGAGCCAATTCAAGATTACGCGTCCTGGCTGTGAAGCTCAATATTATCGGTGTCAGCTGCTGTAGATGACAAATCTAACGCCTCACAGAGAACGTCAATCGCACATAGATTGAATGTAGTACTGCCAACAGTCGGTGCTGCGGCAGCTTGTGCGGCAGTTGTAACCTGGGTGCCTGTGGAAGAATCACCTAACCCAGCAGGAGCGAACGGCACCTGTGGGTTCTCCAGGAATGCATTCATCAGAATCGGAAGCCGCTGAGGACAACGCAGAGCGTGGGCCTTTATGGGGTCCAGCATTGCATCCGTGTCCGGAGGCGCATCTGTTGGAAATGTTAGACAAAGATCAACGTGCATTCCTCTCCGCAGAACAGGCATCGAAGAACAGGTAAGATGCAGTCTACCCAGACTGGTCTAAATGATAGAAACCAGGAGGCATTGAATTCTCACAGGCAGGAAATGCCCAGAAGTTGTACCATGCGTTCACGGTATTTCCGCTCCAGGAGCGTGTTCACCATTCCCTCGGGAAGTGGGCCGTCCATTGCGTAGCAGCAATATTACAATCTGAAAGAGACACGTTAGTGACAGATTCCTTACCTTAGAATATCCCCAGGCGTCAGGCTGGATGCGGAAAGTTTTGCGTAGCAGTACCCCTGCGCGTCGGTAGGCAGCGTCGTGCGGCTTCGCGTCCGTCGTCGGCATCGTGATCACCGGGATGACGTCGCGGCCAGTACTTAGACGCCGCCCATGCACGCTGGCGTCAGTTCTTTCTTTTTCCGCGCCAGTAAGCGCAGATCCGGATTGAGCAGTGCCCCAGTCAATTTTTGACTGAGTATTTTTGTGACTTTTTGTCCAAGTTTTTCGAGTTGATCGACTCCAAGGGTGTCAGTAGGGATGCCCGGCTTCAAGCCATGTGGAGTCTGTAATCGCATGATGTCGATTACGGATCCGCACCGTGAGTGTCTCTTCTGCCTGGGGCGCGGCCACGACACCCAGTCGTGCCCCGAGTGTCGGTTCCTCGCCCCGAAGGCTTTGCGAGACCGGTCTCGAAAGCTCCTCGAGGCCCGGCACTCGTCATTCGTCGGGGTCGAAGTCTTCGTCCTCAGGTAAGGCGAAGCACAAGAGGTCTAAGAAGCGTCGCTCTAAGACCTCCCCTCGCCGGTCTCACGACCCGGCCGAGGGTCCAGACGGTGCCGCCCCCGCAGCTCCGGGGGTGCCCGCGCAGCCGAAGCCGGCCTACCCGCCTCCTCCGGGTCCGACGTCAACTCCGGCAGAGATACAGGAGTTCCTGTCGGCCATGGCCCGCCTCTTCGGGCATAAGGGTTCCCCCGGTGTGCCTACGGGCCCCGCGGGCCCCAGTGGGAGTCCTCCCTCGGCAGCTCCGGTGGCTCCGGCCCCGGCGCCGCAGGACCCCCTCGGATCCAGGCCTGGATCCTGGTCGACGCCGGTTGACCTAACGACACCTCCACCGGCGCCGACCTCACCGGTACCGTTCACGGCGCCGTCCGAGGCCTCGGACGGCGTCGTCCCCAGATTCTCCCCGGCACCGGACACGGAGCCGGTTCGACGTCGCTCTACGCCGAGTCCGACGCCGATGGGACCCTTTTTCCCTCATGTCCCTCCTCCTTACTTTTCACCTGTTTTGGAGGACGAGGAGGACTGGGAGGGGTCGGAAGACCCTCTCACAGCTCAGTGTGAGCCTTATCAGGACTGGGCTGAGGAACTAGGGGATGCCAGTGGTCTGGACACCTCTCCGGACCTTGGCATGCTGTCTCCTCCTTCCGTGGCTACGGAGGAGGGAGCAAATTATGCAACGGTGTTGCGTAGGGCAGCTGCGGCCTTGCGCCTCGAGCTCCCTACGGTGGCTGTCAGGACTAACCTCCTGACGGAAGTGCTTCAGCCGGCGGCTACCTCTTCGGAGCCACTGCTGCCATTCAACGACGCACTTTCGGACGTTCTTTTGGGCACCTGGTCCAAGCCCACCACAGGGGCTCCTGTGGACAGGAACGTAGCCCGACGCCATCGCCCGGCCCCGGGCGACCCTCTGTTCCTCTCCCAACACCCCACCCCCGAGAGCTTGGTTGTCCAAGCCTCTGCCTCTCAGAGCGCCTTCCCTACGGCTCCGCCGGATAGGGAATCCAAAAAACTGGACCAATTTGGGAAGAAGGTTTTTTCTTCCTCCAGTGCTGGCTTGCGGTCCGTGAACACCACTTGCCTTTTGGGCCGTTACTCCCACTCTCTGTGTGATTCGGTGGCGCAAGTGCTGCCCCAGTGTCCTGAGCAGGTCCAGACACTTCTCTCCCGCGCTATTGCAGAAGGGAGAGACGCAGCGAAGTTCACGATCAGATGTGGCCTAGACACCGCTGACTCGCTAGGCAGATCGCTTGCTACGACAGTGGTGCTGCGCCGTCACGCCTGGCTGAGGACCACTGGTTTCTCGGGCGATGTCCAAAACACCCTTACGGACATGCCCTTTGATGGTATCCGCCTTTTTGGCAATAAGGCAGACAGCGCGCTGCAGCGCTTTAAGGACTCGTGGGCTACGGCCAAGTCCTTGGGCCTCTCCGCCTCACGCCCTCCGCAGCAGTCTGCTTTTCGCCCCTTTCGTGGCCACGGAAGAGGTGCCCAGTCACGTCCACTGCCCAGCCACCGGCCCGCGCAGCAGACGCCTTCGCGTGGCCGAGGACGTGGCTCCCGCCGAGGCGGGTCGGGTAACCAGCGAGCGGGTCAGGCCACCACCTCCGCCCCGTCCACGGCCTCCAAACCCTCCTAGTCCATCCTTTCCAGTCCACAGCATGCCAGTGGAGGGCAGGGTTCGCCATCACCTCGGACAGGTGGGTTTTGGACATTGTCTGAAGGGGCTACTCCCTCCCCTTCGAGACTACCCCTCCAGCCATGCCACCTCAGCACCAACGCGTGTCGGGGGACCATTTGGCACTTCTTCGTCAGGAAGTTGCGGCCCTCTTGGCCAACGGGGCCATCGAGTGCGTTCCGACCCCAGAAGTAGGGCGTGGTTGTTATTCCCACTACTTTCTGGTGCCCAAAAAGGACAAGAAGGACATGCGTCCTATCTTGGACCTCCAGAACGTCAATCGCTTCCTCCGGAAGGAGAAGTTCAAGATGCTCACCCTAGCTCAGGTCTTGACTGCCCTCGACCCTGGATACTGGATGGTAGCATTGGACTTGCAGGACGCATATTTTCACATCCCCGTCCTGCCGGCCCACCGGCGTTACCTGCGGTTCACGGTAGGCCTCGAGCACTTTCAGTTCACCGTGCTTCCCTTTGGCCTTACCAGCGCCCCTCGGGTGTTCACGAAGGTGATGGCGGTGGTCGCAGCTCATCTGCGCCGGTCAGGGGTTCCAGTCTTCCCCTACCTCGACGACTGGCTGCTGAAGGCGGGCTCGTCCCAGGCAGTCGTCTCCCACCTCCAGACTACGGCCGGACTCCTGCACTCGCTGGGGTTCTCCATCAATGTGCCGAAGTCGCACCTGGTTCCTTCTCCACAGCTCCTTTTCATCGGAGCGGTTCTGGACACAACGCAGTTTCAGGCCTATCCTCCCGAACGGCGAGTCCAGGATATTCAGGCTATGATTCCGATCTTTCAGCCTCTATCCTGGGTTTCGGTACGGATGACCCTGAGGCTGCTGGGCCTCATGGCCTCCTGCATCCTGCTGGTCAATCATGCCAGATGGCATATGCGGGCTCTGCAGTGGGGCCTGAAGTTCCAGTGGGCGCAGCATCAGGGGAACCTGTCCGATTACGTCCAGATCTCGGAGGGAACTGCACAACAGTTGCAGTGGTGGCTCTCGAACCGGCAATGGGTCACAGGCAGATCCCTCTCCCTTCCCCAGCCAGAGCACACAGTTGTGACGGATGCATCCCTTCTGGGATGGGGCGGTCACATGGGAGAGGCGGAGATCAGAGGCCTCTGGTCTCCGGCGGAGTCCCGGCTCCATATCAACCTTCTGGAGCTCCGGGCGATCCGACTTGCACTAAAGGCATTCCTTCCCTCTGTCAAGGGGAAGGTAGTGCAGGTGTTCACAGACAACACCACCGCCATGTGGTACTGCAACAAACAAGGCGGGGACCCTATGTCAGGAGGCTCTGCGTCTCTGGACATGGCTGGAACATCAGGGCATTTTCCTGATGGTTCAACACCTGGCAGGTTCCCTGAACGCCAGGGCGGATGAACTCAGCCGCAGGTGCATGATGGATCACGAATGGCCTCTTCACTCAGAGGTGGCGCAAGGACTCTTTGTACAGTGGGGAGACCCTTGGTTAGATCTATTCGCCACCGAAGAGAACGCGCAATGTCAGCAATTCTGCGCGTTGGAATTTCCAAGGCGGCACTCGCTCGGCGACGCTTTTCGTTGCGAGTGGAGTTGCGGTCTGTTGTACGCCTTTCCGCCTATACCACTTCTACCCAGAGTGTTGAAGAAGATTCGGCGCGACCGGGCCCAAGTCATTCTTGTGGCTCCGGACTGGGCTCGAAGAGTTTGGTATCCCGAGCTACTCAGTATGAGCATCGATCCCCCGATCCGTCTGCCTCTTCGGGAGGATCTTCTGTCGCAGCAGCAGGGGACGGTCCTCCACCCGAACCTGTCCAGTCTCCACCTCCTTGCATGGAGATTGAGCGGCGGCAGTTGATTCCTTCCGGCTTGCCTCCCGAAGTTTGTGATGTGATTCTGGCAGCCAGGCGTCCCTCCACTAAGGTGGTATACGCCTGCAGGTGGAACAAGTTTGTGGCTTGGTGCACAGCAAAGGCTGTGAATCCCCTTTCTGCCCCTCTTTCTGAGGTTCTTCTATTCCTTCTTTCTCTGGCCCAACAGGGTTCTGCCCTGGGTACCATCAAGGGCTACCTTTGTGCAATCTCGGCCTTTCTCAGGCTTCCTGATCAGCCCTCCCTTTTCAAGTCCCCCGTTGTTAACAGGTTTCTTAAAGGCATTACACACCTTTTCCCTCCTGTTCCGTTTGTGATGCCTCAGTGGGACTTGAACTTGGTTCTTACCTTTTTAATGTGCGCTCCCATTGAGCCTCTCCATAACTGTCCTCTTCGTCTTCTCACTCTGAAGACAGCCTTTCTGGTGGCTATCACCTCCGCTCGGCGGGTGAGTGAGCTCCAGGCTCTTTCTTGCAAGCCCCCCTTTCTGTCTGTTCATCCAGACAAGGTTGTTCTTAGGACGCGTCCGTCCTTCTTGCCAAAGGTGGTTACTGCCTTCCACATTGGGCAGACCATCACTTTGCCCACCTTCTTTCCGCCTCCGCATCCTTCCAGAGAGGAAGAGAGGCTCCACCGTCTGGACCCAAAACGTGCGATTTCCTTCTATCTGAACCGCACACAACAGTTCCGGGTGGACGACCAGCTCTTTGTTGGCTACGTGGGCGCCAAAAAAGGTCGGGCGGTACACAAGCGGACCATCTCCCGCTGGGTTGTCTTGTGTATCAAAGCCTGCTATTCTTTGGCTAAGAAGGAGCCCCCTGTTGGGCTACGTGCCCATTCCACCAGGGCGACAGCCGCCACCACGGCTTTGGGACGTGGTGTCCCATTGCAGGACATTTGTCAGGCAGCTACGTGGGCCTCGCTGCACACGTTTACCAAGCATTACTGCCTTGACAGCCAAGTCCGGAGAGACAGCTTCTTTGGCCGTTCTGTTCTCCGAGACTTCCTCGTCTGATCTTTGTTCGCAGACTCACCACCGGGGTTGGTATTGCTGGGGTATCTATTCTAAGGTAAGGAATCTGTCACTAACGTGTCTCTTTCAGATGCACAAGTTACTAACTTGTGTAACGATATATCTGTAAGAGACAGTAGTTAGTGACAGATTCCTTACCGCCCCACCCATCCTCCCCGTTCTGCGAACTGATTTCTAGGGTTAAGATCATCCCTTTCAGGGCCCTAGTTTTCAGACACCAGTGTCAGTTTCTTGCATGGCTCTGCGTTTCTGGCGCGGAAAGTAGTGTACAGAACTGACGCCAGCGCGCATGGGCGGCGTCTAAGTACTGGCCGCAACGTCATCCCGGCGATCACGACGCCGACAACGGACGCGGAGCCGCACGACGCCGCCTACCGACGCGCAGGGGTACTGCTACGCAAAACTTTCCAGATCCAGGCTGACGTCTGGGGATATTCTAAGGTAAGGAATCTGTCACTAACTACTGTCTCTTACAGATATATCATTACACAAGTTAGTAACTTGTGCATCAGGATTCCTGCGATTAGGAACAGGATGAGCGGGAATCCTCCAAATACGCTTCCTAATACGGAGTGTATAAAATTTGGGATTACTCCGAGGACTGTCTGAAAGGTCCGGAGCCTATGGTCTTAAATAGGTGTACAATTCTGCTCGAATCAGACATATTGAAGATACGTCCCACCATTTCTGCGAAATGAATTGGGCAGTTTGTACGTATGAGTGCCTGTATGTCGGTCGAGGTCCTTGCAACTTGAAGTTCATAGGTTTCTCGAGCGGAGGTTAAGGGCACGGGTTGCTGTAAAAGCATGGCTTTCAATCTGCTCAGAGTATCAAACTGTATAAAAGAAACATTCAGCGAAGGCCATAGCGGCGCCTCCCTGACTGTGTTCAGTGGTGGAAACAATACTTGAATACAGCAAGTAACCCTGGAGTTAACCGTGACCAGATATGCGATGCCCGGAAGCATCCCACAGCAACCTTGATCATTTAGCATTAAGTAACTCCCATTCGAGAGCAGCTGCAAAACCGGCGTGATCATGGCCGCTGGGGTCCCTGACATGTGACAAGATAAGTTCGCCACTGAACCGCTACAGGCTCCGTGTAGTGAAATATCCTGACACATGAGAGAACCGCTTAAAGCGTTCTTGCAGTTTGTACCACTCAGATACACTTCTCGATCCCCATTCCGGCATCGGTATCTATATGGTAACTCCCAAGTTTCCTTGATATATCCCTTACCCATTTTCACATATTTGCCTGCCTGCCTTTGCTCAAGGCAATATTGAAACTGAAACGTAGTGACCGGCAGGGTGATTTGGCCATGAATTAGCCATTCAGTTGATGGTGATTCGGCTACAGTGAATGGTAACCTTTCCAGTTTCTCAATACGCAGCATTGTATATTTGGCTCCCCTCTGTGCCATTTCTGTCTGTTTATCAGTTAGATTGTATTCTGAGAACAGAGACGTGGTGTTTATACAACGCCATGGCACATAGCCTGCACGCAAAGATTGCAGCGTCCAGCTTAACATTATAATAGAACGTAGCTGAGATTGCCCGTGTTGTAACAAGGCCAAATCTTGTTCTAATATGTCGATCGCCGAGGACACAATGTTGCCTAAGGAGTAAATCCTGGAAGTCAAAGTAGTTAACCCATTATCCACTACTGCCAATGCTTTTTCTAAGTAAATACGGTCTATCTCTCGTATCCTTTCTGCGGCCTCTTGTTGGGATATTTTCCAGTTTTCATTATAGTAGGCATAAAGGCCTGCATATATGAAACGTTTCTGACGTTGTTTCCTGGGACCTAGTAGAAAATCTCTAAGATCCATGTCAGGTGTGAGTAAGGTCAAGTGGTGCTCTACTTCTGTCAGTGTTGAGGTCTCTAGCCAATCAAGGCACAACTTCCCAACACTATACGATGTCACTACCCCTGGGTGTTGTCTTTGTACATAGCGTGGATCTGGCCTATGGATACTAAACCCTTTGGTTGTATTCATAAATCTCTGTTGGCATTTGTTTGTGTCAATGGGCCAAACCAGCCATTCTGTCCAATCAGGATCTGATCTGTTGTACTGGAAAATGTCATCTAATCTCACCCCATGTGCAGTTGAATTCTGCCCCCACCCATCTGCGATGGTGTTGGAAACCCAGTGTGTTCATTTCCTTGCCTTTGGCTAATCCAAGACAGGTTGTTTGTTGCACAGTCTCATTCAGAAATAAAATCTGCTGCGGAATGATGCAAGCTCTAAAAAGTGCTTCTATTCCCTGGACTTGTCAGTCCCTAGAACCCCAGATTGATTTGGAATCTATTGTGTCTTTCCATAGATCGAAACCCTGTTTAGACAACTGGTTCAGAAAGGATGCAGAGTAAATATGTTTGGTGTTTGTTAACATAATTTTCTGAGCTGAAATTTTCGCCACTTTATAATAAAATGACTTCGGGTCGGATGTGTTAAACCCTGAGAAGTATGTGAATTTCCATGCAAATGCTTGTGAACTACCTTTTGGAGGCGTTGGGCAGTGTTCCCACTGGTGGTACTCAAATACATTTCTAGGTGTTGTAGACTTGTGTAAGAAATGATGACCATATTGCTGATAACAGTACAATGTATCATAGTCTGAAGTACCTTCTAACATTTCATTGTTCGGAAATGCAGCAGTTTTTCTAAATCAGACATCATAGCATTTACAGTTTCAGTGTCCCAATCATCAGAAAATGTACTGGAGGTAATGATATCACTTAAAGAAATTTTAAATACATGTTTTAGCTTTAAAAGTTCAGTCGGACTGAATACATCATAATCAATCTTGTCCCATACTATACCGTCCGGTATAGGAACTGCTGTAATGTTCACTGAAGACAAGTCTCTTGGTTCACGATGTGAAGACTGGTGTGGTTTTAAAATCAAATTGACTCTTTGGGTTGTAGAGCTTTGCTGGAGGTATCGTCCATTAATAAGCATACTAAAAGTTTTTTTTTTTTTTTTTACAGCCAATGAAAAATATGGGTGGGGCTTCCACACCACTTCTAAAACATACCCTAATACAGCATGCCTCGCAAAGCAGCAGCGCATGCGCTGCAACGCTAGGCTCGACCTAAAAAACAACTCATTCTTAATTAGGGTCATAGACTTCAAGAGCATTCGGTATACGAGTTTTACTCATTGTGATGTATTTATCTTCTCTAAAGTGCCGCATGGTGCAAGGCAATAAAATGATTTATGCAAAATACTGGCCTCTGTATTTTTGATGAAAGTAAATTCTTCATAACAATTGGAGAAACGGCGTTCCTCATTATTATTTTTTCAAATAATGGCATGCAGCAAGCACATTTAAGTAAATGATGCTGTAGATAAATTGTATTTAAAGTTGTCCCTAAAAATTAATTATAGTTTAGTAAAACTATCTGCAATCTTTGTCCGTTTTTTCCAAGTTGCTTATATTCTTGAGGTGTATTGGATTTTGAAAGCAAACTAATTGCACAATTGTTTAGCTAAACTGTCTGTAACCTCAATCCATATTTTCAAGTTACAAATAATTTTAGGGTATTTTGTTTGCTTTCAAAATTACATAACAAACATTGCTTCTACTTTTCATCTTGTATTTGAATAGCATAAAGGGGCATTTTGGGAGAATTCATCATCATCATCAAATAGCTTTATTCGACGTTTTCAGTCATAAAAGCACACAATTATACACAAAACATTAAAAGACAATAAAACACCATTGGATAATGCATAAAATACCATAAAAACGTTAATTACAATTATAGTTCATGACATTTCTTCAATATATGTCGAAGAGAAACTCACGCTGAACATACTATAAATTTCGAGACCCAAAACGTTTTCCTGTCTTTAAAGGCTACAATTATTAAAATATTTACCAAAATACATAGCTTTAGTGGCAACCGACTTTAAGTTCATAATAATATTATTGACCCCCCACAATAAAACTATACGATACACCCATCCTGCCTGTCAATTCAGTATCTTTTTCTAAGCCTTCTAAAATCACACATCAATTTTTCGTTGCGAACAAGCCCTGATTATCCAAGCCCACCCCAGGAATTTAGCCATTGCTATGGCTATTGCTTCCTTGGTATCACTTCTTAATATTCTGACTGCTTGATTCGCACCTCTTGTTCCCAATAACTTGCATATAGGGCGCAACCAGGCCCGGCGTGGTAACCTGCACATTCAAACAAAAAATGGCCCATTGTTTCCTTTTTAATCATACAGACTGGGCACAACTCAATATGTGCATTAGACCACTTGTTTGTGAAAACTCTTATAGGCAAAGTACCTATCCTGAACTGAAAATACAGTTTCCGCTCTAGGGGTTTAAGAATGCAGTCCCAATAATATTCAAACTTCGGCATAGATTTATGCTCTAGAAAAAATCCCGTTAGGGATGAGGGATCAAACCTAGCTTCCGTACAGTTAAGGACCTTTTCCCAGTATTTAGCCTTTAAAATCTTTTTGGGTGGGAAAACATTATTTTTCGGGTCCTCCCATAATTGGCTCATGCCAAGTTCCACCAGTGATCGTTTTAACTCCCTGAGCCATTTTATCTGGTGCTGCGTGTCTGCCTTAATTACGTCTAAAAATCCAGCTGCATAATCTGCTAGTTCTGGGGTGGACCACAGCCTGCGCCAATACAAAAGAGGGCGAATTTTTGCTAGATGTACTATAGGCTTCCTCCCCAAATCATACAACAGTGGATATATAGGTGTACTTTGCGGCAGGCGAGTAATATGCCTAAAAAACTTGTTTTCGGAGATTGAGAGTTTAGATAAATCCTCATATCCCCAGAGCTCAGCACCATACAATGCAGAGCCCATCACCTTCATATGATATATTTCTAGAACTGGACTTATTGGCTTGTGGAAAGAGGAATTAAATTCTCTTTGGAGTGCTCCTGTTAAATGCCGATGTTTTAGGGTTGCGATGTCAAGTTGGTGCACCCATTTTAGCCCTTCCTGAATGATCACTCCCAAAGTTATTATTAAACCTAGCCAGAAAATGAAAAATAAAATCCCAGTGATATACCATAGTTCTATCCAAGGTGACCCCAGGTAAGTCTTTCTAAAAAAGTGCAAAAAGTCATTGAGTTTCTGTTGGAGTGATTTTTTGGCTGGCGTCGTTTCCGGCTCGCCTGGATCCAGTGAAAACGTATCAAAGTTCATGAAATAGCCAGAAGCAGTTCGATCAATTGTTGGAATTGCATCGGGATTTGTTGAAATCGGATTTTGCTCTTGACGAGGCATGTTGACGTAGATGTCTGTATTAGGTCTTATTGCAACTTGGTTGTCAAGTTGATTTTCATTTTGGAGATGAATTTCTTGTTGAAGTGGAACAAGTTCCATAGCATTGTTGCTTAGTCCTTCATTTCGTACAGGTGGCTCCTCAAACGTGATGAGTCTTTCTGTTTGGACTTCTTGGATTGTAGCGAGAGGAGGGCGTCTGCTACTGTGGAGTCCACGAGGCCTACTGTTTAGTATTGGCCACATAGTGTGGTTTGATTAAGTCAATTGAGACCAATCTTTTCTCCTTTTTTCCGGCAAGAGGCGGCAGAAGTACAGTTCTTGTGCCGTGGATTGCAGGACCGGTACATGCTTTCTGTAAGATGGCCCAAATTCTTTCTTGTCAGCAATCTTCTCTCTGACTAGATCCCCGATTTTTGGGATCCAGATAGGTCTTGCCGTTACTGCCTTGACTTCCTCAGTGGCGGCCTGTTTCTGGAGCACGTTACTTTGTTGTGTCCTGGATTCATTTAGATCCTGTAAAACAGCCAAACGATCATGGATATCAAATGGTTTTTTTATCCGCCACTGTGCCTTCACAATCAAGATCAGGTACCCACATTCTCGTCCCAAATAGGACCTCGTAAGGAGTGACACCTCCTAGAGAGCTTCTTGGCTGATTATTGAGCGCGCGCTGTACCCCATAAAGGTGATCGACCCATCTACCGCCCTTGCCTAATACCCTAGCTGTTAAAGATTGCTTTAAGTCCCGGTTTTTCCTCTCCACAACAGAATTTCCCTCGGGATGGTACGGAGAGGAGTACCGCAATGCTACGCCCATTCCTTCCATGGCCTCTTTGTAAACCCGAGAGCTAAACGCCGGACCACGGTCAGAATGTAACGTGACAACTGCGTATGTGCCGATAAAGACTTGCAAATCTTTTATAACAGTTCGAGCGTCAGCCGAGCGCTGAGGCCAGACCTTGAGGAAACTTGAGCTGGACGCGCACGAACGGACAACCTAATGCTGTCTAACAATGGTATCTGTACTGGACGTGTTGTGGTGGACCCATTCATCTGCTTGCAAGTGTGTCGCAGTTCCAGACGTAGTCTCTAATCAGCCTTCTCATCACGGGCCACCAGTAGCGTTCTTTTAACAAAGCAACAGTCTCCCTAAGTCTGTTATGTACAGAACCACTTCCTTCGTGTGCTGCCACAATTAAGCCTAGCCTACGATCCATATTTGGTATTACTCTATCCCCCACTCCAGGAATCTGAGCATATGGAATGTTTTGTGCATCTAACTTGTAGGAGTACTTGAGTGAAATTTTTTTAGGTACTGCTGTGCTGCCTTTGCGTGAAGCATTGACAGCTACCATAATCTCGCCGTCTACCCTCGTCTTTGAACGAGTAACTGCAGCTACGGCGGCTGTGCGGACAGCCCCCTTTGCGGCTTCATCAGCCAATGAATTCCCTTCAACGTGAACGCCATCACGCTGATGACTCAGTGTATGTATCACGTGAGCCCTTGGTAGTTCGTTTCTCAACTCCACTACCTGTTCCCATAGCATTTTATGCTTAATTGTGCCACCTTTTGCATCTTTGAACCCGTTTTGTTCCCAATGATGTAGATATTCATTGTACAACTGTACACAGTAAAAGGAATCACACACAATATGTGTGGGGAGTTCGTGATCCGTATTTATAAGTGCTAGTATTAGTGCTTTGAGTTCTGCCAACTGAGCCGTGCAGTCTCCTAGAGATTGCATTTTGGTGCAACTCGGATGGAACTTTCCATCGTGCATGCAACCTTTAACAATCGCACACGCTGCGCTGTAAGCTTGCTTACTCCCTATGGCTGGTTGAGCAGATCCGTCAGTGTAAATAATGTATTCATACTGATCTAGAGGCAAAATTTCATTTGGTAGAGGATATTCTTGTTCGTATTGCAGGAATGCCTGTCTTTTTAAACTTGGATCAAATCTGTATTCAACATCCGTTGCAGTAAGAGAATTAGCCCATTGTATCCATCTTGGATGTAAGGCTTTAGCATTTGGAATGCTAGCTTTTGTAACAGCTTCTAAAGCTGGTACTGGGGTCACGACAATTATGCGTTTTCCCTGAGCCAGAGCTCTTTCTCTTGCTACAGCGGTCTGCACTGCTGTCAGGATTTTTTCTGTTGAAGTGAAACGCATCTCTGCGTTTGTCTACAGGTGTGATTTGTATGCGATTGGTACTGTTTCACCTTCATTAAAAGTTAAATAAGTGTACCCGCATTGACCCGCCATGACTCGGATCACTAAGTTCTGTGCGTTTACGCGTGTCTGTAAATGTTTAGAAGCTATCATGTCTTCCTGTAGGGAACGCAGGATATTTGTGTGTTCCTGTGTCCATTGTCTGACTGAAAAATCAGGTTTTATTAAGTCGTAGAATGGTTTCACTCTTTCTGCGTAATCCAAAATGTATGTTCGACCAAAATTTAGGAATCCCAGAATTGATTGTAAATTCTTTAATGATTTTGGAGGTTGGAGCAGCGCACACTTTTCTAAAAAGTTAGCTGCTAGGCTTTTTCCTTCACTTGACAGCTCATACCCTAAAAATAGGACACTGAGGTGGGCAACTTTTGATTTTTTTAAATAAAATTTATAGCCCTCAGAGGCGAATCCCATAATAATGGTGCTCACCCTGGTCAAGTGCCTCGGTAAGTCATCGTCCGTCAGATAAATATCATCCACATAGGACAATGCTTTTTCATCCAAATTTTGGAGTAACTCTGTTACCCTTGCTGAAAACAACCCCGGGCTATTCTTATACCCTTGGGGGAGTCTGCAAAATTACTGTTGGTACCCTAACGCACTGAATGCGGTCAGATACCTGCTTTCAGGCGCTATATTTTGGCAGAAAAATCCATTTGAGATATCAAGTGTTGTTTTGTATTTTTGCGCACAATGTTATTCATTAATGCGGCACTGTGTGCATTTTGAACTACAAATGTCTTTGTGCAAGTGTTTAAATGTCTGTAATCTAAAACTAGACGATATGTGTTGTCAGGTTTGGCTACGGGGAACAAAGGATTGTTCATAGGTGAAGTGCAATTTTCTATCACCCCCTGATATTCAAGTTGATCTAGAGTCTCCCTGACTTGTTTTTTAGCTTCCTGCTTTATAGGGTATTGCCTTTGGGGAAACTTTTAACGGGATCACGTGGTGGGTTGAATCCTCAATCCCAACCAGCATGATTTTTGTACAATGCTGGAGCTAGGGCAACCGCCCACTCCTGCGCATATGCATGTTTTTAGGTGAATGGGAACGAGGTCGGAAAAGGCTGGAAAAATTACCGTTTCTCCCCTAGGGCACTCCATGACGAATGCAGGCGGCCAGTCTTGTTCTGCTAATAGAATGTCATAACCAGATGACAGATTTTTCCAAAAGAGACCTTTAACTTTTCTGGGTTTGTCCCCCTCCATCCGGAGTGTTATCTCATGTAACTTATGTGGGACACTTACCCGAGTATCCGGTGTTTCCACCGTGATATACTCACTTAACTCCGCTGTCACCAGAAATTCCTTCAGGTTCTGGCGAGCTATCGTTACTTCTGCCGCGCTGTCTAGCATCGTCAGAGACCATTCCCCGTTCAGAAGCTGTGTCCTCAGAATTCTGGGCATGTCTGATCTTGAGACCTGCTACCTTCTTCTTTTTGAACTGAGGTTTTGATTTTTGTTTATCTTCTTTTTTAGGTGCGTAGTCCGCAGCGCGTTGCGTGTCTCTGGACTTTGTACTCTCCTCTTGTCTGAGTTCTGACCGTCCTTCCCTCTCGGAGTTTCTTGATGAACCCTGAAAGGAACGAGAGGAACGAGTATCAGTATCCTGATACCTGTCAGGTTTTTTAATATTATCCCTATTCCTGAGATTATACCTCCTTTCAGAGGGCTCCTGTTGAGGAGACCTCCCTCTGGACTGAGATCTGGTGTCTTTAGATTTTTGTTGTTTTTTATTTTCCCACTTCTTTTTAGAAGAAGTAGGCGTCTGCTTTGTAGTGTCCTTTTCAGGACTGCCCACTAGTTGTGGTTTTAATGCTTTCCCACCCAAACTGTCTGCCTAGTTCTGCATATGCAGTTTCAATTATTTTGGGTAGTTCGTGTTGATGATCCTCTGGACCGAACTCCCTTAGGCGTTGGCGGATTGCCACTGAAGCTGCCTCCCCCTTAATGTTAGCTAGTATTATGGCTGATACCTTGTCAAAGTTATTTAGTAACTTCATCCCTAAATTAAGGGCAGGCTCTGCTCCGTACTCATTTTGTATCTGTTTCAATACTTCAGGTACTACTGCTATTGACGTGATACCATGTGTTCTGGTATATATGGCAGCAAAGACTGAACCCCAAGAGGTGCAGTCCTCTACTTGTGGTGTGAGACCCATGGGCAAGCAGATTGTTAGAATTCTGTGTTTATCACTGGTTGTAGTATTCGGGAATACTGCTTCAAGCGGAGTTATTTTCTGAGCTATCCAGAATGGGATTTGTTCGCGTTTTGCTGGCATTTTGCCCATTATCGCGTGTAATGTTTGAGGAGTTATTTTATTAACTGTACCTTGGACTGGAGGGTCTTGTGCTGCAGCTGGTGCAGGCTGAACTGTTAAAGTCCTCATCACAAATTGTGTGAGGTTTCTGTAGATTTTAATTAAATCTCTGTGTTGTACGAGTAAGTCTGGCTGTGGCATTGTGCCAATATCAGGATGCAGTTTGTATGCCGCTAATATGGGCCATGTGGCTCCTGCTCCTCCGAGCAGGCCTAATCTTGCTCTTCCTCGTACGTGGGGTAGGGCGCCTTTAAACCAGTAATTATGCTCCTGGTAAGTGAGCGGAACCTCTAACTCCTCAAAAGGAGTATAGTCCGCTGGTGTTTCACCTTCTAGGTAGTAGTGAAATACATTTGTAACTGCATTCGCTGCTGGGAATGTAACCCATGAATAGAACACCTCTGTTTTATTGGATTCGTGTGCCTCAATCACGAAAATTACATTACCACCCCTGGCTCTTAAGCCATGTTCTAGAAGTTTTATGGTGACTGCCCTTCTAAAATTTGGTGCAATTTGTATTACATCTTCAGGGTCTTCTCCTAAACCGAAGAGGTCTGTTTCAACTCTCCTTGTTTCTTCTGCTTGTTCAACCATTTTTAAGTGGAAGAAGGTTGTTTAAAGAAATTTGAAGATAAGGTGTAAATGCACAATTTGTAGTAACTATATGTCCTTCAAGCTTGAATAACCTACAGCCAATAAATAGTATTCTCGTACAAGTCAGCTGCGGCGGATTACGTGCCCACCCACTCCAGACGTCTCTGGGGTTTTGTGAGTAGGTTCTCTGAGAATAGCACGACTGAACTACTCAGATTCTACTGTTAAATAAGTGCCCAACCAACGTTGGCGGCGCCATGTCGTGTAGCTCCTATAGTACCCCTGCAGGACCTGCGTGTTTGGATAACATATACTGCGGGCTTGGTGGCAGACTGACTCCGTGCACCCCCACCGTATATGTTAGCCTGGTTTGCATTAGCTAGCTCGCAGTGCCATTAGTGTCTCCTCTTATCGGGGAGAGATTAGTTTCTGGCAACCTTAGATCATGACAACCCTGATTCCCTCAGAATCGTGGAAACAATATACTACCTTTCGCTCAGTCACTCGTGCTCACTTATTCGGTTTGTCTCAGAGAGTTACACAGAATAAACAGTCGGGCGTTTCAATAAGTATTTATTGAACAGTTATTCTAGTGTAAAATATATGTGCTGCGGTAACCAGCAGACAATAGCAGAGATATATTATCAGCAGTACGATGAAAGCAAAGGGATAGAACAGTTATACCATATTGCGATAATCATGAGTACATACATGAATATAAAAGTATTATGCAAGTGCACGTACTCCTACGATGCCTACCTAGATGTACTTGTGTGTACCTAGCATATGTGTGTAGGTCTAAAAGCTAAGAGCCAAGAATCCTCCTAGGATTTAGTCGAACTCCCATACCTGAATAGAGCGAGTGTGGGACCCCGTCCTGGTCTCGAGTTGGACACCCCGTCAGGGCTGTCAGCTGGAGCGACTGCATGCAGGAGCCTCAGCGTCTCTGGTCAGTGTGTCAGCATGGAAGTCTCGGTTCCCTCTGTCTTACCGGGGCAAGATGTGGTGTATTTATACCCTAAAGAGTCTCGGTCCTCAGTATGGTTTGTATTGGACATGAAGAAGATGTCAGGGGTGAACTTTGTACATACATATTATGCCAGTGGTGTATTCTTAGAGAGCCATGCATAATTGAGTACAGTGTGGGCCTGTGTTTGGAAAAACCCTGCTGTATTCAAAACCACAGGATAGATAACGTTCAGCCCTCAGAGCTCGTTGTGTACTAGCTGGGACCAATGTAGGTGAAAGATCATGCCTATATAAGGAATCATACTATAATAGGACATGTACAGTTGTGACCATAATTGGGCATATGCTGCCATGACCATAATAGGGCAAGTACGAATATGTCCATATTAGGGAAAATATGAATACGTCCATTTTAGGGCATGTACGAACGGGTCTACATTAGGGCCTCTATGCGGGATATAACATCACTTCTGCCCAGAGTGCTGAAGAAGATCAAGCGCGACCGGGCTCAAGTCATTCTTGTGGCTCCGGACTGGGCATGAAGAGTCTGGTACCCAGATCCCTTGAGCATGGTCATCGATCCTCCGATCAGACTGCCCCTTCGGGAGGATCTTCTGTCGCAGCAGCAGGAGACGTTCATCCACCCGAACCTGTCCAGCCTCCACCTCCTTGCGTGGCGATTGAGCGGTGACAGTTGACAGCTTTTGACCTTCCTCCCGAAGTCTGTAACGTCATTTTGGCAGCCAGGCGTCCCTCCACAAAAACGGTATACGTCTGCAGATAGAACAAGTTTGTGGCATGGTACACAACAAAGGCTGTGGATCCCCTTTCTGCCCCTCTTTCGGAGGTTCTTTTGTTCCTTCTTTCTTTGACCCAGCAGGGCTCTGCTGTGGGCACTCTTAAAGGCTACCTTTCGGCCATATCTGCCTTTCTTCGCCTTCCTGATCAGCCTTCTCTTTTCAAGTCCCCTATTGTAAATAGATTTCTAAAGGGCATTACTCACCTCTTTCCTCCTCCGTTCGTAATGTCCCAGTGGGACTTGAACCTGGTCTTAACCTATCTTATGTGCGCTCCCTTCGAGCCTCTTCACAACTGTCCTCTCAGGATCCTTACTCTGAAGACAGCTTTCCTTGTTGCCATCACCTCTGCTCGCAGGGTGTGTGAGCTTCAGGCTTTGTCTTCTAAATCTCCTTCTCTTGCTGTTCATCCAGACAAAGTAGTTCTTCGCACAAGGCCCTCTTTTCTTCCCAAAGTGGTTACCTCTTTCCATATAGGACAGACCATCACTTTGCCCACCTTCTTCCCACCTCCGCACCCTTCCAAGGAGGAGGAGAGACTCCACTGTCTGGACACAAAGTATGCGCTGTCTTTCTATCTTGACCGCACCAAAGATTTCCGGGTGGATCATCAACTCTTTTTTGGTTATGTGGGGGCCAAGAAAGGGCGGGCTGTACAGAAACGCAACAACTCTCAATGGGTTGTCCCATACATTAAAATCTGCTACTCTTTGGCAAAGAAGGAAGCCCCAGTGGGACTGCGTGCCCACTCCACCAGGACAACGGCAGTTACTACTGCCTTAGGGCATGGAGTCCTACTCCTTGCCATCTGTCAGGCAGCCACGTGGGCATCTCTGCACACGTTCACCAAATATTATTGCCTGGACAGCCATGTCAGGAGAGACGGCTACTTTGGCAGTTCTGTTCTCCAGGACTTTCTGGTGTGAACTTAGTTCGCAGACCCACCTCCGGGGTTGGCATTGCTGGGGTATCTATTCTAAAGGTAAGGAATCTATAACTACAGTCTCTTTCAGATAAACAAGTTACCTTCGGTAACGATGTATCTGTAAGTGACATATGTAGTTATAGATTCCTTACCGCCCCACCCATCCTCCCTGTTCTGCAAACTGACTTCTAGGGATAGGGACTCCCTTTCAGGGCCCTAGTTATGTGCACCAGTGGTCAGTGTCTTGCATGGCTCTGCGCTTCTGGCGTGGAAAGTCGTGTCAGAACTGATGTCAGTGCGTAGGGGAGGCGTCTAAATAGACACCGCGGCGTCATCCCAGCGAACATGGTGCCGACGACGGACGTGGAGTCGACCGACGCCACCTCCCGACGCGCAGGGGTGCTGCTAATGAAAAAATCTCTGGATCCAGTCTGACGCTTAGGGGTAATTCTAAAGGTAAGGAATCTATAACTACACATGTCTCTTACAGATACATCGTTACCGAAGGTAAGTAACCTGTTCTTTTCTACCAAAGTTCTTGTTCTAAAGATAATATTTTACTTGCATTGTGCGGATGCACTGTTACCTTGTTCCCTGTTCTACAGGAACCATCTTCTGTATGCCTTATAGACATTTTTGGATCTGTTTCTGGTGCTTAGTATACCTTATAGGGACTTCAGTTTATCTTCCTTTGACAACCTAGCGCTTGTGAGTTCCGCCTTGCACCAGCTCCCAACCACCCCCTCCTTCATATGGGTTATCTCTCATCATCATGGGGCATTCCTTCCCTTTATCTGGCATCTTAGCAGAAGTAGTTGAACGAGTGGCATGATCATTGGGCTGGGTAGATTTTCAGCTCTGGCCTTAAACAGTGTTCCCACTTAGGTCTTTTAATATTGCGTTGGCACTTCTTTTGTTCTACTCTTGCTATGCATTGGCAAGAAGGCTTCCTGCTAAAGATCATTTTTTTCCATGTTTCGCTATAGCTCAGTGGTGCATTGGGTTTCAAAGGCCCCTCTAACGTAATGGTTCAGATCCCACCACTGCTGCAAGGTTACCTTGGTCCTGTGCCACTGACCTTGCTGCCTTTTCTCTGCTTTTTCCCTGGAGAGGATGTTATTAATTATCGCATTCTGGAATGCTTTTTACCCTTTTTTCCTATAGGCATTATTTATTTGCCAATTCAGATCACAGCCACAGCATTTGCTTACCGTATTGGTTGTTCTTCAAATGTCACCATATTACCCTTTTTGTTGGTGTCGTGGGAAATTTTTATCTTCAGTTTTCCTTCTGGAACACGTGTCCCTTCGACATTGTGGTTCCATTTCTTTGAGGATTGTTTTCCAAAGAGGCTGGGCTCTCCCTTAGCATCCTTTTCCTGAAGGCTCTTCTTCCTTCTCATAGGATGTGATAAGGATTCTAGCCCTGAAAGATCCCTTAAACCACTTCCACCTTATTTTGCTAATTCCTTCTGCTTTTTTTTCTTCCTCTCTACCTTTGGAAGATGTGGGTCTTTTTCCTTTTTTTTAGTTGTGGTATATTGGAGGTTTTGCTCTGTATACACCCTGTCTGCTGTTGCGACATTTCTTACAGGTTTCAATCCTTGTTGTGCTTGTATGCACTGCCATCCATTATTTCGGCTTTTCCATTTTGTGGAGCTTGATCACTTCACAATTATGTACTCCATCTTTTATCACAAGCTTCAGTCAGGCCTTGCTGTCCAATATCTGTCTATTGGGTGGAAATTGGTTATCTGTTGAGGCCTACTTCATTCATAGAGTTTTCACAAATGCTGTTTTCTTTTGATTTCCTGTTAATCGCCTGGTGGTAGCCTCGTCAGTCAGTAGCGTTGGTTCATGGGCAGTTGCCATTATTTTTCTGGGGTGGGTGGTGCCCTCCTCTACCTCTCTCCTCTTATACGGTATTATGTTGCTGGTTATCCAGCTTGGTGCTAATATCGGTATATCTACAATTTCTCTCTGTTGCTGTCGCAACTTTGGTGTCAGGATTCCTGCCACGGCTCACCTCTCTTGACTATCACAATATACCGGCATGACTCATATCATTCCTCCCAACACTTATGAATGAACAAACGTCTTGTACCCTGACTTTGACCATATTACATGCTGTTGTTAATATCTAGCTACAGGTGGTGTTACCCGGTTTGTTTGAAAAGGCTTAATAGCTTTTACAAATGTTTTACCATGCATTTGCAAGGTCAGGTTTCAGGCGCCATGGAAACATCCAGAAAATCCACCAGAATAAGCATCAAGCAACTGGCATAGATGACCTCAATGTGAACCTTCCGGAAGATAGCCCTCATCAAATTAATCCCCTGCATATAACGCGACCTTTGTGAACATTCTAAAACACCTTCTAGAAGACAGCCTCATCAAGTTAATTATCTGCACCTGTTCTTTGTTACAAACAATTAAAATGTGACCTTTATGAACGTTCTGAAGCAGTCTTATTTAAAGACCGTCCACACTCCTCCCCTTCACTTAGCCTCTTCGTCTGCCACTTACCTGTTTCCCGGCTTCCAGGACTCTGTCTTGCCAGCTCCCTTGATCCTCCCGCTTCGACCTCACCGCAAAGAATGTCCTGCATTAGTCTCGCACCTGCATGGAAAAAAGAACAAGAATAGGAGAGATGCATTAACAGACTTGATTTTACTACGCGCTGAGCTCAGTCGCAACATCGTGCTGCAAACAAAGGTAACCAGTGTTTTTTGTTCAACTTGTACATACTGTTGGCAGGGGCTCTGCCAGAGAGGACTTGGCTGAAGCTAAGCTCGTCCAAATTTGCTTGTGGGTTTGATGCTGAAATCATACTCACTACAGTTTCAAAATGTTTGATAAAGGAGCCTCTATGGACAATCTAAATGAAAGCAAAACAACAAAACTAAAGGTACCATATCTGCTGGTATCATTCATCAGACTGGTGTGAATGCATGCTGCAGTGTTGCTGTTAATTAGACGAGCCACAGCATCTTTGACTGTACACACTCTGTAAATCCCAACCCCCTTCCCCCTGGAATTTGCCTCCGGAGCAGTGTCTGCTCCTGTAAACCGTGGGCAAGTCTCGGGAGGATTCGGGATCTAGTATCACCGCCCTATTGGAATCATCTGGGATCCAGGTAGGTGGCTTATGGCATTTGGTCTATTACCAATGTATGTTTGTATCTATATCTATCTTTCGAGGGATACCTCTATTCTGTGGGTGTTCCTCGTTCCTACACTGGTCAGGCCCCCGCTTGCCGCAGGAGGCCATGGTTTGCTTCCCCGATGGGGAGAATAATACTTTTGGTGTATTCTGATAGACTTGTGTGTATGCGTATATAGCTATATTAATAAAATCCATGACATTAATTGGCAGGATGATTTTCTCTTGATCACACTGGATGTATGTAGCCAATGCATTTGTATTAGACTCACTGATGGACTGGAGGCATCTAGACATTTCTTGAAATCTTGCTCTATGACCTATTTCCGCCATACAGAAATGCTGACCTCTATGATCAAACTTTGTCTTGAGAACAATTTCTTTATGTTCAATGGCTCCCTCTTCAGACAGATACAGGGAACTGTGATGGGCACCTGTTTTGCTCTCAGTTTTGCCAACCTTATGATGGGCTGGTGGGAGCAGCAAGTGTCCAGGACCGTTGCAGACTACGGTGCACATGTTACTGTGGTCGCGCTACATTGATCACCTTGTTGTCTGGAGGGGGAGTCATAATCAGGCTACTAATGTAATTTCTGATTTGAATGAGAATGCATACAACTTAAGATTTTAAGGACATATTAGTGACACTCAGGTGCACTATCTAAACACCCAGATTTCAGTAGTTAACAGGAAACTCACATCTACATTACACAGAAAAGAAACTGTGGGAAACATACTCCTACATGCAGAGAGCAGTCACCCGAAGAATTTAATAAAGAGTGTACCTTATGATGAGTACCTATGGGCTCGTAGGAACTGTAGCTCAGAAATTGATTTCAAAGAAGAGTGTTTGGTGATGACAGCACGTTTCAAGGAAAGAAGTTACAAGGTTGGGGTCATTGAAAGTGCAATTACCAAAGTACGGGGAGTGAGTATTGATGTAGTATTGGCTCCTAAAGCCAACCCTGACTCTGTGGAAACTCCCACTCTGAGATTCATCACCACATTAAAAAATAAAGCACAAGAAGTACAGAAGAGTCTGAGCAGACATTGGGGTATCTTAAAAACTGAGCTGACGTTGAATGATGTGGTGGATGACCACCCTAGAATCACTTTCAGGAAGGGCACCTCCCTGAGCAATAAACTTTGCAGAATGAAATAACAGAGATTAGCCAAAGCCAGACCAAAGTGCAGGGCTTTTTTACTTGTGCCATGTGCAAGGACTGCAAATTCAGCACGAATATGAAAAAAGTTCTCTCCCCCAGTGACAAAAACATATAGAACTATAGACAAACATCTGTCCTGTCTATCTGACTTTTGTGTATATATATTAACCTGCCAATGTGAAAAATCTTATGAAGCCAAACTATGTTTCCTGTCGAGAAAAGCATTCTGGAGCATATGAGGGAAATTGAAAAGAAGGACAAGCAATACCCAGTTGCACGTCATTTGGAAGAACTACACAATAGCAACAGAAACTTATGGTTTTTTGCAATCGACCGCATCCCGAAATCAAACAGGGGGGAGATAGAGTACGCAAACTGCATCAACTTGAATCCAAGAATATACTGGAGCTAGACACGAAGGTACCATTGGGCCTGAACTCTGATGAAGAGATGTCCACCCACCTAGGTGAATGATATTAAGAGGCATTCTGGTTCTTTTTAGTCCGTGGGGGAGTGGCTATTTTTACTCTCTTTTTCTTCTCCCTTCTTTTTCTCCTTCTTTGTCTTTCTTCTTCTTCTGAGTCTTCTTTTTCTATTTATATTCTTCTCCCTTCCACCGGCTTTCTCCCTCATCAATTTTTAAAACCAAATGAAACTCGAGGTAATAGTATTGTCTCCTATGATGTGTTAAATTGCATGTTTCGTGTATATTGATTTTAATAGATTTGTTCTGTTTGTGTTTTTTATTCACATAGGATCTGCCGTCCTGAGTAAACAGTGAACTGTAAATATAGTGAGCGCAGCAGACAGCACGTGGGTCTGGACACTTCTTTTCCTTTCTCCTTGGGAGGCTGAAGAATTCTCTACAGATAGCATGTTTATAGATAAGATATAGTAGCTTATTATTTTTTTGGGCCCTTTCCTTTTGTTGAGGGTATTTGAACTCTTCCTATTTAGGTGTAATAATTTAGATTATCGAATTCACTTGCATTATAATCTATTGGAAGGTTGATGTCACAATAGGAGTTAATTGTGGCTATCTTACCTCTTGCCCACTGGGGCTGAATTGAATTTCACTTAATATATGTGTGAGAAATGGAGGAATTCTGATTCACATTACACTGTTATTCACAATGACACAATGAGGTTCATGCTGCAAAACAAATGATGGGGTAGAGGAGATATAAGATACTGTGCCCACTGGGGCTTGATTGTCTCATGTAATGTAATGAACAGATCTTAGTATTGTGTGCCCATCCAGTCGTCCCTTCACCAATACATAACGGCCTTGGGTGTCTATAATCTATTCCTCCATGACAAATAGAGTACCGGGTTTGATCCACAGGAGGGCCCCACGGGCATCACTAGAGAATCCAGCGGCATACACCTGTCCCCTTAATCTCCTTTGTAGTCTAGTATTCTCTATATGTGTCGGGTATGTTTCCTATAACAATGCAATGTTCACGGAGTGCCGCTTTAGAAATGCATATACAGCATAGCGTTGTGAAGGGGTATGCATACCCCACACATTCCATGTAATTATGGTATAGTGAGCTGTAAGTAGAGTGGTAAGGGTGTCCTCTGCCCAGTGTTATCGCCCCACCTGAGAGGGAGAAGGGTCACGAACATTAGGAAATAGTGATGGGGAGCAGGTAGAATAGTTTAAGGGCGTGAGTCGCAGCAAACCGTGAAACACATAAACAGTAAAACTATACTGTAGTTACCAATAGAGCAGTAACACAACAGGTGTCCACCTAAACAAAGAACTAGGTCACTCAGTGGAGGTACGTTAGGTAGATATCTAATGGGGGGGAGCGAGTATGTCGATAGGCACTTATCCCGCTTAAGTGGGAAGTTATGCTCAGTGTAGGAAGGTAGGATCCTTCTGCATAGTTACCCCCACGTTTTGCCTGGTGTTGCAATGTTTTTCTGACTAGTCTGATTGAGATCCTGCTAACTAGGACCCCAGTCTCTGTGGTTCTTCCCTAAATTGGACATGGCGAGTACTTAGGTACACTCCAGATTGGCTGCTGGTGTACCCTTGTAAGACCCTAGTATATGTACTAAGGTACCCAGGGCATTTGTACACCAGGGGTCTCCCATGGACTGAAGCATATATTATGCCACCCATGAGAGACCACTCAAATTGTGACTACAGGCCTGCCATTGCAGCCTGTGTAAGCTGGCGCTAGCACCACTTTCGACAGATAGAAGTTTCCTTATATCGGAGGTCACTGCACTTAAAAGCTATAAGTCACCCCTAAGGCAGGCCTTTCAATCCTGAAGGCATGGTGCTCAGTTCCAAGTATGAGGGTGCCCCTGCATGAGCAGGACACCCTTACAACCTTCCATTCTCCCGGGTTGTAAGTGCATCAGCCATTAAAATACATAGAGTGGCCATGTGTCATTACGCGATGACCATCTCTAAACTGGCTATAACAAACCCTCTTGTGTTTGGTATCAAACATGTTTGAATCATACCCCCACACCGTAAATGGTGTGGGAGGTATGATTCCATGCACTGTAAAGCTCCTCCGGGTGGCCCTCAGTCTTCTAGACCCAGACAGCAAACTATGGCTGCTGCCGACCAGAGACACGATTCTGCCCTCCTTCTGCTGAGCCTAGCTCAAGCAGAGGAAGGCAGGACAATAGGTATCCTGTCACAGGGAGGTGTGACCACCTCCCAGACAGGACTTAGTGTATTGGGACAGGGTGGGGGCGCTTGCCAGCGCCACTCAGACTGCTTCAAGGGCACATTTGGTGCCCTCCTTGAATACTCCAGTCCAAACAAGTTCAGGGAGCCGTTGGCTCCCACTCTGGTCGCGAAAATGGACAAACTATATCGGAGTATCCTCCCCACTGTCCAGCCCCTCCTCTGGGAGGGACCCCTGAATCGGTTCAACCCTTTTCTTGGGGTACTTGGGGACTTTTACCTGTGGGAGGGTCCCTAGATTCATCGTGGGACCAGATTCAGATCACATACCACTTCAACTTCGACCGCCTGGGCATGCTGGACTTCGTGTTGGGAACCAAGACTGCAACTGGAAAGACTCCTGCTCCTCCTGTTCTCGTTGTCCTGCAAGTCTGGTGCAATGTCTGTGCTCCATACAGGTTCTTCACAAGGCCTGTGGGCATCCAAGACACCCGAAGGAATCTCCCTTGGAGTGAAGGAGTCACTCTGCTGCATCTGTAGGCATTGCAACACAGCTGACTGGTCTGCTGATCTTGGGCTCCCACGGACTCCGAAAGGCTCAGCAACAGAGGTGGTGGTTATGCAACTCCCTCGAGGCCTGCACTGTCTTCTCACCGAGTTAGAGGCCAGTATCCCTCGTCAGAACCACTGGAACAGAACCCTTGTGCACCGCGCCGACTTGCCGTTGCCAAGGCTTGTTGACTCTCTCCTCCAGAGATCTTCGGGCTCAAAAGCACCTACCTCAAGCATCTCCTGCAGCCAAGATCTTCATCTGCATCGCATCCTCTGCACCATGGGCCTTCATCTTTTAGTGAGCTGCTCTTGCGACTCCTGTGCCTTATGCCCGGTGGTCCTCTCCAGGGTCTTCTTTGGCTCCAGTGGGCTCCCCTGCTTGCTTGGGGCCTGTTCAGACTTACCTGCTCGTGGTGAGTCACTTGGCCCCTGCTGGTCCCGACACTGCACCTTTTTCTTCAACTACGTTGGTTGCCATTGGCAAGGCTTGTTGGTGCCCCTGCCGGACACTGACCCCTTGGCTCTTGACATCCGAAGTGGGACAGCTCGTTCATGGCTTCTGGTCATTCTCAGCATTGTCTGGTCCGTACAGCTGCAACATCAAGGGCACCGTCAACTCTCCTGCATCTCCTACAACGGTGGGCATTTGTCTTATGTGCCTTCCGGTCGCTCCTGAGTGGCGTAGACTCTGTCCCCTCTGCTTGCAGGTACCTCTCACCTTCAATCCGCCTTTGGGTTCCACCGGACCCTTTCACCTTCTTCGCCAGTGGCATCTTTTCCGAAGTCCTCCATTGTGGTCTACGGCGGTTTCCGACGTCACTTCACACCTATGCACCCGGCTTCCCTGGTGTACGTATCCCAGTTCCTGGGGCATCCACGGGTGGAGTGACTCCAACCTTCCATCTTCCACTGGGTTTCTTCGGGGTCCGCTGGGAAGCGTGCTTCTTCTTTAGAACTGCAGCCGCAACTTACCTATTGACTGACATTGAGCACGGGGTTGTGTTCCCACTCTGCACACAACCTCTGTGGGGTCCCTACATACTCACCTTGGGTGGTTCCTTGGGTCCCCGGCTCTTCTACGTCTTCTGGGTCCATTCTCGACTTAGGTCAGGGTTCGCATTCCACTATTTTCGTATATGGTTTGGTCTCCCCCTGGGGACCACTGTGTATTCTGTGGTTTCTGATGGATATATCTGCCTGTTGATTCCTCACCTCTTGAATTACCCCTTGCGCAGCATTCTACAGAAACTTTTCTCCATAGCTCTCCCACGTTGACGAGGACGTCACAATGGAACGGCTCCCCTCGCGACGTCATCGGAGCCATAAAAAGACCTCGTCGGCGTGCTGACGTCAGTTCTCTTTTTGCCGTGTCGTAGATGCGGAACTGTTTTTCCAGGGCTCTCCTTTTCTGAGTGTTTCATTGTTACAGGTTCATCTGTAATTGTGACAGTGCGATGGCTGCTCAGAAGAAATCTGGATTTAAACCTTGTAGGGAATGCGGGGGTCATATGTCCATCACGAACCCCCATGATGATTGTCTTTGGTGCCTGTCGTCTGACCATGACGTCGAGGGATGCTCGTCGTGCCGGCGTATGACTCCGAAGGCCCTCAAAGAGAGGGAAGCCAAATTGTTCATGGCCAGGGCAAAGAAGCAGAAGAGAGGCTGAAGAAGAACGGGATCGAAGTCAAGTCTCCGGATCTGCACACCTTGAAGTCGTCGAGGAAGCACAAGAAGAAGCTGCGTCATGGCTCCAGACTTCGTTCTTCTAAGGACAAGTCGCCGAAGTCGGGGTCCCCTGCTCTACGGCGTCACAGGAAGGATGAAGTCTCATTTTCCCCTTCGCCTCAGGTGACTCCGGCACACTCTCCAGCTCCGGGAGGATCTCTGATACCCAGGGCGACGCCTTCACCTCCCACCACTCTGGCTCCAGTGTCCCCAGCACCGCAGCCAGAACCAGTCTTACAGCCTTGAGCTATTCCTGAACAGGCGGTACCGGATCCGTACCCCCCTTTCCGGCTCCGGGTATGGATCCTTCGCATTTCTTAAATGCGATGTATGGCATGTTTGCCAGGGTGTCTAACCCTTCTGGTGCACCTGTTGGCCCCATGGGACCGCTATCTTACAACTTGGGAGGCTTACCACCTCATTTTGCTCAGGCACCTTTCATGCTGTTCTTGCCAATGACCCCGAGTTGGCGCCTCCAGAGGCCAAGGTTCTCGACGCCGCCGCAATCCCAGGAGGGAAGGATGGAATATTCTCTGGCACCGTCGGCCTCCAGTCCAGCGCCATCTCGACTTCACATGGCGCCTTCAACCATCTCTGTTGATCCTCCATCTACGCCAGCCCCGAAGTCGTCGGCGCCACATCTGGCGCCGCCGATACAATACCCAAGATGAGATCAAGAAGGGACGTACAGGGGGCATGGTCTAGCCGAGCTGCGAAATGGCCGCTCTCCGAGAGGGCTCCGCCTGCTGAGTCAACATCCAATCATAATCCGCATGTCGTAGGGAGTACGAACACGGCAAATTACTTGAAATAAAACGGCCACTGCATCGGGCACAGATCTAACCCTCTCTGAGTGCGGTACGTCAAATAATCGGCCAGATACGGGCCCGACCTGGCGGCGCCCGCGGTGGCAAGAGAAGGCCGTGACTGGGGCAAAAATCGGCATGTGTGTCGACACGCGGCTTCGGGGCTGACCCGGCGGCGCTGTGACGGAGACCCTGCTGAACCCCGGTTGGCGTGAGGGGTATTGATCCCAAGACCTGCGTGCACCGTTGTGGCCCGATCCCCAGCAGCAGGAGGTGTGCCTGGGCCTAGGTGAGGAGCGGGGGGCGGCATCGTACGGACCGGCAGTCACGGCTGCTCTGCTGGGGGTCCGCCGCCCGGTCTGAGCTGGGGCCCGCAGGCGCGACCTCCCACCTTACCTGAATGCTGAGCCGGGTTGCAATTGAAGGCCGGATTGGGCCACTGGCCTGTTTCGTGCCGCCGGGTGGCTGTGGGCCGCGGCTGAGGATCACTGCGGAATCGGGGCCTTTATCGAGCTGCTGGTGGTGATTTCAAAACCTGCCCAGACAAGAGGAATCCAACTACGGATCTCGCCGGCGGGGGTCAGTTGAGTGGGGGCAGAGCGGCGGCTGCGCAGGGGGGGCCCCCTGTTGTAGGATCAGTGTGGTAACTGTACGCTGAGGCATGACATATAAGCTGGGGCCATTCAACAAAGAGAAAACGGCCGGCCGCCTGGTGTGCCCGAAGGCGCTGCTGGTTATCGGGATTCACATTGAGTATCTGCTGTCTGGGCAAAGGGAGAGTACTGGAATCTCTGGTGCTTACCCTGGATAGTGATTGCTGTGAATATACTGGAGCCCCCCCTTGTTTACCTTAACTGGCTCTATAGCATTGTGAGGGTGAATGGGAGCTGAAGATCGTCACCGGTGTCCCCTCTGGCCTGGTTGGTAGTGCTGCGCTAGTCCCTGATTGCGGAGCGGCCCTGTGATCTGCACAGACGGTGGCGCGGTGAAATCTATCTGTGACGCCACGAGAGTTGAACAATAGTCACGGCTGCCTGTGTAGCAATCTACGGTGGGTCGTTGGCTGTCGCGACCGCCCTGAACAACACGAGGTGACATTAGTTTCTACGCACTGTTCCTCCCAAGGCCCCATTCTCTGCTGGCGGAACTCGTAAATTAGACAATGGCACGGACGCAATCAACAAATAAAATAATAAATTGTTTATATCTGTTTTGGATTAGTTTTTGTGTTTTTCACTGTATATATAATCAATTTAGTCTAGAGTTGACAAGCCAGTCCCATGTAAAATACACAGTGCCCGGTGTTACCGTTTTCCCAAGAAGTGTTTTCCCTGTTTGGGTTTTTTATCCTAATTTCAGGGGGCCCGTTCTTTTTCCAAAAATAGTGCCGGAAACTACAGCCATGGGCAGAGCGGAAGAATTAATTGAAACTCTATTGAGGGACATCTTCGACTCATCGCTTTCCAACATGTTCATTGTTGAGAGGGCTCACAGGTCCCTAGCCCCAAGGCCTCCAGTGGGGGTACACCGTGACCTATGCTGGCCCGCTTATTGAATTATCGGGACAGGGACAGTATTCTCCGGGCAGCAAGAGACATGGGTCAGATAACTCCTCAGGGTAATCACATCTCCTTTTTCCCTGATTTCACCCCGGCGGTCCAGTCTGTAAGAAGAGAGTTTGTCCCGTTTAAGTGGATCCTCCGGCAAGCGGACATACCCTACGCACTTCTGTACCCGGCGAAACTAAAAGTCACCCATGAAGGCAGCCAGCATTTCTTCACGGAAGCCAAATCTGCCTTAAAATTTGCCAAACACGTGGCGGGAAACAAACGCCCGACCAAAAACCCAGGACTAACTGAAGGAGCACTCGGTGACAATGATTGAATTGGCAGCTCTCTAATACTGGTTGGACTTTATAAACCTTGTGGTAAGAATTTAGAGGGTTTGCCCCGTCAGGTTGTGGTGAAATCCTGTTGTAGTGCTTCGCCCCCCACTGTTTATCTGAATTATTCTCATATAGTTGCTGCTGATATATCTAGTTGTACTCTTAATAACTTGCTCAGCCACCTGGTCTCTGGCCAGGGAGTTAGCCGTAGATTCCTTGCCCCTAGGGAGATCTCCCATAATTGATCCCTCACGGTTACCTAGGAGGGTTGTTTTGAAGTTGGGGGGGTTGGGGGGATATTTTAACTCAACCTAATTGGGGGGTTGGTGTGGGTGGGGGGGGGATAGGGTTGGGGTCACAGTGCAGCAATGCTTGTCTCCTTTGTATGAAGTTATATGTAATCGCTCGGACAGGCCACCTCAACCTCTATGCAACAGCCGAATGGGGTACAGGCTGGTTAGGACCTGGTTCAGGCCCATCTCCATTAACATTGAGCTAAATTATCTTGCAGTAAAGATCCATGTCGCATTCAGACCATGTCTAGCTAATACAGGATGACGAATCTGAATTTTCTGACGTGGAATATCAGAGGTCTGAATGACCACAGGAAAGCCAGACTTATTCATGCCTACTTGATTAGGCACAAGATTGACTGCTGCTTCCTGCAGGAAACCCACCTACCTAGCGCTTTCAATACCAAGCTGCGCCATAATCACTGGGGGGAGGTGTACTCCACCGGTTACTCCAGCTACGCACGTGGGGTGGCCATATTGATACGCGGGGGTTGGAGTGGAAAACTACTCATACACACATCGATGTAGAGGGGAGATTTATTATCCTTAAAGGTACTTTATGTGGAGCTGAAGTTGTACTAACTGCTATATATGGCCCCAACTCGGATGACCCGGAGTTCTTCCGCGGGCTTTGGGCACACATTGCAAGTTTGGGGCGCAACACTGTCATATGGGGTGGGGCTTTATTGCAATTTTTAACGACTCCCTGGATAGGAAAGGGGCATCACGTAGTCTCCATCCCCGTACTAGCGAAGCTCTGAATTCACTCATCCAAGCTAATGATTTGGTGGATATATGGAGGCTTCGCAACCCTGATAGTGCAATAGGTACCTGTATCACCTCACATCATAACGCCTGGTCTAGACTGGATTTCTGGGTAGTCTCTCAGGACATAGTCACATGGACCTCGGATGTATCTCTCATGCCCAGGACCCTATCTGATCATGCTCCATGTTTACTGCAGTTGCAGATCCCAACTCCAGTGCATCGTCCCTTCACATGGAGGCTCCCCACCATGGCCCTACTAGATCAAGCTTTCCGCGAAGAAATTCGAGAATATATCAATTATTATTTTACCGAAAATAAGGGCTCAGTTTATTCTGCGGGTACACTATGGGAGACCTTTACGGTGGTTATAAGGGGTTGCTGCATAGCTAAGCAAGCGGGGGTACTGAAGTCGATTAGACAACGTCTCCAGACTCTCGAGGCACAAATTAAAGACACGGAGGAAAAATTCTATGAGAAGGGTGAGGGGACACACCTTGCAGCGCTTAGGGAATCGCTTTCTGAATATGTGGAGGAAGCCAACCGGGAGATGAAGTTTATGGGGAAATACAGCTCTGCTAGGAGATATGGTGAGAGAGACAGACCTGGAAAAACGCTGTTGAGCATGCTTCGCCCCCCGAGAAACTCCAATATAATTGCTGAGCTCAGGGATGACAATGGGGACCCCATCAGAGGATCACAGCAAATATTGGACCATATGTCTACCTTCTATGCTAGCCTATATACCTCCACCATTCCTAATGTACCGAGAGAGCTGCATACATATATGGACTCATTGGAGTTACTATGGTTAGACAGAGCGCATAGAGATTATCTTGATGAACCTTACACAGTAGAGGATATCGCACAGGTGATTCACAGCCTTCCTAATGACAAAGCCCCAGGCTTAGATGGTCTGCCTACTTCCTTCTATAAAGCTTATAGTGCTTTATTGGCCCCACAATTATTAGAAGTCTATCAGGAATCATTAGAAAGGGGTTGCCTCCCGCCCTCGATGAGGGAGGCCGTAATACTGACACTATTAAAACCCGATAAATACCCCACAAGCCGGGACTCTTATCGCCCACTGTCCCTTATTAATGTGGATAATAACATTTTAGCAAAATTAATCGCTCAGAGACTACAACCCCTACTCCCATTGATAGCCAGGCCAGATCAATATGGGTTCATTCCGGGAAGATCGACAGCACACAATTTAAGAACTTTCTGTGCCCTGCTCCACTATTTAGACCCCCAGACCCCTGCTGCAGCGGTGTTGCTGGATGGAACAAAAGCATTTGATTCCCTTGAGTGCCCCTATCTTTTTAACCTACTGGCTAGGATAGGTCTTAGCCCGGCATTTATAGCTCAAATTAGACTCCTTTATTCTAGCCCTACTGCGAAGTTGAAAGTGAATGGCCTCCTATCAGGGAGCTTCCCAATAACTAGAGGCACTAGACAGGGGTGTCCCCTATCCCCGTTACTCTTCGCCGTTGCAATGGAACCCTTAGCTGCTCGTATCTGACAGCATCATGCTAACAGAGGGGTGGATTTCTCTACTAGGGGCCTTACGATCTCACTATACGCGGATGACATCACGCTTTACACAACGGATCCAAAAGATAACATTCCTCCCCTGCTACGCGAACTGACCAGGTTTGGCAGGCTGTCTGGAATCCAGATAAACTGGTCCAAATCCACGGTCTTTCCCCTGACACAAAGCGTAACCCCCTTCTCATTGGACTATCCTTTTAAATGGGCTGAGGGCCCGGTCAAATACTTGGGTGTCTGGTTGAGCCGGGACATGCAGGAACTGTGGGAGATGAGCTACGGGCGCGCTGTGTGCTGGCTGAAGAGGAAAATTGATACTTGGTCACGTCTGCCTCTTTCCTTGACTGGACGCATTGCCATAGCCAAGATGATTGTGCTGCCCAAGTTCCTATATCTGTTTGTAAACCTCCCTATGATCCTCACTCATACATTTCTACAAAAGCTCAGATCCCTGATGATACAACTGGTGTGCGCTGGGAAACAGGCGCGCATATCCTGGGAACTTCTCACTCTGCCCCTTAGTCAGGGAGGGTTGGGTGCACCAGATATCCCTCTGTACACCTACTGTGCGCAGGTCAGTTCCTACATCATTGGGTCTTTCCTACCCCATTTCAGCCACATGTACCTAATGAATTGGACAGAACCGCGCCTATTCCATTAAATGTAGCGGTCTTCTCCAAATTCAAAAGACCTAGAAATGAAATCGATACTACAGAATTGCTCAGATGGGCCTGGGATGGGTTGCGCACTAGGGCTAGACACTATACGCTATTCGCACCCTTCGCCCCCCTAGGGTATAACCCTCAGTTACCGGCGCTGGCGGACAGGGGGGAGGTGGTCAGGGCTGAGAGGCTGGGATGGAGGACCTTCGCTGACCTATACCCAGAGGATAATTTTATCCCTCCTCTGGTGATGCAGGGGGCGGATAGATCATACTTCTCTGACCTGCTCTTATAATATAGGATCAGGGCCAACTGCCGTAAACTGGACAGCTCCTTCCCTGCCCCACCCCCCCCCCCACTCTGCCAGCGCTAGAGCAGGAGCTGGCTAACTCTTCCCAGCGTAAGCTCATAACTAGATTATACAATGCCATGCAAGCCTCTTTCCCTATTGCCAAACATAAATCGGTTGAGGGTTGGAACGAGGAATTACCTTCGTCGTTGACAGAGGAACAATGGAAATTCTGTTGTGGCCAGCTAGAGATGCTTTCCCCGAACTACAAGCTCCGTTTAATTCATTTTAAATTTCTGCACAGTTATTACAGAACGCCAGCTCAGCTTTTCCCTATGGGCCTGCGCGAAGATGCCAGTTGCTGGAGATGCAATTCCCCCCAAGCGCCTTTCTTACACTTAGCATGCAATTGTCCCAGGATAGCTCAATACTGGGGAGAGATTTTTACATCATTGAATGAGATATTGGGCACTAGATTGGAACCTTCACCCCTCATGGGCATACTTGGCTACACGAAAGATATTCCTGTGGAGCCTAGACGTCTATCGGCGATGCTACTTTAGCTGGCGAAGAGGAGGGTAGCTGTGGTCTGGGGGAGAGCGGGGGCACCAACAGTTAAATCTTGGGTTGCAGATATTACACACTGTCGGGAGCAGCTTGAAACATTTTGGGAGCTGATGCCAGCTGCTTCCAGACCTCGTGATGTCTGGGATCCCTTCCAGGAATGGGCTCGGGCCCCACTACATGTCAACGCAACTGAACCCTAGGGGAAGTCACTGTACTTTACATGTGTCGACCTGGGCTGGGGACAGCTAGGCCAAAACTGTGGTCGTTGGGCTTGGTACTCAGGGCGGTTAGAACTTTGGGCTTTTAATAACTGTACTCCTATTTTGCCACCTACCTGGCTGGAAATGAGATGCTTGTCTGGTCATTTGGTTTGTGATTACTGGTTTTCTTTTTCGAGCTGCACTGATTTACCCCCTATGTTGGAGTTAGTTACTGTAATTTTCTTTGTTTCTTTCCCAGTTCTTTTTCTTTTTCCCTCTGGTTGTTCACCTTCAACTAAACATCTCCAGCAATGCTGCCTTGTAAAATGCGTGATTCTATAAGGAGTTTGTGATCGTAACATGTATGTACCAATATACTTTGTACTTTTGTCTTTTGTTTTTAATAAAATCTTTATAAATAAAAATTTTAAAAAATAAAAAAAGAAGGGAGGCACAGAGGCTTCTGGACGAGGGAGAATTCCAGGAGCAACAGGAAGAGGCTGAAGAAGGGGAAATTGTTGATCCTATGCATGAGTTTGAGGGGCTTTAGGAAGCTAGTGGGCTAGATACATCGCTAGAGTGGGAACTCTCTTCTTCTAAGGGCCTTCCTTCACAGGAGGTCTCTTCTTACCACTCAATAATCAGAAAGGCTGCTGATCTTCTGGACTTGCAGTTGCCCAGTGTGGATATTAAGTCAAACATCTGGACAGAGGTTCTTCACTCTCCATCTATGACAGAGCCTCTGCTTCCATTTAATGAGGCTTTGACGGAGCCCCTATTGCAAGTATGGCAAAAGCCCATGTCCGCCCCTGCTGTGTCTAGGTCAGTGGCAAGACGATACAAAGTTGCGCCTGGGGATCCAGCTTTTTGTCTACACATCCATCTACTGAGAGCTTGGTAGTTCAGGCGTCATGCTCTTCCAAGCAATCTTCTGGCTCTTTTCCACCTATGCCTGGAGATAGGGTTTCAAAAAAGATGGAGCAATCAGCGAAGAAGGTATTTTCATCAGTCAGTATGGCTTCAAAATCGACGAATGCAACGTGCCTACTGGGACGCTACATTCATGCTTTAATGGATTCGGCTTAACAGGTGATTCCTAAACGTCTCGAGGATGTCCAGTGCCACTTTGCGGAGGTTCTCTCAGACACTCAAGCTGCGGCCCGTCCGGTTATTCAGTCTAGGCTTGACACAGCTGACTCTGTTGCTAGAGTGATGGGTTCCTCAGTGGCAACTAGGAGGCATGCCTGGCTAAGAGGGTCTGGTTTTTCGCCAGATGTAAAGGCCACCCTTTTGGATTTACCTTTTGATGGCTCTTGACTCTTTGGAACCAAACCGGACTCAGTGCTGCAACGCTTTAAAGACAGCCACTGCTAGATCGTTAGGCCTGCAGTTCCAACCTAGAGGCTTTGGTTACTGTAGATTTCGGGGCTTTAGCAAGGCTACTCTATTTCGAGCATGGCAGCAGCAGCAACAACAGCAGGCGAATCCATTGTATAGGTCATACAGAGGGAAAGGTAGAGGTCACCTGCGAGGCTTAGCTCGCCAACAAGTCTCCCCTCCTCCTCCTCCTGTTCCCCCAACTGGCTTAGCAGGGAAGCAGCTCTAGATCCCCATCTTAGAGCATGTTGGTCCCATGTTAGGTCGGGTGACCTGTTTTCTATGAAATTGGAGATCTGTAACCTCAAATCTCTGGGTATTGGATCTCGTAGAAAATGGATACGCCCTTCCTTTTCTGAAGTTTCCCCCTCCTTTCCCCCCTCGCCAGGGCTGGTGTTCAGAGGACCATCTGTTGCTCCTGCAACAAGAGGTCCTATCTTTACTACAGAAAGGTGCGATAGAGGTTGTTCCGGAGCAGGAAAGGGGTTAGGGATGCTAATCCAGGTATTTCCTGATCCCCAAAAAGGACGGGCAGTTGAGACCAATCCTAGACCTCAGGATCTTGAATCTTTACCTCAAGCAGGAGAAGTTCAAGATGTTGACCCTGGCTCAGGTTCTTCTGCCATTGCAACAGGAAGACTGGATGGTGTCGATCGATTTGCAGGATGCGTATTTTCACATTCCCATCCTGAAGTCGCATCAGAAGTATTTCTGTTTTACCGTGGGTTCTCAACACTACCAGTTTGCAGTCCTTCCGTTCGGTCTTACATCTGCACCATGAGTCTTCACAAAGGTGATGGCGGTGGTAGCAGCACATCTCAGAAGGTCGGGAATTCCTGTTTTCCCCTATCTGGACGACTGGCTGCTCAAAGCAAAGTCACCAGAGATGGTGCGACGTCATCTGCGAGTAACAACACGGCTGTTGTTCGACTTGGGTTTTTCGATAAATGTACCCAAATCTCACCTGGTGCCCTCTCAGCGCAACCTGTTCATAGGGGCAGTACAGGACACTACTGTGAGTAGTGCTTTCCCGCCCCCTCAGAGGATTCTAGACATCCAGGCTATGATCCCAATTTTTCAAGATGGAGCGGCTGTTCCAGTCCTGAATGTCTTACGCCTGCTTGGTCTGTTCGCTTCCTGCATACTGTTGGTCAACCATGCACGCTGGCACATGAGGGCACTCCAGTGGCTCCTCCGCAGGCAGTGGTTTTAACACAATGGAGATCTCCGGGAGGTGGTCAGAATCTCCAGACTCTCTGCAGCGGCGCTGTTCTGGTGGAGTGTTCCAGGCAACCTGTCTCAAGGGAAGCCGTTTCAACCTCCTCCGGTGGCCACAGTGATAACGGATGCCTACACTCTATGGTGGGGAGCTCATCTGGGGGATCTGGAGGTCAAAGGTCTTTGGTCTCCAGAGGAAGGATTGTTTCCCATCAATCAAACACATTTTCAGGATGTTGGGGTTTCCTCTGTTGGATCTGTTTGCCACTCACGAGAACGCGCACTGCCTGTCGTTCTGCAGTCTCCAGTATCCGATGCGGGGAGCGTTGGGGGATGTGTTTCAGTTAAATTGGGGCTCACATCTTCTTTACCTGTTCCCTCCCATACCCTTGATTCCTGGGGTTCTGAGGAAGATTCGCCAACACCGGGCTCAAGTCATGTTGATCGCCTCGGATTGGCCGCGAAGGGTGTGGTACACAGACCTCCTTCACCTCTCATCGCACTCTCCGCTCCGTCTCCCTTTCAGGACAGACCTCCTCTCGCAGTCGCAGAAGCAGGTTCTACACCCCCACCTCCAGAGCTTGCACATTCATGCCTGGAGATTGAACGGGGCAACCTGAGCTCTTTCTCGCTCCAGCCAGATGTGGAGGATGTTATATTATCGGCCAGAAGACACTCCACCAAATCTGTCTATTCTGGTAGGTGGGCCAGGTTTGTTAAATGGTGTGGAGAGAGATCAATTGATCCGTTGCAGGCCCATTTTTCTCTTTCCTTGGCTCAACAGGGTTGTGCAGTAGCAACTGTTAAAGGCTACTTGTCTGCCTTGTCGGCCTTTCTTTGCTTACCAGACCAACCCTCTTTGTTCAAGTCTCCCATAATCATGAAATTCATTAAGGGTCTCGCTAACAGGTTTCCTCCCACTCCCTTTATCATGCCTCAGTGGGATCTGAATTTAGTTCTTACTTTCTTGATGAGGTCCCCCTGCATAGTTGTCCATTGAGATTTCTAGTATTTAAGACAGTTTTTCTGATTGCGATTACTTCTGCCAGGAGGGTTAGTGAGCTACAGGCTCTTAGCTCGAAGCCTCCTTTTACCTCAATTCATGCGGATAAGATGGTTCTTAGGAACTGAGCTGCTTTCCTGCCTAAGGTGGTTACACCCTTTCACCAGGGGCAATCTATCACTTTACCCACTTTCTATCCTCCCCCTTCTAAAGAGGAGGAGAGGCTTCACCGCCTGCACCCTAAGAGGGCGGTCACCTTCTACCTGGACAGGACTAAGGACTTCAGGCTGGATGACCAACTCTTCATTAGTTACGTGGGCAAAATGAAGGGCAAGGCTGTCCACAAGAGAACGCTGTCCAGGTGGATCATCCTGTGTATCAAGATCTGCTACACCTTGGCCAAGAAGGAGCCTCCTGAAGGTATTCAAGCTTATTCCACCAGAGCTAAGTCTTCTTCTTCGGCTTTGGCTAGAGGTGTCCCTGTTGTAGACATCTGCAGGGCAGCAACTTGGGCCTCCCTCCACACTTTTCCGAAGCATTACTGCTTAGACTCAGAGGTGAGGAGGGACGGCCACTTTGCATGTTCTGTGCTGCAAGATTTTTTGGTATAGGTAGGCGGGCCACCCTCTTCCGGGAGCGGGACTGCTTAGGGGTTCAATTCAATAGGTGAGGAATCCACAGGCAGATGTATCCATCAGAAGAACAAGTTACTTACCTTCGGTAACGCTTTTTCTGGTGGATACAGTATCTGCCTGTGGATTCCTCACTGACCCACACGCCTCCCCGTTGCCTGCCTACTTATACCAAAAAGATTATTGGTATGAAATTCATGTATTTCATTGTTATTCAAAAAGATGTGATGCTTGTCACTAGGAAATGTCTATATTTTAGAATTTCCACTTTCTTTTCTTCTTTAAGTTGTATGCTGAATATACTTGAAGAAATGTTGTATACTGTGTATACTTGTTAAATGTTGTCGGTTCACCCGTGCGCCTCGAAGGCCCGGAAAAAATGGGTGGAACTGACATCAGCACGCCGACAAGGTCTTCTTATGGCTCCGATAACGTTGCACGGGGTCGCTCCATTGTGACGTCCTCGTCGACGTGGGAGAGCTATAGAGAAAAGTTTCCGTGGAATGCTGCGCAAGGGGTAATTCATAAGGTGAGGAATCCACACGCAGATACTGTATCTACCAGAAAAAGCTTTACTGAAGGTAAGTAACTTGTTAATTTACGTATTCTATTGACAAAGTATTGTGTGTACTGTGTTGTATCTCCGGGTAGGAGATAATACATTGTGTTAGTGAGTGTTAATAATAAATGCATATTTTTGTAACTACACTGTGTGGTTCTTTTTCACTTAACCTATACCATAAGATTAAGTACTGGTAAAACAAGCTGCTTTACACTCCATCTGGACTAAGCCTGAAGGCTGCCCTCAACAGCTACCACTTAGAGAGCTTTCTAAGGTTGTCTAAGACCACTAAAATCACCATAAGGGTTGTCTGGATTAGTGCAGGGTGCTACACTTACATAAGTGAGCACCATATACTAAGCCAGCCTTTCACACTCGGGGACCCACATAAGCAAGAAACACATTGTGCTGATAATTTCCCCTGTACATGCAACCATTAGTTAAAGTGTAAGAATGTCTTCAGTGTCCATCAATAAAAGTGCACATTGGGTACCTCGAAAGGAACAACAAACCTGACATGGTCCGGCGGATGGATAGGTCACAGCAAATTATGGAAACAAAGTAGCTTTTACAGTGGAAATGAAAAAGACACCGCTGGTATTAGAGAATATCATGAGACATTTGCAGAGTTATCTCCGGGGGCTGAGGCAATTCAGTTCGGGAGGGACATGCAGTCGACGAGACGTCATGGCATTCCTGGATAATTTGCTCTAGATTAGGTACGGCATGCAAAGATGGGTGCCTCTGTTTAGAGGGCCTGTACTGACGATGCCCCCTCGCCCCCCCCGCCCCCTCGGATCATTGTGTCTGCTCACTGCGGTCTGCCGGACGTGGAATGGCTTGCAGATTCCAGCCAGTCCCAGACATATTCGGGGTGTTGAAGAAGTGGGATTTCCCCTCGACCATAATGCTTAAGCGTGCTGGAAATAGAAGGGCATATTTTATTTCAAGTTCACACAACCGGTGTTGGACTGCCAGGAAGGAGCCACGGTGACGCTGAACCTCCATAGTGCATTCTGGGAAAAACATTTCGGGTGCATTGCCTATTTTTATGTCAGATAGTTGTCGGGTCTCTTTCAAGATAGTGTCACAAAACGAGAATGGCCTGGGGTTGGCCCCCGGTAAGGGTTGATGGGTCAGCACCCGGTGCGCCCATTCCATGGTGAAATATTGCGAGACTGTGTCCTGAGGTAACAGTTGTTTTATCCAACCCTCCACATATGCAACCGTGTCTGTTCCCTCCGGCAGGCCCACCACTCGCACCTTTTTGCAGCGCGACTGCCCTTCTGCGTCCTCCACCCTGCGTTCAAGTATTTCCATTTTAGCTGTCAGCGAGCGTAAGGAGGTGTTCATTTAACTCGTCTTAGGTTGCATCTCCACAATGGACTGCTCGGCGTGATGGACTTTTTCCACCTGTTTGCGGTAATCAGCATGAAGTAGTGTCAAATTTGACGTCACAGCGTGACTTTTGGTCTTAAGCATGCCCTCATGGATTCCAGTGCGGTTCAAAGCTTCTCAACCGCTGCCAATACCGAATCCAGTTTATCCCCAAAAGAGTTCAGGTTGGCGTTAGGTCTGACAGTGTTCACGTCACCTTGTGGTTGGTCCTGTCTGAGTGGGGAGTGAGCAGGCGTGCCCTGCGTGTTGTCAACCCATTGTGCCTTCCCGCTTTCTCAACGAGGAGCGCTGCGCACGTGGGCTGCGGGGCTCCCTTGCGTTGATAATTAGGAAGATGTTGTGAATGGTTTTCAGCACTCTGAGTTCGTGCAGCAGGCGAACTTGTCCAGGGTCCGACCAGTGGGTTTCGGAATATTGATGTGAACTGTCCCCACCTCCAGAGCCCACAGCAGGTGTCTACAGTGATTGCGCCTCGCTGTGGTGGTGCAGTTACGAAAAAGAAACAACTCCCTTGTTGTCATTCCCTTTACAACAAAGTGGTTAGTGTGCCCGGGTGAGCCGTGTCACTGAGCAGAGGGACAAACTCGTTGCGAGTGAGCAAATATCAGTGGCATTAGCTATCCCCCCACAGTCTTGCCATCAGTGGCAGTCAGTGTTTTGAGCCTCAGCAGGGACTGCATCCACACCATACACAGCTTCCCACGAGTATCCCCTTGTTCACTGTGGGCGAGGGTACATCGGATCAGCAGTACAGTGGCACTGGGTGACTCACCCGCAGTGCATCATGACAGTCACGTTTTTATTCTGTGGCCCCTGCCAGCCGTCGCCGATATCTTCGAGGTACCAGAGGTAGGAGCCTGCAACGCTGTTAGTACTGCGGATCAATACAGAGCAGGGTGGTCCTCCCCATGCCAGGCACTATGGAACGGCAGCGGCGAGTCACAGGCAGCACCAACGATGTTCACAGGATCTCAGGCCTCCCGGTACAGCCGTGGGGCCGGCCTGTCGTCTGCGCCCCCCAGAAGTCGGCATCTTACAACTTAGCCGATGCAGTGATTCCCGACTCCACTCGCGAGCTCTTCTCCGCAGCGCCGCAACCACCTTGTAGTGTCGCCAGCGTGTGGGTGGGACCACCTATCCCCGTCATGTAGAGGAAGACTGGTTGGGACCCCCCCTGCACGCATGTGCAGTGGATTGGACTGACGTAGAGAAGTTCAGCGTGATAAAGTTAATAAAAAGCCCGGGGCTCAGGGCGTGGCTTCAGTTAAAAGCTGGCCACTAACATACATAGAGTGTTGTTGCTAATTATTGCGTGTTTCCATGAGGCCTGCATTCCCTAGTGGATCACTACACTGGCGACAAGGTGGCTACGCCCACCTGCGTGCCCCATTGTGCGCCTGGTGCCGTGGGAGAAGCAGCCAGCCGCAGACGTATTCCCTTCTGCACCGCGATCACCCAGCGGGGAGCCTCTGTGTCGCAGCATCACCGCCGCATCCCGCACCGGTCGACAGCATAACGCAGGACAAGGCGCAGGCACCCCAAGGTGAGCGTCCACACCCTCACGCCACCTCCATAAAGTGTCTGCTCCGTCGCTTGGCCCCAACTCAACAGCATCGCGAGTTCCCATAGCAGCGCCCCCTGCCAGAATCACAGGAACATCGCGGCGGATAGCACGAGGCCCAGGCACCGGCCTCCACGCACTGTACATTGTCCCAGGGACACGCCCAGCCTGCAGCTCAATAGGACACACCGAATACCTGCAATTCCTGGACACACATGCCTGTGCCCCCAGCACACTGCCACAAGTAATGCTCACTGCATATCCCTGCCACCTCATAGCATCAATTGTTGGCTGGCTCACAGAGCCCTGAACCTCTCAACCTGCTCTGACCAATGCCCCCAAGTGACTCATACCCCTGAGCGCCCTTCCAGAGCCCCACCTGCAAAGTCATACAGGGTCACAGCCACCTCGTGGCACATACCACCTGGCACCACAGCACCACCGCCTGTAAGAGCATCCAGAGCCGCAACAGCTCAGCAATTGGACCAAGCGCTTATCTCCAAAGCCCCCACATATCACCATGACGTTAGTCCCACCGCTGGAGCTGTTCACCATCACAGGTCCCCCCTGTCCCAGGCTGCGCGCTGGAAGGCATGGGTGGAACGCCTAGAGACCTACTTCAACGCGGCAGAAATCCCGGCTCCGCACAGACGGCTCATGCCCCTTCACCTCGGAGGATCTGACATTCACAAGATTTCCAAAACAGTACGAGAGGCCGGCCCTCCGAGAAATTATGCCACCATGCGTGATATCACGGCGCATTTTGAATCCTACATGAACACCGATTATGAACAGTTCTTCCTTCGCCAAGCACGACAGCTGCCAGACAAGTCTGTAGACGTCTTCTACGGCGGCTGAGAGAACTGGCGAGCACCTGCACCCTCCCGAATAAAGACGACGGAGTCTGGGCACAATTCATTCAAGGGTGCGCATCATCCAAACTGCTTGAACGTGTACTGCAAGAGCATTAACATGCCCATGAGGGACATTCTGATGCTGGGGCGCTCCAAAGAACTGTCCAAAGCGAGAGCAGCCCACATGGACCCCAACTCCGCGACTCCAATCAAGGAGGAACCAATCAATGCCATACACACAGAGACAAGCGGGAAGAGACCGAGGCCCCCAAAGTCAGCTCCGCACTCAGCCAATTGTAGCCCGCAAAGTCGCACGTGTGGGGGGTGCGGAGGCCCATACCCCCACGACGGGACCTGCCCTGCAAGTGGCAAAACCTGCAGTGCATGTGGTAAACTAAACCACTTCTCAAAAGTCTGCCGTTAGTCACAGAGAAGATGGCCCAAAGGCCCACAAAAACAGATGTGCGCAGTCGAACCACACCCAGAAAAGTCTTCCAGCAGCGACATGGACGAAGACGCTGTAGCCCCAGTCCACGTGGTAAGGATGTTGAACACACTCACGGCCATCCGGCAGACCGTGCCGATTTGCAAGATTGGAGTGCAAGACCACTCCGTCACTGCGCTCATTGACACAGGAGCCACCATCAACCTCATGGCCGCAAGCATATACCACAGCTTACCCAACCCACCAGCCCTCCGCAGCACCAATGTGCAAGTCTACGCATTCGGCAACCGTTCGCCGTTGAAGCTGTGTGGCATTTTCCAAGCAGATCTCTCTCATGAGGCTACCCATCAACGTGCAAAAGTCTGTCGCAGGAAGGGTCAGGTTTCTTACTTAGCTGCTGCATTGCCCAGGACCTCAACCTGATCCAGTTTGCATTCGAAGTGCACGTGCACAACCTAGGTTGCCTACTGCAGTAGTTCACACCATTGTTTGATGGGCTTGGGTGCTTGAAAGGACCAGCAGTCCAGCTGCACATCAACACATCGGTGGCTCCAATAGCCCTCAGGCACCGAAGAATCGCATTCCATCTCTGACCAAAAGTAGAAGCTGAACTCCGACTCTTAGAGAGAGCAGGCATCATCGCACGGGTGCGAGGACCAATGCCATGGGTATCACCCATCGTTGTGGCAAAGAAGCCTAAACAACCAGACGCTGTATGCATCTGTGTGGACATGAGAGTCCCAAACCTAGCGATTAAGCGGGAACGCCACCTGACACCGACCGTGGATGACATCATCGGTGAGCTGGTAGGATCCAAGTGGTTCTCCAAGATGGATGTCCGGCCTGGAGGCTACCATCAAATACCTATGCACCCAGACTCCCGCCCCATCACCACTTTCTCGACTCATGCAGGGCTCTGGAGGTACAAGAGGCTTAATTTCGGGATCTCCAGCACTGCCGAAGATTTCCAGAATATCATCAAGAACGTCATCCATGGGCTGAATGGCTTGCTCAACGTGAGCGGCGACATTCTGGTGCACGATCCCACGCTGGAAGAACACCTCGTTCGTCGCCAAGCCGTGTTCTCCCGCCTCAAAGACAGAGGGCTTACCTGCGAAAGGATATCAGTTTCTTTGGCTATCGATTCTCCGATAAAGGCATCGGCCCGACCCCGACAAAGTCAAAGACATCCAAGAAGCACCAGCACCAACGTCAATGTCAGGAGTCTGCAGCTTTTTAGGTATGGTAACCTACTGCGGACGGTTTATCAAGAACCTAGCAGACCTAACTGGCCTGCTCAGAGACCTAACCAAAGTCATCAGTCCCTGGACATGGGGATCCTAACAGGAAGATTTGTTCCAGCAAACCAAGGCAACCCTATCAGCGGACACCACACTGGTGTATTTCGATCCCGAAAGAGAATCACAACTCGTAGTGGACACCAGCCCCACCGGCCTAGGCGCAGTCCTACCTCAACGGCAGGAATGCGGAGAATGGGCTCAGGTAGCCTACGCCAGCAGAACACTCACCCCAACGGAGCAGAGGTACTCCCAGATCGAGAGAGAGGTGATCGCAATTCTGTGGGGCTGTCGACACTTCTACATATATCTGTACGGTCTCCCATTTGTTGTCATCACCGACCACAAGCCTTTAATCCAGCTATTTCAAGGCTCCTCATCACGCCCTCCCCCAAGGATCGAGAAATGGATTCTGCAACTGCAAGAGTTTCAATTCACTGTCGAGTACCGACCTGGCACCAGAAATCCTGCAGACTTTCTCTCGAGGCCTGCCACACTCCCAGAGGCTGCAGAGGCGGCTGCCACTGAAGACTATGTGAGGATGATAGTAGAAAGGTCACGACCCCTCCCAATGTCTCTGGAAGATGTCATAGAAGCCACGAAGAAAGACGACTGCCTTCAAATCGCAATACAAGCAGTCGCCTCAGGTGATTGGAGAATACTACAAAATCCAATCCCACTCCGCACTGTGGCAGCTCAGTCAATCATGAAGGCCCTCTATCAAGTTTGTCAGTAGCTATCTGTGACTACTGACGGCTGCCTCCTTAGAGGCCCGCGCCTCGTGCTACCCGAAAACCTGACCCAGAAGGCAGCTCTCTTGGCACACGGAGCCCACCAAGGGTTTGTCAAGTCAAAGAACCGACTTCGAAGCAAGGTCTGGTTCCCCGGCCTCGAACAAAAGATAGAAACCGTTATGAGACACTGTTCCGTCTGCCTAGCGTACTTGTCTGCCGGATAGACCTGCACCTGTCATTACGGAAGCAGCTCCCAGCAACCCGTGGGAGAGAGTAAGCGCAGATTCCAGCAGCTTCCCAGGAGGGAAGCACATGCTAGTTGTAGTGGACGATTTTTCTCGATACCCTGAGGTAGAAATCATATCTACAACGTCTGCGGCTGAATTAATCCCAAAGCTCGAAAAGCTCATGGCAACACACGAACATGTCAAAGAAATCCGTACTGACAACGGCCCGCCATTTACCAGTATGGAACTTATGGACTATCTAGCGTCTCACAATGTCAAACACCGCCGGATAACCCTGCAGTGGCCCCAGGCCAATGGCGAAGTAGAACGCCTAATGAGAACCCTCAACAAGACGATTCAGATCGCTCTAGCAGAAAACCGCAACCTGGAACATGCCTTGTACCAATTCTTACGAGAATACCGGCTTACCCCGCACTGTACCACTAGCATCTCCCCGAGCAAGCTATGTTTTGGTCGAACTGTGACTGACGCCATCCCACATCACCCAGTGTGGGAAGAAACACCCAACCCCCCCCAAATCGTCGGATGCCAGAAGAACCCAAAACAACGAAGAAGCTTCCCGTAAAAGACATGCTCGAGAACGCCCAATCTTAGTGGGGGACCGTGTATTAGTGCAAGACCGACACCCAGGAGGGAAATTCTGATTACCATTTGAACTCGATCCGTGGACAGTAGAAAAAGTCAAAGGTACCAAATTAACCGCTCAGAGAGGCCAAGAGAGTGTAACCCGCAACATTTCTCAATTAAAAAAAATCCCTGAGGACAATGCCGAAGAGTTCCTGGCAGCTAGTTTGCCACGTGATGACGTCGCAACAGACTTCCCACGGAGCAGGGTGGAAATGGACGAATCCCCAAATGCAACACCAGAGGTTCTAGGTGCAACGCCTTCTCTCAGCACCTCCCAGGGCCAAGAGCCAAAACCCCCGCTCCCAAAGGTAGAGGTGCCGGAACCGGAAGGAGCGAGGATCCAACATCGTCTTCGCCGACAGCTTCGCTACGGAGCAGTCAAGGTCCCATCCGAAGCCTTCCCAGTGGTAGAAAGACTTTGTATCGTGCTGATCGGAGATGATCGCCAGCCAGTTGCAGTGGTCGAGTATCAGTGACCTGTGACCAAGTAAGAATGTTCCATTAATCTTTGTTTAAAGGACTTTATTTTGTGAACACTGAATGGACCTAACATTCATTATTCTTGCTTAAAGTTTTGTTGGTTTGTTGTTTCATTTCCTGGTTAAGGAGGAATGTAGTGTCGTCAGCGTGTGGGCGAGACCACCTATCCCCGTCATGTAGGGGAAGACTGGTTGGGACCCCCCTGCATGCGTGTTTAATGGACTGGACTGACGTAGAGAAGTCCAGCGTGATAAAGTTAATAAAAAAGCCTGGGGCTCCAAGCTTGGTGCTGCTAATTATTGGGTATTTTCACGAGGCCTGCATCCCCTAGTAGAACACTACACACCTGTAGACAGCCCTGCCCACGCAGCAGATGTGGCTTCTCCTCCCGAGTCAGGTGGACGCCGCCCCCAAACGCAGCCAAACACTCACTGTCTCTCCGAGAGCAGATGTCTCGCAACTGTGACGTCAGCATCCGGGCAGCAAAGCCAGGCCTCGAACTCTGGGGGCATTCGCAGTTGCACTACCGCAATGCTCGCACCATTGGTGATGCGGCTGAGGGATGCAGTCACATTCCAGAGACCGTTGGGGTCTAGTTCCAGTTGCAAGAAAGCGGAGCGATCGGCGGAGCTCGCTCGGATCGCGTCCGCCATGTTAGCTGTCTTAGCCACGCTGTCCATGCCTCTGTTATATCTCTGAATGTATGTTGTCTTCACAATACATAAGCATTGCACACTAAGGCCCGTATTTAGCAATCGCCCTAGCGCCATGCAAGGGGGCGCAAGGGAACTCAAACCTTAAGTGAGGTTTATCAAGCCACGCAATGCCACCTTGCATGGCCCTTCATGGCTTGATAAATCTAGATTACATCAAGGCAGCGCAAATCGCTGCCTTGCATTACTCTGCGGCAGGGAGGTGTTCCCTGGGTGGACCATGGGCGTTCCCATGTATTCACCTATGGATTTTGGCACATTCCCAAATTTACCCTTAGTGGTAGACCTGGGAATTCGTCAAACTGCTACGCTTCCCCAGGTGAGTCATAACTAGGAGAAATATCTTAATTTCTCCTCATTTTTCCTCTTTCTATCTGTGCTGCAGAATGCAGCACACATAGAAAGAGGAAAATGCCTCTCAGGATTGTTTTTGTGTGGGAAGGTGTCCCTTCCTGCAAAAAAACAATCCTGCTGAAAACTCCGGCACCCTTGCAACATGACGCAAGGGTGGCTGCATTGGTGCTAGGCAGCCAAAAGTGTGCCAGTGCTAGTAAAGGACATGAATGCGCCATTTAATGGTAAATACGGTGCATTCCTGTCTTTTCCCTTTTACGCAGTGCAGCAAGGTGGCTTTCTGTGTTGCGCTGTGTGAAAGATTGATAAATCTGCCTCTGAAAGTGTAAATACTTTGGGCCTCATTTATGATGATTTGGCGCATGGCAGCGCCGCAAGGAATCTTACTGCACTGACCTATGTCAAAACAAAAGGACAGGAATGCGGCGTATCTATGAGATACAGTGCATTTATGTCCTTTTCCCCTACACTGGCGCACAATAGGCTGCCATCCGCTAATGCAGGCACCCTTGTGCCAAGGTGCAAGGGTGCCTGCATTGCGGGGCTGATTGATTTTGTGCAGGAAAGGACATCTTCTGCACAAAATCAATTCAGGCGGTTTCTTCTTTCTATGTGTGCTGCAGAAGGAAAAAACGAGGAGAAATGAAAACATTTCTCCTCGTTGTGCCTCCCTAACGCCACCCCTTGGGTGGCATCAGATTGTGATGCATTCCCAGGTTTACGATTTCTCGTAAATCTGGGAATGCTTCAGATTCCATGGGTATTGCGTGGGAACACCCACAGCAACATCCATGGACAGCCCCATTCACGCGTGTTATGCGCGAAAGGGGCACAAATTTACAAGGCCGTGATAAGCAAAGTAAAGTGGCTTTAAGTGGCCTTCTAAATATGCTGCTGCACATTGTGCCACCGGAACGTCAAAAAGTGACATTCCGGCAGCGCAAAAGTGCCTTTCTTTTGGTGTGCAACCATATAATAATGAGCCATTTCTCCATGTGCATGAACCGTTAAGTAGTATTACACTGTTTATACAGGTGGTTATGAAAAATATGCATGCTCACAGCAATTGAAGTAAACTTATTGATGGGTAGCACTAGGACTGATGCCAATATTTGTCATGCTTTTCTGTACTTCTCTGCCATTGACAATTTACCGCTTCCATGTCGGTCTCTTCTGCTCTTTTTCAGGTGCAGTGCACAATTGGATGATACTGTGGTCCGCAAGCCCTGACGAAACTGCCACAAAAGTTCATGACAATGAAACATGTTAGCCATTGATAATACTTGGATTAGAGCATATAATTTGTTTTTAACTATGTGCCTAGGATCTCAATGAATAAATTGCCTAAAGGTCCCTTGGACACATTTTTTGTTGGAAGGCCAAGTGACCTAGTGTGTGGAAAATAACACTTCTGCTTAGAGGGCCTGGCTCACTAAGATGCAGGGATACGTGTAGAAGCACATATTTGGTATTCCTTCCACATGACTTGTAAAGTTGTGAGAAGGCATCCCTACAAGCACAGTCAATTTTATTATATGGTTAATTAAAACCTTTACAAACAGCAAAGAAAGATAAAGTATAAAGTTTAGCAAGATAAAACCATATGATGAAGGCAGGCGTTGCGAAGTACAGACAAGGAGGATTCAGCTGACTCCTATTTTATAAAATGAATAAGAGAACAAACAGAGCACATAGCAAAGCGGACCTTTGCGCATAGGGTTAGGGCAATGTGCAAAATATGCAGAACACCGAGCTGTTGCAAAACAGAGCTGCAAAAAACTGGCAAAGATTCAGCTGAACCATGTTTTAAAAAGTGGATAAAGGATTTACAAACAATGTGCAAAATACACAGAACACAGGCCCATCTAATGGAGTCTTTTAGCTGCAGACTCCTTACCTTTGAATTTCACATGCGTCAGGCTGGATCTGGAAACTTTTGCTGAGCAATACCCCTTGCGCGTGCCGTCGGGTGGCTCTATTCGGCTCCGCGTGACGTCGTCGGCAGCATCGGTTATGACGTCACGGTACCTATATAGGTGCCACCCAGGGGCCCAGACTTCAGTTCTTTTGTTTTCGCACCAGTTAAGCGCCGATCCAGGAAGAGTCACCCCTCTGTCGCTTTTTGACAGGGTTTTTCTCGACTTTTGTCAAATTTGGAAATTTTTTCCAACTTCATATGCGAGGGATGTCTTCAAGGAAGATGTGTTTCAAGCCGTGCTGTGCCTGCCACCGCATGATGTCAGTAACCGACCCCCACCTCGTCTGTCTCTGGTGTCTCAAGCGTGACCACGACTCGAAATCGTGCTCGGACTGCCGGGCCATGGCTCCGAAGGCCTTGAGGGAGCAGGCGATGAAGCTCCTTGCGACCCGGCAGTTGACACAGCCGAGCGAGACTCCGCAGAGTTCCCTGTCTTGATCGAGGAAGAGGTCGTCGCGGGACTGCTACCGGAGCCCCAAGTCCTCTTCATCCCACTCGAGGTCCTCGGGGCCCCATCCTGCTGGGCCACAGGCATTACCTACGGTTCAAGGTAGGCCGCGAGAACTTTCAGTTTACCGTACTCCCCTTTGGCCTTACCAGTGCCCCTCGGGTGTTCACCAAGGTGATGGCGGTGGTCGCAGCTCATCTGCGCAGGTTAGGGGTGTCAGTCTTCCCCTATATCGACGACTGGCTGTTGAAGGTGTCCTAGACCCAGGCAGTCATCTCCCACCTTCAGACTACGGCGGACCTTCTGCATTTGCTGGGGTTCTCTATAAACGTGCCGAAGTCACACCTGACTCCTTCTCAGATGCTCCCTTTCATCGGGGCAGTTCTGGACACAGTGCAGTTTCGGGCCTATCCTCCTGAGCAGCGAGTACAGGATATTCAGTTTATCATTACGATGTTTTGGCCTCTATCCTGGATTTCGGTGAGACTAACTCTAAGGCTGTTGGACCTCATGGCCTCCTGCATCCTGTTCATAAAGCATGCCAGGTGACGAATGCGGGCTCTGCAGTGAGACCTGAAGTTCCAGTGGGCACAGCATCGAGGAAATCTCACCTACGTGGTCCAGATCTCGGAAGAAACTCTGAGAGATCTGCAGTGGTGGTTGACGAACCAAGAATGGGTCAATGGCAGACCCCTCTCCCTTCCCCAAGCAGAATTAACAGTGGTGACAGATGCGTCACCTCTGGGATGGGGAGGCCATCTGGGAGTGGTGGAGATCATGTGATACTGGTCTCCGGCAGAGTCCACGCTCCACATAAATCTCTTGGACCTCCGACCGATTTAATTGGCATTGAAAGCATTTCTTCCCTCTGTCAAGGGGAAGCTAGTGCAGGTGTTCACGGACAACACCACCGCCATGTGGTACTGAAACAAGCAAGGGGGGGTGGGGTCGTGGACCCTTTGTCGAGAGGACCTGTGTCTCTAGACATGGCTGGAACAGCAGGGCATAACCCTGATGGCTCAACACCTGGCAGGCTCCTTGAGCTCCAGGACGGACTAACTCAGCCGTCGATGCCTAGCGGATCACGAATGGGGTCTCCAGTCGGAGGTGGCGCAAGGTCTCTTTCAACAGTGGGGAGAACCTTGGTTAGATTTGTTCACCTCCGAAGAGAACGCGCAGTGTCCGCAATACTGCGCGCTGGAGTTTTCAAGGCGGCTATCGCTCAGTGACGCCTTTCGTCGCGAGTGGAGCTCAGGCCTGCTGTACGCCTTTCCGCCCATACCATTCCTGCCCAGGGTTCTGAAGAAGATCAGGATCGACCGGGCCCAAGTCATTCCTGTGGCTCCAGACTGGGTGAGGAGAGTCTAGTATCCAGAGCTTCTGAAGATGAGCATCAACATCCGATCAGGCTGCCCTTTCCGGAGGATCTTCTGTCGCAGGGGAGGGTTCTCCACCTGAACCTGTCAACTCTGCACCTCCATGCGTGGAGATTGAGTGGCAGCAGTTGATAGATTTTGACCTTCCAAGGTTTGTAATGTTATTCTGGAGGCTAGGCGGCCCTCCACTAAGACGGTATACTCCTGCCGTTGTCAGAAATTTGTATTATACTGTAGAAAAAGGTCTATTGACCCTCTTTCTGCTCCTCTTTCTACTGTCCTGCTATTCATTCTAACCCTTGCCCAACAAGGCTCTGCTTTGGGAACTCTCAAGGGTTATCTCTCTGCTCTGTCTCCTTTTTTGCGGCTGCCAGACCAACCCTCTCTCTTCAAGTCTCCTATTGTACATAGATTTCGAAAAGGACTGGCTCACTTGTTTCCACCCACACCCTTTGTTATGCCACAGTGGGACCTTAATTTGGTCCTCATCTACCTGATGTGTGCTCCCTTTGATCCTCTACATAATTGTCCCCTCCGGCTGTTGACCATCAAAACAGCCTTCTTAGTGGCGATTACATCGGCCCGGAGGGTGAGTGAGTTGTAGGCTTCATCTTGCTCGCCTCCCTATTTAATGTCCTTTCCGGACAAAGTGGTGCTTTGCACCTGGGCTTTCTTTTCGCCAAAAGTTGTGACCCCCATTCCATCTGGGTCAATCCATCATGTTGCCCACCTTCTTTGCTCCCCCGCATCCCTCTAAGGAAGAGTAGCATCTTCACCGACTGGACCCAAAAAGAGCGTTGTCATTCTACATTGACCGCACAAAAGAGTTCCGGGTGGACGACCAACGCTTTGGGGGGGTTCGTGGGAGCAAAGAAGGGGAAAGCAGTGCAGAAAGGACCTTTTCACGCTGGGTCGTTCTCTGCATTAAGATCTGCTATGCCCTTGCAAAGAAGCAGCCCCCTGAGGGATTAAGGGCCCATTCTACCAGGGGAAAGGCTGCGACTACGGCCTTGGCTCAGGTGCCCCAGTCCAAGACATCTGTCAGGTGGCAACGTGGGAATCATTGCACACGTTTGCAAAACACTACTGCCTGGAATGTCAGGTCCGCAGGGACCGGCACTTTGCCTGCTCGGTCCTGCAGGACTTCCTAGTTTAAGGTATTGGTCCGCAGCCCACTGCCGGGATGGTATGTCTTGAGTATCTAATTCAAAGGTAAGGAATCACCAGCTAGATGTCTCTATCAGATGAACAAGTTACTTACCTGCGGTACGCATTATCTGGTAGAGACTCTATCTAGCTGCAGCCCCACCCATGCCTCTCCGCCTTGCGGACTAATATTGTAGGGCTAGGGTTACTCCTCCTTTCAGGGCCCTAGTGTTGCACACGACTGCACCAGTTACTTCAAGTCTCTGCGCTTCTCGCATGGAAAAAACAAAAAGTACTGACGAATGTGCGTCTGGGTGGCGCCTATATAGGTACCGCAACGCCATAACCAACGCTACCAACGCCGTCACGCGGAGCCGAATGGAGCCACCCGATGGCGCGCGCAAGGGGTATTGCTCAGCATAAGTTTTTGGATCCAGCCTGACGCCTGGGAAATTCAAAGGTAAGGAATCTGCAGTTAGATAGTCTCTACCAGATAATGCATTACCGAAGGTAAGTAACTTGTTCTTTGTGGAGCAACAGATCGACAATTGATACTAAACGAAAACAGGTCACAAACTTGTCTTGCTTAGAGGCTGACCTGATGCAGTCCAGGCAGTGCATTTTTAGAGAGGACCAATGCAGAGAGTGTTAACCCCTTCGCTGCTAGGCCTTTTCCCCTCCTGTGCTAAGCCTTTTTTTGGCTATTTGGGGTAGTGCGCGCTTAGGCCCCTGTAACTTTTTGACCACATAAGGTATCCATGCCAAATTTGCGTCCTTTTTTTCTAACATCATGGGGATTGTAAAGGTACCCAGGGTTTGTGGATTCCCCTGGAGGGGACCCAGAAATTAGTCAAAATACAGCTAAATTTTGTTTTTTTGGGGAAAAATGCGAAAAAGGGCTACAGATGAAAGCGTCTTGATTTTTCCCTGCAAATGGCATCAAAAAGGGGTTGTGGTGCTGAAATCACCATCTTCCCAGCTTTCAGGGACAAGCAGACTTTTGTCAGAAAACCAACTTTTTTTACACAGTTTTGGCATTTTTCTGGGACATAGCCTATTTTTGCTATTTTTTGTGCTTTCAACCTCCTTCCAGTTAATGGTAGAAATGGGTATGAAACCAATAATGGATCCTGGAAAGCCATACATTTCTGAAAAGTAGACAAAATTCTGAATTCAGCAAGGGGTCATTTGTGTAGATCCTTAAAGTTTTCCTTATAGAAACTAACAGTTAAAGGAAAAATTGAAAATTAGTTGAAAAAAACAGCCATTTGTGTCAACGTTTTCACCTGTAACTTCTTCTAATTATGACAGCTATTTGAAGGCAATATACAGTTATATCCGCTGGACCTTTCTGGTTGTGGGGATATATAGGACTTGTAGGTTCACCAAGAACCCGACGAACCCAGAGCCAATAATTGAGCAGCATCTTGCAATGGTTTTTTATTATGTACCGGGTATATAGCAATTATTTTGGGAAAATGTATACATGGAAAAATTGTTATGAAAGACACCTATGTATTTCTGAAATGGGAACAAAATGTAGATTTTAGAAACAGTAGATATTTGCACATTTCCGAAATTGGGAGTACCCATACTAGCATGAGAATTATAGGTCATTTTTCAAAATGACTTATTTTTTACACATTGTCTTTCATTTGGAAGGCAGAAATGCATCGAAAGTCAATAGGTAATAACAGTTGCTCTACAATTCTGTGTTACCCTAAGTCTCCCGATAAAAATGGTACCTCACTTGTGTGGGTAGGCCTTGTGCCCGCAACAGGAAATGGCTCAAAATGCAACGTGGACGTACCACATTTTCACAATGAAAAATTACCCTTTTTTTGCAAAGTGCCTAGGTGTAGTTTTTGAACCCTAGCTCTGCCGGCACCTAGGGAAACCTAGCAAACCTATACATTTTTGAAAACTAGACACCCAGGGGAATCCAGGATGGGGTGACTTGACTGCCTCCCACCAGGTTCTGTTACCCAGAATCCCTTGCAAACCTAAAACATTGTCAAAAAACCACATTTTCCCCACATTTCTGTGGTGGAAAGTTTTGGAATCTGCGTGGATCCACAAATTTCCACCCACCCCGCGTTCCCCAAAGTCTTACGAGAAAAATGGTACCTCACTTGTGTGGGTCGGCCTAGTGCCTGCGACAGGAAACGGCGCAAAACGCAACGTGGTCACACCTCAATTTCGCAGTGAAAAATGACCCTTTTTTGGCAAAGTGCCTAGCTGTAGTTTTTTAACCCTAGCTCTGCCGGCACCTAGGGAAACCTAGCAAACCTATACATTTTTGAAAACTAGACACCCAGGGGAATCCAGGATGGGGTGACTTGACTGCCTCCCACCAGGTTCTGTTACCCAGAATCCCTTGCAAACATAACAAATTGTCAAAAAAACCACATTTTCCCCACATTTCTGTGGTGGAAAGTTCTGGAATCTGCGTGGATCCACAACTTTCCACGCACCCCGCGTTCCCCAAAGTCTTACGAGAAAAATGGTACCTCACTTGTGTGGGTCGGCCTAGTGCCTGCGACAGGAAACGGCGCAAAATGCAACGTGGTCACACCTCAATTTTGCAGTGAAAAATGACCCTTTTTTGGCAAAGTGCCTAGCTGTAGTTTTTGAACCCTACCTCTGCCGGCACCTAGGGAAACCTAGCAAACCTAAACAATTTTGAAAACTAGACACCCAGGGGAATCCAGGATGGGGTGACTTGACTGCCTCCCACCAGGTTCTGTTACCCAGAATCCCTTGCAAACATAAAAAATTGTCAAAAAAACCACATTTTCCCCACATTTCTGTGGTGGAAAGTTCTGGAATCTGCGTGGATCCACAAATTTCCACCCACCCCGCGTTCCCCAAAGTCTTACGAGAAAAATGGTACCTCACTTGTGTGGGTCGGCCTAGTGCCTGCGACAGGAAACAGCGCAAAACGCAACGTGGTCACACCTCAATTTCGCAGTGAAAAATGACCCTTTTTTTGCAAAGTGCCTAGCTGTAGTTTTTGAACCCTACCTCTGCCGGCACCTAGGGAAACCTACCAAACCCACACATTTCTGAAAAGTAGACACCCGGGGGCTTCCAGGGAGGTATGGCTTGCGTGGATCCCCCAACGTTTCCTTACCCAGAATCCCCTGCAAACCTCAATTTTAGCTGAAAAAAATCACCTTTTTCACACATTTTTGTGTGGGAAAGTGTGGCATCACTGGCCTCACACAAATTTCCTACCACCCAGCGTTCCCCCAGGTCTCCCGATAAAAATGGTGCCTCACTTGTGTGGGAGGCCCAAGTACCCGCGACAGGCAAGGGCCCACAACTTAGTGAGGCGACCTCAAAATGGCCTTTCACAAAACGACCTGGTTTTGCAAGGGGGTCACCTGGGTTTTGGCCCCGTGCTCGGCGGCCATCTAGGGAAACCTACCAAACCCACACATGTCTGAAAAGTAGACACCCGGGGCTTCCAGGGAGGTATGGCTTGCGTGGATCCCCCAACGTTTCCTTACCCAGAATCCCCTGCAAACCTCAATTTTAGCTGAAAAAAATCACTTTTTTCACACATTTTTGTGTGGGAAAGTGTGGCATCACTGGCCTCACACAAATTTCCTACCACCCAGCGTTCCCCCAGGTCTCCCGATAAAAATGGTGCCTCACTTGTGTGGGAGGCCCAAGTACCCGTGACAGGCAAGGGCCCACAACGTAGTGAGGCGACCTCAAAATGGCCTTTCACAAAACGACCTGGTTTTGCAAGGGGGGTCACCTGAGTTTTTGGCCCCGTGCTCGGCGGCCATCTAGGGAAACCTACCAAACCCACACATTTCTGAAAAGTAGACACCCGGGGCTTCCAGGGAGGTATGGCTTGCGTGGATCCCCCAACGTTTCCTTACCCAGAATCCCCTGCAAACCTCAATTTTAGCTGACAAAATCACTTTTTTCACACATTTTTGTGTGGGAAAGTGTGGCATCACTGGCCTCACACAAATTTCCTACCACCCAGCGTTCCCCCAGGTCTCCCGATAAAAATGGTGCCTCACTTGTGTGGGAGGCCCAAGTACCCGCGACAGGCAAGGGCCCACAACGTATTGAGGCGACATCAAAATTGCCTATCACAAAATGTTTTGGGCCCTTGCCTGTCGCGGGTACTTGGGCCTCCCACCCGAGTGAGGCACCATTTTTATCGGGAGACCTGGGGGAACGCTGGGTGGTAGGGAATTTGTGTCAGCCCCGTGATGCCACAACTTTACCACACAAAAATGTGTGAAAAAAGTGATTTTTTTCAGCCAAATTTCAGGTTTGCAGGGGATTCTGGGTAAGAAAACGTTGGGGGATCCACGCAAGCCATACCTCCCTGGAATCCCCCGGGTGTCTACTTTTCAGAAATGTGTAGGTTTGGTAGGTTTCCCTAGGTGGCCGTGAGCCCCGGGCCAAAACGTCATGGGACCCCCTTGCAAAACCAGGTCGTTTTGTGATAGGCCATTTTGAGGTTGCCTCAATACATTGTGGGCCCTTGTCTGTCGCGGGTACTTGGGCCTCCCACCCGAGTGAGGTACCATTTTTATCGGGAGACCTGGGGGAACGCTGGGTGGTAGGAAATTTGTGTCAGCCCCATGATTCCACAACTTTACCACACAAAAATGTGCAAAAAAAGTGATTTTTTCAGCAAAATATCAGGTTTGCAGGGGATTCTGGGTAAGAAAACGTTGGTGGATCCACGCAAGCCATACCTCCCTGGAATCCCCCGGGTGTCTACTTTTCAGAAATGTGTAGGTTTGGTAGGTTTCCCTAGGTGGCCGCCGAGCCCCGGGCCAAAACGTCATGGGACCCCCTTGCAAAACCAGGTAGTTTTGTGATAGGCCATTTTGAGGTCGCCTCAATACGTTGTGGGCCCTTGCCTGTCGCGGGTACTTGGGCCTCCCACCCGAGTGAGGCACCATTTTTATCGGGAGACCTGGGGAACGCTGGGTGGTAGGAAATTTGTGTCAGCCCCATGATTCCACAACTTTACCACACAAAAATGTGCGAAAAAGTGATTTTTTTCAGCAAAATATCAGGTTTGCAGGGGATTCTGGGTAAGAAAACGTTGGTGGATCCACGCAAGCCATACCTCCCTGGAATCCCCCGGGTGTCTACTTTTCAGAAATGTGTAGGTTTGGTAGGTTTCCCTAGGTGGCCGCCGAGCCCCGGGCCAAAACGTCATGGGACCCCCCTTGCAAAACCAGGTAGTTTTGTGATAGGCCATTTTGAGGTCGCCTCAATACGTTGTGGGCCCTTGCCTGTCGCGCGGACTTGGACCTCCCACCCGAGTGATGCACCATTTTTATCAGGAGACCTGGGGGAAAGCTGGGTGGTAGGAAATTTGTGTCAGCCCGGTGATGCCACAACTTTCCCACACAAAAATGTATGAAAAAAGTGAATTTTTTCAGCAAAATTTCAGGTTTGCAGGGGATTCTGGATAGGAAAACATTGGGGGACCCACGCAAGCCATACCTCGCTGGACTCCCCAGAGTGTCTAGTTTTCAGAAATGTGTGGGTTTGGTAGGTTTCCTAATATGGCCGCCGAGCCCAGGGCCAAAAACCTCACTGGTGTGGGTGGTTCAAGTACCCGCAACAGGCAAGGGCCCAAAACGTATTGAGGAGACATCAAAATGATCTATCACAAAACAAGCTGGTTTTGCAAGGGGAGTCACCTGGGTTTTTGGCCCCGGGCTCGGCGGCCATCTTGGGAAACCTACCAAACCCACACATTTCTGAAAACTAGACACCTGGGGAGTCCAGCAAGGTATGGCTTGCGTGGGTCCCCCAACTTTTTCCTACCCAGAATCCCCTGCAAACCTCAAATTTAGCTGAAAAAATCACTTTTTTCTCAAATTTCTGTGTGGGAAAGTTCTGGAATCTACGTGGATCCACAAATTTCCTCCCACCCAGCGTTCCCCGGGTCTCCTCATAAAAATGATACCTCACTTGCGTGGGTGGGTCAAGTACCCGCGACAGAAAAGGGCCCAAAACCTATTGAGGCGACATCAAAATTACTTATCACAAAACAACCTGGTTTTGCAAGGGGGTCCCAGGAGTTTTTGGCCCTGGGCTCGGCGGCCATCTTGGGAAACTACCAAACCCAAACATTTCTGAAAGCTAGACACCCAGGGAGTCCAGCGAGGTATGGCTTGCGTGGGTCCCACAACGTTTTCCTACCCAGAATCCCCTGCAAACCTCAAATTTAGCTGAAAAAATCACTTTTTCCATACATTTTTGCGTGGGATCACCATGCCGGCACAAATGTCCTACCACCCAGCGTTCCCCTTGTTCTCCCGAGTAAAATGATACCTCACTTGTGTGGGTGGGCCAAAGGCCTGTGACTGGGAAGAGCCCAAAACATAGGGATTTAGGGTATAGCACCGAGAATTCTAAGCACTACATTTTTTTTAAAATACGTTTGTAGCCAGTTCTGCTTTGGACACCCACACAAGTGAGGTATCATTTTACTCGGGGAAACAAGGGCAACGCTGGGTGGTAGGACATTTGTGCCAGCACGGTGATTCCACGCAAAAATATGTAGCAAATATGTTTTTTTCAGCTAAATTTGAGGGTTTCAAGGGATTCTGGGTAGGGAAACGTTGGGGGATCCACGCAAGCCATACCTCATTGGACTCCCCAGGGTGTCTAGTTTTCAGAAACGTGTGGGATTGGTAGGTTTCCCTAGATGGCGGCGAGCCCGGGGCCAAAAACCCAGGTGCCACTCCCCCCCAAAACCAGGTAGTTTTGTTATAGGTAGTTTTGAAGTCTCCACAATACGATTTGGGCCATTTCCTGTTTCAGCCACTATGCCTACCCACACAAGTGAGGTACCATTTTTATCGGGAGCCCTGGGGGAACGCAGGGTGGTAGGAAATTTGTGGATCCACGCAGATTCCAGAACTTTCCCACACAGAAATTTGAGTAAAAAGTAATTTTTTTCTGCTAAATTTGAGGTTTGCAGGGCATTCTGGGTAGGAAAACGTTTGGGGACCCATGCAAGCCATACCTCGCTGGACTCCCCAGGTGTCTAGTTTTCAGAAATGTGTGGGTTTGGTAGATTCCCAAGATGGCCGCTGAGCCCGGGGCCAAAAACCCAGGTGACCCCCTTGCAAAACCAGGTTGTTTTGTGATAGGTAATTTTGATGTCTCCTCAATACGTTTTGGGCCCTTGCCTGTCGCGGGTACTTTACCCATCCACACAAGTGAGGTACCATTTTTCACGGAAGACTTTGGGGACGCGGGGTGGGTGGAATTTTGTACATCCACGCAGATTCCAGAACTTTCCACCACAGAAATGTGAGGAAAATGTGTTTTTTGGACATATTTGTAGGTTTGCAAGGGATTCTGGGTAACAGATCCTGGTGAGAGCCAGTCAAGTCACCCCATCCTGGATTCCCCTGGGTGTCTAGTTTTCAAAAATGTATAGGTTTGCTAGGTTTGCCTAGGTGCTGGCAGTGTTAGGGTTCAAAATCTACAGCTATGCACTTTGCAAAAAAAGGGTCCGTTTTCACTGTGAAAATGTGGTGTGTCCATGTTGCGTTTGGGCCGTTTCCTGTCGCGGGCACTAGGCCTACCCACACATGTGAATTGCCATTTTTCTCGGAAGACTTTGGGGAACGCGGGATGGGTGGAAATTTGTGGATCCACTCAGATTCCAGAACTTTCCACCACAGAAATGTGAGGAAAATGTGTTTTTTTTTACAAATATTTCGGTTTGCAAGGGATTCTGGGTAACAGAACCTGGTGAGAGCCAGTCAAGTCACCCCATCCTGAATTCCCCTGGGTATCTAGTTTTCAAAAATGTATAGGTTTGCTAGGTTTCCCTAGGTGCCGGCAGAGTTAGGGTTCAAAATCTACAGCTAGGCACTTTGCAAAAAAAGGGTCCGTTTTCACTGTGAAAATGTGGTGTGTCCATGTTGCGTTTTGGGCCGTTTCCTGTCGCGCCCACTAGTCCTACCCACACAAGTGAGGTACCATTTTTCTCGAAAGACTTTGGGGAATGCGGGGTGGGTGGAATTTTGTGGATCCACGCAGATTCCAGAACTTTCCACCACAGAAATATGAGGAAAATGTGTTTTTTTGGACACATTTTTAGGTTTGCAAGGGATTCTGGGTAACAAAACCTGGTGAGAGCCAGTCAAGTCAGCCCATCGTGGATTCCCCTGGGTGTCTAGTTTTAAAAAATGTATAGGTTTGCTAGGTTTCCCTAGGTGCCGGCAGAGCTATGAACCAAATTCAACAGGTAGGCACATTCCGAAAAAGTCAGTGCCTACTGGGCTTTCTGCCGCCCTGGGGAGGGGGGAAATCAGGGGCTATTGCCCCGATATGCCCCCGAGGGGGGCAGAAAGACTGTGGCTATTCTTTTGGGGGGTCGGGGGCATTGGGATGCCTGTTCTGGTCAGCCCCCACCCCTGTGTATAAAAAAGCCAGCATAATCGCTGGCACATAGTGGGCTTTCTGCCCCCCCGGGGGGCAGATCAGGGGCTACTGCCCCTATCTGCCTCCTGGGAGGGGCAGAAAGACCATGACATCTTTTTTGGGGTGGGTGGGGGCATTGGCATGTCCATTCTTGGCAGCCCCCAACCCTACCTATATAAAAAAAAAAACCTGGCGCTTAGTGGGCTTTCTGCCCCCTCCCCGGGGAGGGAAGATCAGGGGCTATTGCCCCCATCTGCCTCCTGGGGGGGCAGAAAGTCTTTTTTTTTCTTTGGGGGGGTAGGGTGGGGGCATTTGCATGCCCATTCTGGGCAGCCCCCACCCCGGGCCTATAAAAAATAAAAATCCCTGGCATCTAGGGTGTTTCTGAACCCCCGGGGGGGGCAGATTGGTGGCCACTGCCACGATCTGCCCCCCCGGGGGGGGCAGACAGACTGGAATTTTGTGGGGGGAGGGGTGGGAGCATTGGCATGCCCATCTTGGGCAACCCCCACCCCATAATGTATCGAGGGGAAAAAAAACCCTGGTGTCTAGTGGGCTTTCTGCCCCCCGTGGGGGCAGATTGGGGGCTACTGCCCCCATCTGCCCCCCAGGAGGGGCAGAAAGACTGTACCTTGCTGCGTCGGGTGGTGGGGGCATTGGCATGCCCATATTGGGCAGCCCCTACCCCAAATTATAATTTAAAAAAATCCCTGGTATCTAGTGGGCTTTCTGCCCCCAGGAGGGGCAGAAAGACTGTACCTTTGCGGCGGGGGGTTGGGGGCATTAGCATGCCCATATTGGGCAGCCCCCACTCCTAACTATAATTTTTTTTTTTAATCCCTGGTATCTAGTGGGTTTTCTGCCCCCCCAGGGGGGCAGATTGGGGGCTACTGCCCCATCTGCCCCCCAGGGGGGGCAGAAAGACTAATTTTGGGGCCGGGGGGGGGGGCATCGGCATGCCCGTTTTGGGCAGCCCCCACCCCTAATAAACATGCCATAAAAATCCCTGGTGTCTAGTGGGCTTTCTACCCCCCCGGGGGGGCAGATTGGGGGCTACTGCCCCCATCTACCCCCCAGGGGGGGCAGAAAGACTAATCATGCCAAAAATTGTATGGGGGGAGCAAAGGCCCTTGCCCAAGGGGCCGCTCCCCCTCCCTGGTGCCTAGTGGGTGGATCCCTGCTTGGGGATCGCCCTCCTGGGGCGATCCCCAAGCAGGGATCCACTAGGGAGGGGTACCATCCCTTTCCAACGATACCTCTCCTGAGTTTCTACGTGCTCAGGGGCTGAGATAGCCCCTGAGCACGTAGAAACTGAAACTGAAATGAGCCTCTTGGCTCATTTCAGTTTCAGTTTCCCTGAAATGACATCAGCGCGACGTGCACGCCGATCGTCATTTCAGGGAAACCAGGGGGGGGGGCCTCGGGAGCTGGTGAAGCTCTTCCCCAGCTCCCGAGGCTTTAGGGGATTAAAGGGAATCCCTCTGGTGCCCGCACCAGAGGGATTTCCTGTGCTGGGTTCCATGACGAGCTGGACTCGTCATGAGCACACGAGCACTGTGTGCCATGACGAGTCCAGCTCGTCATGAGCACCGAAGGGGTTAATAATCAATAAAGTATTGTAAAAACGCAGGGCAATGCCCGACCCCAGAAAATAGAGGATCAAGTTTGATCATTTTAAAACTATTATGAGCAGCAATATAGATGCTAAAATGCATGTGCAAAATGAACTAATGATGTGGCTGAACCCGGCCCATGTGCACAGTGATGTGCAAGCCGCTATATGATTAACCTTAAGCAAAAGCATGAAGGACATAGCGTTGTTGTGGTGGGTTCTGCCCGCCCCCATGCTGGACATGCAATAAAGGGTGATGCAAAGGAGCAAGAATTACAGCATTTAGGATCATGTTACCCCAGTACTGGTGGAGTTGACAAAGTCCAGTTTAGTCGCAACCATCCGGAGAAACTTAACAGTTTTAACGTTTAGTAGTGGATTCAGGCTGGCAATGACTGCCTCCTGGCAGGTGCGCATTCCTAGCCGAATAAAATCGGCACAGAAAGAAATTCTCCTTTGCTGCAGCAGTTGAGGGCAGATCCATAAAATATGGAATAAGGATTCTTTTGTAATTCTCTACCAGACTTGGCTGCAAACCTGGCAAGCACTTTGGCCAACTTTACATTATTGGGGGACTTTAACCTCCATCTTAAGGACCCTCTACAGATACCGGCAACTGAACTTATTGATGATCTAGCAGCCTTTCAATTTATACAAAAAGTTAGTGAGCCCACTCACATAAGAGGGCACTTATTGGATCCTATCTTTTCAAATATAGAGGAGCTAAAAGGAGAGAAACCTACCCCTGTTCCATGGTCAGATCACTTCCTTATACCTTTTACCTGGGCACCGCCCTATATGACCTCACATATGACACCCATCTACTCCAAAGTACGTGACTGGTCTAAATTGTCAATTGAACACTGGACCACAATATTAGAAGAAACCAAACCGGTGTCTTCCTCAGATGTTATTGTGGCCAATGACAATTTTAACAACTGGTTTCAAAAATCACTAGATACGCTTATTCCTGTAAAAAGGACTCCAGCGAAAATAGGAAGTAACCGGAAACCATGGTACTCTGCCAAACTCCGGGGCCTAAGACAAAATTGCAAAAAGCTTGAGAGAGATTGGAGGAAAAATTTCTCGATTGACAGGAAATTAAAATATAGAGAAAGCATTAATGTAAACAAAGCCGAAATCAAAGTAGCCCAGGCAGCTTATTACGAAAATAAAATTTTATCAGCAACTAACTCCGCCCGTGAGATTTTTGATATTGCCAAAACTCTCTCTAGAGTTCCCCCCCACCAGTTATCCCTGATCTCTCATGGGCACGGTGCAACAACTTAGCGGAATTCTTCTCCAATAAAATTGAAACTATTTTTACCTCATTTCCCCCTTTTGAAGATTGTACTCTGTTCTATCAATCCTGTAGTAACCAGCCTTCTTTGGCCACTATTCCGGCGATGGAAATGCCTGTGTTAGAAAGCCTTCTGACTCAGGTAAAAAGTGGATCACCCAAAGATCCTGCCCCTCTAAAGATACTGAGGAAGGTGGCGGGCGCTGTCTCCCCTGTAATCCTAGAATTAATTAATACCTCATTTTCTTCTGGAGTGGTTCCTCCCCCATGGAAGGAAGCTATGGTAAAGGCACTTTTAAAAAAAAACCAGCCTTGATTCTTCCATTCTGGAAAATTATCGTCCCTTATCCCTGCTTCCAGGGGTCAGCAAAATTGCTGAAAAATATTTTAATTCAATATTATCTTCATTTCTAGAGACTCACAAGCTTCTCCATCGGTCTCAAACAGGCTTCCGTCCCCTTCAGGGAACGGAAACAGCTTTGCTCTCTGTAGTGGAAGAGTCAAGAAAAATAGTGGACTCCGGAGGCACCGCTGTGGTCCTCCTTCTGGACCTCAGCGCGGCCTTTGACACAGTAAACCATTGCATTTTGGTCCACAGACTTAGGAAACTGGGTGTCACTGGAACCGCCCTGTCATGGCTACAGTCCTTTCTGAGCAATAGATCCTTTCAGGTTTTTGATAATGAGGTGAACTCTAAGCAGATGCCCCTCTGTTGTGGAGTCCCTCAGGGATCTTCCCTGAGTCCCACCTTATTTAATGTCTACACTTGTTCCCTTGCAGAGGTGGTTCTACCTTTTGGAGTGCACATAGTCACTTATGCAGATGACACGCAACTTGTAATTGGGCTCAATAGAGCCGTAAATTCCCTCTCAGTCTGTGTCCATGCTTGGAAGAAATTGCCAACTGGATGAATGAGTCTTTCCTAAAATTGAATGGGGAAAAAGCGAAGTTATGATCTTGGGTAATAGTTCTCCCCTTGATCTAAAAGCAATCTGGCCGACCTCTCTCGGCCTAGCCCCTACCCCTAAGACCCAGTTAAAAAGTCTGGGTGTTTGGATTGACCAAGACCTCACATTTAAGACACAAGCACGGATGACGGCAGCTACTTGCTATGGTATTCTGAAAATGATTCGGAAGGTACTTCCCCTTCTCCCTTTCCAAGCAAGGAAGGTTATGGTCCAGGCTCTCATCTTGTCCCGGCTGGATTATGCGAATGCCCTTTATCTGGGTGCCCCTGCTGCGACCTTCTCCAAGCTACAGACAATACAGAATTGGGCAGCAAGACTCTTATTAGGCATTCCTAAACATCATTCAGCCAAACCTGCCCTGAGAGCACTTCATTGGCTACCAGTTCGGGAGAGAGTTAATTTCAAAGCTCTCTGCATTACCCATAAGTCTCTAGCCGGAATAGGCCCCGCCATTCTTCAGAGCACTATTCAGTCTTACCGGCCCAACAGAAGCCTTCGTTCTGAGAATATGAATCTTGTCATCGTCCCTAGGATCAGGAAAGCTAGAAGTGGGGGCCGGCAATTTTCTTTTAATGCGGCTAGACTCTGGAACTCTCTTCCCCCCAATTACGTGTAGAATCTAATCACTTAGTCTTTCGTAAATTGTTGAAAACCTCGCTTTTCCCTAACTGATGAAACTCACTACTACTGCTACTACCAGCGCTGGGATGCCTCCGGGTAGCCATGCGCCATAAAAATGTTATTTCAATTCAATTCCTTGTTCGCATAACCGGCAGCTTGTGTCATGAGTAGCTGAGCGGCACCAGGGCAGACGGCGCGGAGATTCCACTCTTCCAGTCTTAAAGCCAAGAGCCATGTCTTGATCCATATAGGGTAAGTACAAGTAATTTAGTTCTGCTGTTTGGTGGAAGAATATGAGTTTACAACTGACCATACATGGGAGCGCTTACTTAGGACTGTCAAGTTCTCCAGTTTTTAATTTTTTTGGGCCGTAAGTGATGTTAGTTTCTTAAAGACCCGTGGGTCCAGGCCTTAGACAGTGAGAATTCCACCAGTTTGTCCTCAAGATGTTGCCTGTATGACGATCTTGAATCCCTACATGCACATGACCACCCCTATGATGAGAAGAGAAGCCAGTTGGGCTTGTCATCTGCAGCAGCGTAATTTAGAGCTTCACCCCTCTATAAGCAACATATATATTCAACAAGTGTTTAACCATATTAATCTGTGTGCATTTTATTAATCAAATAGGTGGCTATATATTCATATTGAGAGCCACCTATATATTCAGCTGAATTATACTGTGCACTCTACTTAATTAGAAATTGTATAGCTTCTTTAAGTGTACTCAACATACTTACTCATGTTAACTTAGGGTGACTAACTGGCATGGGTGCAAATTCAGGACAGTGAGTGTAAAAATTCAGGACAAAGTGTCAAAATTCAGGACAAAAATTCAGGACAGGAGGTCGAAATTCAGGACAAAAGGTAAGTTTTACCGACACATCAGAGGAGGTTGCGCAATAGTATATAAGTAAGTAAATAGACAACCACTTAAGTACAAGTGAAAATAAGTTTATATTAGATTGAGCCAATCGTGCACTTCATGGTTTTTCGGTCTCGCAGACATGCGTTGCAGCGCGCATGCGCTGCTCGCTCTGCGAGGCTTCTTGTAATCGAGTACATTTCAGAAGTGGACTTGAAGCCCCGCCCATCATTCCTATTGGCTTGTGTCATCCTTTATGCTAAACGCTAAAATGAGGCTTCTTTGTTACCGCCTTGTCTCCTTCTCGGACGGCCCATCCAGACTGGATCTTTCACTTGCGGCGTTACACAGTCTCCTTCATTAGTCGGGACGCACTATATTTTTGTCACAATGCCAACAGCTTGTTTAAAATGCGCCTCGGGGCGGGCTCTCTTACGGAGTTAGCCTGTGTGCTTTTGGTTTTATGTTTCATCATCGCGCTGCGGAAAAAAAAAAAACATTCCGTATCAGCTTCTCTTTACTGCAATCATTAAACACAAGCGGCCGGATCTTATCATTGATCGCGCAGGGATTATATTTGCAGCGCGGTCGCTTTGTTCTTAATGAGGGTCAGCTTGCCCAACGCTTCAGCTCTACAACTGTAAAAAAATAACTGGCTGGCTCCCTAAAATGTGTAAACTTATCTGTAATGGAACCGAATGTTTATTTTATTATTTTAAAAAATGTAATACCGAGCGCGGCGCCCTCTTCAGGAACACAGCGCTCGGGTTCGTTATTTGCGTGTGTACATTAGTCCAGCTTCGACCCAGGATTGTAATGTCATCCTCCAATCCGGAGTCCGACAAGGAGCAAATTGGGGCCGCAACCAGCGCTCGGGCACGCCGCGCGTGTTTAATGAGGGACAGACATAGGTGCAGGTTAACTGGCTTCCTCGGCCGTACGTGAACTGCCGTCACGTCCGGCCGGATGACTCTTTCTTAACTTACTCACGTGGGCCGTGCGGACCACCCTCCATACTGCTCAAGGAGGGGGTGAGCACGCCCACTAAACTTCCCCGGGTACGGGAGACCCTCCTCGCCCCGCCCCTTCGCCGGTCAATCATCCTATTCCCAGCTTTTTATTATTTGACCTCCCTCGCCTTCGCATAATAAAGTTGTCTAGGTCCGGAGGCAAAGTAGAAGCAATCGGACACACTTGGTTTATTTATTTAATTAATTTGGAGCGCGGTCCGCTCACTTTAGCGGCCGCGCTTGTTCCGCAGGCTGCCTGTTTTCACAGGATAGAATTTCACGGCCGGAGTGTGTTCTATTTTGAGTTCCTAATGGTATGTAAAGATGGCGTGTGATTTCTTTCAGTGGTAAAACTCGCTGGTACTAAGCGGCGTCCTGCCTGGTGGTGCTTGCTCGATGTGCACAGGGTTTGTAAAAGAAGCGGCTTCTAGCACGAGTAGAAATCCTGCTCTCATCCGAGTAGCCTCCCATCTCTGGTAGAGCCTTCACGGCTGTGGACGAAACTGGATTCACGAGATTCAAATGGCGCTAACAAAATATTCTTCAGTCGTAATCCAGCCAATCTTTTTTTGTAATCCCCCAAAAAACAAGCATTTGCAATGCTATAGGTCTCGCATTTACGCGAGTTTAAGCTATTGGCATTGTAAATGACAATACCTTTATTTAAGTTTCAAAAACGAAAACAAAAATAAAAGGCATTGTTATTTGCAATGTCAATAGCTCAAACTCGCCTAAATGCGAGACCTATTGCATTGCAAATGCTTGTTCAGTATGCGCGCAGCTTTGAGCAAATTTGCAGGTCTTTTTGTGGTAACAAACCCGCCCCCACCCCACCTTTCCAGTCTCCCAGGGAAACGCCTGATGCCCGGTCCTGCCAGTTCGGCCTTGCAACCACCCTCCAATGGTGCCCCTCATCTTCACAAAGACCCTCTCTCATGTGTATTTAATTTCTTTTATAGTGTTACTCATCCCAAGTAAGTAGGACAGGGTGTCTGAGTGTGTTACATCACACACATATTATATAGAGACAATGGCTCATAAATGTAAAAGTCAATGTATAGGAAATGTTACTTAAGATAATGTGGGTTACAAGGTGTAATCATTCTTTCATCCATCATTCAATCTTTCACCATTCATTCTGTCCTATCTGTGTGCCCATCCATATCAATATTCAACCATTTGCAAACCTATCCATCATCTATCCTTCCTTCCATCCATCATTCCACTCATCTATCCCTCCATCCACCCTTTCACTCATCCATCACTCCATTCCTCCTTTCACCCTACCCATTCGTACACTCATCCATCCATCCATTCACTCATCCATCCAGCCATTTAACCTTTCACCGATCCAGCCATCCTTTCACTTACTCATTCATCCACCCAGTCACTCATCCTACCGCCCAATCAGTCATCCATCCATCCTCCCTTTCTCTCTCCATCCCCCTTTAACTTAGTCATCCATCCTTCCACCCATCCACTCATGAATCCATCCATTGACCCCATCACTCATCCATCCTTTCACTCATCCATCCATCCATCCTTTCTCTCATCCATCCACCCTTTCACTCTGACACTCATCCATCCACCCTTTTACTCCTTCACTCATCTATCCACCCTTTTGTCATTTACCCTACCTTTCACTCACTCATTCAACCTTACATCCACCCTTTCACTCATCCATCCATCCATTCATCCTTTCACTTATCAATTCACCAATACTCCCATCAGTTCACTCATCCATCCACCCATTCACTCACCTATCATCCACCCTTTCACTCATCCATCCATTTACCCGTCCATCTACCCTTCCACCCATACATCCATGTATTTACCTTCTCTCATCGATCCGTCCACTCACTCATCCGTCCATCCTTTCTCTCATTATTCATCCATTCACCCTTTTTATTCATCCATTCACCCTTTCACTAATCCATCCAGCCATCCACCCATCCCTTCACTTACTCACTTTTTCACATTAATTATGAGCTGAGCCTTTGTCTGCAGAGTTGCAGACAGAAGAGGCCCATGAAGGACTTCACCCCTGCTATAGTTCCTAAAGCAAGAGGTGGGGCGGGGGGGAGGACTCACTATGCCCCTGTACATAGGAAATGTGAAAAAAGTGGAAGTCATGCATGGAGCACAGTGCCACTGACACATGGTGTTGTTTCCAGGGTTTTAAGTGGGATGAAAAAACTGGGGGGGGGGGGGTCTCTCCAAAGGGGGTGTTCGATGTAATTAAGGGCATGGCTTAAAACACCTAAGCTAAAAATCTGTGCTTAGCATAGTGTGCCGCCCGGCTGGTAATTTGCTGCTTTTTTCATTGCATCCAGATATATAACACAACAAGTAGCGTTACATCTACAAGCCAGAACTATTGGCTTTGTCAATGGTTGTCAGTTGCATAAAATAAAAAAGCAGCAACCATGGCTTTGTTGAATATAACACTGAAAATGCGTCCGTTTTAAAACGATGAGACAGTGAAAGACCCATAACCCTTTTTTTTTTTCAACTTGTTTCACCGCCTTCTTTTCCTGAACTGGATTCTCGTGTAGCAGCATTGGCGTTTTTGTGCATTTCACCACCTGACTGAATGCCCTGCCCTGCCCTAGACCGAGGCTGCAGGAGGCCCACCACATGCATTAAGAGTACAGACTGTCCCATTGTCATTCTGTATGTGGCAATCAGAGGCTGAGTGCGAGGTGGCCCCATCAGGGAGCTGACGCTTCTGGCAGGGGAACAGTGATGTTCCCCAATGCCTAAAATTACGGACAAAAGGCGTCTGTAAAAGGGATCGTCACGAACAACGGACATGAGGTCCAAATTACGGACGGTCCGTGATATTTACCAACGGTTGGTCACCCTATGTTAACTGTATCTGTGTGGAACCCATTTTAAATCTACAGTTGGAATAACTTGTAACCAGGCCCGAGTTGCACACGTTTCATTTTGATAAATGTTTGCCAGTGTCTTTTGCTCTCTTCTGCAGTTGTCTTATCACCAAGTTTGTTAAAGTTAGAATAGGCCTATTGTTTGTTGTATTAGACTGTTAGATAGCTGCCGTCTAATGAGAAGTTGGTTTCGGTCTTGGAGAACGTGATGGTGGTAGTAACAGGCAGACCGGACCAATGTTACATCTGTGGTCTCACAGAGCATCCAGTGCTGAAAAACTGGGGAGTTTACCTGCTCCCAGGGAACAAGGACATTTGTTTGGCTCGCTTTGTCGGAACGGATATGGAGAGCCTTCTGGAAACTTCTTCCTTACTTTAATTAAGTGTTTCATAGTCTAGTTTAGCAGATCCTGTCCTGACTTTGCAGAGAGAAGACATATTCTCTATGCTGCTGATTTCCTCTTACCACTGCCCCGATTGTTGAGCTTCATGCCTGAATACTTTTGCTTCTCCCCTGAACCTTAGACTTGATTCATCTGATACTGACACTTTCTTCCGCATAGAAATCCCCTTGCACTTTTGATGCTTTATGTGGAATAGGAATGCTCCTTTATGGAACACGTATTTTGAATACTTTGTATCTCTTACATGATTATATTTTGCATCTATTTCCTCATCATATACAGTTTGGATTTCTTAAATCATTTTAATATGTATGCTTTGATGATATATTTACTAAATCCAGCTAACTGATTTGAATTTTGATTTGAATAATTTGTTAATAAAACCCTTAAGGTTTGAACACTATCCTCTGTCGGTTCTGTGGAGCCACATTGGTTTCAATGTAATTGAAATGTATGGTGATGATAGCTCCAAGTCGGCAATCAAAGGTTCATACGAGCAGTAGGGAACCTTCCTGATGATTTATCTAAGAGTTTGAGATTTAAGGATCGCGCTCCATCACATCCAACCAGCGAATGCTGGTGGCATACGCGAGGCGTCTTCTCCTTTTACCTTGATTTGGCTTAGCACTTAATATCGTTCGGTTTGAAAATACAGACACCACTATGAACCATCTAGGTACTGGTTGTAGTCCTCATAAGTCAAATATTTGAAAGGTGACATGATTGCGCGATATTTGGGGTGCAGGAATAAGCAGTTCAGTATTTTGCCTCCCTTAGCAAACAGACCAAATCTCCAATATAGTATACATTCCCTCATAACAATATAGTGTGGGTAAACTGTGCCAGAGATTGCTACCACATTCCAGTTTAACTGCTGTGAGCAACCATCTGTCCAAAATGAATGAAGACGCGGATTTCAATTATTTCCATACGCGTCCGCATCGGCAAAATAAAATAACCAATTTGTGTCCACTTTAATATATGGCATTATTAAAGAAGAGTAGGAATATTCAGAAAGCGATGCTGCAGAATTGTAAATTAGTAACATTTCAAGAGACCTAATGCAGACTGTTTAAATTATAGATAATGGCAGGGCTTTAAGTGGGGGAAAAAAACTGGGGGTGCTCTAAAAGGGGCGTGGCAAATCTCTTAAAGGGGTGTGGCCTATCCGAGTAGGGGCGTGGTCTAAATCAAGATAACTAGCATTGTGTGCTTAAGAAAATCATGAAGTCGCATCCAGCAAAGGATAATAAAATAGGCAAAAAGGTATATTTATTAAGTATAAGCCATAAAAATACCAAACACTTAAAAAAAACATGTAAAAATTATTTACATTACTTAGAAATCTATTGCAGAATTCCCCAAAACCCTTGAAGATATTCACTGTGTCTATTTTGCTGGGGTTTCTCACAACAATTTTCTTCAGCAGACCTTCTACCTTTTGCCAGCCAACTCTTTACATACAGATTTGCGTCAAATGTTTCAAATGGAGGACCATTGAGTTTTACCCATAAGCATGAAGAAATGGTCTCTACAAGAAGAGAGGCCCTTGTTGGACAAGCAATTAAGTTCATTGCGCTGAAACCTCTCTCGCAATCCGCATTACTTGCTGGCAGGGTTTCCATGCAAACTACTAACTTTTTTAATGCTTCAGGGGTTTTCTTTCCACCAAAATCTTTGAAAAGTCTAAAAGCTTGGATAGTATCTCTTGCTGGCAGCTGAAACTCTGAACACAGTTTCTGGATATCTGTTTCACCATAAAGAATGCATTCATCACCAGAAGGCAAGTTGCCTGCATCTAGCACACTGAAGCTGGCTAGAAGTTCTTTCTCAGAATCCGGGGCACATCGTTTATTGATATTTACAGACAGACTTTGGTAAAACTGATTTTGATTAAGGGCAACAGAGTTACTTCTACCATGGGAAAGAGGAACATTCTTGAATTTGCCCTCGTCCACTGCTCTCTGAGCCGCAGAAGCAAACTCCCCTGGTGAGTCCTTCATTGCTATAAATATACGTACTTGACTAACCAAAAGCCTGTGGGCATTAACAATTGTAATGTCCCTCCTCTGTAAGGAGAGTGATAAATCTTTGAGCTCTTGAAGTGCATCACACATAACCCCCAAATCTCTGATAAAAGAATAGGATGTAAGCTTCTTCAAGAGACCTTCATACTTACTCTGGTCTCTTATGGGTCTGGATGGGTCTTTAGAAGCATTCTCAAAATGTTTGCACAAGGCAGGGAAGCTGTTCCAAACAGCTTTCACAGATCTGTAACTGGATGCTACCCATCTAGTATCAAGCATGTTCCCTATCTTCTGAAGCTGTACACATAGCTCGCTGGCGGCCAGATTTAGCTCTCTCTGGTTTTTTGGTGACATGCTGTATGTGGCATACAATGAGTCCATGAAAATCTTGAAGTGATTGACCCCTGCAACCTCATCAACTGTATCTGCCACAGCAAGTTCTAGTCTGTGAGCCAAACAGTGCCATGTCAGTACAAGATTTGGAAATTCTGATTCCAGCAATGCTACTACTCCTCCTTTTTTACCAAACATTACTGCTGCTCCATCTGAACATACCGCAATCAAGATATCATGAAGCAGACTTTTTGTGAGTCCAACTTTTTCGAAGTAGCTTAGGAGAGCTGTCTTTACGCCAAGGGCATTAGTTTCTGCCAGCTCCAGAAGGCCGAAATAGATGGTCACTGGGGTACATTCATTTCCAAAAATGCCACGGAGGTAGATGATCAAGGTAGAAGCATTGCTAATAGAAGTGCTCTCATCCATTAATACTGTGATCTTTGGTTTGTGTTGTCTGATATAACAGACCAATCTTTGTTGCATTTCCAGTGCAATGTGTTTTATTATTTCAGTTGCTGTCACATTGCTGTGCAAAACACGGCCCATTGCACTGCCATTCTTTGTCTGAAGGAGAATTAGATCATGGTGGTCCGTGAAAGGGCGATCTTTTTTTGCCAAGTAGTATGCAGTGTCAAATACCCTGCATGTCCTCTCCATATGTTTTGCATTACATTCGTGTACTGTCACCACCAATGTATTTTTCTGCTGAGCTGTAAGAATGTCTTCAGCTGCCAAGTGACCAGCGCTCGCCTTATGCTCCATAATCTTCTTCCTGAGCTGTTTCTGCCTGAAAGCTTTTCCGTCACCGGAAGGACCAACCTCGCCATCTGCCCACACTTTACTTATGCGCATGCCCTGGGTGTTATTGTGCACTGAAAGACCTGTTGATTTAGCCTGTTTACAGGAAAAACATCCAATACTGCCTGACTTAAGATACAACCATTTAAATTCCTCTTGAAAGTAATACCACTGTTTAGTGTTCCAGCAGTCAGGGAGTTTGGCAGTTTCTTTCTCTGGCACACGTTGAAGTCTTTGTAAAGGTGGACTGTCCTTGGCAGAGTCTTGCTGAGTTTTACTAGCCTCATCAATAGTTGGTTGCGCTGGACAAGACTCCCCTGTAACACGCTGGCGCTTCAGTGACGGTAGGAAGTCAATCATTGAAGACTGCATAGACTTGCGCTTCAGAGCAGAAGCAGATAAGCTACTAGTAGCCATGGTAAAATGTAGAACTTCCTTCTTGAAGGCTGGACTGGTATATCTGAAAAAGAAAAGAAAATCTTCCTCTGCTGGTTTCCTCTGCTGATTTTGGTTTCCAGGTGATAAGGCCTTGCGTCATGCAACAAGAATATTGAGCCTCTTATCTGCAACAAAAATTGAATAGTTTACTCCAGTGATCAACAATGTTTAATTGGAGTGCCATTTGGCAGGCAGATGTTACTCTTCATTTTGTGCTGCTCCTGAAAGGATCTCTCATTGTGCAGTGAAGTTGTAAGGTTTTCCTGATCTGGAGGCCCCAAAATACGTCTTCCCCGGGTCTCCAAAAGTCCTTAAGATGGCACTGGTACATCTGTATGTACTCTACTCCAGTCTACTTACTCCATCCTGATTTGCATACACTGGACTTGTTTGCTGCCTCACACACGGATACCGGTACACACTGCCTGCACAGTTCTCTCACACACATACTCCCTGCTAAGGCCAGATGTATTGTATTTTGATTTATGTAACACTTACTACCCCATACGAGGCGTTGCATCGCTTTTTCGGCGAGTAGCATGCTACTACGAAACCCATAAAGGATTAGTGGCAAATTAGTATAGTGAAATATGAAAGTAATTTGAGTGGTGGATGTGTTAGTCATTTGGATTGAGAAGGGTAGTGGAGGGATAGAAGAGGGAAAAGGTATGCATTTATATAGCACTTGCTACCCCCAAGGTGTTGAATTGCTTTTTCGGCGAGTAGCACGCTACTCCAGAACCCAAACAATACTAAACCCACAGAACAAACCCACAAAACAAGAATAGACTACTGCATCACTGCATGGAATAAATAATATCCAGAGGCACTGCCATCATACTGCGTCACTGCATGGAATAAAGAATACCCGTAGGCACTGTTCTCTTCCTACCTCACTGCACAGTATAAAGAACACTCCTAGGCATTGCCATCCTTCTATATTTTTATATCACTGCACAGTATAATGAATATCCTGAGGCACTGACCTCCATCTACCACATTGCATCCAACACAGCTCTCTGGACAGGATTAACTCTACCACCTCAGAAAGTAAAGAAGATGTGTCTCAGGTGGTCTGCAGACAGAACACCTTGGTAGGAGGTGTCGCTTGAAGCAACATCAGCAAATCCAGTCCTTTCTTCAGCTCTGATGGTGGAACGCTGCTGTTTTCACAGGACAGGTTACTTGCCCTTGATCCCCAGAGGACACAAAGCACTTGAAGGTCACGGGCACGCATGGCTATCCAACAAGCATGTCTGTTTGACAGGCAGACCACCTAACCATGCCAATGGCAGACTGGAACGCAAAAACGTCCTAATTACCATCTGGGTTGGCAGGAATGGGCGCGCGGGAAGGTGCTCCATTAAATGTAAGCATTAAGAAATCTTTGGGAAATATAGAGGGGATCTCTGGCTCAACATAAACCTTGATCTAAGTTCTGAGTTTTGCTGAAGTTTGTACAATGCTAAAACCCCCTTTTACTGCCAGAAAATTCGTGAAATCTCAAAAGTCACGTATTCCAATGTAGACAAAACACAGGCATTAACAACTGCATCTGTACAAGTACAAGCACGATCTTGGAAAGATAATGTGCACTACAGCTCGCCACCTGACACATGGCTCAGGGAGGACATCAAATTCGAAAAACTACAGGGCAATCCGACTCGCCATCTGTGCCCTCTCAGCAAGATAACAATGATGGATGCGCGTGGCCTTCAGCTCTCCAACTGCCTGGGAGCTGCCCTCTTAATAAACTGAGCAGGATATACGGCCCTGTTACGGCGAACTGCTGCTCACAGGATCCCTTTAATCCCCGGCGACTTTCTCCCAAATAAAACTGTGCAGTTTTTCTGCTTGACCTTTCACGTGAAAGATAACATCATAGCCGGGGCTATCAAGGGCAGCCAAGTATAAATAACATTATTTTTGTGCCCGTATCTCACACACACTCCTTTCACTCTCTCTCTCCCCCCCAACCCCCGACTCTTCTCTCTGTGTTTTGTCTTCCTCTTTTTCTGTAGGAATGAAGGTCCTCTACTGTGAAGATAACTTTACGACCCGGACCCTCTACAATATTTTCTGGCTGACCCTATAATCTCCATATTCAGTCATTTGATTGAACCAAAACGGGTCACCAGACATTTTGGTGACCAGTTTTGATTTTAGGTTTAAGTTTTTTTGTTGTGAATCACACAAACAGAATCTAACAAATGCAAACACCATCAATATGGAAAAGCCGCCATACAGTAGTTTCTCACCCAGGAATTACGTTTCAGCTTTTTATTTTATCTTCATTAGTTTATCTTTGCAATTTTATATGGTGCGGACTCGACCCAAAGGCATTGATGCAGGAAGGTAAGAAGTACCCTTTGGATAACACACATCACAGAGTCAAAGATAAGCATCACGGAACTAAAAGTAACAAACAATTCGTTGCAGCGTAGACAGTCCCTTGTCAGGAGGCACTTGGCTGTCAATCACAACGCACGCATAAAAAAACTTACATCTGTAACTGGAATCTACACGTTATACAAGCTCAACCTAAAAAACGACCGTAATCAAACTGTGGGGATAACCCAATGCACTTACCTATCAAGATGCGGCTCCACAGGTGAGAAATGCTGAAACCAATTTCCCCGACCCCTCCAATTCAAAACACGGCGTCCAATTCATTAAGTGTAGGTCATGCTGGAGCAGGCTGCCTGTGGTCGTCTGCCTCTTCAGTTTTTCATCATCCCACGCTGGCACCACGACGACGTTGCTCCTGCGCTGGAAAAAGAGAAGGTCCCACGCTGGCACCACCACGACGTTGCTCCTGCGCTGGAAAAAGAGAAGATCCCACGCTGGCACCACCACGACGTTGCTCCTGCGCTGGAAAAAGAGAAGGTGAAGAAGGTCCCACGCTGGCACCACCACGACGTTGCTCCTGCGCTGAAAAAAGAGAAGGGAAATCCTGAGAGAAAATGTCTCTATAAAAGAATTTCCCTTCCTCCAACAATGCTCACCTGGCATGACGTCATGCCGTCGTGCCGTGGACGTCATGCCGTGACCTCCACTACTCAGTGAGGAGACTGAGCTCTCACTGCAGTCCAGAAAAAAAAGAAAGGACTACATTTGCCAGCCGCGAAAATAGAGCCCAATAGAGACCCGTTTAGAGGGCCCCAAAAAAAAAACTGCCGGTGCTCAGACCCGGCCCACTTAAAGCCCTGGATAATGGTTTCCAGACCCTGTCAAAACGGGAACACACGCTATACACCATCATCTAATCAGCCCTCGATTTGTCTTTTACAACAAGGGCAGGCTCAAATGCGAGTAATAATATAACTAAGTTAGGCATTACAAACTTTAAACACTGGTAAAGTGCCATGTCAGCCAATTAATTAAAGTGATGCGTTTGACCCACACAATTTGACTTCAACACAGAAAACAATGGCGAAAAAGAAGCATCATATACCACTTTAAATATTAAGGAAATAGCTCCCTACTGTGGCAGAGGACCCATATATTTTCTTGTTCATGTTCTTACATGGAGTAATGTCCTTGCCAATTATTGTCTTTCATTTGTATGAATATCTAAAACACACATCCTTAGGTTGGTATATAAAAATACAATATGCCTTTCTTTTTCATGAATGGTAGTTCCAGTGGCGGCTGGTGACATTTGAAAGTGGTGAGGTGTAAAATGATTGTCATACTGCAGCGCAGCGAGCAAGCCGGAACAACCTAAGGGGTGTTCGGGGGGTTCTCCCCGAGAAAAGTTTGAAAAAGAGTGGACAAATGGTGCATTTTCAAGCAAATTTGAGAAAGCAGGAAGGTTAATAAAGCAATTGTGAAAGTGCAGTTATTACATTAATAAAGAGATGTCATATAACATAGGTAGTTACTTATTCAGTATAACCACAGAGCTTCATAACAGACTTCGAGATACAATGCATTTCTGAGTACCTCACAGATGTTTTTTATTTAACAAACAAGTAAACAGGTCGCAAACTAGCAGCATTCAACATATTGTTCTCTTTTTGTAGATACAATCAGCACGTCTGTCTTTAAGAGCAGCAAACTTTAAAATAACTTGAACGTTAAAGTCTGGAATTCTTTTAACTAGGTCTCTCTCTATTGAGAGCATTGCTAAAGCATTCAGTCTTTCCTGAATCATGGTTTTCCTCAGGAATGTCTTAATTCTGTTCAAAGTGGAAAAACATCGTCCCGCCTCTGCTGTTCTCATTGGAGTGGTAATGACTATTTTTTGTAAAGCCACTGTCTCTGTAAGTGACTTTTCCATGTTAAGGTTCTGAATTAAAGCAAGCAAAGAAATTGCACCAGTAGCCTGCCGATATACATTCATACTGTACAGTACAGTTAATTCAGTTCTCAGATCCTCTTTGTTGAGCATAGGGTAAGCTTCCACAGCCTTATTCAGTGCTTGCTCAGGGAAGGAATTATCATATTTTGCAAACATATCACTTTACAGTAATGTGGCAGTCACCAAATGGTTTGTAACAGAAAAACGTTCCTTTGCCTGCACAATTATAGTGTCACATATCTCTTTTGCAATTTGGACCAGACTGCTGATGTTTTTTCTGCGGTTAGAGAAACTAGAATCATTTGGCAGTCTGCTATCTAAATTGTCAACCCCTTCTCTGACTTTGTTAATGCTGGTGACAAAGTTGGTGGTAGCACTTTCCACAGAGACAGTATCTATTTCACGTTTTTGTAACCTCTCATATAGTGCGTCAACATGAGGCATTATGTCATAAAACAAAAACAGCAAAAACTGGAACTCCCTGTCTTGCAGTGTTATTGGCTTCTATGGTGTCGAAACATTTCTCAAGGTCAACCCTATATTGGTATATCTGAAAGAGACACGTTAGTGACAGATTCCTTACCTTAGAATATCCCCAGGCGTCAGGCTGGATCCGGAAAGTTTTTTGCGTAGCAGTACCCTTGCGCGTCGGTAGGCGGCGTCGTGCGGCTCCGCGTCCGTCGTCGGCGTCGTGATCGCCGGGATGACGTCGCGGGCAGTACTTAGGCGCCGCCCCTGCGCGCTGACGTCAGTTCTTCTTTTTCCGCGCCAGTAAGCGCAGATCCGGGAAGAGCAGTGCCCTAGTCACTTTTTGACTATCTTTTTTGGTGAATTTTTTCACTGTTTCTTCAACGAGTCTTCACGACTCCTAAGGTGTCGTAGGGATGCCCGGCTTTAAGCCCTGCGAGGAATGTGGTCGCATGATGTCGATCACGGACCCGCACCTCGAGTGTCTCTTTTGTCTCGGCCGAGACCACGACACGAAGTCGTGTCCTGGCTGCCGGAAACTTCATCCTAAGGCTTTGCGAGAGCGGTCTCGAAAGCTCCTTGAAGTCCGGCATTCGGCTCCGCGCCGCACCAAGCCCCGGTCCCGGGAGAGGTCGAGGGGCCGGACGCGGAGTCCCCGCCGTTCGTCGGATTCAAAGTCTTCGCGCTCCTCCGGTAAGTCGAAGCACAAGAAGTCTAAGCGGCGTCATCGCTCTAAGACTTCGCCTCGCCGGTCTCGCGACTCGGCTGAGGTCCCTGTCGGCACCGTCCCCGCCCCCGCGGCCCCGGACGTGCCTGTCGAGTTACCCCCGCAGTACCCGCCCTACCCGGGCTCGGGGGCGACTCAGGCCGATATACAGGAATTCCTGTCGGCCATGGCCCGCCTCTTCGGGCCTCAAGGTCCCTCCGGTGCGCCTCCGGGCCCCGCGGGCCCTGATGGGGTTGCTCCGGCGTCGCCGTCGACTCCGGTCCCGGCGTCGCCTGTCCCACCAGCCTTCGTCCCGGCCTCGGCTCCGGTCCCGGCCTCGACCCCGGCTCCGGTGGTGCCGCAACCCCCATCGACGCCGGTTGACCTAACCACGCCTCCGCCGACGCCGATGTCCCCGGTGCCGTTTCCGACGCCGTCCGGGGCTCCGGGCGGCGTCGTCCCCGGTTCTCTCCGGGTCCGGACATGGAGCCGGAACGGCGTCGCCCGACGCCGTATCCGGCGCCGATGAGACCTTGGGTCCCTGATGTCCCTCCTCCTCCATATTTTCAACCTGAGGAGGACCAGGAGAGCTGGGAGGGGTCTGACGACCCTCTCACACAACAGTGCGAGTTTGACCCGGACTGGGTTGAGGAACTTGGGGATGCCAGTGGTCTGGATACCTCCCTGACTCTGGCATGCTGTCTCCTCCCGTGGCAACGGAGGAGGGTGCTAATTTTGCAACGGTGTTGCGTAGAGCTGCTGGAGCCTTGAATCTCCAGTTGCCTACAGTGGTCGTCAGGTCTAACATCCTGACTGAAGTGCTTCAGCCGGCGGCCTCCTCTTCGGAGACTGTGCTGCCGTTCAACGAGGCACTGACTGACGTTCTTTTGGGTGCCTGGTCCAAACCCACCACAGGGGCTCCTGTGGATAGGAACGTGGCCCGACGCCATCGCCCTGCTCCGGGCGACCCCCTGTTTCTCTCCCAACACCCCACCCCTGAGAGCTTGGTTGTCCAAGCCTCTGCCTCCCAAACCGCCTTCCCTACCGCCCCTCCGGATAGGGAATCCAAGCGCCTGGATCACTTTGGGAAGAAGGCTTTCTCTTCCTCCAGTGCTGGCTTGCGGTCTGTTAATACCGCTTGCCTCTTGGGCCGATACACCCACTCCCTGTGGGATTCGGTGGCAACTGTTTTGCCGCAGTGTTCTGAGGAGGTCCAGACACTGCTTACCCGCGCCATTGCGGAAGGGCGTGATGCGGCTAAATATACCATCCGCTGTGGCCTTGATACCGCCGACTCGCTGGGCAGATCGCTTGCAACGACGGTGGCGCTGCGTCGCCACGCCTGGCTGAGAACCACTGGTTTTTCGGGAGATGTCCAGAATACACTCATGGACATGCCCTTTGATGGTGTCGGTCTTTTTGGTTCGAAGGCAGACCATGCGCTGGAGCGTTTCAAGGACTCTCGGGCTACTGCTAAGTCCCTGGGCCTTGCTGTTGTGCGCCCTCCGCTCACGTCTGCTTTTCGCCCCTTTCGTGGCCACGGAAGGGGCGCCCAGTCACGTCCGCAGCCCGGCCAACGGCCCGCGCAGCAAGCGCCTTCGCGTGGCCGAGGACGTGGATACCGCCGTGGCGGTTCGGGCAACCAGCGTGCGGGTCAGGCCACCACCTCCAACCCGTCCGCGGCCTCCAAGCCCTCCTAGTCCCTCCTTTCAGGTGCACAGTACGCCAGTCGGGGGCAGGGTCCGCCATCACCTTCACCTCTGGCGTCCCATCACCTCGGACAGGTGGGTCTTGGACATTGTCCGAAGGGGCTACTCCCTCCCCTTCGAGACCACCCCCCAGCCATGCCACCTCAATTCCACCGCATGTCAGGGGATCACTTGGCGCTTCTACAGAAGGAAGTCACGGCCCTCTTGGCCAAGAGGGCCATCGAGCATGTTCCAACCCCAGAAGTAGGGCGTGGTTGCTACTCCCACTACTTTCTGGTGCCCAAAAAGGACAAGGAGGACATGCGTCCTATCTTGGACCTCCGGAACGTCAATCGCTTCCTCCGGAAGGAGAAGTTCAAGATGCTCACCCTAGCTCAGGTCTTGACTGCCCTCGACCCCGGAGACTGGTTGGTAGCGTTGGACTTGCAGGACGCCTATTTCCACATCCCCGTCCTGCCGGCCCACCGGCGTTACCTTCGGTTCACGGTAGGCCTCGAGCATTTTCAGTTCACCGTGCTCCCCTTTGGCCTTACCAGTGCCCCTCGGGTGTTCACGAAAGTGATGGCGGTGGTCGCAGCTCATCTGCGCCGGGCAGGGGTTTCAGTCTTCCCCTACCTCGACGACTGGCTGCTGAAGGCGGGCTCGTCCCAGGCAGTCGTCTCCCACCTCCAGACTACGGCCGAACTCCTGCACTCACTGGGGTTCTCCATCAATGTGCCGAAGTCGCATCTGCTTCCTTCTCCACAGCTCCTTTTCATCGGAGCAGTTCTGGACACGACGCAGTTTCGGGCCTATCCTCCCGAACGGCGAGTCCGGGATATTCAGGCTATGATTCCGATCTTTCAGCCTTTGTCCTGGGTTTCGGTACGGATGACCCTGAGGCTGCTGGGCCTCATGGCCTCCTGCATCCTGCTGGTCAATCATGCCAGATGGCATATGCGGGCTCTGCAGTGGGACCTGAAGTTCCAGTGGGCGCAGCACCAGGGCAACCTGTCCAATCACGTCCAGATCTCGGAGGGGACTGCAATACAGTTGCAGTGGTGGCTCTCGAACCGGCAATGGGTCATGGGCAGATCCCTCTCCCTTCCCCAGCCAGAGCACACAGTTGTGACGGACGCGTCCCTTCTGGGATGGGGCGGTCACATGGGAGAGGCGGAGATCAGAGGCCTCTGGTCTCCGGCGGAGTCCCGGCTCCATATCAACCTTCTGGAGCTCCGGGCGATCCGACTTGCACTCAAGGCATTCCTTCCCTCTGTCAAAGGGAAGGTAGTGCAGGTGTTCACAGACAACACCACCGCCATGTGGTACTGCAACAAACAAGGCGGGGTGGGGTCGTGGACCCTTTGTCAGGAGGCTCTGCGCCTCTGGACATGGCTGGAACATCAGGGCATGTTCCTGGTGGTTCAACACCTGGCAGGTTCCCTGAACGCCAGGGCGGACGAACTCCAGCCGCAGGTGCATGATGGATCACGAATGGCGTCTTCACTCGGAAGTGGCGCAAGGACTCTTTCTACAGTGGGGAGAGCCTTGGTTAGATCTATTCGCCACCGAAGAGAACGCGCAATGTCATCAGTTCTGCGCGTTGGAATTTCCAAGGCGGCACTCGCTCGGCGACGCTTTTCGTCACGAGTGGAGTTGCGGTCTATTGTACGCCTTTCCGCCTATACCACTTCTACCCAGAGTGTTGAAGAAGATTCGGCACGACCGGGCCCAAGTCATTCTTGTGGCTCCGGACTGGGCTCGAAGAGTTTGGTATCCCGAGCTACTCAATATGAGCGTAGATCCCCCGATCCGTCTGCCTCTTCGGGAGGATCTTCTGTCGCAGCAGCAGGGGACGGTCCTCCACCCGAACCTGTCCAGTCTACACCTGCTTGCGTGGAGATTGAGCGGCGGCAGTTGATTCCTTTCGACTTGCCTCCCGAAGTTTGTGATGTGATTCTGGCAGCCAGGCGTCCCTCCACTAAGGTGGTATACGCCTGCAGGTGGAACAAATTTGTGGCATGGTGCACAGCAAAGGCTGTGAATCCCCTTTCTGCCCCTCTTTCTGAGGTCCTTCTGTTCCTTCTCTCTCTGGCCCAACAGGGTTCTGCCCTGGGTACCATCAAGGGTTATCTTTGTGCTATCTCGGCCTTCCTCAGGCTCCCTGATCAGCCCTCCCTTTTCAAGTCCCCTGTTGTTAACAGGTTCTTAAAAGGCATTACTCACCTCTTCCCTCCTGTTCCGTTTGTGATGCCTCAGTGGGACTTGAACTTGGTTCTTACCTTTTTAATGTGCGCTCCCTTTGAGCCTCTACATAACTGTCCTCTTCGTCTTCTGACTCTGAAGACAGCCTTTCTGGTGGCCATCACCTCCGCTCGGCGGGTGAGTGAGCTCCAGGCTCTATCTTGCAAACCTCCCTTTCTGTCTGTTCATCCAGACAAGGTTGTTCTTCGGACGCGTCCGTCCTTCTTGCCAAAGGTGGTTACTGCTTTCCACATTGGGCAGACCATCACTTTGCCCACCTTCTTTCCGCCTCCGCATCCTTCCAGAGAGGAAGAGAGGCTCCACCGTCTGGACCCAAAACGTGCGCTCTCTTTCTATATTGACCGCACAAAACACTTCCGGGTGGATGACCAGCTCTTTGTTGGCTACGTGGGCGCCAAAAAGGTCGGGCGGTGCACAAGAGGACCATCTCCCGCTGGGTTACCTTGTGCATCAAGACCTGCTATTCTTTGGCTAAGAAGGAGCCTCCTGTTGGGCTGCGTGCCCATTCCACCAGGGCAACGGCTGCTACCACGGCCTTGGGCCGCGGTGTTCCGCTGCCGGTTATCTGTCAGGCAGCTACGTGGGCCTCGCTGCACACGTTTACAAAGCATTACTGCCTTGACAGTCAGGTCCGGAGGGACGGCTTCTTTGGCCGTTCTCTCCTCCAGGACTTCCTTGTCTGATCTTTGTTCGCAGACCCACCACCGGGGTTGGTATTGCTGGGGTATCTATTCTAAGGTAAGGAATCTGTCACTAACGTGTCTCTTTCAGATGCACAAGTTACTAACTTGTGTAACGATATATCTGTAAGAGACAGTAGTTAGTGACAGATTCCTTACCGCCCCACCCATCCTCCCCGTTCTGCGAACTGATTTCTAGGGTTAAGGACATCCCTTTCAGGGCCCTAGTATTTTTCAGACACCTATGTCAGCTTCTTGCATGGCTCTGCGTTCCTGGCGCGGAAAGTCGTGTACAGAACTGACGTCAGCGCGCAGGGGCGGCGCCTAAGTACTGCCCGCGACGTCATCCCGGCGATCACGACGCCGACGACGGACGCGGAGCCGCACGACGCCGCCTACCGACGCGCAAGGGTACTGCTACGCAAAAACTTTCCGGATCCAGCCTGGCGCCTGGGGATATTCTAAGGTAAGGAATCTGTCACTAACTACTGTCTCTTACAGATATATTGTTACACAAGTTAGTAACTTGTGCATTAGGCTGACTGTACGTATGTGAAAATTCCAACGAGTTGGGCCTCCCTTTGGAATCCTTCTGTTGACAATCTTATGAAGTACCTCCGTTCTTTTGGGGGAACGTGAGAAGAATGCTGCCATTCCTACTATATCCATAAAGAATATCTGTGCCTCAGATCTTTGCTACTGCTTGTTGCATAATCCGATTAAGTTGGTGGGCATAACAGTGCACATAATGGGCATTAGGGTACACATCTCTAAAAAAAACTTTTGTACTCCACCGGAGGTTCCACTCATTACTGCAGCACAGTATAGCTTTGTGCAATCAGTTTTTGTTTTTGAGGCTGCTCTGGAAAAATCAAGTTTAGTTGTTGTAGAATAGCTGAAGAAATGCTTTCTGTACTAGAGTCTCTTAAATGTGTGAAACCATAGAACCTCTCCACAACTCTGCTGTCATTGTCAAGGTACCGAAAGATCAGTACAGACTGTGTTTTAGTGGCCACATCAGTGGTGTCATCAGCCTGAATAGCCACAAAGTCAGTGTTTTTCAACTCTTGTACGATATTGCTTTTTACAATCTCTAGCATGCACTCAAGCAGTTCATTTTGTATTATTTTAGACGTGCCCTTGAAGACTATAGCACATGCTAGATGTGCTTCCATTTCACGGTCTATGCTTGCTATTAAATCCACAAGGCCTCTGAATATACCAGGATTTGTGGAACTTTGAGATTCATCATGCCCTCGTAATGCCAGTTCAAAAGCACCACAGAAACGAATGCAATCAATGATTTTTGATAGTATGTGTCTATCAACTGCTTCATTGTGTTTCTTTATTGTTTTGTGGTACGTGTCGCTTATGTGGGCTTCAATCGGTGTGTCTCCCAACATTCCCAGTCTCGTCGGGGTTTCCATATGTATTTTTGTGTGTGCATGCTTCTTTACTTTATCTGACAAATGCTTCAAGTCTTTTACTCCTTTTTTTGCCCAAGGAATTTCACCACCAAACAGCAAGCAGAACAGAGAATTTGTTGAAGTACACCCTGTAAGCCAATCAACTTTTGTGTACCAGGTGTTTGAGAAAGAACGTGTGTAAATCTTCCCTCTGTTTTGGGAACTTTGTTGTAGGTTTAGGTCTGGCCGGTGAGGTCCTAATTGTTTTACAATTAGTTTCTCTTCACGTTTCAGTCCAATGAACGGCTTTGCAAGTAGTTGCTCTACTGTATTCATGGTGTTACCAATGTTAAAGTTACCTGTCAATAATCAAAGTACAACGTATGAGGTTTGGTGCATGTAGACGCCACCCACCATGTAGACAACTTACATAGCCCCTAACTACTAGAATGTAAAATATAGCAGCAGTTTCCTTACCTTAAACGCTGGGGTTGTTGACTGTGTTGTAGAGGCGCAAGAGCAGCAAAGGAGGTTGGTGCCTCTTCTTCTTTGCCTTATTTGCCCAAAAATGAGGTACAGTTCGGCAGCCTGAGGCTTTACCAGATGCTGAAAAGCAAATGCAACAAAATGTAGTCGTGTCAACTAAACACATAGACTGTTAATCGTAAAGAACCCCAGGCCTCGGATCATACATAAAACAGATTCATCCTGTGACTTCAGAGTCAAGTTGTGCAGACGTTTCTACCCACCATTGCAAAATACACATTGTCTTATTTGTTAAGGTATGAGTCGAATCAATGTAAGATCTTAGTGACTCTTGGAATTGGAATGTAAGAAATCTGCTTCGGAATCGATCCAGGCAACAGATGCCCAAAAATATGCTATTGTGGGTGTCATTTATCCTTTATTCTAATGCCCATTTATTTTAAATAAAGCAATCTTTTTCTATGCAGCCCGTTTTTCTTAAAGGAAAATGGGATGCGTCCAAAAAAGAAAATGAGGATATAGGTACTCCCTTGCCAAATCCCCATTTGCCGTGCATTATAATAATATGCAAACTTCCCTGAGCAGTTGCATGCGTGAAAATTGTTTGTGAGGTATGCCCTTGCATACAAACGACATGCAAGAAACCAGCTCAATGCATTTTGTATACAATTTCTAAAGTCGTGACGAGAACACTGCTAGTGAAGCGTCGTGACGCCAATGTTGACTAATTGCCCTCACTGATGTGTTTCAAGGCCTACAGGTTTCTAAGTGCGCGCGCCTGCAGCCTACACAGGATCTGGATGACCCTGGATTGAGTAAAAGAAACAAACGCCTCCGGCCTTTGACAAACCCGGGAGTTAAGGAATCATTGAACCTGCCATGCAGTGATGTGCAGTTTAGAGCAGTATTATTGTGCGTAGGCATCAGGAAAGGATATGTGATACTGGGGGCTGTGTGTGTGCGCTCTGCTGCGAAACAGGGAAACAATACCTCCAAAACTCATAATTAGGCCCTCAATGTGTGGAGGTGTGTGATGTTGAACCACATGCATCACACTGAAAGTGCACGTGCTGGGAATGTGGGTTTACTGGAATTTTTATTTCACGAACAGATACAGTTTTTACTGCTCTGCAAATGCGATGTGTGAGAGTTGACTGGTGCACTTTCATTTAATGACTTTGTACTACGTCCAAGACAGTGCTTTTTCCACTTGTGTACATGACATGTATTTCCTTTTCTATGGCTGCTGCACTGACACACTTAGAATTGCAATTCCATTTTTTGTGAAATTAAATGACATTGCATTTATATAGCGCTTAGTATCCCAGACAAGGTGTTGAAAGCGATTGCCAGTGTCCTGCTTGCTTCCCTGAAGAGGGGCATATCGAGTACCTACCCAAGTGAGCAAAGTATATCAAGGTGCGAGGTGGGACCGGCTCTGGTCACAGTACAGCCATTTCATGTGCTGCCTCACTAGTGCCTGCCTCTGACTATAATTTATGCATTAACTTTAGAGGTTTGCCTTGGACTGATTCCTTTGAAACTCTGCGCCATAACAAACCGTGATTCCTTCAAACGAAGACCCCACATGTTACCCTAAAACCCTTATCGGATTTTTAAAAACATTGTATTGGATGTGTGAAACCAAAATCAAACTGAAAGGATCTGTCTCCTGCCCCCCTTGGTGAGGTTTGCTGTACCCTAAAAAAAGAAACGATGCACGTTCAATATCTCATAATGTGGCCACTATTAAAAATCACGTTGTACATTTTTGGGCTTTCCTCCAAGGCCACAGTAAATCGGACTCCAGGAAGCAACTGGGTGGCACAGCACCTCAGCCTGCCTCACACGGACAGGATGGGCCTGTGCCGGGCAGTACTGCGTCCACCTCTGGCCTGTCTCCACCGCGTGAGAGCCTCGGTGACACCATGCCTTTTGCCTTCCCTTGTCACCCCTCCTCGGCTCTCTCGAGTTTGTGCATCCGGGATGGGAGAGAGACAAGAACAGAGAGGTCACTCAGTGACATAGAAGGCGGACATACATACAAAGAAACTGCCGCTGGGACAGGGAGGCAAACAATGGGGGAGAAGAATGTTGCTGAGTCAAGGAGTCTCTGATACTACAGCAGGAAAATGGCTCTCGACACACCAGCATGGATCCTGAGGCCGAGATAGGAGTACTTTGGGTACACTAGGCCCAACTCTGGGTCCACCATACGGAAACAAACATCGAAGATCACCCAACAACACACAGTGTACTCAAACAGATGGTGGGGAATAAGACATACCCTTAAATGAGACATGCTGAGTGACACAGCGCCAGTACTGCACAGCGCTCTGAGATGTGAAACTCAGCTAGTGAGACTGGTCTTCAGGGTGTGAGACCCTCACTCAGACAGTGAGTGAAAGCGGTCTCCCTAGTGCAGCACTGAGAGGACAGTAGGTGCAGGAAATGGTCATACTAGTGGCCTGTCTCTACCGCGTGAGAGCCTCGGTGTACCTCCATCAACCCACAGGATTCGAGAGAGCCGAGGGGTGACACAAGACATTCACAAACAAGGCCCTGGACTTGACTGTATTCGGAACCTAAACGCCACCAACACGATCTAATCAATCATAAAAAACATACTCAAATCTGCTACCCCATTTATATGAAAAACGTCAGTATCGCTCCATGTAATCGTCCCATCTAGAATTAGAAATGAGTACCTACTTGAAATCAGAGAAAACGTGCTCTCATTGACGTGGGGGAGAGAGAAACACCGCACTCAATGAATAACTTGTTTTGGGACAATCATACAGTTTTCTGTCGATAAATCTGTAGAGAGCCATCCGGGCTCTCTCAAACATTGTATCAAGTCACACACACGCATGCACCCCTCGGGGCGGGCTCGACCCGAGGGTATAAATAAACGGCGGAAGACCGCTCGTGGTCTTCACGCCAACTGACGACTACCTGGTGTCCAGCGTCAATTATTCAGGAGGAGCCCAGCTACGGCGTTCGGCCTTCTGGTGACTCTTCACACTGGCGACAAGGCCGGTCGGACCGGCACGTGTGCGCGCTTCGCACTGTACAGCTGCTGTGCCCGCTCGTGCAAATACTGCGCCGTCGCCCCTGTGAGAGGCGCCCGCCCACGCGTCTCCTACCCCAACGGGAGCGTGTTCAGCTGGCGGCGCCTGCACAGAGCGCCGACGACCATTTCTTTGCAGCCTGCGCCTGCCCACGCGCCTCCCTTGTCAGCGGGAGCGCGTTCAGCCGGCGGCGCCCTGCCTGCAGTGAATAAGAGCGGTGAGTGCGCAACTGTGCGCGAAGCCCCCCCCCGCTCGGGGACGACGAGATTGTGGCCGCCTAGGCCGGCGCCTGAGGCCCCACCCCCGCTGGGCGTATTTGACCCGCCAGAGCCCTGAGGCTCCACGAACTTTAAAAAAAAAAAATACACACAGCCCTGCACGGGCGACGCTCGTCGAAGAAGGGCGGCGGCCTGCAACTGGCACAACGCAGAAAGCACCCATCTCGGCCCAAGACACGGTGCGGCCCTGCACACGCCGGCGCGCTGCCCTGCACAGACCTAAGTGACCCGGCACCCATCACCTCCCAGTGCCCACAGCCACTACTGCCCTGCCACGCGCGCAGGCCACAGAGACGGGGCATCACGCAGCAGTTTTCCCAGGAGGTGGCAGGCCCAAGAAGGAAGGAGGAAAAGAGAGCACGGCAAGCAGATCACGGCAGCCTGATTAAGGAAAGGGGCGAGTAGACCTCCCACAGCGTCGCTAGCCTGTTATTTCACTGGACAGGGAAAGGACGGCGCGTACAACATGAGCAACACACAAACGGCCGGTGCACAGGCTGGGGCTCAGGGCCCGGACGGTGGACAAGCTGCGCAACACCACAGACACCGCCATTGCTCCCCTACCGCCGTTCAGCGAAGCATCAGACCCCGCTACCGCTGCACCACGATGGAAGGCCTGGGTAGGGCGGTTGAATCTTTACTTTAAAGGAACGAGGGAAACAGACGGCACCGTCAAGCGGTCACTCCTCATATACTACGGGGGGCCCGAAATCTATGACCTGTTCGAGGCGCTTCCCAACACGGGAGAAGAGGATGACTACGACGCGGCAGTAAGGGCACTCGACAGACACTTCGACCCACAGCTAAATCCGGATTTCGAGAAATTCAAGTTCAGAAGGGCCTCACAGGCTGAGTCTGAATCGGTCGATATGTTCTACGCCAGGCTGCGCCGGCTGGCCAGCACTTGCACATTTGTCGCTCCACAGACGGAAATCAGGGATCAGATCATCCAGGGCTGCCGATCAAAAATCCTACGTAAACTCATACTGCGACAGCCAGGAATCTCATAGACGAGATCCTGGTCTTAGCACGTTCTCACGAGTTGTCAGATGTCCGGGCAGAAGCAATGGAGGTGGCACTCCATACGCCCGTAGCAACGCAGGGTACAACAAGACACCCCGTCATCAAGGAAGAGAGAATAGATGCCATACAACGGCGCCCCGCCCAAGCTCGGCAAGTACAACCACCATCGCGAGGCGGCCAGTGCGGGTACTGTGGGGATGAGCACGCGAGGACAGCAGTCTGTGGGGCAAAAGGGAAGACGTGCTCCTGGTGTGGGAGACTCAACCATTATGCCAGGGTATGCCGCGGCGGACGATTCCGGCAAGGCCCGTCAAGACAGAGGAGCCTCACGCAACGGATCCAGCAAGTGTCGCTGGAGGATCCGCCTCCTCCCGAAGACACCAGACAAGTATGGGAAGATGAAGATGATGACGTCTTTGTGGTGTCCTATGTCAGCCGAACGGACAGGCGACGGAGGCCTCCCCCGATGTGCTCGGTGACAGTGGAAGGCACGGACGTGCGGGCCCTTATTGACACGGGTGCCTCGGTCAACGTCATGGACGCGGAACAGTATGATCGACTATCACCGAGGCCCCCGCTTGAGCCGTCCACAGCAAGGATATATGTGTATGGAGGAACCGACCCATTACCACTGAAGGGAGTTATCCAGGCCAGAATTGACAGCGGCTCCTACACCACGAATACCCGCTTCCATGTAACAGAGGGACGGAAGGGGACACTGCTCAGCTGCCACACCGCGGAAGATCTCGGCCTCGTATTCTTCGCGAACCAGATTCACGAGTCACATGCGGAGGCCATACTCAAGGACTTCCCAGCACTGTTCACAGGTCTGGGGAAACTGAAGGGCAAAAGATTCAAGCTACACATTGACCCAGCTGTCAGACCAGTGGCACTCCGGCATCGGAGGGTGCCATTCAATTTAAGGCCACAAGTCGAGGAGGAGCTGAGGAAGCTAGAGGCGCTGGACGTTATTGAAAAGGTCTCAGGTCCCACCCCTGGGTATCTCCGCTGGTGGTGGCCCCCAAGCCCAAACAACCGGGGGCCATAAGACTCTGCGTGGACATGCGCCTGCCGAATGTAGCAGTAAAGAGGAGCGCCACATAACCCCGACTATGGAAGACATCGTGGCCGACCTCAACGGGGCCAAATGGTTTTCAAAACTGGACTTGAACGCTGGCTACCATCAATTGGAGCTGGAGCCGGAGAGCAGATACATAACGACATTCTCGACCCATGTTGGCCTCCGGCGGTATAAGAGACTTAGCTTTGGTGTATCCTCAGCAGCTGAAGTCTTCCAGAACGCAGTGCGAGAAGTACTGTCAGGACTGCAAGGAGTGATCAATTTGAGTGACGACATCCTGGTATTCTCAAGCACGCTGGAAGACCATCATAAACACCTCCGCGCGACGCTGAAAAGGCTAGAGGACTCCGGGCTAACACTGCACAACGCAAAGTGTTCATTCTATCAGGACACCGTGGAGTTCTTTGGCTACGTGTTTACGAGAGAAGGGCTCAGAGTGGACCCGAAGAAAGCAGCTGCCATCCGGGCGGCCAGCGTACCGAAAAACCCCACGGAGGTGAGAAGTTTCTTAGGAATGGCAACGTATTGTGGGAATTTTATCCCGAATCTCGCCACGCTGTCCGAACCACTCCGGACCCTGACGAAACATGGACAACCATGGGAATGGTCGAGCGCCGCCAACAAAGCGTTCAAGGACATCAAGGAGGGGTTGCAAGACAAAGCAGTCATGGCCTATTTTCATCCGAAAAAGCGCACCGAACTGGTCGTGGACGCTAGCCCAATGGGCCTGGGCGCAGTGTTACTGCAGGAACACAGTTCGGACGTCTGGAAACCGGTGGCGTATGCCAGCAAGGCCCTCACGGACACCGAAACTAGGTATGCCCAGATAGAAAGGGAGGCTCTCGCCATCAAGTGGGCATGCCAACACTTCCACTTATACCTGTGTGGCCAGGACTTCCAGGTAGTGACGGATCACAAGCCATTGATCCCGCTCTTCACAGGGTCATCCAGGCTGGTACCCCCAAGGATCGAGCGATTGGCGGTGCAGTTACAAGCATATCAGTTCAAAGTCGTGTACAGACCCGGAGCACACAACCCAGCCGATTACTTATCGCGCCACCCTGACCCCTCATCGCCCACGGACCCCGCTGCAGAGGAAAAAGACACCGAAGAGTTCGTAAGGATGGTTTCGCAGCATGCCTGCCCGAGGGCGATGACGCTGGAGGAAATCGGACATGCGACGATAGCAGATGGAACATTGGCTAGGGTGAAAAGAGCATTAGAAGAAAACACGTGGGCTCGTTTCATGGAGGGGAGTCGCCTACTACGCCCGGAGATCGGACATGAGCGGCAGCAACTGTGGAAGGTGCGGCATGAGCTCAGCGTGGGGGAGCATGGTGTTGTCCTGAGGGGACATCTGGTTGTGATTCCGGAGACCCTACAGCAACGCATTCTGGAACTCGCTCATGTTGGGCATCAGGGCATGGCCAAGACGAAAGCGAGACTACGGCAAAAAGTCTGGTTTGCAGCTATGGATACCAAAGTGGACGAGATGGTCCGAGGGTGCCATGAATGTATCATCACAGGGGGGGACCCCCCAACAGCACCAGTGCTCACGGGAGACCCGGTGAAAGTCCCATGGACTCATGTCAGCCTCGACTTTGGGAGCTTCCCAGACGGCCGGCACATGTTGGTTGTGGTTGACACCTTTTCGAAGTTTCCCGTAGTGGAAGTCATGGGGTCAACGGCATTTCCACACGTGAAGAAAGCGCTGGATAAGATCTTTGCCATGTTTGGGTTACCCGAGGAAATCAAGTCGGACAACGGACCTCCATTCCAAGGGAGGGAGTTCCAAGCATATATGGAAAGCAAAACCATCAGACACCGCAAGATCACACCACTATGGCCCCAAGCCAATGGAGAGGTGGAGCGACTGATGAGAACTCTCAACAGAGCCATACGCATAGCGGTAGAACGAGAAGAGGATGCTGAAGCAGCTCTGGATCAGTTTCTTGGAGCTTACCGGCAAACGCCTCACAGCACTACCAAGTGTGCGCCCTCACATCTGATGTTTCTGCGGCCACCGCGGGATAGTATCCCAGCAGACCCGAAGTGGATCCCTCCAGTGAGAGATGATGACGCCGTCCAATCCCGCCGAGAAGCCACTAACAGGAAGGCCAGTGAAACCCGGAGGGCTCAAGAACCCCGAATCCATGTCGGAGACAGAGTGGCGATCAAAGATCGACACCCCGGGTGGAAGTTCCGGACACCATTTGAGCCTGAAGCATGGGTCGTGACGGAGGTGCAGGGAACAATGATCACTGCTCAGAAAGGGCATGTCAGGGTCACAAGAAATGTGTCGTATTTCAAACCGGTGGCTGAAGATGTCCAAGACAGTGAGGAAAACGATAACCCGGCTGGGAGCCCGGGTGTGGTATCCCCAGAGTCCCCCAGGGCTGGAGCCTCCCTCACCGAAGGTGGGTCACCGGTGACCAGAGGAACCGTCAACAACCCACCCATGGACAGTTCCGAAGATGGGTCTGGCTCACCCCTGGGTGTAAGGAATGACAAGGAAAGCACCGTCGTTTCCCGGAGCCAGAAGTATGGTCTCCGGGCAAACCCGATGCCGAGCCAAAGGTTCAAGGACTTTGTATACATGTCCCCATAAACCATACCGACGTTGGTGACTGGAACCAAAAGAAGGAAGGGATGTAGAGAGCCATCCGGGCTCTCTCAAACATTGTATCAAGTCACACACATGCATGCACCCCTCGGGGCGGGCTCGACCCGAGGGTATAAATAAACGGCGGAAGACCGCTTGTGGTCTTCGCGCCAACTGACGACTACCTGGTGTCCAGCGTCAATTATTCAGGAGGAGCCCAGCTACGGCGTTCGGCCTTCTGGTGACTCTTCACAAAATCGTAAAGTGAAGTAAATAAAAATAACATCTGCAACTGCTACTTAGTGACGTAGACGATCGGACTCCATTTTAAATGGCGGCGTCAAACCTGAACATATAGGGGTAGGACGTAGGAGAAATGTCGCAATCACGAGTCACAGTGGCCGCTTGATCTGCACAGTCATCCATAGTGGCTCTGTCTCCGGAGCTCACGCGACAAGCTAAGGTAAAAGCTGCGGAGAAGCAAAGGAAGAGTCAACGGTATCATGATTTTGAGAAAGGGGCAAAGGAAAGCACTTTAGTAGTTCGTGACTGGGTTATCAATATGAAACAGGCCCTGTTCTAGAAGGGGGGCTGGGTGGCCCACCCAGTCACGGTAGAAGAGGCCATGGAGAAGGCACCTGTTCAGTGCTTCCTCCATCTCAACATCGGAACGTCGAAATGTTTTTTTTCAGTCTTCAAAATTGAAATAGGGCGATGTGTTTTGAGGGTAGAGGTGGGCGAGTTAACAAATTCCTCCAAGGTTATGACTATTTAGGGAAGGTTGGGATTCGGCATGCAAAGTTTAGCTTTTCCCACATTCCCGCCGCTCCTGCAGCCAGCAGAAAGGATTCCGCGCAGTGGGCTGAGCCTGTCAGGCTGGATGCTAACAATTCACTGAGGGCCTGAGGATGGTGGATCGGCGGCCAACGGGCCCAGTGTGTGGGGCAATATCTTAGTGCACGTTTTACTGCGATACTGCCCTTAGTGCACAAACAGCAGTCAACCACAACGAGGGATTGAACAATATACACACAAACCTTGTGCTAAGCAGCTCACAGTCACTCTTCTACTCGTCGTCACTGACAGTCACACAGTCACTGTCTAGTATATCGAACGATCTCGAGTCGACTCGAGTCCACTCAGTCGACTGCATGTGCTCTCAGCAACAGCAGAATGACCAATCACTGCATGGCTTAACAATAAGCCATTACAGTGATTGGGCATTGCTACGTTGGACGCTGGGCGGGCCGGGCGGACCCTCCCACCCCCGTGGTGCCAAGTCAAGACTAGACTGGCAACCGCGCAGGCACTACATGCTGCAGCAGCAGCCAATCCTGACGCAGCTCTCTTCAGAGGAGAGCTGCTCTCTGAAGAGAGCAGCGTCAGGATTGGAGTGAGCAGGCAAACTCGCTGCTCATTTTGTAACCACTGGGGTCTGTGGTTTTGGGCAAACCCCCAGTCACCCTGTGCTTGCTTTCCAAAGGCCACTGTGCGCATGTTGGGTTCCTGGCCACGGCAAGGCAGCCGGCCAAACCCAACATGCGCAGTGCGCACTGTGCCGCGCACAGTGTGCAGTCGCAAATATTGTGCAACATTATTGCTGATTTACTTACTTGACACTTGAAAGACAGTGCAGGCCGGGCTGGTTGTCACGTGACGCGACGACGTGACACCGCCGCGCGTCGGAGCGCCACTTTAAATTAATACAATTTTAACATTGAACGTTGAGAAATTGTATTATAATTTAAAGCGGCACGCTCAATAAATTGCCCAATAATTATTAGTGGGGCAACGCCCCACTGCCCAAACGGAAAAACCGCCACTGGGTAGTTCCCTTTTGAATTCCATTGTTGGACAAAAGACAAGCCGGCATTCACAAACACATCTGCATGTACCAGTCCTCTAGGACACTCGGGGGCATATTTACAATGCCCTTGCAGCACTATTACACTGCAGTAGTATCCCTTTTTTGACTCTCCGGAGGCGCAGTGTGCCGGCCCATATTTACAGGGCCAGTGTAGTAATTCCGAAGGAAGGACGGGCCGGCCCTGATTGCTTCAGTGCGCCTAGGACTCCAGACGGAGCAGCTGCCCGTCCTTCCTTCGGGGACCGACGCCCGCGTCCCTTCATGTCAGATTGAAATTTCCCTACTCCTGGTATACTTTGCCCCGGGCATCTGTGACTAATTAACTCAGACGCGGACCGACGAACGAGGTCCTTGTTCAAGTCCGATTGCCACCATTGACTTTCGTGCCCCCGGTAGACCTTGTCCCGGGCATCTACTAATTAATTACTCACCAGGCTAATTCTACCTAATCCCAGGAGTTTTCCGACCCGATCGCCTGCCTCACTGCCTTAGCCAGCAGTTCCACGTGCTTATGCCTCTAGCACCTCCCAGGCTGAATCAACGGGTCCCCTGCTGCACGCTTTTTCACATGCAACTCAGAACGCCCATCGCAGCTTTCAATTAAATCACTACACGGGCCCTGGCCTTTTTTCTTAATTCTTCTTGCTCACAAACGTTATGTCCTGGTGATGATCTCTACTCTGTGAGATCGAAACGCCGTCGACCCCCTACAACAAGAGACTCCCTGTATTTTATAAATTGTCAATTGGGTTTCTCTACCTTCTGTTGTCAATGCAATGTAACTTTTAAATGTCACCATCACTCACCATATCACGCTTGCTGTCACTTTTTTGTGAGCTCTTGAACTATTTTTTATATTGCAAATATTAAATAAAATATGTGTTAGATACCTCTTTGATGTCCGTGCTAAGTAACTTTCTTATTGCTCCCGCTGGTATTAATGACCCCATATGCCTAACTAACCAGAGGTTCTCCTATTAATACATCTCTATTGTAGCTGTTTATGCTTTTTTGGACCATATAGGCCATTTAGCAACCATTGTTTTCCTAAAAATAATACTTACCCCCTGGTTCTAGTATTGGGGTCCCCTTGTTTATCTTATTACACTACAAGCTATTACAGCACCATCATTGCCATCTGCAAGTTCAACATTCACGTTTTGTTTTTGGAAGATCCATGCCCGTCCCTGCATCTAGGAAAAAGTGACAAGCTACATCATGATATGTAAAAAACTGTTCCCCTTTTTGGGGGAAATTACATGAAGAAAAAGTCCACAAAGGGACAGTTTGTACCTTTTACTTTTTTCTCTCACCAGTTTTTACACCAAGTCATAATACTTAGAGGGCCTGATTCACAGAACTAACTTACGTCAAAAATGTAAAGTTAGTACTTTTTGGTATTCACAGGATACACTTACTCATTTTGGTATTCACAGAATGAACTTACTCATTTCGGTATTCACAGAAGTTAGTAGTACTAACTTTAGGACTCCTAAATGCCTTCTGTGAATACCGAAAGTCTTAAAGTTAGGATTTTTCTCAGTTTAGGAGTAGTAAAGTTAGGAGTCCTAACTTTACTACTCCTAAACTGAGAAAAATCCTAACTTTAAGACTTTCGGTATTTACAGAAGGCATTTAGGAGTCCTAAAGTTAGGAGTCCTAACTTTACTACTCCTAAACTGAGTATAATCCTAACTTTAAGACTTTCGGTATTCACAGAAGGCATTTAGGAGTCCTAACTTTACTACTCCTAAACTGAGAAAAATCCTAACTTTAAGACTTTCGGTATTCACAGAAGGCATTTAGGAGTCCTAAAGTTAGGACTACTAACTTCTGTGAATACCGAAATGAGTAAGTTCATTCTGTGAATACCAAAAAGTACTAACTTTACGTTTTTGACGTAAGTTAGTTCTGTGAATCAGGCCCCCAAAATTTAAAAAAACGCCTATATGCATTCATTTATTATTGCACATATCAATTTTACATTTATTTACAAATGTATTCATGATATGTATCTTTCTGACCATTCCAGGGATCTTATGAATATTATGTTCTGGCTATTCCCCAGCTTGAGTTACATGTGACAGTTAATCATTAAAAAAGTGAATACGTAGGATTAGTAAAATGCCAAATGCGTTTGATTAATATGACGTACATTTAGGCCCACATTTAACAAGATTTTGCATGAGCTTTGCAAAGATTTTTTAATGCAAACCTGATGCAAAGTCTACTGGTTAGAATTGCAATCCAAAGCAAATCAAGATTTACATTGGCTTGTTACCCAACGTAACAATGCAGCGCATAGTGCTGCCTTGCGTTACTGTTCATTAAGGAGGCGTTAAATGGGTAGTGCATGGGCATTTCCATGCAACCACCAATAGGTTTTGATGCAAATCCCCATCTACGAATAATTGTAGACTGGGATTTACGCCAAAATTCTGCACCTCTCTGAGACCGGTATGATAAGGAGAAATGTTTCATTTTTCCCTGTTTGCATGTGTGATGCATTCTGCAACACACATACAAAGGGGGTAATGCCCTTAAGTATGGTTTTTGTACAGGAAAGGGCCCCCTCCTGTACAAAAACGATACTTCCTACAATACAGGCACCCTTACACTGTGGCACATGAGTGTCTTTACTGGCTCATGGTAGCGCACATCTTACTAGATATTGTGCTGTTCTTCTCACTCTCGTTAACACAACGCAAGGCAGAGCAGCAACTTTATTTGCTGAGCTGTGTTGCATGATTTCTTGATAGATATGGGCCTACGTTTATATGGTTATGTTCTGGAATGTGTTAATCAAACGTACGTGAATATATTTGTAGTATTTACTTTAAACACTGATTGCTTAATTTTACATTAGTGGGTTATTGATTTTAAGCGTTTCTAGAAGGTTGACAACTACATTTCTTGTTTACTATTGTTATTTCTGAAGAACACAATCTCATTGAATGAAAATAACTGGAAAGGCATCAGGCACCTTTCTGTTATTTGTTTTTATATAAGACTTTCTAACAACAATGAGATTATAGTATAAAAGTTAAGCACAGAGAGTGGAGGGCAAAGTGGAATCTTCACACCAGACTACCCTGGGATACGCCATACAGAATCATATCTCCAGTGTAAATTGAAGGCTACTGGGTTGGGAGGCATTTATCCTTTGCTCGCTGACTTATCAGCACAGCGAGCCGCATGAGACAAGAATAGCAGATTTTGTGATTGTGTTGAACATAAGATCTGTTGTTCAACAATGGGAGAGGTGTGGCCCAGCGGCCAGAGAGGCTGACTCTAGAGCACGGGGCTCACGTTAGATCTCTGGCAGCAGCTCAGCACCATGTGACTCTGGGCAATAGCTTACTTAATCTCTCCGGCGGCCTCCCTCGCCTGGATACCCTTAGGGGTGATAAGTCGCACTTTACAAATCTGGAATTATTATTATAACCAGTGTGCAAGTGTGTATAATGTGCTGTGCTAGAATTAGATTAGAGCTTAGAAGTAGCAAAATGAGGGTATGAGACTTCTCACTGTAACCATGTTAGAGTGGTTACTTTTATTTATGCTTTTAGTGAACACTGCTACCACCTTTTTATTTCTCTTTATTGTCGTTAGAATTCATATTGTTTATTTATTTGGAGTTTTATATAGCGCTGGCTAGACCGGGAGGTATCAGAGCGCTTTACATAAGGGAGAACGTGGACGTTACATAGGTTACAAAAAAAAATAGATACACAACATCAATGTCCGACACTAAAAGTGCAGTTGAGCAAGGGAAAGAACACATTTACACTTAGCAAAGCGGAGAGGGGGATCAGGAATACGACCGAGGAAGGAGGCGGGGGAGGGAGGGAAACAACGGGGAGACAAGGAAAAACAAAGTCCGATGTTCGGCTGGGTAGGTGACGGCCGAGGGGGAGAACCAGAGCCAAACTCCTCTATAGCTGCATAGGACAGCTCCACCGGGCATCGGTCAAGGTTGCTCTGGCTCCACGGTAAGTATTTATGGATTCTGCCCAGGGGGCATCGTCAAAGTTCCATCTAAAGCCCCGGTCCCGGTGTTACAGGGAAGCGCTGTCCACCTCGTCCTCCAGCTCGCCCCCAGTTTAAGAGTGGTGAGAGGAGAGGTAGAAGGGACCGTTCCAGAGTCAGCAGATAATCCCCATTCACAGCAGCAGTAGTGAAAGTAGTGCATTGGTGCAGGATCCCAGTGGAAAGGGGACCCAGGGCACCTTAGGGTCCAATAGTGATGCCTCAACACGGAACGTGGTAGTGCACTAGACTAGGGGGTTGGCATATTGATTAATTCCTTGGTGCCAGGGGTCTAGAAAATGAACTTTGTGTTTCTAGAAATATCCAGAACACTCACCAGCTCCACTGTTTCACATTTCAGAATGGTTTGAATGAGGTTTCAAGTGTCCTTCACAGGCTGTTCTCCAGACACAGAGTTTGTGTAAAGTGATACTTTTCACAACAGGTAGCAATAGGTCTGTCTCCAAACTTGAACACCTTCAACATGGTCACAATGAAGTTTGAGGTTTCTGCACTTGGCTGACATCCTAAAGCAGTAATCATGGACAGACAAAAAGACAGGCCCAACCTAGAAACCTTTTTCCCTTGTACAACAGAAATTGCAGCCTCACAACTGTCCCCTGCAATCAACTAATTGGCAGTGCTCAGGAGTAGCACTGTCTCCATCCTCCTCACTTCAGTGTCTGAATCTCCTCCCTCCAGCCACACGAGTGCTGGTAATACATTTCCACTGTTTGGGAAAACTGTCCTCATCCTCCACATTGTGCCATGCTAACCCATGGGCATCCAAAATGGATCCCACTGGCTTCAATACTTAGACTCATATACACAGAGGTCTACTACCACACATTTTCTACATGTGTACTTTACATGAATATGCATTCAACATACACAATGGATGTTCTGGGTATCACATAACAGTGGACCTTTACATAAAAGGGACCAATAGGCCGCACTATAACTGATGGAGAGAAAAAGGTCTGGTCACACTATAGATCATCACAAAACATGAGATGCTGCCATTACCGCTTTATGTGCTAAACACAGGACAGGGGCAGTAGTTCTCTGTCCAATATGACGGCAGGACTGGTACACCTCCCAGGTCAAAGGACATGTAATGGACCTCTCATAGTCCCAGACAGGCCTAAGTCTCTGCACATTTGCTAGAATAGCCATGATCAAAATCAGGATACTAGAAACACAGACACCCAGGACAGGGGTACATGCCTGTGTACCATGTAGGGGAAATTCTGAGGGATACCTCTACCAGCAGATTCCTCATTTGTTGGCTATCCCCAGGATCCAGACACGGGGCAGGAACTTTTCCTGCCCTAGTGGGAGGGTGCTGAATCCAAGTCAGTGCCGGATTTGATACCACAGTGAGGTCATTCAAACCATAATGCAATTTCCCACTCCCCAGCGCACTGACATTAGGTCTGGACCCTTTAACATGGACCTGGAGGTACTCTTGTTTCTGTCAGTTGTACTGATTTTTTAACAGATTTTTTTCTCAAAAATAATTTTCCCAGTGTCGTGCTTAGGGAATGTCACCTCCCAAGAAGTCAGAATTTGTGTCCTGTTGAGACTCATGACACCAGTGAAAGATGTGTAAGAAAAGTACCAGGTGATGGAAATGCCCTTTGATGGAGCCATTCTTTCTGGGGAAAAAGCAGACGATGCCTTGAAAAGGCTTACGGCAGGGTAGGGAAACAGCCCAATATTTAGGCCTCAAGTTTTAAGGGGAGAGGAGGTGGCCTAACAGCTAGATCAGTCGACCTCGAAGATAGGGAACCAAGTTCGAGTCTCGGCAGGGATGCTCAACATCCTGTGATTCTGGGCAAATCACTTAATCTCCCCGTGCCCAACAAAAAAATGAATGTGTCAATCTGTAACGCAACTGGTGTTCATGTAAAGCGCTCTAATACCTTCAGGTCAAGTTCGTGCTTCATAAAACTCCAGAAAAAAGTCTCCAATGAGGGATTCTAGGCAATTTTGGAAATTTTGAGGCTTCTCAAAGGGGCTTAATTTCCAACGTCAACCCTCCTTAGCAACAAAATCTGCTGCACTGTCAGTACAGGGTCAAAGGTAGGGGCCATCAGACCCAGCAACCTTTCACCTCCTTTTCTTACCCTGAACCACCTGGGAATCTGATTTAGTTTCCCTTTGAAGGAGCATGTGCAGCCCATGGGAGGACGGGTATCCTTCTTTCTACAGGCCTAGAAGGCCATAACATTGGACCAATGAGTCCTGCAGATTGTAGAAAGGGCTTTTTGCCCTACCCTTACACTCTCCTACCCAGATCCTCCTACCCACACTTCCCCACCATCAGAAAATCATCTTCAAATCCTGCAGGAGGCAGCAGAATGACAGTGGTTTTCATCTGATCCTAGACGTCAGGCTATTGAACTTTTACCATTGCAAGGAAAAGTTCAAGATGCTGTCCCTGGTTCAGGTTCTTCTGAGGCTGGAAGTGGAAGACTGGAGAGTGTCGCTCGACTTGCAGGACTCGCACCACATACCAATCCTGCAGTTGCACAGCGGGTACTTCGTGGTAGAGCTCACTTACTATCAGTTTGCAGTCCTCCTGTTTGGACTGACATTGTCACTTTGGGTCTTCATCAAGGTGATCAGGGTAGTTGCAGCTCATCTGGGAAGTTTGGGGATTTTTCTATTCCCGAATCAGGATGACTGACTGCTCACCGCAGATGGTGTTTCATCACCTGGAGGCAACACCATCACTGTTGTTCGACTTAGATTTTTCCATTGTGTCCAAATCTCACGACAGCCCTCTCAGCATCCTTTGTTAATAGGGGCAGTGCTGAACAGAATATCTGTGTGGGGTTTCCCCTCATACCTGGGACATTAAAGATATGATTTCGATCTTTGGGAGGGAGCTTGAGTTCAAGTCCTGATGGTTCTTCATTGCTAGATCTGCTGGCCTCCTGCATCCTCCTAGGCACATACACATGTGCCTCCGCAGGCAGTGTTTCGAGCTTGGGGGGGGGGAGAGAATCTGTTAGACCACTGACCGCTGTGGCAGATCTGTCCTTGTGGTTGGTGAAGGAGCACCTGTCTCAGGCGATGTTCTTCTACACCCACCAGCTGTGACTATAGTGGTGACAGATGCAGGTACCCTCAGGTGGGATGCTCATGTGTCGGAGATGGAGATCAGGAGCCTCTGGTCCACAGCAGAGCAGATATTGCACATCAACCTGCTTGAACTGGGGGTGATTCGGTCTAACAACCAGGGCCTTCCACTCTCCTCGTTGCAGTCTGTCTGTCCTGCTCTTCACATACAATAAAACTGCAAATGTGGTACGTCAATAACCAGGGAGGAGTGAGATCTCACCGTCTCTGTTGAGACTCTGGGTGTGGGCACACAAACATAGGATCTGACTGGTCGCCCACCATTGCGCCAGTTGTCTGAACACAAAGACTGACCACCTCATTCGGTATCAGCTATCATTATCACGAGTACCGTCTTCATCTAGAGGTGGTAAGGTACATCTTTACCCTGTGGGGGTACCTGTCAGGGTATTTCTTTAACACTCACAACAATTATCATTGTCAGCAGCTTTGTGACGTCCAGTGTCTGCTGCAGTGATCGCTCATAACTTTCTCCCTTTCTTGTGGGCCATTCGGATTTTCTAACACTGTACCAGCAACAAAAGCCGCTACTGAGGGGCTCCATGTTGGAAGCCACAATCACTGGTATTTCACTTGCTCCCTCAAACACCACCTTACTGAGAAACCACAGTTCTTCCTCAAGTAAATCAAAATCTTCTTAGAAACTGGCAGGTCCAGGATTCTAAATCTCACTGCCCTTGCATTATTTTCCAGTTGCTCCACTTTCGTCTCTTGCAGAGCCATAGTAGCAATGATACAAGACTCAAACGTTTGTCTCCTCGGATTCCTCTGGTCCCCTTCCTTCAGTTATCTCTCCAATGCATCCACATATCCCACACTCTGTTCCGCATGACTGAAACCGGCTAGGGATTCCTTTATGAAAACAACTTGATTACTATGTGCTTTAATGGTTTTGAATGTCTCTCATTGGGGCCATAATTTAGACCTCACCCCTTGATAAAGGGGAATCTCATCTTCCTGAAATGTTCCCCTCTCTGGACCATACTGACATGCTTGGCGATATGGACTTAAAAAAGTAACTTTTCAGTGCCTCAGATATTTGTTGTAATTCCTTAGGTAGCATAATATTATGCTCGGGGTATTCTCATGGAATTTGAGCTGTGTAACATGTTCGCCCCCAATGCACAATATACGGAAGCAGAGGTTCAGGTCCTGGCCATTAAACTCCTCTGCGGGGTCCTTGTGTACTAGGTCCTTTCCTCATGCCTCAGCCAATGCAGGAGTGCATGTGGGTGGCCGGTGTCATAGGGGCACATGTATACATTTGAGCCTTTGGGAAGTTCCCCCTCATGTATGAGCACTTACCAGTTTTAGATCTCCTATGACCAAGTTGTGCGCCACCCATTTGGAAGCTCAAGGTGAAAGAAGAACTCTGTCTCCAAAGCAAACTGCAGGTCCCCATGTAATCCCCAGAAATGCCACATTTGGGCCCGCCCCTCTATTGGCCATGGCACCCACATTCTGGCCCAAAGCTATTCCTTCTAGTCACAAACAACCCCGAGAATAGAGCCATGCTGGAACTCCATGGAGCTGCAGCCATCCTGGAGCCTGGCTAACTCTGACCCTGGTTATTCTCTTTTTCAGGAAACCCTCAGCGCTTGAAGACGTGTACTATATTTCTGGGCAAATTCTCGGTTTTCAAGTTATGTTGTACCAACTGCAATATTCGAATATTCTTCCCATAGCTATCTAAAGAACTGTAGCAAATTTCTAAGACTGACAGGTTCTTTGGAATACTCTTTAAAAGTGATGAGGTGGGCTTCTCAGTGGACGAAGTCTGCAGAGTAGGTTAATGTATGGGAGGACAGCAACAGGAACTCCACCGCTGATGCTTTGGGGGGAAAAAAAAGAACTGTCAAACTGGTTGCTCAAAGAACTGTGACTTTGCAAAATCAGATGCCACTGGAATTTGTTCTTGCATCGAAAGGAGGTGCCTATGCTGTCATGGGAATGGAGTGTTACACATATGTGCGCTACAATTCCAATTTCATCTTTGAAAATGTAGACCATAGTCATGAAAAAAACTGAAGAATGAAAATTTTTGGGTTATTTTGCCATTATCCTTTATGTGCTTGGTCTCTTTAAAGTGGAAAATTAGAAAGCTGGATTCAGAACAGAAGGTTGACCAACGTGTAAGAGTAGACAAAAAGCAGTGTGCAAGTTGTTCACATAGGAGATGAGAGCAGGGTTGAAACCTCACACTCATGTAAGATAAGAAAACTAGGTGGGTAGTTGTGGTCGCTTCTATCAGAGGCAGCATTTTCTGGGGGGGAAAACAAGCCGTTATGTTCATAAGCGAAAAATGTAGTGAGACTGAAGTTTTGTTTTCTGTTTTCAATCCATGTCATAGTTAAACCAGTTATAATTCTTGTCAGCGTATAAAAATCAATGACATAAGAGTACACTTTAAATTACAATTTCATCATGTACATAAAATGCAAGGAGAAGATAGGCCATATAAGAACATAAATGAATAATAGACAGAGTAAAGTAATATGCACGCAGTCGCTTTTCTGTCATGCGATCAATAATTGGACCCCAGATCCTTAGACCCTATTTTCTTCTACGTGGCCCTTTGAGGGAATACAAACTATGCTCAAGATAAACAAGCATTTGCAATGCAATAGGTCTCGCATTTGCGCTCTTTATACTTATAGTCTTTGCTTACGATAAGCAAGGCTGGCCATAAAAGAGGCGCAGTTACTTTCAGTTTTGCTTCTGATACGCAACGACTATAAGTACAAAGTGCGTGTTTACGCACCACTTGCAGGTTTTCAAAACACATAAAGAAAAGGAATTGTCATTTACAATGCCAAGAACTCAAACTCTTGCAAATGCGAGACCTATTGCATTGCAAATGCTTGTCGAGCTCTGAAACGGAGGCGGCAGCAACCATAGGAAGGCAGGCGTGTGTTTCAAAAGCTGGAGGGAGGAGGCGGCAGCTGCAGTCAAAACAGACCTTGGTCTTTGAATGCACAGCAAAGGTGGCAAGATAAGAGCAATATTTACAGCCCTGTTTACAACAGAGCTCTGTAAACCATGAGCACTGGTCTCCAGTGCTCCATCTTAAAGAAAGAACTAGTGCTCACAAACTCTGAGCAACAATAAATGTAATAGGGGAAGTCCTTGAAAATGGGCGGAGCTTTTAAAGCCCGTATCCTGAATACAGCATGTCTCGCAGAGACAGCGCAATCGCTGCCCAGGCGAGAGGAGGAACAATGGAGAAAAGGCCAGAAGTAACAAAGAAGAGAAGTAACAAAGGTGATAGAGGCAATGAATGGAAAGAGTAGAAGGAGAGAAAAAAATATTAGGAAGAATACCGAAGAGAACGAAAAAGAAACGAGGTAAGAGGTATGAAGGTGAGAAAGAAGGAAACATGAAAATATGGCGGTAACAAAGAGACAGAAAGGAGATTGATAAAAGAGACAAAAAGAAAGAAGCAGAGAGAAAGAAAGACATTAATAAGGCAAGCCCATAATGAGAGAATGTTGAAGAAAAAAGGTAGGTAAAAAAAGGAAGAGATAAAGGAAAAATAATGACATCAGAATGGAGAGAAAGGAAAAGCAAAAGGATGAAGAGAAGAAACAAAGGTAGATGGAAAGGAGGAGAGAAACAAAGCAAGAGAGAAAAGAAGAAAGGAGGAGAGAAAGGAAGAAAGGAGAGAGGATGAAAAAAGGGAAAGGTGAGAGAAAGAAAGGAGAGGTGATAGAATAGAAAGAGAGAAGAAGCGAAAGGAAAACAAGGAAAAAACTGAAAGAAAGAATCAAGAAAAGAAAGAAAAGTAAATGCAGTGCAGCATTGAAAAATGCATCTGTTGATGTAATTTAATAACCATCCAAATGTTTGATTTTGAGCTAAATGAATAGAAGTTCATAATACATTTAAGGTGAAGGCTTTGAAACAGTGTGCTGGCATCAGAGACATTTATTTATGGCCAGCCTTCTTCTCAGGCAGCAGCATGGCATAGCTTGTTTGAGAAGAGGGGGGCTGCATGCTGCTCTTGTTACCTCACAAGTCCGGTGCATGGAGTTTTAAAATGCAGCATCAGCAGAGAGGGGGCGGCATACTCCCAAACTCAAATCACAGGCAGCAGCTTCTCCAATACAGGCAGCGAGATACTGCTAGCTCACGACTGACCTGTAATACAACTTCGCCTTTCTAACAACGGGTAGCGCTTTCACAATACCGTCTCCAGGGGCTCCGTTTTCTTACTAAAAATATCTCGTGGAGTTATTGTAAGAACTGTGGCCTGATACCAAGTAGAAACAGTAGTTTTCCACAGTGCCACATCATTATGTTGTGGATTTACTTTGTTTGAAAAAAATACTGAATGAAAATAACTACATTAAAAAAAAATCAATACAGGGTAGCAAAATACGGATCAATGTACGAGCTGAAGAAAAACAACACACTGAAGGGCGGCACGTTTTTACTAAAGAGAACTTTTATATAATAAAGGCTGTGTTCTACAAAAACAAGGGGATTGAGGAGAGGGTCAAAACTGTGTTAATATATGAAGCTTTTGCATAAAAATGAGAAAAAAAGTACAGTTCAAAACTAATGAGTACCTAGTCATGTAAAAAGCCTAAACAGGCATTTTTTGTTTTATACTGCAAATATTTGATAATACAATCAAAAATGATTGATTCTGAAAGGTCATGGCCCACTGTTGCGTCCCTGGGATTTACTTAACGGTTGTAGTGTTCTGCTGGACACGTTCTAGTGTCTCAGCAGACACTGAGTTAGTAGCCACTCCCCTATGGGAGTGGGCACACTGCACCCCCACACCCATCCATCACGGGTGTCACGAGTGACGTGGCCCCGCCAATAAAAGGGCCCGGGTGCACGTGCTCGTGGCCAGTTACTATACCATATCACCTGGTGTCTGGGTCCGTTATTCCCACCATGCGGGCCTGAGGCCCAACACCACAATGGCGACGAGGCGGGTCTGACCCCCGTGTGCCCGCAGCACAGCCCTTCATTCATCTCTTATGGGGTGGAAATGAGCCAGAGGACTCGACGTCCCCCACGGTGCAGCCTCCAGACACCCGCGAGGGCGGAGAGGATCGGGCTAGACACCGTGTCGCAAGCCTCTGCCTTCAAGGAGGAGTGAACGGAGACTGGCCGTCTCCTGCTCCATCGATTCCGGTGAGAGCGAGATCCCCCGCCATGCCAGCAAGGTGCCCGCTGCCGAGCTCAGGCTGTCACTGCCGCCATCAAGAGGCCCTGTGACCCTCACCGGGCGGGCAACAAGGAGAGCCGTCCCGCCCCTTCTGAGCAGGACGCTATACAGCCCGCTGAGATCCCCGCCTCTCTGACTCTGACCGGGCGAGTGTGTGGCGGAGGCTGGCTTAGAGAAGCACCACTGCCCGGTAACACGACTGGGACCACGCTCCCTGGTCCGTCTCCTGCAGGGAACAGGACGGCTACCGCGGCCCTCCAAGGCACCAAGCGGCGCAACGGAGTAGACACTGCTGCCGTGGGGATCGGAGGTCAGCGCCTGCGACACCATCCAGCCGCCGCCTCGCCACACTGCGCAGGAAGGTAATGAGGGCGGCGAAATCATGCAGCATGGCATTGGAGGACTGACAGCGCTCCCGCGACTTGCCCCCACACCGAGGCCCGGGTGTTAAAGTGCAAAGAACACCGCCGAAAGGCCCCAACACTGTCCCCGTACCGGCATCGCCAGCACTGCTGCCATCAGCGGAGCGGTCTCATGCCTGAGACAAGCGGTGATCACAGAGCCTCCTAGAGGATGCCGAGACCCTCCCGCATCACACGACCGCTTGCCCGCAGACAAAGTGTGGCGCGTAGCGCCTGGAAGAGAAAGGAGCGCATGCAACTGATGCGCCCTGGCGCACCAAGACATCGGGGGTCCGACATCAGGCCATGCCCCCACATAATTTGGCACCCATAAGCTACCGCCGCCGGCCGCCAGCAAACAGTACCGCTCCCGCAACCTCACCTCGCATGCTGTGCACCGCGTCGTGCACGAGATGTCCCTGCAGCCAAAAGCGCATGGCCTCGCGGAGTGAAGGAAGCTGCCGTAGCCTGCAATCACACCCGGCCACACGAGGAAGGAGGCAGCCAGCACCTCGTGCCCCCATCTGAGTGAGTAGACCCTCCTCCTCACATCGCCAGTCCCGAAGAGGCCCGTCTGCCGCCCAGCCGTTTTTCTGCCATGCAAGCCTGAAAGGAAACACTACCGGGGCCTGCTGTAAACACAAACGCTGCACTGCCACCTAGTGGTCATCGAGAAATATCGCACCACTGATGCAAAAGGACTGTTCACAACGAACCGGCCCACAGCACTAGAGAAAATGTATGCTTCATGACACCTCTGTCATCCGTGGCACAGAGAGACCAGCGAGTCAGCCCTCACAGACAGCCTACAGGCAGAGCTCTTGGGTGACAGGAGGCGCAGGCGCTGGAATGAAAGGAGCCAGCTGTGCCCTGCGCTTGGAGGATCGAAAACCAACAAGAAGCATAGGTTACAGCCTGTGACAAGGCACCAAAGCAAGATGCAGCCACCGAGAGTCCAGGGGTGAGGACGCCGCGCAGCCCCATGAGACTGCAACCCAGAGGCTGCTAGCCGTTAGACGTATGCACAGCACGCACCCTGCCGACTATCTAGCAGGCTGAAGTGGAGAAACTGTACACCCCAGTAGGGCATCATTTCACTCGCTACCAGCGAAACTCGGAAACCCCTGAACACTGACCAGTGGTGCCCGTCAGTCTGCAAGGCCCCAAAGCAGCAAGCCGAACAGACAGCAACGTCACAAGGTACCCCTCCACACCAACAGCACAAGAAAGACTGGTGCAGAGCGCGCACCACCAGTGGCTTCCCAACGCCACCGCCAGAGAGGAGATCGCATCACTCGCTCCTCCCGGTGTACAGACACCACCGCAAACTACACCTCAGGCACACCACGTGCCAGAAGCAAGCGCCCAGGAGATAGAGACATCTCCACAAAGAAGCACTGCTGAAAGCAATACAGAGAGCGACCACACCTCTACTGCACCGAGATTGAAGAGGAGCACACAGCGCCAAGCAAGTGCACAGCAGCATAGGAACAGCGGCTACCTCTCCAGGAGGGACACACTGAAAAGAATGCGCAGCCAGCGCATCCAGTGAAGCACACGAAGGGCGCAGGCAGATGCGCGCCAAAAGAAAAGCCGACCTGCCAGACGGTCGCAACGTAGAAGCACTGTGGGAAGGAGATCCACTACATCTCCACCGCACCAACGAAGCCCCGCAGTGGGCCAAAGAACACACAGAGTGTCCTCCCTCGCACTGCCTCCAGATGGAGTCGGCAGTGACCCACGCCAGGCAAGAGAGGAGTCGCACACTCCAGGTGGCAGGCCGCCACAGCAACATGCGCTCCCACAACCGGCGACACATGACCGGACGTCACGTCGCCCAGCAGGCAAGGAGCATGTCACGCAGAGTAACCAGTCCAGACAAGCACGCCAGAGCGAAGGCAGAAGCCGGCGCCACCACAGCGCCGCCTCGAGGTCCAAGCGCAACACCCTCGAGAAAAGAAGAGTGACAGCCATGTCACACCAAAAGGAAGAAGAGTGACAGCCCTGTCACCCCAAAGAAAAGAAGAGTGACAGCCATGTCACACCAAAAGGGGAGAAGAGTGACAGCCCTGTCACACCGAAAACTGGACGAACACAGGTGCGGTGAAAAGACCAACAGGAGGAGAAGACCGAGGACTCACACAGCAAGCCAATGGCACACCCTTACACACCATACAGCCACCAAGGCGGATCGACGTCCCAGGGCACAGCCTCACGGATGAACCGAACGTAAGCCGCAGCAAGCGCTAACCGCGTCTCATCCCAACGCTTCCCCAGGCGACCGTCCATTCCCGAGCGCCGGCAGTCGAATTCAAGCGGCATCCCTGCTCCTGTCCGCAGATGCCGTGGGTGAAGATCAGCACTGAGTGCCCGCCCTCACACCGCCTCAAGATGGAGTCGGCAGTGGCCCCAAATCAGGCAAGAGAGGATCCGTACACTCTACGTGTCAAGCCGCCACCGAAGACCAACCTCAACAAGGCGGAGACACCTGGCTGCTAAGTCCCTCCTGACATTCAAACTCTCCCAGCAAGCCACCACCATCTGTCACTCCAACTCACCACATGGCTGGCAACCACCATCACGCCAGCCCTCAGCACATGCGTCAAACACCCCTACCAGAGCACAAGTGGACTGGAATCCTACCCCGTTGCCACGCCAGCCGACTAAAGGAATTAGAAGCCACCTGTGAACCTGGCCTACACCGGAACCGCGGCAGCGAGTGCAAGTCCTGGCCAAGACTCATCCACCCGTGAGGGTTGTGTGTGCGACTAGGTAACGGCTCCTCGGCGGTCCTGCAGCTGCCCCCAGACGGCACACAAGCGGCCCCCAGCGCAGCCCTCCTACAGTCCCGCAGCAACCCCGACGATGGGCCTCCCCAGGCGGGAGAGTGAGAAGAGACATTGCCCCACCGACAGGTTACCGGTCACAGCCAAGCAGTTCAACAGGGACAGTCGGTCCAGCAACACCTCTGTGAATTCTCACCGTGGACTCCATCCATGCTCACGACGCAACCCACCGTGAAGAACTGTTAGAACCCACCACAGACCATCCCGGACGTCAGCAACATGGAGCCATGCAAGACAAGTAATCCTCACAGAACTGACGGTATGCAGCGGACGTCATCAAAGCCAGCGGTCGTGTCCTGAACCCCTCAGGTTAAATTACGAGTGCCCGCCGAGATGGCCCTGCAGCAGGCGGAACCACCGGCCCATGCCTGACGTCTTCTTGCCACTGGACTCGTAAGGCTGATAGACCCTGTGGTGTTTAGTTGACTGTTCATTTCTCTCCACAGGTTAAACTAATTGTTGTTGTTGTTCTTCATTAAAGTTGGGGAGGAATGTAGTGTTCTGCTGGACACGTTCTAGTGTCTCAGCAGACACTGAGTTAGTAGCCACTCCCCTATGGGAGTGGGCACACTGCACCCCCACACCCATCCATCACGGGTGTCACGAGTGACGTGGCCCGCCAATAAAAGGGCCCGGGTGCACGTGCTCGTGGCCAGTTACTATACCATATCACCTGGTGTCTGGGTCCGTTATTCCCACCATGCGGACCTGAGGCCCAACACCACAACGGTCTGCATACAAGCCTATGTTCAGTTCCACTTTTAACGTGTTCAGCATTAATTTAAATGTATTTAAAAGTTGTGTGATGCTAAGGAAATTACCTTTTGACTTCTGCATTTCAATGAAGAACGTGGGAGGAGAGGGCTGTTCCGGGGTGAAGGCATGAGGACGAGTCGGTTCTCTCATTTATCCATGGGAATATTTTTTTTCCAGCTCACCAGCTGCGGGACGGCTCGATTTAGCTAGAAACGCGGCACCGAGCGAGCTGGGTGTGTGGAAATATTTGTTTTGCAATGTTCAGTGAAACCTCGAATTCAGGAGGCATCCACAGGCAATCAGCCCACAAGGAGGCCGGACACAAGGCCCGAGTGTTCTCCAAGTAAAGAGGAAATTGACCTCCACTGTCAGGTCAGGCTGCACGAGGGGTGCTCAGGAAGAAATAAGCCACATTCCTGTCATTTTTTGCATGAAGGGCTCGGACTACACAGGGAAAACTCATAGCAGTTTTCTACACGGGCGAAAGGCAACAGGCCCAGCTCTCATGCGGCAGATGTTTCCAGGGGCTTTGGGGTTCGTGGAGTTTTGACTTCAAGGGAAAATGTATAAATTGCACTTTAAACAAGAAAGAAAAAACTAGCCAGAGGGCGTGGGGACCTTCAGCACAGCAGCAGACCGCAAGAGCGTGAATGAGCCAGGAAGGCATGGGGGGCGGGGCCTGGTGGCACAGAGATGAACCAAGCACAGTGTAGTGTCGCCCTGTGATGTAACAGGTGCGACACGGAATAAACTATTGTGGTCCCGATGGCAGGGAGGTTGAGGTGTTCCCCCCCCTTAGTTTCATGCGGCATGGGGTACGCCCACCTACCCCGTGACCTAGTTAATAAAGTTGAGCCCGGTCGGTTGTGACGTGAGAAACCGCGCACGGCCGGGCCCGAGTACAAAGCATTAAACAGTGTCCGCCTCTTAATTGATCCGCGCGGCGCGCAAACGTGACCCCGTGCCTGAAATATATATTTTAGAAGCATCAGACTCACTCCCTGAGTCACGACGCTATATTGGCGACGAGGGAGGTCGCAGGACCCTACCATGTCGGCTCAGTGGTGGCCGCGGTGCTCGTGCAACAGCCCAGAGAAACAGAGGCAGACCTCTTGAGGGTCACAGAGTGCCCATGGGACGCGTAGAAGAGCTGGAGGGAGCTGTTTGAAGCCCACACTGCCTGGGGAAGCGAACACGGTTGGTGCTACACTGCAAGTAGCTCCAGTGCCCTCCAGTGCTCAGGTGAGAGCCGGTACTGCACCCCACTGAAGTGGGAGAAGTCCAGCAACAGCCATCTGCTCATTTCCTTGGCTCAAGAAGACTGTGGCCCAAGCAGGGTTTTCCAGGGCAGCACTCCTAGAGGAGGGGGAGTCAGGACAGTGTGCCATCCTTGCCCAGACCACACACAGTTTGGCCCTCATCTGAGTCCCAGAAATCCTGCAGACGTGAGATCATGCAGTCAGACGCTGGAGCGAGTGCAGTCACACAAAAAAAAAAAAAGGAAAAAGGTGGGAAAAGAAAGCTTAATTCCTGAGCATCGCCCGGAGGAGCAATCATGGCCACCATACCGCCCATTGAGCCATTCCTGGTAGAGGGAGCCCCGTCAGCGCAAGCACCTAGATGGAAGAAATGGGTGGAGAGAGTTCTTCTATTCTTTGAAGCCACCAAGATTGACGACGGTCAGAAGAGAGCCATGCTCCTTCATCTGGGAGGAAAAGACATTTATAAGATCTCCAAGTCCATCATGGAGGCATCCCCAAGACGCATACTACCCTTATAGCCGCTCTCTCAGCATACTTCGAGTCCATGGCGAATCAAGACTACGAACGCTTTGTTTTTCGTCAGGCACGCCAACAAGCTGATGAATCCATTGACGTGTTCCATGCTTGCCTCAAAGACCTAGCAAGCACCTGTGGGTTTCATGACGAGACGGAAGAGATACAAGGACAAGTCATCCAAGGGTGTGCCTCTGCCAAGTTCCGAGAGAGAATACTGGAAGAGTCTGTAAAACCGCTGGTGGACATTCTGACGCTCGGTCGGACTAAGGAGCTGTCACGAGCCAGAGCTGCTCACATGGCGGCTCTACAAGTCCCAGTGAAAACGGAACCAGTCAACGCAGTCATGACACGGCCCATGACCCAACCGAGGTGAAAGGACAACGTGAACACACGGATGTGCAGATACTGTGAAGGAAACCCTCACGGTCCAGCGGAATGCCCAGCTCGCGTGAAGAGATGCATGGGATGTGGTAAGTCGAACCACTTTGTATGAGTATGCCAATCCCGAAGGAGTCTTGGCCCACGTCCTACAGTCAACATGATCCCCGACATCAGGAGCGGAAACAGCGACATGGATGACGACGAAGCCAAGGAACATACCGTCCACTCAGTATTCCCCATAGGCAGGGCGGCTCAATCATCGTGTCGACTCCCGCAGTGCCAAGTGCGAGTGGCTGAACAAGACACCACGGCTGTCGTTGATACCGGAGCGACCATCAATATGATGTCCGCCGAAGCGTATGGGACTCTGAAAGAAGCTCCGCCCCTGAACGCTGCCACCATCAAAGTATTTGCGTATGGCCAGGATCAGCCACTGGTAATGAGAGGAAATTTCAAAACCACGCTCTCGTATGGCTCCACCTCCATAGAATCACAGATCTATGTTACAGAGGAAGGGCACAGCGTGCTGCTGGGATGTCGGGCAGCGGAAGACTTGGGGATCGTCACGTTCACTTTTGGGATCCATCAGGGGACCATCCACCACATATAGGCCGAATTCCTGACTGTCTTTGAAGGCATCGAATGACTTAAGGGGAAGGAAATACATCTGCATATAGACCCTACTGTGCAGCCCGTAGCTTTGTGACACCGGCGCATTGCTTTTCATCCAAGACCATTGGTCGAAAAGGAGTTAACCAAGCTGGAAGCTGCCGGAATCATCGAGAAAGTGACGGGGCCAACCCCATGGGTCTCCCCCATCGTCTTCACCCGGAAGCTGAAGCAGCCCGGAGAAGTAAGGATATGTGTCGACATGAGGCTACCCAATGCCGCCATAAAAAGAGAACAACATCTCACTCCCACGATAGACAACCTCATCGGGAAATTGAGTGGAGTGTGCTGGTTCTCGAAGCTCAATCTCTGATCAGGATACCACCAGTTGGTGCTCGATGAAGAGTCATGCAACATCATAACTTTTTCCACCCATGTGGGCCTGAGGAGGTACACTTGCATGAGTTTCGGCGTGTCAAGCGCAGCCGAGGTGTTTCAAAACACCATTCAAGAACTGCTGAGGGGCCTTGACAGAGTCTTGAATGTTAGTGACGACATTCTCATCTATGCGAAAACTGTTGCCGAGCACAATATCCGGCTGACCAAAGTGCTTCAGAGGATTCAAGAATCGGGGCTCACCCTTCACAGCAACAAATTTAAATTCCTCAGGCAGAAACTCCAGTTCTTTGGGTACGTCTTCTCGGCATCAGGTGTGACACCAGACCCGGACAAGGTGAGAGACATCAAGGGAGCGCCCACTCCTGCCACCGTGACGGAAGTCAGAAGCTTTCTGGGGATGGTCAACTATTGTGGCCGGTTTCATCAGAGACCTCACCACCCTCACCCAGCCACTGAGAGAGCTCACCAAGGGGTCCGTTCCGTGGTCCTGGGGCCCAGAGCAGGAGACGGTGTTTCAGGCAGTCAAAGACGCCCTTTCTTCCAACACTACTCTGGCCTATTTCGACCCGCGGAAGAACACCATGATTGCGGTTGACGCTGGCCTGAAGGGACTGGGTGCCGCCTTACTGCAGAGAGGCAAGGCAGACGAAGACTGGGTGGCGTTTGCCAGTCGCTCCCTAACCGACACGGAGCAGAGGTATTCTCAGATAGAGAAGGAGGACATCGCCATCCATTGGGGTTGTCGCCACTTCCATCTATACGTATTTGGACACCCCTTTGTCATGGCGACCGACCACAAGCCTCTTCTTCCCCTGTTTGCCGGCACTGCCACGAAACCACCCCCGACAATCGAAAAATGGATGCTCCAGCCGCAGGAGTACAACTGCCAGGTAGAATACCATCCAGGATCCCTTAACCCTGCAGACTACCTATCTCGTCATCCCCGAGCAGCCACACTGGAAGAGGAGGCTGAAGCTGAGGAATATGTTCGCTACGTAACAGCCCGATCGTGTCCTCTTCTGCTGTCCATGGAGGTCTTGGGGGAAGAAACTCGACGAGATGAGTGTCTCCAAATGGCATTGAACATCCTGAGACACAACCAATGGCAGAAGGCCAAAAAAGACTGGAGCGCTCTCACCCCAGAGGCACGACGAATAATGGACAGTTTGTATCACGTTCGACAGGAATTAAATGAAGACTCCACAGGGTGTCTTGAGAGGCCACTGCCTGGTCAGCCCCACCTCCCTCACAGATCGAGTCATACAACTTGCCCATGCTGGACACCAGGGGAGGGTGAAAACGAAAAGTTGTCTGAGAACCAAGGTGTGGTTTCCTCTGATGGATGAGAAGGTGGAGGAAACGGTGAGATCCTGCGAGTGGTGCCAGGCCACTGGTGAGGCCAGTCTACCAACTCCAGTAAACACGGAACCTGGACCGCACCATCCGTGGTCGTGTGTTAGTCTTGACTTTGGGAGTCTCCCAGATGGGAGGTACACCTTCGTGCTAATTGACGACTACTCCAAATATCCAGAAGTAGAGGTCATTTCGTCTTTGAGCGCTGGAGATGTGATTCCCAAGCTGGAAAAAGAGATGGCCACTCACAGGCTGATAAAGGAACTGAGAATGGACAATGGTCCTCCCTTCCAGGGCCAAGAACTAGCCAACTACTTGTCCTCTCTCGGCATCACGCACAAGAAAATCACACCACGGTGGCCCCAGGCCAATGGTGAAGCCGAGAGGTTTATGCGTACCTTAAATAAGATCATTCGGATTGCACACGCGCGCCAGCAATCTCTTGAACTGGCCATCTTCTCTTTTCTCGGTCTACCGCCAAACCCCGCATTCCACTGCTGGAAGAGCACCTGGGCATTTGTCCATGGGACGAGTGGTTGTGGACTCCATTCCTCATCATCCGCTCTGGCAGCCGGATGGACTTGATGATTGTCTGGTACAGGCTCGCCGCCAAGTGAGGAATGACCATGCAAGCCGTCGACGAAGAGCCAGGCACTCGGACATCAAAGTAGGAGATATCGTACTGAAGCAAAATCACCACACCAATAGCAAATCTCATTTGCCTTTTGCGCGAGAGCCCTGGACTGTCACTCATCAGCAGGGCACCCGTGTCACGGCCCAGAGAGGTCGGGAGACTGTGACTCGGAATGTATCCTTCTTCAAGAGGTTCCACTCTCAGCGGGGACCAGTTCAGGGACTAGACTCCACTTCCCCTGCGCTGGAGTACGATCGGAGCAATGAGGAGCAGGACTGTTCTGAAGAGGACTTCCCCGGGACTGCTCATCCCGAGGTTGTGCCTCCTGAAGCCCCCACTGACCCCACAGGGGCCCGTACTGGGGTGTCCTCGACCAGTATACCGGGGCGCCTTACCAGCACCCGGTACAGTCTGCGAAGAAATCCTGCACCATCCTGTAGGCTGAAGGATCATTTCATGTAAGACGTTTTCATTTTAGTATGGGGCTGGGCCCGTGTAAGTGATGGTTATTAGTGTCCCGAGGTGGACTGGTTAAAGTTTTGCACCGTGTGATCAGAATGTTTTTACTGCTCGGTAATGCACATGATCTGTAGTCATGAAATCTGTTTGGGGAGGAATGTAGTGTCGCCCTGTGATGTAACAGGTGCGACACGGAATAAACTATTGTGGTCCTGATGGCAGGGAGGTTGGGGCATTCCCCCCTTAGTTTCGTGCGGCATGGGGTCCGCCCACCTACCCCGTGACCTGGTTAATAAAGTTGAGCCCGGCTGGATGTGACGTGAGAAACTGCGCACAGCCAGGCCCGAGTACAAAGCATTAAACAGTGTCCGCCTCTTAATTGATCTGCGCGGCGCGCAAAGGTGACCCAGCACCTGAAATATATATATTTTAGAAGTGTCAGACTCACTCCCTGAGTCACAACGCTACACACAGGACCTGATGGAGAAATAAAAATAAAAACACAAGTGGGGAAGGGCGTTGTTAATGTGACAGTCATAGCATGATTTTCAGCCCCGTTTACAGAAACAGCCTTGCAGTGAAGCTAAGCCCAGAGCAAGAATGCTCTGCAAAAGAAAAGGGAACCTTCCCCAAACGCGAGCAGGAAACCAAGAAAAAAAAATCCCTAGGGAACAGATAAACACTACTAAGTGTAATGATACTGTAGTAGGTCCCTGCTGCTGGAGGAGTGAAAGAGAAAAGGAAGGACAAAGAGGCAGGACTGGCCATTAGCAAGCAAGGATTTTTAAAGGACACAGCAACAAACAAATCAAAAGAGGGGGAGGGACTTTTGTCTCACAAGAGAAGTATACTAAAGTATACATGAGGTCGTACGCTTACGCTCGACCTAAAAATGGCATAAAATCTAGCTCTCCACATCTCGAAGCAGGCCAAATAACATCGTAATAGGTGTGATATTCACTTCTATACCTGTTACCTCTGTTAAAAAAACTTCTATTTGCCCCGGTAACGGTCTTAATTGAACACAGGTAAAAAAAAAAATATGGACGATATCTGCCTGTTCCGCCCCACAACGGAAACATTTACTGTCATTCGTCCCCCCCTTTACACGTTTTAGCAGGAGTATAGTACAGATTAAAAATAGTTTTAAAGTGCTATGCTTTTAAACTAGAAGAGATCAAAATTTCCTCTGACATCTCAATAAATTCCTCCAAAATTTCCCCCTGTTGACCCAACAGGTTATTTAATTTAAGATATCTGAAAGAGACACGTTAGTGACAGATTCCTTACCTTAGAATATCCCCAGGCGTCAGACTGGATCCGGAAAGTTTTTGCGTAGCAGTACCCTTGCGCGTCGGAAGGCGGCGTCGTGCGGCTCCGCGTCCGTCGTCGGCGTCGGGACCGCCGGGATGACGTCGCGGGCAGTACTTAGACGCCGCCCCTGCGCGCTGACGTTTGTTCTTCTTTTTCCGCGCCAGTAAGCGCAGATCCGGGAAGAGCAGTGCCCTAGTCATCTTTTTTGACTAACTTTTTGGTGATTTTTCACTGTTTTTCCACACGAGTCTCTCGACTCCGAAGGTGTTGGTAGGGATGCCCGGCTTCAAGCCCTGCGACGTCTGTGGTCGCATGATGTCGATCACAGACCCGCACTTAGAGTGTCTCTACTGCCTCGGCCGCGACCACGACACAAAGTCGTGCCCCGACTGCCAGGCCTTGCATCCGAAGGCTTTGCGAGAGCGGTCTCGAAAGCTCCTCGAGGTCCGGCAGTCGGCTCCGCGCCACACCAAGCCCCGGTCATGTGAGAGGTCGAGGGGCCGGTCGCGGAGTCCTCATCGGTCGTCGGGGTCCAAGTCTTCGCACTCCTCCGGTAAGTCGAAGCATAAAAAGTCTAAGAAGCGTCATCGCTCGACGACTTCGCCTTGCCGGTCTCGCTACTCGGCTGAGGCTCCTATCGGCACCGTCCCCGCGGCTCCGGGAGTGCCTGTGGAGCCGCCCCCGCATTACCCGTCCTTCCCGGGTTCGGGGGCGACTCCGGCCGAGATACAGGAATTCCTGTCGGCCATGGCCCGCCTCTTCGGGCCTCAAGGTGCCCCCGGTGCGCCTTCGGGCCCCGCGGGCCCTGATGGGGTTTCCCCGGCGACTCCGGTCCCGGCGCCGCCTGTAACACCAGCCTCGGTCCCCGCCCCGGCTTCGGGCCCGGCCTCGATCCCGGCTCCGGTGCCGTTCCCGACGCTGCCCGGGGCTCCGGGCGGCGTCGTTCCCCGGTTCTCTCCGGACCCGGACATGGCGCCGGACCGGCGTCGCTCGACACCGGCTCCGACGCCGATGGGACCTTGGGTCCCTCCTCCATATTTTGAACATGAATTGGAGGACGTAGAGGACTGGGAGGGGTCTGATGACCCCCTCACACAGCAGTGTGAGTTTGATCAGGACTGGGCTGAGGAGCTTGGGGATGCCAGTGGTTTGGACACCTCCCCTGACCCTGGCATGCTGTCTCCTCCTTCCGTGGCAACGGAGGAGGGAGCTAACTTTGCAACGGTGTTGCGTAGAGCAGCTGGGGCCTTACACCTCCAGTTGCCTACAGTGGCTGTTAGGACTAACATCCTGACGGAAGTGCTTCAGCCGGCGGCTACCTCCTCGGAGCCACTGCTGCCGTTTAACGAGGCGCTTTCCGACGTTCTTTTGGGCACCTGGTCCAAGCCCACCACAGGGGCTCCTGTGGATAGGAACGTAGCCCGACGCCATCGCCCTGCTCCGGGCGACCCCCTGTTCCTCTCCCAACAACCCACCCCTGAGAGCTTGGTGGTCCAAGCCTCTGCTTCCCAAAGCGCCTTCCCTACCGCTCCCCCGGATAGGGAATCCAAACGCCTGGATCAATTTGGGAAGAAGGTCTTTTCTTCCTCCAGTGCTGGCTTGCGGTCCGTCAATACCACTTGCCTCTTGGGCCGATATTCCCACTCCTTGTGGGACTCGGTGGCGCAAGTTCTGCCCCAGTGTTCTGAGGAGGTCCAGACACTGCTTACCCGCGTCATCGCTGAGGGTAGAGATGCGGCAAAGTACACCATTAGATGTGGCCTTGATACCGCCGACTCGCTGGGCAGATCGCTTGCGACGACAGTGGCGCTGCGCCATCACGCCTGGCTGAGAACCACTGGTTTCTCGGGTGATGTCCAAAACACTCTTATGGACATGCCCTTTGATGGGGTCGGTCTTTTTGGGAACAAGGCAGACCATGCGCTGGAGCGTTTTAAGGACTCGCGGGCTACGGCTAAGTCCCTGGGCCTTTCTGCTGTACGCCCTCCGCAGCCATCTGCTTTTCACCCCTTTCGTGGACACGGAAGGGGCGCCCAGTCACGTCCGCTGCCCGGCCACCGGCCCGCGCAGCAAGTGTCTTCGCGTGGCCGAGGACGTGGCTCCCGCCGTGGCGGGTCAGGCAACCAGCGTGCGGGTCAGGCCACACACCCCGCCCCGTCTGCGGCCTCCAAGCCCTCCTAGTCCTTCCTTTCAGGTGCACAGCACGCCAGTAGGGGGCAGGGTCCGCCATCACCTTCACCACTGGCGTGCCATCACCTCGGACAGGTGGGTCTTGGACATTGTCCGAAGGGGCTACTCCTCCCCTTCGTGACCATCCCCCCCAGCCATGCCACCTCAATTCCACCGCATGTCGGGGGATCACTTGGTGCTTCTTCAAAAGGAAGTTGCGGCCCTCTTGGCCAAGAGGGCCATCGAGCGCGTTCTGACCGCAGGAGTAGGACGTGGTTGCTACTCCCACTACTTTCTGGTGCCCAAAAAGGACAAGGAGGACATGCGTCCTATCTTGGACCTCCGGAACGTCAATCGCTCCTCCGGAAGGAGAAGTTCAAGATGCTCACCCTAGCTCAGGTCTTGACTGCTCTCGACCCTGGAGACTGGATGGTAGCGTTGGACTTGCAGGACGCATATTTCCACATCCCCGTCCTGCCGGCCCACCGGCGTTACCTGCGGTTCACGGTAGGCCTAGAGCATTTTCAGTTCACCGTGCTCCCTTTTGGCCTTACCAGCGCCCCTCGGGTGTTCACGAAAGTGATGGCGGTGGTCGCAGCCCATCTGCGCCGGGCAGGGGTTCCAGTCTTCCCCTACCTCGACGACTGGCTGCTGAAGGCGGGCTCGTCCCAGGCAGTCGTCTCCCACCTCCAGACAACGGCCGAACTCCTGCACTCGCTGGGGTTCTCCATCTACGTGCCGAAGTCGCACCTGATTCCTTCTCCACAGCTCCTTTTCATCGGAGCAGTTCTGGATACGACGCAGTTTCGGGTTTATCCTCCCGAACGGCGAGTCCGGGATATTCAGGCTATGATTCCGATCTTTCGGCCTTTATCCTGGGTTTCGGTACGGATGACCCTGAGGCTGCTGGGCCTCATGGCCTCCTGCATCCTGCTGGTCGATCATGCCAGATGGCATATGCGGGCTCTGCAGTGGGACCTGAAGTTCCAGTGGGCGCAGCACCAGGGCAACCTGTCCGATCACGTCCAGATCTCGGAGGGGACTGCAAAACAGTTGCAGTGGTGGCTTTCGAACCGGCAATGGGTCATGGGCAGATCCCTCTCCCTTCCCCAGCCAGAGCACACAGTTGTGATGGACGCGTCCCTTCTGGGATGGGGCGGTCACATGGGAGAGGCGGAGATCAGAGGCCTCTGGTCTCCGGCGGAGTCCCGGCTCCATATCAACCTTCTGGAGCTCCGGGCGATCCGACTTGCACTCAAGGCATTCCTTCCCTCTGTCAAAGGGACGGTAGTGCAGGTGTTCACAGACAACACCACCGCCATGTGGTACTGCAACAAACAGGGCTGGGTGGGGTCGTGGACCCTATGTCAGGAGGCTCTGCGCCTCTGGACATGGCTGGAACATCAGGGCATATTCCTGATGGTTCAACACCTGGCAGGTTCCCTGAACGCCAGGGCAGACGAACTCAGCCGCAGGTGCATGATGGATCACGAATGGCATCTTCACTCGGAGGTGGCGCAAGGTCTCTTTCAGCAGTGGGGAGAGCCTTGGTTAGATCTGTTCGCCACCGAAGAGAACGCGCAATGTCAGCAGTTCTGCGCGTTGGAATTTCCAAGGCGGCACTCGCTCGGCGACGCTTTTCGTCGCGAGTGGAGTTGTGGTCTGTTGTATGCCTTTCCGCCTATACCACTTCTACCCAGAGTGTTGAAGAAGATTCGGCGCGACCGGGCCCAAGTCATTCTTGTGGCTCCGGACTGGGCTCGAAGAGTTTTGTATCCCGAGCTACTCAGTATGAGCGCCGATCCCCCGATCCGTCTGGCTCTTCGGGAGGATCTTCTGTCGCAGCAGCAGGGGACGGTCCTCCACCCGAACCTGTCCAGTCTACACCTGCTTGCGTGGAGATTGAGCGGCGGCAGTTGATTCCTTTCGACTTGCCTCCCGAAGTTTGTGATGCGATTCTGGCAGCCAGGCGTCCCTCCACTAAGGTGGTATACGCCTGCAGGTGGAACAAGTTTGTGGCATGGTGCACAGCAAAGGCTGTGAATCCCCCTTTCTGCCCCTCTTTCGGAGGTTCTTCTGTTCCTTCTTTCTCTGGCCCAACAGGGTTCTGCCCTGGGTACCATCAAGGGCTATCTTTGTGCGATATCGGCCTTCCTCAGGCTTCCTGATCAGCCCTCCCTTTTCAAGTCCCCTGTGGTTAACAGGTTTCTTAAAGGCATTACACACCTCTTTCCTCCTGTTCCGTTTGTAATGCCTCAGTGGGACTTGAACTTGGTTCTTACCTTCTTAATGTGCGCTCCCTTTGAGCCTCTACATAACTCTCCTCTTCGTCTTCTTACTCTGAAGACAGCCTTTCTGGTGCCCATCACCTCCGCTCGGCGGGTGAGTGAGCTCCAGGCTCTTTCATGCAAACCCCCCTTTCTGTCTGTTCATCCAGACAAGGTTGTTCTTAGGACGCGTCCGTCCTTCTTTCCAAAGGTGGTTACTGCCTTCCACATTGGGCAGACCATCACTTTGCCCACCTTCTTTCCGCCTCCGCATCCTTCCAGAGAGGAAGAGAGGCTCCACCGTCTGGACCCAAAACGTGCGATTTCCTTTTACATCAACCACACACAACAGTTCCGGGTGGATGATCAGCTCTTTGTTGGCTACGTGGGCGCCAAAAAAGGTCGGGCGGTACACAAAAGGACCATCTCCTGCTGGGTCACTTTGTGTATCAAAGCCTGCTATTCTTTGGCTAAGAAGGAGCCTCCTGTTGGGCTGCGTGCCCATTCCACCAGGGCTACGGCTGCTACCACGGTTTTAGGCCGCGCTGTTCCGTTACAGGATATATGTCAGGCAGCTACGTGGGCCTCGCTGCACACGTTTACCAAACATTACTGCCTTGACAGTCAGGTCCGGAGGGATGGCTTCTTTGGCCGTTCTGTCCTCCGGGACTTCCTTGTCTGATCTTTGTTCGCAGACCCACCACCGGGGTTGGTATTGCTGGGGTATCTATTCTAAGGTAAGGAATCTGTCACTAACGTGTCTCTTTCAGATGCACAAGTTACTAACTTGTGTAACGATATATCTGTAAGAGACAGTAGTTAGTGACAGATTCCTTACCGCCCCACCTATCCTCCCCGTTCTGCGAACTGATTTCTAGGGTTAAGGACATCCCTTTCAGGGCCCTAGTATTTTTCAGACACCTATGTCAGCTTCTTGCATGGCTCTGCGTTCCTGGCGCGGAAAGTCGTGTACAGAACTGACGTCAGCGCGCAGGGGCGGCGTCTAAGTACTGCCCGCGACGTCATCCCGGCGGTCCCGACGACTGACGTGGAGCCGCACGACGCCGCCTACCGACGTGCAAGGGTACTGCTACGCAAAAACTTTCCAGATCCAGCCTGACGCCTGGGGATATTCTAAGGTAAGGACTCTGTCACTAACTACTGTCTCTTACAGATATATCGTTACACACAAGTTAGTAACTTGTGCTTTGAGCCTTCAAATCATTCCGTTGTGTTTCCACCAGACAATTATATAAACTACCAATCCGATCCCTCCATCTAATTACCTCTACCAGAGGATTTTGCGTTATCACCATCTGTTTCCATTTCCTCTGTAGGAAATCTAAAATCTGTAAAAACTTAAAAAATTCAGTTCTTGGTAGAAGATATTTTTCAGCCAATGCTGAGAAAGAAGGAATACCATCTTCGTTATAAAAATCCCCCACCGTCATTATACCTTTGTCTTCATCTAGCCGTTATAGTATCCCAAAAGATAGAGGGCAGTAGCGTGGATGCAGCACTAGGTGTATAATAACAGACCACATCTATCTTAAAATATCTACGGACATGTTTCCAAGCTTTGAAGGCTGCTAGCAGAACCTTAAAACGAGTTTTCTTATAATAGCTTGGTTTAAGTATCTTAAATTAACCGCTCTCGGCCTCTGACCCGAGTGCCATTTGATAAATAGATGGAGCCTCTGCCACATTGCCGATACTTTCTCCAGTAAGTAATATCCGCATGTTTTGCAGGAGGCAGGCATAGTAATAAAATGTAAAGTTAGGAACTGCCCATCCGCCCCGCTTCCGGGGTAGAGTCATGAATTTCATTGCTCTACGAGGTTTCCCCATACCCCACATAAACCTACCGCAAATTGACTGGAGGTTCTGAAGCTGAGTGCGGCTAAGTTCTAATGGAAATGATCTAAAATAAAAACCACCTTAGGTAATATGTTCATTTTGAGCACATTACACCTGCCTACCAGAGAAATATGAAGACATTCAATCCTATCCAATTGTTTTTTTAATCCCAGCTCGCATAGAGCCCCAATTAGTCTCTACCAATTCATTCAGGCATGTTCTAAATTTTATACCAAGATATATGACTTCATCCATAACCCTAGGGTCACCAGCACAGCCTTGATTCGTGCAGATGATCTGCGTCTTAGTCGTATTTAGTTTATATCCAGATACCTGCCCGAACAGGGAAGCCAGTTGCTCTATCTCCAGGATAGCAGTGGTTGGGTCAGGCATGACAATGGCAACATCGTCCGCATAGGCAAACACCCGATAGCTTTCCTGCGTGTATTGGACGGATTGGATAATTACACTTTCCTCCAACATAGTCAAAAATGGGTTAATGTATAGAGCAAATAGCAGAGGAGAGCAGGGGCAGCCCTGCCTCGACCCCCTAGAAATGATAACTGGCTCCGATTCTAAACCCATCATACAAATACAAGCTGCGGGGGTCCTATACATAACCCTGATGGAATTAATGAAACCTATCCCTATCCCAATGCCAAGCCATCGAAGAACCATCCACAAAAACTCCCACAAGACCCGATCAAATGCCTTTTCGGCATCCAATAATACCAGCCCATTGTAGCATGGTGTACATTAGCCAAATCAAATAGTCACTACCCTGTTGATATGATTAACCGTACCTCTACCTGGGATAAAGCCATGCTGTCAAATCGAAACCAGCGGAGCGATGACCCTGCTAGACGCATAGGTAAGATCTTAGCGTTTATTTTCCCATCACAACTCAACAGGGAGTTAGGTCTATATGAGCCCGTTAAGGTAGGTGGCTTATCTTTTTCCTAAAAACTACGATATTCACCAAGTCCCAGGATGGCGGCGCCATCCCCTTCTGTGCCTCCTGGAATGTCACTAACATATCAGTCTTCAACTCTTGAAAGAAAACTTTACAAAATTCTAGTGGCAATTTATCTGGGCCAGATGCCTTCCCGATGGCCGGTGTATTTATTGCTTCTTCTAATTCATCTAGTGTAATGGAGGCATCAAGCTGCAGAGATTCTTCGTGGCCAAGGCTCCCCCTGCATACATCCTGTATCAAAGCATCCCCTGCCGGGCCTCCAGTACTGCAACTCTCAGTATAAAGGTACTCATAAAAAGTCCTGAACACTGTAAGAATCTCGGAGGGTGTCTCTACTAACCTCCCTGTTGAGTCCTACATAGAGGCTATCCCTTGATCAACTTCCCTAGACCTGACTCTTTTCGCAAGGCATCTGCCTGTGGTCTCCCCATATTCATAGCAATCTTTTCTATACACCTGATATTTACATGCTATCTCTTTGGTCAAGTATGAATTAATCCTAGCCTTACATCGGGCAGCCTCAGTTTGTGCTAACGTAGTTGAAATCTTATCATCCAGAGATTGTATAAGATTCTGTTCGGCCCTTCTAAGGTCCTCACAAACTCTGCATCAGGAGCTTATGCTGCCGCTGTTTGTGGAGCCCGAAACTCAAAATCTCCCCCCTAAGCCATGCCTTTAGAGCATCTCATACCAGTGGGCAAGCAGCCGTGTTACGATTAATTTCCATAAATTGTGCGTGGACTGGGAGAATACTGAGGCAAGATCGAGTCCGCCTCGTTGGTCGCGTAAGCCCTCACTCTGGATCTAACCCTCCTCCTTCGTAAGCCTTGATGCGAGCATGGATTGTGTAGGTTTAACCATGCAGAAACATCTTTGGATATGATTTGGACTGTATGTGGCATATATTTTCTACGCTTTCTCTCAGGATTTCATCTTACCTGGCGACTCCCTCTGGGCCTTCAATCTGCGTGCATCGCACTCGGACGTGGTGTTTCTTCATCAGCTTCTGCATCTGCAATGCCCCGAAGGTCGCAAGAGGAGCGAAATCTCGTGCACCATCTGAAGTCTCCGGGACAATGAAGGGGAGTGTGGGTGTGCAGCGCGAGGGGAGTGTGGGTGTGCAGCGCGGCGGTGCAGGTACTCCAGCAGCCTGGAGGACGCCTTGGAAAAACGGGAGGGCTTCTGGTGAAAGGAGATCAGGGCTCATACCATTATCAATTCTGCCAGGCATGGGCGCTACTAATAACCCTTCGGACCCAGCCAGGAAAAACGGTACAACACCGCTGAGATCCCCACGAACAAATCTAAGAAATCTAAGGCAGAGAATCACAATGAGCAGAGCTGGGGTGAGCCAAGGGGAAAACCTGGTGACCATGATGCCTTGAAAGAGACAGACTCTGGGGACAACTTTTTCTCTTTGTCGGACCCTTCTAATTCATCAGGTGATGAGGCTTCAACTGGCCCAAGACAGTATTCAGGGGGAAGAGTCACCAGGCAGTGGTTGGAGCAAATCAAGTAGCCTGCACCTCGAGGAGGAAGCCATGGTCAATACAGATGTTGGACTAGCCATGGTGCGTAAAAGGATGGAGTTGCTTGAGGGAGCAGAGCAATCGGATGCTGCAGGGGCATTCCAATGGGACTATTAGTTTACCTCAGGGCTAGGGACTGACGGAGATCCCCTACTAAAGTATACTAATTCAGCGACCCTGGAGACACCCGATGAGATATCACTTTCTGTGATTTATCGAAGTGTTATGGCACATAGAGAGGAGACAAGAATGGAGAGCCAGAGAACTCAGGAAGCATGCCGTAAACTACAGAATTCTATCAGGTGGATTGCAGAGTCCTGCTCAGAGTTTGTGGAAAGAATTGATAAAGCGGAGGCTCGAATTTCAACCCTGGAAGATGAGCTTTCAGCCCAAAGATCCATAACGGAGGCAATACGGTCTCAGAAAGAAGCTACGCAGTGGAAGTTGACGGACTGGGAGAATCGCCTGTGGCAGAATAATCTTAGAGTTCTGGGTATACCAGAAGGCGTGGAAGCACAGGAAGCCCAGAAATGTATTGTTGAACTATTTACGGAAGCCTTCCCTGAGCTCACACAATGGAATTGGGACCAGGAAATTCAAAGAGCTCATCAATTTCCCTTTAAGCAACATCATTGACCGGGACAAACATCTTGTAGACCTAGGGCAATTTTAATCTGTCTAAATAATTTCCTGACCCGTCAAACGGTGTACAATGTGGCACTGCCAGATAAGAAGAGGGAAGGGGAATGAGTTTTTTGTGAGGCCATATTTCTGCCACATGACAGTAGAGAAACGCTGGCAGCCACGGCAGCTAATTCCATTATTCCAGGGCAAAGGGGCACAGGTTTTTCTTCTTAATCCTGCAAAATTGAAGATTATATATAATGAACAAACCCAATTTTTCTCTTCTGAGATACAAGCTAAAGAATATTTACAGTCACTTTAGTTTTATCACTGGGGATCTTATGTCTTGTTATGGAATATGAGCACTGGGGTTTTCGGACGGGACATGGGGGAAAAATAATGCTGAATGGTAATTAATGTTAGGTAGAGGGGATGATTAGGGGGGATTGGAAGCTTCCTATCACACAGGATCTTGGGTCCTATTTCCTTGATTCTGGGGGGGGGGGCACTCTGGGGAGGGGGGAGGCAGTCGGGGCTGGCGAGGGAAAAGAAAATCAATACATGTCATGGCAAAGTTGGAGCAAGTTGGGTGTATCCAGAGTTTGATACTCATCATGGTTAATTTATGGAATGTAAAGATTATGACACATGGGGGATAGGATGATGGCCGCAGGAGTGCGTATTTGCCATTTTAATGTGTGCTGCTTGAATAACAATGTTAAAAGGCAGAGAGATGCGGCAGAGCCAAGGGTATTACAGTCTGATGTGGTTTGTATACAAGAAACTCATATCCCTTGGGGCAAGCGCAGGATGTTGGCAGAGCTGGATCATGCTCTGATAGCTTGTACACAACAGGGCACTACAACTCGAGGGATGGCCATTCTGGCAAAACAAAATGTGCATACAATGGGTAGAACACTGGTGGATAAATACAGCCGCTGGGTAATTGTGGAATGTTTTGCAGGCATTACCAAGTTTGTTATATGTTCTGTATATGGATCCAACTCGGATGAAGCATAGGTTCTCGACTTCCTAAATATAGAATTAGCGTCTTGGCCGACACCCCTGGTGCTATGTGGCGATTTTAATATTCATCTAGATTGCTTGAAGGTACAACCAGGTAATGGTAGTTACAGGGGTGGAAAGCCTAAAGTATTCAAGGCACTACAACCGCTCTTGGCTGATCATGGATTAGTCGACGTTCGGTCAACAAGGATGTATCTGACCCTGGTTTTACATTCTATTCTTACCCACACAACAAATTTGTCACACTAGACTATTTTTTTTTTATCTTAAGGATATTAATAACAGGGACTAAACTCCAATCTTGTCCCAGAATTTCATCTGATCACGGGCCTTTACTGTTAAAGATCTTTGTGGTCGAGAGACACCTATAGCCGGGATGTCTTTCTTTTGAAAGGAAACTTTTGCAGGACGCCTTGTTTGTTATCCACATCAAACAATGGATTAGACTAAAAATTAGCAAACCATAGTGATTTGTCCATAATGTGGGTTAACACCACATGCGGTAAATGTATTGTTGCCATGAGCATTAACGTAATTTGGCTGTTTTCATGACCAATCTTGTAACGTGTGACCAACGCCTGTTGTACGAATGTTCATCAGTTATTGCTTCCGGGTGCTACTGATTACCTAAGTATAAATAATCTGAGTCGGTTGATAATGGATAAAAGATAGAACCTTTTTCAGTTAGGGCAGACCTCAGGACACTGGTCACAGAGCTCCCCGAGGGATCGTTGTCGATATATTGAATAAACTTTAATTCTATCACTGAGATTCCTGACAATCATTCAGAAGTGTAGCATTGCATTTCTTCCATAATTCTGTTGTGACAGTTCTCTAAGGGTCTCATCCGTGATTTCAACCAAACAAAAACATGAAATTATGAATTCATTTGTTGAAATAGAAGAATTAAAAGAAATTGAAGAAAATGAGATAACTACCTTAATGCCTACCATGATTTCAAGATAATTTGGCAAAGTTGTTCTAACGGAGCACAAGAAGAGTGAGTGTTGAAAAGAGCGAATTAGGAACCTTCATGGCTGTTGCTCTGAGAATTGGATGTGCTACTAGCCAGAGGTGAGGCGCGGACTTGGTAAGAGAAGCGAGAAAAATGGCAAAGATGTGGAGTTTGGTAAATGCAAAGACAACACTTTACTAGAGATTAAACATGTGAAGGCCACAGTAACTCATAGGTGGTCCAGCGTTGTTCTAATGCAAAAGTAACCAAAAAAAACCATGTGGTACTAAATCAAACCTCTTTTTTTTTTTAGGGTACACCAATTATTTGAGATGTAAAGGTATGATGGTTCTGTACTAATCTCCGTACTTTTCCATGTGGAAATGACCAGTCCTTTGCTCATGTTTTGAAATTCTGGTGGTGCCAGAAACTGCAACTTGAATAAACTCCCCTGCATTCATAGTTAACATATGTGCAGGTAGGAAACACATTATTGTACAAACATGACAAAACGTATACTTCTGTACATGGGATAATAATAACTGTTGCATAAAATTGGGGCATATTCACAAGTGTTTAAATATTTCAAGTTCCCTAGTATCGTGCTGGTGAGCCTGTGTTTGATCTGGGGAGGGCTTTGTCATGCGAGGTCCCTCCCAGGCCCACCTTCCAGGGTTTCCCTGTCCCTCATGTGTATAGGTTGGGGTCTCCTTGGAAAGGAGCCCACCTTGTACTTGGTCCTCGCCCAAGCACCCAGCAGTCACAGACCACTCTGCAAGCCAGCGTGCAAGGGGAGCACCTGTGCTTTGTCCTGGTTTCTGTCTGGCAGGTGGTTGAGGGAGGCTCAGGCTAGAGCTTTTAACACACTGTCCTCTTTGCTGTTAATGATTCTTCCTCAAGTTTCCCTATGGAAACCTCATTATGACTTTTACTTCCTCTAGATCATGGGTACTCACAAACATTTCCCCGGGAGCGGCAAAGTACTGTCTGTGGCATGCCCGAGGGCTGCACTGATGCCAACAATGGGAGGATCGGGTGATAAAAGGTGAGCGTAGGGGGACACGAAGCAGATGCATGGTGTGGACAACAAACTGAGCCTTCACGTGACTTCTGTCTGCCACCTATGCTCTATTGTCATGCAAAAATAACAAAAGCATTAACTTATAATGTAAAACATGAGGGGGAAAGAGATACTTATCTGGTCGCTGAATTGCAAAATGTGAAACCAGAAAACCTGGTATCAGTCCTGGCTTTCCCACTTGATGAAATTGTGTAATCCTAGGCAATTTGTTAATTTCACTTTGCCTCTTATTTCTTCATTAACACATATGGAAGCCCCTTAAAATACATGTGTTCAGGAATAGGATATGTACGGTACAAAACCTTCTAGTGTTTTATTTAATAAACTATAATAGTGTTCCAATCATATAACAACCAAGGCTACACACAAAGTGCACCGGACAAATGACTTCCCTCTTGGTTCACTAATAGCATTCTTTTCAGAATGGGGGGCGGCATGAAAGTTTCCAAGATCATGTTTGAAAACTATCACTGCTAATAAATGCCTCTCAATGCAGTGACAATCTGATTTACTAAGGTAATACTCTCATGCATGTTAATAAAATATACTTGTTTGCAGAGAGTTTAAAACTAAAGGTGTCTTTAAAACTAAAGGTGTTCCTAAAGATAAGTTGTCTAGCGCACTTTCTTTTCTTTCTTATGGTTACTTTAGCTAATGTGTAAAACGTGTAAATAAAATATGCCCGTTTGTTTTGCAGCTTTCTGAATTTTCGTGCTCTGTTAAGTGAACAGCAACTCAGTGCTGTTCTTCACCAGGGAGCCGTAATTAAAGGTCAGGAGGGCCGCATGCGGCACCCGGGCCGTACTTGGAGCAGCCCATCTCTAGATAGGCACGTTTGAATGTCTTCTCAGCCCTCCATGAGGACCATTGCCGGCCACGGTGAGCCCGTTTTGAGGATCTCACTAAATCAGCCAAGTAGTAACAGGTGATGTATAGAAAAGGCAGGCATTTATTCATCACAAGCTTTTGACCAACACTTACTAGGTAATCTTCTTTCATGGGAAATTAATGCAATCCCCAATCCCTGTCACAAACAGAGTTCAGTGAGTTACCCGCCCTGGTCGGAGAATGGTAGACACACACTGATCCGTTCAGTGTAGCGCACATGCACCCCTGGACATCCAAGGGCACCACACACCTGTTGTTGTTGAGTCTCGGGTGGCTGCATGCCGCTCGTCCCTGAATGCCAACCCCTGGGGGTTGTGTAACTAGTTGGCATGGAGGAGTCTTGTTCATTATCAGAATTAACTAGCAAATTGCTCCACCCACAATAAAGAGCTATCAATCTGCTAATCCTTTCCGTGCCTAGGTTGGTTTTGCCCTTCCATCAAATCCTTTAAGTTTCAGATTTTTAGCCCTACTGCCACCGGAACCCAAACACTTTGGTTTCCCAGAAGCTGCTTGGCAGGTCAAGGGAATAAGCCCACCATCAGCATAGTTTATGGTCCAAACTTGCACGTATCTGATCTTCGAACCTCCTACTTTTGCTCTTGATTAATGAAAACAATCTTTCCAAATCCTTTTGCTTTGGGTTTTCTTGGGCCGGTCCAAGAATTCTACCTCTAGATGCATAATACGAATGCCCCTGGCTGTTTCTCTCAACCATGGTCTCAGTTCCCAAAACCAGCAAAGTAGAACCAGAGTCCTTTTCCATTATTACTAACTGAAATATTCAAGTGAAACACCTACACTGAACATTACTTTTTTTCAATGGAAACACTTGGGGACCCCCCCCCCCCAGGACACAGTCAGGAGCATCAAGGGGGTGCGGAGAGGCAGGGGCTAGGACAGGCGTTAGCTCGACTAGAGGTGGACTGCCAACTATAGCCTAAGATCCAACTATGAGCTTTGTGACTGCAGCAACTGGATCTGGATTTACCGTGCTGCTGGCACCAGACTTTCCCTTCAATGGATCCTCGTTAACAGATTTAAAGTGTACTCCAGTTACAGGGCCTCAAAAGAGTCCTTTATTGTTATTTTCTACTGTAACCTCCCCAAGTCAGAAGTGAGTAATTTGTGCAGCTGCCGTCTTCTTTGGGTGTGATAGCGGTTTCTAAGGCTCCTTCTCCTGAAGCGAACCCCGATCCCCCATTAACCATGGTCACCGCAATAGACACATCGAGTGCCATCGAAAGGTGATAGGGCAGACATCCTAATGTATCATCGCCATCACAGGGATGTCAGATCAGCCCGAGAATATGTAGAGTCACCAAAGCAGCCAGGCAAGCCTTGATTGGTTTCAGTCTGATAAATGCATACATCCCGGGAGGTCAGCGCTCGTCAGAATGTATTTACTCTTGATTTACCGCAGTTATCCAAGTAAAAGATGAAGTGATCACAGGAACCATAACTGATTTAATGAGCCATTCACAGTTTTACTGGACCAGATGTGTGTACTTACTCATGCATGGCTTAATCTTTGAGATAAGGATATGCTAGTGGCAGGATAAATCAGGTTGCTGCACGTGCTGGAGGAGGAGGGGTGGGCCCATCCCAGACTGACCTTCACATCCCTCAGGAGCCTGCATGGGTAGGGAGTTCAAGCTATCTGCAGGGCTGGGTGGACAGGGTGATCCATGGGGCACCAGCGGCCCTGCCTTCTCTGCAACGATGGAATGGAGAGCTAGGGACAAGGTGCAGCCTGAGTAAGATACAGGGGGTTCAGGCCCAACCACTAGCATGATCCAGCAGGGACACACCATGGAACAGTCATTCCAAGCTGCTACAAAAAGGCATTGAGTGGAAAAAGAGCAAAGGTTTGGCACACTGGGCCTTGGCCAAAAGGTCTAACACCAACCCAACTCCCATTCACTCTGGTCAGACCACTAGGGGGAAAATTGCAGATCAGCTTGGCCTTTGTTCTGCTGGGTGGGGATGACCACTTTAGAGGTGGGCTTCCCAAAAAAGACACACACTCGAGTTGGATGGTCCCAGACAGAGTGAAAACTCTTTCCTTGAAACAACACCCAAGGCTAGCCATCCAGTCCATGGACCCAGTATGCCCAATCGAGAATAGTATGGTACTGGCTAGGATGTCACCAAGCAGGCCACCCTGCCAGGGATGTTTACATCTGGCCCCTGCCTGCTTTCCAGGAAGGCTGGCTCTTAGACAGGCTCCTCCAGGAGGGGTGGAGGGCGGACACAGGCCCAGGCCAAGGTAGGTAGGGCCTTTGCAGTGCCCATGGTGAACAAACAGATAACCAACAGGTCCCAAACACCTTGTCCCTACTAATTCAAAGGAAGGCCACTAACCTTTCTTGTAATGCAGATCCACAGGGTGACAGAGCGAGACGTTTGAGCAAATACATCTGACCTCCTGGAGCCCTGGCTTGGCTTGAAGCTTTAAATGAGCCCTCATTTGGATTTCTAGGGCAGCTTGGAATCCTGAGCTTTTTTTGTGGTGTTGGTGTGGCACTTTTTGCACAACCCATCTGGGCGTGGTAAATGCCTCATAGGCGTAGTTTTGCATAGCACTAATTAAGATATGCTACGCAACAACCAAGAAGCAGCCTCTGGAAATTCTACGAGTCCATTCCGCCAAGGCTAAGGCTGCTACCACTGTGTTGGCATATGGATTACCTGTCCTGGACATCTGCCAGGCTGCAACATGGGCGTAAGTGCACACATTCACAAAGCATTACTGCCTTGACAGCCAGGTCCGGCGGGAATGGCATTTTGCCCTCTCGGTTCTGCAAGACTTTTTGGTCCACTCCACAGACATATGGGGAGTTACTGTTTTGTTATCTACTCTAAGGTGATGAACCTGTGGTTAGGAGAATCCACCAGAAAAGCATATTACTTACCTTCAGTAACGCTTTTTCTGGTGGATACTATAGTTAACTGCAGATTCCTCACCCCACACCAACCTTCCTGTTCTGTGGAGTGTTTTGTTTTTTTAAATACTGAAAAAGGTCCCAAAATAGTATTCAGCACACTTGTACCAACAGTTGGCACAGAAAAGAGAAAAGATATGAAACAGACATCAATGGGCAGGGGTGGCGATGTATGTGGTTTCACTCTGTCACTGCTATGTCAGTGTGTAATCAGCGTGGATCCTCAAAACGCCACTTAGCGGTGTGCAGAAACACTTCTTGGAGAAACTTTTTCGGATCCAGTATGGTGCCTCGGGAGTATTCTAAGGCAAGAAAGTACATTACTGAAGGTAACTTGTTCTTGTAAAAATAAAAAATAAATCCCAGTGCAGTGCTTATGGAGTGACACTTGTCAGGATGGTTATGGGCAAATGGCCCTTTCAGACCCACATGAACTATGCCTATGGTGCTTCAGGTCGAGGCATGACTTGAGGTCATGTGTAAAGTGGAGCCTCAAGCGCCCCAAGGTCATAAGAGCGCAGAGCCAAGCTTTTCATAGCTCATGCACAACCAATCGAGGTCTCCCTGTGAATCCAACTTCTCTTCCTCATCAAAATCATCGATGGAGAAGAGAAAGCACAAGACGTAGAGGAAGCATGGAAACAACTCTCAGATCGAAGTTGAAAGGTAAGTCACCCAACTGCCCCCTGTGAAGTCATCCTCTGAGCCATAATTGGTAGACATAACTCCCCATGAGGATCTCCACCAGCAGCAGTGCCAACAGATCCTGGTCCTTTATCTGCTCATCAGCTACCAATACCATTCTATGTGCCGCCTCTGGCTTGTCTGGAATTTCCAGGGCTGCTGGCTGATCCAGCCCTCTTCTGCCACACAACGATGGGAATGTTTTGGCATGCTTCGCTCCCCTCCTGTCCCCATGGAACTTTTTGGGGGCACTGTTAGAGTTCCTTGCAACTGGTTCTCCCCTAGTGCCATATTTCCCCTCTGTCCCACTTTGAACACCTCTCGTGCCGTCTATACCATTTCTGATGAGGCCCATGCCAGTTAACCTTCCACCTGCACCAATGCCAACTCCAGCATCACCCACATAGAAGTTTGTATCTAAATCTAAAGCTGTGCTGCAGCAGTCGATAAGTGATGTGGAGAGGATAGTAAAGAAAGAAAGGTACAGTGAGACGCAGCAGACACATCTCACCAACATTATTGGTGACAGATGCATGAGATCCGTGACACTGATTCACATCCCATCCAGATCCCGTAAATTATCCAATATGACATTGATGACAGCAGTGAGGCAGCCAACTTACGGGACCCATCCTATTTCGACACAGCAGACTATTTCGCTGTGAAGAAAATAAGCCAGTTTGATAATTACCTCATGTTAAAGATGGAGTATCCCACTGGACTTCACTGCCTCTACCAGGTACCTTTTTCATGCAATAATTAAAAAGGCTGCTGGCATTCTGGAACTGGCTCTCCCCACTGTAGAGGCAGACTCCTCCCAGATGACTTTCTTGCATTCCATTTTAGACAGAATACTTCAGTAGGAGGTTGAAACCCTGCTGCAGGAAGGAGCATTGTAGTTGATGCCAGCGCATTTAGGAGCATATTTACAAGAATTGCTGCTAAGCAGTTTTCACGCTTCTTAGCGGCAATTTTTTTACTGCTGCCGATTGCCAAATCCTAACGCTATGTTTGTGACATATTTACAAGACGGCGCTACATTGCATTAGGATCAGGTAGCGGCTTCGAAAACTGACGCTAACTCTAGCCTCAAGGCGATAAAAAATGACACTTTTACGTGAAGAAAATGACGTCTGGCCAATTAGCGGCAAGAAAGTGAACGCTAGTCAGCACAACGTCACTTTTCAGCATCTAAAAAAAATGTACAAGTACGCGCTGAGGGATTTTCTTTCTTTTTTTTTACCTGAATGCAGAATGGAGCAGTCTGGAACCAGTTCAGCACCAGACAACAACCCTCCCCAACCCCCCAAAAGCCAGGCTGACCAGCCAGAGTCCCAGGGGGAAGAGGAAGTGCAGATTCAGTCAGGAGGAAAATGAGATCCTAATTGCGGAGGTAACAGAGCATCAACACCAGCTCTTCGTCAGCTCCAAGGTGTCATTGCCGTTTGGCAGTTCATTGTCAACAAGGTGAACTCTGTAGCAGAAGTCAAGAGGACAGTGACTGACTGCAAGAAGCACTGGCATAATGGCAAGCGCAAGACTAAGCAGAAACTGTCAACAATCAACAGGAAGCATACAGACCAGAGGTGGGAGTCCAGCGCCACAGGAGGAGCTCGATGCCTTGGAGGAACAGGGGTCCGCAGCTATCTGTGATTAGTAGGTGGTTGGAGTAGAGAGACAGGACAGTGCGGACTATGACCAACTACATCAGCAACAGGGTAACAACCAGGGACATATGGGGGGGGGGGATGATGAGGAATGTTGTTCCCTTCCAGGTACTTATGTCTCAGTGCCACCCACACTGTGTGCAGATCAAATGTTAGCCACATAGGTACTTTGGGGCTTATTCACACGTTCTATCAAAAAAGAACCTGATCTAATATGGGACAATCCTTGTGAGCAATAGCATACCCCACGCCATATCTTGGCTCTAATGCTTAGCAACAGCTTCCACAATGCTGTCCAATCCTAGGTGCTCCTGTCCATTTATTTAATAGTTGTTAAGTGTCATTCCCCAGTTTATAACCCATAGCGTGCAAATCACAAAAGAAGAAAAAATTTGCAAAGGTTTGGAAGTGCCTCACGGAAACACCACCAGGGGAGCTGCTGGTAGGTTCTCACCAGTGTGCTCCGGTTCTCATCATTGGCAACTCCCAACACCACAAAAGAATAGTGTAAGAAAGTGCAAAAATTATTTGGATGTGTGAAAAAGGTAAACCAAGCACTTGGAACAATTTCCGCGTGCAACCCTATCCTGACCCCCTTCTGTAGAAGCAAAATTCCCACTGACTTTCGCTTCTCCAAGCTAAAAACAAGCTAAACGACCACTGGCAAAACCATCAATTTTAATCAGTGCCGTGCGTCTGCTCAATTTAAAAACCAAGACATACTGTTGCAAACTATCAGTTTTTATGGAAGGCCTTCCATAAAAACTGATGGTTTGCAACAGAATGGTGCTTACATACATGTACTTACATGTACTAACTCTGGCCATACATACCATGATATTGTGAAGTTCAGTGTCAACTCAAAACTGTTAGCCTGGTGCTTTGATAGGATAGAAATGTAGGTATGTGCTGTGTGCACACAAAATACAACATGCCCCAGCATGTCCCTCAGTCCTGTTGGCATCAAAGATTGAGTAGCACAAGCGCAGCCACCCTGCTAACATGTTGCTAAGGTGTCTGCGCAGTAGTGGTAAATGTTGATGTGCAGGAAGGGACACCTTCACAGACACAAATGGGCACATTTTCAAAAAAAGTGATGGAGCGCGGCGTTAGCCTTCTTGGCTAAATGCTGTGCTCCGCCACTTTTGACAACGCAGGTCTGAACTGTATTTACAACAATATGGTGCAGCTCTGGGTTTCCCCCCTGCGCTGAGCTAATTTCAGCTGCCTAGTGCCAATGCAGGCACCCTTGCACAATAGTGCAAGGATGCCTACCTTGTGGGGAATGATTGGTTTTTGTGCAAGAAGGGACCCCTTTCTGCACATAGCCAATCATGCATGCTGTTTTGCTGTTTTAATATGCGCTACACAATGCAGCACACATAAAAACAGCAAAAATGAGGACAAGTCAAGCATTTCTCCTTGTTGCGCAATGTTACGACCAGGTTATTCCTGCTCTTAATTTTGGCGCTGCCACATTTATGCCATCCTTGTAAATACGGCACACCCTCAAAATCAATGGGTGTTGTGATGGAATGCCCACCGCAACAACCATTGCCCACCCCTTTCACGCTAAGAATAGTGTGAAAGGGTGACTTATTTACAAGGTAGTGCAAAGCCACATCAAGTGGGTTAACACTGCCTTGTAAATAAGGCGAAGCCCATTTTGCCACAGTAAAGTCTCAAATAGTGATGTTCCTGTGGCGATAGGGGCTTCTAAATATGCCACAAACCATAGTAATTGGTTATTTGCTGGTATGATGTGTGCAGCTAAATGCAGCACACATACCAAGATCAAAAAGTTTTGGATAGATCTTTTTGAAATTGGCTTCCACTTTTTGTTCTCATGAAAACCAGGCCATCTTTTGCAAGCACCTTGTGTTGCTGGTGTGTCTATTTCATAATGAGTAAAAATTATATACTGGAGGCGCAAGGTGCTTTTAAAAATGGCCACAGTGTTTTCCAATTCTAAGTTGTTGGTTCTGCCCCAGCATTGTAGGAATGCGTTTATTAAAAATATTAACATGCCTGTTGTGGATGGAATGCTCATTGTAACACACATTCAAAGTTCCTTTCATGGTAAGTGAAGGGTGAGAAGGGGCCTCATTCACAAGGTTGCACTATCGAACGTTAATTTGCTACACGTTGCCTTGCAAATGTTCCTTAAAATGCATTTATCCACATGAAAGATGCTTAAAGTGATGTTCTGTTGGCAATATGACATTGTATTTATGGCCCTGGGTTTTGTGGTCATTGACACAATAACATACGAGGAACATGGGCCCTAGGTAAAGTCAAGCGTGGCAGGGAGGAAATGCTTAGCTATTGTTTTGTGTCAATGTTCTTTCTGTAAAAAATGCATGGAAGGACCATGTACATTACAGTAATTTCTCATTCATGTGCTCACCCTTGTGAGCACATGAATAAGAAATACTGTAGGTCAGCTGTGCACCAATGCACACATCCTTAAACCCTGCCTCAAAGTTCTTTGTTTTGCTGCTTGCATGTTGTCATCATTGTCACTGCTGTGGAAAACCCAAGGGGAGGGCACACACGTTTTTACTCTGGCCCAGTCCTGTGTATGTAGAAATATGCTAGGTTACACAGTTAAGCTTTTGAACAGACATGGTGCCACAACAACTTTATCTAAGGAGTCTATGTTGTGAAATCTCACCATCTCCCCCAGAAAAACATCTTCTGGTGTGCTGCATGACACATGTCACCTTCTAACAGATTCCAACATCATTCTGTTGTGGCAAGCCACAAATGATGCAAGAGTCGTAGGTACAGGATAAACCACTCGCCAATATGGTCACATAACTGTGCAGCAGTTAGTTGTTTGTCCTGACCTTAGTCTTCAACACACAGAGGGATCAATGCACACATACACGTGTTCAGAAGAAATGTCAGTGATTACCATTTGAAAACTAGGTTAGGACGTAGCTACTTTGTAGTAGTTACCACAAAAAGGCAAAGTGTGGGGTTAATCAAAAATAGCTAAACCACTGGACGAAGCGCTCTGTCATGTATTTGAATTCAGCTAATCATGTGTAGCTTGGGGAAAGCTGTGGTAACCGGTGTCAAACTTTCTGTTATCATGCCTGTTTCATTTGTGCATATAATCTGATGGTTGAAATCCAATTTGTATCAAAATGTACGCTTTGGGCCCTGCCCGCCCTGTACCATCGAAAATCAATAAAATTTGCTGTGAAAAACAAGATTGCTAAACCACGCTTCTTCATTATTAAAAATCTGAGATGCGTTGATTGTCAAATTTACGGTGCACTCCTGCATTTGCAATTGTGCCTGTGGGTATCTAAGCTACCTTGCACCAACACAGACACCCGTGCACCAAAGTGCAAGGGCGTCTGGGTAGAGGGAATGATTGTTTATGTACAGGAAAGTGTTCCTCCCTGCACATAAACATTAATTTATGGGATTTTGTTGTTACTCTGTGTGCTGCACAGTGCAAAACACATAGAAACTGCAAAAACTATGAGAAATGAAGCACTTGTTTTGCCACATGAAAAAAACGGTATCCCTGGTCTTGAGTTTATGAGCGGTCTCCTACTTATGCCAAACTTGTAAATAGGTGGCAGTGGCAACATCAATGGGGGGGTGCAGTGGAATGTTCACCTTAAAACCCAGTGACCACCACTTACATGCAAAGTGTAGTGTGGAAAGGGGCCTTATTCACAATGCGGCGTTAAGCCACGTGAACTAGCTTTACGCTGCATTGTAAATAAGGTGAAGCACCTAGCACCACAGGAAGGTCTGAATAGATGACTTACCAGTGGCAGTAGAGGCTTGTAAACATGCCCCTTACTGTTGGACATACAGGGCTAATGTCAAAATCATGAACAACTCACTTAGAAAAATCAGGGACTTTGTAAAGTGACATACAAAGCTTTGTGTAACAGGTGTACCATGTAACCCAGGAGAAAGGAAAGTGTCATGCACTCTGATTGTCAAATGCTAAACTACATGTCAACATGTAACAGACACAAACAATAGTATCTGCCCTTTACTTTGCAGAGGATGAAACCTCCTGGTCAGCACCCTGTCCCACTCATCAATGATGAGGACGATGTTGATGAAGAAGTTCCAGCCATCAACCATGACACCCTCCAAGAGATATTGGACTCCATAGGCACGCCATCTCTGGACCCAGGGCGAGACAGCAGCGTTGTGGCGTCACCATGTATCCCACCAAACATCCAGCGGGCAACACCTGCCACCACAGCCACAAACCTGGACTTTGAGGACCCACAGATAATATTTCAACGCAGTGTGGTAGGAGTCCAGCGTGAGATGGCAGATCAGGTGCAGGTGGGGTTGGAGACCCTGGCAGGCACACTTGAGGGAATCCGTGGATGCCTCAGTCCCAATAGGGTCAACTCAGCTGCCAGTAGAGGCAACTACTCTCCGCGGCCTTCAGCAGTCCCTGGCTGACATTGCTGGAGTCATGACGCAGAGGCAACAACTGTCCTGCCAAAGTGGCACCAGTGATGTGGCCAAAGAGCTGGGGGCAATTAGAAAAATCTTGGAGACCATGGAATGAAAGCAGTGTACCCACATGGCTGCCTACCACTGCAACGGTGCTGGAGTTTTGCAAAGCCTGCAGCTCATCCTCACTGCAGTGATGCTTCATCTGTTGGCACAGATAAATCCTGCTGCAGCTACAGCATCTACATCTTCTGCCCCTGATGTGTCTGTGTCTCCCTTGTCTGCCGCAAGTCCAACATCACCGTCACGGGAGACACCACACACATCAAAGGAGGAAGATGTGGACAGTACATCTTTCAAAAGGAGAAGCCAGCAGTAGCATTCATCTGTGTCAAATGGCCAGTTTCTGCTTAGCCCTGTGCTTACCATAATGCCTGGGAACATCACCTATCACTGTCCTCATATTGACTATGCTACGTTTACCTTGGACATTTTTGGACTGTCAATGTGGCCATTGCTCTCCAATGACACTGCAATCATCCTCCTAACTGAAGATTTCCTATTCCTCTACATGTCTCTTGACATGTTCCCCACAAGGACTCTGTCTGGACATCCCCTGGCTAAGTACATATTTCACGGTTGATGTCAAAAGAACTGGCCCAGTGTGACAATTTCTATTTTGCACATGTACATAAATGCACTTTCAATAGCCTAATGTGTGTTGTCTGTGACCAAACAGGAGCGGTGTCAACAATGCCTAATCTGTGTAGCCAGTACAACAAATACAGAGGACATTAGAAAATTTTGGGTCTGCAGAGGGAGTCCCTGATAGGCAGTGAGATGTCAGAACATGTCTGAAGGACACAATGTGGCATATTTACAAGGCTTTATTGCCACAGGAACGTCACTCTTGCCAATGTTCCTGTGGTGATAGGGGCTTTGCATCCTATTCAATGCAGTGTTAAGCCACTTGATCTGGCTTAACGCGGTCTTGCAAATAAGGCACCCTTTCACCCTATACTTAGTGTGAAAGTGGTGGGCAATGGGTGTTGGATGGGCGTTTGGCAGAAACACACAATGAGTTTGGTTATGCCCCATATTTACAAGGGTGACACCAATGGGGCAGAATGAGATGAAATGCAGCGTATCTACTAGTTTTGGATGCCTATATGTGCGCAGCATTGTGCAGTATACACAGAGACTGTGTAACGACATGAATGCCAGGTTATGTGCAGGAAGGGGCAGACAAAAATAATTCCCAAAACGCAGGCCCCCTTGCAAGGGTGCCTGCATTGGCGTTATGCAGCTAAATTGAACACATGTTCAGGGAGAAAGGCAGGGCTGCGCCGGATTGTTGTAAATACAGCACAGTCCTGCATTTCTAAAGTGACGGAACACAGCATCAGCCTTCTTGCCTTAACGCTGCCACTTAACGTGGTTTAACACTGCCTTGTAAGAAAGGCACACTTGCACGCTATACTTAGCGTGAAAGGGGTGAACAATGGGTGTTGCTGTGGGCGTTCTGCCGCAACACCCGTTGACATTGACGCTGCCCCAGATTTACAAGGGTGGTGTAAATATGGGACAGCGCCAAAATTAAGACCAGGCTAAGCCTGGCCTTCACAGGGCTCAACACGGAGAAATAGTTTATTTCTCCTCATTTTTGTTGTTTTTATGTGTGCTGCATTGTGCAGCACACACAATTAAAGCAAAACGCCAAACAGGATTGTTTATGTGCAGGAAGGTGTCCCGTCCTGCACAAAATGAATCATTTAAAAATGACTAATTGCTACTTCTTTGTGTGCTACATAAAGCGGCACACATAGAAGTAACAAATCGCCATTGAAGATTGTTTATGTGCAGGAAGGGACCTTACTGCACATAAACAATCATTTCCCATAACGCAGGCACCCTTGCACTATGGTGCAAGGGAGCCTGCGTTGGCAGTTCAAATTAGCGCCAGCACAGGGGGGGAACGCAGGGATGCACCGTATTGTTGTAAATACGGAGCAGCCCTGCGTTTCAAAAGTGGCTGAGCGCGGGGTTAACCCAAGAAGGCCAACGCCGCGCTCCATCACTTTTCTAGTAAATATGCCCCATAATGCGTTTGACAACACAGAGTCATCTTGTATAGGTCAACTTATTTAGCACCCTATCCCCATGCAATAACAACAATAACCGTTTCTATTCTACATTGTATGCATGTTTGATAATGTCAAGCAATAGGCTGTAAGACAGTACCATGTCCCTAGATTATGAAGTCACTCACCCTTGGTGGTCAAAAAAATAATTCAGAAAATTATAACAAATGTCACCATACTAGCTCAATATCTTTCTGATTCACATTATTCATTACTAACACTACAATTTTGAAAACAGTATAATTTTATCATTAACAAATGAGTTACTAAAGTAAATCTACCTAGCCTATGCTAAATTACTAACATTACATATACTACCTAATGCTAATTATCCTATACACTAACCTAAACAACCTTATCTTAATCTATACACTTAACAACACATTAAATATCAACCCACCTCCCACCCTTAACCCTTTGGGTGCTCATGACGGAATGGTTCCGTCATGAGCACCAGGGCTCCTGTGCTCATGACAGAACCATTCCGTCATGAGTACAGGCGCAGAAAATCCCTCTGCTGCAGACAGCAAAGGGATTTTCCTTTTTTTGTTTTTGCCTTGGGAGGTGGGGGGGAGGAGCTTCCCCAACCTCCCGAGGCCTGTTTTTGGTTTTCCTTGAAACGATGATTGCACGCATGGCGTGCTGTCGTCTTTACAACGAAAACGAAACTGAAACTTAGTTTCAGTTTCACAGTTCCGGTGCTTGTGGGGCTATCTCAGCCCCCCGAGCACCGAAATACATGGGAGAGGTATCGTTGGAAAGGGGAGAATCTCCCCTTTCCAATGGTACCCTTCCCTAGTGGATCCCTGCTTGGGGATCATCCCAGGAGGGTGATCCCCAAGCAGGGATCCACCCACTAGCACCAGGGAGGGGGGAGCGGCCCCTTGAGCAAGGGCCTTTGCTCCATCCATAACGTTTTGGCACAGACAGTCTTTCTGCCGCCCCCCCCCCCCCAGGGAGCAGATGGGGCAGTAGCTCCCAATCTGCCGCCCCGCGGGGCAGAAAGCACCCTAGACACCAGCGATTTTTTTTTAATAGGCCAGGGGTGGGGGCTGCCTAGAATGGGCATCCCAATACCCCCACCCTACCCCCCAAAGAAGGAAAAAGACTTTCTGCCCCCCCCAGGAGGCAGATGGGGGCAGAAAGCCCACTACGCACCAGGGATTTTTTTTTATACGTAGGGGTGGGGGCTGCCCAGAATGGGCATGCCAATGCCCCCACCCCCAAAAAATTGCCACAGTCCTTCTGCCTCCCCCGGGAGGCAGATGGGAGCAATAGCCCCTTATCTGCCCCCTCGGGGGGCAGAAAGCCCACTAGGCACCAGGGGTATGTTTTTTTCAAATTTAGGGGTGGGGGCTGCCCAAAATCAGTAGCCCCTGATCTGCCCCCCCCCCGGGGGGCAGAGAGCCCACTAGGCACGAGCAATTATGCTGGCTTTTATGCGCAGGGGTGGGTGCTGCCCAGAATGGGCATCCCAATGTCCCCCACCCCCAAAAAATAGCCAGTCTTTCCGCCCCTCCTTGGGGACATATCTGGGCAATAGTCCCCGATTCCCCCCTCCCCAGGGCGGCAGAAAGCCCACTAGGTACCGACTTTTTTTGGGAATGTGCCTACCTGTGGATTTTGGGTCCTAGCGCAGCTGGCACTCAAGGAAACCTAGCAAACCTATACATTTTTAAAAAGTAGACACCCAGGGGAATCCAGGATGGGGTGACTTGTGTGACTCTCACCAGGTTCTGTTACCCAGAATCCCTTTCAAACCTCAAACTTTTTTTTTTTTATTAATTTTTTTATTGATCGTAAGTGGCACAGTCATAACAATCGTGTACATATCGAACCGTATATATATGGTCTATACAGTATACATTACTTGTCTGTTCGGTTACAGTACATTATAGTTCATTTCTTGCTGCATGCATTTATATTGTTACATACATTAATATCAGTTACGTTAATTTATTAACATTTCTCGGGACACTGTTGGTAATTCACATATGCCCCCCCTGTAGGTGTTCCAGCCTCCCCATAGTCTTATCCACTTTTTAGGACATCCCCTGCGCACATATACGGTCTTTTCCGCCACCATGGCTGTGTCCATATCTTTGCACCACTCCGTAAGTGTGGGGGCGATGGCTACACCCCAATGTTTAGCAATGTTCCTTTTGGCCAACATCATTCCAAGTGTCGCCCAGGTCTGTGTTGTGGAGTTAAGGTCTGTCGCTTCCCAAATATTAAGCAGGCAAAGTTTGGGCTCTGGAGGGACTGGGTTCCCACTCACCCTTGTGATGATGGTCATGACTGATTTCCAACATGACATTATTACAGGGCAGGCCAATATTGTATGGAAGAATGTACCGCCCGCCCCACATTGTCTCAGGTATAGCTGGGTGTCAGTTTTCCATATCCTATAGAGAGTAGTTCTGGTGTAATAAATTCTATGGAAGATCTTGAGCTGCACGAGGCGTAATTTGGATGCAGTTGCTACTTCTTTGGGTGATGCCAGTGCCTCTTGCCAATCAGTGTCATCTAGCTCTCCCAAGTCCTCCCGTCACTTGTCTCTGAGCTTTTGCATGGGGTCAGGCATATTATTAATAATCTTACAATAGGTCATGGAGATTGCTCTCGTGTCCATATGATCCGTCAATAATCTGTCCTCTAATGGTGAGGCCTCGGGTGGAGTGGTGTTAGGGGGAATTGCCGCCTCCAGGGCATGCTTGATCTGGTGGTAGCGGAATTGCTCCGTCGGTGCCATCTCATACTGGTCCTGGAGCTGTGTAAAGGGGATCATCTTTCCCCGCACCCAGAGATCCCCCACCCTGGATATTCCTATATTGTCCCAATGATTGAAGCCTTTACTCTTACCCAACCTTCGCAGCTTATCTGTGACCCAGAGGGGCGTTGCTTGTGTGATCTTGTTGTGCCATCCTAACTTTTTTTGCACAATGTTCCATACCCGGAGTGTGTGGTTTGTTGGGCCCAGGGTCTTGTTGTAGAGTGCTCTATATAATCCCTCCTCTCCTAACTCTAATCTATCAAGGCTGAAAGCCGGGTCCGTGTGGGGGACATGCAGCCAGTGGTTAATCACCATCAATTGGTACGCCCAGTAATATGTTTGTATGTTAGGGAGTGCGATGCCCCCATCATACCAGGTTCGGTGCAGTTTCGTCATAGCTATACGAGCTGGCTTATTATTCCACAGGAGTTTAGTAACTTCTGCCTCTATGGCTCGGAAATAGGACTGGGGGACCAAGAAAGGTGTATTTTGAAGGGCATAGAGGAACCTAGGGAGCGCCATCATTTTGAAAAGTGCTGCTTTCCCCAGGAGCGTTAATGGCAACGATTGCCAGTGGTCAAACCTCAAACTTAGTAAAAAGAAAAAAAACACATTTTCCTCACATTTCTGTGATGGAAAATTCTGGAATCTGTGTAGATCCACAAAATTCTACCCACCCCGCATTCCCCAAAGTCTTCCGATAAAAATGGTACCTCACTTGTGTGGGTAGGCCTAGTGCCCGCAACAGAAAACGGCCCAAAACACAACGTGGACACACCACATTTTTACAGTGAAAACTGACCCCTTTTTACAAAGTGCCTAGCTGTAGATTTTGAACCATAGCTCTGCCGGCACCTAGGGAAACCTAGCAAACCTATACATTTTTTTAAAAGTAGACACCCTGGGGAATCCAGGATGGGGTGACTTGTGTGACTCTCACCAGGTTCTGTTACCCAGAATCCCTTGTAAACCTAAAACTTTCTAAAAAAAAAAAAAAAAACATTTTTCTCACATTTCAGTGATGGAAAGTTCTGGAATCTGCGTGGATACACAAAATTCCACCCACCCTGCATTCCCCAAAGTTTTTTGATAAAAATGATACCTCACTTGTGTGGGTAGGCCTACTACCTGGGACAGGAAACGGCCCAAAACGCAATGTGGACACACCACATTTTTACAGTGAAAACTGACCCTTTTTATGGAAAGTGCCTAGCTGTAGATTTTGAACCCTAGCTCTGCTGGCATCTAAGGAAACCTAGCAAACCTATACATTTTTGAAAGCTAGACACCCAGAGGTGACTTGTGTGGCTCTCACCAGGTTCTGTTACCCAGAATCCCTTGCAAACCTCAAACTTTGTAATAAAAATTTTTTTTTTTTTAAACCACACATTTTCCCCACATTTCAGTGATGGAAAGTTCTGGAATCTGCGTGGGTCCACAAACTTCCACCCACCCTGCATTCTCCAAAGTCTCCCAATAAAAATGGTACCTCACTCGTGTAGGTGGGTCAAGTACCCACGAAAGGCAAGGGCCCAAAACTTATTGTGGAGACATCAAAATTACCTATCACAAAACGACCTGGTTTTGCAAGGGGGGGTCACCTGGGTTTACAAAAAAAAGGGTCCGTTTTCACTGTAAAAATGTGGTGTCCACGTTGCGTTTTGGGCCGTTTCCTGTCGCGGGCACTAGGCCTACTCACACAAGTGAAGTACCATTTTTATCGGGAGACATAGGGGAACACAGAATTGTAGAGCAACTGTTATTACCTATTGACTTTTGATGCATTTCTGCCTTCCAAATGTAAGACAATGTATAAAAAAAGAAGTCATTTTGAAAAATGTCCTATAATTCACATGCTAGTATGGGTACCCACAATTTTGGAGATGTGCAAATAGCTACTGTTTCTAAACTCTATATTTTACCATTTCAGAAATGCATAGGTGTCTTTCATACAGATTTTTCCCTGTTTACATTTTCCCAAATGAATTGCTATATACCCGGTACACAATGAAAAACCACTGAAAGATGCTGCTCAGTTATTGGCTCTGGGTTCGTCGGGTTCTTGGTAAACCTACAAGTCCTATATATCCCCACAACCATAAAGGTCCAGCAGATGTAACTGTATATTGCTTTAAAAAATATGTCATTTTTAGAAGAAGTTACAGGTGAAAACGTTGGCACAAATGGCTGTTTTTTTTCCAACTCATTTTCAATTTTTCTTATTTACAACTGTTAGTTTCTATGAAAAAACCTTGAAGGATCTACACAAATGACCCCTTGCTGAATTCCATTCCATAACTTTATTTCGGTCTCGAGGACCATAAAAGTACAGTTCATAACAGTATAAAAAAGACACTGTATACATTTAAATCATAGATAGTACACCATCATAGAACTACTACGTATGCCAATATATAAAGAGAAAACTGTACATTTAAAAACGAATAAATCTGATTAAAAATACATGTTTGAATTCTCCACCAACCAAGGCATGATTCATTATTAAAGTGCAAATGCAAAAAGAAAAATCCATCAACAATTAAACCAAATAAAATTGGGCAGCTATCCCAAGTTAAAACAGTAAAAATATGTGCAGAATAATAGAGACATGATTACTAGTTTAAAAAGGTCCGCCGAGCATGCCACATGGAATTTAAAAAGCAGGAAACGGCAAAGACAATGGGGGCATGAGTCATATTTTAAAACTCTGTATGCCACAGCACATTGTGTGAAACCTAGATTCTTGCATAATTGGATAAGCCTGCGCTGGCGTATTGATCCATAGGCGGGGCAGAAGAAGAGGACGTGTAAATCTGTCTCCTCCTTGTGACTGCAGGCAGGGCATCCATCAAAATCAGATTTGGACCATTTACTAGTGAAACCGCGGAGTGGCAGAATCCCCATTCTAAACTGCATGTAAAGTTTTCTAGCCGAACTTGGTTGGATGTCATCCAAAAAAGATTCCATTGAATATTCGTCTTTAATTTGGATGAAATCGGCCGTCAAACGGCCACAGGACGAACTTTGGATGACTGATAATTTATGCATTCTATAAGATCTTATCAGTTCCTGCCGAGAAGTTAATGGGCATGATTCTTCTGGTGATTTCCAAAATTCTACTTTTCCCAGGTTAATGCAAAGAACCCTAATATGTTTGAACCAGGGTAGCTTTGCAGAACCCGGGTTGCTCAATATCTCTTTAAGCTCAGCTCGATATGTTACCAATTCCGGGGACACCCATAGCCGCCGCCAGTAGGTTAGGGGTCTAAGGGCTATCTCTTCACAAATAGGCCTAATGCCCAAGTCCATGCGTAGGGGAATGAGGGGTGTGCGGGGGGGGGGGAGGGAGAAGACCTAACAACTGCCTCATGAAGTTGTTCTCAACTTTGTTCAAGCTGATAGTAGAGCAATAACCCCACAATTCCGCCCCGTACATTGTAGCACCCCTGGCTTGGGTTTTGTAGATTTCAACCACTGGCCCTGCAGGTTTAAATGTAGAGGTTCTGTAAAGTTTCATAAGCCCTCCCACTGTCTGCGCTAGCTTATGGCTTGCCTTGGTCATCTGGGGCCCCCAATCCAGATGCTCTGTAAGAGTAGCGCCCAAGTAATCAAAGTCCGACACTCTTTCCAGTGGTGTACAGTTTAGAGATGGGTTAGAGCGAGACTTATTGGCAGGGTTAAAGACCATATATTTGGTCTTTGATGTATTAATCTCCAGCCCCCGGATCTTACAAAAAGCGTCAAAGCTGTCAAGAGTGCACTGGATTCCCATGGGCGACTGAGAGTAGGAGGGTATCATCAGCGAACATCATCGCTGGGATCCTTCCAGAAGCTAGCCTAGTGGCATCATTGTCCTTCACCTCCCTGAGCTGCTCAATAAGTCCATTAATGAAGAGGCAGAACAGGGTAGGGGCGAGCACACATCCCTGCCGTACTCCCTTACCAACAGGAAAGTGAGGTGTTAATTCACCGCGTTTCCCAGACCTTACTTGGGCGAAGTTATCTTCATGTAGCCTTACTAAAATACTGAGGAGGTAAGATGGGATCCTCAAATCTCTAAGCACATCCCAGAGTTTACTCCTGGGAACAAGATCAAAGGCCGAGTTCAGATCAACAAATATTAAATAGAGGCTGCCACCCTCTATGACCACCGTTTTCCAGTTCAGAAGCTGTAACCTGAATAACTGGTCAACGGTGGAAGTGTACTTTCTGAAGCCGGCTTGATATGGACTCAGGATCTCTTCTTCTATCCACACCAGTAGGCGGTCAAGAAGTACTCGGGCAAAAAGTTTCTGGGATACGTCAATTAGGCTAATCAGCCTATAATTAGTAGGTAGGAGGGGACAGCCTTTTTTAAAGACTGGGACAATTTCTGCCCCTCGCCAAGTGTCAGGTGGATCCATCCTGTTCATAATTGCATTGAATAGGAGCCGTAAATACAGTCCCCATATTTCCAGTTCCTCCCGAAAAAGATCCCCTGGTATTTTGTCTAGGCCCGGCGCTTTGTTGCTAGAGAGCTTATTAATAGCATTTAAAACTTCAGACAGGGTGATCTCTGTGGCTACCTCCTCAGCAAACGTGGAGGATGCTGGCAAGGGATCATCATTTACAGTTATAGGTGCCATGCTATTATACAGAGAGCGGAAGTGATTCTCCCAAGCTTCAGACGATATATTTGGTTCAATGGCTGACCTCCCTTGGTTATCGCCTGCACCAACTATTGCCCAGAAGGTTTTCAGATCTTTGTTAGTTAGTGCAAATTTAAGGGTTTCCCACCTTTCCAATTCCCAGTTCTTTTTCCCCAGTTGGATGATCTCTTTATACAATGCCCGTTTTAATTTGGTCCATTCCTGTCCTTTGCCTTAACAGCGACCAGTAGGGCCTGTTTAGCATTGCGACATTTTACATTGAACCATTTGCATTTGTGCTGGGCTTTGGCCCTCCTTGGAGCCTCTGGGTAAAATATATCTTCCAGTTTTGTTGTTAGTTCTAAATGTATTTTTGCAACTTCCTCATTGGCTGGGGGGGAGCCCTTTGCACCTACAAGTTCCCCCATTTTTACAAGTATTGGGGTTACCAACTGATAAACCGTGGCCATCTTATCAGATGTTTGTTTAATTTGCGACCACCTAACTCTCCTTCTGTTATTAGTTAGTATTAATCCGCTGTTCCTAGGTATGGTCCCCTTTTGTATCGCTTTGTTCGCCCTAAGTTGGCGGGGGTATGCCCAGACGTGGGTCCCTTGCTCACTTTGCCACTGGATTCAAGCAAGCCTGGCTGATGACGGCTGGAATGCCAGAAACCGGTCCTAGGATGCTTGTTTCCAGTCCAGGGAAGACATGGCTTGGCAGTTCGGGCTGGACTGTTCCCATGAGGCACAGGGTCAGAATGATTTGCATATGGCCATGTCTGAACTGGGGTGGTGGAGTGAGCTAAAGAATGATGATGGATTAAACCCAGATCAGTTGACTGGGGGTGAGTGTTTGATTGGCTCAAGCGTTCCGTCCATCATCCCCTTTTGTATCGCTTTGTTCGCCCTAAGTTGGCGGGGGTATGCCCAGACGTGGGTCCCTTGCTCACTTTGCCACTGGATTCAAGCAAGCCTGGCTGATGACGGCTGGAATGCCAGAAACCGGTCCTAGGATGCTTGTTTCCGGTCCAGGGAAGACATGGCTTGGCAGTTCGGGCTGGACTGTTCCCATGAGGCACAGGGTCAGACTGATTTGCATATGGCCATGTCTGAACTGGGGTGGTGGAGTGAGCTAAAGAATGATGATGGATTAAACCCAGATCAGTTGACTGGGGGTGAGTGTTTGATTGGCTCAAGCGTTCCGTCCATCATCCCCTTTTGTATCGCTTTGTTCGCCCTAAGTTGGCGGGGGTATGCCCAGACGTGGGTCCCTTGCTCACTTTGCCACTGGATTCAAGCAAGCCTGGCTGATGACGGCTGGAATGCCAGAAACCGGTCCTAGGATGCTTGTTTCCGGTCCAGGGAAGACATGGCTTGGCAGTTCGGGCTGGACTGTTCCCATGAGGCACAGGGTCAGACTGATTTGCATATGGCCATGTCTGAACTGGGGTGGTGGAGTGAGCTAAAGAATGATGATGGATTAAACCCAGATCAGTTGACTGGGGGTGAGTGTTTGATTGGCTCAAGCGTTCCGTCCATCATCCCCTTTTGTATCGCTTTGTTCGCCCTAAGTTGGCGGGGGTATGCCCAGACGTGGGTCCCTTGCTCACTTTGCCACTGGATTCAAGCAAGCCTGGCTGATGACGGCTGGAATGCCAGAAACCGGTCCTAGGATGCTTGTTTCCGGTCCAGGGAAGACATGGCTTGGCAGTTCGGGCTGGACTGTTCCCATGAGGCACAGGGTCAGACTGATTTGCATATGGCCATGTCTGATCTGGGGTGGTGGAGTGAGCTAAAGAATGATGATGGATTAAACCCAGATCAGTTGACTGGGGGTGAGTGTTTGATTGGCTCAGCGTGTCCGTCCATCATCCCCTTTGTATCGCTTTGTTCGCCCTAAGTTGGCGGGGGTATGCCCAGACGTGGGTCCCTTGCTCACTTTGCCACTGGATTCAAGCAAGCCTGGCTGATGACGGCTGGAATGCCAGAAACCGGTCCTAGGATGCTTGTTTCCGGTCCAGGGAAGACATGGCTTGGCAGTTCGGGCTGGACTGTTCCCATGAGGCACAGGGTCAGACTGATTTGCATATGGCCATGTCTGAACTGGGGTGGTGGAGTGAGCTAAAGAATGATGATGGATTAAACCCAGATCAGTTGACTGGGGGTGAGTGTTTGATTGGCTCAGCGTTCCGTCCATCATCCCCTTTTGTATCGCTTTGTTCGCCCTAAGTTGGCGGGGGTATGCCCAGACGTGGGTCCCTTGCTCACTTTGCCACTGGATTCAAGCAAGCCTGGCTGATGACGGCTGGAATGCCAGAAACCGGTCCTAGGATGCTTGTTTCCGGTCCAGGGAAGACATGGCTTGGCAGTTCGGGCTGGACTGTTCCCATGAGGCACAGGGTCAGACTGATTTGCATATGGCCATGTCTGAACTGGGGTGGTGGAGTGAGCTAAAGAATGATGATGGATTAAACCCAGATCAGTTGACTGGGGGTGAGTGTTTGATTGGCTCAAGCGTTCCGTCCATCATCCCCTTTTGTATCGTGATATTAGAATTGCGTCTACTTTTCTGAAATGTATAGCTTTTCAGGATCCATTATTGCTTTCATACCCATTTCTACCACTAACTGGAAGGAGGTTGAAAGCACAAAAAAATAGGCTATGTCACAGTAAAATGCCAAAACTGTGTTAAAAATGTTGGTTCTCTGACAAAAGTCTGTCAGTCCCTGAAAGCTCGGAAGATGGTGATTTAGCACCACAAACCCTTTGTTAATACCATTTGAGGGAAAAAAACCAGACGCTTTGATTTGCAGCACTTTTTTCCAATTTTTCACAAAAAAAATAATAGTTTAGCTGTATTTTGGCTAATTTCTGGGTCCCCTCCGAGGGAATCAACAAACCCTGGGTACCTTTAAAATCCTCATGATGTTGGAAGAAAAGGACGCAAATTTGGTGTGGATACCTTATGTGGTCAAAAAGTTACAGGGGCCTAACCGCGAACTACCCCAAATAGCCAAAAAAAAGGCTTAGCACAGGGGGGAAAAAGTCCTAGCAGCGAAGGGGTTAAGGCACATGTGAGGACAGGACAAAGACAACTACCTAAACGTATATCCTAAACACATATAGAAATTTGTTTTTGTAATCATAAACAAGTAAAAAAACATCAACCCCCTACCTAAAGGAAAAGGAAATTTAACCCAAATCACTAAGCAATGTCTAAAATACTATCTAGACGTAACACTAACCCAAACCTACTCTAACCATACACTTATACCTATATTTTAAAACTTATTAAAAAAAAAAAAAAAGAGTAAATATACATATTGGGGGACTGTACAAGGGATAAAGTCTCAAACAAAAGTTCTAGGAAAGGGAGCCCCAGGGCTCCCTTGATGTCCTCCAGGTGGTTGAGCACATCACCCATTTGTTGCTCCAAAGACGCAACTCGAACATTTAAGTCCAACAACATTCGCCGGTCGTCCCTGCCGAAACCAGATTCCTGTCTGTGTGGCAGGTGGTGCTGGTGCTGCAGGTTGGGCAGCTGAGGATGTTGCAGCTGGTGGGGAAGGTGGTGCTGATGCAGCAGCTTGGCCTGCTGTCAATAGTGCGCCAGGCAGGGCCAGACTGGCCGTAGCAGGCATCAGGCATTTCCCCAGGAGGCTGGAAGGGTGGGGGCCGTTTTTTTCAGCGGTGGGGGGCTGGTTTTGTTACTGGGGGCTGGTTTTGCAGTGGTGCTGCAATATCAGTCCCCAGTAACAAAAGCTGCAGTGCACACTTGTGCACCCCCCACCCAGGGGGAGCTGGTCTCACAAAACTGCCAGGTCTACATTGGGTTCCCAGTCCGGCCCTGGTGGTAGGTGTGGCCTGTGCAGAATGTTGAACAGCTGCGGATGGCGCAGCAGGTGGTGAAGGGTGTTGGGCACCAGAGGTGCTGGGCAGGATGTGTCTGTCCCCATGGGGTCTTGCAGTGGCTGAAACTACATCACTTGGTGTGGCTCCTTTTGGGGCACCCTGAGCGAATGCTTTCCAGCGCCCTGCAGCCCTCTGCTCATGGTAATGCTGTTCCATTGCCCGGTAGCCCTTGGCAACTATGCGGAAATGCCGGTATCTGTTTTTGAGTTGCTTGAAACTTTTTGCAGCCTCAGGTGACATGTTGTATGTAATTAAATACACACACGACAAGATGTAAGCAACAGGACAAATAACAAGGGCTAACCAGTCTTTTCAAGTCTCATGCTTAAACAGCAGGAAGGGAAAAGTCCTATAAAACTGTTTTCAACATGAAGTTTGATGGAGTAAATCACATGTCAAGTAACTTTCTACTCACAACATCAAATTGGTACCTTTATGGTAATGATTGGTATGGCACATATCAATGGCAGAGTTCTACAACATCAGTGGATGGTCTCCTAAGCGAAATGCTGACGTTGACAAACTCAGACAGAGTGTACCATGGGAATGTATCCAAGGAGACTGAGTTACAGGCCCATTGTGGACACAGGGCATAACATTTACCCATACTCGTAGGATGCACTGGGTGTAGCAGAGGCATACTACTAAGCACCAAAGTGTTACTTAGATTAAAAATAAAATACACCCATCTGTCAACTGCTATGCACTACATAGTTAGATGTGTGTCCACAGCTACATATCCATGGTTCTTGCTGTATACATCTACTTGAAGCATGTGAGTACTTGTATGTCACAAGGCAGCTAGCCATACCACAATGCTTAAATAATTTACCAAATTGTGAGTAAGACAAGAAACAATGGTGGGAAGTGTAGTTGGCCACACCACAATGTAAAAATGTATTCTTTTCAAATCCAGCCAATTGTAGGTCTGGGTTAGCCCACTCATCCAACATTCTGATATACAACAGATCCTATCTTGTGTATGAGACAGATTCATTGTCTGAATGAGTGTCACTGACACGTGTAGCTGCAATGCTCTGTTCCTCACTGACTGCCATATCATGCCAGTGTGTACATGGATTCCCTGTGCGGTCATACACATCATAAACAACCCTTTAACATATTGTTGCCTGTATGTACACAGTGAAACTCCGATGCAGAGGCTGATGTAAAACCTACAATTAGCACATATGTACACAGTTAAAGTGTTACAGGAACTTCACAATGTTAGCATACTCCCAGAGTCACAATACTCTACACCCTGTGTAGCATATCATCTCTAGCCATACACTTTGTACTATGGCTGGCATGTACACATGCTATACTTTCAAGAAGGCACATTCCCTTAGGAAGATGCAAAAAATGTTGCTGTTGAGTTCACATGCAAAAAGAACAATTGATGAGCAGAATGCAGAACAATGTCATACATTCGACCCAGTACAGGGATCTGGCCCCAAGGCCATCGTTTGTTTGCTCCCCATGCTATTCCAGTTTGAACCCAGCCATATGTAAATCAGTCTTGACCCTGCGCCCAATGGGAACAGTCCAGCCTGAACTTGCAGGCCAGGTCCTCCCTGGACTTGAAACAAGCATCCTAGTGAAGGAAGTGACCTGATTAAGGCCACCCGGGTCACTCGCGACCACCTCTCAGCCTTCCATACAAAGAAGAGTCGGTCAGACAGTAGAGAATACAAACCAAGTATTTATTCAGGTACACTCGAGCGGAGCCCGATCTGCCCAGTCTCTTAGGATTGCTGCAGAGGAACTGACATCAGAAAACATGGTGATACAATATGTATGATTCAGAACCAATGAAGGCACGCCCAGACTGGAAATTTCCAGATGGAGGCAGCTACACAAAGGAGGTACGGAAGGATAAGTTTCGATCCCAAGACCGGGCACACACTATCTATATCTGAAAAAGACACGTTAGTGATAGATTCCTTACCTTAGAATATCCCCAGGCGTCAGACTGGATCCGGAAAGTTTTTCGCTATCAGTACCCCTGCGCGTCAGTAGGTGGCGCCGTGCGGTTCCGCGTCCGTCGCTGGCGTCGTAAGCGCCGAGATGACGTCACGGAAACTACTTAGGTGCCACCCATGCGCGCTGACGTCAGTTCTTTCTTTTTCTGCGCCAGTAAGCGCAGATCCGGTTAGAGCACGTACCTTAGTCACTTTTTGACTACCTTTTTTGAGACTTTATCTCCTGTTGGTTTCCTTGGTGCACGTAGGGATGCCTGGATTTAAGTCTTGTGGGGCCTGCCGTCGCAATATGTTGGTGGCGGACCCCCACGATGTTTGCCTCTACTGCCTGGAGACCGACCACGACTCCCGGTCCTGTCGGGACTGTCGGGCCATGGCCCCGAAGGCCTTGAGGGAGCGGCACCGGAAGCTGCTGGAGGTCCGGCACTCGTCCCAGCGCCGTTCCCGGTCCAGGGGCCGTTCCAGAGAACGCTCGCGGGGCCACAGTCATCGCTCCTCTGGCTCAAAGTCTTCACCCTCGTATTCGGGTAAGAGACGACACAAAAAGAAGTCGAAGAAGCGTGTTCGCTCTCCGACGTCCCCCCGTCGGTCCCCGGATGCGGACGAGGGGGACAGGGGCTTTGCCACTGCGGCTCCTCTGGAGCCCGGGAGTCCGGTGGCCTACCCACCTTACCCGGGTCCGTCGGCGACTCCCGCACAGGTGCAAGAGTTTCTTGCTACCATGGACTGCCTTTTTAGGCCTCGGGCTCCCGCCGGCGCGCCCTCGGGCCCCGCAGTCCCGTGTCAGGATCCTGTTGGACCTTCGGCGCCGCCGGTGGATCCAGCTTCGGCGCCACAGGATCCAGCACCGTCGGCTCCGGCCCCGGCGCCACAAGGTCCATCGCTGCCGGCTCCGGCCCCAGCGCCACCCTCGGCTCCGCCTCCGGCGCCGCAGTGGGTACCATTTGTCCCGCCCTTGCCCAGGTTCCAGGACCATTTTGCTCCTACCTGGGATCCGCATTGGGACACGGCGCCGGTCCGGCCGGCGCCGTTCTCGGAGCCGTTCCCAACGCAGTTTGTCCCTTCCCCGGATCCTGCCCTGCCGCCACGGTCGGTGCCACAGGAGGTGGAGGACGACTGGGAGGGGTCTGAGAACCCTCTTGCTAGTCAGTGTGACTCTGAGCAGGACTGGGCGGACGATTTGGGGGACGCCGGCAACCAAGACGTCTCGTCGGACCCGGGGTTTGCCTCTACCCCGCCTACCATGGAGGAGGGCGCCTCCTACACGGTGTTGCTTCGTCGGGCAGCTGAGGTTCTCCACCTTGACCTCCCTACAGTAGCCCTCAAAACTAACCTCCTGAGGTGCTCCAGACGGCGTCCACTGCGTCGGAGCCCCAGCTGCCATTTAATGACGCCCTCACTGACGTCTTGCTGGGCACTTGGTCGCGGCCCGCCACAGGAGCCCCTGTGGATAAGAACGTTGCTAGGCGTCATCGCCCGGCGCCGGGTGACCCCGCCTTTTTGACCACTCATCCTACGCCCGAGAGTCTGGTCATCCAGGCTTCGACGTCGCAGAGTGCCTTTCCCACCGCTCCGCCGGATAAGGACTCTAAGAAGCTGGAACAGTTCGGTAAATGTTTGTTCTCTTCGGCCAGCTTGGGGCTGCGGTCAGTGAATACCGCCTGTCTATTGGGCCGCTATTCCCACGCGGTGTGGGACACAGTTGCGCAGGTGTTACCCCAGTGTCCTGAGGAAACCCAAGCTGTTGTCCCAAGCCATTGCAGAAGGTAAGGATGCGGCTAAGTTCGCCATTCGGTGTGGTTTAGACACCGCGGACTCCTTGGGTAGAGCGATTTCTACCACTGTGGCGCTTCGCCGCCACGCCTGGCTCAGATCTACCGGGTTCTCGCCAGACGTCCAAAACTCACTCATGGACATGCCCTTTGATGGCACTCGCCCGTTTGGCGATAAGGCCGACAGTGCGCTGAAGCGTTTCAAGGACTCGCGGGCCACGGCCAAGTCCTTAGGTCTTTCCACGAGAAGCCCAGCCACTCCTGGTTTTCGTTCCTTTCGTGGCCAAGGACGGGGCGCCCAGGCACGTTCCTTCACCAAGCCTGTGCAGCACCAGCCTCAGTGGGGCTGCGGACGCGGTTTCCGCAGGGGCGGGTCTGGGAGTCAGCGTGGGGGTCAGTCCGCCTCCGCCCCCGCCGCTTCTACTTCCAAACCTTCTTAATCCGAGCTTTGTGGGGCACCCCACGCCAGTGGGTGGCAGGGTCCACCATCATCTCCCCCACTGGCACGCTATCACATCGGACAAGTGGGTGTTGCAGATCATCCGCAAGGGTTACGCCCTTCCTTTTCAGTCCACCCCTCCAGCCATGCCGCCTCAGTTCCACCGCGTGTCGGGGGACCACTTGGCACTTCTCCTGCAGGAAGTCACGGCCCTCTTGGCCAAGGGGGCCATCGAGTGTGTTCCTGGACCGGAAGTAGGGAGCGGTTGTTATTCCCACTACTTTCTGGTCCCCAAGAAGGACAAGGGGGGATTGCGCCCCATCTTGGACCTCAGGAACGTCAATCGCTTCCTCCGGAAGGAGAAGTTCAAGATGTTGACTCTAGCTCAGGTCTTGGCTGCCCTCGACCCTGGAGACTGGATGGTAGCGTTGGACTTGCAGGACGCATATTTTCACATTCCCGTCCTGCCGGCCCACCGGCGTTACCTGCAGTTCACGGTAGGCCAGGAGCATTTTCAGTTTGCCGTGCTCCCCTTCGGCCTTACAAGCACCCCTCGGGAGTTCACGAAGGTGATGACGGTGGTCGCAGCTCATCTGCGCAGGTCAGGGGTGTCAGTCTTCCCCTACCTCGACGACTGGTTGTTGAAGGCGGGCTCGCCCCAAGCAGTTGTCACCCACCTTCAGACTACGGCCGACCTCCTGCATTTGCTGGGGTTCTCCATCAATGTGCCGAAGTCGCACCCGAGTCCCTCTCAGAAGCTCCCCTTCATCGGAGCGGTTCTGGATACGACGCCGTTTCGGGTTTATCCTCCCGAGCAGCGGGTCCGGGATATTCAGGCTATGATTCCGATCTTTCAGCCGCTATCCTGGATCTCAGTCAGGATGACCCTTCGGCTCCTGGGCCTGATGGCTTCCTGCATCCTGCTGGTGCAACATGCCAGATGGCATATGCGGACTCTGCAGTGGGACCTGAAGTTCCAGTGGGCACAGCATCAGGGCAACCGGTCCGATCATGTCCAAATCTCGGAGGGCACTGCACGACATTTGCAGTGGTGGCTCATGATTCGCGATTGGGTCAATGGCAGATCCCTCTCCCTTCCCGAACCGGAGCACACAGTGGTGTTGGATGCGTCCCTCCTGGGATGGGGTGGTCACTTGGGAGAGGCGGAGATCAGAGGCCTCTGGTCTCCGGCGGAGTCCCGGCTCCATATCAATCTTTTGGAGCTTCGGGCGATCCGGCTTGCACTGAAGGCATTCCTTCCCTCTGTCCGGGGAAGTGTGGTGCAGGTGTTCACGGACAACACCACCGCCATGTGGTATTGCAACAAACAGGGCGGGTGGGGTCCTGGACCCTATGTCAGGAGGCTCTGTGCCTCTGGACATGGCTGGAACATCAAGACATTACCTTGGTGGTTCAACACCTGGCAGGTTATCTGAACGCCAGGGCAGACGAACTCAGCCGCCGGTGCTTGATGGATCACGAATGGCGTCTAAACTTGGACGTGGCGCAAGGTCTCTTTCTGCAGTGGGGAGAGCCTTGGTTAGATCTATTCGCCACCGAAGAGAACGCGCAATGTCATCAGTTCTGCGCGTTCGAATTTCCAAGGCGGCACTCGCTCGGCGACGCTTTTCGTCGCGAGTGGAGCTGCGGTCTGTTGTACGCCTTTCCACCTATACCACTTCTGCCCAGAGTGCTGAAGAAGATTCGGCGCGACCGGGCCCAAGTCATCCTTGTGGCTCCGGATTGGGCACGAAGATACTGGTATCCCGAGCTACTCAACATGGCGATCGATCCCCCGATCCGACTGCCTCTTCGGGAGTATCTTCTGTCGCAGCAGCAGGGGACGGTCCTACACCCGAACCTGGCCAGCCTCCACCTCCATGTGTGGAGATTGAGCGGCGACAGCTGATTCCATTTGACTTGCCTCCTGAAGTCTGTGATGTCATTCTGGCAGCCAGGCGTCCCTCCACTAAATCGGTATACGCCTGCAGGTGGAAAAAATGTGTGGCATGGTGCACAGCTAAGTCTGTGGATCCCCTTTCTGCCCCTCTTTCTGAGGTCCTTCTGTTCCTTCTTTCCCTGGCCCAACATGGTTCTGCCCTGGGTACCATCAAGGGCTATCTTTGTGCCATCTCGGCCTTCCTCAGGCTTCCTGATCAGCCCTCCCTTTTCAAGTCCCCTGTTGTTAGCCGTTTCCTCAAAGGCATTACACACACGTTTCCCCCCGTGCCTTTCATAATGCCTCAATGGGACTTAAATCTTGTCTTGACCTATCTGATGTGCGCTCCCTTCGAGCCCCTTCATAACTGTCCTTTACGTCTTCTTACTCTCAAGACGGCTTTCCTGGTAGCTATCACCTCTGCCAGAAGAGTGAGTGAGCTCCAGGCTCTTTCTTCTAAACCTCCTTTCCTTTCTGTTCATCCGGACAAGGTGGTTTTAAGGACCCGTCCTTCTTTCTTGCCAAAGGTTGTCACGCCCTTCCACATCGGGCAGACCATCACTTTGCCCACCTTCTTTCCGCCTCCGCATCCTTCCAAGAGGAAGAGAGGCTCCATCGTCTGGACCCAAAACGTGCGCTCTCGTTCTGACGCGCACACAACAGTTCCGGGTGGATGACCAGCTCTTTGTTGGCTACGTGGGCACCAAAAGAGGTCGGGCCGTGCACAAACGCACCATCTCCCGGTGGGTCGTTTTGTGCATCAAAGCATGTTACTCCTTGGCTAAGAAGGAGCCTCCTGTGGGGCTGCGTGCCCATTCTACCAGGGCGACGGCAGCCACTACTGCCTTGGGACGCGGCGTTCCCTTGCAGGATATTTGTCAGGCAGCTACGTGGGCCTCGCTGCACACGTTTACCAAGCATTACTGCCTTGACAACCAAGTCCGGAGAGTCGGCTTCTTTGGCCGTTCTGTTCTCCGTGACTTTCTGGTGTAATCTATTCGCAGACCCACCACCGGGGTTGGTATTGCTGGGGTATCTATTCTAAGGTAAGGAATCTATCACTAACGTGTCTCTTTCAGATGCACAAGTTACTACTTGTGTAACGATATATCTGTAAGAGACATTAGTTAGTGATAGATTCCTTACTGCCCCAACCATCCTCCCCGTTCTGCGAACTGATTCTAGGGTTAGGGTCATCCCTTTCAGGGCCCTAGTTTCATCGCACCAATGGTCAGTTTCTTGCATGGCTCTGCGTTCCTGGCGCGGAAAGTCGTGTACAGAACTGACGTCAGCACGCATGGGTGGCGCCCAAGTAGTTTCCGTGACGTCATCTCGGCGCTTACAACGCCAGCGATGGACGCGGAACCGCACGACGCCACCTACTGACGCGCAGGGGTACCGCTAGCGAAAAAATTTCCGGATCCAGTCTGACGCCTGGGGATATTCTAAGGTAAGGAATATATCACTAACTAATGTCTCTTACAGATATATCGTTACACAAGTAGTAACGTGTGCGCCAAGGTCGTTCTGCCTGTGCCCATCGCTGGACTAGTGGGAGCAGGCCTCTATCTAGTGGGAAAGGTATGCGCTAATAAGAACAGTGTATTCATTAGTACAGCAGAGCCCAACCTTGGAGAAAAGGAAAATTACCAAAGCTGCTTCTCGCAGAGGCAGAGAGAGATTAGTTTCGCTCATGGGTCAAAATGGTGGCCAAACATAAAATGGTGCCGCAAATGCTAACTTATGCAGAACAATATATAAACAACACGGCTAAGACATTTTTATTCTAACACTAGGACCGGTTTCAGGGTTTCACCCATCAGCCAGGATAGCTTGACTCCAGTGGCATGGAGAGCACGGGACCTACGTCTGGGCATACCCATCCCACTCAGGGTGACAAATGCAAAAAAGAGCAATTGATGGACAGAATGCAGAACAATGTCATACATTCACCCCAGTACAGAGATCTGGGCCTAAATCTATTGTTTTTTGCTCCCCAGGCCATTCCAGTTTGAACCCAGCCATATGCAAATCAGTCTTGACCCTGCGCCCAACAGGAACAGTCCAGCCCGAACTGCCAGGCCAGGTCTTTCCTGGACTGGAAACAAGCATCCTAGGCCCGGTTTCGGGGTTTCACCCCTCATCAGCCAGGATAGCTGGACTCCAGTGGCATGGAGAGCACCAGGCCCACGTCTGCGCATACCAGTCTCACTCGGGGTGACAAATGCAAAAAGAACAATTGATTTCAGGATGCAAACCATGTCTTACATTCACCCCAGTACAGAGATCTGGGTGTAAATCCATCGTTTTTTTGCTCCCCATGCCATTCCAGTTTAGACTCAGCCATATGCAAATCAGTCTTGACTCTGCGCCCAATGGGAACAGTCCAGCCCGAACTGCTAGGCAAGGTCCTCCCTGGACTGGAAACAAGCATCCTAGGACCGGTTTCGCCATTTCACCCCTCATCAGCCAGGATAAGTGTGAAGTGTATGCCCAGACGTGGTCCCGTTCTCACTGAGTCGCTGGATTCAAGCTAGCCTGGCTGATGAGGGGTGATGCCCCGAAACCGGTCTCAGGATGCTCGTTTCCAGTCCAGGCTGGACCTGGCGTGGCAGTTCAGGCTGGATTGTTCCCATGAGGGACAAGGTCAAGACTGATTTCCATATGGTTGGGTCCAAACTGGGATGGTGTGGTGAGCAAATGAACGATGAATTAAACCCAGATCTTTGTGACTGGGGGTGAGTGTTTGCATTGTTCAGCATTCCGTCCATCATTTGTTCCTTTGGCATTTGTCGCGCTAAGTGGGAAGGGTATGCCCATACGTAGGTCCCGTGCTCACTTCGGCACTGGATTCAAACTAGCCTGGCTGATGAGGGGTGATGCCTCAAAACCAGTCCCAGGATGCTTGTTTCCGGTCCAGGGAGGACCTGGCATGGCAGTTCGGGCTGGACTGTTCCCATGAGGGACAGGGTCAAGACTGATTTGCATATGGCTGGGTCCAAACTGGGGTGGCGTGGGGAGGAAAAGAACAATGGATTAAACCCAGGTCTTTGTGACTGGGGGTGAATGTTTGCATTGCTCAGCATTCCGTCCATCAATTGTTCCTTTTGTATTTATAGAAAATTGGCATTTTCTTGTTGCAACAATTTGTGCCTTCTGACAGTATCCTGGGTCATGACTGTGAATGGCACTGCTGTTGCGGTTGTATGTATTCCTTCCAGACAGTGACACAGAGGGGAGTCTGGGTGGGCAGGATGGGACATCCTACCAGAATGGCTGGGGGTTGAGTTGTACCCTGCCCCACTTACACTTCCTGCAAGCAGGCCAATCTGCTGAAGGTGCATCACCAGTGGGATTGACTTTGCTGTAGCTCCCACTACATTGTTCTCCACAGCAACAAGTCAGTTTCAGCTAGATCTCCTTTTGGCAGTACCCAGCCTAGTGTAGCCCCCTTTGGCTACAGGCCCATCCCGCTGGGTGAATCAAAGCTCCAGAAAACTTACAAGCCCAAGGTAGAAATCTTAACCAGGGACAATCAGGATGCTTGTTTCCGGTCCAGGGAAGACCTGGCTTGGCAGTTCGGGCTGGACTGTTCCCATGAGGCACAGGGTCAGACTGATTTGCATATGGCCATGTCTGAACTGGGGTGGTGGAGTGAGCTAAAGAATGATGATGGATTAAACCCAGATCAGTTGACTGGGGGTGAGTGTTTGATTTGCTCTAACACTCCGTCCATCATCCCCTTTGGTATCGCTTTGTTCACCCCAAGTTGGCAGGGTATGCCCAGACGTGGGTCCCTTGCTCACTTTGCCACTGGATTCAAGATAGCCTGGCTGATGACGTCTGTAAGCCAGAAACCGGTCCCAGGATGCTGGTTTCCGGTCCAGGGAAGACATGGCTTGGCAGTTCGGGCTGGACTGTTCCCATGAGGTACAGGGTCAGACTGAGTTGCATATGGCCATGTCTGAACTGGGGTGGCGGAGTGAGCTAAAGAATGATGATGGATTAAACCCAGATCAGTTGACTGGGGGTGAGTGCTTGCAATATTCAACGCTCCGTCCATCATCCCCTTTGGTTTTGCTATGTTCGCCATAAGTTGGCAGGGAATGCCCAGACGTGGGTCCCTTGCTCACTTTGCCACTGGATTCAAGATAGCCTGGCTGATGACGTCTGTAAGCCAGAATCCGGTCCCAGGATGCTGGTTTCCGGTCCAGGGAAGACATGGCTTGGCAGTTCGGGCTGGACTGTTCCCATGAGGCACAGGGTCAGACTGATTTGCATATGGCCATGTCTGAACTGGGGTGGCGGAGTGAGCTAAAGAATGATGATGGATTAAACCCAGATCAGTTGACTGGGGGTGAGTGCTTGCAATGTTCAACGCTCCGTCCATCATCCCCTTTGGTTTCACCGAGACCTCATCCAGCAGCTCCCAGTCATTCCTGACCTCCTCTTGGCTAATGCCTGCTGCCATGGCCAGCTGAGACTCTACCTTTGAGAATTAAGGTAACCCGAGACCTACCCCAATCCACCCCTTGTATCTTAACTTGCTACTTCGCACCAGTCTTGCACGACCAGACATCCATGGTTGTCATGTTGATATTTATTTATTTTTGTCTTCAGGACGTTTTTTTTTTTTTTTTTTTTAATTTATTGAATTTTTCTTATACTTCAGCATAATACATACAGAAGCATTATAGCAGTTCCACAGTGCATAGGTATAAAGCACACTTTTACAGGCATGTTGATCTTTTAGGCGCTAGATTTCACCAAACTTTAAAAATTCCTAACTCTGGTTCTACTGTTTGGATTTAATTTGTTTTGGTGCCATTTTATTTATTAAACTTTTCTCTATTGTACTAAATTGGTGTGTTTTTTTTCTTGTGGTGTGTTTTCACTTTATTACAGTTTGTGTGCTTCATAAAAACTTTACACATTGCCTCCAAGTTAAGCCCGACTGCTTTTGTGCCAAGCTACCAGAGAGTTAAGCACAGGTTAATTTAGTGACTTTTTATGGTTCACCCCGACAAGGAATGTGTTTATAATATCAGTGAGGCTTCTACACTTCTCAACTAATAATCCAATTAGTTACATTGGATGTATAAACAACACATAAAATATCAATATCATAGATTATTTTTCAAGCACCGTTCGTATCTTAGGGAAAAGAGAAAAAAAATAATAAAGATTTAACCAAGACCATCAATGGCATAGAAACGTAGCTGAAATAAATTCTAGGAGACATTACAGAAAGAGTGAGGAATGCAAGGTTTAACAAGAAGGTTTAAAAACACACGACAGAACCTCTAAATTGAATGGAAACTACATACAGCAAGCTACATGCACAGGTTACAACTATAAAATATAGTACTCTTCAAGTTCATGTTGGATCTAGTGGCAAAACATTAAAACCAATATGTTCTCTACATTAGGAAATACATTTATTTACTATTATGGACTGAAATGACTATGCTAGAAAAACAAATGGTGAATCAAAGTTTAGGTTTACCCTATTAAGAGTAGGAGAACTTCTGATTGACCATTGGTCAGTCGATTGAGGCAACCCATTTGCCACATGGTTGCTGACATTCATACATACAGAGGCCCATCCTATTTAGGGCAGTCGCAAGCAGGGAAAATAAACAATACTCCTGGGAATGGGCAACATTCCTTGTAAGGTTAGGGTGAGTGAAATTTTTAATTCACTTAGGAAGTTTGCGGAAAACAAAAATAAATGCTGAGTGGTCAAGAAAGCACAGCATTCACTCTAGTGAAAGGCGGATGGACTTTTGGCATAGAGATCTTCGGCAAGCAGGCTGGAATCTCAGATTCACTGCATCACTGGAACCAAGCTTTACCTGGGTGATGAGCCCTAACAAGGGAGAAACCGACCCTGCCTTGCTTGTGTGCCACTTCAGGGAGGACCTGGCCTGGCAGTTCAGGCTGGACTGTTCTCATTGGAGTAGGGTCAGCAATGATTTGCATATGACTGGGTCCAAATCGAGGTGGCATGGTGTGTAAAATGATGATGGATTGGGATGAGGCCCGAGTAATACCCAGTGGCTGAGATTATTTCAAACATTCCGTCCATCACTTTTTTGTATACTTTAGTTTTGGAATCTCAGATTATGGCAGGTGGTCCTCTGCCAGGGAAAGGTGGGAGGCGAAAGCCTAGGCTGACCACATAACACTAGCTCAGCCTCTAACTGACAGAGAAGGACAATACTTGAGGCGAGAAGGAATTCTAGATCGTGAAAGATATTTAAGGAAGAAAACTTGAGGAATTGATTTCATATGTTAAGTCCAATGCAGAATGTGCGGGTAATTTGAACCTGGTTTTTATGGAAAGGGTGTCTCAACAACACCTATATTCCAGCCCAACAGACGTAGTAGAAAGGGATGATGGGGGGAAAAGAACATCTCATCCATGGATAATTTTGGTGACCATTGGAAACAAGACCTCTGCCTTCACTTAGAGACTGAGATACTGGAAGGCCACCCATTTCTCCACCTCAAAAAGATGCGCCAAAAAGTATTTAACTGAGGGAGAGAACGACAGAAGAATGGAAAAAGAAAACCGTTAGGATCATCTACATAGATGTATGAAGAATAACCACAGGAAGTGATGTCACCTGCCTGAGAAATGATTAAGGAATCAATGCAAGGTGTATTCGGTCAGTAGGTTATCAGAGATTTTTCTTTTCGTTGGTAGTTTTATATAGCGGGAACTCGACCCGAAGGTGTTGGAGCGCTTTACATGAGCACCAGTTACTTTGAACAAGAACACATTCATTTTTTGTAGGCAGAGGAGATCAAGTAATTTGCTCAAAATCACAGGATGTTGAGCCGATGCCGAGACTGGAACCTGGCTCCCCAGTTCCAAAATCGGCAGCTCCTGGGCCACATACTCTCTCCCCCCTTCATTGCGAAACAAGTTTTTTGCAATTCACTCACATCGAACAGTTCCATGAAAGTGCAAGCAGGACCATAGACTCGTATTTCATTGAAGAAATCCAGCATTTATTATACATAGAAAGTGATTATTCAGGTTTCATAATTTTACTGTGCACAAACCAATTTCAAAGGCGATGAACACAATGACTTCGTATTCCAAGTGTCAATCAAGTTACATTGTTTTAGTTATAGGCATAGACCACTTCGATAAATGGTAGTTAAGTGCTTCCTTACACCAAGCAGTAAATCGATTTCAGTGCGGCGGATTTGTCACTAGCACGTTTGCAACTTTGCATGTACACACCGGCGTTTAGGTATGAGATCCTATGCAAAGAAAATACTTCGTTTTTTAAATTTAATATGTTAGCTAATTGTGTTTCATCCAAGTGCAAATATCAAACAATATACACAAACGCAAAGTCCCTGTACCCCTCTTTTATAGAGTTTCTACTAGAGTCCAGGGCAAAACAAAAGTTGCGATTATTTACATATTCTCTCGCAGACACCCACTTTTTTTTTTTTTTTTTATAGCATTTGAAGCCCCAAGTGTCTTTTTGACTTGAAGGCAGAGTCTACTAGCAAAAACCATACTTCTGTCAACGACATCAGAGAAAAAAAATAGCATAGTATAAAGATGTAGGTCTGAATTTAATGATCAAATTAGAAAGGAATCTAATGGTGTGTATTTTTTACCCTAGTATGATGTACATCCTGCCGTGGGCATTTCTTCTCTCACCAACTATAACCCAATGAACCATAACACGAAGAAAGCTTTTCATACAATCACTCAAAAGCAGACTGGAACATCTGTTGTCCCACCTTGATGTACGACTCTCGCTCTTCCTCCGTCATGAAGGACACCAGTTGTGGATTCTGACTGACCTCACTGTAGAGGTGCGGCTGTCCAGCGACCATGACAGGTGGATCCACGGTCTCCTGTTCCTCCTCTTCCTCTTCCTCCTCCTTTACTTCATCGCCTGCAGTGGGTTTACCCAGCGGCTCCTTCACCGGCTTCTTCTCGTCTTCGGATTCACTGGTGTCGCTTTCGCTGTCGCTCTTAGTGCTGGCTGCTGCTGGGAGCAGCCCGAGGCCAGAAGGCTTCAGCTCATGGATCATGAGTGTCCGGATCACTTCGTTGTCTGCTGCTGTGTCCTTATTGTCATTTTCATCCACCACTGCAGGCATTTCTAGAGCTGTAAACAAATGCATCCGCCATTGACAATTTTTAAATAAAAGATGAATATTCGGTACAACAGAAAATAAAGTTTAGAAGAGTGACAACAATATCTATGAAAAGATCCCACAAATACACCCAGCTGCAATCGTTGGGCACAGCTGGAGCCTTGGGCCCCTCTCTCCCATTTCAGTCCTGCATGATGTTCTCTGCTGCTCTATTGACTCCCACGGTCAACCATGCTCGGGCAGTTACAGGGGAGATGCAATCACCCCTGGAGCAGGTCCTCATGGACCATTTGTGATAACACAGCAGGAGTCCCTCCCCCACATTCTGAACGATGGCATTCACTATAGCAGAGAAAACCAGCTGTGGACACTATGTGTAGACTACAGTTCCTGCTGCTGGCTTAAATAAATTTGATATTGTATAGAAAGGCTTGTGACTTACTTTCCAAAGACAAAATTACTCAAGAGGACATCGATGGTTATGCAGCAATTGATGATCATGTGAAGCAAATAAAATGCAGTACATTAATAATTAAAACACACATACATACAAACACACACACACACACACACACACACACCCCCACACACACACACACACACACACACACACCCACCCTACCTGCCTTGGATACCATCCATAGTAGTATCATAGGAATTACCCAGAATCTATACCAGAGGCATTTATCTGGCCTACACCATATATGATATTTCATACATTTCTGGAAAACTCATGATTTTCAAGAACAGTAAGAAAAGAAGAATATAAGATTTAGGAAATTAGAAAACAAAGACCCAAAGAGACCTGCACCCAGCATCTCAAATACTCACACAGTCCTGTATTTTGAACATCTGTAGGCACTTCCTGTATGGTGCTTTTTGTCATCCAGACTGGCTGTTCCTTGGGCTTTTCCTTCACTTTCTTCTCCTGATCAGACTCCCTCACACTGATTTCTACATTTTGCACATACATGTTTGCAGAGGAGTTCTTATTGGTCCATTTTTCAGCATGACTTGTCAATTCTCCCAAGGGTGATCCTGAGCGCTGATTAGAGCTGCAAGCCAAAAAAGGTATTTCATAGTCAGCTGAACACTTGAAAAACATGTTGCCCCCAATATGTTCTCCCAGACTAGACTCTATTTAATTAATCAGTTTAGCAATGTAGATCTTAGTACAGTTTTCTGAAGAGAAGAAAGAGTCAGGAACAAAATTTCTCCAATTAAATGTAATGCTTAGAGAGGCGTCGAAAAAGTAATTTTTAAGGGTCATTTAGATGCTCCATCATACCATAACCTTAGAATAAAAGACAAAGATAATGACACCTCCAGTTTTCAGCCCACAAATATGGAACAGTACTTTCTATTTCCAAGTCAGTTAAGAACGGTTGACCTATGCCTAGCTATTATGTAGTTTTGTAGTAACATCAATTCATATATAACCCTTCTGGCCCACATTAATACCATAACACTCAGTGGTCGTCAGTCAACAGTAACTCATACAGGCTGCACAATAACTCTCCTCTACTGCTAAATCCTCTTACACAAGACATATCTGCAATGGGTCTTGTCCATCACTCAGTACTGTACCCGACAAACCCTCCATCACCAACTGAACAGGCATGGAATAACTGAGCTATCCGACACACATTGCTGGGCAGCTGGAGGACTCTAACCTAGCCCACCTCTGCAGGTCCCAACTAGCTACATACTACGACTGCTTCTTTGCATCTTACAATGACATTCAGATATTGGATAATAAAGTCCATCCCAGCATCTCTCCCCACCACTTCTCTTTTCAAGCATGTATGCTCAGGGCCATAAACTTTAAATAAAATGTAAGGTTGGACAACTCAGAGCAGTAGCTAGCTAAGTATACTATGATCATAAGAAATTCCATAAAGTAACCTGCAGAGTTGTTCAAAGCTGCCAGCTTACTGCAAACCATACACTGTACGTCTGTCTTTCACGACTCTTCATCCTCCACACTGCTAAGCATTGAGTTCCATAACACTATAACTGCACCTCGATGGTCATCACATACACCATCGAAACACTTCCCAAATAGAAAAAAAGAGAGCACTCTTTCAGCCACCCACACAACATGGTGTAGCTTGCTGCCTACATAGGCAAGCGCTTCAGTGCCCCACCTAGGGAAAGTAAGCACTATATAAATGTTGCAATACAATACAACATAAGCATTGTGAAAAAGTTAATTATTTGTTGGGGTGGATGGTTGTCTACCATAAGTAATAATGACAGTATTCTTGTTAGGTCCTGTAAAGGTTTCAGTAATTTAAACCAGAGCTCAACCTCAGGTAACTTTGGCACAGAGCAGACAGTCTTAACTTAAGAAACTGTGTAAAGCATTTAAAAGTACCAAAACAGTTAAAAAGTCAAAACCTTAGCACAATAAAAATCCCATTCAAATGTATAACAATAGAGAATACTTTACTGAACAAAAGCACACCAAATCACCAAAAATCCAACAAGGGACCCAGATATATGGATTTTTAAAGTTTTAAATAAAAATCACACCAAAAAGCATTAAGTGCCAACCGTGGTCATCTGGTTGCACATGACCTGTACCTAGGGGCAAGTTAAGGCCGAGTGCGATGGAGCATGAGTCAGATACAGACAGAGACCAGGTTTGTCCTCTGCAAAAGTTTTACCTTCTCACTTAGTCTCACAAATGGAAGTCAAAAATCATTAGCAGGAAAAGGCAGCAGGCTGTGGCTGAGATGTGTTCCACCAGGCTGGATAGCTGTCAAACGAGGTCCCGGTGAGGCTGCTGACTTTTGGCTGGAAAGCTCAAGGGGGAGAAATTCAAAATTCGCACCAAAGAAAGGTTCCTTGCTGGCCGGATGCTTTTGGTGCCTTCGCCTGTTGAAGATTTCTACCTTCCGACTTAGTCACTTTTTTTGGAGCTTGGATTCCTCCAGCGGGGCAAGGCTGCGAGCTATAGGCAAACAGGGCTCCACGGAGCTAGATACTTTCTCTGCATCTTCTCCTTCTCTGTGTCCTGCTGAAACAGATTTGCTACTGAGGAAAAGCTCTGAGCAGGAGCAACCTGAATCTTTGGCCCAGCAGCAATGCATCTTTGTCGGATTGACTTGGTAGGTTTATCCCATTCTTCCGTCAGTTCTCCAGGAAAAGTGTCTTGAAAAAGATTCTAAGTCCCAGGTTTTAGGTTTAGGCAGCAGGAGTACACGAACACCAGCCAAGGGTTCCAGGACTTCAGGAACAGGGTTTGGGGGTAATGACCCACTTCAATAGAAGCCGCTATCAGGGTTCAGGACATGTCCAGTTGACACTGGTCAGCTGTGCTCCTTCCGGAAAGTGGGCTTTTTTCAGCATTTGTGCCCCTGTAGCTTCACAGGAGGTCAGAGAATTGATACTTGGACTCCACTTAGTCCTGGGTACAAGTGGGAGCAGGTCCAGCTTTTAGAGTTCTCCTCACTTGTCACAACAGCAAGTGCAGTCCTTCTTCTGTCTTCCACAGGTCCAGTAGTGTTTTGAAGAAATGTGGCCAGGGGTGGCATATTTATGCATCACAGTAGTGTTTGGATTGGGTGACTCCGACCCCTTTTTGACCAATAGTGAAAAAGTTCCCAGGGGTATCCCTACCCACTTTTGCAGCAATTGCTGTGTGCCCTACAGCAAGCAATCCCAGAGTGCCCCTTTGTACCTAAATTCAACATGGCAGAACCTTTCTTCCCCTGTGTAGAGCCCCAATGCCCACCCTAGAGGTGTGGCCAGGGCAATGAACAAACCCTCCTCTGTGATCACTCAAAAATGGTTCTGGGGACAGCTTTTCTCCTGCTGGGATTCTATTGTCTAATAGCCTGGCTGGCTAGGAGAACAACAGAGGGGGGAAGGCCCAGGTGTGAGTTACATCTGCTTGTGACAGGGTAGGCATCCTTTGAAGATATGCAAGGGGCTGGGAACAGCCCCCAGGGTGTCCAGTCAGAGAAATTTCAACTTGTCCCCACACCCGAGGCCTTTGTCTCAACTCTGGGAGCCAATTCACACCTCATCAAGGAGCTATTCAGCTTATGGGTGACAGTTGTAAGCTAAGGCAAATAAGCTTCTAGAGGCTTTAGGTAGGTTGAAGGTGACTTTTTAAAAGTATCTTTTGTAAAATAGTTGGCACAAATCTGACTTTACCAGTGGACTGGGCGTGTAATAAATAGTTTAAAAGGTTCAACAATGAACTTAGCAGCTGACTCCTAAGTGGAGTGAACATTACATTTTTATATTAACCCCAATGCTTTCGAATGGAATAGCTAACCCTCCTACAGTGAAAAGAGCTTTTGGGGCCTTGTCAATGTAAGCATATGTTTTACATTAAACATTTACATGTCCTACTTTTACATATCATGCGCCCTGTCTTATTGGGCATTATGGCCTACTATGGGGTGACATTAATATTTAACAGGAGGGTTTGGGCATATCAAAAGAAGTTATTTTGACAGGTCGAATTTGCAGTTTAAGCTAAGTTACTAGTGGCAGGCCTGTGCATTGTCACTTTAGTGGTGGCCTAATATATGCTGCAGTACATTAGTGACCTTAACTAACATTCCCTGGGTAAAATTTTTACCATATATTAGGGACCTATAGGTAAGGTAAATATGCCAATTAGGAGTATAGCCAATTTCAACATGTTTTGGGGGTCAGAGCACATCACAGGGGTCTACAACCTTTTCAATATGTTGTATTGCATATGAGTTCTTCTAAATGAAATTTCAGATTGCCAGAAAAAGAGCAGCTCTGAATAGTGGCTTGTAAATTTAGAATGTGGCGGACATTCGCTACTCATGATCCTCAAGCACTTACTACATAAAAAAACTCATGGCTATCATACAACATAGAGCGTTCTGTTCCAGTTCCAGATAATGATTGTTAGGTTATTCACTTATTTAGTGCACATGTGTTAGACCTGGCATCCTTGGCGTGGGTCTCCCTTCCATTTTTTCGTAATGCCTCCACTGTTGCCGATATGTTTTTGCTGGACTAGATGCTCATGGGCACTTTGCCGCTGCTAATCAGTGCCAAAGTGCAAGTGCTCCCTATCGTTAATTGATATATGTGTTAGTGACTCCATGGTTGGATGATTGGTTTACTTGTCAGTCCCTAGTACAGTGCACTCAGTGTGCCCAGGGCTTGTAAATCCAATGCCGCTGGTGGGCTTGCAGCACTGGTTGTGCCACCCACAGAAGCGGCTTGTAAATGTGTCTCAGGCCTGCCATCGCAGAGCCTGTGTGCAGCCTAGGGCTGCCATGTCGACTTGGTGAGTACACCCACTTACCGGTCCCTAAACCTTCCCTTTACTGCATGTTGGTCACCCCTAAAGTAGGCCCTAGGGCAGGGTGCATTGTAAGTATAAGGTAGGACATGCCCTGGTGTGTGTGGCATGTCCTAATAGTGAATTACAGCCATTTTCGTTTTTCACTATTGCAAGGCTACCTGCTCCCCATAGGCCAGAATGGGCAGACTGACTATTACACCTTATAGTCAGAACTGACCCAGGGAACATGGTAGAAAAACGAATTTAGTATGCCTGAACTCAGGATGATAAAATACATCTTTTAGTGAAGTTGGTTTTAACATTCTGTGTTCGAAAATACCACTTTTAGAAAGTGGGTATTTTCTTGCCTAACTATCCAAGCCTGCCTCTGCTAGGTTGTGTATTCCTTGTCTGGAGATTGAGTGACAGGGGCTGGGGGTGGCTACAGGAGACAGGGTGAGTCAGCACAGGGCTGAATAGAAAGATCTGCATCCAGAGTGGAGGGAGGAGTTGCCCCTGGGTCTGAATAGGGCTGTGCCTGCCTTCCACAATGCTGGCTCCACCTCCTGCCGGGCGGCTGAGCACTCTGCCCCACATTCTGAAAGGAAAGAAGGAGTCAGAAAAACAAAGTGCTCCAGGACTGACCAGAACTGGTTTTGGACTAGGCAGAGGCCTCTCTGCCTTCAGAGAACAAAGAGAAACTGGGTATAAAAGGGGACCCAGACCCCTAGGAAATTAGATCACTTTTGGGAACAAGAAGAAACCTTTGCTGAGGAGCGGAACCAAGAAGAAACTGAGGAGAGACTATCCCTAAGCCTGAAGTGCTGCTTGGGGGATTGGCCTGCAGTGGTTTGCCTGACTGCCAAAGAAAGGAGAAAGGAACTTTTGCTTTGCTGTGACTTTCATCAACTTGTGAAGGATCTCCAAGGGCTTGGAAGAGAGCTTGCCCCCTGACCGAAGTCCCAGGACCATTGGACTTCACCCCCTTTGTGAACTGCTGCTGGAAACTCGGTTTCAGTGGCTGCAGAGGTAGGGAGCTGTGACCGACTCTCACGACCGACTCGGTGTCCTGTAAGCACCGCGATCGAAGCACCGTCTCGCCCTGCAACGCACGGCCCTGGTCTCACCGACTCCGTCAACGAGCCGCTGCCTGCACCGCATCGAGGGACAACGCGTCCTGCAACGCTTCGCTACGCCGAATCGAACTGGTCCGACCGACACGGTCACTGCTGCTGAGTTCGAGTCCTGTGACCGCACCGGAGTTGGGCACCGCTCGCACGCTTTGCGACGCACCGCCCGACTCGCACCGCTGTCCGGACTGATCGACGCCAGCTCCTGAATCCGGCTCAGTCGCCACACCGCAACCTGCCGGCCCCGCATCGAAGCACCGTCTCGCCCTGCAACGTACGGCCCTGGTCTCACCGACTCCGTCTCGACGACGTCAACGAGCCGCTGCCTGCACCGCATCGAGGGACAACGCGTCCTGCAACGCTTCCATTTTTGCATCGCGACCGCGACGAACAGCCATCCGGCTCGCACGCCCGTGCCTGCCGCTTCAAGTAAAAGGTACTGTGACCGAGTCCGTCTACGCTGTGTTGGCCCGTCTCGACGCGGTCAGCTGGATTTGTTAGACTCTGTTTGTTCTCGACATCGCCGTAGCCGGAGGAGGCTACCGACTCGCACAGAATCTTGAATTAAGCCTTTTTGATCAGAACTAAGTATTCTTAACAGTATTGTGGATTATTTTTGTCGTTTATGGTCTTGTGATAAATCTATATAAAGTATACCTATTTTTATAAATATATAACCTGTGTGGTGTCCATTTGTAGTGTTGTCACTTGATTACTGTATGTGTTCACAAATGCTTTACACACTGCCTCTGAACTAAGCCTGTCTGCTCGTGCCAAGCTACCAAGAGGGTGAGCAGGGGTTATTTCGGGAGTGTACCTACTTTCCCTGACTAGACTCAAGGGTCCCTATTTGGACAAAGGTACCTACCTCTGCCAACTAGAGACCCCCAAATCTAACAACATGCATCTCATTACACCATCCCAAAAATGAGACAAGTAAGAAGCAAACTTGAAGAACAAAACTACCAAAGAGTATACTAGGAAAATCACTTGGGACAGGTTCCCCTGGCTTGGTTATCTTGAACAGTTCTCGTCAGAGACCTTCTACTCCATGGAGTCTCTTAAAGGATACATTCCTTGTGACAGTCTCACAATTTCTGTAAATTGTTACCAAAGTTCCTTTTATGTCAGAACCAGTCTTGATATGGGTATCTGAATATCCTCCAAGAATGCCCGTTTTTAACCAATACCTGATATCACGTTGATATTAGATACTCTAGGTTGAAACCTGGCATTGGTGTGGCCATTATTATTTTGCCTTCTTTTTGCGTTGCTTTGTCATCATTAGGTGGGTTCGTAATCTATGCAGGATGATGTTGAATGTTGTAGGCAACCATCCTGCCAGTGAAGAGTTGCACAATGGTCAGATGAGGGCTGTTATGATACTTCCTCATACATTAGTACATGGCCCAGCCAGGGTTCTGCTCAGTGGATTGACTTACACAAAGTGTTATGTATAAAGTCCTCACAAATCTTTCAACTTAACCATAATCCTGGGGCCACCGAGGAGTGATTCAAATGGCTTGATTTCAAGAGAAGTGAGGTGGTCTTCCAGCTCTTGACTTTCAAAAGGTGGGTCGTTGACATTTTGCAGCTCCTTCAGCAGTCCATGGGTGGCAAAGATCTTTTCTATCTTTGTGATGATTTCCTCAGCTAATGTGGTTGATATGACCACCTTTTCTGGATACTCGAAGTATTATTTAATAACAATCAAGACATGCCTCCTGTTGGGATGAAATATAATCATTGTTTTAGGAGCTTATGATCAGGTGGACTAGCTCCCAGGCATTCTTTTAACATTTAAAAAAAAAAAATTTAATAGAGTTTTATATAGCGCAAACTAGACCCGAATCGGGTATCAGAGCGCTTTACATGAGCACCAGTTTCGTTACAGAAGGACACATTCATAATTTGTTAGGCGCGGGGAGATTAAGTGATTTGCCCAGAATCACAGGATGTTGAGCGTCGTTGCCGAGACTCGAACCCTGTTCCCCAGCTTCGAGGTCGACCGCTCTAGCCGTAAGGCTACATCCTCTCCCCAACATTGTCCCTACTATGTCCTCAAGTTGTGGGAACTACACTTCTTGGCCCGACTTTAGTCTTTACTACTCCCCGATGACCGTCAATTGCCAATTGAGGGGCCCAGTTGGCATCAAGTTCTTTTCTTACATGATGTAGAGATGCTAGCAATTTGAGTGCTTGTCTGGTGCAATACTATTGATCTTGTAGGACCGCTTTCCATGATCCTCGATGAGTTAACTTGGATTGCAGTTTGCAGGCAGTCATCACTTGCAATAGCTTACTGTATGTCTGATAGCAACTTCGATAAAGGCCGCAAGCCTTCCACCACTAGACAGACATTTCTCTGATGCAATGTTTGGCAGCCTACTCAGCAAACTTCAAATTTGAAGCCTGTAATCTCTACTGATGACGGTTAAAGAACCAGAAACACGTGTCTAGAGATCAGCACTATATGCGCCAACTCTGGCGAAACACTTGGAATACTATAGCAAAGCAAGCAACATGAGACTGCATTTACCAGAATGCCAGGGGCGAACCTTGCTGGGGGGTGAAGCAGTGTGCTCCCACCCCTGTTCCTAATACAATGCATAGTTCATGTTCTTTTTTTTGTCCTAGCTTGGCACATTTATAAATAAAACTTAGCCTTTTTTTCTTCTAAATACCCAGAAGCAACCAATGAGGAGCATTTTTTTTTTTTTTTTATCTATCCACCGGGAATATTTGCTATAGCCTGGCAATTTTTGGCTCATTTCTTAAACTGTAATAATGCTGGCGACTTGCAGTTTTTACTTTAACGATTTAATATACATGTATTCCACGATAGAGCAGAAATTAACAAGGAGGCATTTTATCTATTGATTAATCTGTGTACCATGAACATTTGTTACGCCTAACGACATTTTTTAGCTCATCTATCGAACTGTAACAATGCTGGAGATATGTAATCTTTATATTTTTAGCGATTGCATGTAAATGTACTCCAGGGTGTAATAAAAATGAAGTGGTGTTTTTTTCCTGTAGCAAATTCTCCCACTGTGTGTATTTATTAGTATCTGATTAATTTCCCCTGCTTACTTTTTAATGTAATAATGTTTTCTGATACATATGTAATTCCATTTTAACCACTCGATTCTTCCCCCAAAAAATAATTTATTTCTTTGTTTAACTGTATTGAGTTGTAGTATTGTTTCCGAGGAACCACTACTTAATGAAAAAAAGATTGCCACTAAAGTAATAATAAGCAGTCTCTCGGTGGCACAGACTACTAATTCTTCTTTCTACATTTTGATACATCATAAAGCTTTCGAAATAACTCTTCAACACGCTTTCCGATTCCAATATTTAATTCAAGCCTCGTTCGTTGTACAGTTTTTCCAATGATACCAAACCGCCAACACTTGTTTTACAACTTAATGTGTTGCTTCCTCTGGGCACATAGCCTAAAAATCTAATTAACTTCCATTAAAGTGAATATAGAGGCATTCTTACATATGAGTAGGCTAATCAAATCATACTTTGTAATCGTCATCACATGTGAGAACGGTTCGATATGCCTGGCCCTTTATAGGGACAGCAGAGTAAGGCATTGCTAGATGGAGAAAATTATCTGGCAGCCTGCCCCCCTTAAAGACCACCCTCAGCATTCTCGCTCTTCCCCAGAGAAATATTTAGAAATAGGATATCAGGTGCTCTGCCTCCCATTTCTCTAAAACCTCTGATATATTGAACATTTATAAGATATTGAAACCTAGAGTTCTGCCACCCATCCCTACCACCCTCTGGTCATCCTTCTCCTCCCTTGCCCAAATGGAAATAAATAATTTAAAATAGGAAACTTGGTGGGTGTCCTTTCACTCACCACCACCATTCTTGCCGTTTCCTTCCCATCCTCACCCTGTCCAAACATAATAGTTGATGTTCTGCCACCAACCGTTTTCCAATCATTGCTTACGTTCACCCACCCAATATGACAATGCCAATAGGTCTCCTTCTTGTCCTTGTACACAAAGACAAGCCAATATAAAACTAGATATTATACCTCTACTAGGAATAATAGGGCGGTCTTAGTCCAGATACATAGGATGAAGTGCCAAAACCAATGCACCTAGTTTGCACTATGAAGGATTTTGCCTCAAGTTACCCAGGGAGAGCCATTTTCAGTGGGAGGGGGGCCGAGTGAGTGCAAGCAACCGGGTCTATGAGCCCCCACCAGGACTGGAGAGATGGTTTCTGCTGCTGGCAGATCTGCAGTGGCTGTGTGTTGTAAAGATCTACTTTCTGCCAAAACCAGGGCCGGCTCTAGGGCGGTGCGATCGGTGCCACCGCACCAGGCGGTATATTATATTATGGCTTGAAAACCACCTGCTGCCGCATTCCTTGACTCCAGCAATTTTCAGACATCAATAAAAATGTCAAGATAACTCCAGTGATTAATGTACTTCCTGGAGAAGAGTGACAGAGTTTTGTCTAATGGAAGTTTGTCTCCTCGTAAGGTAGCTCAGAGGGTTAATATGCCTGCTGCTAAGAACGTGTGCCATGCAGATCACAACGTGCATATAATGTTAACAGGTCAATGGGTTACTGCTTTTGTCAGAGAGATCATTTTGTTACTTGCAGTTTATAAGTTAAAATCCTAATATAGAACAATGAGCTATTAACTGTCATCAAAGAGCTGCAGCAGACTGCAAGGTGTATATTAAACCTACATGTTTTTTTGCCCGGTCTTTCCTTAACCTAATCTTGCAAATAGGGTTAATTTGGGTAGAAATGAATTATTATTAAAGAGAACCCCTAATTATTAGCGTTATGTTTTAAATTCTGAATTTGTGCTTTTCCAGACCAAGGACTCTTAAACTATACTGCCTACCAGTATTGATGACATGTAACTCCTACATCTTGTAATCCTCTGTCGTAACATTTCCTATACACTGATTTACACGTGTGATTGTCTCTGTTAAATGTGTGTATGATGTAAAGTGCTCTTACACCTCACACTGGTATGAGTGGCGCTATAAAACTAAATGAATCTGAGAGACTGGTTATGGAGCCTTGAGCGGCATTGTTAAATGGTGGTAGTGAGGAAATCTGTGGCAGCGGTGGTCATTGGGGGGCGCCAACAAACCTTGTCGCACAGGGCTCCACCAGTGCTAAAGCTGGCCCTGGCCAAAATCATAGTCTAAAGCCAATTACGAACCTTTTACGTCCTCAGTCATGGTATACCATTAGCCATACATTGCAATGGCAAACACTTACAGCATCTGCATCAAAACCATTGAAGTATTGGGGGTAATATTTCAGTGCCTGAAGTGCTACAACCTTCAGGTTCTGCTTGAAGATCCATATTCTTCTGAAATGTAAATAAAGGTTTGATATTTTGATAAATTGTCGCTTTGATTGTAAATTAGTAGTATTTATTCCATATGATTGTGTGATATTGTATACGATGTCAACCATAAACTAGTCCTTAAGTAAGCCTTTAATACGTGGCAGGCTACTGTTGGGGGAGTCAAGAGTATCAGAGTGGTTCTCCAAGCCAGCAACATGCAACAGTACCTGCATACTCGCAAACTAACCTTAATTTGCAAGAGGGAAAAGTCTTCCCAAAAATTACAATTTCTAGAAACTAGATGACAGTTACATTTATCATTTGTTTCAGGTGATCAAGTTTTAACATTTTTTCTCTAAAGGTAAGCGTGTTTTATTACGATTGATTTTTTAAACACACTGATGAAATTGTTCTTCGTGTAGAAATTAAAGCTGCTTTTGTTAACAAAATAAGTGTAACATAAGTAAAATAAACCGACACTGAACCAAAAGTGAAGAATGTAGAGGTTGTGCTACGAAAACAAAAAAACTCCGAAGCTCAGAGGAGTGGGAGGCAATGCTAGTGAGAAAAGAGACCGACAAAAGAAATTAACTCTCACTTTTGGGTCATTGGGTATATAATATATGTTTGGAGTTGTGCACGGGTATAAATATGCTTAGCACCAGTCCAGTAACATGCATTTCCTGCCAATTCCCTTGATTAGAGTTATGCTAATGTGTTTGAGCAGCACATGGAAAGGGCTACATTATATCCTCTCCAGCAGAGCTGGATTGGAAATAAACGCTAAGTCAGTTGTAGGAGTAAGGCCCCCAGCAAGGATGTTTCATGAAGCATATTCTGCTTTAACCACAAGAGGGGGGACCAGGAGCGCATTAAGGTCCAGCATAGATGCTCCGAAATAAAATGTAACAACTTATGGTATGCAGTTCCTAAGGAGGGAGGGATCAGGTCAGACATATAGGAACCAAAGGTAGGGAGATGGTTCCTTTTTGGAACTAGGGCCCTCACACACCCGAATGGGTGCCATGCTTCATCATCGGGCTTGCTCTTCTTCGGGCCGGCGCTGCAATGCCAGACGGGTACTCTCAAGGGGGCTCTTTATTGGAGATCTTTTGTCCCAATGCAGTCTGTGAAGTGCAGGTGTAGAGCCCTGGGTGTAGATTAAAGGAAATGTAGATGTGAATAGTGAGTTGTGACTTAAAAATAGACTAAGCAATTCTCAAAGAAGGGATTTATTTTGCGGGTTGGCTTGTCCAATTAAAAACGTGATTGCCACCAGTAGAGGCAATTATCCCTGGTAGCAAACACATTTTTGAAAGGTCCACATGTTTCTTGCCATCGTAAAGTCAGTAAAGATCAATTTGTCAGGACCGAGTGAATCTAATCTACACAATGTTTGGCACAAATTCATATTTCATACGGAATCCAAACATTAAGTACCCAAACATGATGCACCTTAAAAACCAAGAGGCTGACCTGAAATGGTAACGGGAGAAAAAAGATTTTTTATCACTATTGAAGCATTATTCACAAGGCTTATTGCATGTCAAGGCATGCAGCAAATAGCATGCCACCAACTGTGATCGTGTCACACAAGGGAGTGATAAAAACTGTTATGGAAAAACATGGCAGGCAAGTGACAAATATTGATATCAACATGGTCACAAACACTGTCAATATAGAGGAAGAATCACACACCCAATTAGGGTAATCTATGTGCCTCCTCGAGTAAGCACTGGAGACACGCTAAAGTTTAGCGTTCTATGGTAACAGAATTAAAAACATTCAAATGCCCCACAGAGCAAGTCAAAATTAAAAACAAGAGTTGAGCAGTAACCTGGTACTCACATGGTCCTAGTGATATTACACCTGCCACCTACCCGGTCTCGGAAGGTGAGAGCAGGGGGCAAGGTCAGTGGTTTATATCCAGTCTATTGGCCATGAATTGGTTTCAAGTAGTGGTCAGTGGAGAGCACAAATGTGGATACATGGCCGCCATATTGGGTGAGTGACCATGTTGGGATCCCAACCGGGGCTGCGGCCAATGGAGTGATGCCTGGTGTTGGCAAAAGAATAAAGAGGAAAAAATGAGATACTGCCGATGACAGACGGAACGAGGTGTTCAAACTCTGTTCACCTGCTCGTAAAGAAGGTCTGTGGCTACTGAGGGAGTTAACAGAGGCGGGGAGTCGAGCGCGAAGGTTTGAGGCCAAGAACAGGCCTATTCTCATATTCTCGCATGTATATTCTCATATGTACGTGAGATGTCTTGAACATGCCCCAGTTGTCTACCCATTCGTGCAGGTCTTTGGTCACTCTGTGCGCTTGTGCTCCTTGTAAGGGGATGTGATCTGTCCTGCGTCATGTGCAGTACACAGTTGAAATTCCCTACTACAAGAATAGACTCATGTAAGGCTTCCTTGGTTAAGCAATCGAGTGTATGCAAATTTGTGCTTTGACCAGAGTTGGAGAGTAAAGCCCTGGTATGCATATTTGGAGGCTGTCGAGCAGGCCCGATACAAATCAACCCTTGAGGTTGATCAGCTGCAACTGAAACTGGAAAGGGACTCTCAGCAACCCAGACCTAGACCCCTCTTAAATAAGACCAGAATATGGTCTAGAAGAGATGACCTTTCCAGCAGGCCTGTATTTTCTGCCCCTCATGTTTTGTGAGGGTTGTCTCTTGCAATATCGCAATGTGGCGATTAGATCTTTTTAAGGAAAGCATTTATGTGATCATGTTTTGCTGTTTGTCCCAACCCCCTGATGTACCATGTGAGGAAGGTGTATGTATTAGAATGAGCCATACTGGAAAACAGGGTATTGTAGGTTTTTTCTCATGGAGCGTGAGCCCCCCTTGGTGGGTATTGCCTAATACATGAATTGGTGTGCTTTGTGTTGAAACTTATTTAGACTTTACTTGATGAATAATGGAACATTACTCTGTGTTAGGTCTTGTGTGCAATGTCTCAAGAACATAACTGATAATGGTGACAAATTACCCATCAACAACTCCTCAACTGGCGCTGGGTTGAGAACTGTGCTCTGCCCAATCATAAAGCAGCCTAAGAACACAGGTTGAAAAAGAAGAAAGAGCGCAATATGAGGCACGAGGTCTATAAAAGATGTAGGCACTATTGAAGGTGAAATAAAAAGGTAAGAAATAAAGGAAAAGGGAAAAAAGAAGATAGGTAACCACTAACTTGTACTACAAATAAGGGGGCGGGGAGTGTCACTGCTCAATGTTAGCATATCGATGGTGGGTCCCCTGTTCCGGGATTGCCATGTTGGTCTGCAGTTGCGTCGAGGTAGCGTGACCGAATACAGGAAAAGTAACAGATTGGGCCACATCAAAGTAACTTGTAGAAATAGTCAAAATGTCCAGTCCAGTTCAAGGTCCTCCTTGCCGATCATCATCTGGCACCAAGGAAAGATTAAGAAACTATCTCAGAGATCATGAAAAAGGAGTCCGATGCAAAATGTTCATTTCTGTCTCGGACTGAGGCTGGTGCACGTAGCCCGACCTCCACATTGCCTCCATCGGTATTTTGTCAGGCATCAATGCAGTGCCATTAACAGGCACCCGATGCCTGTGCCTCCTTTTACCCTAGGTTGCTCAATTACAGAGCCCAATGCACAAGACCCTCTGCTTGGGAGGCTAAAGCGGTCTTTACCGAAGACCTAAAAAGTAATACCTGCATCCCTGCTATGCATCTCCATGACAGTTTGTGCTAACGCTTCCCCTATAAATCTGTGTTGACAGCAGCATTCTGAGAGCTATGTCTGCAGAGTCTGTCATGTCCCCATCATCCATGGGTCTCTGTAGACACATGGGTGACAGATAAGGTGGCACTACCAGCACCACCCATGTTTGCCTGTCTTCCAGGTATCTACAAAGACCCGAGAAGTGGGAGAAGATGGTGAGATGAAAGACTGTCCTCTGCAATTCCACTGCTTTGCTTGAGTTTCTGGAGTCCCTGGCGAGGTGGGGGCGGGGGGACACTGAAAAAGCAAGTTTTTCTTCTGGTCATGCGACAGGAATGGTAACCAAACTTTGTCTTTCCATTGTTATGTCATAGCAGTGAATAACCAGTTTTAGAATCTGGTATTGGCACTTTCCAACAGAGGCATTTAAAAATTGGCATAGCATTTGGCAATTAATTATCCTTTAGCACACGGATAATGACAGAATGTACTACCTACAAAGGTGGTTGTAAAATGGACATGGTACAGAAAGATGACGCGACTATAGAAATCCACTGAAAATTTCACTTCCAGATCTTCAGTAAGTCTTACAGTTAATGACTTGCCAATGCTATTGCCTTTTCACCTTTTGACTTTTGACCCAGAATCCCAGATTAACCAGACTTGTCTTTGCAATCCAATGAGAATCCATACAATGTGGTTTTCGAACGAATGGCTCAGAAGAGTAAAATATGCCTAGACATAAATGTAAGATTGCTGGGATATAATGAGTTAGAGTTTGGAACAAACTGGAAATCCTTCACTTTTTGGGGAATTGCCAAATATCAAGTAGAATCCACTGGCTGAATTTCCTCCATAAAATTAACCCTTTTGTTGTGGAAATTCAGCTAGTAGATTATACTCTGTATTTGAGGTTTCCTTCAGAAATCAGAGTATTTTTTACCTTCCTCAAATTCCTACATGAGGCCCTATTTCTATTCATGACCAGCTATTTATAACATAATATGTAGATTCGGAAAATGCATGTTCACCCAGAGGGGTACCTCTATGCTGAACTAACAGATTTTAGCAGTTCATCATTCCGAAATCAATAAAATGAGTAACATTGAGTTGGGTAACAGAGTGGACCTGCCAAGATTGGAACCTGTGACGACTAGGTCAAACACTGATCCCTGCAGTGGATACATTAGTCCAAAAAAGCCACCCAAGTCAGCTGCTTTTACTTCCTGAAAACCCTATACCCTTTGTATTACCTGGCTTAATAATTTGATGCCAAAGGAATTAAACAGTTGGGGCCAAGAGCACCCCCAGCATATGCTTCACTGAGAGAAAGATGATTCGCAAAGAGCATTGGTGTAAACAGAAGGTAGGGTAGCATGGTACATTCATGAATGAGCTTTTGAAAGCGGCCATTGATGCAGAATTATTGCAGCCTACTAAGGGACATTAGTAAAATGTAACTGATGAGCAAGTAGAAGGCAAGATATATTGTCCCGACTGTCAAGGAGGTCAAGAATCCAATACGTTCAATAGGCACAAGAGTGAGGAATCTACAAGAGTAAGAAGACAACTGTTTTTGCTCCCTTGGAAAAGAGGATGCCATAGTATAAACGTCAAATACCAAGTAAATTGTCTCCCTGATCGCATTTTATAGGCTGTGGAGATGTATTTAGGTCTCGCCTACAGACGGCTTCATCTGTCTGTGGTCAAAGACTTGTTGTGTATCACACTAATATTTAGAGTAGGCTTTGGGTCAGCCCATTGCTTATTATTTGTTGGCTTTGTCATTCATTTGCTTGCTTCTTATTCCATTGCTTTCTTTCCTGTTCTTCTGTGTGTCCCTTCCCAGGAACATGGCGTCTTAACTAGCCTTTTTATTGGATGACTTGTATCCTTCCAAGCCTTTCTTCCCCACCATTCGCCGTGTTGCTCCCCACCCCTCCAAGTTCCTCTATTAAAGCACAGCAGCAAGTATTATTTTTACTAGGTTTGACTAAAGAGCAGCCTTTATCCGGTTGGCTTTCTTTTATCGTAGATTTCTTGACAGCATAGGTCTGTAACATTTATGGTGTTGGGTGGAGGGGCAGCCTGCTATACGCACTCATCCTGAATTTGAGGCAGAAGGTTTACTTCTAATGACTGGAATTATGTGTTGGCTCTGGATAAAAGTCCTAATGTGAGGTCAGTAAGGTGGTCTATAGCATTAAATAAGAATGTAGAGTCTGCCCTCATGAGCATTATAACATCTGATCTAAGCCAGATGGAGGCTACGAGTTGGGTATTGAATCAATAATCCTAGCGGTCTGCAATACAATTATGGAATATCTTATTGGCTGCAGTAAGAGCAATTGACACCAAGCAGTTTTGGAAGATGGTCTCTGGGTGCAACGAGTGCGGTCAAAAGGTTGAACACTACATTGGCGCTAATGTGTATGTGGCTGATTTTACAAAGTTATATATACACACACACACAAGATCCCGGCCCTGTTGGGTGCATGCCATGAACTCCCGATGCTGGTAGCACCAGCAGTTTGCACCTTCTCCGCCCTGATGTAGCGAGAGCTATAAGACAGCAGAAGTCTAATAAAGCCCCCAGTCTGGATATGGTTCCTGCTGACCATTTTGTAGCAGACCCAGATATCTGGGCTGGCATTCTAGCGAAGGTCTAGAATGCTGCACTCCAGTCAGACTGCATCTCGAAGTCCTGGTGATCTACTAGATTGGTCACTATGCACAAGAAAGGTATTTGTACTAACCCGCTGATTATAGACTCAGCTCTCTTGTAGAGTGGGGAAAATATATGGGCGGGTACTCCTAAATTGTTTGCAAGGTTGGGCTGATGAGGGAAATATGTTAACTAACTGCAAGGCAGGTTTCTGAAAAAGGATTGGTACCATAGAGTAGGCATTTTGCCTCTATTCAATATGTACTAACTATGCGACAGAAAAAAAAAAAAAAAGTCACGTTTATTGATCTGAGCTCCGCCTTTTACCTGGTATGTATACAAAGGGTCTGGAGCACTCAATCTTCTGGGTGTTGACCCATCCCTGTTGACAGTCAAAGTTCTTCATGTTTGCAGTACAGTGAAAGTGTGATTTGGCCCAGAAGGGGAATGTAACCCCCTCCCCATCCCCTCTGGGGTTCGGCAGGGTTGCGTCATGGCCCTTCTCCTATTTAGCTTATTTACAAATGATGTTATTTCATGCCACTGGGTGAGAATGTTCCAATAGTTTATATGTGGATGACAGTGCTGCTATCCGTGACAGACAACTCCATGCACATTATGATCAATAACTTTCTTGGGTTCTGTAGTGCAAAACATTTACTTACTAATGTGAAGAAAACGAAGGTCATGGTGATGAATACAGGTCTACACTTAAGGTGGTCTTTTAAGATAGATGAGGAGTTGCTAGGAAAGGCTGATCAGTTCGACTAGTTTGATTTGTGTTTCATCGCTCACTTAGCTGGCAGTCTCACCTAGAGAAATCTACCATTTGGCTTAGAGCATGCTGCAGTGCCATTCTTAGATTTGCCAAAGGGATAGGCAGGCAGCCTTCAACTCCCGTCTTGAAGGTCTATAGGCAGAAAGCGGTTGTGCAGCTCTGTATGGTGCCAGGATTTGGGGCTATAACAAAGTCAGGGACCTGCAAGTAATGTAAATTCATTTCCTGCGCGCTTTATTAATATTAGGCTGGGGGCTCCGCTACTTCCCCATATGCAGAGCTGGGTGTACAAACAGTATCAGATATAGCCGATTTAAGACCTGTTCTCGATTTGATCCGCTTAAACAGAAACCACCTGGAAAGTGTGCATATGCAATCTGCTATGGAAGTACTAGCTAGAGAACGGAAAAAAAGACAGTTGGGGGTGGAGGGGCATGCAAGAAAAGTACTTAATGATGTAGGCCTGGGGCATCTCTGGCTGGAACCTAGTTGAATGATTTGTTAGAGCACTGCAGCCCTTAAGGGGGAAATGTACTTTTGCTAGTAGCAACACAAACCCTCTAACTGCTAATTATTTTGAGCATTATATCTACAGTCAAGCTCCATATTTAGATCTGCTACACCCAGATCTTAAACGTACATTATACATTTGGTTCAGCATAGGTACCTTTCCAACCAGAGTTTATCGCTCTAAATGGGTTGCACACCTGGACTGCGCATGCACTTTAGGTGGGCAAAGACACAATATTACAGGACTTGCTTTTTTGCACAACTGCTGGTCCAAGAAAGAATTGGCTTTGCCTTCTGTATAGTAAGTTTGGGATACGATCCTATTGTGATGCTTTATTACTGTGCTATAGGACAGAAGATATTGATATATTTTGTCACGTCTTATATATGGTCTGCCTGGCTTAGCTTGAGAAAAGAAAAAACAGAAGGAAGAATCTAGTTCTGTTTTTTGGCTGATTTTATTTACAAAACTGACTTATGAAGTGTAATAAGTATTATGAACTCTAATGAACTCTTTGTGTGGTTCTATTGTTCCTACTGTGATTTATCATGAACGTATTATTATTATTATTTGCCCGTCATCTCTGAATTTTATTCTTAGGTTTCCCATAGTCGCACCTTTTTATATTGCGTTTGTAGGTTAAGGCTAGGCTCTCTAGCATTTATAATAATCTTGAAACTTGACTGGCAAGAGGTCTCTTCTCCCAGAGGACCTTAAATCTGCTCCCACCAAATGGCCGAAGCACTTGTTCCAGTGTGAGTCGACTCGTGCTGAAAGTAAAGAGCAAGTGCTTCCTCAGACAGAACAGGGAATTCTGAACCATGCTGTTTATGAAGACTAAAGGTACTGAATTGAACTTTTAGTTTCCAGATACGGTCAAATATGTGCAATCATTTCCTCTAATATTTTGATCCCCTTTTTTCTTTTTCTGTTTTAACAACGTACAAACAAACATTGGCAAAGCCAAAAGCTTAACACATTATACTGGCATGACCTATTGGTTTTACCAAGGCTCGTTAGACTATGCCATTCGTAAACAAGGCAGGAGGGGTTCCAAAGAGATATGTCAGCCTCAGAGTAGAGCAAAGAACTCATTGAAAAACAATAAAGTTGCAATTACAGTCAACAAGGCATTACCAAAAAATGCAAGTTATAAACATTGATCCTGTAAAAACGCATGCATTAAAAAACTAGATACATATGTATCTTTAAATTTAAGAGTATTATAATGAGGAATGATGTGTGCCTGCAGCAATAAGTTAGGTTTGCTTAACAACCTTTCAATGATTTGCAGCTAGTTCGTTAAGAAAATCTTTTGAATACAGCCACGCCGGTGAACATTTCATTTTAATAACCTACTACTTTTACAGACATTGCCTGCAAGCTGAAAATCATACTCACCTTAATGCCAGTTCTGGGATTTCTGTGGGTTGAGGTTCAAGCAACTCACATGGTAGAACTACATCTTCTGTCTCGCGGAGTAGTGCAAAGATTGGCTCCATCTGGTCATTGAATTTTGCTATTAGGGTACGAGCATCTCGCTTCGGAAGCGAAGACGAGTCTTCCTCAACCTCTGTACTGCAATAGGTGCAACGAAACAGCTCTGAAACATTCAGAAAGGTAACAGTACATTAAAATAATAGTGAACAAAATAGGCATGTAGGTTTCACAGTCTAGAAAACCAAGTACAAAATAGGCACCAATGACCATGCATCTGATCAGGTTCTTGGCTTTAACACTATGGCGACAGTCGTAACTTCCTTCCTCATATACTGCTGCTCAATTTCTCCTTATACATAGACTTGCATGCAGAGCTAAATAGACTATATGGGACACACGTAGAAGAACCCCGGTATAAGGGTAGGACTGGCATATAGGACAATCTGGCAGTGCCTAAAGGCTGGTTTGAGAAGTCAGTGTGTGGGATGTTTTTTGGTAGTTTGTGGGCTCTTATGGGCTGGTGGGCCAGATTTTGGTGGCTTAGTCGGGTCTGGTGGCTTAGTGGACTAATGCATCCACTGCAGGGGCCTGTGTTCGACCTCGTGGTCACAGGTTCAAATCCCGGTGGGTCCACTCAGCCTTTCATCCATTTGAGGTCGATAAAATGAGTATCATTGAGTTTGGTAACAATAAACATCTGTTATTCAGCGTCTTGAGACCCATGGGTTATAAGTGCGCTTTACAAATACAAGTGTTATGTTATGTTGATTTTCCTGATATTACAACAAACATTGTCTGCATCAGACACAAATGTATGTAGTCTCCCATAGCTTGCAAAACACCTATACAGGACATCTTAACAAGTTGGCAAGTTCAAGAAGACAAAAATTTGCAGAATGTAGGACAATTTTGTACCCATCTTATTCTCAAATCTGTTCATGATTTTATGTACAGATTGAATTTTCGCTTTCCAGTGACCGTATTTAAATAATGAACACGGTTTCGTAGAAGCTGAACACTTTACTTCTCCTTCATTTGTTTTAATAAACTTTCCTGATAACTAGCATTGTCACTGTTCGGTTTTTATAATAACTAGAGTACGCCTTGTGTGCATTAGAATAGGGTTTTCATTGTAAATAAATATTGAAAACATATTCCAGGTTTCCAAGTGTTCTTAAGTGTCCCTTTCCATGATGAAAGAGGGTTTGGGTTCCACTATCTCTGTGATATCTCACAGGATTGATTGTTAACTAGAACGCATCTCACTCAAGTGTGCTTAGTGGGTTGCGGGTGGTTGAAGTGCATCTTGCTTTCTGCCTCAGGCTGGCATATTGACAAATTCCTTGGTGTGAGAGGGTCTAGATAGCCTGTTGCTGGGTGTCTGGAAAGAAATCCAGAAAACATATCAATGGTGCACCGAGTGGGACTTGACCTTCTAGATGTATGAAAACATTTTGATGACACTCGAGATATCAATTACTATTAGAGAAGACATTGGTTGTAATATTGGTTACCTCCTTCAGTTCGGATAGGTGCTTCCTTTCTGCTGTGTGTTTGTCAGACGTATGATTTATAAAAGGTTATTCCCCATTTTAATGTCAGTTTTGAGTCTCATGTTTTGAATCTGTACATTACCACCTATTACAAAACTTTAAGGCACTAGTTACACAACATCTCTTTTCTAGGGGATTCCCCCAAAAGAGGATTGGGGTAACGTTTGTTGTAAATGCACATGCTGCATGTCCTTTTAAAATATTCTACTCATGGGAAGAGTTGGAGGCTGTAGTTCCCAAAATAGGAAAGTTTCATACATATAGAGTTGCTGCAATCTCGGCTAACTATGTTCCCAATTGTAAATTAGAAGTCCCATTAGAATATCAAGAACATCAAGCATAGTTTGGTGGTCAACTAGCCCTTGTAGTTCCGAATGTTAGACTGGGTTCCTTGGGCAACAAAGGGGTTACCTGGCCTGTACTGGCGGGGTATACACCATATCATGATGTGTTAAACTTGACAGCTGCAGTAGTCAGACTTTTACTAATCAGATAGTGGCCATTTATAGGCAACTTCAACAGTATGTTCTACAATCGACTGCTAAAGGAGCATTTGTTCCAGTTACTGCAAAACAAGCACATCCTGCGGTACAGGCAATTAGTCCACAGTCTATTAATCCAATTTTGGGCAAATCGCCCACAAATCAAGAGGAGTTTCAGTTTGGACCACTAATAAAACTAACCAGCTAGAAGTGATTTATCCTCAAACAACTCCCCAAGATAAACATCGTACACTTGGCATGGTACTACCTGTATAAGAGTGTACTACTTGGGGAACCAAATTGGCGACTATTTATACTACTATGCAAAGTACACCCTCATTAGCCGTGTGACTGGAGGTGTTAAAACAAATACAAAAAAAAAAGAGAGCTGCACCTACTCTTGAGTTAGAAATTAAATAGGTAACTTTGATGCAGTTTTCTTGACAGGTCTGAGTGACATATGAGGAGATGCAGCCGTTCTGGCACTGAACCAGCGAACGGCAGCGTTTGTCGTTCAAGATTGTGAACAAGAAGAACTTCCTAAGATTATTTCAGAAGATTATTCCTCAGGCTACAAAACTTCAACTCAAAGCAAAAACACAACAGTGTGTGCTCTGATAAGGAGAACATTGCACACAAAAAAAAAAAAGACAAAAAATTATTCAGAAAATGAAACTATAAAAATAATTTCATCAGCCTGCCGGAGTCCAATAGAGGTCAATGCTAGGAGTATGAACAGAAAAGTGAGCCAATGTATGAAGCTGAAATAAGCATAAAGAAGGAAAAGAAAGGGCAAACACTTTAAGGAAAAGCAAGTAGCAGGTTTAGCAAAAAAGCATGCAGTACAAACTACAGATATTTCTGTGGAAAGGAACTTGGATGGTAGCTCTTCTGGGCAGTGCAGCAGAATTTACAATATTTCGCCAGACTCTCAATAAGCCTCTGGTGGGGACTCCAGAATACATACAGGTTGATATGGTGTAGAAATTTCAAGTTAAGGGAGGGTTACATATTGAACAAAATCAAAACTATATTCTGGTCTCATTTGTCGGATGCTTATTATATCATTCTCTGAGAGGATGATTGGCCTCTAGTTCTTATAAGGCATGCACCTCAAGGTGAGATGTTAATATTGCAACTGTTTTCCTCCTTAGTACCTGAAGAATTCAGGGCTTTAGAGCAGGCTCCTGGATTGTGTAAAATCCAAACGGGATGGGACAAAGAATCTGTTCCACACGTGATACCCTTAAGGAGTGAGCCAAATGATCAGGTTAAATATCCTCTAGAGCCAGAATCAAAGCGCATTATGAAAGCGGTTTCAGATCAACTACAATATCAAGGCATTAAAGTGCCTTATCACTCCACCATGAGCACTCCTTTATACAGTGTTAAAACCTGATATTTCATATAGGATATGTTTTGGTTATAGAAATGTAAATACACACACGTTGGACAAAATGCTAACAGCACTGGTTTAATGATGAATCTAGTTTAGAAAAAAATATATAAAACGTTATATGTCTAGTGGTTTTTTTTCTTCAAAAAATAGACCTTGAATCTGGGTATCTAACCACTTATTCATTCAGTGGTTTTCTGTACACTTGTACAAGAGTTCCAGAGGGGTATAAGAATTGCCCAGGATTCTTTGCAGCAAGCATTATGGAGATTTTACAAGAAGATCCCGAGGCGCTATCATATATTGATAACATCTATATTACAGACAGTGACTTGACTGAACACCTGGTTAGGGTAATCAGTATAGTCATGCTTTTAGCCCGACAGATGTGTAAAATAAAAAATCAATGTTAAGAAATGTGAAAATTGTATATCTTATTGTGATTTTCTTGAATATGAATATCCATACGGGTAAATGTTTAGCACCCGAAGTCTTGCAGAAGCATTCTACTTTAGAACCTCCAAACACATTAAGGAAGTAACAAACCCTAATGGAATTGCTTAGCTTTGGAAGGGATTGCTTGCCACAATATGCTGAGCGGGTTAACACTTTGTATGAATTAACTACTTCAAGTTTTCTGAAAATAACTGGGCAAAAACACAGAGCAATCTTTTGTGGACTGTAAACAGAAATGTTAAAGACCATTTAGATCGGATTTAGATCTTGGTGAATGGAATACACCGTCACAAATGTGACGGCTATCCTGTCCGCCGTATTAAAAGTGCATAATATCCTTATGGCACTTGTAATATAGAGGACGGAATATCCGTCACGTTTGTGACGGAGTATCCCATCCGCTAAGATCTGAATCAGGCTCTAAGTATTTACATAGCAAGCACAACAAGATGATGGACCGAGTGCTGAAACTTTTTAAACACTCACCCCCAGTCAAGACTGATTTGCATATGGCTGGGTCTAAACTGGGGTGGCATGGTGAGCAAAAGAACAATGGATTTGACCCAGATCTCTTGACTGGGGTGAATGTTTTATTTGTTCTGCATTCCGTCCATTATTATTATTTTTTTTGTTGCTTTCTCGCCCAAAGTGTGCCGGTTATGCCCAGATGTGGGTCCCAGGCTCACTGTGCCACTGGATTCAAGCAAGCCTGGCTGATGATGGGCGATACCCCAAAACCAGTCCCAACTTGTTTCCGGTCCAAGGAGAACCTGGCTTAGCAGTTCGGGCAGCGCTGTTCCCATGAGGAGCAGGGTCAAGATTGATTTGCATATGGCTGGGTCTAACCTGGGGTGGCATGGTGAGCAAAAGAATGATGCATTTAACCCAGATCTCCTGACTGGGGTGAATGTTTAATTTGCTCCGCATTCCGTCCATCATTTGTGTGTCTTTTGCGGAGTATTTACAGGCACAGGACAACAAAATAAACCCAGTAATTAGGATTGTTCTGAAAGCTTCAAGCTACACAAATGTGGTTTACAACGAGGGACCGACAACTCTCATTGCATACAGATCACACTTTAATTCCTCTGCTGAAGAACGATTTACTCCTGCTGAGAAAATCCTCACTGCAGTACAGACAGCTATATTGAAGGAGCATCCTCTAGCACAGGAAAAACAAATCTTAGTTTCTCGCATACAAACACTGGAAGCAACAAGAGCTAGTATTCGTAATGCACGCACTCTACACCTCACTTGGGTGCACTGGGCCACTTTTTTAAATGCCACGGATGAAAAATTTGAATATGATCCTACATTTTGCCCTCACAAATTTTTGCAGCTCACATAAAACATTCCACAAACTGCAAATATTTTACCCATACATGAGTATAAGAGGGTGTTGTATTTCGGACATCTCTGCACAGCCTACAGTTGGCACTAAAAAGAAGTCCTCCGCAGCTTGTACTGCAGTGCAGGCAGTTTTTTTTATGCTGGTGACTTCAAGGCACTACGCACACGTACTAAAGTTTTGGGTGACTTTACTGCATTGTTAGCTTTCTAAAGGGCATATAGAAGTACATGTAGCATTCTATGTACAAGGGTAGAACATAGACTTAACGCACTGACACAAACTGATTCAGAGACTCAAAAGGGAAATAAAAAAAAAAAGTAAACACTTACGGGAAAAGTAGCGGTTCTACAAGACAAGCTTCCTTTGTGCCATGTACAGCACACTGTGGCTCATAAAAGCGATCTTAAACTAAGATCAGAGCAGACATTTTAAGGACAATACAAGCAACATTAAAAAGGAGAAAAGCTTCCGCATAGTTTCCCTAAGGACAATGTTCCTATGGTCTTTATACCTGGGGTAGGAGATAAGTATATTCCTAATGAATGAACTAGATTAGATCTAGTAAGGGCAGCTCACAAGGGGATAGCTGCGGCTAATACTGGCGTCAGTGCTATTGTATCAATGCAACAGCGACAATACTGGTGGTGATATTTACTAAAGTTCACAAAATAAATGTGCATCAATGCAACATTCGCCAACAAATAAAACATTCAACTGTTTTAAGACCAGAACAGGCTCCCCTTACCATCTCCAATAAACCATTTGGGGTAATTTTCTTTGACCACCTCCGAGTGTCAATTAATATAAACACACATCTTTTATGGTCAATTCAAGCTCTACATTCCTTTGGGTTCGGCTAAAAAATAAAAAATATGAACACACACCCCCCCACCCCCACACCACCCCTACCACTGCTTGAGCAGTCATAAAAGAGTTGCAGTGCCCAGTAGCAATAACAGCAATTTATATCTTATATCCAGGCAATGGTCCTGCATTCGCTGCTAAAGCATTTATGGATACTATGTCTGCTTTGGGAGCACAGTTGCTATTTTGGAACGCTTAAACAGGCCTTTTACCTACAATATTGGATGGAGGATTGACTTGGCTGCAAAGCCTTAATGAGGTGAATTAGGTGGTCACACCTCATACAAACTATTCTTCAGAGAACCAATGTCTGTGCTTCAGCTTAATGTTCCTTGAAAAATGGCAAAGTTGAAATTACTCAATTCAGTCTCAAGTTTGAATTTATTGCATTCTGTTCAAGAAACTAGAACTAAGTTATCCAACGTGAAGAATTCTGACTCTGCCACCAACGAAGATAAAGTTACTAAAGATGCTGATGGATGGCTCCCCATGGTGGGAGAGCTAGTTCAGAAAGAGATCCCCGACATGCAAGTCTTTGGATCATTAATTGGACCATCTTGTCCAGTTCTTGGGGTGGAAGGCACACAAACAGTAATCTTACCTCCACTTCTTAAATAAATAACAGGAATCACATTAAAAATGCACTATGTGGCTGATTCTATTCAGCAGACCCTTATCAAACCCAAGGTGGCTCTGAGTAGATCAATGCATCATCTCCATACTCTGGAAGAACCACCCAAAGAGAGTCAAGCAAGGTTAAAACCTTCCACCCCATTGGAATTGATGAGACTCCTGTGTTTCCAGATTTACACGAACAAACAAACCTGATGCTGTAATATTGACATGTGCAACTTCTACAACTGTGGTTTATTATGAACCACCAGCAGAACTCATTTCCATTAAAAAAATATCACAGCAAAAAAAAGTGTTGTAGGGACCATTTTCGTATAGGTTTTAAAGAAGAGAAATAATCATTCCGCCTCCAGTCAATGAACGCTACAGATGACTTTTTGCTTGCAGTTCCATTACAGATACCTTTTTCCACTCTGGTCATACCTGTATTGCTATTAGAGTTTTATCCATTCCAACGTTGTTGGAAAGTGGGTTATTGGTAGGGGCAAATGTAGGTCTGCCACTGGCAATAAGGCCACTAACACATGATAGGACTCAGCATAGGTCTTAGAAAAGTATTCCTATGCTCAACCCTTGGTAACGTGGCTGCGAGCAGACCGGCTTAACTTCAAAGACAGGTATGTAAAGCATTTAAAAAACACCATTTCAGTAAATAACTAAGACACAACACAAAATAAAAATCCAACACCAATTTATAAAAATAGGTCATATTTTTATCTTTTAAATGACACCAAAACGAAAAAAATCCACTGTAGGGAACCAGAGATATGAATTTTTAAAGATTAGTCACTTTCTAGTGCTTAGAAACCAACAGTGCCCCTTTTAGTCATTTCGTTTTCTCTGACAGGGACACACCTTTAGAAATTGTTCTGGAGAATCTCGCCAAATGTGTGTGCGCCTTCTCCAGCAAGCGGGGTCCAGTTAGAACTCCTTCCTGAAGTTCTGCTTGCGGGTCCCAAAGTATCCAACACACAATCCAAGGTTCTGGAATCTCCAAGAGGGTCCTTGAAAGTGTGAGACTTCAATTCTGCAATCCACTTGAACAAAACCCTTACAAATCCACTGGTACTCCAGGCTGGGAATTCTTTGTGGGGATGTCCAGGTGAGCTCTGTTAACCTGTAGCTTGCAGGGAGTCCACTCTTTAGTCCTTTTGCAGCAAGGTAATCCACAGGGTTGTAGTTTCAGTTGGTGCAGTCTTCAGAGGTCAGGCCTTAGAAATCTTTGCACAGCAACACGTCTCAGCAGGGCACTTCTTGCTTCAGTAAGTTTCAAGCAGCAGATCTGGAGGGCTCTGCCCTCTCAGCTACTTATTCAAAATTCTCTGGGTCAAGCACCAGGTCACTTCTGACCAATGAGAGCAGGGTAACTCCTCATAGTTATGACCACATCCTGTAGAGTGTGGCATTATTTTGTCCCAGAGTGCACCAATCCTCCAAATCCATAATGGCTGATTTTCCAGCAAGGAGGTAAGAGCTGGCTAAACACACTCCCTGGGATGGCTTATCTCCATGGACTCTCCCCCTACCATCTGCACATACCTTCCTTAAGCCTAGCCCTGACTCTGGGTCGAGTGTCAGAGTGAAACTGAAACCCAGGCCTCGCCTCTGCCTTTGAAGAGCATGGTTTCCGACTCCACCCCCTGGCCTGGCATTCCTATAGACCAGCACACTGCCCTCCCAGCAGAGTGGTTAACCCCAGGGGTTCTTTATCACCTCTTCAAGGCAGCCTGGCTAATCCACTTAACTCTGACCAATCAGGGCAGACCACTGGAAGGCTGAATTTGGACTTACAAACAAGAAAGTCTTATAACTTCTTGTATGTACACTTTAGGAGAAATTCAACAATATAATATTGTTGGATTTACTACTACCATTCTGGGAAGTCTTTGAATGGTCCGGCTAGTCCTCTCCTATCAATATTTATTAATCAATAACTTCCTACCATGTTAACCTATGGGCCATGGGGTTTGCAATAGGGAAAATGACTGTGGGCCAGTTTTCTAGCACCAGGGCTTATACAAACATATTTTATAAGTATTTCCCTAATTTCTACAGGACCCCCACCCCTGTGCAACTAGGGGAGACTTTAGGGGTTCTGAATCTGCAGTACCCAGTGCTCTTAGCATCAAAGTCGAATTTGAGCAGCACTTTAACACAATGTGGGGAGTAAAATGTGAAATTTCACTTTACCCAGGCATATAAAAACTCATTTTATTAGGGTGTACCTTCTAGATAACTGACCCCCCCCACCCCTGGGATACCTAGGGGAGACCCTGGGGGTCCCCAATATGCCAAAACATTGTAGGTGTTCCATTTTTAAGTGCCCCTACCACCAAAGTCGTTTTTGGGCACAATTTACTGTTTAAAAGCAGTCCTGGCACCCAGTGCTGCTTTTAAACTGACCTCAGGCTTCAGCAAAAAGCTGCTGGCCTCTAAGCTGCCATGCCTCAGGGTACTGGGGACTTCTAGGTAGTTTCAGTCCCCTGCCCTATTATATACTAGGGGCCTATGGGGTAGGTCATGCCAATTACAGGGGTACCATACCATAGTGTACCCTAGTGTATGTTGGGTGTTTTAACTGTATTCTAATGTGTTCCTTTCAGCTCAGCACTGGCCCTGGGCCTGGTTAGGCAGAGCCCAGGGTCAGTCAAAATCAGTTACCACCAGCATCAGTCAGCAAAAAGTTGGGGGGTGCGCAGGGCACAGGATGACTTTGCAACATAGCCCCCCCCCCCCAAACGAAAGGTGATGGGTTACTAACATACACCCTGGTAGTCCTCATCAGCTAAGTGGAAAAACCTGGAAAGTCCATCTGCATTTATATGGGCAACCCCAGGTCTGTGTTCCACTGTAAAGTCCATTCCCTGTAGGAAATGGACCACCTTAACAGCTTGGATTCTCCCTCTCATCTGCATGAAGCCATCTGAGAGGCCTGTGAGTCAGTTTGAACACGAAAGGAGTCCCAAACAAATATGGTCTCAACCTTTTCAGGGACCAAACCACAGCAAAAGCCTCTCTCACAATGGCACTCCACCTCTGCTCTCTGGGAAGAAGCCTCCTGCTAATAAAGGCAACTGGCTGATCAAGGCCCCTTCATTTAGCTGTGACAACACTGCCCCAATCCCTTGCTCTGAAGCATCAGTATGAACTACACATTCTTTTGTATAGTCAGGGGCCAGTAACACTGGTGCTGAACACATAGCAGCTTTCAGAGTGTCAAAAGCCTTCTGACACTCTGGGGTCCAAATCACCTTCTTGGGCCTCTTGTAGAAGTGAGATCTGTTAGGGGCCCCACAATGGTCCCATAATTTTGAACAAACCTTCAATAGTACCCTGCCAGTCCCAGGAATGCCCTGACCTGAGTCTGGGTAACAGGAGCTGTCCAATCCAAAATAGTTTGGATTTTAGCTTGGAGAGGCTGTACATGGCCCCCACCTACCAGGTGGCCCAGGTACACAACAGAACTCTGCCCTATTTGGCACTTGCTTGCCTTAATAGTCAGGCCTGCTTGCTGCATGGCCTGAAGCACTTCCCTTAGGTGGTTTAAGTGATTCCCCCCAGGTAGAACTGTACACAGCTATATCATCCAGGTAAGCTGCACTGAACTGTTCCAACCCAGACAAGACCCTGTTCACCAGCCTTTGGAAGGTGGCAGGTGCATTCTTTAATCCAAAGGGCATTACCTTGAACTGATAATGTCCCTCTGGTGTGGAGAATGCTGACCTCTCCTTTGCTCCATCAGTGAGGGCAATCTGCCAGTAACCTGCAAGTCAAATCAAAAGTACTCAGGTACTTAGCAGCCCCTAACCTATCAATAAGCTCATCAGCTCTAGTTATAGGGTGAGCATCAGTCTTTGTGACTGCATTCAATCCTCTGTAGTCCACACAGAACCTTAACTCCTTGGGTCCCCCTGAGGATTAGGTACCAGCACCACTGGACTGGCCCATGGACTCTCAGATGGTTCAATTACCCCCAGTTCCAGCATCTTAGCAACCTCAGCTTTAATGCTGGCTCTGACATGGTCAGACAACCTGTACAGTTTATTTTTGACAGGTAGGCTGTCACCAGTGTCAATGTGGTGCACGCACCACTCAGTGATGCCTGGGGTCAAAGAGAACAGGCCAGCAAACTGCTCCAGCACCTGCTTACAGTCTCTGTGCTGCTGGTCTGTCAACTTGGGAGAGAGCACAACTCCCTCCACTGACCCATCTTGCACATTAGTGGAGAGGAGGTCGGGCACAGGCTCAGTTTCCTCCTCCACACCCTCATCAGTGACCAGTAACATGGTCATGTCTGCCCTGTCATGGTGGGGTTTCAATCTATTCACATGCAGGACCCTGTGAGGGATCCTGGGGGTGCCAAGGTCAACCAAATAGGTAACCTCACCCTTCTTTTCTAAGATTGGATAGGGCCCACTCCACTTGGAATGGAGGGCCCTGGGGGCCACAGGCTCCAACACCCACACCAACTGTCCTGGAGTATACTCAGGCATAGTAGCCTTTTGATCATACTAGTGCTTCATGAGCTCCTGGCTGGCCTCCAGTTTCCTGTTTGCCTTGTACATGTACTCTGCCATTCTAGATCTCAGGCCTAGCACATCATCAAGCACATTGTCCTTTGCTTCTTTTAGAGGCTTCTCTAAAGACTCTCTTAGCAGGCTCAATGGCCCCCTCTCAGGGTGTCCAAACACCAACTCAAAGGGACTGAAACCAACCCCTTTCTGTGGCACCTCCCTGTAGGCAAACAGTAAGCATGGGAGGAGAACATCCCATCTCCTCCTGAGTTTCTCTGACAACCCATTTATCATGCCCTTCAGGGTTTTGTTGAATCTCTCAACAAGACCATTTGCTTGTGGGTGATAGGTGGTGGTGAACTTGTAGTTGACACCACACTCATCCCACATAGCAGTCAGATAGCTGGACAGGAAGTTCGTGCCCCTATCGGACACCACCTCTTTTGGAAACCCCACTCTGGTGAACACACCAAGCAGTGCTCTAGCCACTGCAGGAGCATCAATGGTTCTCAGAGGTATGGCTTCAGGGTATCTAGTGGCATGGTCAACTACCACTAAGATAAACCTATTCCCTGATGCAGTAGGTGGGTCCAGGGGACCAACAATGTCCATCCCCACCCTTTCAAAAGGAACCCCAACCACTGGCAGTGGTATTAGGGGAGCCTTTGTCTTGCCCCCTGCCTTGCCACTGGCCTGACAGGTGACACAGGAGCTGCAAAACTCCTTTACCTTTTCAGACATATGGGGCCAATAGAAATGGTTCACCAACCGGTTCCATGTCTTTGTCTGTCCCAAATGTCCTGCCAAGGGGATATCATGACCCCAAGTCAGGATGAACTCTCTGTACTTCTGGGGCACCACCAACCTCCTGGTGGCCCCCTCCTTGAGGTTTCTGGCCTCAGTATAAAGCAATACAAAAGGGGATGATGGACGGAACGTTTGAGCCAATCAAACACTCACCCCCAGTCAACTGATCTGGGTTTAATCCATCATCATTCTTTAGCTCACTCCACCACCCCAGTTCAGACATGGCCATATGCAAATCAGTCTGACCCTGTGCCTCATGGGAACAGTCCAGCCCGAACTGCCAAGCCATGTCTTCCCTGGACCGGAAACAAGCATCCTAGGACCGGTTTCTGGCATTTCAGCCATCATCAGCCAGGCTTGCTTGAATCCAGTGGCAAAGCGAGCAAGGGACCCACGCCTGGGCATACCCCCGCCAACTTAGGGCGACCAAAGCGATACAAAAGGGGATGATGGACGGAACGTTTGAGCCAATCAAACACTCACCCCCAGTCAACTGATCTGGGTTTAATCCATCATCATTCTTTAGCTCACTCCACCACCCCAGTTCAGACATGGCCATATGCAAATCAGTCTGACCCTGTGCCTCATGGGAACAGTCCAGCCCGAACTGCCAAGCCATGTCTTCCTGGACCGAAACAAGCATCCTAGGACCGGTTTCTGGCATTTCAGCCATCATCAGCCAGGCTTGCTTGAATCCAGTGGCAGCGAGCAAGGGACCCACGTCTAGGCATACCCCCGCCAACTTAGGGCTGACCAAAGCGATACAAAAGGGGATGATGGACGGAACGCTTGAGCCAATCAAACACTCACCCCCAGTCAACTGATCTGGGTTTAATCCATCATCATTCTTTAGCTCACTCCACCACCCCAGTTCAGACATGGCCATATGCAAATCAGTCTGACCCTGTGCCTCATGGGAACAGTCCAGCCCGAACTGCCAAGCCATGTCTTCCCTGGACCGGAAACAAGCATCCTAGGACCGGTTTCTGGCATTTCAGCCATCATCAGCCAGGCTTGCTTGAATCCAGTGGCAAAGCGAGCAAGGGACCCACGTCTGGGCATACCCCCGCCAACTTAGGGCGACCAAAGCGATACAAAAGGGGATGATGGACGGAACGTTTGAGCCAATCAAACACTCACCCCAGTCAACTGATCTGGGTTTAATCCATCATCATTCTTTAGCTCACTCCACCACCCCAGTTCAGACATGGCCATATGCAAATCAGTCTGACCCTGTGCCTCATGGGAACAGTCCAGCCCGAACTGCCAAGCCATGTCTTCCCTGGACCGGAAACAAGCATCCTAGGACGTGGGTCCGTTGCTCACTTTGCCACTGGATTCAAGCAAGCCTGGCTGATGACGGCTGGAATGCCAGAAACCGGTCCTAGGATGCTTGTTTCCGGTCCAGGGAAGACATGGCTTGGCAGTTCGGGCTGGACTGTTCCCATGAGGCACAGGGTCAGACTGATTTGCATATGGCCATGTCTGAACTGGGGTGGTGGAGTGAGCTAAAGAATGATGATGGATTAAACCCAGATCAGTTGACTGGGGTGAGTGTTTGATTGGCTCAAACGTTCCGTCCATCATCCCTTTTGTATCGCTTGGTCGCCCTAAGTTGGCGGGGTATGCCCAGACGTGGTCCCTTGCTCGCTTTGCCACTGGATTCAAGCAAGCCTGGCTGATGATGGCTGAAATGCCAGAAACCGGTCCTAGGATGCTTGTTTCCGGTCCAGAGAAGACATGGCTTGGCAGTTCGGGCTGGACTGTTCCCATGAGGCACAGGGTCAGACTGATTTGCATATGGCCATGTCTGAACTGGGGTGGTGGAGTGAGCTAAAGAATGATGATGGATTAAACCCAGATCAGTTGACTGGGGGTGAGTGTTTGATTGGCTCAAACGTTCCGTCCATCATCCCCTTTGTATCGCTTGGTCGCCCTAAGTTGGCGAGGGTATGCCCAGACGTGGGTCCCTTGCTCGCTTTGCCACTGGATTCAAGCAAGCCTGGCTGATGATGGCTGAAATGCCAGAAACCGGTCCTAGGATGCTTGTTTCCGGTCCAGGAAGACATGGCTTGGCAGTTCGGGCTGGACTGTTCCCATGAGGCACAGGGTCAGACTGATTTGCATATGGCCATGTCTGAACTGGAGTGGTGGAGTGAGCTAAAGAATGATGATGGATTAAACCCAGATCAGTTGACTGGGGTGAGTGTTTGATTGGCTCAAACGTTCCGTCCATCATCCCCTTTGTATCGCTTTGGTCGCCCTAAGTTGGCGGGGTATGCCCAGACGTGGGTCCCTTGCTCGCTTTGCCACTGGATTCAAGCAAGCCTGGCTGATGATGGCTGAAATGCCAGAAACCGGTCCTAGGATGCTTGTTTCCGGTCCAGGGAAGACATGGCTTGGCAGTTCGAGCTGGACTGTTCCCATGAGGCACAGGGTCAGACTGATTTGCATATGGCCATGTCTGAACTGGGGTGGTGGAGTGAGCTAAAGAATGATGATGGATTAAACCCAGATCAGTTGACTGGGGGTGAGTGTTTGATTGGCTCAAACGTTCCGTCCATCATCCCCTTTTGTATCGCTTTGGTCGCCCTAAGTTGGCGGGGTATGCCCAGACGTGGGTCCCTTGCTCACTTTGCCACTGGATTCAAGCAAGCCTGGCTGATGACGGCTGGAATGCCAGAAACCGGTCCTAGGATGCTTGTTTCCGGTCCAGGGAAGACATGGCTTGGCAGTTCGGGCTGGACTGTTCCCATGAGGCACAGGGTCAGACTGATTTGCATATGGCCATGTCTGAACTGGGGTGGTGGAGTGAGCTAAAGAATGATGATGGATTAAACCCAGATCAGTTGACTGGGGGTGAGTGTTTGATTGGCTCAAACGTTCCGTCCATCATCCCCTTTTGTATCGCTTTGGTCGCCCTAAGTTGGCGGGGGTATGCCCAGACGTGGGTCCCTTGCTCACTTTGCCACTGGATTCAAGCAAGCCTGGCTGATGACGGCTGGAATGCCAGAAACCGGTCCTAGGATGCTTGTTTCCGGTCCAGGGAAGACATGGCTTGGCAGTTCGGGCTGGACTGTTCCCATGAGGCACAGGGTCAGACTGATTTGCATATGGCCATGTCTGAACTGGGGTGGTGGAGTGAGCTAAAGAATGATGATGGATTAAACCCAGATCAGTTGACTGGGGGTGAGTGTTTGATTGGCTCAAACGTTCCGTCCATCATCCCCTTTTGTATCGCTTCAGTATAAAGCAGTCCATCTTCCCAGTAGAGTCTGTGAAACCCACTGTCATCCCCTTCCTCTTGCTTAGAAGCAATCCGCCTCAAGCTCTCAAGGGTGGGACAGTCACGCTGTCCCGGACTGAACTCCTCTCTGGCGGGTCCACCTGCTCCTGTCAGTTCTGCCAAATCGGACAGCTCTGGCAGGGATGGAGTCCCTCCCTCAGAGGCCAGATCTTCCCCATCAGGGTTAGATTCTTCCTGCACCTCTGGAGTTCCCTGGGCTGGCTCACCAGGCCCAGTGCCCTTGTCCTTGGATGCTTGGCCCTTTGTTCCAGGGTCCAAGTGTCCAGCCCCTCCCTTCTGGCTAGTCTGTGACCTAGTCACAGCACATACCCACTCGGGGAGCTCCAATATTTTCATATGGAGTCCTCTCTCCACCTCTGACCACACAGAGGCTTCAAGATCATTGCCCAGTAAACACTGGACTGGGAGCACCTTTGACACAGCTACCTTCATAGGGCCTGTCACACCTCTCCATTCCAAATCCACCACAGCCATAGGATGGAGTTTGGTAGTGCTGTCTGCATAAGTCACCTGGTGAAACTCACCAGGTAGCAACCTCCCTGGAGGCACCAGCTCATCCAGGACCATAGTTACACTAGCCCCGGTGTCTCTGATAGCCTCAACCTCAGTTCCATTCACTTTAGGCTTCTGCCTGTACTTGTCCATGTTTGGAGGTAAGGCAGCAAGGGTTGCAATATTCACCCCACCCAGTGACACTAAGGTTGCTTCCGCCACCTGACTACCCCTCTCTGGGACAGCACTCTCCACCCCTACACTTACACTGGCAATCCCTGTGGATGGCCCCTTAGGGGGGGAGCTTCTTGGCGCAGACAGCATCTCCCTGTTTGTGCCCTGGCTGGTTACAGTCAAAGCACTTACCCACCTTTGAGGGATCAAAGAACCTACCATTCTTTCCCTGATACCCCCTCCCTTTGAATTTGGGTTGGCTCGGGGCCCCCCCTCCTTGTGCAGGTTTTTGTGGGTCTTTGGAGGACTCCTGGTTTTGACCTTCCTTTCCCTGGGCTTTCCCCTGGGGAGGGACCTGTCCTCCTTTCTTCTGGTCACCCCCCTGGTGCTGAATGGAAACCCGGGTTCTCACCCACTCATCAGCTGCTTCTCCTAGCTCTCTGGGGTCTGTCAGCTTAGAGTCCACTAGATACTGGCGTAACTTCTCTTCTGCACAATGAGTCAAAATATGTTCTTTCAAAAACAAAATTATACAATCCCTCATATGAGTCAACTGTGTTACCAACAATCCAGCCTTCCAGTGCCTTCACTGAAATGTCCACAAAGTCTACCCAAGACTTTGAACTCAATTTCTGGGTGCCTCTAAACTTCACCCCGTACTGCTCTGGAGTCAGACCAAATCTCTTGACTAAGCATGCCTTCATCTGCTGGTATGATTCTGCATCCTCTCCCTTCAGGGTCAGGAGCCTATCCCTCCCAGCTACTGGAATCAACTCCCACAGGAGTGCACCCCAATACCTAGAGTGGACCCTACTCATTTTAAGGGCCCTCTCAAAAGCTGCTAGCCCCCACCGGTCAATGTCATCCCCCTCTGTGTACTTGGGCACTACGCCCTTGGGAAGTTTAGGTTCAAATCTACCACCCCTGGACATCTCAACATCTTCTTCACTTTCGCTGCCACCATTCCTCTTCTCTGCCTCCCTCTCCCATTTCCTCTTAGCCAATTCGAATTTCTCCTTCTCCAAGGCAATCAACTCTAATTGAGCCTGAAGCGGTCTCTCTGCAAGGGACAGTAGTGGTACCCGAGTAAGGGACCCTTCCCACCACCACCTTGAATCACCTGGCTAACACTAGTCACAATGGAAGAGGTCTCATCCTCACCCCTCTCTCGGGTGAGGTGGGGGAGGGGGGGAAACATCGTCCCACCCCTCTGGGTTCTCCTCAGCTGCCCTGGCCCAGGCCTTTAGGGACTCAATCAACCCTGCCTTCCTAAGCTTCTTGGAAGCAGGCAGCCCCCTAAGCCTACACTGTACCCCAAGATCAGCCATCTTGAACTGGGACAGTTTAGCCAGGTCCAGCTCCATGGTTCCCTAGTTTTGGGTCACAACAACTAGGCACAACAGACTTAGAACAATTTGGAAAAAATCAAAACAATGGATTAAAAACAGTTTAGTCCAAATTCCAAAAATCAAACTCAAAAGTTTTGTTCTAAGGCAATTTAGAGGATTTTTATCATCTTAATTCACTTTACTGAAAGGTGTACTTTTAAACACAAGTCCTCATCCACACCACTGAGCACCAAATGTTGGAAAGTGGGTTATTGGTAGGGGCAAATGTAGGTCTGCCACTGGCAATAAGGCCACTAACACATGATAGGACTCAGCATAGGTCTTAGAAAAGTATTCCTATGCTCAACCCTTGGTAACGTGGCTGCTAGCAGACAGGCTTAACTTCAAAAACAGGTATGTAAAGCATTTAAAAAACACAATTTCAGTAAATAACTAAGACAACACAAAATAAAAATCCAACACCAATTTATAGAAATAGGTAATATTTTTATCTTTTAAATGACACCAAAACGAAAAAAATCCACTGTAGGGAACCAGAGATATGAATTTTTAAAGATTAGTCACTTTCTAGTGCTTAGAAACCAACAGTGCCCCTTTTAGTCATTTCGTTTTCTCTGACAGGGACACACCTTTAGAAATTGTTCTGAAGAATTCTCACCACTGTGTTGTGCCGCCTTCTTCAGCAAGCGGGGTCCAGTTAGAACTCCTTCCTGAAGTTCTGCTTGCGGGTCCCAAAGTATCCAACACACAATCCAAGGTTCTGGAATCTCCAAGAGGGTCCTTGAAAGTGTGAGACTTCAATTCCGCAATCCACTTGAACAAAACCCTTACAAATCCACTGGTACTCCAGGCTGGGAATTCTTTGTGGGGATGTCCAGGTGAGCTCTGTTAACCTGTAGCTTGCAGGGAGTCCACTCTTTAGTCCTTTTGCAGCTAGGTAATCCACAGGGCTGTAGTTTCAGTTGGTGCAGTCTTCAGAGGTCAGGCCTTAGAAATCTTTGCACAGCAAAACTGCTCAGCAGGGCACTTCTTGCTTCAGTAAGTTTCAAGCAGCAGATCTGGAGGGCTCTGCCCCTCTCAGATAGTTATTCAAAATTCTCTGGGTCAAGCACCAGGTCACTTCTGACCAATGAGAGCAGGGTAACTCCTCATAGTTATGACCACATCCTGTAGAGTGTGGCATTATTTTGTCCCAGAGTGCACCAATCTTCCAAATCCATAATGGCTGATTTTCCAACAAAGAGGTAAGAGCTGGCTAAACACACCCCCTGGGATGGCTTATCTCCATGGACTCTCCCCCTACCTTCTGCACATACCTTCCTTAAGCCTAGCCCTGACTCTGGGTCAAGAGTGTCAGAGTGAAACTGAAACCCAGGCCTCCCCTCTGCCTTTGAAGAGCATGGTTTACGACTCCACCCCCTGGCCTGGCATTCCTATAGACCAGCACACTGCCCTCCCAGCAGAGTGGTTAACCCCAGGGGTTCTTTATCACCTCTTCAAAGCAGCCTGGCTAATCCACTTAACTCTGACCAATCAGGGCAGACCACTGGAAGGCTGAATTTGGACTTACAAACAAGAAAGTCTTATAACTTCTTGTATGTACACTTTAGGAGAAATTCAACAATATAATATTGTTGGATTTACTGCTACCATTCTGGGAAGTCTTTGAATGGTCCGGCTAGTCCTCTCCTATCAATATTTATTAATCAATAACTTCCTACCATGTTAACCTATGGGCCATGGGGTTTGCAATAGGGAAAATGACTTGGGCCAGTTTTCTAGCACCAGGGCTTATAAAAACATATTTTATAAGTATTTCCCTAATTTCTACAGGACCCCCACCCCCTGTGCAACTAGGGGAGACTTTAGGGGTTCTGAATCTGCAGAAATATTGCAGATCCTCCTTACCCAGTGCTCCTAGCATCAAAGTCGAATTTGAGCAGCACTTTAACACAATGTGGGGAGTGAAATGTGAAATTTCACTTTACCCAGGCATATAAAAACTCATTTTATTAGGGTGTACCTTATAGATAACTGACCCCCACCCCTGGAATACCTAGGGAGACCCTGGGGGTCCCTAATATGCCAAAACATTGTAGGTTTTCCATTTTTCAGTGCCCCTACCACCAAAGTCGAGTTTGGGCACAATATACTGTTTAAAAGCAGTCCTGGCACCCAGTGCTGCTTTTAAACTGACCTCAGGCTTCAGCAAAAAGCTGCTGGCCTCTAAACTGCCATGCCTCAGGGTACTGGGGACTTCTAGGTAGTTTCAATCCCCTGCCCTATTATATACTAGGGGCCTATGGGGTAGGTCATGCCAATTACAGGGTACCCCACCATACCATAGTGTACCCTAGTGTATGTTGGGTGTTTTAACTGTATTCTAATGTGTTCCTTTCAGCTCAGCACTGGCCCTGGGCCTGGTTAGGCAGAGCCCAGGGTCAGTCAAAATCAGTTACCACCAGCATCAGTCAGCAAAAAGTTGGGGGGTGCCCAGGGCACAGGATGACTTTGCAACAAACGGGGATTATAAATTTGGCTTTTAGTACAAAGGAACTATATTCCTGATAAAAAAGTACCACTTCCTGTGGTTCAGGAATTGCAACTGCATTCTTCTTCTCCTCAAAGAGTACCACAGGATTATCATGCCGCAAACATCACTGCGTATCTTGTGCTGGACAGTGTTTGGAAAAGAGTTCCTTAACAGATTTTGGGTCTGACAGAAAGGATTCAAATCTCCTATGTTTCAAAGCTCCGTCCCCCCCCAGATGATATTATAATTCCTCCCCCTTTTGCAAATTTGAGAGACTTAAATGCTGTCAAACAGATATTGATCTAAAGTCTTATGCCTCCTTAAACAGTGAAGATCCCTATTTAAATGCAAAAAATAAGCAGGGGCTCTTTTCATTATTATGGACATCTTTGCATTCACAGATCAACCAGCCCAAGAGAAATATATACAAATTCACAGTGCGAGCATTGTCGGTCCCCATAAATATCCCAGACGTTCCCAGAAAAGTGTCCTTATTTTATTAAGGGCATACGACTTTACATCAAAATCTCCAATGCCACAGTGTTCACCTATAATTTTGAAAACCTCATTTTTTGAGAGACTTATGGCAACCTCACCATCATCATCTGTAGAGCATTAATGAATTTACAGCAAATCTGAAAAGGTTTGGTCTTTTTATTTTCATAATAAAGAACTCCTAGTTCTCAGAAAGAAGTGAATCTGAACAGAGTAAATCTGAACGAGACAGACGCCCTTTTTAATGCACTCCAGGAAATCACTGCAACAAATAACATGGAAGGATTGCTTGAATGAATCTCAGCCACTTGCAAATGCTCAGGGCACATTTCAATTTAATGTTTTGACACCCCTTGCACCACTCGACACAGAGACCAGCCATATAGAAATTTGCCATGGTCCTGTTCAAATAGGACCATTCCAGCCTCCACTTTGCTTTTGGTGTCCTATGAATTGAAACCATAGATTCACTTCAGAGTTTCATAACAAAAGATGTTAGGAAACTGAAGGCAGGGGTGTCAACATCAAACCCACAAAATGACCTTCTGCCCGATTGCTGCTAGTTAATACTTTCTACCTACCCCACTCAGGATTAAATCTGCTTCCAGTTCATCCTGAAAAAGGCCAAATTACATTTAGTACCTTTACAGGTGCATCATTAAAATATGCTAGTTTAATTGCACAGGTCTACTCGGTAACTCCTTAGTTTGTCCCCAAAAGGTGCTATCTTGCAGTAAAGAACCTCTTTGTGCATTGCAGGCTTACCTGTAAATTATAATGTTCTGTAAAAAGCTGTACTCTAAAAGCCTCAGATCCGCCTAGATCGGATTTTTTGTTATATGCAAACCAATCATTATCTTGTCCTATACATGAAAAAATTCTGACTAACATCAGTCAGTCATTTTCAATAAGAATTAATCTAAACAAAATATGAAAGTTAGTACCACAGTTGTGCGACTCCTTGCAGGCTATGAAGCCATGGAACAATTTTTCAGAAGACAATATAAAAGTGAAATCCGTAAATACAATAAAACAAAGAAAGCAAACGCTAAGCTGGAGACGGAGAAGGTTCTCGTCAAAGTACAGTTGCACTGAGTGGACGAACCTGGTATTTGACAGTAAATGAAGAGCCCCTATTCTGCTACGCTCTGAAGTAGGTGTGCGGACAGACTCCTGGTTTCCCTTCTACACAACCGCTGTCCCTCATCAACAGAAACTAAAATCCTTGGACTTTTCTACAAAGAGCACCTTAACTCCTTGAATATATACCTACGCCCCATACACTATTTGCTGGTATTACTGCTTTTACATAATGAAACTTTAGTTAGGAATTTATTTATTTATTTGAAGAGTTTTATATAGCGCTGGCTAGACCCTTAGGTATCAGAGCGCTTTACATGAGGATCGTTGCGTTACAAGTTACAAATTACATCAGTTCCCAGAGCATAGTAAAAGATAGGCAAAAAATAATGTTACAGTAATTCGTCGAAAGGAGGGGGAGGAAGGAGACACGGCAGGGAGACGGGGAGAACTGTGCCCAATGTCCGGCTGGGTAGGTGACGGCCAAGGGGGAAAACCAGGGCCGATCTCCTCTATAGCGGTCTAGCAGCTCCACCGGGCATCAGCCATGTTGCTCAGGTCTCAGCGGTCAGGGATAACAAGAAAAACAGTTTTTCATGGTTACATTAGTTACAGTTGCATAGTCAAGCACAAGGAACAAGTCCCCAATAGAGGAATAGGGAGGGTATGGAAACAGGGGGCTGGGAAGCATAATTACATCAATTACAGACTTCAAGTAAAGACATAGGAGAAAACAGAAACATGAGATGCGGGGGAGGGAAGGGAACACAACGGGGCGACGAGGAAAACAATGTCAGATGTCCGGCTGGGTAGGTGACGGCCGAGGGGGTGAACCAGAGCCAAACTCCTCTATAGCTGCATAGGACAGCTCCACCGGGCATCGGCCAAGGTTGCTCGGGCTCCGCAGTAAGTACAAAGCAGTTATGGTATCGGCCCAGGGGGCATCGTCAAAGATCCATCTTAAGGCACCGGTCCTGGTGTTACTGGGAAGTGCCGTCCTCAACGTTCTCCAGCTCGCCCCCAGGACAATAGTGGTGAGAGAAGAGGTGGAAGGAACATGTTTGGACTGCTTGTTGTTTGGTTTAGGCTCTTTGTCTGCCATGGTTTTTGCAGGAGGAAGGCTGCTAAGGCGGCGCTGAGTAGATGCCAGTTTTGGAGAGAGTAAATGCTAGGAATATAAATCACATCGCCTAAAGTCTGATGGCCAGTCTGGAGTAGGGCTGAGATTGGAAAAGTTCAAAGTTCCAGAGTAAAGTTATTGCGCAGCACCTAGTACAAAGCAGTAGAAAGTAGATATTTGTGCTAGATTGTTGTGGCTACCAGGTGGAACGGGTAGAGAACCGGCAGGATCCAGCAAGCCAAACAAGCATGGATGAGTAGATCTGTATGGGACAGGAGCCCAGATCACGTTGCCTCGTGTGTGGACATCATTAGTGGGTCATGCAGAGCCCGGTGAGGATTTAGTACAACGACGTCAGACACTTCAAACCATTCGGAGTGATAGACTCCTTACCTTAGGTAGGAAATATATTAGCAGATGGGCTGCCCAATATACACAGAAAAGCAGGTATAGTTCGTGCCAGCCCTTTGAAACTGTACAGATTTACTCGGAAATGGCCGCCATTTTCAGGTCAGGCAAGCCGATAGACGAAGCAGTAGGAGCCTCCACGGAAAGCACAGACTTTCAACATACCTTCCAAGTTAGGTTCAGCGGACCGCGGGTGGGAAGCGGAGCTCTCTGGGGAGCCTTATTTGACAAGCGCTTCACTCCCTGCTTAGGTCACCGATGCCGATGTTGCGATGGACCGGCAGCCATTTTGGAGAGAGGAGACCTAGGAATGGCTGGCCAACACAAAAAAACCCCCAAAAAAACACACACACACACACACACAAACAGTCATCTACTTTCCTAGGTCAAAAACACAACTCTGCTCTCTGCTTATGTGCCACCAACAATCAAGATCACTGAAGCACTGGAAACTGTCTCTCTTCCATTGTACTATGGAAGATAAAGGTCTTCTATTGTAGTATGAAATGGTAATAAAAGGCTGTGAAGTAACTTCCCTCCAATCCAATGTTTCAGGCAATGTGTAGGCTAAAGGAAAAGTCCTAGTGTAGCAGTTACTCAATTACACAACTTAGAGTCATAAATACGCGGGCAACATCGTGGACTCTTTATGGGAGGGGTCCATGTGCCATAGTCAATTTTAAAGACCAAACTAATTTAAAATATAGATTACAGTCATGATGACACACAATTCTTTCTTTGGGATGGAACATTATATTTTTTAACTTATCGGAGTTAGATTCTGTATGGACAAAAGAGCAACTTGATGCAACTTATGCTTATTTTGGGGTAATACATCACTAGACAAATAAGAAGCATCACCACGAGATGGTACCACCGTTCAGGGGCAAAGATTCAAAAGGAGGGTGCGTGGGTGTTGCCAACACCACCACCCTCTCCTTCCCAGGGCTTTAAGTGGGCCAGGTTCGGCCTATGCTGGCAATTCTAAAAAGCATGTGCTCAGACTGGTCCCTATCGGCTCTTTATTTATCCCCTCACGCTCGGGGTGAAAAAAAATGTTAACTCAGCTGCAGTACCACCCTTCACTGTCTTCGATGCAACTTTAAAGAGACTCGTTATAGTTCTTTCACAGTCTCATCATTTCAAAACTGAAGCATTTTCAATATTATATACAATGAAGCCGTTGTTACTTTATTTTAGATTCGTTTAAGTGTTTTTAAGCCACGCCCTCAATTACATCGGCCATGCCCCTTTGAGAGACCCCCCCCCCCCAGTTTTTTCATCGCACTTAAAGCCCTCCTCCTCCCCCCCACCCCCCGTAAATCAATTTTCTGGTAAATAGTTGGGTGCAGGTGCTTTCAGTCTGTCGGATTTCACCAGCAATTTTGATATAATCACAGACAAAAACGATCATACACTCTCTCCCTCTTGGTTATGAAAGTCTTAAAAAATGTTGGTTAGTTAAAAAAAAAAAAATGGTGTTTTTTCCTCACTTAGTACCCCTACCAATCAGCATTCCTCTCCCTTTCCCCTGTCCCTTAAACCCCTCTCATGCGCCCTGCTTGCCACATAAAGTATTTTAACATTATATGCCAGCATGATTGTTGGAAAATCTGAAGCTTCCCGACCCCCCAATCTTACTGACCAAGCTATGCCCCTGCCCTAATCATGACAACAAGCTCATGCAAGGCTGGGTGTGAAGGATAGGGACACCTTGCACCAATGCCGAGGATGTGTATGTGTGTGAGCGAGGGTCAGGGGGTTGGGCCTGCCTTATAGATCCTAACTGCATACCAGAGATGATGTAATCACCAGAGGGACTGGTTTAGCACTAAGCACCGTTTGGCAAGTAAAGTGAGGTGCTTCTGGATCACAAGCAAAGAGATTGCTTTGTAGCATGTTAATTGGGCTGGATCTTCACTGATTGACAAGCCACCTTGTCAGTTAGAGGGAGCCACTGACAGCTCAAAGTGTATTTTAAGTGGGAGTTTGTCAGAGTCTTTGGGGACTAATTTAGACCCAACTGCTTGCAAGGTAATCTCTTGACATATTTGGACCTCTGTAACATTAGGAGGACAACTTGTGGATGTACTGGTATCCGTTTTGTATTGAAACAGCAGATCAATGTTTCCTTTTCAATGTGAACCTACTAGTTATTGCATAGGCATGAGCTATGGTACATATTAAAAGTTGTGCTGTGATATACACTATCGTGTCCATGAGTATCAAATTACTACTGGTTCGGGTCTCGTTGAATGATCAATGGAGACAAAGTTTAAAAAAAAAATATACTAACAAATTTTGCGACCAACGACATGTAGCAATTGGATGTCGAAAGCAACAGTGCGTTCTTACCTGAAGTCAGCACTGTTCGATTAGCAGAGACGTTATGGACCAACTTCCTAGCACCCTACCTTATAACCTGTGCATGATTTGTAACACTAGGAAGGTGCAGTAGGGTTCAAGGAGGAGGGCCTGATGATGGATGTTTTAGTGTTCTTAGTTGTCAACCTGCGAGGAAACAAGACAGCACTATTACGTTCTCTGCTTTATGTAGTACAGACCTTTTTATTTCTCTTACATACTATGGCTGATAAGCAGTGATGTTTTTGTTTAATGTCCTACCTGCGATCAACTCTGTCTGCTGAGCGCTAGTCGGGTGAATAGGAGGGTGTCGGCTGTTCTGTCAGAAGTCTTTGTGTAGTGCTTGGGGAGTGTGGTGTTGAAACCAAATCACTGAAAACAGAGCGAAAGAAAGAACAAATAATAACCACCTAGTCGCACAACTTCAAGTTTTTCCTTCTTCCCACCCAGAATAGCCACTTTCACTTATACTCACACATATACTATAGATGTCTCAATTTCCATCTTTTGCTGAAAACTCCTTCGATGACACCTAGAATACAGTAATAAAATGAAGTCTCGTGCAGACTTATAAAACACTACAAACATTTTGCTTCTATATACATAGAACGCTAATAAAAATTGTAATTGAAATATCAGATTGGAACTATATAACTAGATTTTCCTTTCCTATAGTCCTTGTTGCATCTCAAAGTCTTTTTAGGTTTTTCCCAAAAATTGTTCCTTAAATAACTTCTGTATTTAAACCTTACTTGCGTTGGGCCCCATGCAAAAGTCATGAATCATGTTTTCTCTCAGCAGGTTGCGCGTCCAGAGAAGAGCCGACAAAGCTTTGCCGTGGAGTCCAAATGCAAGATCCGGAGCGTCGTGAAGCCAGGTAAGCATCCTTAGTTACCAGCTTGCATTCGCAGGGAATCCAGAAGCCTAAGCACTTTCTGGAAGTTGGGTGTGGAATTATATACTCATGCCACACCCAATATGGCCGCCGCTATGTCCGACGTCCTGCCGTGACGTATCGTGCATGCACATGTGCATCATTATTCTGCACACAGTGTAGTAAGTAACGACTGACACACTGTGAAGTCTACGTTCTTTATTCCCATAAGAGGGAGAGCGGCAGACACAAAGCTAGTTAAGCCGAAGAATAACTGTCAGTGCCCACGGTTCCCCACCGAACGTTAAAGTCTTGGCCTTCTCCCCACGCGCTCGGTAGCAACCTCGCGCAACGGGAAGAATGCCAACACGACCCATCTCCCCTTTTTATACATAGAAATAAAACTTGAGAGAAACAGATAAGATACTGTGCTAACAAAATATACAAGTAGGTGCAATACAGAATGAAACATAATACACAATAGCCTAGAAAGCAAGATAACATTTTCAGGTACAAGAATGTAATAATTAATCATCAATATAATCATTGTACTGGACAAGCAACTTGATCTGTCTTCCCAGATGCGTGACTTTGGCACCACATTCAATTACTGAAGCTCTCTGTGAACCCAGCGGCAAAGGTGACTCACCCTCACCACTGGACACACTCTCCCCTTGTACACCATCCGTGAGTGCATCATCAACTTGCACCAAGGGTCTTCCCTCCCAACACTCCAAGTTGGAACTGGTCCCCGTACTTACATCTTCACCAATGTTTTCATCCCAAATCCGTGAACCTGAAGAGCGACCACAGCCCCTCTTCCATGACAAGATTTTGTTGCATTTGGCTAGCTTGCTGAAATGCCAAACCTTGCCATCATCTAATTCAGCACAACACGCAAAGACTTTCCTTACTCTCATAGGTTCAGAAAAATGGCTGCTCCCTTTCCTCACCAACCTACTAGACTTGACTCGCACCCACTCTCCTTCACCCAAGGTTACTACTGTGGTGCTCCTCTTGTTGTAATTTGGCAGCATTTAAGTTAAGCATTAACTGAAGACAGCCTGTATTTAGAGGCTAAATTGTCCGCTTTGTGGAATCCATTTTGTATTTCTGGCAGCCATTTTGGCTGCCATGTGCTACCATGTGCTCGCCATGTGCTCTGTCCTACCTTCCTGTCAACTGCTCTTGAAATCTGCCTAGAGACAAGTTATATTTAGTTCCTCTTGCTTTGCACATGCTCAGTTGAGCTTGCAGCTGTTCAGAGTTTATAAATGTCAGGATGTGTCTACTAAAAGTAGAAACTTAGCTCCACCCACTTGTCGACTGTGCATTCTCTGTATGACCTTATATGTGCCTAAAACCAGCATTTGTGTTAGTACCGCCTTCATTTGAGCCCCTGTGTGGGTATAAAAGGACCAGGATCCTTCCATTCAGTGTGCTACTTCATGCATTACTGAAGGGTGATGTGCGAATGTTAGCTCCACCTCATGAGGTTTAATAAACTCTGTCTTTTCTATTTCCAGTTTCTGTGCCAACTTCTTCCTAAGTGTCTGAGGACTCTGTGCAGAGAAGGGAGAACCCCTAAGCACTGGTAGGCCTTGCTGAGGCTCACTACAACAAATTGGCGCTTCCAACGTGGGACTCATCAGCGACTCGGATGCCCGAAGGACTGGTCGCGACGAAGGATTGGAATCTCGCTTTTGGACGCGATCGCTGCCTGAGGAGACCAGAGTCTTGGCACCCACGGCGTTTTCCTTTCTTTCTGATCTGACCATCCCGGCGGCGCCGGTCCTTGACTGAGATCTCTTCTGTTGATTCGCCGTGCAGTGACCATTTGGTCGATTTGAGAACTTGGCAGTTGGAACCTGGACACCATTTGATTGGTAAGAGCCGTTTTGCGGCACTTGCTGTTGGTTTGATGCCTTTGATTGGTAAGGTAGTTTTAGTAACACTTACTGTGGCTTTGTTTGTATGATTGGCCAATTTTGGAATCTGTTTTGTAATTATATATGTATTGCAATACATATAGGCAGGTAATGAGGAGAATTTTCTCTATTTAAAATTGTTTGAACAGCGCAACGTACGAAAAGTACCTTAAGCGCTACTTTGATTATAATACTGCATATTTTGCACTATTTTTTGGCATGCCTGTTTTCAGCACACTTCGTAGGATGTGTTGCTTTTGTAGTGGTACCAATCGCACCCCATCTCCGGGACATCATCAACTCCTCCTTCCACACCGCCACCTTCCCGGAGAGCTGGAAGCACGCCGAGCTTACCGCCCTCCTGAAGAAACCAACGGCGGACCCCACCGACCTCAAGAACTACCGTCCCATCTCGCTCCTTCCGTTTCCGGCCAAAGTCATCGAGAAGACCGTCAACAGACAGCTTGCCGCCTTCCTCGAGACGAATGGATCCCTCGACCCCTCGCAGTCCGGGTTTCGGGCCAACCACAGCACCGAGACCGCTCTTATCGCAGCCACCGACGACATCAGAACCCTAACCGACAACGGGGAAACAGCAGCCCTCATCCTCTTGGACCTCTCCGCGGCGTTCGACACCGTCTGCCACCGCACCCTAGTGAAGCGCCTCAGCAACATCGGAATCCGAGAGAAAGCACTGGAATGGATCATCTCGTTCCTCGCCGGAAGAACCCAGAGAGTCCGCCTCCCCCGTTCAGATCCAAGGCCACCGAAGTCATCTGCGGCGTTCCACAAGGATCTTCACTCAGTCCAACCCTCTTCAACGTCTACATGAGCCCCCTCGCAGCCATCGCACGCCAACACAACCTCAACATCATCTCCTACACCGACGACACCCAGCTGATCCTCTCCCTCACCAACGACCCCACCACCGCCAGAGCCAACCTACACGACGGGATGAGAGACGTCGCCGACTGGATGAGGAACAGCCGCCTTAAACTGAACTCAGACAAGACGGAAGTCCTCATCCTGGGCTCATCACCCTCCGCCTGGGACGACTCTTGGTGGCCCCCGGCCCTGGGCACCGCGCCCAAGCCAACGGACCACGCACGCAACCTGGGCTTCATCCTGGACTCCTCCCTGTCGATGACCAGACAAGTCAACGCCGTCTCATCTTCGTGCTTCAACACCCTGCGCATGCTCCGCAAGATCTTCAGATGGATCCCCACTGAAACCAGGAAGACCGTCACCCAGGCACTCGTCACCAGTCGACTGGACTATGGGAACACCCTCTACGCCGGAACCACAGCCAAACTTCAAAAAGACTCCAGCGCATCCAGAACGCCTCCGCACGACTCATCCTGGACATCCCCCGACACAGCCACATCACCGGACACCTGAAAGACCTGCACTGGCTCCCCGTCAGCAAGAGAATCACGTTCAGACTCCTCACCCACGCACACAAGGCCCTCCACGACCTGGGCCCAAAGTACCTCAACGACCGCATGACCTTCTACACGCCCACCCGCCAGCTACGATCAACCAGCCACGCCCTCGCCACCGTACCACGCATCCGCAGAGCCACCGCCGGAGGAAGATCCTTCTCCTACCTGGCAGCCAAGACCTGGAACTCCCTCCCCACTCACCTTCGGCGAACCCAGGACCATCTCTCCTTCAGGAAACAGCTCAAGACCTGGCTGTTCGAGCAGTAACTTACCCCCTCCCCCAGCGCCTTGAGACCCTCCCGGGTGAGTAGCGCGCTCTATAAATGCCGTGATTGATTGATTGATTGATTGAATTTGAGACTTGACGAAGCACAACCAGCCCCCCCGGAGGGGACGCCTAATAGGGATATGTATATTAAGTATGGTATTTCTTCTATAATGTACTGCACGTTATGGAACAAATATACTAGTAAAGATCCTGAGTTGCGTTGGCCTATGTATGGGTCATTAGATTTGCGAAAAATTCAGTATGTGGAACAATGTATGTTTAAACGAAAGACTAGGCAAGATATGTTTGATTGTGTGCGAATGTGGGAGAAAGAAGTGCGTGAGCGAATGAAGCGTGAGCAAGCCTTGATTGACAAAGAACAGCGAAAGACCATTTATGCGAAAGCATTAGAGTTAAAAAACAAGGAGATGAGAGAAATTAAAGAGAGGGAAGATAGGGAACGCCATTTACAGGTAACTGGCCAATATGCTGTTAGGCAGCCCCTTTATCCTATCCTTAATAAACCGCAAGATGATTTCCTGTTATTAGATCGTTCTCCACCTCCGTATATTTTTTCTTCTGCTCCTCATGAGTCAGATGAGGACTCTTTTTCAGACCAGGACAAAGCTCGAGAAACTCGTTCCATGTTATCTGCTGAGCGTGCATCTGACATCAGATCTACTGCGCGTAAAGCCGTTCGTAGCACTACCAGTGCTTCTGAACTTTTAGATAGTATAAAAGGATGGCAGGAAAGGGAGCAAATATATTTTACCGATACATTTGCTGCAGAGGTTATTGAACGATTTAGGAAGTATTCGGTAGAAGTGGAGCCCGATGATGTAGCAACTAACTGTAAACAATTACGTGACGGTCTTTTTGTCTTCTCCCAGGTGGCTGACACAATCAGACGCTTGGTTAAACTGCGTGTTGAAGCAGCCCGTTTGCAAGAGGAGAAAAAGGCAGCAGAAGCAGCTGCACTAGCATCTCAGATCAGCATGGCACGAACTTCTACTCCTGAAACAGATAAGAATGCTGTAATTCATGTGAAACCCATGCGGGAAGCCGCGCCTTTATATGTTCCTCCTAAAGGAACGGGTACAGAGGATGATAAGACTTCTCTTAATGCGAAAGGGTACTTTATTTATAATTGGGTTTACACTCCTTGGAATAGAGCAGATGTTATGGCCCTTAAAAATGCATTGCCTGACCCGCGAAAGAATCCAGCAGCCTTTTATGAGGAAGTTGAGGGTGCAATCAGCTCTTGTACTATGACTCTGTCTGATATTGATTTGTTTTTTGGATTAATATTACCACCTGATATGTGGAGAACTGTGCGCAAAATAGATGATAATGCGACATTTGGAGCATTGTGGAAAAGATTTAGAGCGGTTAGATGAAGATAGAGAACCTGCACAGAAACCGTGTCAGTTAATTTTAAATCTTCCGGCAGCTATATTAGTTAAGTTAAAGACGATCATTCCCCCTAAAAAGATAGATTGGACAGTGCTAGCGTCTTGCAAGCAAAAGGTAGATGAATCAGTTTCTGACTTCTTCACACGCTTTGAAGAAGCATTTCACGATTTTAGTGGCCAGTCATTGACAGATGACACAGGTAGGCATCTGTTTGTCGATAAATATGTCGCAAACCTTTTGCCAGGAATAGCTAGTCGCTTAAAGGCCAGTGAGAGTTCATGGACTACATCTTCTCCGGTTTCTCTTTTAACTATGGCCCAGTATAATGAGCGGCAAGAATTAGAAGCCAAAGGTAATGAGGACAAAAAGTCTAAAGAGTTGAAAACAAAGGTTATGTTGGCTCAAGCTTATGGTCCGCCTTCTAGAGATAATGATAGAGGTGGACGTGGATCTTATGGTTCGTCCTTTCCTTCCTCTGCCAGTTCGAATTTGTCTGTTGATCAGTGTGCGTACTGCAAAAAATTTGGACATTGGCTTTCTGATTGTCCAGTGCTGCGTGCTCAGCAGAATCTACGTGGTCGGGGACAAATGAGAAATCGTTCAGGATATCAAGGGCCTAGAGGAAGCGCGAATGATCGTGCTCGGTTTGATGCTAATACACGTGGGCAGAATGGGTTTAACACTTTTGATAGAAGGAACCAATATCAAATGTCTGACTATGTGCCCTCTGATTTTCAAGATTCTGCTTATGCATAGGATTGCCTAGGATGGGGTAAGGAATCAGTTGAAGTTCCAGTAGATCAGAGGGGTCCCTATGTTACAGCACATGTTTTGGGTTCTACTGATCAGTTTCTGGTTGATACAGGAGCTACTCGTAGCGCCTTGTCTAAACAATTGGTTCCAAGGGCTCCCCTGTCTGGCTTAACCATTACATCGATAGGTTTCGATGGAACACCTTCCCTTAGCCCATTGTCACAACCACTTGCATTTGATATTGATAAGTTTACTGCTCCATGTCCGTTTTTGCTTTCTCCAAACACACCAGACAATATTGTGGGTCTTGATATGCTTAAATATTTTAGGGCTACGATACGGTGTTCTCCGGAAGGAGTACGGGTTATTTTGAATGACAACTACCCTATGATTGAGAGATCTTGTATTGTTAAAGAGGACATTGCACTAGCCTCACTCCCTAGTACTTTGTGGGCTACTTCGGATACTGATGTAGGGCAAATGGTTATTCCACCAGTACATATTAGTGTCAAGGAGGGCGCTTTATTGCCAAGACTGCCTCAGTATAAAATTTCTCGAGAAGGAGAAGAAGCACTCACACGTATTGTACATGATTTAATTAAGGTGGGGGTTGTGGAAGAAGTTCCTTACAATATTTGCAATAGTCCGATTCTTCCCATTTTGAAAAAAGATACTGACACTAGGATTTATAGATTTATTATCGATTTGAGAGAAGTCAACAAGATTGTAGTACCACAGTACCCTGTAGTCTCTGACATAACGACATTGCTTACCCTGGTCCCTCCAACAGCAACTACATTTTCTGTAATTGATCTGAAGAACGCTTTCTTCTCTATTCCTATTCATCCTGATAGCCGATATTTGTTCGGTTTCACTTTGAATAATAGATCATACAGATTTTGTAGAGTTCCTCAAGGCTATACTGAGAGTCCTAGTATTTACAGTCAAGCATTGAAGAGACAGCTTGATTCCTTTACCTTGCCTAAAGGAGTGGCTCTCATACAATATGTCGATGACATCTTGTTGGCAGCCGATACACCTGAGCAGTGTGAGAAATGCACTTTGTCTTTGCTTTCTTTTCTTGCTACACACCACCATAAAGTATCACGAAAGAAATTGCAATATTGTAGACCGAAGGTGACCTATTTAGGACACCTTCTGTCTAAGGAGAGCCGTGCACTGACACCAGATCGCATTCAAGCAATTTTAGACACCCCAGTACCTTCCACGCAGAAAGATGTCCGTGCATTCATTGGTCTGACTTCGTTTTGCAGGCAATGGATATTGGGTTTTTCACACATTGTTAAACCCTTGCTAGCACTTTTGACTAAAAACACACCGATCCCCCTTCCATGGACAGATGAATGTCAAAATGCTTTTTGTCAGTTGAGACAAGCTCTTTGCTCTGCACCAGTGTTAGGCACACCAGATTACACGAAGGCTTTTACACTCCATGTACATGAGAAAGAAGGATGTGCATTGTCAGTTTTAGTACAGACACACGGGGACAAACAGCGTCCTTGTGCATACCTTTCTGCAGTTCTTGACCCTGTTGCTCGTGCATTGCCTGGGTGTTTCCGTTCAGTTGCAGCGACGGCTGTGTCCATACGTCAGAGTGAAGGGATAGTTTTGTCACACAAACTGTTGGTGCTAGTACCCCATGCAGTAGATGCCCTTTTGAATCAGACTAAGACTCAGCACTTAACGAATTGACACTGCTAGCACCTCATATTACCTTGAAAAGATGTGCGACACTGAACCCAGCCACTTTGTTGCCATATCCTGCGACTCAGTCTCAGTCAAAGGAGCCTCACGATTGTATATTCCTTACTGAGGAACAGACAAAGGGTCGCATCGATTTGCAAGATACGCCCCTCCCAGATGTAGATGGGGAACTGTGGGTTGATGGGTCCTGTTTGAAGTTACCAGATGGCACGACTTCAGCTGCTTATGCAATTACCACGCTTGAGACAGTAGTGGAAACAGCTCGCATACCTCAGAAGTCAGCTCAAGCAGCTGAACTAATAGCTTTGACACGAGCGTGTGAGCTTAGCACTGACTTGTGTGTGAACATTTACACGGATAGTCGCTATGCTTTTGGAGTGGTTCATGATTTTGGCCTACTCTGGAAGGAAAGAGGCTTTCTTACATCCCATGGGATGCAGATAATGCACGGAGAGTTAGTGCATAATCTCTTGACTGCACTTACATACCCAAAGAAAGTTGCTATTATGAAGTGTAGCGCACACAAGAAAGTGACTGACAAAATAGGACAAGGCAATGCCTTTGCAGACCGCGTAGCCCGTGAGACTGCGATGCAGCGAAGCACTACACCCATGTACGTAGTGAAATCACAAGCTGAGCGTTGGCATGATGCTAGAGAGGAAGTATTGGATATACAGAGATCTGCTTCTGTGGAAGAGCTTGAGCAATGGTCTAAAGAAGGAATATTAGATGATGAGGGTTGTTGGCGTAACAAAGACATGAATAAATGGAAATTGCCTGCGGCCTATTTACAACCTATGGTTCAAATGGCACATGGGCTGGCACATGTTGGAGCTCTAGCAATAACTAAATTGCTTACACAAGTTTGGGAGCATCCTGAAATTGCTAGCACAGCCAAAAGGGTAGTACAGTCCTGTTTGATCTGTTGGCAGTATAATCCTGGAAAAGGGACACGAACTCCTACAGGAGGGTTTGCTACACCAACTGCACCTTTTGAAGTTTTGCAGATGGATTACATCCAACTCGAACGCTGCAATAATCTGAAATATGTCCTAGTGGTGGTGTGTGCCTTTAGCAAATGGATAGAGGCATACCCTACGAAGGATAATACTGCTCTCACCACAGCAAAGGTGCTTCTAAAGGAGTTTTTTCCTAGATACGGTGTTTGTAAACTTTTGTGGAGTGACAATGGACCTCATTTTATTGGGAAAGTTGTTGAGCATGTCCTGAAAGGATTAGGGATCAAACAGAAATTCCATACAGTTTTCCACCCGCAATCAGCAGGATTGGTGGAAAGGTATAACGCTACTCTAAAAACAAAGTTGGCGAAAATACTGGCTTCCACGTCTCTAAAGTGGACAGATGCCCTACCTTTGGCATTGTTGTCCATAAGATCGGTGCCACATTCACGATCAGGTCTTACCCCTATGAGGTGGTGTTTGGGAGACCAATGAACATTTGGGGAATTCCTAAGCCACGCCCCATACATGATGTTCCTTGTGTTCTGATGAATGATTATTTGGCACAGTTAACTGACAGTTTGATTTCTATTCATCAACAGGTTCGAGAAGCTCTTCCTGACAGATCTACAGGTGAGGCCCACGAACTCCGTCCTGGTGACCATGTAATGGTCAAGGTCTTTGACAGATCGAACAGCTTGGAGCCAAGGTGGCGAGGACCAGAGCAGGTGCTCCTTGCGACAAGGACAGCAGTTCGAGTGACAAACAGAAAGAATTGGATCCACAGCACACACTGCAAACGCGTGTCGCCTGCCTTGGTGGAACCTGCTGTGTTGACCGACCATCGAGAGATTCTGGAGACGGAGAAAGGCCAAGCTATCTCACCTGACGAATCTGCGGAAGTCTTCCCGGACCACACGATCACTGGAGTATCCAGATATCAATTAAGACCGAGGAAAGGATCTGCAGTTTTGAAAAAGACTGGTTGAGCTACCACCCTGGGTTAGTGAAACGGAGAGCCATTGTGGCAAGGGGAGGGGATCAGCCCTGTATTAGTGTAGTGACACCCGCTTTGGCCCATGGTGAAGAAATCAGCGGCTGCCCAGGGAGAAGAGCTCCAACAACTGTTTTCAACAAGTTTTTAGAAAGATCAATCATTACTGCTGCTAAAATGAAAAAACAAATCATTTGTGCTGTAGGGTTTGTTGTTGCTATGGTGGCTATGGCAGCAATTACGTGGTACATCGAGAAGGTGGCTCCTGTTCGACAGCTTTTTGTTGCCACTACAACAGTACCCGTGGAACACCACTACTTTACTCTTCCTTACCATGAGCAAAAGCATCGACAATCTTACCTGAACAATACTTTTATCCAGATGTTGCACCATACTCACAATGCTACGAATACTACCAACTGTTGGGTGTGTGGGATGATACCTGCACATCAAAAGAAAGGAGGAACACCTTTTATTCCTCTTCCATTTTCTCACAATGGTTCTTGTCAAGCTTGGTATGCGCTTTTGTTTGCATATGGAAAGCCTTCAGTAGGTGGGATTATTTTTCAACTTAATAAAGTATGTTATCAAAATAAAGAAGGTTATCCACAAGCCAAAGGGACTAAATGGGAATGGGAAGAGTATCAACCGGACAATATTTCAACACCATATGTTTTCACAAATGTGAGAATAATAAAGAACATTGGACCTTTTGTGATTTCTGTGACAAAAGCTAAAGCAGACTTGTGTATTTGTAGTGTTGGAAGAATTCCAGTGGGGAGGAGCGAGTGTACTGTAATCCTGACCATTGAAGGTGCCAATAAGAGCACTTTCACAGCCTCGCATAACACGTATTTTGTGTGTGGAAATAACGGATATTATCAATTACCTGTTGGGTGGTCAGGAATCTGCTATGTATCTTTTCTGTTGCCCCCTGTGTTTCTGGCACCTGCATTGTATCACCGTGATTTTAAACTGTACAATGACATTTCCAAAAACAGAAATAAGAGGACAATAAGTATGGATGAAGTTGACCAAACCGACACTACCCTACAACAATATGTTGATTTCAACTTGGGCTTATTTTTCTTTGTGGGTGCTGCATTAAACAGCAGGAAAATCCGACGACTGACTCGTGTTGTGGAAGCTGTTACTAATCAGACAGCTATGGCACTTGGGAACATTACAGAGGAACTACAGATTGCAAGGATTGTAGCACTCCAGAATAGGATGGTGCTAGACGTGATTTTGGCTGATCGAGGTGGTGCATGTCGCATCATCGGTAGCAGCTGTTGTGTATTCATACCAGATCACTCACCTTCAGTATATGACGCAATATCAAAATTGCATAAGATTGCTGCAGAAATTCATCCAGAGACTGGAACTTGGACTTTTGCTGGATGGTTTTGGACTCTTGTTTCTGCTTGGGGCTGGAAGCTACTGACTATCCTGTGTGTAATAATTATAATATTTTTTACATGCTGTGTATGTATCCAATGTGGTCCAATGCTTTGCTCCATTTGCATTTCTGCTTGTATACCTGCCAGAGGGAACATTGCTGAAACAAAGGCCCAACAAATGTTGAATAAAGAGGTGGCCGAAATAATGTTAATAGATGTACGGGATGAATATCTAGATTACCCCAGATAAACGAATGTCTTCAGCCAATGCTGAAAGGGTCGTCTGTTGTAATTTGGCAGCATTTAAGTTAAGCATTAACTGAAGACAGCCTGTATTTAGAGGCTAAATTGTCCGCTTTGTGGAATCCATTTTGTATTTCTGGCAGCCATTTTGGCTGCCATGTGCTACCATGTGCTCGCCATGTGCTCTGTCCTACCTTCCTGTCAACTGCTCTTGAAATCTGCCTAGAGACAAGTTATATTTAGTTCCTCTTGCTTTGCACATGCTCAGTTGAGCTTGCAGCTGTTCCGAGTTTATAAATGTCAGGATGTGTCTACTAAAAGTAGAAACTGTTAGCTCCACCCACTTGTCGACTGTGCATTCTCTGTATGACCTTATATGTGCCTAAAACCAGCATTTGTGTTAGTACCGCCTTCATTTGAGCCCCTGTGTGGGTATAAAAGGACCAGGATCCTTCCATTCAGTGTGCTACTTCATGCATTACTGAAGGGTGATGTGCGAATGTTAGCTCCACCTCATGAGGTTTAATAAACTCTGTCTTTTCTATTTCCAGTTTCTGTGCCAACTTCTTCCTAAGTGTCTGAGGACTCTGTGCAGAGAAGGGAGAACCCCTAAGCACTGGTAGGCCTTGCTGAGGCTCACTACAACACTCTTTTTGTCAAAATATTCCCTGTACATGTTGTGGGCTTTTCTTGATTGTTTTTGACAATTCCTGGTGACCATTTGCATTGCAATTCTTGAGACATCCATGCTGAATTGTCCCTAGTGAAGGGATCTCTACCCCTCAGAATCTTGAAAGGGCTGTACCCGGTTACAGTAGGAGTGATGCGATACGCCCATACCAATTTGAGTTCTTGCTCCCACTTCTTACCAGCTCAAATGGCTGCTTGGATACTGCCCATAATGACCCTGTTAAACCTCTCAACTGCACCATTACAAGCAGGGTGATACACAGGGGTCTTCCTTCCTTTGATGCCATTTCTTTTTAGGAAACAAGTAAATTTTTCCGCCACAAAGTGTGTCCCATTATCGCTCAAGAGAGTTTTGGGGATGCCCTCTCTCAAGAATACAGTTTCAAGAACTTCAACAATATTAGTAGTTTCAGAAGAGTCACAGATCTTCAATTCAGGCCATTTAAAATACGGTTGTATGATTAAACAACTACCTCTGAAATCATGAGTGCCTAAACCACGAAGGCTAAACAACGACCAAATCATAACCACTAAGTATTGAACCACGACTTACTGAACCACGAAAAAAAGTTCGCCCTTTGTGCAATGCACACATACATACATTCTCACTGTTTGTCGGAGATAGGAGGGGCTGGTCACTGGCCTGTCTCATGAACACACTTCTTCTATGTATAGGATCTACAAGTTTCAGCATCAAGCACTATTTATACAATTCAGATAATCTCGCAGCTCCTGCGCCTCCAGGGAGACATCTTACATAACTTATGGAAGGCCAGGGGTCCAAAGCTCTGTCCCCTGGGCCCTCTTCGATGGAGAATTGTGCGGCATCTTCCCAGTAATACAGTTAAATACTTAAAGTCCTCCCTCGTCAGTTACGTCACGACCAGGCACCAGAAGTGATTCCCCCACGCTACTCACGAGCACCATCTCTGCTTCTAGATGCTCTCGCTGCATCTAGGAGCTATACTGTGTGACACAAACACCAGGCCACTACAATAGCTTCTTTGACCTGCCAAATTCATGCTAAGCAGTGTTCTGTCTGTCCGTCCTCCCATCCATCAGTCCGTGTCCCACAGTAGCATTGTACATACGAGCTGACAGTAAAACACAGGACTTCTTTACCAATCCAATGGAGAACCTGTGCTCTCAGGCAGAGCGCTTGACCTCTGCTTTTCCACATTTATGTGGCGAGGGTTGAGCTCGCTGGCTTGGTTGTGGTGGCTTTGGATGGCTTTACTTTGCTGGTGCCCCCTCCAAACATGGTCCTTCTCACCGAGTCACTCCAATCTGCTGGCACCACGGTGCTGAGAGGCTGTAAGATTGGTATAACAGCTGTCTGGGTTTTGTGCATCTAAAATATTTTTTTCTAAAAACTTTTTCTAATAGTGCTGTATCTGTCCGTTTTGCTGCTTCTATGTGCTGCAGAAACGGGCGTTGATGCCACCCACATTACTGGTGGACTTGCGTTTGTGATGCGATCCAGAAGTTTCTATCCTCCCTGGTAAGATTGCCCTGGGCTCCCAACTATTGGTGGATCCTGTGAGCTGGCATAGCTGGGGCAGCAGGCGGATCTCACTGGCTCTTCGTGCACTATTTAAAAGCGATTTAAAAAAAAAAAAAACACGTCGGCATAAAAACATCAGTTGAAAACAATCCTACAGTGCCATCTACTGGCCTAACAAGGTAAATGAAAACGGTCTCCTTGTTCAAGATTGTTTATTAAAAATAGTTTTCATTCGAAGTGATCTTTAAATTAATTAAATTTTTGTTCGTGTTTTAAGGTCGGAGTCATTGTTAAGGTCACTCGTTTAATGAAGTAGTTGTTGAGGAGGTTGTGGTTCAGTTCCAGGTCGTTGTTTATGAGTCGTTGTAAAGGACACTCGTTGATAAAAAAAAAATTGTTGTTCAAGCCGTTTCCCTTAAAAGACATGCCAAAAAACACCAAAATGTATTTGGGTACCCCCATACCATCTAATACAGGACCCAAGATGTCAATGGCCAAATCCTCCCACGGACCCGAAGGTAAAATTCTGTTACCCAAGGGTGGTCTTAACATGACCAAGGATTTATCCTAATTGCTGCAATGTTCGCACGTTCTGACAAATTTTTCGATGGCCATGTCCATCCAGGGCCACCAATACTAACTCTTAAGTCTATGCTTAGACTTAACAATGCCTTGATGTCCCTCATGTGTCAGTTCTAGTATTCTCTCCCGTACGCACTGTGGTGGAATGATCCTGTTATTCCTTAAAAGGAATCAGGAACCAGAGACAGATATTTTATCTCTAAGCTCCCAAAAATTCTTGCATTCATTCTCAATAGTCTTCTTGTCAGGCCAACCTTGCAACGTGTAATCCTTAACCTTACTCAAAGTACGGTCTTCCCTGTAACCAGTTTACCAATCTGCCACTGTACTGTTCCCCATATTATGTTCAACACTTGCTACACTGTAGTCCTCCCATGCACATACATCCTTACCATCACTTTGCCGAGATAGTCAGTCACCCTATTTTTCTTTCCAGGGATGTACTCTACATTGTACGTGGAATCAAGTAAGCAGAGTGACATTCTAACAATGCGGGGAGTAGCGATGCTAGACCCTTCAGCTGTTAACATCTTCACTAGTGGCTTATGGTCTGTATGCATCGTGAACTCCTTACCCCACACAAACTGTCTGAACTTAGATGTGGCCCATACACATGCTAACATCTCCCGTTCTATCACGGAATATTTTTCCTCAGGAGGGGTTAGGGACCTGGAAGCAAAAGAAATGATGCCCTCCACTCCATCACTTGAAATCTGGGAGAGGACCGCACCAAGTCCCTTACCGCTGGCGTCCGTGGTAATCAACGTCTTAGCTCTATGGTCAAATCCTTGCAGAGGTAAAGCACCACATATGCTAAGTTTAATCAGTTCAAATTGCCTTTGACACTCCTCGCTCCATTCAAACTCTTGCCTTGTACGTCAGAACTGTCTCAATTGGTACGTTTTTTCTGCAAATCCCTCAACGAACTTAGCATAAAATTCAGCCAAGCCCAAAAATGACTTAACCTCATCCTTACACTTAGGAGCTGGGGCATTCTTAATGGATTCTAGGTTTTCTTTTTTAGGGGTGATGCCACTACCACCTAATTCATGTCCTAAGTAAGTTACTGATCTTTTTCCAAACTCACACTTGTTAATTTCAGCAGTTAAACCACAGGCCTTCAATTTATCTAACACATCGTGAAGCCTGCTCTCATGTTCCTCTCTGCTCTTGCCCATTATCAACAAGTCATCCTGGAAGTAGGCTACGCCAGGAAGATCCTTGAAAAGTCTATGCATGAGTCTTTGAAAGACTGCGGCACCCGTGGCTAGACGGAATGGCATGCGGATAAACCTAAAACATGCTATGGGCGTTATAAATGCAGTTAGATCCCTGCTGTCAGGATGTAGAGTCACCTGGTGGTATGCTGATGCCAGGTCAATTGTGGAGAACCAATTAACCCCTTTAGTTAAAGCCAGCAATTCATTTATTTTAGGAAGGGGGAATTTGTCCACAACTATATTTTTGTTGAGGTCTCTCAAATCTATGCATAACCTCAGTTTTCCGTTACTTTTACTGGCCACCACCAGTGGAGACATCCACTCCGCACACTCCACGGCCTCTATGATACCTTTGCTCTTTAAGTCCTTCAACTCTTTAGTAACTTCATCCCTAACACTGAAAGGGATATTCCTTACTTTATGTGACACAGGCACAGCATTCTTCTTTAAGACAATCCTACGGACAAAGTTTTTAAGAGTCCCTATCCTTCCTGAAAACACTTCCGGATATTGTTTTTTTGAGCACGTTCTTCAAATCCAACTCATTGTAATTTACGCCCAGCACCTGCTCCACGCTGTTGGGGTTTAGAGTAATATCCAAGGCTCAACACAAAAGGGAGGATCAAGGCAAAAAAATCCTGCACCAGTCAATGTACCTTATCTAGGCTGCATTTCCTATTTTGAGATTGGTGCAAAGGGCCTGGGACATGACCTCCATATGCCCCAAGGAAATGACATGAAAGTCACTTAGACAAATTAAACAATGGATGGCCCTGCACTCAAATAAGTAAATTATTAGTAGAGCTTACTATTTAACCATAATCGCAATGCAAGAAAGAGCAGTCAGTATCTTCCCAATCAAAGAAAGGCACTGGTAGATTTTGATTGCAGGTACAAAAGGTTCTTTTATTCTTTATTCATACACAAATTCTTAAAATTCAAGATCGCCGACGCGTTTCGTCCTCATGCGGACTTCTTCAGGGCTTGCTGTAGTCAAGAATAATGTGACGCATAATGTGACGCGCAGCCAACTCTCCCTGGAAATTAATTTCTCACAGAGGGTGTGCGCGTCACCGTGACATGCCCGACGGAGAAAGTCGCTCGGCTGCAGTCGTCCTCGTACGACATGCAGCCTGCTCTCCTCAGGAGTGTGGTTGACCGGAGCATGCATGCGCGGCTTCAGTGCTGGTAGGAGGATCAGTCAGAAAGCAGGCACAGGCAAAATCCTCACTGCAACTAATCGTAAAGTACCTGACAGGATTCTCCGCTCTTTCTCCGATACAGCGGTCGAACACAGAAGATCAGGCGCCGACGGTCACACACAGCCAAAGTGATGACGAAGGAAGATTCAGCCGTGGGAAGGCAGCACCAGGAACCAACACCGGAAGAACACGCAAGGCTCGGAGGTCCAGTAGTCACCAAATTGTAGTAAGTAACGACTCCGACACACTGTGAAGTCTCAAGTTCTTTATTCCCATAAGAGGGAGAGCGGTAGACGCAAAGCTAGTGAAGCCGAAGAATAACTGTCAGTGCCCACGGTTCCCCCACCGAACGTTAAAGTCTTGGCATTCTCCCAACGTGCTCGGTAGCAACCTCGTGCGACGGGAAGAATGCCAACACGACACACAGCATTCACCGGGGAACAGAGAAGCGCTGGCTCTAACAAGTGAGCAACCGTACTTTTCTTGCATGAACCAAGCGTTTGTTTGCTAAACAGACGCTTGGTTTTACATTGCTCTTTCTCATGAAGGATTCACGTTGTCTACAGTTACTCTATAAGTGCATAAACCCATAACATAACCATAGTATTAGGGATTCAGACAACAATACAGTTGGGCACTGTGGGCAGGGGCACACGCCTTACCATGCGGTGGAGTTTACTGTCGCAACAGCTATGTTAACCTTTAGGGAGCTGCTTACTTATGGTGCCGTTCATGCAGTCTATGTCTCACCAGAGATAGAAAAGAAGAATGTGTGCTAAGAGGACTACTATTTATCGCCTCCTGTGCTTTCGCTCTCCTGTTCCTCATTATTTACCAACGAGTAGGTTATGTTAATTTTAATTTGTAAGGCGCAACAGCTACCCAAAAAGGGTTTCCCGGCGCCAACCAGAAGGGGAACAAAACAAGTTGAAGATTATTGGTTAAAAAGCCAAGTTTTTAAGGATATACGAAATTGGGCATACACAGTTTCATTACGAATCGATATGGGAAGAGAGTTCCATAAGGAGGGACCGAGACAGGCAAAAGATCGACCGCTCATCCGTGACAATCTAATTCTGGGCACAAAGAATTCACTTGAGTAGATGAGCGGAGGAGACGAGAAGGCACAAAAGGATAAACCAAGGCCTGCAGGTACTGGGGGGCCACTCCAGTTTTGATTTTGAACATATAGCTCAGGGCTTTGAACTTAATTCGGTTCTCCACCCTGAGCCAATGAAGATCACGCAGGTAGCCAGAGACAGAGGCAGCTCTAGGAACCTGGCATATCAATCTGGCCACGGTGTTCTGGACCACCTGCAATTTACGTGTCACCTCCTTGTTCGTCCCCAGATAGAGAATGTTACCGTAGTCCAGTCTAGAGGTGACAAGAGCCTTGACTACGGTTCTCTGGGTATGATCCGGCAGCATCCAAATAATCTTTTTAAGCCATTTCAGGATGGTAAAGCATGTAGCAGCCACCTTTACTGCTTGATGTTGCATAGTTAAGGAGTCATCGATGATGAAGCCTAAGTTACGAACTTGGCGGGGGGGCTGAGGAAGGGCACCCATTTCAGTTGGCCAATGCTGGGGACCCCAAAGATCTTTATTCTTCCCCAGAACCAAGACCTCGGTCTTCTCTCCATTGAGCCTGAGACAATTTGCCAGCATCCACGAAGCAATTTTACCCAAGCCCAACTGGAGGGGGGGGGGGGGGTGAAGTCTCAGAGGCTCTCTCCACTGAAAGAGAAAAGATAAGTTGGGTGTCGTCTGCGTAGGAGAACAAGGACAGCTAGGCTTCCTCTGCAACATCAGCCAAAGGTCTGACGTATAGATTAAATAATAAAGGGCTAAGAATGGAGCCCTGAGGTACCCCATAAGGTGAAGAATGGGTATCGAAACTGGCTGTTGGAGAGAAGACCTGGAAGGTCCGATTAGCGAGTAAAGAAATAAGCCAATTGAGAGCCGACCCACTAACGCCCAATGATCTTAAGGCTTTCACTAACACGGTGTGAGACACCGTGTCGAAGGCTGCGCTTAAGTCAAGTAGTATGAGGGCCACCGTGTCTCCAGAGTCTAGGTGGCGACGCAATCTTTCCGTAACTCCAAGGAGTGTTGTTTCCGTTGAAAAGCCGGCTCTAAAGCCAAATTGAGATGGATGTAGAAACTTTTGTGACTCTACGAATTGGGACAGCTGTAGATTAATATGACTCTCTAAAATTTTCAAAAAAGCCGGTAGCAAAGAAATAGGCCGGTAGTTAGAGGGCAGATCAGGATCTGCATTAGCCTTCTTCAGGAGGGGGAGCACCATAGCATGTTTCCACTCTGGTGGGACTATTGCTTCCTGTAAGGAGGCATTTAAGAGTTCCATGGATTACCATCAATGATGGCGGCTCAAGCTGCTGGAGCACAGAGATAGGGAGAGGGTCCCTGGGAGAGCCTGATTTAACACCGTCTAAAAGACGTTTAAAGGAGCCCATGTCTAGTAGAGACTATGTTTCCAATTTAGTCATGGATTCAGAGGTCCCCCTATCTCGATCAGAGTAGGTATTGTCTGTTAGAAGCAGTGTAGATGCTGGCTGGGGGGGGGGGGGGAATTGTCAGGCTGCAGCTGGGGGGAATCAGACTGCAACCCCTCTATTTCAGAGTATATTTTCTCCACTTTCTGGAGAAACAATTTAGCCAGGTCTTCGCATTGCCGACTATTCAAAGAAGGGGGCCTAGATTGAGTTTCCGAGCCAGAAAGCTCCTTGACCATTTTAAATAATGTCTTGGAGCAGTTCAGAGCACTAGAGATGGTTGCGGATACATATTCCGCGCGAGCTGACTTAGAGAGTGTGGTATTCTCTTTTGGCCCTCTTATAGGCAAATTTGGAATCAGATGCATAGCTCCTCCTCCAGCGTCTTTCCAACACCTTACATTTAGTTTTCTCCATTTTTAATTTCTCAGTAAACCAAGGCGCCGGTGGTTGTTTACCTTTTTTTAAGGAGAGAGGGAGACCGGTGTCGATGGCATTTAAGAGCCACTTTTGTACGGCACCCGAAAGAGTACCCAACATTTGTTTGGAAATGGGAGTATTTGAGGACAAGATCTTATTTAAAGCTACAATATCTAATTTTCCCCAATTTCTTGTGGGTTTCCTGAAGTTCGGACTGACAGAAAATGAATTTGCTAAAGTCTCCAAACAAAAGCCAGTGGCAAAGTGATCAGACCAACATAAAGGAAGGGCTGGAGAGCAGTGAATGTTGGATAAACTGGAAAAAATAGGATCCAATAAGTGGCCGGCCACATGAGTGGGGTCAGAATTATACAGTTCGATGTTCACTGCTGCCAAATCAGAAATAAAAGTAGCACTGGTAATACATGTGGGATCTTCCAAGTGCAAATTAAGGCCACCCAGAATAGAAAAATTTGCGGCATTCATAAGAAAAGGAGTTATTAAACCAGGAAAAGATGAAGCCCATGGACCAGACGGCCCAGGGGGCGGTACACTACTATCCCAGAAAAGGTCAACTTAGAAGTTAGGGCCAGCTTAAATAAGGCTGCCTCACAGTTCCTAAAAGGCAGATCTTCAAATTTACACAGGTAGACTTTTTTTATAAATTATAGCAATACCCCCACCTATCTTAAAGCCCCTATCTTTCCTATGGCATAGTTAAGCGGTAAAGCGGCCACAACGTCAGGACCAGAACTCTCGTGCAGCCATGTCTCAGTAAGAAACATGGCGTCCGGTTGTTCACTGACCAAAAGATCGAAGATGTCAGCTTTATGTTTGGGAAGAGAGCGGCAGTTAGTGCTAAGGAAGGGAAATTCCTTATTAACTGGGGAGGCATTGCTAAGGGAAATGTCTTTTTGTTTGATGGTCAGTGGACTAAAATCATGACAGGGCGCTAATTTAAAGGAGAAGCCACAGCATAAACAATTTTTGCCCCCTTCCTCAGGACGTAATAGAGTGCAGTCAGGGAGCGGTATATTACGGCAAACAATTAGCTTTGTAGAATAACATAGCCTATGGCCCTTTTTTGGACCATGGGTCATGGCCCTGGGTCCCGTTTGGGCGCCAGACGGGCTTGCCTTTGGCGCTCCTTCGCCTTTTGGTCACACACAAAGAAAATTGACTCATGATGGAGACAACTTTCTATGTCAACATTTACTACTTCATAGACAAAGGGAATAAATAACTGTATCTCCATCTTATCTTGCCACTTTTTTTTCCCATTAATATCAAAACTCAAATACTTGTTTAGTAGTGAGAATACATCTAAACAGTCTACCTCACAAACCCTGGGCATTAAGCACTAAATCATAAATAAAAATACGCCTTTCTGTTCACAACTTTCAAACGGCATCTGATGTCACAACGCAGGCGCCATCTTTATTCCAGGCAAAAACGAAAAATCACACGCTCCTTAAAACATTGTAAACAAGACCCTTAAAATCAATTCAGATGCACTCATTTTAACACGCATTAGAAAACCCAGGTTTACAACCCAAGGAGTAATGCCCAAAATGACGAATAGAAATATTGAACATATCGAACCAAAGACTACTCTGCAATACTCCACCTAAATAGGGGGACAAAAAGGCGACTAACACCAAAGTTCAATAACATCCTCTTAGTCCTATAAATAATCAATCATCACCACAAACTGGGTGTCCACTATTTATAAAAATCGATTATACTCCAAACCAACCACAGACGGGAATGCGAAAGCGGTTATCATAAACCCATAACATATTTTAGATACAGAGATATAAATGGGACAGTAATCCAATCATTCTTACTATAATTCCATACAGTTAACCCACAATATGGTCCCAATCCTCTCTACTGGTCAGGCCTACCCTAAAAGAACTAAATTTCGACGTATAGTACTGTTTTCTCAGCTTCCTTTTTTTTATTGATAGCCACACCCAATTTTAGTGGTCAATTTTTCCAACACAAACTAACTAATGTCACTTTCTTTAGAATTCTTTCCAATGAAATATTCCACCAAAGTGGCTCCTCGTTTCTTATTTCGAATAGTGGATTCATGTTTATTAACCTTTCCCCGACTCGTTTCACCCACGTACCCCTTATTACAGGGGCAAATAAGAAGGTAATATTTTTTTGCTTCTACAATTAGTGATATGTTGTGCATAATGAGTTAAGCATCTCTGTCTCTGGTTGCATAACCCAATCATTCCCTCTATAATCCAATACAGTTTACCCACAATGATGTTTATAATTATAATAAATATTTAACAAGCTTTTTTTAAGACATGTATGTTGTTTTCAGTGATCTTAGAATATATCTTTTTATTAGACTGAATATAATGTACAGATGGTGGTGTGACTGAAAGAGATGAGAACTACCTAGGGAAATACGTTTTTTATTTTGATTGGTAATACCAGGTCCCCTTGGTTTAAGGGGTTGATCTCTTTTGCAGCTTGTGGCGAGAGGTACCCATCAATAAGTAAAAAGTAGTGAAGTGCTGTGCTGTGCGGTAATAATCTCACCTACCTGTGAAAGGGTCAAACAGCCGATTTACCTCCAGGTCGGAGTAGGTCTTGAGGCAGGAGGGACACTTGAAGGAGGCCCTCGTGGTGGAATCCCTTTCATCGGCTTCTATCTTCCGACGGACATGATCAAGCTTGTACTTTACCACATCCACCAGGACTTTGTAATTGATGTAATAGTAATTGTGCCTTGTGCTCTTCCCATTTGCCACAGTTTCCACACGCATCCGACACTTGATGAACTTATCTGCCTTCAGTGTGTTGATGACCGTTCTCAGCTGTTTCTTATCAAACTGGAGGAGCGTGCCTATGTCTTCTTCTTTCACACATGGATATCGTATGAGCACGTCCACCGTCAGTGCATGTTCCAGTCCGTAGAAGCCCCGTACAATGTATTTTGCTAGGCGCTTCAACGTGGCAGGCACTTCTGTCAGGGTTTCAGAATCTCCCATTGTCACTGCAGGTATTTACTGAAAGACAGGAAAATACAAGCAACATAAGGAAAGCAGAGACTCGGCGCAAACAGCACAAGCCTTTTGAAGTCAAATCCTCGCAGCACACGACAATCAGCAACATGAGATGGCAATGGCGGCCCCTCCACCTGACTGTTATAGGACCCCACCCCCGCGGCACAAGGTAAAGATACAGAACCACTGGGAGGGAAGAAAGCACGAGACCACACATTACGAGGGAGCAAGAGGACACCACGAGATGGTGAAGCCTAAGAAAACTAGAGATATGGAAAAGATGCATGCTACAACACAACACGTCACATCTTACTTGGTAGAATCTGGTCTTTCGACAATGCAGCAGGTGTGGGTCTCACTTAGTAGAAAATGCTGATAATTGCAAATAGCCATGAAATTTATTGTGCCCTTATTATTTGATTTAACATCCCTGAATGTTTAGAGGGTTTGCTTTTTTTTTTACTAAACAATTTATTTAACACGCAAGTAGAAACAGGGTCATAGATCCAACATTAAAAAACATGGTAATATTTCTAAAGTGTGTGGATGGCATATAGCTTTGGAATCTACTTATAAGTCATATGTAGTTATTACTACATGCAATAAAACATTTCTTATTCAAGAGGGAAAGGACATAAAAAAACTCCGGCTTAAAGTTAATTGAACAATAACAATACACATTTTACAGAAATTTAAATCTAGGACTTTAATTCTATCACTTTTCATATTTCTCAAGTGTTACGTGTTCTAAAATCCAGTCTAGAATTAACGAGCTGGAGGAAGATTTCTACACTTTCAAAATGTAACTTATTTTCCATCAATAGAACACTGGACTACAACATCTTTTGTGCTGAATTAAGACCATAAGATTCTTTGATGTTAGTAAGCAACGCCATTTGAGGTAGTTTATCCACATCAATGCCCTGTACCAACAGTGTATTGCAACCCAAAAGCTTTCCGCTGTCCAGTTGTTTTAATTACTTTTGTAAGCGTTCACTTAGTGACAGAATACTGATGAATGTCTGTCATGTTTCAGCTGTGACAAGCCGGAAAGACTACAGCCTATATCGGACGAGCTGAGTTCCGTGTGTGGCAGACTCTCGGTGGTCCCATTGGTGGCGTTGCTGTGACACAATCTAGGAAGGCTGGAGTAACTAAATGTTTCCCTGTGAGCCACTGGCTGATGATCCTTTAAGCAGTGCCTGATCCCCACCACTCCAAATGGACTCTAGTACCTTTGATTACGATGGCAACAAGCTCAAATATGACGCGGACTCTCGTGCACCCATCACATCTGATACTTTGTTCCATAGCCAGTAGGGTATAGACTTCGTCCTCCATATTCCCGATGTACATCCCAAAGTTTGTGGATATCGAGACAGCGACATGCTTGGGTATTTTGTTGATACGGTCATCGGTCTTGGTAGCCAAGAAAGGCAGAAATATTGTAGGTTGGCCAGATCTTGCCAATTTGAGTATTATTCTGGTGCCAAATACTGGTTCCCTTGCAATGATTGCCAACTCATTAATTTCTCTTGTAGAAAACGTTTCCACTGATTTGGTCACACATATAAATTGCAAGTTTTTAGAAATTTGTGATGATGAGATTGGCGTCATCAACAAATGTGTGCACAAAATCAGACTTAAAAAATGAAGTACTGGTTGTTCACAAGGTCAGGCCTGTCCCTCTGAACATCAAAGAGGAACTCAAGAAGTTACTGGACAACTTGGTGATTGAAAGATCATACAGCCTACCAATGCAACCGAGTGGCTCAGTCCAGTTGTTATTGCATGGAAAAAGTCTGGCAAGATCAGTCTGTGTGGATCTCTGCACACTTTAAAAAACATATATACACTCAGTGATTGTCACCCTTTACCTAAAATTCATGAGCTGCTTGCTAATATAGGACAGGCCAATTTATTTTCCCTACTTAACCTTAGGCCTGCTTACCATCAGATGCTCCTATCCGCAAAGTCTCAGGAGTTAACCACGTTCATAACACCTTTTGGGGTGTATAAATACTGCAGGATGCCTCTGTGGCTAGTGTCTTTCAGAAGTTAATGGACACCATCCTAACAAATATAACAGATGTGCAGGCTTTCCAGGATGATGTCCTGATCTTTGCTGATAAAGAGCAAGAGCACAACATGATTTTAAATAAGGGTCTTACTGTTTTCAAAGAATATGGCATTACTTTACATTGTGATAAGTGTCAATTTCTGGCTCAGGAGATTGATTATTTGGGTTATACAATCAGTTCCAAAGGCATAAGTCCAAAAAATGTTCTTATCAGAGTGATCCAAGATGCTGATGCACCCAGAGATAAAAAGACACTCTTCGCTCTTTTTTAGGGCTGAGTGAATATTACTCGCGCTTAGTGCAAGGATATGTGTTTATTGTACAGCCATTACGCAATCTGTTCAAGAAGGGTGAAAAATACATTTGGACTGACTCCGTCAATTAAGCTTTTTTGAAAATCAAGCAGCTCATTTAGCTTATGCACCTGCTATGTCACCATTTGTTTCAGGTTGAAAGTGTTCTTTAACTATTGATGCCAGTCAAAGTGGGTTAGGGGCTGCATTATCCCAAAATGTACAAGATGAAGATCATATGGTTCACTTTTTGCGATCTTCAAAACAATCTGAATCTAGTGATGGTCCCATCCAGCGATGAACATTGGCATGTTGCTGGGCTGTGGAAAAATGTAAAACCTTCCTATGGGGCTTACATGTTGATCTTTTTACGGATCACAAACACTTACTGTACATGTTTAATGGCAATGGAATTGGGAAAACTTCCTCAAGGTTGGTCTGATCGCTGTCACTACTTCAAAAATTATAGTTTTACTGTCAAGCATATACCTGGTGGAGAGAATTTTAGGACCGATGGTTTATCCAGAATGCCTGATGAATGGCACTATAGAAACTTTGGATGATGAGGCTGAATGTATTGTGGCTCTTGTGGAGGACATTTTAGATGACAAAAGGTATAATTACCTCTCAGCAATGGCAGGACGCAATCAAAGAGGATCAGATTGTTTAATCTGTGTTCAGTTTCATGAAGATGGGCTTGCCAAAGGAGCAAAATGTGGAGCCTGGCTTTAAGCCAATTGTTCAAGTTTTGGGTGCATGGTCAGTTGAAAAAGGTGTATTACTAAGTTGTGATGCATGTGTCCCTCCCTTCGCTGTCAGAGATTTTGGTAAAATATATGCATTCTGGTCATTTAGGTGTTAATGCCACTTGTAAAAACATGAAGCAATTCTACTAGTAATACAAAAGGGGATGATGGACGGAACGTTTGAGCCAATCAAACACTCACCCCCAGTCAACTGATCTGGGTTTAATCCATCATCATTCTTTAGCTCACTCCACCACCCCAGTTCAGACATGGCCATATGCAAATCAGTCTGACCCTGTGCCTCAGGCTAGACTGTTCTCATGAGGCACAGGGTCAAGACTGATTTGCATATGGCTGGGTTCAAACTGGAATGGCATGGTGAGCAAAAAAACGATGGATTTAGGCCCAGATCTCTATACTGGGGTGAATGTATGACATTGTTCTGCATTCTGTCCATCAACTGTTGTTTTTGCATTTGTCACCCCGAGTGGGACGGGTATGCCCAGACGTGGGTCCCGTGCTCTCCATGCCACTGGAATCAAGCTATCCTGGCTGAAGAGGGGTGAAACCCCGAAACCGGTCCTAGGATGCTTGTTTCCAGTCCAGGGAGGACCTGGCTTGGCAGTTCGGGCTGGACTGTTCCCATGAGGCACAGGGTCAAGACTGATTTGCATATGGCTGGGTTCAAACTGGAATGGCATGGTGAGCAAAAAAACGATGGATTTAGGCCCAGATCTCTGTACTGGGGTGAATGTATGACATTGTTCTGCATTCTGTCCATCAACTGTTGTTTTTGCAATTCTACTAGTAGCCTTCTATGGAAAATCAGGTCTCCAAGTTTATTGATAAATGCGGTACTTGTTTACTATACAACAAATATTGAAAGACCCATGAAACACCACTTCAAATGGTCCCTTTACCAGATGACGTATGGACTAAAGTAGCTTTGGATTTTGCCAGTGCATTTGAACTTCTACCAACAGAGAAAAAGTACATGCTTGTTGAATACTATTTTAAGTGGAAGTATTTGGAGTTTACATCTGTTCCTAGTCACAATGTTTTAGAGAAAAGCTTCTTTTTTTTTTTTTTTTTTTAATTGAGGGTGCACCCAGGTAACCAGTTACAGACCATAAGACCCATTTCACATCCGCACAGATGAGGAATTTTATCAAGTCCCATCATATTAAGCATCTCCAAGTCGCTTTATATTCTCCCACTTCCAATGACTTAGTGGAGAGAATGAACAGATTCATTTAAGAGGGTGTAAAACAGTGCTAGCTAAAGGTGCGGATGTTGAAAGTTTTAAGGCAGAACATTTGATCACCCCACATAGCACCACTGGCATTTCACCTTTCAAATTCCTTTGTAAGAGGAGTTCCAAATCAAAGGTCTGTCCTGATTGGATTATGGACCTTAATAAAAGGTGTCATTAGTTCGATTCAGCAGTCCAAAGGTCTTATCGCAAACAAGGTTCCTTAGCAACAAGTGTTAAAAAGGAAAAGTTTGATAGGAAACATCGTGTGAGACTTGTAGACTTGGTTATTGGTGAGTGGGTTCTCATCAGGAAACCCAGTAGAGTGAAAAAAGGAGAATCTACATACATTAACCCTGTGCAAGTCGTGAGGTTTTCAAAAGGTTCTGTTTTTAATTCTGTTAAGGGTAGTGCAGTAGAAGATGCTTAATGAAAGTCACGCCACTACAAGCTAAACAAATTTTGTCTGCAAAAGGTAATTATGGTAGTGCGAGTGATTCCAGGACTGCACTGGACAGTTCATGGTGGCTCAAGTCTCAAAGGTCAATTTCTCATCTACCCAATATATCCACACAATGTTGTCGGTTGCCTACCACTTCAAGTGTTAGCCAAAATTCTTCCATTTTAGTTGGATTATTCCGTGTCCAGTTCAAATGACATTTTGGCTGATTTGAGCAATGATACTGTCTGAAAAAAAGACCACCTACCACTTCTAGGATCACTCAAAACTAGGTTTCCATGCCTGTTCGCTTTCAGGATTTTATGTTCATTAATGTTTATGTATGGAAATTGCAGTTTTGTTTAGTCATTTATGGAGGGGTGGGGAGCGTACGGTTGTTTTCACTATTTTATACTGCGTCCCTGAAAGGAGCAGGAGAAACACGTACCGCCCGTAGCTTTTTTTTCCCCTTTTGTACTGCATTCCTTTCCAGCACTGATCTAGCCATAGAGGTTTGTTACAACTTCTCAGTGGGAGTTGGTTTGAAGAGGTCCGTGGTGAGAGCTGGCTGGTCGTGGGCTTCTTGAGTTGATTGATTAAACTATTAGGTTTTCCTGTACCCAGAGGTCTCTGCTTCTTTCTTAACAGTCCGCCTTTGTTGGCTGCTAGCAATGCCACCCCCCCTCACCCCCCCCACCTTGGCTCCATTCTAAGTGCTTTCTCTCACTTTTCCAGCATTACCACTCTAAGACCACTATCCCCAATCACCTTCCCCAAGTGGCATATGGGTACGGTCTCCTACTCTAGTTACCTAATGGACCCTCAGCATGTCACTACCACCAATTGCCATCCGCGAGACCCCTTTTTCTGAGCCTCAAGTTTACCAGCTCAGCCTGCTGAACAACACACACTTCCTTTAAGTGCACCCTGGTAAAGCATCCTTCTGTTTCTGATGCCGCATCTTCGTTCTTCGACTCCAATTAACCACCCCCTTACACGGTTTCTATCTGTGCCCCAGTAAGCACCATTTATGGTTCTATCCTGTTTGCACTACTGTTAGAAATTGGGTTTCTGGTTGGCTAGGGTGTGCACCTAAGCCAGTCAGAACCCACCACTCTAGTCAGAGAAAGGGATGTACACATTCAAGATAACCCCTGCTCACCCCCTTGGTAGCTTGGCAGAGCAGTCAGGCTTATCCCAGAGGAAATGTGTAAAGCGTTTGTGTAACATGCACACACACCAGTGACACACTAGGCACACCACAAAAAGACTCCAGACAAGCTTATATAAAAATGTCCTTTGTATTATACATAACACATTAGACCACAATCACATAAATCGCTGTGCCACTAGGCACTCGTCATGACGTCACCTAGACCATAAAATCACTTTGCCATAGGCCAATTGTCATAACATTACAAGGTAGTGCAATCCAGTAAATACTTGTAAATTGCACTCATCACAAGAAGATCATCACTGTGCACATGAAGGCAACGTCCTGGAATAATACTCGGTATTCTGATATTGTAAGGCATAAGCAACACACATCACACCAGGCAGGAATATGAAGCAGTTAGAGTGAGGCATAACACATAAGAATGTATCCCTGCATATCCACATTACCATGCCTAACAACAAACAACTCCAAGAGCAGCTCCTGCGCTCTTGTTATAAGCTGTACAGTACTCTGTTCCCTTCCGGTAGGCTTCCGGGCCACCCGCCCGCCTACAACAGGGAATGCAGTAATTTCTAGGGATTCCTTCCAATTCAGGAAACGGGGGCCTCCGTCGAGGTCTCACCCCGTCCTTACTCTCAAGATCCGGTGCCGCCTCCACCACGGCAACCAAGTGCCCCACCCCCCACAAAGGTAGGCACCAACATGGTGGGGGTGCGAACAATGCTAAATCCTGTGGGGAGACATCACTGGGTCCCCCGCTTGTCAGGGAATGGAAGGGGCGGCTGCCGGGCCACTTACCCGCTCATGCAGCGAGCGCAGAGAGGCGGGCAAAACTGAAAAAGGGGCAGAGCTGGACCTCCGTTGAGGATTCCGACCCGCTCGGCTAACTGACAAAGAAGCACCCCAATGCTTCCCCAGGGGCGAGGGGAACAAACAACCTCCCGTGGGATCCCTTCGTCCCCAGTCGGGACAAACTGGCAACTTGCAGCACGGCCTCGCTGAAGAGGCGCTGGGGGCACTCGATGCGGCGTTCCTCTCAGGGCAGGGCCGCGTTGAGTTTCCTCTTCCGGCCGCCTCTCTGACCTCTGTGGTTTCGGTGTCGGTTGCCAGCCAACACTTAGTGCTCCTGCGATGCTCGCTCAGCTGGTGAGCAACTGCATTCAGCAAACCTCTCGGGCTTCAAAACTCAAAGCACTCACCACGCGCCTACCTCCTTGCAAGGTCACTTAAGGGAAAAGAGCTCTTCCGACCCTGAAATAGTTCTCCACACCCGCTTCAAAATAACAGGGTGAAGAACACAGCGCTCACCACGTGCCGTTTCAAATCACACAGGGCAAGTCACAAAGCCCTGGAAAAATCACTGGGGGCACTGAGCAGGAACGGGTGCAGGAGGCCAGCACACGGAGTCCTTATAGGGAAGCAGGCTGTCCTTCTTGTAGCCCAGCAGGGCACAGGTCAGCACAACAGACAAGGGAGTTCAATGGCGGTTCCTCCTGACAGCATAACAGTTCCTTCTGGCAAGGTGCAGTCTGTAGAGCCTGCAGCATCTGGTTACAAGTCCACGCAGTGTCTAAAATTATGGAGTCACAGCCCCTGTACTTATAGTCCAAAAGTCTTTGTTCTGGGGGAACTTCAAACAACTTTCAGAAGTGCACACCACCACCATTCAATCCCAAGCCCTGGTTCCAGACACACTACAGGGAGGCGGAGACAGCATTGTGAAAGTCAGGCACAGGCCTATTCAGGTGCAACTCCTCCCACCACTCTAAATGCAGCCAAGGTCTATTTAGCCCAGAGCTGAGTCACCCAGGAAAGGCAGGACACACCTCAACCCTCCTTGTGACTGTCTAGAGTGAATGCACATACCCTTCTCCTGTCAGTCCAAACCAGACAGTGAAAACACAACCAGGCAGGGCACAGAGAATTATAAGCACACAGAAGCGCCCACTCCTAAAAGTGGCATTGCTAAAATAGTAACAACAAATCCGCTTTCACCAATAAACAGGATTTATTATTACTATTTCAAGAATACCAAACATGGCCTCTCTACCCCTTTCATATTAAAAATTACCACTGAAGTACATATCAGGGAATTCCCAATGCAAACCTATGAAAGGGCAGCCTCACAGCAGTGAGAAACTAAATAGGCTGTTTGTCACTGCCAGGACATGCAACACAGTTAAGGCATGTGTCCTAACTTTACCTACACAGCACCCTGCCTATAGGGCTAGCGAGGGCCTACCTTAGGGGTGACTTAAATGTAGTAAATGGGGAGTTTCAGACGTGGCAACCACTTTACATGCCACGTCACTGCGGCAGTAAACTGCACATGCAGGATTGCCCTGCAGCGGCAGAGGCCTGAGACAGGTTTGAAAGGCTACTTCAATGGGTGGCGCAAGCAGCGCTGCAAGCCCTCTAGTAGCATCTACTTTACAGGCCCTGGTTATATGGGATACCACTGTACAAGGGACTTACAGGTAAATTAAATATGCCAAACAGACGTAGAGCAATCTTTTCATGTTTACAAGAGAAAGCACATGCACTTTAGCACTGATCAGCAGTGGTAAAGTGCCCAGAGTCATAAAACCAATAACAGGTCAGACAAAATACAGGAGAAAGGCAAAAAGTTCTGGTATGAACCTGCAAAAAGGGCCAAGTCCAACAGGTACCTTGTGTCTAGATGTCCCTTCTATTTTTGCCCCATCAATAACTCCTAGGTGCCGTTCAACTATGACTCAGGAGCCCTCTTTTCCAACACCAATTTCTCCCTTCCTCCATAACCCCAAATTATATTTTTATTATCCTCCTGCCCAAAATAAACACACTATGAGAGGCCCACACCAAATTTTAGAATGCAGCTGGGAGAAATAAACGAGCAATCGGGCTTCGTAAGAGACCACTCTTCAACAAACAAAATGCATTTCATTCAAAGAACAACATCTAGTCGACCTTCGTGAAGTTTTACTGCCCATTGAAAGGATCGCGGACAGGCAGACCAACCTGTACCACGCATATCACCCTAATGTTAATTGTCTCTCACTATAAGCGTTTGAGACTTGATTAAATATGTTATTTTCCTTTTGTATTGTTTATCTCCGGCGTGCTATTTTAAATAGTTAATAACGATTGCGACCGTCTCTGTTATATCATTCTTTGCGTGCAATTGCAATATAGTTACATAACTAGAAGGTCACATGGGCCCATTGGATGCCCCCTCGTTGAATTCAGATGCACACTCAAGGCCGCTTAGAAGAGCGTCCACAGGCGAGAAACGAGGGAGCGGACACTGCCGCCTAGTCCAGCCCCTCCGTTCAGAAGGCGGTGACTAGTCGCGACTGGACCCTGGCAGCCAATACTGCTCTGAAAGCAAGCCGTTAGCCTGAAATCTAGGGGGGAAATCCCACAGTCCCAGAATGGGCAGTCTGGCCTCGACTGCGGGTCTCTCAGGATTCCCAGTTCCATGCCTGGGTGGCTTTTCCAGTTCATGGATTTTACTTTCTATTCAGGGACTTTTAGCCAGTCTGTGCAATGGACTACAAGTCCCACAATGCAAAAAAAAAACTGCAGTTAATGAGCTAATCATTCTGGAAATGAGAAACTTGCGAGCTCTGTCACTATAGGCCACCTAGCCCGTATTTAACACCTAGACCAGCCTTTCTATGCTTATGATAGTTGTAAACACTTACCGAAAGTAAGTGCTGCAAGGAAACAGCACGGCATCCTCATGCAGTCGCCTGCTTTGGAAACATGTAATAGGCCGAGGACTTACTCCCGATAACCAACAGGGCACAGGTGTGTAATCACAGGCCCCGCCCCCAACACAAGCTCGTCGCGCGTCCTAAACACCTCGGCCCAAGCACAGGTGTGTAACATCAGCCTTGTCTAAGTACAAGTGTGCAGGGCAAAGCGGCGCGCAGACAGAACGTTCTCGATAAACAGGGGTTGAACGGGTATATATGCAAGAGCTCGAACAAAGCGGCCTTGGAAACCAACATATTGCTCGTTAAAGGGCAAAATGTTGGCCTCGTGGTCATAACCACATCTGGGAGGGGAGTTTTAGAGTTCTGGTTTGGTAGCCTCTTTCGTCTCAATGCATAACTCTCATCTGACCCCATCCTGTCACACGGGTAACCGTCGGCAAATCCCGTTTTTTCCAGCCAGCAGCAGCGAGGTTGCTCTGACATGACACATTACGTTTTAACACTACAGTGCTTCTGGCTGAAAGCCCGGGATTAATGGGACCATAGACAGCTTGGCAAATGTGTCCAGAAGTGTGACCGTGGAGTTCAGAAAATTACATGGCCCTAACCGCAGTTGCGAGAGACGCTACCGTACCTGTACCTGCGTGATGAAAGGTCTGCAAAACATACACATATTCCATCAACAAAACATTTTGTATCAGCCACTTTGGTGAGAACGAGGTTCACGATCACTGTCTTCGATTATTATCTGCGAAACTGATGGTTTACAACAGGACAATTTATGTCACTTGGGTTGTAAAGTTCTCCAGAGTGAAATACATTATAGGCCTCACCTACCAGAAAGCTTATTGCTGTCTGTAGGTGAAAGCCTCTTGCAGACCACACCAGACACTAATTGTGGACTTAAAGCCCACTCATTGCTTTCCATTGGTTGGCTTCATTGTCACTCCCATTTGCCGCCTTCTTATTAGATGGCTTTCCTTTTCTTTTTTTTTTTTAAATATCCAAATTTTATTAGTTTGAAAAGTTAATAGCAGCATCCACCAATAATCAAGTACCAACATCACAGCTCGTGTCGGATCATGGAACAGAGTATCAACGGCGGTAAACAACCGCAGCATTTCATCAGCAGTCCATGGTATGCCCAACACCCATCTCATATCTTACTGTGCTTTTGAGGGCAGCCCCTCGCTTCGTAGATCAGCTTCTCCTGGCGCACACACCAGTCTACTCACTTTCTCCAGACTGCCAATGAAGGTCTACCAGCTTCCTCCAGGAGACCCAGTAAAGCCATCCGACCCAGAGCAATCTGGCGACCCAGCACCTTTCCTTCCACTTCTTGTGTTTGTCTCTTTCCTGGAGTACATACTTTTCACCACCATTTTAATTGGAAGACTTGTATCCTTCCACTGCTCACATTTAGGAAACTCCTTTAAAAATGTTTCATTCAGCACGCCATCAGAGTGCATGTGTTTCTTGCTCTCTCCTTCGTCTAATGCTTCCCTTCCCCTCTCAAATACCCATCTCTCCTAGCTTGTCTGTAAAAGAATAGCAAAAGGTAATGTTTTTGTGAGGTTATGATTAAAGAGCAGACTTTAAGGGTTGCTTTTGTTTTACCTCCTGCATTCCACATATTGCACAAAAATACAGGTCTTACCTAACAAAGACTTTTATGGCTAAGGGAAGGGCTGGCTGCTGCACACACTCAACTAGCATTTGAGGCAGAAGGTGCAATTAACATGGCAGAAAAGAAGATTTTGCTTCTCATGTAGCAACATAACTCTGTTCCTGGGCTACTTCAGTGGATCAAATTCCTGGAGCATGTTTCATTTCTCAGTCCTTTGGAAAGTAAATTATGCCTTGACAAGATTTTCCTTTAAACTTTCTTATTCTTTTTAAATTCTGTTCAGAGTTTGCAAAGTGAAAATGATTTAAAAAAGAAATCATGCCATTTATAAAGATTAAAAATACTGAATTTGGTGTTCAGTTTTGATGTACCTTATAGTATGTTTGTTTTTCTCTGAGTATTTTGAAATGTTTATCCTTTTATTTTTTTAAACAATGGTTCACAAACAAGCACTGGCAAAGCCAATAGCTTGGCACTCTCATTATAAAGAGAAGGCCCATTGGATTTTCTGATGAGTGTTAACATTCTGCCAACAAGCATTGTCAAAGTCATTAGGTCTGGTTCATAACTTAAAATATCTCTTCATTGACTGGTGAGGTTAGCCAATTATCACATGTGCACTCTTCCATTCATCCTTGCAGTCATGTATCCATTCATCCTCCCATTAGCTTATTTTTGTATTCACCACTCAGCCTTCCACACAACCACACACCCAGAATCGAACCTACCAATGAAAGCCCCTATCACAATAAGTTAGATATACAGGCTCTGGCAATGCTTGCTGTAATTACTCTGTTCACAAGCAGAGCAAAGAAGTCATTAAAGACAAGATGCACACCTACATCTTGGAACTCAGTGAAAAATAACAAATCAACATGTAAAATAAACTATGTCAAAGCTCCAAGAAAACTCCCATCCCTACTTGCACACAAGTATGTCATGCTTGGGTGAATTCTTCTCTTTCTTAGATTAACCTTTATCAGCATAAGTGCAGCATATTTATGGGCCACCTTTACATATGGTGGGACCTTCTGGTTGAATTTTCTTCTCCTCCCGCTTTGTACCCACAAAGCCCCTTGGAAAGTCTGAAAGTAGGCATATGGCTTAACAAAAAACGTAATTAGGTCTCGGTATTGACGTAAAGTCGATAAGGCCAGACTCAATTTTTTGGCAGGGCTATCTTTGAAGTGGTTGCTGTCTGTCCATATCTTTCTGAGAACCTGTGAGAGTGTCAAGTCATCCAGACAATGACCGATAAGAACACATGATGCAACATCAGTCTGGGATAAGCTTCTTGTTATTCGTAGTTCAAGGCAAAATGACTATAATAACATAAACTATGTAGTCTGAATTGATGTGTGTTTATCATATTATTTTATTCTAATACATCTAAGACTAGCATATTGATGCACACAGGTTGTCACAACTGTCTTAGAAATATGCCATATCAGATAAGATCAGTGATCAAAAGTATAAAAGGTTCACCAAGCGGCCATTAGAGGGCAAAGGTCCTTTGCACCAAACTATTGCACAAGATACTGCCAGAAGATCCTGACAGAGACAGCTCCTGTCCTCTCGGACTTGGTTCAGTATCAGCTCTCCCCACAAAACAGAATGCTAAGGCAGTCTGCCTTAGCATTCTGTTTTGTGGGGAGAGCTGATACTGAACCAAGTCCGAGAGGACAGGAGCTGAGCTCAGCTGATGATTGTTTTCCCTTTAAGGAACACACTCTCTGATACTGATAACTAGAGCTTCTTGCTGCACACAGGTATGAAGTGCACTGATTCTTTCTAGGAAACTCTAGATGCAAGTTCAGCTATTCCATGCTCTCATAGTATAGTGCATAGAATTAGGTTTTAGGGTGTTAAGTTTCCAGATATATTTCCACTATGGTATAAATGTTCCTGTTATTTTCTTTGTTAGCAACATGCTTTAGTGCTGTTTTTTATAATATTCTGTGTGGTTATTTTACATGTGCTAAGCAACAGGATAAGAATGCTGAAATAAAGCACTTTTAACTGTAAAGTGTCTTTTCCCTTAGTGCATAGCTTGTGTGTGAAATTAAAAAGCAAAAATGGGGTTTGAATTACCTCTGCATCCCTTAACCCTTTGTAAGGCACTGTTAGTAACCCAGAAAGCATGGATTCCACCAACTACGCATTGAGTGGGGTTGTGTGGGGTTGGTGGCCAACGACGCTGGGAGCAGCCCCGACACCCACCGACCACGCACGCAACCTGGGAGTCATCCTCGACTCAACGCTCTCCATGGCCAAGCAAGTCAACGCAATCTCCTCCTCCTGCTTCAACACCCTCCGCATGCTTCGCAAGATCTATAGGTGGATCCCGACAGATACAAGAAGAACAGTCACCCAGGCCCTCGTCAGTAGCAGACTCGACTATGGGAACGCCCTCTACGCGGGAGCCCCGGCCAAGCTCATCAAGCGACTGCAACGCATACAAAACGCCTCCGCACGCCTGATCCTCGACGTACCACGCCACAGCCACATCACCCCCACCTGAGGAACCTGCACTGGCTCCCCGTCGACAGGAGAATCTCCTTCAAACTCCTCATCCACGCACACAAGGCACTCCACAAGACTGGCCCAGCCTACCTCAACAGACGACTCTTCTTCTACGTCCCCAACCGCCAGCTCCGCTCCGCCGACCTCTCCCTCGCCACCGTCCCTCGCATTCGAAGAACAACCACCGGCGGCAGATCCTTCTCACACCTCGCCGCCAAGACCTGGAACACCCTTCCACTAAGCCTACGACAGACCCAAGACCTGCTGACCTTCAGGAGGCTACTCAAGACCTGGCTGTTCGACCAGTAGCAGCACCCCCCCCCTTTTTTTCTCCCCAGCGCCTTGAGACCCTCGCGGGTAAGTAGTGCGCTCTACAAATTCTGTGATTGATTGATTGAATAACCTGCTGTGAGGATTGTAGTGTTTTATATGGTATGGTTGTGTGACCTTTCAGTGTTATACACTCATAAGACTGTCTTGGGTCCAGTCAGGTTCATTTGTAAAACCTTTAGCTCAACCCTGGGTAGCTGTGGCTTCGAGCAGTAAGGCTTAAACAAAGTAATTAGGGTAAAGCATTTAGAAGCAACAAACAACAAAATAAGAAAGTCATGCAACACAAAAGAAATCAGACACCAAATCATATTTTTATGACTTTTAGACACCAAGATGAGCTAAATCCACCAAGGGTTCCGGAGATATAGATTTTCTTTCTTTTTTTTTTTTTTTTAAATCTCTTTATTGTCATCAAGAGGGCATACAACATACATTTTACATTTAATTAGACAAGAAGAAGTAAGCACAAAAAAAGAAAAAACCATTACATACATCTTTAACACTGCATAACATCTTGATTATAGCAATCAGCCCAGATAGACCTGCAATAAATGTCTCCATTACCCATCTTATCATAGTGCATCTAAAGCCAATTGTCCCCATATTGCCTCCAATTTTACAAAAGAGCGAGCTCCTCTTGCTTTAGCCAAAGCTGTTTCCAGACCATACGTTTCCCTGACAATAGTCCACCAATCACATATGGATGGTGGTGTCGGAGAGACCCATGCCCGGGCAATTGCAAGTCGGTCAGCGACTAACAGAATTGAAAAAAGTTGCACAAGTGCCTGATTGCCGTCCTTTAAGCCCATCATAATTTCCATAGCTGTTGGAGGAGAATCTATCCCCAATTTATGATGAAACACTTGGCCAATCTTCTGCCAAAAAACACTCAATTCTGGACAAGTTACAAACATATGTAGTATATTAGCTGCATATGTACCACATTTAGGGCATTTTGTCCGATCCCCCCCAAACTCCCTTGAGCCCATTTAGCTATTTTTTCTGGCGTGTAGTACAGCATGCATATAGTGCGGAATTGTTGTAATCTCAGACTGACCGAATGAACTGAATCATCAATAGTTCCAAGAGCATGTTTGATAGCGATAGGTGTTACCACCACCCCCAAAGTTTGGCTCCAGCGCACCGCCAACCTTTCGCTATCCTGTCTATAATTATTAAGGTGTTTATACATTTCACTAATCAGAGACTTTGTTTTACCCCCATACAAACAGTCCCAAATCTCAGAGTCAATTGTTGTAATCAAAGCCAGATGTTTTACTAAATAGTCCCTAATCTGCAAATACTTAAAATAAAAGTGGCCTGGTAGTTTGAAGTAGAGTTGTAGACTCTCAAATGTCGCAAGTCCATTTTTATCATATAAATCCCCAAGACACGAAATCCCGTACTTAGCCCAGCGCTTGCCTGCACTATCATGAAACACCTCAGGGAACATAGGATTACCCCATAACGGAAGTTTATCATAGTATAACGATAGATTACATCTAGCAGTCATTGCACGCCATATATATATGCTATCTCGAATAGTCTTAAACCTGACTCTCTTAAAATAGTTTGGATCATTGATCCGATATAGGAACATATGGCTATCGCTTCCCAAAATCAAGCGATAAAGAGAGTCTTTCTGGTCGAGACTTAAGAGGCTACGAAAACGCCCAGAGAAAGCTGCCCAAAAGTAGATTTTAAAATCAAGGAAATCAAGCCCTCCTCGGTTGTAAGGGAGTTTAAGCAAGTCTATCACACGTCTGGCTTTTTTGTATCCCCAAATGAAACTACTAAATACGCCTTCAAGTTTCTTAAAAAATAAATTAGGAACCCGCAAAGGAATTGATCGAAATAAATATAGAAATTTAGGTAATATTTTCATTTTAATTAAGTTGCATCTTCCTAAGATTCCTATTGGGAGTTTGTGCCAATTTTTTAGCTGCGTAGCAGTCTCTTTCAATAATAATTCATAGTTTAAAGCAAAAATACGATCGATCTTAGCTGAAATCTTAACCCCCAAATACGTAGCTACAGAGCAAGTGCCCATAATTGAACATTCAGATTTGAAATAAAAAAGCACTTGCGTTTTTTTTACATTCAATTTATATCCGGACAGAGCACCAAACTTAATTGCTTCCTGCTCGATAGATGTTACCGCCCTGGCTGGATTGGTTGTGAAAACCGCGATATCATCCGCATACGCAGTAATCTTAAGCTTGATTGTCTCTGATGCTAATGGATTTATTTGTATATTGGATTGTAATGCACAAATGAATGGCTCGATGTAGAGAGCAAACAACAGCGGGGAGAGAGGACAACCCTGCCTAGTACCGCATAAAATTCTAAATGGTAATGAATATAGTCCTAGGTATGATAATTTAGCTTGAGGTTTATTGTATAAAGCTTAGACCCAGTGCCTAAACTGTCCTCTAAAACCAAAGGTTGCCAATGTAGCCAGTGTCTTGCCTATTGTGCATGCAAACCTCTTATCCTTTAGTATAGCGGTGCCCCCTATTGAAATAGTTTGTGTAGTGCATACTATTGTTTCATACCCCAAATGTTTAAGAAAGTTCCGATCTTTGCATGCAAGATGTGTCTCTGTTAATAGAACTATCTGTGGGCGATACATTTTCAGCTCCTCATGCACCAATTGTCACTTATTTGCACTATTCAACCCTGCGACATTCCATGCCAAACATTTAACCCAATCCATAATAAAAATTATTCTTATCAGCCAAATTGCTTTTACTCCAAATACCCTTCTTTATTCTTACACGTCTGTCTAAGTCTAACTGTCTACTTAGCATCCTCTTGCCCAAACCCTGAAGTGCCCCCTTGATGTCATTTTTTCGCCACTCAAATTTTCCGCAAACCACCCACCCATCTCCCCTAGACCCTCTGAGGTACCCTCCCCCCACCCTGTTCCACAAAGGAGGAATCCTTCCCTTTTACCTCCTGCCGCTGGTTAGGCAGCTCCTCGGAGACAGTGCCACTACGGTGGCCCCCGCGCCCTATCCCAGATAAAGAAGAAGAAAAAAGACATAAGAAGAAAAAACAGCCGTAAAAGTACCATAACAGAATGTCGCGTATCCCAAGGGGGGGATACCGTTCCCCAAAGTAAGCGCTTGGACACTCTGTAGTATTGACAGGTTCTGTTTATTTTGTTCCTTAAGTCTATTGTGGAATACAAGGATAGTCCGGTTTGCGGGAGTTGCTCCTGTACATCACCGGTTCAAGGAAGGTCGGGGGGGAGGGGATTCCCACTCGGAAGTCCGTGATCGTCCAGGTAGTCGCGGGGAGGAACAAAACACAAAAAAAACCAAGCCACGGGTCAGTGGACAATATTCAAGAACTCTGATCATAGGGAGGGGAGAGTGAGGGATCACCGAGCGCCGCCAGCACGTGGAAACCAGAAAAGAAACGATAAGCGGTGTCCACCCCACAGAGCTACCCGTTCCCTCCCCGTGATTTTGTGAGCCCCTGTAGACGATAACGTACCTGCTCCAGCCACCCTCCTCCTGGAGCGTGGCGGGGCGAAGCGCGGAGCAGTTGGCCTCCGGGCGTGTCTCCGCTGTCAGGGACCTTCGGTGAGACGTCAGGATCACCAGCAGCAGGGCGATCTCCAGAGGGCTCCTTACGCATCTTCTTCTCTTCCTCGTTCGTTCCAGTTAGCTCCTCGGCGTGCGCGCCTGCACTCCCGGCTGCTTCCTTCTTCACCTCGGCGTCTTCCGCTGATAGGAAGGTTGAGGCCGACGTCACGCCTCCAGACTCCTCCTCTCGTCCTCCCCAAGGGAAATTAAAGGGACCGTCCACGTCCCGTACCTGGAGCAGCAGGATATCGGCGTCAGTGAAAGTCCGAGAGTCCTGTTCCCCGGGGTCCTCCCGACACCCCCAACCTCCAGGATTTCCCCGATCGGGGGAAAGAGGAAAACGGGACAGAAAGTCAGCATTACCCTGTTCGGAGCCCTTACGGTGACGGACCTCAAATTGGAATGGCTGCAGTGCCAGAAACCACGGGAGCACCCGGTCGTTACAACCCTTGTTTCTTTGGAGCCAAGTCAGAGGAGCGTGGTCGGTATATAACACAAAGGGTCTACCTTCAAGGTAATACCTCAGCTTCTCTATGCCCCACTTAACCGCCAGGCACTCTTTCTCGATAGTAGGATAGACCCGTTCTCTAGGGAAGAGCTTTCTGCTGATGTAGAGGACCGGTCTTTCTAGGCCCTCGTTGTCATGCTGGGACAGAACAGCGCCTATACCCACCCCGGACGCATCTGTCTGGAGAATGAAAGGCTTCCGGAAATCAGGTGTCAGGAACACAGGTGAGGTGGTCAGGGCTGTTTTTAGGGTTTGGACGGCTACAAGCTCCGGGGTCGAGGGGGAGCGGATCTGCGAGGCGGTGGCTGTCTTTTTTAAAAGGTCTGTGAGGGGAGCGGCTATGTCTACAAATTGTGGGATGAAGCGCCTGTAATACCCCACTAAGCTCAAAAAGGCTCGGAGGTCGCGTCTGGTGGCGGGAAAAGGGGTTTCCTGTATGGCCTTCACATTCTCTGTTTGCGGTTCTATCAAGCCCTTCCCCAACAAATATCCGAGGTACTTCACCTTCTGAAAGGCAAACCTGGATTTCTTTGCGTTGATATGTAATTGTGCGGCTCTGAGCTCTGAAAAGATAGCCCCCAGATGCGTCATATGTTCTTCCCATGTTTTACTATACACCACGATGTCATCTAGGTAGGCTGAAGAGTAGGTCAGATGTCGGGCTAAGAGGGTGTCCATCCGCCTCTGAAAACTGGCCGGAGCCCCGTGTAACCAGAAAGGCAGGACGGTGAAATGGAATAGACCGTCCGGTGTGGAGAAAGCTGTTTTCTCTTGATCCTCGGGACTCAGGGGAATCTTGCCAATAGCCTTTGGTGGGGTCGATAGTGGAGATGTACTGGGCCTCACCAAGGCGTTCTATCACTTCATCCACCCTGGGAAGGGGATACCCATCCTGTTTTGATATGCGGTTCACTGCTCTGAAGTCGATACAGAGCCGGATACTGCCATCCGGTTTTTGGTACCAGCACAACAGGGGAGCACCAGTTGCTATGGGAGGGGACTAAAACCCCGGACTCTAGCATCTGTTTCACCTCCTTCTGGAGGGCCAGACGTCGTGCTTCTGGGACCCTATAGGGTCGCTGTTTCACCGTGACACCCTCTTGGGTGGGGATGGAATGCACGGCCAGAGGTGTTCTTCCGGGCTGGTCAGAGAATATATCCCGAGATGACTCCAGAGGTTTGAGCCAACGGTCTGCGGCGTCTTTTATTTTGTAGAAAAGAGTCTTTGGGGTGTCTCCTGTTGCACCCCTTTCTTGTCGGAACCTAAGGCAGTGTGCCTTATGTCACTTGGGTTGTAAAGTTCTCCAGAGTGAAATAAATTATAGGCCTCACCTACCAGAAAGCTTATTGCTGTCTGTAGGTGAAAGCCTCTTGCAGACCACACCAGACACTAATTGTGGACTTAAAGCCCACTCATTGCTTTCCATTGGTTGGCTTCATTGTCACTCCCATTTGCCGCCTTCTTATTAGATGGCTTTCCTTTTCCTTTTTTTTTTTTTTTTAAATAACCAAATTTTATTAGTTTGAAAAGTTAATAGCAGCATCCACCAATAATCAAGAACCAAAATCACAGCTGTGTCGGATCATGGAACAGAGTATCAACGGCGGTAAACAACAGCAGCATTTCATCAGCAGTCCATGGTATGCCCAACACCCATCTCATATCTTACTGTGCTTTTGAGGGCAGCCCCTTGCTTCGTAGATCAGCTTCTCCAGGCACACACACCAGTCTACTCCCTTTCTCCAGACTGCCAATGAAGGAGGTCTACCAGCTTCCTCCAAGAGACCCAGTAAGGCCATCCGACCCAGAGCAATCTGGCGACCCAGCACCTTTCCTTCCACTTCTTGTGTTTGTCTCTTTCCTGGAGTACATACTTTTCACCACCATTTTAATTGGAAGACTTGTATCCTTCCACTGCTCACATTTAGGAAACTCCTTTAAAAATGTTTCATTCAGCAAGCCATCAGAGTGCATGTGTTTCTTGCGCTCTCCTTCGTCTAATGCTTCCCCTCCCCTCTCAAATACCCATCTCTCTTAGCTTGTCTGTAAAAGAATAGCAAAAGGTAATGTTTTTGTGAGGTTATGATTAAAGAGCAGACTTTAAGGGTTGCTTTTGTTTTATCTCCTGCATTCCACATATTGCACAAAAATACAGGTCTTACCTAACAAAGACTTTTATGGCTAAGGGAAGGGCTGGCTGCTGCACACACTCAACTAGCATTTGAGGCAGAAGGTGCAATTAACATGGCAGAAAAGAAGATTTTGCTTCTCATGTAGCAACATAACTCTGTTCCAGGGCTACTTCAGTGGATCAAATTCCTGGAGCATGGTTCATTTCTCAGTCCTTTGGAAAGTAAATTATGCCTTGACAAGATTTTCCTTTAAACTTTCTTATTCTTTTTAAATTCTGTTCAGAGTTTGCAAAGTGAAAATGATTTAAAAAAGAAATCATGCCATTTATAAAGATTAAAAATACTGAATTTGGTGTTCAGTTTTGATGTACCTTATAGTATGTTTGTTTTTTCTCTGAGTATTTTGAAATGTTTATCCTTTTATTTTTTTAAACAATGGTTCACAAACAAGCACTGGCAAAGCCAATAGCTTGGCACTCTCATTATAAAGAGAAGGCCCATTAGCTTTTCTGATGAGTGTTAACATTCTGCCAACAAGCATTGTCAAAGTCATTAGGTCTGGTTCATAACTTAAAATATCTCTTCATTGACTGGTGAGTTTAGCCAATTATCACATGTGCACTCTTCCATTCATCCTTGCAGTCATGTATCCATTCATCCTCCCATTAGCTTATTTTTGTATTCACACTCAGCCTTCCACACAACCACACACCCAGAAACGAACCTACCAATGAAAGCCCCTATCACAATAAGTTAGATATACAGGCTCTGGCAATGCTTGCTGTAATTACTCTGTTCACAAGCAGAGCAAAGATGTCATTAAAGACAAGATGCACACCTACATCTTGGAACTCAGTGAAAAATAACAAATCAACATGTAAAATAAACTATGTCAAAGCTCCAAGAAAACTCCCATCTCTACTTGCACGCAAGTATGTCATGCTTGGGTGAATTCTTCTCTTTCTTAGATTAACCTTTATCAGCATAGGTGCAGCATATTTATGGGCCACCTTTACATATGGTGGGACCTTCTGGTTGAATTTTCTTCTCCTCCTGCTTTGTACCCACAAAGCCCCTTGGAAAGTCTGAAAATAGGCATATGGCTTAACAAAAAACGTAATTAGGTCTCGGTATTGACGTAAAGTCGATAAGGCCAGACTCAATTTTTTGGCAGGGCTATCTTTGAAGTGGCTGCTGTCTGTCCGTCCTGTGAGAACCTGTGAGAGTGTCAAGTCATCCAGACAATGACCGATAAGAACACATGATGCAACATCAGTCTGGGATAAGCTTCTTGTTATTCGTAGTTCAAGGCAAAATGACTATAATAACATAAACTATGTAGTCTGAATTGATGTGTGTTTATCATATTATTTTATTCTAATACATCTAAGACTAGCATATTGATGCACACAGGTTGTCACAACTGTCTTAGAAATATGCCATATCAGATAAGATCAGTGATCAAAAGTATAAAAGGTTCACCCAGCGGCCATTAGAGGGCAAAGGTCCTTTGCACCAAACTATTGCACAAGATACTGCCAGAAGATCCTGACAGAGACTGCGCAGACTGCCTTAGCATTCTGTTTTGTGGGGAGAGCTGATACTGAACCAAGTCCGAGAGGACAGGAGCTGAGCTCAGCTGATGATTGTTTTCCCTTTAAGGAACACACTCTCTAATACTGATAACTAGAGCTTCTTGCTGCACACAGGTATGAAGTGCACTGATTCCTTCTAGGAAACTCTAGATGCAAGTTCAGCTACTCCATGCTCTCATAGTATAGTGCATAGAAGTAGGTTTTAGGGTGTTAAGTTTCCAGATATATTTCCACTACGGTATAAATGTTCCTGTTATTTTCTTTGTTAGCAACATGCTTTAGTGCTGTTTTTAATATTCTGTGTGGTTATTTTACATGTGCTAAGCAACAGGATAAGAATGCTGAAATAAAGCACTTTTAACTGTAAAGTGTCTTTTCCCTTAGTGCATAGCTTGTGTGTGAAATTAAAAAGCAAAAAATGGGGTTTGAATTACCTCTGCATCCCTTAACCCTTTGTAAGGCACTGTTAGTAACCCAGAAAGCATGGATTCCACCAACTACGCATTTGAGTGGGGTTGTGTGGAACACAATAACCTGCTGTGAGGATTGTAGTTTTTTATATGGTATGGTTGTGTGACCTTTCAGTGTTATACACTCATAAGACTGTCTTGTGTCCAGTCAGGTTAATTTGTAAAACCTTTAGCTCAACCCTGGGTAGCTGTGGCTTTGAGCAGTAAGGCTTAAACAAAGGAATTAGGGTAAAGCATTTAGAAGCAACAAACAACAAAATAAGAATGTCATGCAACACAAAAGAAATCAGACACCAAATCATATTTTTATGACTTTTAGACACCAAGATGAGCTAAATCCACCAAGGGTTCCGGAGATATAGATTTTCTTTCTTTTTTTTTTTTTTAAATCTTTTTATTGTCATCAAGAGGGCATACAACATACATTTTACATTTAATTAGACAAGAAGAAGTAAGCACAAAAAAAGAAAAAACAATTACATACATCTTTAACACTGCATAACATCTCGATTATAGAAATCAGCCCAGCTAGACCTGCAATAAATGTCTCCATTACCCATCTTATCATAGTGCATCTAAAGCCAATTGTCCCCATATTGCCTCCAATTTTACCAAAGAGCGAGCTCCTCTTGCTTTAGCCAAAGCTGTTTCCATACCATACGTTTCCCTGACAATAGTCCACCAATCACATATGGATGGTGGTGTCGGAGAGACCCATGCCCGGGCAATTGCAAGTCGGTCAGCGACTAACAGAATTGAAAAAAGTTGCACGAGTGCCTGATTGCCGTCCTTATAGACCATCATAATTTCCATAGCTGTTGGAGGAGAATCTATCCCCAATTTATGATGAAACACTTGGCCAATCTTCTGCCAAAAAACACTCAATTCTGGACAAGTTACAAACATATGTAGTATATTAGCTGCATATGTACCACATTTAGGGCATTTTGTCCGATCCCCCCCAAACTCCCTTGAGCCCATTTAGCTATTTTTTCTGGCGTGTAGTACAGCATGCATATAGTGCGGAATTGTTGTAATCTCAGACTGACCGAATGAACTGAATCATCAATAGTTCCAAGAGCATGTTTGATAGCGATAGGTGTTACCACCACCCCCAAAGTTTGGCTCCAGCGCACCGCCAACCTTTCACTATCGTCCTGTCTATAATTATTAAGGTGTTTATACATTTCACTAATCAGAGACTTCGTTTTACCCCCATACAAACAGTCCCAAATCTCAGAGTCAATTGTTGTAATCAAAGCCAGATGTTTTACTAAATAGTCACTAATCTGAAAATACTTAAAATAAAAGTGGCCTGGTAGTTTGAAGTAGAGTTGTAGAGTCTCAAATGTCGCAAGTCCATTTTTATCATATAAATCCCCAAGACACAAAATCCCGTACTTAGCCCAGCGCTTGCCTGCACTATCATGAAACACCTCAGGGAACATAGGATTACCCCATAACGGAAGTTTATCATAGTATAACGATAGATTACATCTAGCAGTCATTGCACGCCATATATATACGCTATCTCGAATAGTCTTAAACCTGACTCTCTTAAAATAGTTTGGATCATTGATCCGATATAGGAACATATGGCTATCGATTCCCAAAATCAAGCGATAAAGAGAGTCTTTCTGGTCGAGACTTAAGAGGCTACGAAAACGCCCAGAGAAAGCTGCCCAAAAGTAGATTTTAAAATCAAGGAAATCAAGTCCTCCTTGGTTGTAAGGGAGTTTAAGCAAGTCTATCGCACGTCTGGCTTTTTTGTATCCCCAAATGAAACTACTAAATACGCCTTCAAGTTTCTTAAAAAATAAATTAGGAATCCGCAAAGGAATTGATCGAAATAAATATAGAAATTTAGGTAATATTTTCATTTTAATTAAGTTGCATCTTCCTAAGATTCCTATTGGGAGTTTGTGCCAATTTTTTTTAGCTGCGTAGCAGTCTCTTTCAATAATAATTCATAGTTTAAAGCAAAAATACGATCGATCTTAGCTGAAATCTTAACCCCCAAATACGTAGTTACAGAGCAAGTGCCCATAATTGAACATTCAGATTTGAAATAAAAAAGCACTTGCGTTTTTTTTACATTCAATTTATATCCGGACAGAGCACCAAACTTAATTGCTTCCTCCTCGATAGATGTTACCGCCCTGGCTAGATTGGTTGTGAAAACCGCGATATCATCCGCATACGCAGTAATCTTAAGCTTGATTGTCTCTGATGCTAGTGGATTTATTTGTACATTGGATTGTAATGCACAAATGAATGGCTCGATGTAGAGAGCAAACAACAGCGGGGAGAGAGGACAACCCTGCCTAGTACCACATAAAATTCTAAATGGTAATGAATATAGTCCTAGGTATGATAATTTAGCTTGAGGTTTATTGTATAAAGCTTGGACCCAGTGCCTAAACTGTCCTCTAAAACCAAAGGTTGCCAATGTAGCCCATAGAAAGCCCCACCCCACCCTGTCAAAGGCCTTTTCGGCGTCCAGAAGAATCATGCCGAGGTCTATTGACAGCTTCTCGGCCATATCAAAAGCCCCCGTTGCCATATTAACATGAGCAGTAGTATCCCTGCCTAGGATAAATCCATGTTGGTAATCAGACACTAATCCAGACATTATTGGAGCTAAACGATTTGCCAAAATTTTTGCAAAAATCTTGGCGTCCGCGTTTATGAGCGAAATCGGCCGATATGATCCACACTCGGCAGGTGGTTTATCCTTTTTTAGAAAAAAGACTATTTGTGCCATATTCCATGATTCTGGTATCTTCCCACTTAGACCGATATGTTGTATAACCATACTAAATGGTATAAGCAAAACATTTTTAAAAACTTTATAGAATTCTATAGGTAAAGAATCCTCCCCAGCAGCTTTCCCAGAAGGGAGAGCGGATATTGCTACACTTATTTCCTCTGTCGAAATATTGCTATCTAATAGAGCCGCATCTTCCTCACTCACAGCTGGGAGATTACTATCCTGGAGATACTGTAACATGTCTCCCTTATCGGGTATAAAAGTATGTGAACACAGTTTCTGATAATACATGGCAAACTGTTCTAGAACGGCTTACGGATGGGTATACAAAATTCCATTTGTTCCCTTTATAACGTTTATCTTTGTTTTAGCCCTTTCATCTGCTACTTTAAAAGCCAGAACCTTACCAATTTGTTCACCATATTCATATTGCGATAGCCGCTATTTATTGTACCTAACTGCAATTTTTTCCCTAAAAGACTTCTTCACTGCTGTCTTTGCATCTATCAAAGAGAGAAGCAGCTGATCCTGATCCCTAGTATCCCGCATAACTGCCTCAGCATGTTGTTTTTCAATATTGCATAAGGCTTGAATAAGTACCTTAAAGTCCTCTTTCCGCTCTTTGTTTTGCTGCCATATAAATTGTTGAGTAATGCCTCTAACAAACGCTTTCATAGTATCCCATACAGTAAGCCGGGACGCTGACCCAATATTCTCACTAAAAATACCTCAAGCTGTTTAGTAATATTGGCCAGGTATCCATTATCCGTAAGTAAATTCCTGGAAAAAAAAAAGGTCTAGCTGTTTTACATTCGGCTGTGGCCTGAAAAGATAATATAATAGGATTGTGGTCAGAAGTAACCTGAGGGCATATTTCCATGTCTGAGGCCAACATTACATTATCCGAGACCCATGCCATGTCAATTCTTGAATAGAGCCTATGAGGTGCAGAGTAAAGCGTATAACCAGGGACAGCTGGATACAACTGCCTCCATGCATCTCTTATGGACTGCAGCCGTGCCATTTCCAATATCGCAGCATGCATTCCTCGCATTCTAGGAGTAGCCCCCTGTCTTGTTGAATCGATACTATAGTCCATAACACAATTAAAATCCCCCATGACCAGCCGCTCCCCCTCCCAATTTAACATTTCCATATTCAGTAAGTCAAAAACAGTAGGATCGTCTCTATTAGATACATAGACTGAACAAAACACATACTTCTTGCCTCTAATTTCTAACTGTGCAAGTGCCCATCGCCCTCTCTGATCAGCCAGTGTCTTGCCTATTGTGCATGCAAACCTCTTATCCTTTAGTATAGTGGTGCCCCCTATTGAAATAGTTTGTGTAGTGCATACTATTGTTTCATACCCCAAATGTTTAAGAAAGTTCCGATCTTTGTATGCAAGATGTGTCTCTGTTAATAGAACTATCTGTGGGCGATACATTTTCAGCTCCTCATGCACTAATTGTCACTTATTTGCATTATTCAACCCTGTGACATTCCATGCCAAACATTTAACCCAATCCATAATAAAAATTATTCTTATCAGCCAAATTGCTTTTACTCCAAATACCCTTCTTTATTCTTCCACGTCTGTCTAAGTCTAACTGTCTACTTAGCATCCTCTTGCCCAAACCCTGAAATGCCCCCTTGATGTCATTTTTTCGCCCCTCAAATTTTCCGCAAACCACCCACCCATCTCCCCTAGACCCCCTGAGGTCCCCTCCCCCATCCTGTTCCACAAAGGAGGAATCCTTCCCTTTTACCTGCTGCCGCTGGTTAGGCAGCTCCTCGGAGACAGTGCCACTACGGTGGCCCCCCGCGCCCTATCCCATATAAAGAAGAAGAAAAAAGACATAAGAAGAAAAAACAGCCGTAAAAGTACGATAACAGAGTGTCGCGTATCCCAAGGGGGGGGGATACGGTTCCCCAAAGTAAGCGCTTGGACACTCTGTAGTATTGACAGGTTCTGTTTATTTTGTTCCTTTAGTCTATTGTGGAATATAAGGATAGTCCGGTTTGCTGGAGTTGCTCCTGTAGATCACCGGTTCAAGGAAGGTCGGGGGGGGGGATTCCCACTCGGAAGTCCGTGGTCGTCCAGGTAGTCGCGGGGAGGAACAAAACACAAAAAAATAAGCCACGGGTCAGTGGACAATATTCAAGAACTCTGATTATAGGGAGGGGAGAGTGAGGGATCACTGAGCGCCGCCAGCACATGGAAACCAGAAAAGAAACGAAAAGCGGTGTCCACCCCACCGAGCTACCCGTTCCCTCCCCGTGATTTTGTGAGCCCCTGTAGACGATAACGTACCTGCTCCAGCCACCCTCCTCCTGGAGCGTGGCGGGGCGAAGCGCGGTGCAGTTGGCCTCCGGGCGTGTCTCCGCTGTCAGGGACCTTCGGTGAGACGTCAGGATCACCAGCAGCAGGGCGATCTCCAGAGGGCTCCTTACGCGTCTTCTTCTCTTCCTCGTTCGTTCCAGTTAGCTCCTCGGCGTGCGCGCCTGCACTCCCGGCTGCTTCCTTCTTCACCTCGGCGTCTTCCGCTGATAGGAAGGTCGAGGCCGACGTCACGCCTCCAGACTCCTCCTCTCGTCCTCCCCAAGGGAAATTAAAGGGACCGTCAACGTCCTGTACCTGGAGCAGCAGGATATCGGCGTCAGTGAAAGTCCGAGAGTCCTGTTCCTCGGGGTCCTCCCGACAGAGAGAAAAAAAGGATCCAGATCTAGCTCCCAATTCCCTTTCAACTTTAAACATCTGGAAACAATTTGTAATCTTTTTTTAAGTCTTATTTGCAGCCTCTGCTTGCCACTTGCAGATCACTTGCTTAGTCTCTTGTTCATCAGAGAAGAAATAAGAATGTCCACCCTTCAAGACTTTTAACCGTGCAGGCTCCTGTAGAAATACTTGTGCTCCTACAGCCTTTAATGGATCTATTAACTGACGTAACTTCCAGCGTCTATCCATTGTTATCTTGCAGAGATCAGATCGGACAAAGAAGGTAATAGATTCAGCTTTAACAGGAGAGCTAGGGCGATCTTTCGAAAACACAGCCTGTCTGAGCAGGAAATTTCCCAAAAAAATCAAAAGTGGCCGAGGGTATCGGGCTCCTTGCTTATGCTGAACCAACGGGAGTCTATGAACTCTTTGTAACTGAGAATCCAAATCCCAATCTGCCAGATCAGGGAAGGCCTTCTGAAGCAGCTGAACCACGAACGCCCTTGGGTCTGAGCCCTCCTTCCCCTTCGGGACCCCAAATAGCCTTAGATTATGCCGTCGCTGGCGGTTCTCTAAGTCTTCTAGCTTGGTTTGCATTGCTAGGATCGGTGCGTCATGCTTCTGCACCAAGTTGACTGTTAGGGTGGAAGACTCCTCAGTATCAGTAACCCTCTGCTGTAGTTCCGAAATATCTTTCGTAAGTGACCCTATTTTAGTCGTCATCTCTTGTAGTGACTGTTGTATGCTATAGTTATCTGCTCTAGCCTGTGTGTAATGCTCCTGAGCTTCAAGTCTTTGATCTTTTAAAGCCTGGAGGATCAGGAGAAGGGAAGGCTCCGCATAATCTTGGGCCTTCTCAACTTGTTTCTCAATTGTCTGTACCTCCACATTAGTAGGAGCTGAAATTAATGTCAGGGTTTGTCTTGAAGCTAGAACAGGCTCTAACTCAGGATTACCACCCACTGCACCTCTGTTTTCCATACTGCTCTCTTCAGAACTGTTGTCTGAAGGGCAGCTATCTATAGGGCTAGTACCTGATAATCGTGTTATCATAGTCTTGACCCCTCCTTTCGCCTGAACCCATTTCCGGAGAGGACTATCATCAGAAGTAGCTTTGGCTCGTAGAGGTACCATATTTTGTCGCGGGTTGTCATACCTATAGAGTGTTTTCTTCCCAGATCTTGTTACTTTGGCCTTTTCTTTTGATTTTTTACCAAAAGATGCAATCAGGTGATTTAGACACAGTCCCAGCTTTCTCTGCTGTGCCCTTAGGAGCTGCCGGCACGTCTCTCTTTTTTTCTGAGGGTTTGGGATTGTCAAATCTCTGACCATCGTCTTGTAATAATGATAGTTCCCCTCCATCCCCATCACCACTCAATACCAGAATAACTGACTATACATTTCCATCGCCATCTAAACTTCCATTAGATGGAGTGCTGGCCTTATCCTCCCTATCGGTTATCTCAACGGCTTCCAGTGGAAGACTTGCCGCATCTCCGAGTATCAAATGCTCTTGCACAGGTTCTGTAGAATTCTCAATTTGTCTACAACTTTTCCTCCCTCCTCCAGTACTATTAACCATCTCCTGGAGATCGCAGATCAATGAGCCTGTTTCCAATAAATGAGACTCAGCACTCTCTGGGTTTAAAACCCCCTCCCTCTCCAATTGACCTAAAGAATTCTTCTTCTCGAGCTCAGGATCCTTTGAGCTATCATTAGAGGCTTCATAAGCAACATTATGGCACATCGGGATTGCCTCCAAAAAATGTTTGCTATTTTGTTGCCAGTCATTCGCTCATTAGGCTCGCCGGTGGAAAAGAGGTTTGCTGCCTTTCCAGATTGCAACAGTCGCAAGAGCGGCTTACCTACTTTAGAGGAGTTCTTGGAGGTGTTCATTTTCTGTACCGTGGGCCCCTCCTCCAAAGTGTCCGTTTCAACCTCCAGAGCTCCCACAGCATTTGCCAGAACCCAACCAGCCCGTGTACTTCTCGGGGCCATTTTCGGTGGCGCCATGTCTCCCCTCACAGCGAACACTGAAGCAGGAACTAGGAGCAGTCTTGACCAGTAGTCTGCCGAGCCGCAACCAAATTTCCAGCTTGCAAGCCGAGACGTTAACAGCAAGCGTCCGGCGTCAACCACCGCTAGCACCCGCATTCACAAGCTTTCCTTAGTGTATCTGAGCCCCTCTGAAGGTACGTTAGTATCGTAATGATTTCAAATCTTCCTCATCCTCTCAGCTCTTTCCCTGAGTCAGGATCGCCGGATAAGCGGGTGTCGGTAGCGTCAAGCCGCCATCTTGCTCCTCCTCAGCAAACGACCATATAGATTTTCAAAGAAAACATAAATCTCAGCTTTTTAGTCCAAATCGCAAACAAGCATTGGTAACCGTAAAGTTTGAAAACTTTGAAAGAGTTGTGTTTGGCTACTCCGGCCTGAGTTGGATGACCAATTCCAACAGGGAGCTGGTCAGGGGGCAATGAGGAGTATTTGGACAGTTACCTAGTCACCAAAGTCCTTTTCCACACTTTACATCAAGACCGTCATAGACTTCAATGGAATGGTCCTGATTATGGGGATACAGGATGCTGAAGGATGCTCTGGGTGCTGTGCGGTCGATAGGGGTGTCTTTGCGGTTATTCCTTGGTCCACAGGTAAGGTGGGGTGACTTTGGCCACATGGATTGGTGTCCCTCGAAGTCCTCTCTGATCCAGTAAAAGGCCAGCTGTAGTTGGTCTATCGATCTCCGTACACAGTGGGTCCAGCGCTTTCCTCTGGTGAAGGCTGGTGTCCATCTTTGGTGACCAATCTGGACTCAGACAACACTCCTGGGTCCAGCAGATTCAGGTTCAACTTTAGGCTGTCGAGGATCGTTCTCTTGGGTTTCCCGTGGATGGTCAGCAGCGATTCAATGAATGAGGCTACTGACTAGCCAGAATGGACTACTTCAGCTTTGATGGCCCTGGTGCTGGTTCCAGCTAGTCAGCCGACTGACTCTTAAAGTCACTTCTTTGGTCTGGGGCTCAAGAGTGACTTTTCCATGAGCCATGAGCCAGGAGCCACAGGCACAGTCCTCTCTTAGCTAGCCCAAGGTGTGGCAGGTGCAGCCCAGCATTGGTGCAGGCTCTGTTGCCAAGTCCAGGGGTCAGCATGGCAGACCATCTTCGGTCCTCTCTCCAGTTCTGTTGTGATCTGAGGTTCAGAGTGCCATGGGTGCCATATTTATGCCCAGAAAGTACCCTGGGGGATGATGCGATCACTAGCCAATGGGCTACCAGGATCCCTCCCACCCTGTGATGACTTCCCGCTCTGTGTGGCATTTTAGCAATCCCAGGTTGCACTAATCTGACCACTCCCAAGACGTCTGAACCCTTCCTTGGATGTTAGGAGCTTGGTAGCCAAGTCTAGATGTGTGGCTACCTGTGGGCTACCTGCCCACAGGAAAACCAGTTTGGCAGCTGGAGTCCCCTCTCTGTTCCCCCTGCCTGCCTGTCTACCTGAACAAAGGGGCAACCCTCCACAAGTGTGATCGCCATTTGCCCACCAAAGTCGGCTTCCCCTTTGTAGCTCGCCTTTTGGGATACCACCCTGTTTGGCTTACTGCAAGGAGGAGGTGACACCTCCCTCTGTGGCAGGCCTCTATTTTTCCTGAGCCTGGGAGTCATTTACACTATACCCTAGGAGGGCAGAAGTCGTCTTGTGGCCATCAACTGTGCAAGGCCACCGGACAAACTGGGCAACAGAGCGTCAACTTTCTAAAAGTTGCTGTTCCTTTAAAGTGACATTGAATTTGACTTGGGCATCGAGTCTGGTTTAATGTCATGATTAATTTGGCCTTTTGAAGTACCCATTTTAGTAGTCCTATGCATTAGTTAGTTGGATTGGGAGGCTAGCTGGGAACTCTGTAGCCAATTAGCCTTAGGGCTCAATAGGTCTTCCTTAGGGGAAACATATATATTTTCCAGGAAAGTGGTGACTTTGTCATTGGTTTAAATGTCAAAGTTGAACTAGCAGTTTTAAAACTGCTCTTCCAGGCTGAAATGGCAGGTTGGAACCCATTTTGTAGTTTATCACACACAGGGTGATACAATGTGTGCTGTATGCCCTGGGTATCATTAGTACCATATCCTAGGGACTTATAAGTAAGCCAGTTATGTCAATTGGGGGTAGCCAATTCAACATATATCTTGGGATGGGTTAGAACACTGGCACTAAGGTCTGGTTAGCAGGCGCCAGGGCACTCTCAAAGAGTCGAAAAACCAGCAGCTAGTAGTCCAAATGGGGGCAAAAAGTGTTGGGGGGAACTTGCAAAAAACGTTTTCCTCACACCTGTATTTTCACATTCAAGTGTTGGTGCACTGAACTAATTTCAGACATCTGTGGGTGTGAAAGCAAGCCTTGTAGAAGCTAAGCCAGAGTCTTAGTTTACGCAATACTATGATTACGTGAAAAAATGTGTAAAGGGTCACCAAGCAGAAAAAAGAGGCTTATTTTAATTCAAACAGTGTAAAGTAAAATAAAATAAATATTGCATGTACCAAATCACGTCACAGCCCTGTCAGAGTACTTCAGCCACTATTGCTCCACTTATGCACTACAATTATTTAACAGCTCACCAGGAAAATTATCTATTTAACCTGTTAACCTTGGCCCTGCCATTGCACGATTACTGGGATCACTATAAGTGGGTGCACTGACAGTAGTTGGCATAGCTCAATATGTAGGATTGCAGTATAAAACTAAACCATGTGCTTCTTTACTATACTTTTAAAATACTGTGGTTGTGACACATCTTTAAGTATATCATCTATGCCACAATCAGATCATGTGAGTCAAAGTCGTATTTTCATACATGGATAGCCCAGAAAAGCAATTCAGGCCTGTTTACAAGTGGGGGCAATGTGAGCCTCTGCTAAACCTTCTTCTGCAGCCTGATGTAAGAGCTCATCCAGAGCCGAGAGGTACTATTTTGCTCCTACAGCAAGGCCCCTCTAGAAACAGAGTGGGTCCAAGTGCTGGCAGTCCACTGTAGGTGTGCTAAACAGTGTCCTGGGGTCATCATAGAAACCACATTCATTTCACAATTTCTGCAAGGCACTGCTGCCCATAGCATATCTAGTGGCAGAGTTCAGCTTGACAACAATAGACCTATTTGTTATCCTATGCAATGTGTATTTTTATAGCACATTATCACCCATCCTGGAACTTTGGCAAGTGAGTGAGGCTAGCCTCGGGAGTACCTACTCGAATAGCCAGGTCTTCAGCTTCTTGGAGAATACAAGAAGGGAGGAGGAGGTTCTAACATTGAGTGGAAGGTCGTTGCACGCATCAAGAGCGATATACAAGAATGCACAACCGCCTGATCAGCTTTTGCATATGGGTGGGACATGTGCTAGTGAGAGCCTGGCTGCGCAGAGGTGCCTGGAGAGTTGGTTGAACTGCATGCGACTGTTCAAGTAGGCCTGGCCTTTGTTGTGTAATGCTTTGTATGTGTGGGTGAGGCGCTTGAATTGTGCACACTTATGTATTGGGAGCCAGCGGAATTCCCTTCGGTGTGGTGTGACGTTAGACCGGCATGGAAGATTGAAGGCCAGTCTAGCTGCTGCGTTTTTGTGAGTTGGTTGGTTATACCAGCATAAAGGGCATTCCCGTAGTTCAGTCTGCTGGTAATGAGGTCTTGGGTGACAGTTTTCCTGATATTGTTGTTTAGCCACTTTAATATCTTTTTTAGCATCCTCAAAAGGTGGAAGCAGGATGTGGCAACTCCACTGACTTCTACAGACATGTCCAAATTGTTGTCAATAAGGATTCTGAGGTTTTTTGCTTGTGTGCTGGTGGTGGGAGTGGGTTCAAGATCTGTAGGCCACCAGGGGGAGTCCCATGGTAAGGGATCTTTTCCGGTGATCACCACTTTGGTCTTGTCCGTGTTCAGCTTGAAGCAGTTGGACTTTATTCAGGTGGCCACTTCAATCATGCATGCATTGAAGTTGATCCTGGTGATGGATGTGTTGTCAGAGAGGGACAATATCAGTGTGTGTTGTCTGCGTAGGTCATTTTGTCGATGTTGTGTGCACGGATGACATCTGCCAGTGGAGTCATGTAGATGTTGAAGAGGGTCAGACTGGATGAGGAACTCTGCGGGACTCCACAAATGAGTACCCGTTCTTCTAAAAAGTATGGTGGCATGTTGACTGTTTGGGTTCTCCTGATGATAAAGGTGCTGCTCCATTGGAGGGCAGGTCCTTGGATGCCAGTCTCATGGAGTCATCTGCTCAGGATGGGGTGGGAGACTGTGTCAAAGGCTGCAGAAAGGTCAAGTAAGATGAGGGCTGCAGTTTCCCCTATGTCGAAGAACATCTGTTTATCACCTGTGGTCTAAATCCTGATTATGTGCCGTTGAGGATCTGGTGGTCGGCGAGGCATCTTTTGATGGCTTTTTATAAGGCCTTTGCTTGGCATGTGTTAGACCTGGCACCATTGGCGTGGGTCTCCCCTGCATTTTTTGCTTTGCCTCCTGTGTTTTTGCTATATGTTAGACTCTGTTTTGCTGGTCTAGATGCTTTGGGCCCTTTGCCACTGCTGTTCAGTGCCAAAGTGCAAGTGCTCCCTTTGTAAATTGTGTTATGGATTAGTGATTCCATGATTGGCGTATTAGATTTACTTGTCAGACCCTAGTATAGTGCACTGTGTGTGCCCAGGGCCTGTAAATCAAATGCTGCTACTGGGCTGCAACACTGATTGTGCCACCCACAGAAGCACCCTGTAAAATGTAACTCTGGCCTGCTATTGCAGAGCCTGTGTGCAGTCTGGGACTGCCATGTCGACTTGGCAAGTGCACACCTTGCCAGTCCCTAAACCTTCCCTTTTCTACATATTAGTCACCCCTAAGGTAGGCCCAAGGTACCCCTGTGGGCAGGGTGCATTGTATGTGAAAGGTAGGACATGCCCTGAGGTGTGTGGTATGTCCTGATAGTGAAATACTGTCAATTTCGTTTTTCACTATTGCAAGGCTACCTGTCCCCATAGGACAGAATGGGGAGTTTGTTCATAACATCTTATAAACCTTACTGGCCCTGGGAACAAGGTAGAAAAATAAAGTTTAGTATCCCTGAACTCAGAATGTCAAACTGCATCTTTTAGTGAGGGTGATTTTTACATTCTGTGTTTGAAAATACCACTTTTAGAAAGTGGGTATTTTCTTGCCTAACCATCCAGTGTGCCTCTGCTAGGTTTGTGTATTGCATGTCTGGCTATTGGATGACAGGGGCTGGAGCGGGGCAGTGGCTCCAGAAGTCTGATGAGTCAGGGCTGGGCCGAATAGACCTGGGCTGCATTTAGAGTACGGGGAGGAGATTTCCTTTCACCTGAATGGGCCTGGTCTGCCTTCAACAATGCTGTCTCCACCTCCTGCCAGGAAGCTGCACCAGTGAGGACAGAACTGGTTTTGGCTGGGTACAGACACTCTCTGCCTTCAGAGAACAAATCAAGAGGAACCTTTGCCAAGGAGAAGAGCCGGAGAAGCTGCGGAGGAATACTGGCCCTGTGCTGTTTGCTGTCTGGGGTTGGCCTGCAGTGGCTACTTGCTGCCAAGGAAAGCAGAAAAGGACTTTGCTGCTTGCTTTGTCCCCCTGCTTGAGGAAAAGATCTCCAAGGGCTTGAACTGAGCTTGCCCCCTGTTCTAGAGGTCTCAGGAACAGCAAAGACCTCACCTTGTCTGTGTGCACCGTCTCTGATCGTCGCAGCAGAAAAAAAGGGTAACCGAATCTGTCATCGGGTCTGTCGCAGGATTCCATGTCCTGAAAGCACCGCCGAGAGCAATGCCTCGCTTCGCAACGCAACCCTGGTCTCACCAACTCCATCAATGAGCCGCTGCTTGCACCGCGTCCTGTGGGCACCGCACTCCGCAACGCTTCGCTACATGCTGCAAGGACGTCACCAACTCGGTCGCTGCCCGACCGAAACATCGAACGACTCAGTCGCCGCACTGTGACCTGCCAGCACCACAGCGAGCACTGTCTCACCCTTCAAAGCAAGCCCTGGTCTCACCGACTCTGTCAATGAGCCGCTGCCTGCACCGAATCGTGAGGACATCGTCCGCCGCAACGCTCCGCTTCACAACGCGACCGTGACGTTTGCTCCGATTGACTCGCACTGACGTGTTGGTCGCAACAAGAAAGGTACTGTGTCCGAGTCTGTCGACGATTTAGCTGGCCCGTATCAACGCAGTCGGCTGGAATTGTTAGACTCTGTCGTATTCAGTATCGCGGTAGCCCCAGGAGGAGCTACCGAGTCGGAAGAACTGTGTTTTATTGGTTTTCCTGCAATTTAAAGGTTATTTTGCACAAGTACTATTTTTCAAGAGTATTGTATGTTGGATTTTTATCGTATTTGGTCTTGTTGGTTTAGATAAAGATTTACTATTTTTCTAAACTGGTGTGGTGTCCATTTGCAGTGTTTTCACTGTATTACTGTATGTATTCACAAATGCTTTACACACTGCCTCTAAGATAAGCCTGACTGCTCGTGCCAAGTTAACAAGGGGGTGAGCAGGGGTTATTTTAGGAGTGTAACTCCCTTATCCTGACTAGAAGGAAGGGTCCCTACTTGGACAAAGGTGCAAACCCTTGCCAACTAGAGACCCCCATTTCTAACATTGATTTACATACAGTGATTGGTGTACACTACTAGCATAGTGCAGACCATTACGTGACCACATACTTTTACTGAACTTTTGTCCCTTGGATTGTTTTTCTGCAAAGTAAAGAACTGCCAATTTTGTCATCATGACCAAGCCAGCATCCATTGCATCCATTGATATCGAATTTGAGGAAGATAGGGTGGAAACCTACACTGTGTCTCAACTGAAAGCTATCTGCAAGAAATTTAAAGTCTCTGTGAAAAGCCTCACTAGGAAGGATGAATACCAAAAGGCGCTGAGGGCCTGGTTGGAATCCAGAAATGCCAGTGGGCAGGATGAGGAGCCTCTGGTGGAGGCAGAGAATGTGGATGAGCAACAGGAGGGGCAATTGAATCTGCCAGGAGGAGGGTCCCTTCCGTGGATGGCAGCAGTGTTTCTCAAAGGGGTCTGTCTCCAGAGGAGTTGGAGGACAGAGAGAGAGATAGGGTGCATGAGAGGGAGCTTGCTAAGCTCAGGCTGGGGAAGGAGGGTGACATAGAAAATAAGAAGTTGGAGTTGGAAAAGCAGAAATTGGCCACGGAGGAAAAGAGGATGCTTTTAGAGCATGAGAGAGGGTTGAGGAAATTGTATCTGAAAGCAAAGAGTTTAGAGATTACTCCTCCTGGTGGAAGCACGCCATCAGTGCCTGGAGAAGGAAAGGTATATATTCCCAAAGATGTTATTAAGGATTTCATGAAGCATGAGGACATTGGTCAGTGGTTCAAGGCCTATGAGGTAGCAATGAAGTCCCACAGAGTCCCTGAGAGAGATTGGGAAGCGGGGTTGTGGGGCCGCTTTCTTAGTGAAGGAAGGGAGACATTGCTAGCTTTGCCCTCTGAGGATCAGATGTCCTATGCCCCCATGAAAGAAGCCTTAGTAGCTAGGTATGAGTTGACCACTGAGCTTTATAGGCAGAAATTTAGGAACTGTAGGAAGCTGGAGTCAAGTACCTGGGTGGAGTATGTGTCCTATTTTTGCAGAGCACTGGATGGTTGTGTGAAGGGTAGCAAGGTGAATGATTTGCAGAGGCTCTATGATTTGGTTGCATGGGAGCACTTGTCAGATAATTGTTTTCCAGAGCGACGCCAGCACCTGATTGACAGTAAGCTGACTGATCCCAGAAAGCTTGTTGTGGAGGCGGACCACTGGGTCAGCACCCGGGTCCAAAAGGTTCGTGTGGGAGACTCGGCCAAAGGTGGGCAGGGTCCCCAGCAGAAGAGTGGGGGGGGGGGGCAAGGGTAAACAAAAGGAGTTCCAAAAAGGGCCCCAAAGTAATCCCCAAGTGAACCAAGGTAAGGGTTCCCAGCCTCCCACTGAAAAGAAACCATGGGTCCCGACAGGTAAGCCTGTTCAGAGGGGTCCCAAGATCTGTTTTAGTTGTGGTCAGGTGGGCCACTTCCGGGGGGATCCTAAGTGTCCGAAACCGGTTACCACCGCATCGGCTGGTGCACCGCCCCGGCAGATGGCTAGTGTAGCCTTGGGGGAGGAGTCGGGTGCCGAAGATTGGTGGGGTCCCGCAGAGTTGTCCCTGATCTCTTTAGGAGACAGTGAGATGGTCCCAAGAGCTCATCTGCCTGATAACACTAAAAAATACAGGCAGTGGGTGACCATCAATGGCCATAGTGTGGAGGCTCTGAGAGACACCGGAGCCAGTGTGACAGCTGTCAGTTGTCGGCTGGTGTCTGAAGAGCAGGTGGCCCCCAACGCATTCTACCCAGTAGTTGCCGCTGACAATTCAGAGTGCCTCTGAAAAGTGGCACAGGTTCCCTTTGAGGGGGGGGGGGGTCTCAGGTACCTTGAAAGTAGCTGCGAGACCAGCCATGCCTGTTGACTGTCTGCTAGGCAATGATTTGGAGAGCTCCCCTTGGGAAAAGGTGGAGCGGAAGTCTCATTTAGAGATGTTGTGTCTGCCTGAGTGGGCATGTGTGACCACTCGGTCAATGACAGCCAGTAAGGGCAGTGAAGAGGACCTGGAGCCTGTAAGAGTGGCCCATGTGCCTACCAGAAAGAGAAGAGGCAGGGGGCGCGGGAAACCGGCCCCCGAAGTTCCCATGGTCCAGGAGGAGGCAAACCTTGAGGCGGATGTCCTGGAGCCTACAGGGGAACAGGTAGCTGAACTGGGGGACCTGCATGAGCTGACCCATTGGCAGCAGGAAGGAGGCCCCTCAAGGGAAGAATTTTGCCAGAAGCAGCAGACGTGCCCTTCTCTTATTGGTTTGCAGCAGCAGGCTGCAAACCAGGCAGCAGGTGATCAGTGCGGATCAGATTGGATATACTGGGAGAATGGTCTAGTGTATAGCGAGCCTAAGGTTGTTGAGCCTGGGTCAGCCCGTGTGCTGGTGGTACCCCAGAACGTCAGAGCCTTCCTACTGGGTCTGGCTCATGATGTGCCTTTGGCAGGACATTTGGGGCAAGACAAGACCTTTGAAAGGCTTGTCATCCACTTTTACTGGCCCCAGATGCGCAAGCACTCTGATACTCATTGTAGGTCTTGCCAGACTTGCCAGGCAAGTGGCAAGAGTGGGAGGAAGTGTAAGGCTCCTCTCCAACCTTTCCCTGTGCTCAGCACCCCCTTTGAGAGGGACATTGTCCACCGCAACGCTCCGCTTCACAATGCGACCGTGACGTTTGCCCCGACCGACTCGCACCGACGTGTTGGTCGCAACAAAAAAGGTACTGTGTCAGAGTCTGTCGACGCTTTAGCTGGCCCGTATCGACGCGGTCGGCTGGAATTGTTAGACTCTGTTGTATTCAGTATCGCGGGAGCCCCAGGAGGAGCTACCGAGTCGGAAGAACTATGTTTTATTGATTTTCCTGCAATTTAAAGGTTATTTTGCACAAGTACTATTTTTCAAGAATATTGTATGTTGGATTTTTATTGTATTTGGACTTGTTGGTTTAGATAAAGATTTACTATTTTTCTAAACTGGTGTGGTGTCCATTTGTAGTGTTTTCACTGTATTACTGTATGTGTTCACAAATGATTTACACACTGCCTCTAAGTAGCTCGTGCCAAGCTACCAAGGGGGTGAGCAGGGGTTATTTTAGGAGTGTAACTCCCTTATCCTGACTAGAAGGAAGGGTCCCTACTTGGACAAAGGTGCAAACCCTTGCCAACTAGAGACCCCCATTTCTAACAGCATGGTAGGAGGGAGATTGGTCAGTAGTTTGTGAGCTTGCCTAGATTAACTAAGGGTTTCTTCAAGAGGCCGTTGACCGCTGCATGTTTCCAGGTTTCTGGCAAAGTGTCTGTGTTCATGGAGGTATTGAGGAATGGGGTGAGTGCTTTGTGGATCAGGGCTGAACCTTAATCGAAGGCGTGGTAGGGGAAGGGTCTGACAGGGCCCATAACTGGATGGTCTTCATGATTGTGATGGTTTCCTCTGTGGTGATGGTGTTCTATGTGGTCAAGGTGTTGTCTTTGTCTGTGTTGGACTTGGCCCTTTTTGCAGGGTCATCCCTGAACTTTTTGCCTTCCTCCAGGTATTTTTTCTGACTTGGTGTTGTTGGTTTTAGGACTCTGGGCACTTTATCACTACTGTCCAGTGTAAAGTGCATGTGCTCTCTATGGTAAAGCGTGGTAAGATTGGTCTACACCTGTTTGGCGTATTTAATTTACATATCAGTCCCTTGTAAAGTGGTATCTCATATACCCAGGGCCAGTAAATTAAATGCTACTGGTGGGCTTACAGCGCTGCTTGTGCCACCCACCAAAGTAGCCTTTCAAACCAGTCTCAGGCCTCTGCCATTGCAGGGCCTGCGCGCACAATTTACTGCCGCTGTGACGTGGCACATAAAGTGGTTGCCACGTCTGTGACTCCCCTTTTACTGCATATCAGTCACCCCTAAGGTAGGCCCAAGCTAGCCCTATGGGCAGGGTGCACTGTAGGTGAAAGGTAGGACATGTGCCTTGACTGTGTGGCATGTCCTGGAAGTGACAAACAGCCATTTTGGTTTCTCACTACTGTGAGGCTGCCCTCTCATAGGAATGCATTGGGGATTCCCTGATATGTGCTTCAGTGGTAATTCCTGACCTGAGAGGAGTAGAGTGGTCAAGTTTGGTATGTTTGGAATAGTGGTAATAAATGCTGCGTAATGGTGTTCGCAGATTTATTATCACTACTTTAGAAATGCCACTTTTAGAAGTGGGCATTTCTGTGTGCTATGTGTCTTTGTGCCTGCCTGATGTGTATTGCATGTCTGGCTCTCGAGTGACAGGGGCTGGGGAGGTGCAGTGGCTCCAGAGGGGCTGGGTGAGTCAGCGTTAGGCTGAATAGGCCAATCTGCATTTGGAGTGGTGGGAGGAGTAGCACCTGGGACTGAATGGGACTGTGCCTGCCTTCCACAATGCTGGCTCCGCCCCTCTGTGGTGTGTCTGGGGCCAGAGCCTACACTGACAAAGGAGGTGGTCGTGCACCTTTAGAGAAAGGTGTGAGTGCCCCCAGAACTGGTTTGGACCGGGCGCAGATCCCTGGGCCAGGGGGAGAACAAAGACTCTAACTAGTATAAGTATTGGGGCTGTGACCCCATGTAATGTGTTGTTTGTGCTTACTTGGAAGAAGATACTGCCATGAGGTACCGCCACCGGGGACTGCTTGCTGCCTGCTGGGTGGCTGAGAAGACTGCCCTTATGCCAGGGGACCTGGCGTGCTGGCCTGCCTGGGCCCTGTCCTCTGCCCCAGGGAACTCTCAGGGCTGGGGGATCCTGCCCTGCAATACTTAGGCACCTTAGCGCTTAGCGAGCGCTGAATTCCAGTGAAGGACTACAGTTGCAGGGGCAGAGAAAGAGCAATTGCGCTGTTACAAGAGCGCTGTGTTCTCTCCCTCCGTGGTCGTGGAGAGGAGTGGACCCCCACTACGGTGACACACGTGGAGCGCTCATCTCCTCCTTTGTGACGGTATTCGAGCCCCAGGCGTGGGCTCGTGCTTCCTGATCGTGGGCGGGGTTCCCGTGGTGACGAGGAGAGCCCCGCGTACTTCCAGAGCCCGAGGAGGGGGCTCCAATTTGGCCAGTGAAGAGTGCGTGACGAGCACTCTGTCATTACCCTTCCAGAGCCCGAGAAGAGGGCTCCAACTTCACTCGCACGAGCGCCGAAACAGGAAGTCAGGCGAGGAGAGCCTGACTTGGGGCGTGGCCGGGCAGAGGAAGCCAGGTGGAGGTGCAGCCTAGTTGTGGGCGGGGCTCCCGTGTTCACGAGAAGAGCCCCGCGTGCTACCTGAGCCTGCCGGAGAGCGAGACTTGTGGCAAGAGAAGGACGGAGCCTCACGGGCTCATCAAGCAGCCAGAGGGAGGACCGGAGCCTCGCGGGCTCCCTTTTGCAAACTTCGCACCTTTCACCGCAGCAGGCTGTCTCCCGCTGAGGAGACCGGAGAGACCCCGGTGAATGGGGCCTACGGGGCACACTGTTTCGCCCAGTCTTTGTCACAGCTGCGCCGCAGTCTCGTGGGCAGCTGCAACGTCGGGGGGCATTCTCCACAGGGGAGACAAGAGGGAGTTGAACTCCTGCCACCCCCCCCATCTGCGTTACGGGCATTGCTTTTGCTGCTAGGGGTGCCGGTGGTTCAGTGCCCTACATGTGTTGGGGGCCAGTTGGCTCTCAGGAGGGTCATCGGGGCAGGTCTGTTCAGGCCCGGATTACGCTGCAGGGCTACATTGTGCTCCTTAGGGTTACACAGCCCAGGTTGCCCTCTGCTAAGTGTGTACTAAGGTGCACGGAGGACCAGATTTGGCATACTGTGCGGTTATGTTCATACCTGCGCAGTGGATGATGTGTTATGGAGATGATGCCCTGCACTGCTGATGATTATATGCCTAACAATGCTCTGCATAATGTGGTTGTGCTAAGTATACCCTATTGCCAGTAGTTACTGGCTGCTCCACTACTTGTGTGTTCCCTCTATAAGTGTTCATGGTATGGGGCACTACTGCTAATGGCAGTGAGGAGGGTGCTCTGCTAAGCCTCCCTTATTTTGTTTATGCCTTAAAGGGGTATGGTGTGTTATGAAGTGGGTACATTACTGATGATAATTTATGCCAAGTGCTTTTTGCCTAAGGTGTGCCCTCTTAAAGTTGGTACGGTGGGGCACTGGGCCTGAGGGTTTACATGAAGTGCTATGTGAAATATCCTTACTGTGTTTACGGCATAATGTGTTGTGCTGAGCACCCATGTGGTGCCCTGTTGCTAATGATGATGTTTGCATTATGGTGGTACTAGGGTGCACCACTGATTATATGTATGCCTAATGTGGTGTGCTAGACGCACCTTACCAGTAGTTACTGGTTGTCTTCACTGCTTATGTGTACTAATGGTTATGACAGTGGCCCGATTGGCCCTGTAATGTATATAATCCCCTGTAAAGTCATACCTAGTGCCAGATGGCACCGTGCATATATGTGATTGCGTTCTAATGTGTTTTATGAGTAATACAAAGGCTATTTTTTTATATAACCTTGTGTGGAGTTTCTTTTGTGGTGTGCCTAATGTGTCGCTGCTGTGTGAGTGTGCTGCGCAAACGCTCTACACATTGCCTCTGGGATAAGCCTGACTGCTCTGCCAAGGTACCAAGGGGGTGAGCAGGGGTTATCTTCGGTGTGTAACTCCCTTGCCCTGACTAAAGTGGTGGTTTCTGCCTGGCTTAGGCGCCTGCCCTAGCCAACCAGAAATCCCATTTCTAACAGTCTGAAAATGGGAAACTTATTGCAAGGTTGATGGGGTACAATTGTGGGTCGAAGTTACTGAAGGTGACTCGGATTTTGCTGCTGAAATATTCGGATGGATTTAGGCCCAGATCTCTGTACTGGGGTGAATGTATGACATTGTTCTGCATTCTGTCCATCAATTGTTCTTTTTGCGAAAAATTCTGAGAGCTTGTTGCACAGTTCTTGGCTTGAGACAAAGTTGCTGGAGGTTGCTTTTAGAGTGGTGAAGTTCTTGAGTATGAAAAATGCTTTGCTGCTGTTCAAACTGTTGTTGATACAATGAGCTGGGGCCTTTCTCTTGGTGTTCTGGATTTGCTGGTGGTAGCACCTTTGGGTGGATTTGAACACGTCCTTGTCTGATTCTTCCTGTCTTGCCCTCCATCTCCATTCTATTTGTTTGCAGAGCTGTTTGGTCATTCTGAGTTCCTCTGTATACCAGTTGGCCTGTGTTTCTTCATTCTTGCTACTTGGCTTTTTTTCCGAGTGTCCAGGGTGTCAGCGATTGTGGTGATTCAGTCATAAAAGTTGTTAATGTTGCTGGCTTTGTGGCCTGTGTGCTCCAGTTAGTTTTTGTGAAGGGTGGAAGTCCAATCTACCTCCGATATGTTGTTCCAGTATCAGCGGTCACGGCCAGTTATGGTAGATCTTCTGTGCTGGGGAATGTAGATTGAGAAGACTATGATGATGTGGTCGGTACAGGTGATGGAAGTGAGTGTGTTGATTGTGATGTTGTTAAATGAGGCAAAGACAGAGTTCAGGTTGTGTCCTGCAGCATGGGTGGGGGGATGAGATGTGTTGGGTGAGTCTGAGATTACCGATGCTTTCCAGGAGTGCAAATGAACTGAGGGTCGATCAGGTCTTCTAGGTGTACGTTACGGTCTCCTAGGAGGATGTAGGCACTGGTGTTGATGGCTAGTGTGGCGACGAAGTCCGCAATGTTGGCTGTGACTTGTAGTTTGAAATTGAGGTGCTCTAGGAAGTCGCTTCGAGGTACTGAGTTGGTGCTACAGCTGATGATGTCCTTGGAAATGATGGTGATTCCTCCTCTGGGTCTGTGTTGGCAGTCCTGCCTGACGTTCATGTAGCCAGCGGGGTTGGCTGAGGCGATGTCTGGTTTTGATGCTGCATTCAGCCATGTTTCGGTGAGGAAAAGGAGGCTGGGGAGGATTAAATTACATTTTAAACAAGCATTTGCAATGCAATAGGTCTCGCAATTGCGAGATTTTGAGCTATTGGCATTGTAAATGACAATGACTTTTATTTATGTGTTTAAAAAACCTGCAATAATAAAAGACATTGTCATGTACAATACCAATAGGTCTAAGTTTCTAAAATGCCAGACCTATTGCATTGCAAATACTTGTTTCTTTGCTTACCAGACACTTGGAACCTGTTATCTAACTTCGCTCTTGCATAGGAGAGGCTCGTAAACTTGTGTTTCTGCTAAGGGTGCAGTCTAAGTGAATGTAAAGTGTTTTGCACTCATTGCGGGGCAGAGGGTTGGGTGAAAGCAAAGCTGGAAATGGCAACATTTTGCTTTACATGCGTACATTCGCCAATTGAGCAATGCGGTGCCATTAGTAATCGGACAGACAATTTACCAACTATCCTACATAGTGTTGGGGTAATCTTTGTTTGCTACTGACCAACATGCCCTGAAGGCAAGGAGTCCAAATGTTACTACAGTCTGTTAATTCAATTCATTATTTTGTGTTAGCCATTTGCAGCACTTAGAAGCGCTATGTAATAAGAATTTATGACCGTTTTACTTTCATTTAAATCCTATGCTTTTAAACTGGAAATACAGAGAAAGCAGTAACATGCATGTCAATAGCAGTCACACATAGGCACTCAGAACTGTTGCATTTAGGCAGTCAGGGACCAGTGACACACAGGCAGTTGGGGAGCAGTCACACACGTAGTTAGAGGAGTCACACAGAGACCATAAGAGGCCACGAGCCGTCACAGAACAGTCACAAACAAGTATTCAGAGCAGTCACACATATGCACCCAGACAGCAGTTGCATACAGGCAGTCAGAGCAGCTGCACACTGGCAGTAAAAGAGACGCGCAGTCAGAAAAAAGTCATTTTCAGTTGATTATTAAAAACATTACCAGCTTTATCCTTTGGAAGGACATTGAACATATTTCACCTGATAGGGGCTCAGTATAAAAAGTTTAAAGACCACCCTTAGCTAGAACTGTCTTGTTAATTGCACAATAGCTGCTATTCAAAATAACTTTAAACCTGCAAGTTATTTTTTCATTAAATTGTAAACACCCCACCCGCCCCTCTGTCCGCCACTCTCATTGGGTGAGTTACCTTACACGTGATGAGCAAAATACAAGAGCTTTGAGAGGCTCTGCCACTGATGACCCTCCAGCAGCAAGCAGGGCACGGGCAAGCAGGCTCAGAGTCAGCAGTGCCTGCACACAAGGAGGTGCTCCCCTCTGCCTCCCCCCCACTCTGCTTGTACCAGGCTTGCTCTCCATGGTGCAGGTGCAGGTACTGGCTCGGTTCCGAGAGCCTACAGACAGATCCGTTATGTTCCCCGGCTCCTCCCTGAGGAGCTGCAGGAAGTGCTGTTTGCTTTACCTGTGCAGCCAGGAATTTGACTGGTGATACAACTAGGAGGAGCTGGAGGTGTGGCTGCAAGCAGTGTAGGCTCTTCATAACGGAAGTATGCGCGGCCGCCATTAGTAACAAAAGAAAGGCGTGCCACACCTGTGTAAATATCACCCGCCATTGGCAATGAAAAATGAAGCGCTCAGGGCCACCGACCGCACCGAACCACGGTACCACAGCATGCAGGATCACTCACTGGGCTGTACGAGGCCAATGTGCTATAAGCGCAGGAGAGAAGCCAGTGATGGGAGCGCTGCATCGCCAAATGCGATACAGTGCGCGCAACGAAATTCGTTTTATTTATTTAAATGTTTATTTACCTGTATTCGGCCGTAATCCGTGGTTTACTACCCCCCACCCTGCCCCTCCCTCGCCCCACGTCACCGCCCGGCCGGCACTCCTACCACCGACCGCTCCTGGCACCAGGTATGATCGTCCGGGGACATTGACAATCGAGAGGCATTAATGACAGTCTTGCGAGTCGCGAGGAGGGTCGCAGGACAGCAGGGGAACCAGCGCCAAGGCTCGAGACTCTTTCAAGCTCTTGCGAGTCAGGAGCATGAAGCTGCTTAGTTACTGGGCAACGCACTCGCAAACAACCTCACAGTTCAACGCATCAAAAACCAGCCGCGTCACATGACTGCTTGTGTCCACCTAAAAGAATATAGTGCTCACCGACTACACATGCACACAAAAGCGGACGATAACAGTAGTTAGGCGCTGCTGCTTCCGGACTAAACGGAAGTGAGTATCGCATCAACAGCCAATGAAAAAACAGTTAACAAGAGCAATGACAAAGTTAAACCAATGGCAAGCAGCAACAGAAATTACCCGGCAATAGGCGGAGTTTCACCCAACCTACTGATTACTCGATGCCTCGGAGAGACAGCGCATGCGCTGCCTATGCGAGACCTAAAAAATCAACTCTAAAAATGAGAACTACTTCGAGCTCCATCACAAGATCACAATAGAGAATCCAGTGAGGCAATTGAACGCCCCACAAAATGCAATGGGATTGATGGGCAGCAAATTCAAGCAAGAGCAAAACATTCAAAGCCAATAGCTGAGATGACTTGCCCTACAGCCCACTTTCTATCATCTATCTCTTTCTGTCTCTTATTGTACTTTTTAAAAGAATTAATAGCACGATGTCAATGTATTAAAGATGTCTGTAGCCGACCTAATAACTGATTGTGTTGTTAATTGAATCAGAAGACACTTGAATTTTTTTTAGAAATACAGAATGCAAGGTGAATATTGTAAAGTCGCTTAATATATTTATGTATTATTTTTAAAGTTAAACCTTTGGATATGTTTGTTTTTAATGCAAATATTTGTACATCAAGATGATTTAGAGTTTGTTAAACCAAATAAACTATATTTCGATGGTATAATTTTACAGGGCATCTAGATCAGAACGGGCAGCACTGGTATTCTAGCTGTGCAGCCGAACGATGCCCCAGTTGCCAAATGTATATAATTTACATAACTATCTTTAGTGATACCACAATAGCGGAGCTGTCAAAAGGCCCCATGTCATGGGGTGAACTTCAAAGTCAGTCCGGGCTTCTCGCAGGTGTGGCTCCTCCGTTAGAGAGGAGGAGCGTTGCCCCACTTAAATGCCCCCCATAGCCCCAGAGATGAAAAGTGAAATGGTAATTCATTAACATTTTATTTTTCATCATCCCATCCAGAACTGAGTCTCAGGATGGGGCGGGGCCTGTGCACTATAAACCTCTCAACCCAGCTGTCCTTACATGTGGGTCGAGAGCAAGTGCAGGCCTCCAGTGCACTGGGGAGCGCCGAGAGGGGCTGCTCCCTCCAATCAGGGCGCTGCTCTCATTCTGGGTAACAGTACGTGAGTAGCACCAGGATTGGTCAATGAACTTTGCTGGTGCCCGCACTACAGTCTATAAAGAAGAGGTCTGAGATTCGGAACAGAGGACTTGTTCGGTAAATGTGTTTAATTTTTAATTTTTTATTTTATTTGCATAAGTTTACTAGTCGTCTCTCTTTTTTTTACTGTTCAGTCTCCACTTCCATTATGCTCCATACCCCATCACATCCAGCACCTCGTGTTTTCACATTTTTTTAATATATTTTTTAGGACGGCCCAGCAGCTGCTAAGTGCTGCTGAGGCCCAAGCAACCTTTTTCAAACTCATATTTTGACCTTTTAATTTACTGTTCTTACATGGCCGTCCACCATGACAGATGGTAAATTAAAATGTCTGCTATGAATCACGATGCAGCACACATCACAAAACACGCGTGGCCGGGTCACAACGTGTGCAAGTGTTGTGACACATGATGCCTTTCTGGAAATGGGTTCCCTTTCATAGCAAACCCATTCTAAGATTGCTGTCTTGACATATACATTTGAATGCCAGTGGCAACATGCATTGGCAAAGCCAATAGCTTAGCTGTTCAAAGTATAAATTTATTGGCTTTGCCACTGCTTATCTTTTGTGATCATACATAATTGGGTAACTGTCAATTCCCCCATGTTCTGAGAGTGGAGTTTAGCTAGTCCTGACTTTTCAGTCAACGGCTGAAGCATACTGGAACTTGTAATTTCATTTTCGGCATTATAAATATGGGCCTACGAGCTTCATAATCTTTTTGTTTTTAAACCATTGTATTGTTTTATGAACAAACCCTGAGACATATTACATCATGTCTCATCATCTTTAATATTATTGGCTGGATAGCAAGGACTGGTTTCCCCCAATCCCCCATATGCCATGAGGCTAGTTGACAATTTATATTTTCAAAGTGTCCCCACATCATTTCCGAAACTGCCAAAAGCCCAAGCTTTTACTTCCTGCTCTTTGCATTCTGGGACTTGTAGGCCCACCTTATAATGCAAAAATCTAACCTCGAAGTTCCAGAATGCAAAGTGTTGTCTAAAATCTAGAATAAGGTGTTCAAGAGACTGAGATATGCTAAACCTTACAGAACGGAAAACTGTGGTATTTTTAAGTACACCTCGCTTCACCAGTTCTCACAAGTGTGAAATGCAAAGTCATCTGGATTGCACGCAAATAAGACTGTAATGTGAAAAGAAACTTGAAATTACGTTTAAAAGAGAAGACTGGTGTGCATTTCGTCACCCCCCTTATTTCATGTATGTTTGTACAAACTGCCTACAGACGAGTTGCACCCTTGGATTAAATGACGAATTGGACAAAATGTTGAAAGTCACAAGATGGACGGAAAATTTCCGGAGCGAATGATGATGAACTGTGTTTTTTGGGAGGAGTATAATGGAGGATTAGATGGTGGTTCAACATTTATGTATAATGTTGTAAAATGCAGAAAGATGATAACTGGTGTTTGTTGTACTCTGTAATTGATGCGTGAAAACTACAGCGGGCGGGCGGGGCATCAGAGTGAGGTGCTATAGGTAGGCTTTGGAATGGGTAGGAGATTAGCATAATTATTCACATTCAGCTTAGGAAGGTTAAATGAAAAGGAGCAGTTTGCAGTAGTGCATTCTGGGGGTTGTAGGAACGGGGTTGCTTAACGCTCGAGTAATTGGCTGATTGGGAGGGGTGGAGACATGGGACCTGGGTTGAAAAGGAAGGCAGGTTGGAAAGCGAGCGCATTAATTTTTTCAAAAACGGCGAGAGCCTGGCGGGAAAGCCTTGTCATTGTGAATCAAGGTAGGAATTAAAGAATTGTTAGGACCGCACCAGTGGGGAGTGTTTCGCTTTCGGGGTTTATGGGTGGGAAGTATTTGAAGAATGAATGGAAGGGAAAGGATACTGGGGTTTCCAATAGGATAAGGGGTAAATCACATGGATTATGCTGATTGAGAGGTTGGGTGGGGCACAGCTCATAGTGTTTGTAGATGCAGTTAGCGGGAAAACGCAAGTTACGGGGTGAAAACATAAGGTGAAATGTAGAGAGATTTGAGTAGTAGATGTTGGGGTCAGCATGGTCTAACGTTGGCTCTTTTTAAATATTTACAGTGAACCCCTGATGAAGGGCGAAAAATGAAGCCCGAAATGCATTGGGTATATGATTCATTATTACGACTGAGGATGTTCGTGTATATTTCGTGTTGCAGTAAAAGGCCTGGAGTGGCACAGCTGTCACATTTAGACATTTTCTATGCATGAAACGTCTGCCTTGTGACAGAAAAAAAGCAAAAAATCACATGAAACTTTGGAATATTTTGGAATACTGAAAATAAAAGGGATACAAATCGGAAGTTAATGAAGTAGTGTTGTGACTGTGCAATAGTTACGCTGTGCATCCGGTTCGGGAGTGAGACGTCACGCCTATGAAAATGAATTAAAATGTCTGCTATGAATCACGATGCAGCACACATCACAAAACACGCGTGGCCGGGTCACAACGTGTGCAAGTGTTGTGACACATGATGCCTTTCTGGAAATGGGTTTCCTTTCATAGCAAACCCATTCTAAGATTGCTGTCTTGACATATACATTTGAATGCCAGTGGCAACATGCATTGGCAAAGCCAATAGCTTAGCTGTTCAAAGTATAAATTTATTGGCTTTCCCACTGCTTATCTTTTGTGATCATACATAATTGGGTAACTGTCAATTCCCCCATGTTCTGAGAGTGGAGTTTAGCTAGTCCTGACTTTTCAGTCAACGGCTGAAGCATACTGGAACTTGTAATTTCATTTTCGGCATTATAAATATGGGCCTACGAGCTTCATAATCTTTTTGGTTTTAAACCATTGTATTGTTTTATGAACAAAGCCTGAGACATATTACATCATGTCTCATCATCTTTAATATTATTGGCTGGATAGCAAGGACTGGTTTCCCCCAATCCCCCATATGCCATGAGGCTAGTTGACAATTTATATTTTCAAAGTGTCCCCACATCATTTCCGAAACTGCCAAAAGCCCAAGCTTTTACTTCCTGCTCTTTGCATTCTGGGACTTGTAGGCCCACCTTATAATGCAAAAATCTAACCTCGAAGTCCCAGAATGCAAAGTGTTGTCTAAAATCTAGAATAAGGTGTTCAAGAGACTGAGATATGCTAAACCTTACAGAACGGAAAACTGTGGTATTTTTAAGTACACCTCGCTTCACCAGTTCTCACAAGTGTGAAATGCAAAGTCATCTCTACAGGATTTTAACCCGTGAACTTCACTCTGCCCAAAGAGAAGTGGGACCTCCATTTTGGGGCCTACCAGACCTTCTAGTGGTCTGAATGCGTAGTGTGGTGCGCAGTCCGATTCTCATTCATCCTGCTGTGTGTGGAGCTTTCCTTTCCCAGGCCATCTGTCATGGGGTCAAATTTTGACAGTAACGGAAAACATTTTAATAAAGGGGCAATTGTAAAGATACAAGTTCCTGATAAATACCAATAATATTGACATAACCAAATAATATTATTATATGTAACTATTAAAACGAAAAACTGACACAGCAATTTCTGCTAAATATCAGTTTTGGGTCATGATTATATATCTATTGCGTGTCTTATATAGGAAATAAGATTCATTTTTTTAAGAATATGACATACTTGTCTCCGAGAATCAGCTGGTCCAGAGGCTTAGTAGTCCCTCCTTAGTACCTCCTTTTCTCCTGTTGTAACCTCCCATAAGGACTGCCCCTGTTACATGTCTTGTTACTCAGCATGTTTTATTTACAGTTTTTGAGCACTATTTTCTTAAATGTCTGTCTTCTAGCTGCTGTTGCAGGCAGGACAGGCTCTCCCCAACCCGCCCTGTTTTCCTGACAGCAGCAACGCCCAATCATGGGCCCTGCGATTTATCTTTGATAGATGCTCCCTCCCTTCCCCGCTTCACGGCCAGCCAGCGCTTTTATTAGGTCTCGCAGACCTAGCGCTGGAGCGCGCATGCGCTCCTCGCTCTGCGAGGCTTATAGTAATCGGGTAGATTTCTGTAGTGGACTTGTAGCCACGCCCATCATTTTGATTGGCTGGCGTCATCGTTTATGTTAAACGCTGGCCTCCGATTGGAAATGAGGCTTCTTGGTTAACGCCCTGTCTCCTTTTGGCCCCGCCCATCCGGACTGGATCGTTTCCTTGCGGCGATATACAGTCTCCTTTAAATTAGTCGGTAAGCACTTTTTGTCCAGCTTGTTTCATTCTGCTTTGACGCGCTGCCGCTGAGCGTCGTCCGCTAGGGACACCGCGCTCACTTCATTTATTTATATTTAGCGTTTCTGTTCAGCGCGGCATCCACTTCAGGGACACCGCGCTCTGTTAGTATTTTTGTTAACCTTAACTGGAAACATTAGGTTTCTAAATTGTATATATTCGTTTATTTTTAAAATATATAAAATAAATGATTGCATTTCTCCTTAGATAGCTGAAAACATACGTTTGCGATATTTACGCTCCGTGGGTCCACTTTATCCAATCGTTTGTCTACGCAGTTATCTGATAGGTCGGACAATGTTTCCCGACAGGCTGTGCGGCGACAGGCATGGCGGCAGCTGATGCCATTCGCTTCAGCTTCCTGCTGAGCGGAGGTCGGTGCTAGTCGCAGGCTTTGAGGCTCGGCACCAGGTGAGCTTTGTAACTGGAATAGCGGGATCCGGGGGATTGTTACAAAACATTCGTGGTGACCCAGTTCCGATGTGATCCCATTGGACAAACTCCATTAGAAGGGTGACCTTTGAGTTACTAGCGCCACGGCTGTCAAATTGTATTCTACTATTTATATACCGCTGTCTATCTACCTCTAAGTCGGGTGCTGACAATCTTGTCTGCTGTACCATGTAGGGTGTGTGTTTAGAGCAATGTTTTAAGTGGTAATAGTAATACTGAAGTGCATCTACTCACTATTCAGTGTACTTGTCTGCTTTTAGGAAGTGCCGGTGTTTTAAATGTATTGTAGCATAGCTCAGAAGTCTAGGTTCTCTCCCTTTCAAATTAAGGCAGTGGAGGTACTCAGAGCAGTGTCTGTGTAACAAGATGAATGAATGCTCAGCGTAGGCAAGATGATTGAAGAGACTTTATTCCACAAGTAAAAAAGCCCACGAAGCGGCACGTACTTTTGGTGCGGATCCCAACAGCTAACTGCTTGCTGTCCTGTCCTTGCAAGAACCCTGTAACTTTCCTCCGCCCAACCTCCTTTAGAACAAGCATTTGCAATGCAATAGCTCTCGCATTTACGCGAGTTTGAGCTATTCACATTGCAAATAACAATGCCTTTTATTTTTGTTGGCATTGTAAATGAGAATGCCTTTTATTTAAGTTTTAAAAACGAAAACAAAAATAAAAGGCATTGTTATTTGCAATGTGAATAGCTCAAACTCGCGTAAATGCGAGACCTATTGCATTGCAAATGCTTGTTAATATTAGGTAAGGCTGTTACATTAGTTGCTTTCTCTTTAAGAAACCACGCACCTTTCTTTACTTTTGCACAGCGTGGCACTCCTGCACCTACTATGCTGCTTCACGGCTGGCCGCCATGTTTGATATTTTTAAATTACTTTCTTTACAGACTGCACGCCTGAAATGGACCCCGCTCGGCCTCGCTTTCTGTTGACATGGCGAGGTACTCATCGTGAGTGTAGAGAGCGACGAGGTGCAGGTGCTTGGTATTTATGTGTGTTTTTTCTGACCCCGGGAGTTTCTCAGCAATGTTGTTTTGATGCCTTGTGACATACGTCAATCAACAGGATGCTTGCCCTTGCTTATTATTTGTTCATTTTTCTAAACTGTGGTAGTTCCTCTTTTTATGATTTATTATTGGGGACCGGTTATTTCACCTTGCTACCTAATTGATTGGAGCTTCTGGTTTTATTTTGACATTTGTAAGGCTCTAATTCGTAATTGACTTTAAAAGAGTGGCTATGTACCAATTGCAGTGACATTTTGTTTTTAACTAAGATATAAATGTTGTTGTTTTGATTTGATTGTAATCTCTGTCTACGACCCTGCATGCCATGATCAAAACAGATCAGGTTACTCAGTTGCCCGTCGGTGTTCTAGGTAGTTTTTTTTTTTTGCATTCCATATTTTGTATGTCGCTGGGAAAGGCGGAGCAGTATTATCGTAAACATACATTATTTTGTTTGTGGAATGGCTGTCGCGTTTCCCCACTGGGAAGCGTCCCTCAAGTGCACTGCCTGTGTCCAAATGGAAATCAACTTAAATCAAAGTTCAAAATGTTGATGCAAAAAGCTTTTTATTTAGGTCATCATATTCGTCATTATGATTTCATGAATTAATCCAATCATTCATGTGTTGACGTGTATTTAATGAATCGACGATTTGCACCTTATTGTATGATGCTTCATTAAATACATGTCAACACATGAATGATTGGATTAATTCATGAAATCATAATGACGAATATGATGACCTAAATAAAAAGCTTTTTGCATCAACATTTTGAACTTTGATTTAAGTTGATTTCCATTTTGACACAGGCAGTGCACTTGAGGTACGCTTCCCAGTGGGGAAACGCGACAGTCTTATTGAATTCTACGTCCAGGCTCAGAGGACGATACCTCATTGCACGCCAACAAAGCGGTGTACTTTTTCCACATAAAGAATACTTTAACTTTGGATTATCCTCACGGGTGCCGGACCCATTACCGTATTGTTTGTGGAATGGCCACATAACCGAGCATTGCTGTAGCTATAATCTTTTAACCCCACCCTGTGCTTTTCTCTGTGGCCTACATTTTGCCAGTATATGCCACAGGTGTGCTGTTAGCCACTCCGGTGTTGACGAATCACAAGACGTGTGTGTACGCTTCATGCTCGGTTCAAACCGTTTATAAAATACAAACATTGGCGTTCTTGGGGCCAGATCAGCCGGCGCGATTTGAATGTAAACAAACCCAACACCACACCAAATTGTACACCACGCTGAAAAGCAGAAAGAAGGTGGGGTCATGAGGGATAGTGTGGCAACAAAACCATTGGAAAGCACCTCCAAGTATACAGAAAGAAAACAAGCATTTGCAATGCAATAGGTCTCGCATTTACGAGAGTTCGAGCTATTGGCATTGTAAATGACAATGCCTTATATTTATGTGTTGTTTTTAAAACAGATAAATAAAAGGCATTGTCATTTACAATGCCAATAGCTTAAACTCTCGCAAATGCGAGACCTATTGCAAATGCGTTCGTGCTATAAAAAAAAAAAGCGTTATGAGAGAGCGTGTCCTGCCTGCAACAGCAGACAGGACAAAGCTATTTGAGAAAATAATGCTTGGAGGCTGTTATTAAAGCCTACTGAGTAACAATACAGGTAACGGGGTGTCGCCATGGGAGCATACAAAATAAGACAAGGCGGTAGTAAGAAGGGACTACTAAGCCTATTGACCAATGAACAGCCACAGTTTACAGTGGACAGTGACACAAACCACTGAAAAATATGGGCGGCGAGTGGGCGGAGCTTCAAGTCCCTACCTGAATACAGCATGCCTCGCAGAGCAGCACATGTGCTGCCCAGTCTCAACCTAAAAACAATAAAGGAACAGACGTTTAGCTACCGGTAATGGCAGACTCTAGCTCATAGATACTCTCAAACGTTTTCAGAGAAGCCGCAAAGCGTGGTCTGTGGTGAGCTTGAGGGCCGCATTGATGGTAGCAAGATGGGAGTGGGCTTTGTGGGTGGTTAAATGTTGCAGGATACTTCCTTAGAATAGTTTACTTAAGTTCAGATAATTTGAAAATAAATGCTTCTCCATTTATTTAACGTCTTGCTGAATATTAGTGCTTCTTAAGTTAACAGCAGTTCAGTGCTGCTGTTAACCCGGAGGCGCATGTGAAGGTCAGGAGAGCCGCAGGCGGCCCCCGGGTCGTACTATGAGTATCACTGCTCTAGCTCAACATTGATGGGGGGCACTCTATAGCTCGTCGTGTGTTGAAACGCAAGACCTTGCTCACCACAACTCATCTGAGCTTCTGCACACTGGTAGGTACTGCCCCGCTGCCACCAACTGGAGCTGGACACCTGACAAAGGATTGCTACACTGCCTTCCCCCTCCCTACTGCCACAGAAGAGTCAGAATCCGCAGTTGCATGGGTCCGCAGGGGTCTGCATCATGCCCTGAGCTCATTTCAATATAGAAAGGTTGTGTCTTATAATACCGAGTCCTTCCTGGGTGGCTTTACACTAGCTGCTAGTAACTGGCACCCTAGGAGAACCAAGTTATCAATGCCTCCATCATTTATTTTTATTTAAATTCACTTAAAAAAATACCAATTTTTTTAATTTAAACATTTTCTCAAAATGTCTGAACTACTTAACTTGATACCCTGAGTGATTGTATATATGGATGAGCCACTTCTTAACAGCTTCTCAAAATACTCCCTGACATTAATAATGTGTTATATTGCCCACATGTAATGTTACCCATGATGACTGGATGCAGCACTCATTCTGACCCGGGTTATGGGGCTTAGCTATCAACAGCTCAGGAAGTGCAGTGGCGGGGGAGGCAGGGATGTGAGGGGCCTACTCCACTCCAAGTACACCTGGTTTTTCTTCCAAACCACGGAGTGGGATCCAATAACAGGAAAGTGTAGAGCCAGGGAACAGAGAATGCAAGGCCTAGGAATGAGAGGGGGACAAGAGCATCTCCACGACCTGTAATTTGTGGCAGGGCCTTGAAGAGCCCAAAGGGTGATGAACCGTCATCGCATTTGTTTCTAACAACAGCAAATCATGCCTCTTGAGGGAAAGAGACAGAACAAGAGAGTGTCTCCATTCAAAGCAAGGAGACTAGTGTGTGCCCGCTGGTGCTGAAGTCGCTTCGAGTCATTAGCTTCTATTTTGAATGCACTGGGCAAATGAAGTATTTTTGGAAGACAATTGAAAAGGGTGGGCCTCCAATGGACGCTGTTAGAGCCCGAATGATGGATTGCCCCTCCCCGCTAGGAGCAGTTGAAAGCTCAGCATGTCCTTCATGCATACCTGCCAGTCCCCTAAGGGAGGGTCCTCTTAGGCAAGCTTGTTGATACTCACAGGGTTTCATTTAGAGCTTACACTCCCGAATGCGAGGACACGGACAGATAAAAAAAAAAGAGTGTTAAATGTTCTTCTAGGCCTGCCTAGCACAGATCCATGCTTGGATTGCCTAGATTTGCGAAAGCAAGCATATACATGCATTGTATTTTTCTTTCGCAGGTGCCGATGATCCAGCGCTTACAATAAAAATAATTTCTCCTATTATGCTTTTGGTCATCCAGGTGCAATTATTTCTCTAACACACACACTATATCCATATGACGGTGGGGCCCATAACACCGCATATACATTCACTTACTCATTTGTTCCCTGGATTTCCTCCGTCATGAAACCTAGGAGAAAAACGATTCGCTGGAAGGAGACGGGATACCTCTTTTATAATGACACAGTAATTCTCATTTGCTTTTAAGGTATTCCGCTCATTGGTCGATGGACCAACTAGTAGGAATCAGTTGATGGTGATTAAGACCAGCTCAATCACAATGAACTCTTTACCATTTCATTATTAGTCATTATACTAAAGAAAATCACTGAGTCATTTGTTTAAAGAATAATAAAGTTTATATAAAGTTTTGAATGCAGGAAATTTGAGATTAATCTTATTATTCAGATCATTGCATTTATCATCAATATAAGAATAGTTGAAATTGCATGGCACTTTTATTAGACGGAAAATGAGGTTATCATACTAAGAACTCTATAGATCAACCTATCTATCTCAGGGAAATCCTAATAATTCTAATAAAAATCTATCAAATAAAAGTTCTCCTAAAGCAGCATCTTATACTCAACTGGAAAAGGAAAATAACAGCAGCAGCATCAGCTCGTCAGCATCAGCAACCGCAAACTCTCCCATCTACAGCATCTAACTTCTTCAGCATCTCCCGCAGCATCCCGCAGCATTCTACTCCAGCATTCTAACCCCTCCCACCAAGAGTAGGTCTTCTTATACCCTAATTCTAGCTTACAGCATAAAATGTTTCTTCTTACATGGCGCGAATCATTCTCATTGGTCAAAAACTCAGGTCCCTATACATTTTAATCAAACTTCCTGGTCTTAACCAGTTCCGTGTGGAATGTCCATGCAAGCATCGTTTCCCACAGTTCATGCACTTGCTCATCCGTTTCGATCAGTCCAAATTGTATCTTTTTCTGCTACATTTTGTATAACACAGTTCCTTCTATTGATTCAACCAGGCTTCTCACGCTTCTTGCTGATCATCTTGGCACACATCTGCTCAGAAGGGTCACAGCAGCCTTGACCATACTTTCATCTTAGCCTCTCGGCATCAGCACGTGATCATCCCTTTTCCACAGCCTCTCTCCTCTATCACATGGTCGCATCCGCTCATGCGCACTCTAGTAACTCGCGGCCATTTTATATTGCTGCTCGGCAGGCCTAAGCGCACTATTTTTAAAGAAAACAAAATGTTATTAAAACAAAGAAATATAAACCCTTTCGTTTCCCTCCCGTCTTTCTACGTACCCCAATTAGGTATTACCTAGCAGAAGCAACATATAAAGCTATCCCTTACTTACCATCACTTTATTTTGCAACCACACGTTTTATTCAAGAGCACAAATCATGCATTTTATTATTATTTTAGTACGCAAAATATTATGTTATGTTAGAAACGTAAACAATTATTAGTCCATTACTTTGCACACTGAATTGCGTGTTACCATTAACCCTTTACATACATTGTTGGTTATTTACTTGAACGAACATATTTATTAATATTGTACGACAATATTAGGAGGTTAAAATTTTTATATTTACCCTGCTCCATCACCGACATGGTTTATCCCACGGCTAAGCAGACATATAGCGCTATATAGAAGAGAAATCAATATTCTGAAGCTGCCCAGATTTGCCACCTAGATCATGTGACGAGGCACCATTTCTAGAGTCCTGTCCTGTTACAAATCACCGTTTTCAGGTGTGTAAATTATTTGTTTCAGTCGCAGCAAACCGAACTACAACTCCGAGAAGACATTAATTAGACTGTCAAATGGAAGATAATGGCTGCCATCATTTTGCCAGTCTGGCATGGGGGGAGGTGGCAACCGTAACTCTCAACTCACCCTCATTTGGAGGGTGTCGCCCTGCTTGACTCATTGTTACCCTCCAACAAAATAGAAATGTCTCCCATTGACTTCAATTGGGGGTCACCCGCCCCTAAAAACTTTCCTTGCGTTATGAAAATTAATATTTCTATCTCCGTTCAATTAAATAGCGTGTCCTCCAAAATCACTTGAAACCATTCACATTCTCATTGAAGTGAAAACGGTTAGAGGCATGTCAGAAAATCCCTGACCAATATGGCAGCTCACACAATGCTGGAATTGTGCCATTTTGTGTCATACCTTGGTGCAACCCCTTAGCTGCAGAGTGGCTCTTAGAAGATACCAAAAGTCTTTTCTAGCAATGTATTCACTGCTTCCAACCAGTACCTTGCATTATCGAAACCAGATAGCGTCTCAATGCGATCTCGCGCCTCATAAACTAGCCAACCTGAAGGTTATTGCATTGTGTGTAGAGTCACGCTGGCATGCAGCTGGCTTTACGTTCCTGCACTATGAGGGCTCCTGGGGGTGGCATTCGTGGAGTGTCCACCCTGGGTAGCTTTGGGCTAATGGCACATTCCAGGACAGGTAGGTTGTCCTGACTGGCTGGCGTGTAGAGCGAGTCGGTTGGAGCGCGAATGTTGGAATGCGCAGTTAGGCAGTTGAGGATTGAGCTAGGCATTAATTAGTTGGTCTGAATTGTTTTTTGCGAAGAATTTCTTGTTAAATAATTGTAGCGGCGCGATGGCAGAAGCGGCTGCTTCTGTAAAGGAAGCGTTACGAATAATTTGTGAAGCTGGGATGGAGGATTTGATCCTACCCGGCGTGTTATCTCAAGCGTGGGTTGGGCTTGAGAGAAAGAAAAGAACAGCAGCAAGCGGCGTGTCCGCTGCCGTTGCTGCCTGTGCCTCAAGTGAAGGCTGTCCGGCTGAAAGCCAGAGAGCCTCGAGCGTTTTATTCGCAAGTGAGGGGAATTGGAGCCGGCAGGCTCTAATCATCACCGCTCCGCCCGGTCGCTTCCTTTCAGTGAAGAGAGGGAGGGGCAGAGCTCGCACTCGCGCGGTGCAGAGCTCTGCTATTTCCAGGAATAGGCTTCTTAAAGGAGCAAAGAACATTAAAGGGAAGGTTTTTAGAGCTGAAAACAGCTCAGCTTCTCCCCCTAGTGGCAATTTGTTAAATGAAGAATATTTTCCTGTTAGTCAGGTTAACACTAACGTGGATATAAAAAAGGACATACATATTTTTGGTCAGGAATGTCAAACAACAAATAATACCAATGTGTCATTGACTGTTGAAAGGAGCCTTTCACTCATGGTTTCCAGTGAGTCAGGTGACAGAGTTTTACAGCCAGTGCGTCTGCCTAATAAAATATCAAAATCAACCAAATTTTCCCACACCGATGGATGCAAAGTGAGTTCAAAACGTTTGCCTTACATGGGTTTATCAATGCCTGTAGGTTCCCATTTAACCAAGAGTACCAAAGCAAAAATTGGAGAGCGGAATTCGTGGACGTTTTCAAATTACTTCACAGAGAAATTGAGTCTAAGGAAGGTACAAGGGATGAAGCATGGGAACTAGCAAAAAGGCCAAAGGTACCAACGAATATTGATTCTTGGACTTCGGCTTTTCTTATCTTCGCTAGTGTATACTGCGAAAAGTTTCCAGACAGATCTGTGGCGATATTTAAATATTTAGACACAATCAGAAAAGCTTACACTGAATTTGGTGGTTTTGCTTGGCTTCATTACGATGAAAAGTTCCGAGCTAGATTAGTGCTTATTCCTGAAAAACCATAGGGAGAAATATATATTGAGCTCTGGGTTCAGTGGATGTATCCGCAGAGGCCTCCCCCTTCAATGCATACTGCAAGTGGCCTGGCGGTAGCTCATCGGCCTTTTCTCGGTAGACCCACCCCGGGGGTGGGGGGGTGGGGAACTAGAATAAATCCCAAACAGTTGTGTCAGGTGCCTGCTGGAATTTTAACAGGGGTTATTGCAGAAGAACCCTTGCAAAGACAAGCATGAATGCTCTAGGTGTGGTGGCAAACACGCCATATTGCAGTGCTTTGGGGATCAAACCAGCTGGGGTGTTTTGGCCAAAACAGAGGGAGAGGCTATGCATTTCAACCTGGACACAAGGGCTTTTACACCAATTAAGGTGGAGGTTTTGTGTTTCTGGTTAAAATGTTATCCTTAAACGAACGATGCAACCAAGTTGGAATGGGGGTTTAAAGAAGGCTTTAGGTTAGGTTATCAAGGGCCTAGATGCAGCAGATTTTAAAATCTGTAAACGAATACCCGCAGCTGGTGAAAAAGACATTATTGACTGAAGTGAAAGAAGGGAGAATGGCAGGCCCATTTGAGGCATGGCCGCTGCAAAATCTCATTATATCTCCAATTGGCGTTATTCCTAAGAAAACAGAAGGGGAATTTAGAATGATACAGCATTTATCATGGCCTCAAGGTTTCTCTGTCAACGATTTCATTGCTAAGGAGGACACTATGGTCAAATTTGATTCGGTTGACACAGCTTTGGGCATGATAAGGAAAATGGGTGCTAATACTGAGCTTGCAAAATGTGACATTAAATCTGCGTTTAGCCTATTGCCAGTGCACCCATCAGACTTCTCATTGCACGGTATCTATTTTGCGGGGCAGTTTTTCATGGATAAAGTACTACCTATGGGTTGTGCAATTTCCTGCAATTTGTTCGAGACTTTCAGCACGTTCTTGCAATGGTGTTTTTCATTCAGGACTGGACATATGGATGTGACCCATTATCTAGATGATTTTTTATTCATGGGAGCTGAGGGTTCCCAACAGTGTGAAAAAGCATTACGAGAATTTGAAATGGTGGCTAAGGATTTGGGTGTGCCTTTGGCAGCCGAGTAAACAGAAGGACCTAAATGTTGCTTGACATATCTCGGTATCGAAATAGATACAGTGAAAATAGAAGCTAGGCTGCCGCACAAGAAAGTACTGGAGATGACAGCTATGTTAGAACAGGCCAGAATGTCTCATAAGTTGACACTGAATGAGGTTCAATGCCTATAGGGTCATCTGAATTTCGCTTGCCGTGTTGTGAGGGCAGGTAGAAGTTTTTGTAGAAGATTAGGTTTTGACATGTCGGGAGTCAAGTTGCCACATCACAGGATTAGGATATCTGCTAGCATGAGGGCCGATTTTGAAGTTTGACTGATGTTTCTGTGAGCATTTAATGGTGTCACGATTTGGTCATTGGACGAAGATTTCGTTTGGTAGATCCAGTTATTTTCTGATGCTTCTGGTGCAAACAGTTTTGGTCTCTTTTGGGACAGTAAATGGTGTGCCGAGCAGTGGCCATCCAGTTGGGTAGCTGAAACAAAAGCATAGCCTTTCTTGAATTTTTTCCCTTGATAGTCGCATTGGCTGTTTGGGGAAAGAGTTTAGCAAACAAGACAGTGTTGTTCCATGTAGATAATAGAACAGCAGTTGATTTGGTAAATGGTCAAAGGGCAAAAGATAAACAGTTATTGAAACTGCTACAAAGATTCATGTTGGGCTGCTTAATGCATAACATAGTTTTCAAAGTTAGGCACTGTAGGAGAGTAGGATCTGCTTCACATGGGTACCCCCACTTTTTGCTGATGCTTCACTGGTTTTCGACATTAGTCTGGCTGGGGCCCTGCTATTCAGAACCCCAGCCTAGCTGTTTCCTCTTTAAAAGGGTCTCCATGTGCCTTAGGCACATCACTGATTGGGATCTGGAGTGCCCTTATAAGTCCCTAGTATATGGTATACTATGTACCAAGGGCATAGGTACCTCAGAGGCCTGCCAGGGGCTGCAGCATATATTATGCCACCCCTGGAAGGCCATCCAAACTGACACCACAGGTCTGCTACTGCAGCCTGGGTAAGGTGGTGCATGCACCCCTTACTGTGGTATAGGTTACCTATATCACTAAAAGCGTACACACATATAAACCTATAAGTCACTCCTAAGGCAGGCCTTATCAATCCTAAAGGCAGAGTGCATGGTTCCTATGTGAGAGGGTGCCCATGCATGAGCAGGGCCCCTCTGCAGCGTTCGGAGACCATCTCTGATGCTGTTTGTAGTGCAGCCTGACCATATACTCTTAAGCGCATTATATCCTCGCGGTAAAATGCTAACTTTGGAATGGCTGCACCTAAACATGTCGTGTTTGGTGTCAAACATCTTGGAATACTACCCCCCCGCCAATCCTGGCGGCGGGGGTAGCATTCCACCCTTCTAGAGGGAAAGGCATGTTAACTCTGACGAGTCCGGTAACTTCTTTCCAGAGCCCTGGCATCACAAAATGGATGCTGCTGCCACAGACACGAGTCTGGCCTCCTGCTGCTGGACGAAACTCCGGCAGGGGAGGCCTGGACAATAGGTTTCCTGTCCCAGGGAGGTGTGACCACCTCCCCAGACAGGACAATGTGTATTGGGGCTGGGCGGGAGCACTTTCGGGTGCTTTGAAGTCCTGCACTGGGGGCACATTTGGTGTCCCTGTGCATACCCCAGTTCAAACCGGATCAGGGGCTCGCAGCCCCTGCTTTGGCGCGAACTGGACAAAGGGAAAGGGGTGTAGCCACCCCTCTGCCCTGACCCACCCATAGGTGGGGCCACAGAGTAGTCCATCCCCTATTTTTAGAATAAAGGTAGGAACCCAGTCCTTAGGACTTTAGATTATACCTGGACGAAACTCTGAAACTGAATCCTGGACCTTCGACGCTCTACGACAAGATTAGAGGACTGAAGAATCTCCCTTGGGGTCAAGGAGTGACTCCCCTGCTTGGCAGGCACCAAAGAAGCATCTGTCCGGTTCGCATCACTGAAGCTCCCGTCGGACGCCGAAGTCATCGCATCACCAGAGGTGGATTCTAAGATTTCCCCGAGTCTACCCTGAGTCCCCAGCAAAGCTGAGGCCCGTGGCTATCGTGGGTGACTTGAGACCGTGACCCCTGGACACCGAGCACACTTGCAAGTGCACCATCTTCTGGGTCTCCCAAGAAGTCGTGCTTTGGGCTCCGAGTAGCTCTAGCCTCCAGCACCACCTGCACCGAAGATCACTGGCCCCCACTCCACGAGTGTCCTGTAAGCCAGCTCCACGTGCGGCATCACGAGGCTCCTTCGCGGTCGCTAGCCCGTTGGCTAGTAGCCCTTGACGAAGGCCAATCTTTTCTTTACTTGGCATCCTGGTTGCTCCAGGCCTGCCCTCACTTACCCTCACTGGGTGAGTTCCCCAGACCTTGCTGGTCTGCATCATCGACGATCTTCATCTTACTCGAGACTTGCCGTTGCCAAGGCTTGTTGGGTCCAATCCGGTCGCCGACACCTCAGCACTCGACAGACATCGAGCCACAGCCCGAATCCTGCTCCTGGTCGCCGACATCACCTCCCGGACCTCGTGGCTGAAGAGTCAAGACGACTGTCACCGCACCTGAAGCACTCGACATCGGTGGGCATCTGTCCATCGCCTTCCTGGTCACTGGCTAGTGACCCAGACTCTGTCCCCTCTGCTTTCAGGTTCTTCAGAACTCCGATCCACTCTTGGATCCACCCGGACACTTTTCTCCTGGTCGCCAGCAGCACTTTGCAGCAGATCGCCATACGAAACGACGACGAAACCCGACCCCGAAAGGCACCTATGCACCCGGCTTCCCTGGGTGAGGTAACACGAGTACTCCGGTGCTCCCGTGGGTAGAGACTCTTCAAAGTCCTAGATCTCAAAGGGTTTTGTCCTAGTCCTATTTTAAGTGTCCCTTTCCTCTATTTTCCCGATCCCGACTTTCTCCATAGAAGTTAACGGCGTATCGCGGTTGTGTATTTACACTGCACGCGTCTCCCGTGGGTCCCCTGTGTCACTACCTTGGGTGGTTCCTTGTGGTCCAAGCACTTCTAGAGGCTCTAGGCCTAGTGTCTAGTTCAGTCGTGGTTCGCATACCACTTTATTGGTATATGGTTTGGTACGCCCCTAGGGCCCAAACGTGTATTTGTGCTATTACTGTGACTTAAGATCTTATAACCTATGTACTTCGAACTCTAGCCTCATAAAGAGACTAGAGGGGTGTGTTTAGTAATAAATACATATATTTTGAATATATACCTGGTGTGGTGCTCTTTCATTTGGTCACTCAAGAGATTATAGACTGGTAAAACAAGCTGCTTTACATTCCTTCAAGACTTAGCCTGAAGGCTGCTCTCCATAGCTACCACTAGGATAGCTTTCAATAAGGTTGTCTTTAACCTACCTACCATAAGAGTCGATTTGGACTGGTGCAAGGTGCCCACTATAATTAGTGGACAGCATATGCCAGGCCAACTTCTCACATTGGTGTGCAGCGTGTGGGATTCCAGCTTGCTATTGTTTTACCAGATAATCTCAATTGAATTGATCAACTGAAAACCACTAAAGGTACCTAAGGTACATATAATTTAAGCTTAGAATAACAGTAAGTTCTACTGAACTTAGAGTTGTGTGTTAAGGGATAGCACAACCCTTTCTACAACTCAAGAGAGTTTAGTAGGCCACACTAGAGTAGGTAGTGCATACACCACACCACACTAGTAATGTCTTTAAAAGCAGGATCCAAAGATGCCTTGCAGGAAGCCATGGAGCTTCCACCCTCCAAGTATGACACACTCCCATTCTTGGAATTGAGAGCTTTGTGTAACGTGAGGAAATTAAGGACAGGCCAAAGTCCCACCACCCAACACCTCCAGGAGTTGTTGGTGGCTTATGATCTTAGTAAGTCCTCAGAGACTGAAGGGGTAGGAGCAGAGGGTGGGCCAGCAGATGAGGAAGGGGCCAGGGGTACCACAACCCCCAGCCCCCCTCTGAAACTGACCAGGAGGGTGACAATGACCCTGACCTGGAAAACCCAATCCCTTCTGGGGAAGATGAAGATGAGGATCTGGAGAACCACACCTTTGTCCCCCCAGGAAGGATTATGAGTGTGCTCAGAAAGTCTAGGTCTCCTTCTCAGGAGTCTAACCACTCTGGCACCTCCATAGGGAGCTCTGTTTCTTCTCACAGGAGGGAATCCTCTCATGAGAGAAGAAAGAGACTGGTCCAGTATGAGGAAACTCAACTAGAGATCAGGAAGAAGCAATTGGCTTTAGATAGAGAATCCCTAGATCTCCTTAGAGAGAGAAGAAAGTTGGGACTAGAGTCCCATGGTGGCAGCCATGTCCCTAGAGATAGGGAAAGGTCCTATGACCATAGGAACCTGAGCAAGATTGTCCCTCCCTACCAGAGTGGGGATGATATCCACAAATGGATAACTGCTTTAGAGAGGGCCTGTAAAGTACAGAAGGTCCCTCAGGAGCAGTGGGCAGCAATCTTGTGGCTCTCCTTTGCTGACAAAGGTAGAGATAAGCTCCTCACTGTTAGAGAGGAGGATGCTGACAATTACAAGGTCTTGAAGAGTGCTCTTATTGATGGGTTTGGCCTAACCACTGAACAGTACAGGTTGAAGTTCAGAGACACCCAAAAAGCACAGACTCAAGACTGGGTAGACTATGTGGATTGTTCTGCCAAGGCTCTGGAAGGCTGGTTGATGGGCAGTAAGGTGTGTGACTTCTCAGGATTGTATAATCTGATAATGAGGGAGCAGATTCTTAATAACTGTCAAAATCAGCTGTTGCATCAGTACCTGGTTGACTCTGATCTGACCTCTCCCCAAGAATTGGGAAAGAAGGCAGACAAATGGGTCAGAACCAGGGTGAAGCAGAAGGTACAGAACCAAGGTGGGGAAACCAAGAAGCAAGATGCTAAGAACTCTGACAAGGGTGGGGAGAAGGGTAAAGATCAAAAGTCTTCATCAGGCCCCCAAAAATCTTCTTCTGGTGGGGATTCCCAGTCTACCAAGGGTAAAGGCCAAAGGAAACCATGGTGCAAGGTCTGTAAGCAAAAGACCCACTGGACCAGTGATTGCACCAAGTCCAAAGACTCCAGTCCAGCACCCACCAATGCCCCTAAGGCACCTGTTCCCCCTAGTACAGTTGGTGGAAGTGCTCCAGCAAAGGGTTTAGTAGGGTTCACCCTGGGAACTGAGTTGGGCTCTGACCTAGTTAGAGAACTGACTCAGGCTGTGTTAGTCTGTGATGGAGGCATGGATGTGCCCTCCTCTATGAGTCCCAGTAATCTGGGCAAGTACAGACAACAGCCTTTAATCAATGGACGAGAGGCTTTGGCATTTAGGGACACAGGGGCAAGTGTCACCATGGTGACACAAGACCTTGTGCTACCTGGGCAAGTTATGCTTGGTGAAATGTACCAAGTGACCAATGCTAGCAATGTCAGAACAGACCATACTCTGGCAGTTGTTAACTTCTCCTGGGGAGGGGTAACTGGCCTTAAGAAGGTTGTGGTAAGTGCAAACCTACCAGTCGAATGCTTGCTTGGCAATGACTTAGAGACTTCTGCTTGGGCAGAAGTGGAGCTCAGGACCCATGCAGAAATGCTGGGGATCCCTGCAGATGTGTTTGCTGTGACCAGGTCACAAGCCAAAATGTCTAGCACTGAACAGGCCTTGGATTCTGGAAGAATGGACCAAGTGCCTTCCAAGAGGAGGAGTAGTAGGGTTAAGGCAGTGCCTTCCCCCTTGGCTCAGGAGGAAGATCAGTCCCTTGAGGGGGATGATCTCAGCCCTGAAGAAGGAACTGTCCCAGAGGAACTTGAACCTGACCAGGTTGAGTTCTTGGGGACAGGGGGACCTTCTAGGGCAGATCTGAGCCAGGAGCAGCAGAGCTGCCCCTCCCTTGAACCCCTCAGACAGCAAGCTGCTGCTGAGGCTGCTGGGAAAGCTAGTGGTCCCCATACAGTGTATTGGGATGATGGACTCCTGTACTCAGAGAGTAGAGACCCCAAGCCTGGTGCTACCAGGAGGTTGGTAATACCTTTGAAGTTCAGGGGCTTCCTATTGACCCTAGCCCATGATATTCCCTTAGCAGGACACCTGGGCCAGAACAAGACTTGGGACAGGATTGTCCCTCACTTTCACTGGCCCCACATGTCTGAAGACAGTAAGGAGTTTTGTCGCTCCTGTGTAACCTGCCAAGCCAGTGGCAAAGCAGGTGGCACTACAAAGGCCCCCTGATACCACTACCTGTGGTGGGGGTGCCCTTTGAGAGGGTAGGGATTGACATTGTTGGTCCCATGGATCCCCAAACAGCCTCTGGGCACAGGTTTATCCTGGTGGTAGTGGATCATGCCACCAGGTACCCAGAAGCTATTCCCCTCAGGACCACTACAGCACCTGTGGTGGCAAGGGCCCTCCTGGGAATCTTCTCAAGAGTGGGCTTTCCTAAGGAGGTAGTATCAGACAGGGGTGCTAACTTCATGTCTGGGTACTTAAAAGCAATGTGGAAGGAGTGTGGAGTGACTTATAAGTTCACCACACCCTATCACCCACAATGCAATGGTTTAGTTGAGAGATTCAACAAAACCTTGAAGGGCATGATTAAAGGGCTCCCAGAAAAGCTTAGGCGTAGATGGGACATACTCTTGCCCTGCCTTTTATTCGCATATAGGGAGGTGCCTCAGAAGGGGGTTGGTTACAGCCCTTTTGAACTTCTGTTTGGCCACCCTGTGAGGGGTCCACTGTGCTTGGTGAAGGAAGGATGGGAGTTACCTCTCAAGCCCCCAAAGCAAGATATAGTGGACTATGTACTTGGTCTCCGCTCCAGGATGGCTGAGTACATGAAAAAGGCAACCAAAAACCTTGAGGCTAGCCAGGAACTTCAGAAGGCCTGGCATGACCAAAAGGCTGTTCTGACTGTGTACCAGCCAGGACAGAAGGTGTGGGTGTTGGAGCCAGTGGCCCCAGCAGCTCTCCAAGATAAATGGAGTGGACCCCACACTATTGTTGAGCAGAAGGGTGAGGTCACTTACTTAGTGGACCTGGGAACACCCAGGAGTCCCCAAAGGGTTCTCCATGTCAACAGACTAAAGCCATATGTGGACAGGGCAGACATGGGCTTGCTCATGGCTACTGATGAAGGGCAGGAGGAAGAGAGTGACCCACTCCCTGACCTGCTCTCACAGAACCCTGACGATGGGTCAGTTGATGGTGTAGCCTTGGCAGGCAGCCTCACTACCCAGCAACAAACTGATTGCAGGCAAGTCCTCAATCAGTTTAGACATATGTTTTCACTGACACCCAGTCAGACCACCTGGTGCACTCATGAAGTGGACACTGGGGACAGTCTGCCTATTAAAAACAAGATTTATAGGCAACCTGACCATGTCAGGGACTGTATCAGGACTGAAGTCCAGAAAATGTTGGAGTTGGGAGTAATTGAACCCTCAGATAGCCCTTGGGCTAGTCCAGTAGTCCTGGTACCGAAACCTCACACCAGTGGTGGGAAAAGAGAGATGAGGTTTTGTGTAGACTACAGGGGTCTCAATGCAGTCACTAGGACTGATGCCCATCCCATACCCAGGGCAGATGAGCTCATAGATACTTTGGCCTCTGCCAAATATCTCAGCACATTTGACCTAACAGCTGGCTACTGGCAGATCAGACTAGCTGATACTGCAAAGCCCAAAACAGCATTTTCAACCCCTAGTGGGCATTATCAATTTGTGGTAATGCCCTTTGGTCTGAAAAATGCACCTGCCACTTTCCAGAGGTTGGTGAACACAGTTCTCACAGGACTGGAAGCCTATAGTGCAGCTTATCTAGATGATATTGCTGTCTTTAGCTCCACCTGGGAGGATCACCTGGTCCACCTCAGGAATGTTTTACAGGCCCTGCAAAAGGCAGGCCTGACTATCAAGGCCACTAAGTGCCAGATAGGGCAGAGTCAGGTTGTGTACCTGGGCCACCTTGTGGGTGGAGGCCAGGTTCAACCTTTGCAGAGCAAGATCCAGACCATCATGGACTGGACTGCTCCCACTACCCAGACTCAGGTGAGAGCCTTCTTAGGCCTGACTGGGTACTATAGGAGATTTGTCAAGGGGTATGGATCAATAGTGACACCCTTGAATGACTTAACTTCTAAGAAAATGCCCAAAAAGGTTCAGTGGACAGCTAGCTGTCAAAAGGCATTTGATGACCTCAAGCAGGCCATGTGCACTGCTCCAATTCTGCAGAGTCCTGATTACTCCAAAAAGTTCATTGTTCAAACAGATGCATCTGAATTGGGGGTAGGGGCTGTACTGTCACAATTGAATGAAGAAGGTCAGGATCAGCCAGTAGCTTTTATTAGCAGAAGGCTGACCCCTAGAGAGAAACGTTGGTCAGCCATAGAGAGGGAGGCCTTTGCTGTGGTCTGGGCTCTGAAGAAGTTGAGGCCATACTTGTTTGGTACACACTTCCTGGTTCAGACAGACCATAAGCCCCTCTTATGGCTAAAACAAATGAAGGGTGAAAACCCCAAACTGCTTAGGTGGTCCATTTCCCTACAGGGGATGGACTTTACAGTGGAACATAGGCCTGGGAGTAACCATGCGAATGCAGATGGACTCTCTAGGTATTTCCACTTAGAACATGAAGACTTAACTGGGCAAGGTTAGTTTAATGTCCCTACGTTTGGGGGGGGTTGTGTAGGAGAGTAGGATCTGCTTCACATGGGTACCCCCACTTTTTGCTGATGCTTCACTGGTTTTCGACATTAGTCTGGCTGGGGCCCTGCTATTCAGAACCCCAGCCTAGCTGTTTCCTCTTTAAAAGGGTCTCCATGTGCCTTAGGCACATCACTGATTGGGATCTGGAGTGCCCTTATAAGTCCCTAGTATATGGTATACTATGTACCAAGGGCATAGGTACCTCAGAGGCCTGCCAGGGGCTGCAGCATATATTATGCCACCCCTGGAAGGCCATCCAAACTGACACCACAGGTCTGCTACTGCAGCCTGGGTAAGGTGGTGCATGCACCCCTTACTGTGGTATAGGTTACCTATATCACTAAAAGCGTACACACATATAAACCTATAAGTCACTCCTAAGGCAGGCCTTATCAATCCTAAAGGCAGAGTGCATGGTTCCTATGTGAGAGGGTGCCCCTGCATGAGCAGGGCCCCTCTGCAGCGTTCGGAGACCATCTCTGATGCTGTTTGTAGTGCAGCCTGACCATATACTCTTAAGCGCATTATATCCTCGCGGTAAAATGCTAACTTTGGAATGGCTGCACCTAAACATGTCGTGTTTGGTGTCAAACATCTTGGAATACTACCCCCCGCCAATCCTGGCGGCGGGGGTAGCATTCCACCCTTCTAGAGGGAAAGGCATGTTAACTCTGACGAGTCCGGTAACTTCTTTCCAGAGCCCTGGCATCACAAAATGGATGCTGCTGCCACAGACACGAGTCTGGCCTCCTGCTGCTGGACGAAACTCCGGCAGGGGAGGCCTGGACAATAGGTTTCCTGTCCCAGGGAGGTGTGACCACCTCCCCAGACAGGACAATGTGTATTGGGGCTGGGCGGGAGCACTTTCGGGTGCTTTGAAGTCCTGCACTGGGGGCACATTTGGTGTCCCTGTGCATACCCCAGTTCAAACCGGATCAGGGGCTCGCAGCCCCTGCTTTGGCGCGAACTGGACAAAGGGAAAGGGGTGTAGCCACCCCTCTGCCCTGACCCACCCATAGGTGGGGCCACAGAGTAGTCCATCCCCTATTTTTAGAATAAAGGTAGGAACCCAGTCCTTAGGACTTTAGATTATACCTGGACGAAACTCTGAAACTGAATCCTGGACCTTCGACGCTCTACGACAAGATTAGAGGACTGAAGAATCTCCCTTGGGGTCAAGGAGTGACTCCCCTGCTTGGCAGGCACCAAAGAAGCATCTGTCTGGTTCGCATCACTGAAGCTCCCGTCGGACGCCGAAGTCATCGCATCACCAGAGGTGGATTCTCAGACTTCCCCGAGGCTACCCTGAGTCCCCAGCAAAGCTGAGGCCCGTGGCTATCGTGGGTGACTTGAGACCGTGACCCCTGGACACCGAGCACACTTGCAAGTGCACCATCTTCTGGGTCTCCCAAGAAGTCGTGCTTTGGGCTCCGAGTAGCCCTAGCCTCCAGCACCACCTGCACCGAAGATCACTGGCCCCCACTCCACGAGTGTCCTGTAAGCCAGCTCCACGTGCGGCGTCACGAGGCTCCTTTGCGGTCGCTAGCCCGTTGGCTAGTAGCCCTTGACGAAGGCCAATCTTTTCTTTACTTGGCATCCTGGTTGCTCCAGGCCTGCCCTCACTTACCCTCACTGGGTGAGTTCCCCAGACCTTGCTGGTCTGCATCATCGACGATCTTCATCTTACTCGAGACTTGCCGTTGCCAAGGCTTGTTGGGTCCAATCCGGTCGCCGACACCTCAGCACTCGACAGACATCGAACCACAGCCCGAATCCTGCTCCTGGTCGCCGACATCGCCTCCCGGACCTCGTGGCTGAAGAGTCAAGACGACCGTCACCGCACCTGAAGCACTCGACATCGGTGGGCATCTGTCCATCGCCTTCCTGGTCACTGGCTAGTGACCCAGACTCTGCCCCTCTGCTTTCAGGTTCTTCAGAACTCTGATCCACTCTTGGATCCACCCGGACACTTTTCTCCTGGTCGCCAGCAGCACTTTGCAGCAGATCGCCATACGAAACGACGACGAAACCCGACCCCGAAAGGCACCTATGCACCCGGCTTCCCTGGGTGAGGTAACACGAGTACTCCGGTGCTCCCGTGGGTAGAGACTCTTCAAAGTCCTAGATCTCAAAGGGTTTTGTCCTAGTCCTATTTTAAGTGTCCCTTTCCTCTATTTTCCCGATCCCAACTTTCTCCATAGAAGTCAACGGCGTATCGCGGTTGTGTATTTACACTGCACGCGTCTCCCGTGGGTCCCCTGTGTCACTACCTTGGGTGGTTCCTTGGGGTCCAAGCACTTCTAGAGGCTCTAGGCCTAGTGTCTAGTTCAGTCGTGGTTCGCATACCACTTTATTGGTATATGGTTTGGTACGCCCCTAGGGCCCAAACGTGTATTTGTGCTATTACTGTGACTTAAGATCTTATAACCTATGTACTTCGAACTCTAGCCTCATAAAGAGACTAGAGGGGTGTGTTTAGTAATAAATACATATATTTTGAATATATACCTGGTGTGGTGCTCTTTCATTTGGTCACTCAAGAGATTATAGACTGGTAAAACAAGCTGCTTTACATTCCTTCAAGACTTAGCCTGAAGGCTGCTCTCCATAGCTACCACTAGGATAGCTTTCAATAAGGTTGTCTTTAACCTAACTACCATAAGAGTCGATTTGGACTGGTGCAAGGTGCCCACTATAATTAGTGGACAGCATATGCCAGGCCAACTTCTCACAGGCACGTACCAGCAATTGACAATAACATTGCAGATGCATTATCTCGTTTTCAGTGGCAGAAATTTCGTGGTTTGGTGCCTGGAGCAGATCTGCAGAAGACTCTGGTTCCCCAGGAGGTATGGGACTTAGCAAATTGAAAGCACAGCGACTGATTGAAAACTCTCTGGTAAGAAGCACCAAATTGGCTTACAGGAGAGCATGGTTGGAATTCGTAGAATCAGGTGCTTTATTTAGAGCTAGTCGTACCAAAGGGATGGAAAAACGCAGGGATGATATAACTAATTTCATAATGTCCAACATAGAAAGGAATATTTCTGCAACAGCAATAGCAGGGAAATTAGCAAGTGTGTCTTTCTATGGGAAGTTCTTTTGGGGTTACGAACCTTCAGCGGGCGAGATGGGAAGAAGAATACTCCAAGGATGGGCAAAAATAAAAAAGAGAGCACAATTTACACGAGAACCAATTTCGCTGAAACTGTTATTTGACATAACAAGGAATTTGCAATTCATTTGTTTCTCTGATTTTGAATGCCGTTTATTCAAGTTATGTATGATTTGGTTATTTTTTGGAGCATTCAGAATATCTGAACTTGTTGGCCAAGCCAAAAAATGATGATCTTCGAGTTAAAAACGTTTTTCTTTATAAAAATTCAATAGGTTTCTTTCTTGAGACTTCCAAAACGGATCAAGTTGGAAAAGGTTCAAAAATAGTTTTACAAAGATTAGGTGGACCGTTATGCCCCATAAAAGCTTGGTTAGATTTTATAGAGGTGGGAGGTGCTACATTGGAATTTGTATTTAGGCACCAAGATGGGTCTCCTCTCAGGGCCCCCCAAATGCTGGCAGTTATGAGGAAAACCCTACGAAAATTGGGAAAAAATCTGTTTAATTTTGGTACCCACTCTTTTAGAATAGGTGCGGCTTCTGAGGACGTCAGGTGGGGATTTTCAGTCAACGAAGTAAAGAGTTCGGGGCGTTGGTCTTCTGACTGCTGCCTGAGATACATTAGAGATTTAGATGAATAGCGTTAAATTTCAATTATATTAATTGTCATTTCTTTCTAGGTTCAGCGGTGGCTCTCACATTACAACAAAAGGCCATTTGGATAGTTGGACATTCATTTGTTAAGTGGGCTGCAAAGCAAGCCGAAAAGAGACATTTTGGAAAAAATGTGGGTTTCCGTTCAGATGAAGTTTCTGTTGTGTGGTTGGGAAAGAGTGGTATGAAATGGGGCCAGCTAATGCCTCTTCTAAGCGAGCTGTCATATAAGATTCGTCCTGAAGCTATTCTGATTCATCTGGGGGAAAAAGATCTTGTGCAGCTATCAGGCCTGGGGTTGCTTATAGAAATAAAGGCTGATATTGAGCTGTTAGCAAAAATATGGGCTCAAACGAAGGTTATTTTAACAGCACTGATACCCAGAAGGGTCTGGAGGGGGGCAGAAAGATTTACTGCTGTAGAAAGAGCGAGGAGGAAAGTCAATAGGGAATTGCACCACTTTAGTAGCATTAATGTAATATATTGGTTGGCTCACAGTGATATTACAAAAGAAGACTATCAATTTTTTCGACATTATGGGGTGCACCTTTCTTTCATAGGTAATGAGATTTACATTTTGAATATAAAAGAGATGATTTCAAAAACTCTTGAATTAAAAGCTTGGTTTTAATGGATAAGCTGTAGGGCGACAGCTTCATGTAATGGTATTCACCCCCCCCCCTTTTTTCAATTTCTAATCCTCCTACCCCTCCCTGCCAACCCCCACCCTACCCCCACCCCCTTTTTTCTTATCAAAGTTTTTTCCTGCTTTTGTAGGAATCCAAATGTTTTTTCGATATAATTTGTCCAACTATGTTAATAAAGCTTATACCTGTTTTGGCGACAGCGTGTGTTTTTTCCCAATTTTTCATATACAAGTTTTCATATTTAAAAATTGGTAAGGGGGGACAGGAAAAACACCTGTGTCAGGGATTTTCCTGGTGGCAGAATTTGAGGAGATCGAGACAGGCAGGAAGCGTTGGGGGCATTCATACTAGCTTCGGACAGAGGGAAACAGGGGAGCGAGGAATGAGGCAGGAGGTAGGCAGGGGATGAAAGATAGGGGTTGGGGAGGAGGATTAGTTAGAACAATGTTGGGGAAGTTTGTTGTGGGGAATTGTTTAAGGGCGGGGGGGTGATAGAATATGACTCTGTATTAGTGAGGCCTTATTTGCATATCTGTATTACATGAAACTGCTTACCTGTCCAATAAAGCGGCCTTTTACCCCAATTTGGCCTGTGGAAGTGCTTATTGCCCGATGAGGGCTCCTGGGGTTGGCATTCGTAGAATGTCCACCCCCGGGTAGCTTCGGGCTAATGGCACATTCCAGGACAGGTAGGTTGTCCTAATTGGCTGGCATGTAGAGAGAGTCTGTTGGAGCGCGAACGTTGGAATGTGCAGTTAGTCAGGCAGTTGAGGATTGAGGTAGGCGTTAATTAGTTGGTCCCGCCCGCCCTTAGATTATTAGGTAATTGTCTAATGTCTTATTTGCAAGAAACTTTGAGTTTAGGCACTTAATGTCGCTTGGACAGGTGGCAGAATTTAAGGAGATCGAGACACGCAGGAAGGGTTGGGGGCATTCAGACTAGCTTCAGACCGAGGGAAACAGGGGAGCGAGGAATGAGGCAGGAGGTAGGCAGGGGACGAAAGATAGGGGTTGGGGAGGAGGATTAGTTAGAACAATGTTGAGGAAGTTTGTTGTGGGGAATTGTTTAAGGGCGGGGGGTGATAGAATATGACTCTGTATTAGTGAGGCCTTTTTTGCATATCTGTATTACATGAAACTGCTTACCTGTCCAATAAAGCAGCCTTTTTCCCCAATTTGGCCTGTGGAAGTGCTTATTGCCCGATGTACGCCCACGGTAGAATGTAACCGGAAGTGTAATCAGTTTATTGTTTGAACACTTGAGTCCCAGAACCCCGCAGTAAATGGAAATGTTATTACCCTGTGCTAACAGATAGCCCGGCATATCTACTGCTACCTGGGGATGCCGTATTTACCCCTCAAACACTGAAGCGCCCAGCGGCACGGAAATGTGTATTCCTGGGCACTTCCGCCCCTGTCGTGTGTCTTGGGGGTGGGGGCTGCGGCGGGCGAGGTGAGGGGCCAAACAAAACATGTGCGTAAAAATCAATCAGGTGCTTTCCAAATGCAGCCCCAGAGCCGTCGCAGGAAGCTGCGACTTTCAACATTGTAACGAGAAGCAGAAGAGCAACGTGTGAAGTCTGTGAGTGAGGGTATTCAGAGACTGACAGCCCAGGGCCATATGTGAGGGTAGAGGCGGAGGGAACGCATGAGGGCTTAAGACAGAACCTAGGGTTTCGAAGAACTGAAAAGGTGCTCATATGTGTAGTGAGCAGATGTGGAACTGTGTAGAAGCATCATGAGTCATGCACAACCAGTAAAGGGGCCGTTATACAAGTAATGCGCGCAACTAAATAAATAATTAAAAGCGGGCGCCATGCTAAATATAAAGCGCGGTGCCCGATACTGTGCGCAACTAAATAAATAATTAAAAGCGGGCCCGTGCTAAATATAAAGCGCGGCGCCGAAAACATTAAATTGAAAAAACAAAAGGTCGCGAGGGTCCCAGCAGCTCCGAAAGCGCGCACATCACGCTGAATGTAAACAAAGCACGTTGTCCTGCCTCAAGTAGGACAAACTCAATAAAGACTATAGTGCTTCCCGTGTAAGAACCGAAGTAAAGGGGCCAGTAGCCATGGGAGGATACAAATGACGACATGGCCGTACTGAGGAGGGACTAACAAGCCTATTAAGGAATCAGACACCAGCATTTACGAAGGACAAAGACACAAGCCAATGAAAAATATGGGCGGGGCTTCTCCTCCGTACTCTAAGTAAAACAGATCGCCAGAGCAGCGCTTGCGCGCTGGCTCAGGCTCGACCTAAAAATATATACAATTAATCCAATACATCATTAACACCCATCTAATCTTTCTCGTGTCAGTGGAACTGCAGATTTGTTGATACATGTCACGAGCGTGCATTTCTGAAGCATTACCAGGATTCTGACTTTTAAAGCAGCAACAAGAACAGCCATCTTATTTATATTCTATTTATAGTTTTTGATGTGGCACCTCATTATCCCTAGGGTGTCAGGGTGCTTTACTTTTGCACCTCTCGATAAAGTAAGGACAGAATTACATGTATGAAACGATATTTACAGGATTTAAAGGAAACCTTTTGAAACGTAAATAAAAGCATTTGAATTTCAGATTAAGGTGATGATAATATTTCGAGGAGAAAAATAGTATTTACAGGAGAGTATTGGACCTCAGGGTCATTAATTCTCAAATAGGCATAAGACTGGCATGTTTATCAAAAGACATTTCCTGCAACTAATTTATTTTTTTGTAAAAATCAGAGTGTCACTTGTTTAGTGAGAGTGTCACGCCAAAGAGATGGCTGGCAGACGGCTGGCCAGTCCGAGTGGCCAAATTGGCTTTATTCGAGCTTCACTAGGGCACATTTCTTTCCCTTTCTTAGGCGCTACATTTTGGGCACCCCTTACATTCCAATTGTCGTGCACTTTTGGGCCTCAATAGTCTTGATTTTGGTGGAAATCAGTTCTCAAAGACATAACATTTTGACGTGATTGATGTCAGTGAAAAACGTGCACGACTGTCACTGGCATTTCTTGTGGTTATGCTTTGGCTGTCACTGATGTCTTTGCAGTTGTCATTTTTGACAGGAAGCACGTTCCATTTGAGGAAGAGGGTGTGGAGTTCTGGTTTCAGCAACTGTGTTTTGCCTCTTTAGTGTTCAGCAGTCAGTTCACCTCCATTGGTATGTTCTCTACTTTCACTTTTTGGCTGTGAATGTTGTTTTTTTGCATTAGAAAAATGCACACCTTTCAACAGAAATATTTCCTCTTTGCGGGTATTGTTTTTTTTCTAATGCCTGTTAGTGGTGGTTTAAAGCTAAAGCGCGAGTGCCGCAATTGATTTGCAATGCAATAGCTCTTGCATTACTGAAAGTTTGAGCTATTGGCGTTGCATTATCATCAGGGGCGGCGCCTCCATTTGAGCAGAGAAGCGTTGCCCCACTTAGTTGCCCCAGAGAAAGAAAAATAAAATGGTAATTACCATTTTATTTTCCGTCAACCCGTCCTGAACCGAGTGCCAGGATGGGGCGGGACCTGTTGAGTGGCAGCAGTGGTGGGCTGCCTGACTGTACACTAGTTTATAGTGGGCATGTCCCTTAGACTGGCCGTCTTGCGAAGGCCAGCCTGACATGCACATTATAAACCTCCCTGACATGCGCATTATAAACCTCTCAACCTGGGTGTGTTAGACAGCCGGATTGAGAGCCTACACAAGCTTCCAGTGTGCTTGGGAGCATCGAGAGAGGCCGCTCCCACCAATCAGGGCACTGCTCACATGCAGCGCCAGGATTGGTTAAGCCCAGTTGGATGTAACGTGATGTGAGGAGAAGAAGACGACTGGAGAGAGGAGGACGTGTCTCTGGAAAACGTGGTAAGTACCTTTTTTTCTTTTGTGTATGTAATTGTATTTATGTGCCTTTTTAAAAATGTGTTAAACCTTTTTCCCAACCCTCTAATGAGCGGTCTTTCCAGTCGCCACTGATTATCATTAGCAATGCCAATAGCTCAAACTTTCAGTAAAGCGAGACCTATTGCATTGCAAATGCTTGTGTTACAGGGGGCGGGTTTTGCAGCAGTGCTGCAATATCGACCCCCACCCAGTAACAAAATCAGCAGGACTGTCCAGCATAATGACTCACTTCTCACTCTCACTTCTCAGGCAACAATAAAAGTGTCAAGTTTGATATCTCTGGTGATTTATCTTTCTGCTGGAGAGAGATTGGAGTTTTGTTTATTGGTAGTTTTGACATCTAATGTAGTGCAGAGGGTTTTTATGCCTGCTGCAAAGAACGTGTACCATATAGATCACAGAACTGTATTTAATGTGCATAGCTCAATGGGTTACTGCTTTTGTCATAGAGATCCTTCAGTTACTTGCAATTCCGAACTTACAGTTGTAATAAATCTAGCACAGTGAGCGATGAACTGCCATCAAAGAGCTGCATGCAAACTGCATGGTACAGGTTCGAAAGTTATGTTTTTTTCCCAGTCTTTCATTATCCTAATATTGCTAAAATGGGTTTGTTTGGGTAGAAATGCTTTCTTATAGTAAATCCAACCACTCTGTTATGTTTTGAATCCTAAGTTTGTGCTTCTCCAGACCAAGCACTCTTAAAAAATGCCTACCAGTATGGATGATATGTAAATCCTACGCCTTGAAGTCCCTTTTGTCTTATGTAACATTTTCTAAACACTGATTTACACATGTATGATTCATTGCCTCTGTACGTGTGCGTGATGTAAAGTGCTCTGACTCCCTACACTAGTATGAGAGGCTCTATAAAACAAATGAAATACATGTGAGAGTGGCTATGGAGAGATATGGGGCACTGTTGGAGGGTGATAGTGAGGGAATCATTGAAGGGCACCAACAAGATTGTTGTATCCTCAGGGCCGGCGTTAGCCCTGGTGGTGCCCAGTGCGACTAGAATTGTTTGCGCCCCCCCCCCAATGACCACCTTCGCCAAGGTTTCCCTCACTATTACTCTTTAACAGTGCCTCTCAAGTCTCCATAACCGCTCTCTCTCAGATGCATTTCTTTTGTTTTATAGTGCCGCCACCACTCATACCCGCGTAGGGTGCCAGCGCACTTTACATCTCACGCACTACACAGAGACAATCATTCATAGGTGTGTAAATCAGTATATAGAAAATGTTACATAAGACAGAGGACTACAAGGTGTAGGAGTCACATGTCACCCATATTGGTAGGCAGTATAGTTTAAGAGTGCTTGGTCTGGAGAAGCACAAACTAAGAATTTAAAACATAACACCATGGTTCCCCCAACCAGAGAACCCACTTCTCTTTAATAATTAGAATTGATTTCTTTCGAAATGAACCCTTTTTCCAACATTAGGATAACGAAAGACTGGGGGAAAAAAATCATAATGCTCTAATCTATACCTTGCAGTTTGCAGGCAGCTCTTTGATGACAGTTAATAGCTCACTGTTCTATGTTAGGATTAAAACTTATAAACTGCAAGTATCAAAGGATCTCTCAAACAAAAGCAGCAACCTACTGACCTATTTACATTATATGCACTTTGTGATCTGAATGGTACATGTTCGTTGCAGCAGGCATAATAACCCTCTGCTCTACCTTACCAGGAGTCAAAACGTCCACTAGACAAACCTCAGTTCTCTCTCAAGGAAGAACATTAATCATTGGAGTTATCTTGACATTTTTATTGTTGCCTGAAAATTGCTGGAGGCCAGGAACGGTAGCAGGTGCTTTTAAAACCATAATATACTTCAAGCTCGACTCCCCCCACTCGAAGTCAGCGCCTGGTGTGATCGCACAGGTCGCACAGCCCGGGAGCCGGCCCTGTGTATCCTGGTGCACTGTAAGGTCATCATTTACTGTGCTCTAAAAGCTAATACAATTGATTATATAATGAAAACGTGTTGTAGAATGCACCATGTTTGTAATTTTTTCCCCATATTTTCTTGGGGAGAGAACTCTCTCCTCCCCCAGTTCCCCAGTTACTCTCAGAACCAATGCTCTCTCCACTTTCTACATTTTTATTTATTTAATTAGGTCAGTTTCCAATAGGCTAGCAGTCTATTAGTAAACGCGCCCTGTGCACTTCACAAAACTTTCAGACTCACCAAACATTGGATTTGAAGATAGTCTTGCATCATTCAACAGAAGCTTCTGTCTTTGGCCCATGTGAAAGGGGGGCATCCACTTTTATAAAACTGTTAGGACTTCAGAATAGTATGTAAACTAGCTCACTAGGTTGAGTACCACAGCTTCAACCAGCGGCATGGCCAACTCATCCATTCATCTTTCTGAAGGCGATTCCAAGCATACCAAACAGTTAAGTATTTTCCTAACTCCCACTCCCCTGGTTCTCTCTCCGACAAAATTAGATGCAAACTGCTTGCTGCAATCTGCTTAGTTTATGTTCAGATAGAAGAGGCGGATCGGGCACTTCAGCACCTTCGTTATGATGTTTCTGCTTCAAGGGGACAGATAAGGTGTCCAACCTGAAGGAATAAAAAAAATGTAGGGTGATACTGGGTCAGGAGTGTAACACTGCACATGAAGCACGATGTTCAATGGGCCCTGCAGACAGCTCAGTTTGGGTTTTAAAGGATACACGCAACGAGTGGCACCCCTAGGTGCAGCGGTCTGGGCCACTTACTGTTTGTTTTCATTGCTTTCTTGGGTGTTGTGTATGGTGGTGCTCTCCTGCTGACCTGTTACTACTCCCCTGTTTGAGGAGAGGCGTTTGTGCTCACAGGTCAGGTCCCCTCACCTGAATCGCCGATTCAGGTGTTAAATGAGAACCGAGAGGCAGTAGGAGGGGTCGAGGGATAAAGTGATAACTGGGAGGAACGAAGGCAGACAAGGCAATTTATTCAGCACCTGGAAAAAAAAATGGGCGCCCTTGAAACAAAATTAACGAGGGTTTCTGGGCAAAATCAGTGCGCCCTTCTGCAATAAGGTGCCCTAGGCCCCGCTCACCCATGGAGGGGGAGAGAGAGGGGAGGGGAGGGAGAGAGAGAGGGAGAGAGAGAGAGAGAGAGAGAGAGGTAGTATATATATGTATAGCTTTGCATTTATATGCTGCTGCCTGGTTGATAATATGATCCTAGTAATATGTTAGACACTTTACTAGCTTGAAAGGGCTGCATCGCAAGTACGTCTCTGCTTAGTAGGCGACTGCCAGTTTCTGTATTCCCTTGTCAAAATTACATTTTCTTTATTTTTTGGCTTGAAATTTGTTAATTAAGTTTTCAAAATAAATCCCTCTTGGAGCATCACAATGAAGTTTTTAGATATGACAACCAGTGTGCATACATCCTGTCTCACAAATAAACAGTGTAGCAAGCATTTCTAACTGCTGATTCTTCATTGCAGCTACTTATAAGATAGGTTACCCGGCCACGCTCGTGGTACAGCTCAGCATCGTGAGAGGGTAAAGCCAGAATACAGTACTTAGGTCTTGTGAGAGGTCTTCTACGGCGTCTCACAGTTCAGCAACCTTGTCCTCATATCAGGGGACTCGCAGCATGTTACATTTCTTCTCAAGTAGCCCCCCTTCCCCCCGAGCTGTTCGAACACCTGTAGCTGAGACACCTGTCATTGAGTTTGTAAATCCTGTGTTCCTATGAAGCCATTGCTGTCATAGCCTTCAGCCAACCAAAGCCGAGGGTGATGCCTTCCAACGGCGCAGCCTGCAGTTCTGCCATGGCAAGTGCCAAGCAGAAGTACATTTTCATGTTATGTGCCCACTGCCAGGAGAGCTATACACCGCCCCTGAGTTACGCCCTGTGTAGCAATGTCATAATGCCCCGCTTAGGTACATATAGCGATGGCAGTATCACAATACACAGGTTCATGCCAGTATCCAAGTGCGCAAATATGTTTACACACTCGTGCCATACCAGACGCAATTCTATTAGGTAGCTTCATTGCCAGTAGCAAAATCCCCCCCAGTGCCTCAGTTAGGAGGACACTGCCATTTTATCAGCAAAGGGTCTCATTTCATTTTCTTTCTCGTTTTCTTTGTTTTTGGCGGATTCGTTCTTCTTGCGATTCTTTTGATTTTACTCCACTATTAAAGTATAATCATCCGTCGCCTTAGGAGGAGTTGCTTTTACCCTTTCTCTTCTTTTCTACTCTTTCATTGGAACTCTGGTTTTTCCTGCAGTTTTTGAATTCAATAAATTTTTATTGATTGTTCGAAGCAAAACCATATATAATACATATAGCATAGCACATAAATAAAAACAAGATACATAATAACTAAATAAATAATATACCACATGCAAAAGGAGATACAGCACATTTCAAATCTTAGAAATCGCAAATAGGGACAGAAGAAGTGAATACACCATCAGCACTGCGACCTCAGAATGACATGAGTGACGATAGTATAGATGGCACAAGGTACTTGTCTTAAGGCAGAGACAGATAGCAGGGAAGGCTATGTATTTTGGCGTACGTCTTGTGGTTGCAAGACTTTCGGCTACTTCTCAGAACAGATATAGCACCCCACATTAGATATGAGCGGCAATTAGACGTCAGGGATCCTTGATGTGTGCTCCTTTAAGTGGTATGGTAAGGATGTTTGTCATGAAGGGTCTCCGTTTGGTATTGTGTGATAGCGTAGGGTATTATAAGAGACAGTTCACGGTGGTTTGTAGGATTCAAAGAAGAGATCAAGGGATTCCCACATGCCTCTACTGGGGGACTTCCACGGGGAGTTATGAAGCGCTATATTGTCAGCTCCTCGCAGGTTAGTGACCCAATTCAGCCAGTGTTTAAAGGATGATTTACTAGTATCCTTCCAATTATTGAGTATAATCTTAAAAGCTGCTGTGAGAAGTAGGTCAAGGAGTGCCTTGTCATTATCCCCCAAGGAGTCTGCTCTAGTAGGGGCAAATAGTAGAGTCTGGAGGTCCCTGCTTATATCTAGGGGGAAGAGTTTAGATATGAATTTAAGAACTTTATCCCAATATGTAGTCACGCACGGGCAAAGGGTCAGTAGGTGTTCTAAGTCTCCCACTGCTCCATTGCAAGTTTTTAATCCCTTTTCCTGTCTCTGGTTTTCTATCATTGCTTACTCATAGATTTTTAGATCTCTCCTTTGACCCATTGTTTCTTTGTCCGCTTTTCTTTGCACAATTCTTTGTCATTTCATTTATCAATTTGACAAATAGACTGTATTTATGTGAAAAACTACAGCAAAAAGAGTACGTCCAACTCCATAAAAAACCAGACACAAGAATAGCAGTTAACATCCGCAAAGTACCCAGCGTCTAAAATCCCCCGAGACTTTGGACAGATCAGAAGGTAAAGTTCAAAAGTGACTAAAAGGGGCTCTAGAACAATTGCACAAGTCGAAATTTCATCGGCCAGAAACTTTCTCCACCTTTGTGAAACCAGTGAGTGATCGCAAGTGGATTTTCCAGTGTAGGACAATCAACATTTTAGTGAACCCCAACATGTGGAACATCAACACTCAGGCAGCTGCTCCCTGGGCCGCAAGCTGAGACTGCTGACCCAAAAAAACAATAGCGGGGCCTTTGGGTAATTGGTAGTTACGACAGTTTTAATGTAACCCAGGATTTCCTGCCAGAAATTATGAATATCACACAATTTCCAACACACACGAATCAAGGAGTCTTTATGCTTGAGGCACGTCCAACAAATGTCAAGACACTGGGATATATTTGGTGAAGGCACAGTGCTATCAAACATCACTGAACCATAACTTAGTGGCCGATTCCTTAAAAGGTATGCTTCTATACAGTTTGTGAACATCTCTCCATAAAGTCATTCAATCTTGTAATAGGCCTGTGTTGAGATGGAAAAATCCCTCGTCTGGCGCTGCACGTATATCCCTGCCCAGAGTGCCCCAGCTGCAATGATGTCTGGATCCCTGGTGCTGATTTTGGTTGCCATGGGCAAACACAGATCATGAGTATGCGCCATGATATAGACCTGTTTTACGGATTGCGGTCTTTTTGGACCAGGAGTAGCTCCGAAAGTGCTACCCTCTTAGTGGTGAAAGGCTACTGCCTTTGTCAGGAGTTAAGTAGCATGAGCCCTTGTGGTAGCAGCATTCCGTGTAGTGATCAGTAGCAGTGAACAGCCCCTTCTACCTATGAAGTGAGGCCTACCAGCTCACTCATGTAAAGTTCCGCTGTTGTATGCTTAACTCACCCGTAGCCTACATCAAATTAGTATGTAGTGCTGTGCAGTCCATGGGTGTTCTATGCATGTGCTGGATGTATGTGTGCCTGTTAATGATACAGTACATGGAAGATAATGGGTTCCATTTTGGAAGACCCAGGGCTGACTTGAGGAGCATGAAGGGGTAAAGGAATTTCCCAGACAGATTTGTGAATTGCTGCATTCCTGTGAGCTGGGTGGGACACACACTGGAGGAAGAAGAGCCAGGCTTTCCAGCACTCTTCATTGGCTGCTCTTTGATTCAGGGACAAGCCACTGGAAGGGGTCTGGGCATATCTCAGGAAGAAGATGGGGTTGATAATAGAATGGTAAAAAGGCACTGGGGTAACCTTTTGATACACATATCACAGTGGCTATAATCCAGGTGTAAACCTCTAGTCAATCCCATGGCCTGTGTTATGGGGCTATCAGATTTGGAGTCGCACCTGCTGCAGCAGACCACTTTCAGGAGAAAGGGCAGGTCTGTCTGCTTGCCAAGACCAGTGAGTCTTGTGAGGTAGAGGAGAATTGGAGGGAGCATGGTCCAGTGGGGGATCCTGAGCCGTCACGAAGTGAGCTGTGAACTTTGCAGTACCGATCGGGTGGTTGCTCGTGTGCAGGTCTGAATCAGCAACCCTATATCCCAGAGGGGGCTGCCGTGAAGATTGCCATGCCGGTTGGACCATCGTCCATGTGTGGTGTGAGTCAGCGACCCCATATGCCAGAAGGGGCCACCGTGAAGAGGAACCTGCTGTTGTGCTGATCGAGCTGTCGCCCGAATGAAGAGCAGGTGCGGTGACCCCAGATGCCAGATGGGTGCACCGAATGAAGACAAGGAACACAGCCTGGTGGATGCCATTGTCGTGAAGAGAGGACACTGAGTTGATCCATGCGGGCACGAGCCCTGACTGAGGATCAGAACCACCGACAATCCACTCCCCTCGAGGGGAAGACCAAAGGAGACTTACAGTTGCATCAGAAGAGCGCTGAAGACACCCAGCCGCGGTCCCTGCAAAGCAGTGTGTGTGATCTGACCTGAGGCAGCCACTACAGCCGCCGCACCCGCAAGACAAAGGCTCTCGAGGACTTCAGTCAGACACTCGCTGCTGGTGCAGGTAAGACAGAGCTACGACCCGGAAGGCCCTGGGGAACTTGTTTGCAGATAGTGCTTCGGCACTGGAACACTTTTGAATTTTCTAATGGATTCTGAGTGGGACTCCTGAGAATCAGACTGCTAGTGGGGCTGTTAGACCTGGTTTTTCTAGCGGGTTTATCCCCAGACTTTTTGCTTTTGGGCCTCCTGTTCTGAACCCTGTTTTTGTTGGTTTTATGACTCTGGGCACTTTACCACTGCTAATCAGTGCTAAAGTGCATATGCTCTCCCTGTAAATTGTGTTTATGGATTGGTGATTCCATGATTGGCATATTTGATTTACTGGTAAGTCCCTAGTGCAGTGCACTGTGTGTGCCTAGGGCCTGTAAATCAAATGCTGCTAGTGGGCCTGCAGCATTGATTGTGCCACCCACATGAGCAGCCTGTAAATGTAACTCAGACCTGCCACTACAGTGTCTGTATGAAGTTTGGTACTGCCATGTCAACCTGGCAAGTGCACCCACTTGTCAGGCACTAACCTTCCCCTTTCTTACATGTGAGTCACCCCTAAGGTAGGCCCACGGTACCCCTGTGGGCAGGGTGCAGTGTATGTGAAAGGTAGGACATGCCCTGATGTGTGTGGCATGTCCTTGTAGAAGCCTAAAATAAAGAATAAACAAATAATACTAACTCTCTGTCAGCACATAGGATGAATACTATTTATTATAGGTCAACAAGATAATGCAAATACGTGCAGCACAGAGACAGTCAGCATAGCCGTTGAGTGTTCGAAGAGTGACGTTTCTGACAGCTTTTATTGGTTCAAACCACAAAAGGAAAGAGCGTCATAATGCATGTAACACAAATTAAGCATTGAATATTCGTCTTATCAGGGAAGGCCTAAGCTGCGTTATACCATTTATGGTCCGACATATATTGTTGCTGACCACGTGTCCTGAGTACGTGACAACTTTGAAACTTTCCACTCTAATAGAATGTATTAGCCTTAGTACTTCTCCATACAAATAATTTCAATATCATAGCACGTATCAGAACTATTTCTAAATATGATGTGCTGAAACACTTGCGGCTAAGCTAGCATCCTGTGCTGTTCTAATATACTTCTTGAGCAAGCCTTGTGTTACGAGAGCAGCTTTACTTCTGAGCCATGGAAAAGTACAAACCTTAGTCTGATGTTTTTATGTCAACTTTACGGGGGCCTGAAATTCAGCCATTTGGTATCACTTAAGAAAAGATGGTTTCTACATTACCCCATCTGATACCAAATCACTAATTTGCATCGTGTCTCATCATCATCTCTGTTCCTTCATAACTTAGGTCGGCCCTGTGCTTGTGGTGTTCGGGTACTTTATATTTTGGTACAGAGTGTGCGCAGCTCGATGCAAAAGCTGCACAACTTGCAGGGCAAACTTGGATTATTATGCAGAGGGTGATAAGTGCTGCTATCCCTATTGTAATCACCTCCAATATCCATGATCCCCAGCTCTCTAGCCACACTATTATGTTATATCCCGCATAGAGGCCCTAATGTAGACACGTTCGTACATGCCCTAAAATGGACGTATTCATATTTACCCTAATATGGTCGTATTCGTACTTGCCTTATTATGGTCATGGCCGCATATGCCCAATTATGGTCATAACTGTACATGTCCTATTATAGTCATGATTCCTTATATAGGCATGATCTTTCACCTACATTGGTCCCAGCTAGTACACAACGAGCTCTGAGGGCTGAACGTTACCTATCCTGTGGTTTTGAATACAGCAGGGTTTTTTCCAAACACAGGCCCACACTGTACTCATTAATTATGCATGGCTTTCTAGGAATACACCACTGGCATAATATGTATGTACAAAGTTCACCCCTGACGTCTTCCTCATGTCCAATACAAACCATACTGAGGACCGAGGCTCTTTAGGGTATAAATACACCACATCTTGCCCCGGTAAGACAGAGGGAACCGAGACTTCCATGCTGACACACTGACCAGATACGCTGAGGCTCCTGCATGCAGTCGCTCCAGCTGACAGCGGTCTGACACAGCTCTGACGGGGTGTCCAACTCGAGACCAGGACGGGATCCCACACTCGCTCTATTCAGGTATGGGGGTTCGACTAAATCCTAGAAGGATTCTTGGCTCTTAGGCTTTTAGACCTACACATATGCTAGGTACACTCAGGTACATCTAGTTAGGCATCGTAGGAGTACGCGCACTTGCATAATGCTTTTATATTCATGTATGTATTCATGATTATTGCAATATGGTAGAACTGTTCTATCCCTTTGCTTTTATCGTACTGATGATAATATATCTCTGCTATTGTCTGCTGGTTACCGCAGCACATCTATTTTACACTAGAATAACAACTGTTCAATAAATACTTATTGAAACGCCCGACTGTTTATTCTGTGTAACTCTCTGAGACAAACCGAATAAGTGAGCACGAGTGACTGAGCGAAAGGTAGTACATTGTTTCCACGATTCTGAGGGAATCAGGGTTGTCATGTTCTAAGGTTGCCAGAAACTAATCTCTCCCCGAGAAGAGGAGACACTAGTGGCACTGCGAGCTAGCTCATGCAAACTAGGCTAACATATACAGTGGGGGTGCTCAGAGTTAGTCTGCCACCAAGCCCGCAGTATATGTTATCCAAATGCGCAGGTCCTGCAGGGGTACTATAGGAACTACACGACATGGCGCCACCAACGTTGGTTTGGTACTTATTTCACAATAGAATCTGAGTAGTTCAGTCGTGCTATTCTCAGAGAACCTACTCACAAAACCCCGGAGACGTCTGGAGTGGGTGGGCACAAAAATCCGCCACAGCTGAGTAGTACGAGAATACTATTTATTGGCTGTTGGTTATTCAAGCTTGAAGGACATATAGTTCCTACAATTGTGCATTTACACCTTATCTTAACATTTCTCTAACCTCCCTTCTTGCAATTAAAAATGGTGGAAGAAGCAAACGAAACAAGGAGAGTTACAACAGACCTCTTCGGTTTAGGAGAAGAAGACCCTGAAGATGCAATACAAATTGCATCAAATTTCAGAAGGGGTGTCACCATAAAACTTCTAGAACATGGCTTAAGAGCCAGGGGTGGTAATGTAATTTTTGTGATTGAGGCACACGAATCTAATAAAACAGAGGTGTTCTATTCATGGGTAACATTCCCAGCAGCGAATGCAGTTACAGATGTAATTCACTACTACCTAGAAGGTGAAACACCAGCGGACTATACTCCTTTTGAGGAGTTAGAGGTTCCGCTCACTTACCAGGAGCATAATTACTGGTTTAAAGGCGCCCTACCCCACGTACATGGAAGAGCAAGATTAGGCCCGCTCGGAGGAGCAGGAGCCACATGGCCCATATTAGCGGCATACACACCGCATTCTGATATTGGCACAATGCCACAGCCAGACTTACTCGTACAACACAGAGATTTAATTAAAATCTACAGAAACCTCACACAATTTGTGATGAGGACTTTAACAGTTCAACCTGCACCAGCTGCAGCACAAGATACTCCAGTCCAAGGTACAGTTAATAAAATAACTCCACAAACATTACACGCGATAATGGGCAAAATGCCAGCAAAACGCGAACAAATCCCATTCTGGATAGCTCAAAAAATAACTCAGCTTGAAGCAGTATTCCCGAATACTACCACCAGTGATAAACACAGAATTCTAACAATCTGCTTGCCCATGGGTCTGACACCACAAGTAGAGGACTGCACCTCTTGGGGTTCAGTCTTTGCTGCCATATATACCAGAACACATGGTATCCCCTCAATAGCAGTAGTACCTGAAGTATTAAAACAGATACAAAATGAGTACGGAGCAGAGCCTGCCCTTAACTTAGGGATGAAGTTGCTAAACAACTTTGAACAGGTCTCAGCCATAATACTTGCTAACATTAAAGGGGAAGCAGCTTCAGTGGCGATCCGCCAATGCCTGAGGGAGTTCGGTCCAGGGGATCAACAACACGAACTACCCAAAATAATTGAAACTGCATATGCAGAACTAGGCAGAGACAGTCTAGGTGGGAAAGCATTAAAACCACAACTGGTGAAAAGGACACTATAAAGCAGACACCTACTTCTTCTAAAAAGAAGTGGGAAAATAAAAAAACAACAAAAGTCTAAAGACACCAGATCTCAGTCCAGAGAGGTAGGTCTCCTCAACAGGAGCCCTCTGAAAGGAGGTATAACCTCAGGAACAGGGATAATATTAAAAAACCTGACAGGTATCAGGATACTGATACTCGTTCCTCTCGTTCCTTTCAGGGTTCATCAAGAAACTCAGAGAGGGAAGGACGGTCAGAACACAGACAAGAGGAGCGTACAAAGTCCAGAGACACGCAACGCGCTGCGGACTACGCACCTAAAAAAGAGGATAAACAAAAACAGAAACCTCAGTTAAAAAAGAAGAAGGTAGCAGGTCTCAAGATCAGACATGCCCAGAATTCTGAGGACACAGCTTCTGAACGGGGAATGGGCTCTGACGATGCTAGACAGCGCGGCAGAAGTAACGATAGCTCGCCAGAACCTGAAGGAATTTCTGGTGACAGCGGAGTTAAGTGAGTATATCAAGGTGAAAACACCTGATACTCGGGTAAGTGTCCCACATAAGTTACATGAGATAACACTCCGGCTGGAGGGGGACAAACCCAGAAAAATTAAAGGTCTCTTTTGGAAAAATCTGTCATCTGGTTATGACATTCTATTAGCAGAACAAGACTGGCCGCCAGCATTTGTCATGGAGTGCCCTAGGGGAGAAACTGTAATTTTTCCAGCCTTTTCCGACCTCGTTCCCATTCACCTAAAACATGCATATGCGCAGGAGTGGGCGGTTGCCCTAGCTCCAGCATTGTATAAAAATCATGTTGGTTGGGATGAGGAGTCAACCCACCATGTGATCCCCTTAAAAGTTTCCTCAAATGCCCAAAGCCAATACCCTATAAAGCAGGAAGCTAAAAAACAAGTCAGGGAGATCCTAGATCAACTTGAATACCAGGGGTGATTGAAAATTGCACTTCACCTATGAACAATCCTTTGTTTCCCGTAATGAAACCTGACAACACATCTCGTTTAGTTTTGGATTACCGACATTTAAACACTTGCACAAAGACATTTGCAGTTCAAAAAGCACACAGTGCCGCATTAATGAATAACATTGTGCGCAAAAAATACAAAACAACACTTGATATCTCAAATGGATTTTTCTGCCAAAATATAGCGCCTGAAAGCAGGTATCTGACCGCCTTCAGTGCGTTAGGGTCCCAGCGACAATTTTGTCGCCTAGCCCAAGGGTATAAAAACAGCCCGGGGGTATTTTCAGCAAGAGTAACAGAGTTACTCCAAAATTTGGATGAAGAAGCACTGTCCTATGTGGATGATATTTATCTGACGGACGATGACTTTCGAGGCACTTGACCAGGGTGAGCACCATTATTATGGGATTCGCCTCTGAGGGCTACAAATTTAACTTAAAAAAATTAAAGATTGCCCACCTCAGTGTCCTATTTTTAGGATACGAGCTGTCAAGTGAGGGGAAAAAGCCTGGCAGCTAACTTTTTAGAAAAGTGTGCGCTGCTCCAACCTCCAAAATCATTGAAGAATTTACAATCAATTCTGTAATTCCTAAATTTTGGTCGAACCTACATTTTGGATTACGCAGAAAGAATAAAACCTTTCTACGACTTAATAAAACCTGATTTTTCAGTCAGACAATGGACACAGGAACATACAAATATCCTGCGTTCCCTACAAGAAGACATGATAGCTTCTAAACATTTACAGACACACGTAAACACACAGAACTTAGGGCCATATGTATCATTCCTAGGTTTTGCGATTCTCAAATAGCGATTTTTTGTGAATCGCTATTTGAGAATTGCAAAATCGGATGTATGAAACAAATCGCAATTTCTTTGCGAATCGCCAAAATTCGCAGAATTATCTGCGAAAGCCCACATTGCGATTCCTTAATTGCGAATTCGCAAATAAGGAATCGCAAAATCGGGAGTCTGCCATTCAGGTGCAGCTTGATGACATCACAACCAGGAAGTGTGACTGCACAGCTGCACCTGATTGCCAGAAGCTCAGTCAGAGGCTGGGAGGAGAGTGAAGGAGCACAGCACTGCCATCCAGGGAGGTGAAATGAATCCGCAGGAGAAGGAGAAGGAGTATGCAGGAAGGAAGAGAAAACCAAAGTTCAGTGAGAGGGAGCAGGAAGTCCTTATAGAGGAGATGGTAGTCAGCCATGAACTCCTCTTTGGCAAAAAATCCCTGCGCGTGCCGGAGGCAAGGAAGCGGAAAATCTGGGATTCCATACAGGAAAAGGTGAATGCCATTGGCGTAACCCACCGCACCGTGGAGGATCTGCGCAAGCGGTGGTACGATATGCGCCAAAGATCCAAAGAAAAGGTGGCAACCAAGTTGGCTGAGTCGAATAAGACCGGTGGCGGAACATCCACTGCAACAGACTCCACGCCCCATGAGGAGTTGGTGGAGTCCACCTTGCAACCCGAGAGTGTCAGTGGAGTGGCTGACCTGGACAGCTCCGACCCACCACCCACCAGACAAGGTAAGATGCATGCCATCTGTCCCCTGCCACTCCACCAATAGCACCCACACATTTAGGACCCCCTAGTAGCAAAACAGTTGTGCAACTCCAGTACATGTTGTTGTGTACACCCTGAAATGCATCATGGGAGATGTAGTCACGTGCACCAAACAGTGTTGCAATGAGACACAGCAAGGTAGTAACAATGCCAGTGAGTTAGGGAAGGGTAAAATCAGGCAGAGAGTACGTAGGTGATGCAAATAAGAAGTAGATTTATTCTCTCACAAAAGGAGTTGCAAGACACTAAAACAAATGTCTGTGCTTCTGTCTCCACAGCACCACCGGTAAGGCAGGAGGGCAGTGCAGGGGTTGAGGAGGCAGACGACAACGATGAGCAGGCAGGGGATGAGGAGCAGGAGGTACAGACCCCTGAGATCCCTGTAGTACGCAGAAAGCGCCACATCGTGCCACCACTACCACAGATGGAGGCAGACCAAGACGATAGCGGAGAAGAATCCCAGCCAGTCCCGGCCCACCGGGCACTCCGTCGCAGGCAACAGTCCCCTGACCCCCAGAGTGAAGGAGGGGGGAACAGGCGCAGGTCAAGGGCGTCCACCAGTGCTGGTGCTGAGGATCAGCAGTCCGTGTTCGCCGGGCTGGAGGGCACCATGTTGAGGGTGCAGCGCCTGCAAGCAAAATCAATGCGGTCAATGCAGCGTCAGTTTGCCTCTTTAAACCATCACATGAGCGACATGAGGGATGGGTTCAGGGAAATGACCGGTGCAATACGCGAACTGTGTGCCGTGCAGAGGAGAGCCAACGCCCGCATGGACACATACAGCAAGGCGGTCAACCGCCTGTGCACCGTCACGTCCCAGCTGTCACGTCGGTGTGTGGGCATGTAGGTGGAAATGGCACATAACAGCCAGGATGTGGCCAAGATCTTGGTGCAGGTGACACATGCCGTGGAACTGATGCAGGCGGCTGGCACAGGTGGGATAGGACCCCTGGGCACAGGGGAGAGTGAGGATCAGTCAAGCAAGAGCAGCATGACCCCACCACCCCCTGAGACCAGACGGAGGAGCGGGAGGCAGGGGAGAACACACGATGAGCCGGGGGAGAGCAGTGGGCACGCACAGCACGGTGCAACAGGCCGTGCCCGCAGGAGATGAGGTGGCATCTGGGAAGCATGGCAATGAGTCAGGTAACCCATTGCTGGGGACTGGAGTGTGTCGGACATCTTTGCTTTGTGACTTCAACATTTGCAAATATGAGTGACACACATTAGGTGTGCGTCAGGCTGTGTGCTAGATATATTCCTGCTATTCAAGGAATAAAAACACAGTTGTGCACCAATACATCGCATTGTGTCATTATTCCTCACCTAAAAATAGTTGCGCGTGATCTCCTGGCGCCTCTGGCGTCCGGCAGCCGCCCCGACACCACATGCTGGTCCTGCACGAGGAGCTGGTCCCTCATCATCAGAGGACTCTGAGCCGCTCAGCTCCACTGGGGTGCCCTTCCTGGTTGCTATGTTGTGGAGCATTGCACATGCGACCACTACCTTGCAGCAGGTCTGTGGGCTGTACTGGAGGGCACCTCCGCTCTTGTGTAGGCACCTAAATCGGCTCTTTAGGATGCCAAAAGTCCTTTCTATCACACTGCGGGTCGACTTGTGGGCATTGTTGTAGCGGCGCTACGCAGCAGTGGCTGGATTCAGGTAGGGCGTCATGATGAAATCACGCACTGCATACGCGCTGTCCCCTGCAGGGTGCAAAAGAAATGGGTTACACACTGTCATCCCAATCAAGAGCTTTACTGAATGTGTGAATGTGAGCCATGTATTTACCTAGCAAGTAGCCTTCACCAAACTCCCCAGCCAAGAGGCGACGGTGTAGCCCACTGTGGCGGAACATGAATGAATCATGGGTGCTACCAGGATATTTTGCCACTATGTCCGTGATGACATGGGTGGCATCACAGACTACCTGGATATTCAGGGAATGATAGGACTTCCTGTTCCTGTACACATATTCTGTCTGGGATGGGGGGGAGAGGGCGACATGGGTCCCATCAATGCAGCCAATTACATGGGGGAATTGGGCTATCTGATAGAACCCCTGCTTGGTTTGGTCGAGTGCCTGCTGCGTGTTAGGGAAATGGATGTGGTGATGCATCCTCTGCATCATGGCATCCAGGAAACTGTGAAAGAGGCGCGGCAGTCTACTCTGTGTCACCCCTCCTGCTATCACCCCCTGAAAACTCCCAGACGCCAGCAGGTGCAGTGAGCACAGGACCTGCACATGGGTGGGGATGGTGCGTGTCCTGCGTGTGGGGTGCTCCAGCATGGGCTTTAGCTCCTCAATGAGTTCTAGGATGCTGTCTGGGTGCAGCCTGTACTTTTCATGGACCTCCTCCTCTGTTTGCTGGAACAAGGTGATGCGTGCCCTGAATATCCTCTCCTGGTGTCTCCTTCCCTTGGGCAGCAGCTCTGATCCTAAGTCTCCTAGCGATGATGTACAGCGCAGCCATTGTGAATGGCCCTGTAGCATTCTGGCTCAGTTTATATAGGTTGCACCTGGTTACCACCTGCTCAGAGTTGGTGGTAATTGCAAGGTGCAAAATTGCGAATTTCGTAAATTCGCTATTTGCGATTTTTTGATACATTTCATTTGCGATTCGCTATTTGCTAATACTTTATTTGCGAAATTCGCAAATGAAGTACCGCAAATTGCAAATTCGCAGAATTATTCGCAGTTTCATGCTCGCAGATTTCTGCGAATCGCTATTTTTGCGATTGGCAATTTTGCATAGCGATTTCCTTTCATACATCGCACAACGCAATTTTGCGATCGCAAACACTGGATTTTTGCGAATTGCAGTGTTTGCGATCGGAAAATTGCTTGATACATATGGCCCTTAGTGATCCGAGTCATAGCGGGTCAATGCGGGTACACTTATTTAACTTTTAATGAAGGTGAAACTGTACCAATCGCATACAAATCACACCTGTACACAAACGCAGAGATGCGTTTCACTACAACAGAAATAATCCTGACAGCAGTGCAGACCGCTGTAGCAAGAGAAAGAGCTCTGGCTCAGGGTAAACGCATAATTGTCGTGACCCCAGTACCAGCTTTAGAAGCTGTTACAAAAGCTAGCATTCCAAATGCGAAAGCCTTACATCCCAGATGGATACAATGGGCTAATTCTCTTACTGCAACGGATGTTGAATACAGATTTGATCCAAGTTTAAAAACACAGGCATTCCTGCAATATGAACAAGAATACCCTCTACCAAATGAAATTTTGCCTCTAGATCAGTATGAATACATTATTTACACTGACGGTTCTGCTCAACCAGCCACAGGAAGCAAGCAAGCTTACAGCGCGGCGTGTGCGATTGTTAAAGGTCGCATGCACGATGGAAAGTTCCATCCGAGTTGCACCAAAATGCAATCTCTAGGAGACTGCACGACTCAGTTGGCAGAACTCAAAGCACTTATACTGGCACTTATAAATACGGATCACGAATTCCCCACACTTATTGTGTGTGATTCCTTTTACTGTGTACAGTCGTACAATGAATATCTACATCATTGGGAACAAAACGGGTTCAAAGATGCAAAAGGTGGCAAAATTAAGCATAAAATGCTATGGGAACAGGTAGTGGAGTTGAGAAACGAACTACCAAGGGCTCACGTGATACATACACTGAGTCATCAGTGTGATGGCGTTCACGTTGAAGGAAATTCATTGGCTGATGAAGCCGCAAAGGGGGCTGTTCGCACAGCCGCCGTAGCTGCAGTTACTCGTTCAAGAACGAGAATAGACGGCGAGATAATGGTAGCTGTCAATGCTTCGCGCAAAGGCAACACAGCAGTACCAAAGAAATTTCCACTCAAGTACTCCTACAAGTTAGATGCGCAAAACATTCCATATGCTCAGATTCCTGGAGTGGGGGATAGAGTAATAGCAAATATGGATCATAGGTTAGGCTTAATTCTGGCAGCACACGAGGGTTTGGGTTCTGCACATACAGGTGTTACAGCGACTATTTCTTTACTGAAACAGCGCTACTGGTGGCCAGGGTTAACCAAGCAGACCAAAGACTATGTCTTGAAATACGACATCTGTCAGCAGATGAAAGGCTCCACAGTAACACGCCCAGCGCAGACACCATTGCTGAAATCAGACAAACCACTCGCATGTGTGTATTTGGACCACTGCGGACCCTTACAATCTGATGGGTCCAAGAAATATATCATGGTTGCAGTGGATTCCTGCTCTAGATTCCTATGGGTTTGGCCTCAGCGCTCGGCTGACGCTCGAACTGTTATAAAAGATTTGCGAGTCTTTTTCGGCACATATACGCAGTTGGCACGTTACATTCTGACCGTGGTCCAGCGTTTAGCTCTCGGGCTTACAAAGAGGCCATGGAAGGAATGGGCGTAGCATTGCGGTACTCCTCTGGGTAACATCCCGAGGGAAATTCTGTTGTGGAGAGGAAAAACCGAGACTTAAAGCAATCTTTAACAGCTAGGGTATTAGGCTAGGGCGGTAGATGGGTCGATCACCTTTATGGGGTACAGCGCGCGACCAATAATCAGCCAAGAAGCTCTCTAGGGGGTGTCACTCCTTACGAGGTCCTATTTGGGACAAGAATGTGGGTACCTGATCTTGATTGTGAAGGCACAGTGGCGGATGAAAAACCATTTGATATCCATGATCGTTTGGCTGTTTTACAGGATCTAAATGAATCCAGGACACAACAAAGTAACGTGCTCCAGAAACAGGCCGCCACTGAGGAAGTCAAGGCAGTAACGGCAAGACCTGTCTGGATCCCAAAAATCGGGGATCTGGTCAGAGAGAAGATTGCTGACAAGAAAGAATTTGGGCCATCCTACAGAAAGCCTGTACTGGTCCTAGCAATCCACGGCACAAGAACTGTACTTCTGCCACCTCTTGCCGGGAAAAAGGAGAAAAGATTCGTCTCAATCGACTTAATCAAACCACACTATGTGGCCGATACTAAACAGTAGGCCTCGTGGACTCCACAGTAGCAGACGCCCTCCTCTCGCTACAATCCAAGAAGTTCAAACAGAAAGACTCATCACGTTTGAAGAGCCACCTGTACGGAATGAAGGACTGAGCAACGATGCTATGGAACTCGTTCCACTTCAACAAGAAAATCATCTTCAAAATGAAAATCAACTTAACAACCAAGTTGCAATCAGACCGACTACAGCCATCTACGTCAATGTGCCTCGTCAAGAGCAAAATCCGATTTCAACAAATCCCGATGCAATTCCAACAATTGATCGAACTGCTTCTGGCTATTTCATGAACTTTGATACGTTTTCACTGGATCCAAGCGAACCGGAAACGACGCCAGCCAAAAAATCACTCCAACAGAAACTCAACGACTTTTTGAACTTTTTTAGAAAGACTTACCTGGGGTCACCTTGGATAGAACTATGGTATATCACTGGGATTTTATTTTTCATTTTCTGGCTAGGTTTAATAACAACTTTTAGTATGCTTAATAATGGACGATACCTCCAGCAAAGCTCTACAGCCCAAAGAGTCAATTTGATTTTAAAATCACACCAGTCTTCACATCGTGAACCAAGAGACTTGTCTTCAGTGAACATCACAGCAGTTCCTATACCGGATGGTATAGTATGGGACAAGATTGATTATGATGTATTCGGTCCGACTGAACTTTTAAAGTTAAAACATGTATTTAAAATTTCTTTAAGTGATATAATTACCTCCAGTACATTTTCTGATGATTGGGACACTGAAACTGTAAACGCTATGATGTCTGATTTAGAAAAAACTGCTGCATTTCCGACCAATGAAATGTTAGAAGGTACTTCAGACTATGATAAATTGTACTGTTACCAGCAATATGGTCATCATTTCTTACACAAATCTATAACACCTAGAAATGTATTTGAGTACCACCAGTGGGAACACTGCCCAACACCTCCAAAAGGTAGTTCGCAAGCATTTGCACAGAAATTCACATACTTCTCAGGGTTTAACATATCCGACCCGAAGTCATTTTATTATAAAGTGGCGAAAATTTCAGCTCAGAAAATTATGTTAACAAACACCAAACATATTTACTCTGCATCCTTTTTGAACCAGTTGTCAAAACAGGGTTTCGCTCTATGGAAAGACACAATAGATTCAAAATCGATCTGGGGTTCTAGGGACTGGCAAGTCCAGGGAATAGAAGCACTTTTTAGAGCATGCCTCATTCCGCAGCAGATAATATTTGTGAATGAAACTGTGCAACAAACAACCTGTCTTGGATTAGCCAAAGGCAAGGAAATTAACACACCGGGGTTTCCAACACCATCGCAGATGGGTGGGGGGCAGAATTCAACTACACATGGGGTGAGATTAGATGACATTTTCCAGTACAACAGATCAGATCCTGATTGGACAGAATGGCTGGTTTGGCCCATTGACACAAACAAATGTCAGCAGAGATTTATGAATACAACCGAAGGGTTTAGTATCCATAGGTCAGACCCACGCTATGTACAGAGACATCACCCGGGGGTAGTGACATCCTATAGTGTTGGGAAGTTGTGCCTTGATTGGCTAGAGACCTCAACACTCACAGAAGTGAAGCACCACTTGACCTTACTCGCACCTGACATGGATCTTAGAGATTTTCTACTAGGACCTAGGAAACAACATCAGAAACGTTTCATATATGCAGGCCTTTATGCCTACTATAATGAGAACTGGAAAATATCCCAACAAGAGGCCGCAGAAAGGATACGGGAGATAGACCGTATTAACTTAGAAAAGGCATTAGCTGTAGTGGATAATGGGTTAACAACTTTGACCTCCAGGATTTACTCCTTAGGCAACATTGTGTCTTCGGCAATCAACATATTAGAACAAGACTTGGCCTTGTTACAACACGGGCAATCTATTATGATGTTAAGCTGGACACTGCAATCTTTGCATGCCGGCTATGTGCCCTGGCGTTTTATAAACACCACGTCTCTGTTTTCAGAATACAATCTAACTGATAAACAGACAGAAATGGCACAAAGGGGAGCCAAATATACAATGCTGCGTATTGAGAAACTGGAAAGGCTACCTTTCACTGTAGCCGAATCACCATCAACAGAATGGCTAATCCATGGCCAAATCACTCTGCCGGTCACTACGTTTCAGTTTCAATATTGGCTTGAGCAAAGGCAGGCAGGCAAATATGAGAAAATGGGTAAGGGATACATCAAGGAAACTTGGGAGTTACCATATAGATACCGATGCCGGAATGGGGATTGAGAAGTGTATCTGAGTGGTACAAACTGCAAGGACACTTTAAGCGGTTCTCTCATGTGTCAGGATATTTCTCTACACGGAGCCTGTAGTGGTTCAGTGGCGAACTTATCTTGTCACATGTCAGGGACCCCAGCGGCCATGATCATGCCAGTTTTCCAGCTGCTCTCGAATGGGAGTTACTTAATGCTAAATGATCAAGGTTGCTGTGGGATGCTTCCGGGCGTCGCATATCTAGTCACTGTTAACTCCAGGGTTACTTGCTGTATGCAAGTATTGTTTCCGCCACTGAACACAGTCAGGGAGGCGCCGCTATGGCCTTCACTGAACGTTTCTTTTATACAATTTGATACTCTGAGCAGATTAAAAGCCATGCTTTTACAGCAACCCGTGCTCTTAACCTCCGCTCGAGAAACCTATGAACTTCAAGTTGCAAGGACCTCGCCCGAGATACAGTCACTCATACGTACAAACTGCCCCATTCATTTCGCAGAAATGGTGGGACGTATCTTTAATATGTCAGATACGAGCGGAATTGTACACCTATTTAAGACCATAGGGTCAGGACTGTTAAGCACCTTTCAGACAGTCCTCGGAGTAATCCCAAATTTTATACACTCCGTATTGGGAAGCGTATTTGGAGGATTCCCGCTCATCTTGTTCCTAATTGCGGGAATCCTGATTGTAATATTGCTGCTACGCAATGGACGGCCCACTTCCAGAGGGAATGGTGAACACGCTCCTGGAGCGGAAATACCGTGAACGCATGGTACAACTTCTAGGCATTCCATGCCTACGAGAACTCAATGCCTCCTGGTTTCTATCCTTTCGACCAGTCTGGGTAGACTGCATCTTACCTGTTCTTCGATGCCTGTTTTGCGGAGAAGAATGCACGTTGGATCTTTGTCTGACATTTCCATCAGATGCGCCTCCGGACACGGATGCAATGCTGGACCCCATAAAGGCCCATGCTCTGCGTTGTCCCCAGCGGCTTCCGATTCTGATGAACACATTCCTGGAGAATCCACAGGTGCCGTTTGCTCCTGCTGGGTTAGGTGACTCCTCCACAGGCACCCAGGTTACAACTGCCGCACAAGCTGCCGCAGCACCGACTGTTGGCAGTACTACATTCCATCTATGTGCGATTGACGTTCTCTGTGAGGCGTTGGATTTGTTGTCTGCAGCAGCTGACACCGATAATATTGTGCTTCCCAGCCAGGACGCTTAATCTTGAATTGGCTCATCGTGTCCTGGGAAAGAATTCGGCTTCTTCACTCGTTTCAAAATAAATGATCTAAATTTCGAACATTTTCTTACATTGACACTTTCACTTGAGAAAAGCATGGCCTTCTCCTGCTTATGGTAATGCAACTTTTATAGAGAGACAATATTGACTTTTTAAAAGTGGCACTTAGAAATAGCTGAATTATAAAAAAAAAAATTTAAGCACCTGATTTTTAACGATTTTTTAGAACTATGTTTTTACTTACTTTAAAAAAAAAATGTTTTTAAATTGTCCAGATTTTAAGTATGGTCATTTTTATCCAATTCGGAAGAGGAGTGGGTGTTATATCCCGCATAGAGGCCCTAATGTAGACCCGTTCGTACATGCCCTAAAATGGACGTATTCATATGTACCCTAATATGGTCGTATTCGTACTTGCCCTATTATGGTCATGGCAGCATATGCCCAATTATGGTCATAACTGTACATGTCCTATTATAGTCATGATTCCTTATATAGGCATGACCTTTCACCTACATTGGTCCCAGCTAGTACACAACGAGCTCTGAGGGCTGAACGTTATCTATCTTGTGATTTTGAATACAGCAGGGTTTTTTCCAAACACAGGCCCACACTGTACTCATTAATTATGCATGGCTCTCTAGGAATACACCACTGGCATAATATGTATGTACAAAGTTCACCCCTGACGTCTTCCTCATGTCCAATACAAACCATACTGAGGACCGAGGCTCTTTAGGGTATAAATACACCACATCTTGCCCCGGTAAGACAGAGGGAACCGAGACTTCCATGCTGACACACTGACCAGAGGCGCTGAGGCTCCTGCATGCAGTCGCTCCAGCTGACAGCGGTCTGACACAGACCTGACGGGGTCTCCAACTCGAGACCAGGACGGGGTCCCACACTCTCTCTATTCAGGTATGGGGGTTCGACTAAATCCTAGAAGGATTCTTGGCTCTTAGGCTTTTAGACCTACACATATGCTAGGTACACTCGGGTACATCTTGCATAATGCTTTTATATTCATGTATGTATTCATGATTATTGCAATATGGTAGAACTGTTCTATCCCTTTGCTTTTATCGTACTGCTGATAATATATCTCTGCTATTGTCTGCTGGTTACCGCAGCACATCTATTTTACGCTAGAATAACAACTGTTCAATAAATACTTATCGAAACGCCCGACTGTTTATTCTGTGTAACTCTCTGAGACAAACCGAATAAGTGAGCATGAGTGACTGAGCGAAAGGTAGTACATTGTTTCCACGATTCTGAGGGAATCAGGGTTGTCATGTTCTAAGGTTGCCAGAAACTAATCTCTCCCCGAGAAGAGGAGACACTAGTGGCACTGCGAGCTAGCTCATGCAAACTAGGCTAACATATACGGTGGGGGTGCTCAGAGTTAGTCTGCCACCAAGCCCGCAGTATATGTTATCCAAACGTGCAGGTCCTGCAGGGGTACTATAGGAACTACACGACAATTATTTTTCCCCACATGCTTCCTGTGTTTATGTCGTGTGCTTCGTCCTTAATTTTGTTTATTTTATTTAAGGCATTGTCTATATTACGGCTGTTATCGTGACAATCGTGTATATATGAACATGGTAGTGGCAGACTCCTCCCTCGTTTGCCAAGATAATGTCTAACGCAACGCTGTTCTGTATTACTACAGCCCTCATGACAGTGAGTTCCTCAGTGATGTTGCCTAGGGCTGCTGCTGATGAGTCAGCCAGATCCTCAATCATCCTTGCTAGCTGATGTATCCTCAAAGTTGTGTATACTATTCCTGCCCCAGGCACCATTACCCCAAATCCTGTCATACCGTCATCTTCCCATTCTGCTGTCCTTCTAGCTCTTCCTGGCCAATGCCCTTGGTGTTCAACCTGTGGGGGCGTGGCCACGCAGGCAATGGAGTCGGACGTGCTCTGTTGGAGCTCCGTCGCAGACTCTTGCTCGCCCGCTTCAAAGATCCGTCAGAAAGTGATCCTGAGGCCATAAGTTATGCTGGCGGATCCCTGCTGATACCTGAGAGGCGTTGAGTCATCTGGGGCCATAGTGGAGAGAAAACACATAGACCGCGGCCGAGTGGTGGAGGAGGCGCCCGACTGGAGACGTGCTACACCCAGCTCCTGCTTGTAGGAAACGCCGGTGTTAGGCCCCGCCCATCGGGCCGCGACACCGGGTACGAGCGGCGGAGCTGTTTCCCTCGGCCTGCGGAGTGCGCTGATGGTACCGGTCCGCCCTGAGCACGAACTGTGACCCCGCTGGCTCCCTCTATATGAGCGCTGGTGCTCTGGGTATCGTAATGCGCACGGAGCCCGAATGTGCACGACGCGGCAACATGGCGGCCGCCCAACATGGCGAATTGTGGTAAGCCTCACTGCCCACGTAGATGCTATTTGACTCCAGAAACAGCTGCTGAGGCGAGCTGATTTAATTCCCGCAGCGCAGTGCCAACTACACGTAGCGTATGCTGCTCACAGACTGTGGAGACTGAGGTGCTTGGTGTTCACCCTGTACCTGGTCAGTGACATGGGTCATTCGGGGCAGAATGGAGGCAGTGTAGCAGCTGCCATACCATCCTGGAGGTAAATAGAAGTATGCCCATTGACCACAGACAAAGAACAATCCCTTGTATCCCATTAATCCTGGTGATGACCGCTGATCACGTTTCCTAACCCTTGATACTCTTGTAATGTGTGAGCAGTTGCTTTCACCAACAAAAATAGGTGTACTTTGTATTTCCTCCGAAATTCCCAGTATTTTGTTGCGCCTTTCCTCGCTTTCTATTAGTCCTTGTTCACCTTTTGCCATTTCCTGTATAGTGCACCTAAATGCTACGCATTTCTTCCATTCTTCCTCTCCTTGTAGCAACTGTTCTATCACGCACTTCTCCTGTGGTTGCACCGGCAGCCTTATATACACTGTTTGCTTATGGGGTGTTGCCTTGTCATTCTGGATGCATGACGGTGCAGTAAGCTGTTGTCTTATTCTGAATATTGGAATTTTTAGCTCACCTCACTTTGTCTTTTCTGTATTTTCCTAACCTGCCCTATCTTTCCACTCCTCATTCCCGGATGTTCTGTCAAATGTGTCTAGCATCGCCTGATCTCTCTTTGTTGGCTGCATGTTCATGCATGGCACCCTCTTCATCCTATGCATCGCTGTTACCTGTTCAGTAACTGTCTCACTCTTCCTAGGGGGTGCCACCGCTATGGACATGTTATGCTGCCCGAGGAGTATGTCCCTCATTAAAACACACACCACATACTTAGAAAAGGGTATCACATTGTAGCTCATGCTATTCTCTGAGTCTATTGGCAAGTGTGTGCAAACATAACATTCCGATATGTTCATAATGCGCACATACATTTTTAGCATTTCAATATATTTATTTCCTTGGCACTCGTCCCATAGTTCTCTTTCCCCTTCTCCTTTAACCTCAACCTCCCCCAAAATGTCTTGTTCTGTTGTGTTAATTTTCCTTTTCCCAGATACTATCTTTGAGTTGTTACCATCTCCCACTTGACCATTAAGGAATGGTATTTTAATATCTTCTGCATATATTTTTATTAGTGCAATCAGTATTATTCCTGGAACTGGGGACAATATTGCCATCAGTACCATTGGCCACTTTCTTTCCTCTTTCCTTGTTCTTGGCATTGTCGTAGCCATTGTGAAAAGGTCTTTTGTGTTGGAAACCTTTGTAGTCTCTGTGGAGAGCAGTTAGTCTTTGTACCTAACTAGCAGGTCCTGCATTCCTATTGAGGCAGTCACCAGCAACACTTTAAAAGAAACCGTTGGTGCTTTTATTGTGTACTGTCAGAGGTCACCAGTACATGACGTCACTAAGCACTTGGAGGGGCGTGAAGGTCCTTGGAAAGATGATATCCAGAGGCCTGGCCTGCTGTGTGCAGCAGGGATCTGCCTCTGTCGAGTTGTGCTTGCTTTTTGAGGCCTGGCCTGCTGTGAGCAGGGATCTGCCTCTTCTTTAACTCTTTTTTGCTGTTGCTTGTCTGGTGGAGCGAAGGTTGTACCTGCAGGGTGCCTCAGATGCAGCTGGTGGTGTAGGTGGAGCTTGCCCTCTTTGCTCCGGCCTTGCAGTTGGAGCTTTCCCTCCTTGCTCCGGCTCTGTTGCTTTCTTGGTGTGGGAGCTGTGGATCCAGGATGTCAGCCCCTCACACGTGATGGCTGTTGCTGTAGTCAGGAGAACCTGGTAAGGGCCTTTCCACCTTGGCTGGAAGCAATGTCGTCTGGTGTGGGCTTTTATCCAAACCCAGTCACCTGGCTGCAGGTCGTGTGATGGTGGGGTCGCTGCTTCTGGAAGAGCCTGTAGGACCTGGCGATGAAGATAATGCAATGTCTCTGTTCATTCCTTACACAAGCACAAAAGCAAATCGTCTGATATTGACAGTGGAGCAGTGGACATGTGGCCTGGAATGTTCATTGGGCAGCCAAACAAAATCACATGGGGGCTTAACTTGGTCACTCTGTCTGGTGTACTCCTCATTGTCAGTAGAGCTAATGGCAGTGTGTCTACCCAAGGTAGTTCAGTGGATGCACAAATGTTCCCTATTTAGTTTTCAACTCCCCATTTTTTCTCTCCACAGTGCCTGCTGCCGGTGGGTGATAGACTCAATGCAGTTTTTGTGTGACCCCAAGGCCTTTGCATATTCCCCCTATCACATGGGAAATTAACGCATGTCCATTGTCTGAGCTCAGAAGTGCTGGAATCCCAAAACGCGGGATAAGTTCTTACAAAAGGCACTTAGCAACAGTGTGTGCGTCACAGTTCTTTGTTGGATAAGCCTCAGTCCATTTGCTGAACATGCACACAATTACCAATACGTGTTTGTACTTCTGAGTGAGAGGCATGTCAATTAAGTGTAGCTGGAGACTTTCAAAGGCACGTGGGGCGGTGGAAAGTGGCCAGGTGCAGTTGGTGTACCCTTCCCAGTGTTGTATTGTGCACAAACAGTACATTCCTTACAAAGTCTCTCCGCTATCTGACGGAACTTGGAGTTGTACCAACATTGTGAATACAAGCGGATCAAGCCATCTCGTCCAACATGTGAGGGACCATGGAAGAGACGTGCCATAGAGGAGAGCATTGATGAAGGCAAACATATTTTACCATTCGGTCCTGCCCATAGCCCCTCCCCTGTTTGTACACACCCTCCTTTTGCCCATTCATCCGTTTCATGTTCCTCGACCATTTTCTGAATGTGCATGGGATCAAAGCGTAGTGAGTCATTCTTTACATGAATCTCTTTGTTCTGGTCAATCATTTGTACCATAATTAACTGGCAGCCTGTCAACGCTATTCTCTTTGCTTCCCCATTGATAAAAGCTTTGCCTTTTGACACATGGTCTTTTAATGAAGTGTGTGCTGTGCATTTTATTATGGCTACTTTTAGCGGTAGTAACAATGCTTGGAGAAGGTCACTTATCAATTCTGCATGCTGTATTTGCTGGCCTGCTGACGTGAGGAATCCCCTCATTGACCATAGCTGCCCAAAGTCGTGGACCACCCGAAAGCATATTGGCTGTCTGTGTATATATTTACTCTTTTTCCTTGTACATGCTATCGTCAGTGTCATTAGTTCAGCTGCTTTTGCACTTTTGACAGATGTCAACCTTCCCCCTTCCAACAGCTTGTTAGCTGTGCCCACTGCATTGGAGGCCTGCAGCGTTCCATTGTCGTCTCTGAGACATGACCCATCCACAAACAAATCTCCTTGAGCACCTGGCAGTGGTGTGTCTTTGAGGTCTGGGCGCACCTTTGTATGCCTGTCTATAGCCAGTGCACAGTCATGGAATGCATCATCTGCAGCCAAATCATCCAGGTCATGTTCTGTAGACAGGAGGCATACTGGATTCAGAGTGGTGCACCTTTTGATGACAATGTGTGGCGCTAGCAGTGTCAGCTCGTATCTGGTGAGGCGTGCATTTGTCAAGTGCTGTGTCTCGGTGGGCGTGAGGAGCGTGTCCACTATGTGGGGGACGTGTAAGACTATTGTATGTGCCAGCACTATATTTTCTGAATGTTCTACTGCCAGTGCTGCTGTCACAACTGCTCGGAGGCAAGGCGGAAGCATGGAAGCAACTGGATCTAAGGTGGCAGAGTAGTATGCCACTGGTCGGTAGAAAGATCTGTGCTTTTGTGTCAGGTTCCCTAGTGAGCAACCCCCCTTTTCATGGCAGAACAGGTGGAAGTCCTTACTGTAATCTGGGAGGCCTAACGCCGGGGCCCCACTGAGTTCATTTTTCAATTTGCGGAACGCTTTGTCACAGTCCTGTGACCAGGGCACAAAGTCTGGTATGTCCTTGTGTGTTAGGGCTTGTAGGGGCTTGGCAATCAAGGAGTTTTGGGATCCACTGCCGGCAGTATCCCGCCACCCCCAGGAAGGCCCGGACCTCCTATTGTGTGCGGGGTTGGGGAAAGTGGGTGATGGTCGATATTCTGTCAGGCAGTAATTTTCTTGTCCCTTCGGACAACTCATGGCCCAAATATTTCATTGAGGTGAGGAAGAGCTGTAATTTCTTTGGGGAGACCTTGTAGCCCTTCAGCGCTAGGTGGCGCAGGAGGGTAACAGTGTCCTTTGCACAAGCATCCCTGGAAGGTGAAGCTAGTAGCAAATCGTTGCTGTACTGGATAAGGGTGGAACCTTCCTTTAGCACTAGGGAGTCCAGATCGATCTTTAGTGCATTTGTGAAGATGAAGGGGGACTCTGTGTACCCCTGAGGAAGACAACACCACGTAAATCTCCTCAATTGATTACAGAATGGGAAAAGATACTGGCTGTCAGGGTGTAGGGGAATGGTGAAGAAGGCAGAGCTAAGATCCAGCACTGTAAAGTGTGTGGCTGTCACTGGAATGTTGGATAATATTGTAGCTGGATTTGGGACCACGGGAAAGGAGGGTACCACTATCTTGTTCAATTCTCTTAGGTATGGTGTAAAACAATATAGAGGGGGCCCCATCCGGGCCCTTGGAAGCTTTCTTTACAGGCAGTATCGGTGTGTTGCATGGGCTGGTACGTATTTCCTTAATTATTCCCTGTTGGAGAAGGTCTTTTATGACTGGTGCTATGCCCTCCTCCCCCTCTTTCGAAATTTTGTATTGTGGCACTCGTGGGAGAGGAGCTCCTGGTATTAACTTGATCTGCACTGGTGGGTAATTCAACATCTGTCCCACGTCATTGTTACTGCGGGCCCAGACCTGAAGTGGCACGCAATCGCGCAATTCTGGTGGTATTACGGGGTCTGTTCATGTCATGAATGCATGCAACATCAAACCATTTTCCCTGCTCTCTAGGAAGACCCCTGTGGGTGAGAAGGGTATGGTGCATTGTAATTTGAAAGCAGATCCCTGCCCAGTAAATTCACAGGGCAGTACCTGCTAAGAATGAACTGGTGGCAGACAGTAAGGGTGCCTACAACTAATTTTAGTGGCTTTCTGAGGCACTCATCTACTGGTTTTCCTGTCATGCCGACTGCCGTAACTTGTGTTCCCGAGAGTCTACTAGAAATGGAACAGTTTTGTCCAATATTGTTCCCTCTAAATATGGGCCAGATTGGTCCACTGCTATTGCTTGAGCTATTAGGCAGTCTCCCACTCCCAGGCATCCCTAGAATGTGCCTTGAGACGGCGGAGGAAGTGGCATCCTCTGGCACCCATTCATCCAATACCACAAATTTGTCTTTTTTTCTTCTATTCTGAGGCAGGGGTGGGGGGTGGAGGCATGTCATTTGATGCATACCCTTGCTGGGCATTATTCCTGTCGTCTGTATGGTGGGTGTCATGCTGGTATTGTTGTTGGCCCTGTATTCTATTTTGTGTTGGCCTGTTTCCCTGGTTTTTATTTTTTTAGTAGGGGGCAGTCTGCCTTCCAGTGGTTGGGGTCTTCACAATAGAAGTATGCAGTTCCCAGTGGGGGTGGAGAAGCTGTCCTGTCACTTTGTTGTCGGCCTGTGCCCTTTCCTCTCTTCCTTCCCCTGTCTTTGCCTTGCTGACTGTTGTAAAACCTTTCTTGTACTACCATCAGCCTCACTTTCTCTCTCTTTATTTTCTCTGCCTCCATTGTTTGTGCGTGTGACTGGTAATCAGCGCAGTATCTAGCTGCCGCTAATACCTTCTCAATTGGTTCTTGCTGCCAGCAAACTAATGATGTTTGCAGGTGTGCCTTAATAGGTGGTCTTAGCCCTTGAACAAAGGTAGTAACAAATGCAGGCATTGCATCTCCCATTGGGTTTCTTAATCTGCTGCTCTGCTGGTACACTTGCAGAAGGCGGTCAAAGTATGAATTTACACTCTCATCTTTTTCCTGTTGTGTGTGTGTTATTTTGTTCCAGTCTACCTTATCTTCTGGAACTTTTCTTTCAAATATTTCACTACTTCTTTGTATTTCTCGTCTACCTCTTCTCCCGGCATTCCTCCTGCTCCCCTTTCTGGCTCCCTCTTTGGCCAGTCTATTTTTCTTTTGCAGTCTTCCCATAGGTCCTTTGGCACAATTATATTGAATAAAACATCAAAATCCCTCCACAACAGTCCCCCCATCACTGTCATCCTTTCTAACTCTGTGTACCACCTCCATGGTTCCTTTCTTAATTTAGGGAAATCTTTGGTGAAAGACATGAGATCTGCTCTGGACCATGGCATGTGAACATATGCCAGTTCATTTTCCTTGCTTCCAGGAAGAGGGGGCATCTCTCGCAAAGGCAAATTCAATGTGGGTGCTGCTGGGGCAGTGTCTGTGACCTGAGCACCCGGAGTAAGAGTCTGAACTACTTCTATGACTGCCATCGTGTTTATTAATTTTTCCACTGTTGTAATTTATCTACTGCATATTTTAATGCATCTGTTATTCTGGCATCCTCCCATGTTGGCAGATCTGAGTTTGTAAAACTAAATTTTGCTTCATCCCAGCGATGCTGTGGAGGCAGTGGTGGTGGGTCCTGTGCAGGAGCGGTCGGTGGTAGGAGTGCCGGCCGGGCGGTGATGTGGGGCGGGGGAGGGGCAGGGTGGGGGGTAGTAAACCACGGATTACGGCCGAATACAGGTAAATAAACATTTAAATAAATAAAACGAATTTCGTTGCGCGCACTGTATCGCATTTGGCGATGCAGCGCTCACAACGAAATTCGTTTTATTTATTTAAATGTTTACTTACCTGTATTCGGCCGTAATCCGTGGTTTACTACCCCACTGCCTCCCCGCCCCACGTCACCGCCCGGCCGGCACTCTACCACTGACCGCTCCTGGTCCTGTGTGGTGTCTGGGTATGTTATTTTGGCTTGCTGTGCATATGCGCAGTGTGCCTTTGGCCTTTGTTCATTGGGTCCGCACCTGCCAATGGCAGCACTTTGTTCTGATATGATCTACTGTGAATGTATCCACTTGTAATTTTGCTTCCACCATTTGATCTAATAAATCCTGGCATCTAATGGTATCTGCCTTCAGCATTTTCTTCTTAGTGACAGGCGATGAGTGTAGAGAAGAGGTGGCAGAATTTGTATAACTAAAACTATTTCTTCGGGACTGCGACAGAATGGGCTGTGTTCCTGTCATGGCCTGTTCTAACATGGTGATATCATGTGCTGTCTGATGTGCATATGTACATATATCCCATATGAGATCCCGCCACATTTCTACCGTAAATGTGTGATATATCGATTTGTCATCTAAAAGTTGTTTCCTCGTGTTATTTATTAAACGTGGTCCTGCTGTTTCTTTTTGTGAGCAAATATCTAACAGCTCTTTTTTCTTGCTACTGTATTTTGAAGCTGCGTAGGCTGCTTCCTGTCTCATTGTTGTGAGGGAGGTGACGTTTGAAACGGCGTCCAGGTCTATTCTTGGAAGTTCCTCATTCAGAAGCTTTGCAGCCTGCCTGTTCCTTATCAGACAGCTGAGTGTGTTGTGTTCCAGTGGCTGAGGATGCCACGGTGTCATCTGTGTTGGGAAGTGGGGCTTGCTGTCTACCCGTCAGTCTGCCCATTAGTAGGTCTTCGAGGACTCTGTCCTCTTCTCCCTCCCCCTTATTTTGCTGTTGTTTTTCACCCTCCACTGGAATGCATGTAAACACTCCCACGACATCTAGTTTTTCTTTGCCATCTCATTCAACAAACTGTTCTTAACCTCTTACAATTCCTTATGCACTTCACTTTTTACGTCACTTGTTGCGCGCATATTGCGCAAGACCAAATCTCACTCATAAAACAACTCCCACTCTTTTGGCCTTTTTTCTTGCCCTTCAACTTCAACATTTGTCTCAAATATGAAAATATTTTCAAGTCGTAAGTCCCGTGAACCGGAAATTGCAAGTCGGGTCTTTTCGCTGTGAGGTCATGCCATTTATGTATAAAGAGAATGGAACCCAGCCCTTGGCGTAAGGCCACGTGGTATGCTGGGGAGTCCTTTGGTGGAGCTGGCTGGGTGCTGTTTAAATTATTTTTACTCAGAGGGTTGCCCATACTAGAAGTAGTGATGTGATGTGATACTGTTGTGATGTGCAATCACTAACCCTACTTGCTTTTAACGACAGTTCAAAATACCTGGACAGAGGGAGGCAGGGGTGTCGGGGTGTCACGCTGTATTGCTGACAGATAACATCACAATTGCTGGACGAACGTTATCACACACTTTCAGCCAACCTGCAGCTTTTGCAACAGCAGAGAAAGCCGTCCTTCAGTCAATATACAGTTCAATTGGTACTAGTTCACCAAAGCATTCACAAGTTAGAAAGGAAAGAAACGTCCTGGGTGCTGGTAGCCCAGCGGTACTCTCACTCCATGGACAGAAAAGAAGGCGACAGGAAGAAAGATAAAAGTGGTTCTGTCCCCTTGGGTTCCTCCGCTATTCTCCACAGGGTGAAGGGTGTGGCTGAACAGAATTGAAGACCCCTCGGGCGGAGCCGTTGGGGGCAGGCATTCAAGTTAACAGAGCAGAGGTGGTGAACTCCTCATACAGTTCAGGCACACACATGAAACATGATAAGCAATATTTGTAGGCCCAGCACTGTGTTGTGCTGTGTGCTCTGACTAGATGATGTATTATTATCCTAGTGTCAGAATAACAACAGGGGAAATAGGAACAATATTAGTGGTACTTCAAAGGACATAAGAAGTAACACACAAGTAGGTGGTAATATACAGTACACAGCGAATATTAGCAAGTCTGTCAGCCAGTCCATTTTATTTGTGTTATATTATTTAGTGGCATGTTTAATTTAGCAAATATTATTACAGGGGAAGGTCAGTCGGTCATCTGATAATTAGCATCCTATTAATGTCAGTCATGTGGCATCCGTAATACCCAAGTAAAGAAAATCTGAAGAAGACTGAAAACACCCTGTGACAATGGAAATGCTAGATGTGACTCTAACAATACTTAACCACAAGAAATGAAGCACATGATAATAGCACAATAAAAAAATGCAATGAAACTCCAAATCAGAGAGAATAAAACAACTGATACTCCCTCCCTGTTGTGCCCAGGTGGACACCTAGGCACAGCCGGAGACCACCTCTGGCGTCCAGCAGGAGGCAGCACCCCAGTGGTGACACGTCACCAGCGGTGCTGAGGTGAGTTGGCAGCACTCAAACCTGAGTTCATGGAAACTGTTAAGCGGTGCCCAAAAACTGTTGCAACAAAAGGAGGAGCCCACCTGGCTACCACTCCCACGATATCATTCCTGCACACCAACCCGTGCAATCCCAGGGGCGCCTAATCTGCTACCGCCCTGAACCTGGGGAGCAAAAACTGCAGCAACTCTAAAACGATGGACTACCTGCTACAACCCAACCCTGAGGATGGAAGTCCTCCATAAGAACTCACCGAAAGATGTCCAGTCTAGCAATGCCTACTGACCTTTGCTCCTGTCAATGGATATAATCATCGAAGTCCCCCACCCCCTCAGCCGGGGACTCTCCGCAGGCAACAGAGGGGACTGCAGAACTTCGCCCTCCTTCGTACACCATCAGCGAAGTGCTGCTTAGCACCAGAGAGTCACTGCTTGCAAGGAAAAGTGAGGACGGACACCGTCTCTGGCCTGTAGGGGTGAAGGGGAGGCACAGGAACTAAAATGTAGAGCAAAAATGCACATTAGAGAGAGGAGCAGAGTACGGCAGCAGCACCAGAGGCAAACACCTTTGACTGTGGGATCAAACTATTACTATTATACCACAGTCAGCACAAATGCGTGAGGTCTAACCTCAAACAGTGGCACAGTCTGCAGCCGAGTGATGGCAGACGTAGAAATATATTATCGAAGCCACAAAAAGGAAGCAAAACAAAGTGATCAAAACAGCCACCACAACAGCCATTTAGGACGAAAGGTCGCAAAGGAGAAGGCAGATGATAGTAGTGACGAGCTGAAAAAGAAGAGCAAAGGGATAAATAATGCACCAGAAAATATCCATGCATATGTGCCGAGAGGGAGAAAAGCAGGAGCCAGTGATATGACAAAAAGCAACTCACCACAGGCAGAGTCCTTCAACCACGGAGCGGAAGGAGAGAGAGAGATGCAGTAAAAATAAGAAGTTGCCATACCTCAGACCCCCAATCGTATCACTTAAGAAAAGATGGTTTCTACATCCTGATAGTGAAATACTGCCAATTTCGTTTTTCCCTATTTAAAGGGTATCTGTCCTATAGGATAGAATGGGGAGTTTACTTATAACATTTTATAAGTATAACTGCCCATGGGAACAAGATAGGAAAATAGAGTTTAGTATGCCTGAACTCAGAATATAAAAATGAATCTTTTAGTAAAGATGATTTTTATATTGTGTGTTTGAAAATACCACTTTTAGAACGTGGGTATTTTTTTGCTTAGCCATCCTGTGTGCCTCTGTTGGTTTGTGTATTAACTGTCTGGCTTTGGAGTGACAGGGGCTGGGGAGGTGCATTCTCTCAGATAGCCACGGGGGGGTTTGATGTGTGTCCTGCCTTTCCTGAACGAGTCAGGGCTGGGCTGAATGGACCTGGGCTGCATTCAGAGTATGGGGAGGAGTTCTCACTAGCACCTAAATAGGCCCGTCGGCATTTAGAGTAGTGGGAGGAGATTTCCCTTGCACCTAAATGGGCCCTGTCTGCCTTATACAATGCTGCCTCCACCTCCTGCCAGGAAGCTGCACCAGAGAGGACAGAAGGGTTTTGGCTGGGCAAAGAGCTTCTCTGCCACTAGAGAACAGAGGATTTTGTGCTATAAAGAGTGGGGCCTAGACCCGTGAACTTTAGATTACTGCTGAACTAAGGAACCTGCTAGGAAGAAGAACAGGGAAAGCTGGAGGAGGAGTACTGCCCCTGTGCTGTGTGCTGTTGGGGTTGGCCTGCAGTTATTGCTTCTGTCTTGAGCATGGAAAGGACTGAACTGCGCTTTCATCATCCTGCTGTTAGAGTTTTCTCCAAGGGCTTGAAGTAGAACTTGCCTCCTGTTGGAAGTCTCAGGGATAGAAAAGACTTCAAAGATCACTTCTGGGAATAAAGAGGAACCTTTGCCAAGGAGAAGAGCTGGAGAAACTGAGGAGGAATACTGCCCCTGTGCTGTTTGCTGTCTGGGGTTGGCCTTCAGTGTCTACTTTCTGCCAAGGAAAGGAGAAGGACTTTGCTGTGTGCTGTGTCCCCTGCTTGAGAAAGATCTCCAAGGGCTTGAAATAGAGCTTGCCTCCTGTTCTGAAGTCTCAGGGACACAAAGACTTCACCCCCAGTCCCCCTGAACTCCTTTGTTGGGAGTTCTGACCTGCTGAGAGGTTCCTGTCAGTGTTCTGGACCTATGGAGGTTGTTTTGGGACTGGAAACGGCAAGATCTGTGAAAATCGACCCATCACCTGTTTCCATCGCAGCGGTGCAAGAAGAATTTTCCGACGCATCGCCACCGCCGAAGAATTGACGAGGCGCATGCTCGCGGCTGAAGTGTCTGCCGTGCGACAAATCCTGTGCACCGATCTCAGACATCTGAGATCACCGCACCAATTCTGACGCAGGCCCTGTTGTGGAAGAACCGACGCATCGAGGGGATGCGGCTGAAATCCTCGCAGCACATCCCGGGTCTTCACGCATCGCATCGTACCGGATCATCACTCATCGCATCGAAGCACCAAGTCTGTCGCATCGTTGGGGGACGCCGTAAGAAACAGACGCATCACCTCCTCTCTGGTAAGGAACTGACGCATCACCTTCCCTGCGACCCTTTTTGCTTGCATTTTTCAACGCATCCAAGGTACTTTGTGTAAAAGTGTCGCATCCCACATTTTCTGGGAACAGAACTGTTTCTACCTTTTAAGAATCATATTTTTAGTACTGTATTGTGGATTTTTGTCACTTTAGTCTTGTTTTGGTTTAGATAAAGATTACTTATTTTTCTAAACTGGTGTGGTGTCCATTTGTAGTGTTTTCACTGTATTACTGTATGTGTTCACAACTTGCTTTACACACTGCCTCAGAGATACGTCTGTCTGCTCGTGCCAAGCTACCTAGGGGGTGAGCCGGGGTTATTTTAGAAGTGTATCTCCCTTACCCTGACTAGGAAGAAGGGTCCCTACTTGGCAAAGATGCAAACCCTTGCCAACTAGAGACCCCAATTTCTAACAGGGGCTTAACCTGAATTTCACCTATAGTGACGGGGGAATAACCGCTATCACTAGAGAGTGGGACTCGAGGGACTGCCATTTAACAGTAGAGCACTGACCTCAGTGTCTGCCGTATTTCACTTTGTGTTCATAGTTTTTTGTCGTAAAAAGAAGAATTTGACTGAACAATCATTTATTGCTGTTATTGAACACATTTTGAGTTGTGAGCCTGTGCTTATGCCCCTTATCTACCTCCCTCCGAGAAGCTTGGACTGCTCTACCTGCGCAACCACTGAGAGTCAAGTGCTGAAAGGGGACTTGGCACAGTTGCACAAGATCCATAGTAGGTCAGGCCTAGGGACATCAGAAGTAAGAGGCCACAACTACCACCGTTGGGACCACTAGCTCCTCCTTGCCCCGTGGCCCTGTGAAGGGGGGTCTGACAATTGACGGCAAACGGCAGGGTGGCTAATATTTAGGAGCCTTGGATACAGGTGTAGCATTGGCCATTTCCAATTTATGCCAGTAGTACAATAAGTCTAGTTTTTAGTCACAAAGTAACCCACATACACATTGGAGAACAAAGAGTTGGGAAGAGACCTCAGCACCATGGGCATAGATCAGATGAAGAATATATGTAGAGATAGAGGGTGCGAATTCCCAGAAGTAGGAACAGAGAGGGCTTTACTAATTTCATTAGGGACCAATTTGAGACACTGAGTGAAAGGGAAGATGCTGTAGTTGACGTTTGGGAGGGAACCATGTTAGTAACCCAGGAAGGGAGCTCTGTAGATTCAGGCTCTAGATTCTCCTAAGGACAGATCTAACGCAGACACATGCAGAATGTGTCCTCTAATGTGCTGGCCAGAGTTGAACCAAGAAACTCACCACCTTTAGTATCTCGAATTGCTAGGGTACCACAGTCACCAATACCAGGAGTAAATCCCTTGTGTAGGTTGAGTCTAGCAGAGACCCTGACCTTGCGGTTGGCTCTTTAGAAGGCAAAGGCTGAGGAGAAGGAGAAGGCCAGATGGTCCGGGATGGAAAAGCTAAGGCTAGTACACCAGGAACAGGAGGAGAGAAGGCAGGAGAGACAGGAGGAATGGGCACAGGAACAGAAATTGTGAGAGGGAAAGAAACAGAGAGAAAGGGAGGAGAAACAGAGAGAATGGGACAAGAAACAGAAGGAAAAGGAAATAGAGCTGGAGAGGGGAAGGATAGCCCTTGAGAGAGAAACTTAGGAGGGCAGCAATGACAACTCTATTAAGGATAAGTGAATCTACTTCCAGTTCAGGCCAGTTTGTGGCCAAGGCTCCAAGCGATCGTGTGCATGTGTTTGTGGAAGGTGAGGACATTTTGGAATGTTATGTGAGCTATGAGGTCGCTTGTAAGGTGCAGGCCTTTTTTTTTTTATTTTAAACCTTTTTATTGAATTTTCCAGGTTCAGTAAGAGTATACAAATTCCATCATCATTTGCGATTATTTATCTTTCAGTTCATTGAGTTGCCAGAATGTAGTACAATTAAGATGGATGAGTGCTTGGGTGTGCTTGGGTGTGCATTGTCTGACACACGCAGCACGCGCGTTTGAGAGTGGTCTGGGTCTATAGTAAGCTATTTGGTTCTTGAGCTTCATTAGTGTATCTCTGCTGTTGTTATGGCTTAACTACAGGTGCAGGCCTTTTATGAGGTGTCTAAGGCAAAAGCCTTAATGGGGCGCATGCCACTCAAAGGGACAGTCATCATTGGAAGGATGTCTGTAGCAGACCAGATAGTCAACAAGCGAATGAAGGAGGCTTTGAATAGAGGGTTTGGGCTGAAGTCAGCTCAGAACCTTCAGAGGTTCTGGGACTGCAAAAGGGCGGATGCTTTTCCTGGTTGAGACTTGGATTCACAGTGTATTGTGTGATTGGAATGGGAGGGCGAAAGGGATGAAGGCCAAGTACTTTCAGGCACTTAACAAGTTGATGGTGACCGAGCAACACAAGGAGGAATGCTGTACTTCACTTAGACAATATGTGTCTGATCTAATGATGCCCCTCATCTTTGGGACCGCAAAACCTCTCTTTTTCTTTTTGCAGATGATACCCTTTTGATCTCAAAGACCCCCGTGGGTGAGCAAGTTTGAAAACTTCTGTGCTGATAGAGGTCTTATAATAAATCACTACAAGACCAAATTAATGACCATAAGCCCCCATAAATCTTTTAGGGGCTCAATAATGTTAGGGGGCTGACTTCTGGAGAGGGTAACCGAGTTTGATTATTTAGCGATAAGACTGACCAAATTCATATCATGGGCTCCACAAGTTGATAAGAGCAGTCTACTAATTCAACACTCTGTGGCCATAGTAAGACAGTATAAAGCATCTTGAACCAGGGCCATCTCACCTGCACTTAAGTATAGGACGAAGGCTGAAGGTAGTGCACTCTACAGAGCCAAACTATGGGGCTTCTCGAACCTTGCCAGACTGGGGATTGCAGAGTTTATATTTCAAGAGCTATAACTAATATTTCTATTAATACTCCTCTAATACCACTTAGAAGAGATATGGGTCTTAACTCAATAATACATATAGCTCAATTAAGACCATTATTGTATTGGAGAAGGTTGAAGTACTATATAGAGCTGAAGGACTATTGTGGAGCCATGAAGGAGGTGGTCTCACTGGATAGATGTCTTAAAATAAAGTGGTTGCTATATGTCAAAAAAATGGTAATACAAATTGGTCTAGGTGAATATTGGTCTTCTATGCCCCACTCAGCCAAAGCCACACTCAAAGGTACATATTGCGCTGACTTACGTATACAACTGTGAATTCCAGAGGGTGACCGATGCGTCACTTACTTCTCGAATCTTAGATTTTAAACCTTTTAGACTGTTTGAATACTTTTTGGATTTCATTACCATATTGACTGCGAGGGCACTTTTCCTTACATTTCACTATGGCACTTTACTTTTTTTTTTGTTTAGTTTAAAGAGCTTTATTGAAACAATTAAATAACAAGGTACAGAATTATAAAAATATTCATAAGAGCAATACAGAAGGTAACAAGCAATATATAAATTAAACAAAGGATGAAAACTTGTTAATTCATACATTATCAAATGCTTAACCGATGATAGAACAAAATTAAAGAAGTATGTACCATATTAGAATAGCATTTTTTAAGAATTTTTAGGGAAAGAAAGAAAAGAGAAAGAGGAAGAAAAAGAAAAAGAAAGAAACAAGAGAGGGAGAGAGGAAAGAGAGGAAAAAAGAAGAAAAAAGGAAAAAGAAAGATAGAAAGAATCAACACCCATATCAAATAATCTGAGACTTTCCGTTAATAAACAATTAAAATCTGAAAGAACAATATAAATTCAAGGGGGCGATAGGTGGCGCACGACCAAGATGGCCGTGAACCAGTAAGGCTCCTGCCAGACCGGGCGGAAAAATATCCTTAACCCTCATCCTGCATCGATTTACTAGCCCTGCACACGTCCCAACGAGGAGCGGAACGACAACTGACACCAGCGACCCTGGTACCCTGCCGCAAGACCAAGCGGTACCGGAGAAGAAGGCTGTTGGAATCCGGAGCGAGGAGCGGTGACGACGGACTGGAGAGGAGAGACGGCTGCCGCTGATGGGAAAGGCTGGTGACGACTGGGCCTCACATAAGCTGGCGGAGAAGAGCGGTGGAGAACTGGGCGGCTGCCGGAGAGAAGTCGGGACATATACTGCAGGCCGATGAGGTAGCGGCAGGGAGTTAGGGCGGCTGCATCAAAGCAACAACGTACGGCACCTGGCAGGAGGGGAAGAGGGGCCGAGATCTGCCGTCTGTGATGCGCAGCTCCCCGCACTTGATGCGTAGACGAGAGGCGAAGCGCCGGTAAGGAGTGCACACGGAAGACTGCAGGGGGGAGCAGGGAGAATCCTTAGGGCATGCTGATGTGGAGAGAAACGTGAGCGCCCATAAACGTGGACACCGCTGCATATCCCATCACTGCCCTTGAGAAGAAGAAGAAGGGCCGCCATTTTACGGGCGGCGACATAGCTGTTACCTGCGACATTGGGCAGCCATGTTGAAAGAGCGGGGCCGCCCGGACCAGACGGCGGTGCACAAGGCCTAGGAGGGGGGCAGCCAAGAGGCCTGCGAATCATCTGTGCCCACGGCGACTGCAGCCCACCAGACCATTGACCCCCATACATAAAGCGGCACCTGTAGCTCCGTGAGAGGGAGAGTGCTTTGGCATGGAATGCTCTGCATTGGGGACTGAACTACAAAGACGTGCCCAGTAGATCCCAACGAAAGCATTCGACTGAAGACTGATACTGCCAGCTGCGGTGAGCGCGCTACTAGGGACCCAATTTGCATGACTCCAGAGCTCAAGCCTACACACCACAACAGAGCACACCCGATTGGCAATCCTCATCAGGTACAGGGCCCACACGTGACAGACGCTGACAAAGGCTAGAGGTGGGCAGCTACATGATAGTGGCCTGAGGCCGAATATAACCCTGCATCCTGCCCAAAGGCAACAAAGATCAGTTAATATGGGGCGCACCGATGCAAAGCAAGCGAAACTATCATTTGACTCCCACAGGCCGCCGCGTTCCCAATCAGCGGAGCAGACGGACTCGACCGCAGCAGACCGCCAAGAGGAGGACTGGAAATCGCTGCTACTGGGCATGAAACAGAGCCTAACATCCATTGATGCGAAGATGGATACCATGAATGCTAGGATGGACTCCGTGGTAAATAAATTGGAACAGCATGATCAGAGGATCAAAGAGGCCGAAACTAGGGTGTCGGAGTTGGAAGATGGAGCGGTAGCGAATAGAGAGCATGTACTCCAAATGGACAAATTGCTTAAAATAATTGCGGACAAGAACGAGGATTTGGAGGCCCGCTCCAGAAGGAACAACGTCCGAGTTCTTGGCCTAGCGGAATCAACCAACACAGGCCGTATGGAGGAATTCATGGAGAAGCTGGTCATAGAACTCTTTGGGAGGGACTCCTTTTCAGCGCATTTGACGGTGGAGCGGGCCCACAGATCACTAGCTGCACGCCCACCACCAGGAGCACCGCCGCGACCAGTAATAATGCGCTTCCTGAATTACCGTGATAGGGACACGGTACTACGCCTGGCCAGCGAGAAGCAACAAATACGCTACGAGAATACTACCCTGGCGTTCTTCCCCGATTTTACACAGGCCGTTCAGGAGGCACGACGCAAATTCGCAGCTGTGAAGAAAAAGCTCCAGACACAGGACATACCGTATGCCATGATGTATCCTGCCAAATTGAGGATAACCCATCTCGGGAAACAACACCTTTTCATAAATCCTCAACAGGCAGAAGACTATCTCCGCCAGTCCCGCCGGGCGGCGTCCATTGAAGCGGAAACACGAAGACGCTCCAGATCTCAGTCTCCGATATCGAACCCAGAGTGAAGAGACTGAACCCAGTCGCTGTTCAAATGACTGATATGATCGATCTACTACCTGTGAACTGCTCCAAGTTGGTGACGTATTATAATTGATAATGGTTGTGTAATCAGTTCCGCCCGGACACTCGCCTCCGTCCCACTAAAGCTGTCTGCCTGCTTGGGTAAGGCAGCGGGTGGGTGAAATAGAGGAGGAGAGTGGGCATGTTGTGGGCCCCTAGTGATTCTCACACGCGGGCGAGCCCCTTATTTTCCTCTAGTGAGAGTTGGTAGCTTATTGAACTTGTATCTTGTTGGGGGGAGGGTACATATGCTTGGCAAGTTGGGGACGCCGGAGTGGGAGGGGGAAGGGGGACCTCATGGGGGGTTACTGTTTTATGTACAGTTGATTAATGAAAATGGCATATATGTACAAACCACAATCATGCACAAAGGGAATGGCTGACACCACGAGAGACACAAACAAACTTAATGTTTTATCTTGGAACGTACGGGGACTGAATAATCCACAGAAAAAGAGGCAGGTCCTAGGGTACCTAGATAGGCATCACATTGGGGTGGCCCTACTGCAGGAAACCCATCTAGATCCCAGAGTTACTCCCCAATTCGCGGCGAAATGGGCATCTCACCGTTGCTTTGCATCATACTCGGGGTATTCTAGAGGAGTGGCCATCCTTATCAGACGAAGTGTGCAATTTGTAATGGGGGGCTCGGACACTGACCCTACTGGGAGATACTGCTTGATCTGGGGGAAATTGAACTCGCACGATGTAACCTTCGCCAATTATTACGGCCCCAACACTAACGATACACATGCCCTGCTCCTGTTGTGGAGTAAAATCCAAGCGTTAGGCACTGCATATGTCATCTGGGGGGGGATTTCAATAGGGTAGTGAATCCGCAGCTGGATCGGTCTCGGGCCTCCCCCATGCACTACACCAGTATGCAACGAACACTGAAAGATATAATAGACTCTAACTACTTACTAGATACATGGAGATATAAACACCCCATGCTGCAGGAAGGGACGCACTACTCTGCAGCGCACTCGTCATGGGCCAGATTAGACTATCTGTTAGTCTCTGTGGGGATGGCACACTGGCTGGAAAAAGTGATCCAGCTTGCCCGTACATATTCTGACCACTCGCCGGTTGTAGCTACCCTCCAGGCCCCAGTTACCCAATCCCCTTATGTTGGCTGGCGACTCAACCCCTTGCATCTACAGGACTCAGTCTTCAAAGCCGAAATAGAGCAGGAAATTCAAGATTTTTTTGAGCGCAATGTGAATTCGGTATCGAGCTTAACAACAGTGTGGGAGGCATTCAAGGTCACTGTCAGGGGCTGGTGTATCTCTAAGGGAGGAGGCATTCTTAAAGATCTGCGCAGGGACTTACATAAATTAGAGGGGGACATAAAGGCCCTTGAGAGAAACCTCTCATCCGGTACAGGGGACGGGGCGATGAGAGCTGAACTGCGTAACAAAATGACAGAATTTGAGATCACAGCGGACCGGGAATGTAGATTTCGAGGGAAGCCCCATATGGCGCGGATATATGGAGAGGGGGACAGACCAGGGAAGACCTTGGCGAATGCAGTACGACCTCCCAAATTCGCTAACTATGTTGAGGAAATACAGGATGAGCAGGGCAAAACGCTTAGGAATCTACCAGAACAATTAAGTATGTTTGTAGAATACTATAAAAAGTTATACACCTCCCACAGGGGTTCCCCATTGGATTTGCAGCAGTACTTTGAGGACACGGCCCTGGCGTGGTTGGGGGATACCCAGCGTAAATACTTGAATCTGGATCTGGAAGTGGATGAGATCACAGATGCAATAATGCACATGAAATCGGGACGGGCGCCGGGATCGGATGGACTGCCGATGGAATTCTATAAAACATACGTGCAGATACTGGCTCCCATGTTGAAAGCAGTTTTCTATGAGGCTCTAGAGGAGGGTAGTCTGCCCCAAACCATGCGGGAGGCTCAGATAACTTCCTTACTAAAACCCGGCAAATCTCCGACAAGCTGTGAATCATACCGTCCCCTCTCACTGCTCAACTGTGATACTAAAATTCTGGCAAAAGTTCTGGCTACTCGGCTCAACTTCCTATTGGAGCGGCTAGTATTGCCAGATCAAGCGGGATTTGTCCCCAACCGGGCTACGTCCCACAATCTCAGGACTTTACTGGCGGTAATGCAAGACATAGACCCTAACTGCTCAGCGGTGGCTGTATTCCTAGACGCCACCAAGGCGTTTGATTCAGTGGAGTGGGATTATCTGATAGGAACCCTGGGTTATATGGGAATGCCGCCCACTTTTCTGAACTGGGTGCAACTGCTATATAGACAACCACGGGCCACAGTACTATTAAATGGGGCCAGATCTGCCAACTTTTCCATCTCTAGGGGCACAAGGCAAGGCTGCCCGTTATCTCCAATTTTATTTGCTCTGGCAATTGAACCCTTGGCAGCGAAACTGCGGCAACACCATAAAAACAGTGCATTGGTCTACCCGTCTAGACAGCTGCTTATCTCCCTATATGCGGACGACATGATGCTGTATATAAAAAAACCTCAGGATAATCTCAACCCTGTACTGCGTGAGATCACTAAATTCGGGGCCATCTCCGGCATACAAATAAATTGGAATAAGTCCGCGGTATTCCCATTAACGAATAAGACTGCCCAGCATCAGCTAGACTATCCATTGGTTTGGGAGACAGATGACTTTAAATATTTAGGAATACATATCGCTAGGGACAAAGAGGTACTAATGCATACTAACTATGGAAAGGCCATTGATAAAGTGACGGATAACATATCCAAATGGATAAGATTACCCCTGTCGATGGCGGGACGAATATCACTAATCAAGATGATGATACTGCCAAAGTTATTATACCTATTTACTAACATACCTTATCACCCAGGCAGATTTTTCTTTAACACACTTAGGGCGCAGCTAGTTCAACTCATTTGGGGGGGGGAAACAGGCACGACTCAACCTAGCCACACTGATGCTGCCAAATCACCAGGGAGGTTATGATGTCCCTAATTTTGAGCAATATTACTACTGTGCACAGGCACACTTCGCTGTTTACTGGTTCCACCCACCTCCTTATATGCCGCTTCTGGCAGTGGAGGATGGATACATGCCCCGACAACCCCGGAGGGATATATATTTAAGCCAGTGAAAGAACGGGAGCGGGATCCCTCCACAGTGGACTGTACTGCTGCTGCATGGAGATGGATGGCACGCAGAATGGACACGCCAATGATGTACTCCCCTAGAATGGCGCTGGTGAATACCCCATTGCTGCAGGTTACATGTGAGGGGATATGCCGTAGACTGCTGGACAAGCTACACTATAGCATTTGGGGGGACCTTTACATTGGAGGACAATTCCGAACTCAGGAACAATTTTTCGGTGACTGCACACCCACACACATGGATGTATTCATGTACACCCGACTCCGGCAAAGCATGAAAGCCATAACCCCTGCATTCCCGAATGAACGAGACACATTTGCGCCTCTATACACATTATTGCAAGCTGAGGCACCTAAGCATGTCATATCCCTGCTGTACAAGCAGGTGCGGAGTGTCACTCCCTCCCAACCCTTAAGGGCCAGAGTAGAATGGGATAAGGACTTGGGAACCCCTCTAACGGAAGAACAGTGGGAAACCTGTTACAAGCAGACAGAGGCAGTTACTGGAAGCAGTAGGTTACGTCTAATACATTTCAAATTCCTACATAGACTATACCATACCCCGGTTAAGCTGCATAAATTTCGCTTGAGAGAAGATAACAGATGTGAGCGATGCGGGAGGGAAGGGGCGGACTTCATGCATCTGGCATGGCAATGCCCACGAGTGGCGAACTACTGGGAGGAAGTGTTCGCGGGTATGTCCGCCATGATAGGAGTGCAGATCACTCCATCCCCATTAACGGCTCTCCTGGGCTTGAATACAACTATAGCAACAGTCCACAAAAAGTATTTAGCAGTGGGCATATTACTAGCAAAGCGCCAGGTGGCGTGCAGATGGGGAAGAGGCCGTGCGCCCAAATTCAAGGACTGGGTGCGGGATCTCACCACTTGGCAGGAACAGCTACAAAATTATGCAGACCTCCTACCCATAAAGTCCAGACCAAAAGATATTTGGGGGCCACTAACTACTTATCTTTTGGCGCAGAGGGCAGACAATGAGGGAGAACAGGAGGAGGGGGAGGGAACAACAGAGGGAGGGGAGAGTAGTAGACCGGAGGGGCAAGTTGAAACTGGTACAGCACCTTAAAACAGGGTGGGTTGCCCGGGTGATAGATTGGGGGGCTGTGGAATGTCACATTGTATAATACAAATGAGGGCACAGTGTAATGCTAGGACTGTATAAGTGACACAGGCGTATTATGTGATTTTAGCGCCCTGTTCTAAGATAACAGATGATGCTGCAGGTTGTCATTTTACGAAAACGCCATGGTACATAGGAGGGAGTGGGAGCTAATGGTGAGGGGGGTGCAGAGGGAGGCATTGTTTGTTAAGTATATGGTGATTGTAACGAACTGAGAGAGGGATCGGAGACAGTAACGAATGTGTCTTAGTGTACATAACCTTTGTAACGCTGTACTTTGCCAAATGTTAATAAAGGTTTTTGAAAACTTAAAAAAAAACAATATAAATTCAATAGAATATGAACAATCTGGAAAATATTGGACATGGTACTCAAGGCGGCTGGAATGCAAAGCTGCTATCCTTGGTACGTAATGCATAGGAGGATAGGTGGTTAGTAAGTGGAGACCAAAAAGCTTCTTTACGAAGGAGTTGCTGAGATGTAGTTACAGAGGCTCTATCTAACCTATGATGATAGCATAGAAGAGTCCACCAAGCGGAATAAGAAACTTTGGAGGCGTCCTTCCAATTAGATGTAATTACCTGAAAAGCAATGGCAATTAATAAGTCTACAAATGAGCCCAATCTACGAGCACCCAGCCAATGAATGGAATTACTACCCAAAAAGATGGAGCATATATCAAAAGGGAAGTTGGTGGAGCAAATGGAGGCAATTGATTTACATACTTTAGTCCAAAAAATGGAAATGGGAGGGCAAAGGAAAAAGGAATGTAGGTATGTGCCAGGAGTATTCTTACATGACCAACAGTTGGGGGATGCGCCGAAACTAAATTTGGAAACAGAAACTGGCGTTAAAAACAATCTCTGAAAAAAAAATAAAGAGTTTGAGTGGTGCTAGCATTACAAGAGGTATGATGTAAGCGAGTCCAAAGGGAATCTCATATGCATGTAGAAAGAGTACGTTGTAGATCTGCTTCCCATAAACATTCAACTTTGCTTTTGGGGCGGGTGGGATGAGAGGAATGGAGATACTTATATAAGTGGGAAGCCCGAACAGAAATGGAAGTAGGTAATGGCTCTAACAAAGGATTTGATGGGGAGGAGGGAGCTTCAGAGATAAGAGATAACTGTTGAGTTAAAATCAATTTTAGAGCTTCAAACTTGAGGAGGGAATTAACAGGTAATCCAAATTTAGATTGAAATTCCTGAAAGGACATAAATTGCATATTCAACATTAGGTGTTTTACCTGGATAATCCATTTGATAACCCAATCCTTCCAAAGGATGGTACGATTAGAAATGTTAATGGACTTATTGTGCCATATAGATGAGTCCAGGAATATCCGTAGAGGAGAAAGAGATTTTGTGAGAACCGGATAGAAAGTCGATATAAGTTGTGAAATAATGGGGGACTTGAGCGAGGGGGTGAGTAAAATTAGTTAATGAAGAGAAGGAAGTGGATAAATAACAGATTCCTCCAGTTTGTGCCATACTGGTATAGAGGGATCATCAGAGGGATAAAGATAAGGCAAGGCCTGACGAATTAAAAAGGAGGAGTGGTATTGACGAAAGTTGGGAAAGTTAACCCCTCCTCTATCCTTAGGAGCAGACAAAGCAGACAAAGATATACGGGCTTTCCGATTATTCCATAGAAATTTACTCAAAATACCATTAAGAGTTTTACATTTTTTTGAGGAAGTCGAACTGGTAGCATGGACAGATAAAAGTTAATGACTGGAAGCATCATCATTTTAGAAGTATCCAGCCTACCCCACCAAGACAAGAATAAAGGAGACCATTTCTCTGCCATGCCAGATACCTTCAATAAAACTTCATCCAGATTAAGTTGGACCGTTCTAGCAATTGAGGAGGAATATTTTATTCCCAAGCATGTAATGGAATTGGTGCTCCATTTGAAATCCGTCCCGTCGAACATAGTTCTTAGACAAAATTTGTTTAATGGAAGAACTTCGGATTTAGAAAAATTTCATTTATAGCCGGACAAAGCAGCATAAGAGGATAAAAGATCTGTGAAAGCGGGTAAAGAGGTAGAAGGATCAGAGAGGTACAACAGAATATCGTCTGCATATGCAGTGAACTTAATTTCAACTGACTTATGTGTAAAGCCCCGAACAGCAGTAGATTGTCTAAGTGAGTGAAGAAAGGGTTCAAGAGATAAAATAAAAAGCAAAGGAGATAGAGGGCAGCCTTGGCGGGTGCCTCGCTGAAGAGAAAAATATGGAGATTGTAATCCATTAACAAAAACCGAGGTAGTAGGGGAAGAATATAACAAATTAATAAGGGATAGAATAACAGGGCCAAAACCATGCCACCTGAGTGCACGCATCATAAAAAGCCAATGAATGCGATCGAAAGCTTTCTCCGCGTCTAGGGTAATGGCCGCGACAGGGGAGGAACTTTTAGAAGCAAGATGTATGATATTTAAGAAGGTTCTAGAATTATCTGCAAGTGTTCTACCTTTGACAAACCCTGTCTGCTCATAACCAATCAAGTCAGGAATAACTTTATTGATACGAAGAGCAAGAACCTTCGCAAAAATCTTGCAGTCTAAGTTGATTAAAGAAATAGGTCGATAATTAGCACAAGAAGATGGATCTTTATCCTTCTTTGGAATTAGACATATCATGGCTTCAAGAAAAGATCCACGGGCCTCCTTATGAGAAATAAAATGTTGGAATAGAGATAAGAGATGAGGAAGAAGAATCTGGGAGAAACAAGAATAAAACTCAGCAGTAAATCCGTCCGGGCCAGGGGATTTCTCCTTAGGTAATTGAGCTAGGGCTAACTTAAGTTCGGAGAGGGATATGTCCTCTTCTAATAGAGAGCAATCAGTAGAGGCAGAAGAACGGGGAGGAAGCGCTTCAAAAAAGGATTCCAATGCCGCGTCAGAAGGAGAGGACTCAGGAGTATATAATGTCATATAGAAAGCCGTAAAGCATTTTAGAATTTCCTCATCCTTGAAATGATTAACACCGCCGTCGTCTATGATGTTAAGTATTCTAGATCTTTGGGATTTTACCTTCAAGTAGTTCGCAAGCAATTAACCAGCTCTTTTGCGACCACCATAAAATTTTGATCTAAATTTGAGTAGGACCCCAGAAGCTTCCTCTGTGAATTTTTTATTAAAGCTTAATTTAGCCTGAACTCGTTTCTTAAGTGTATCTTCACTATTAGAGGAAAAGTAGGCATGTTCAAGAAGTTTAATGGAAGCTAATATGGAATCTGAGTCCTTGATGCTTTGTTTCTTTTTAACCGCAACATAATCAATGATGAATGTGGAAGGAGATATCGGGATTGACATTCCTGAGGAAGAAATCTGACAGAAACTCTTTGAAGCGTGGAGAAGAGGACTCAAAAAAATATAATCTATTCTAGAAGAGGAGTTGTGAGTAGGGGAGTAAAAAGTGAATTCTAAGGTATCCGGGTGGAATATCCTCCAAGCATCCACCAAACCCCTAGAGCAAATTGTATTTGTAAAACTTTTTTGCATTTTATTGGGAATGTATCTAGCAGTGGATTTTCTGTCTGTGAATGGATCTATGACCTGATAGCAGTCCCCACCCACCAATAAATTGGCATCAGGGCATGAATGAAGGGTATGCGACATGGACTGCCAAAACTGTGAATCAACACCAGTGGGGCCATATATGTTGAGTAGAGAAATAGGAGAACCATTAATAGTGAAATGTAAAAGGAGCCATCTGCCATCTACATCCTTCTCCTCCTTCTCTAAAACAAAAGAGAGGGACTTATGAATTAAGGTGACCACTCCATTCTTCCTATCCTTAGTCAGGGAACAATAAACATGACCAACCCATTGTTTTTGAGAGAATTGATGTCATTATCATTGAGATGGGTCTCTTGAAGCATCGCTATTTTGCAGTGCAGCCTAGATAAAGGATTAAGTACCCTTTGTTTCTTAACAGGGTTTCTCAGGCCTTTTACATTCCAGGAAACAATGCGAACATTATCGTTCATGATAGAAGTAAGAAAACATTAAGTAACAGCATATGAATTTTGAAACCATTTGAATCGAATTTTAAACATGTAGAAACATGCAAAACTATATACAAGAGAATGAGTAGTGAAAACCAATAAGAAGAAGGGGTATTAGAATAACAATGAACCAGAAACAATAAGAAAAAGAAAGAAAAAAACGGAAGAAGTCAAAGACGGAATGTTGCAGAAAAATAAGGAATATATAAAGCAACACAGAGAAGAAAAGAATGAAAGAAAAAGAGTGGAAAAGAAAAGGAAAAAGGGGGTGAGAATTAATGATATACGAAGAGAGGTTGACGTGAAGCCGGAAGGCTTCAGTCAAGAGTGACGGAATACAGATCCAAAGAAAAAAGAGTAGCATACGGAGGCAAGGAGCCGCGAAAAGAGGACAGATGACCGATCCAACGAAGACACCAAGAAACGACAAGAACCAATAAACAAGAAAACACGAAGAGCAGGGAGCATAATATGAGATAAAACAAGAGGAGGGAATAACTACCAAAAACATAGAATAGTAGAGATAAAACAATCTGACAACTGTAATTAGAATATCTAAAGGAAGGATTGACACTTACCAAACAATGAAAGAACTGTACACAGTATGGACAACACGGGAGGGTAGGGGAAGGAGAACATCAGAGGAATGAATCTGTACGAGAAGGAGAGCATCTGTGGAGAAAAAACAAATGTAGTGATGAGAAGTAGCTTTCCGTGAAGGTAAACAAACTACGACAATTTACAATAAAGAAAAGACAACATGTCTAACTGACGAAAGTGATAACTACAGTGCAATAGAATGAAAAAGAAAAACTCAAAAAATGTAAAACGAAACAAAAAGAGACAGTTCTCAGGACCCTCCAAAGTCCATTTCGTCCCCTTTGTGTTGGGAAATAAATTGTCGTAGATCCTCAGGACGATCAAAGGAGTAAGAGCGTTCTTTGTATGTGACTTTGAAGAAGCAGGGATGTACCAAGCGATATCTAGCGTTCATTGATCGAAGAGCCGGACGAAGAGACAGGAATTCTTTGCGACAAGCAGCAGTGGCGCGGGCCACATCCTGGGAGAAGAAAACTTTTTGGCCGGACCATAACATCTGCTTTCTAACTTTAGCTGCTGAGAGGACCAATAACAACTCGGTGTACTCCAAAAATAGAACAATTATCCCTCTAGGGCGATTGACCATTGAAGTAGAGGAAGAGCCACCGGTTCTTGGGCCAATGCGATGTGCCCGCTGCAAATTAAGATTGGTACCATCCTAAAGGCCGATAATTTTTGGAATGTGAATTTTTAGAAAGGCGAGCATATCCGAACCTTCCTCTCCCTCAGGAATACCATAAATTCTAAGGTTGTTGCGCCTATTTCGGTTTTCCAAATCTTCCGTTTGTGACTTAAGAAGATCAATCTCTTTGGACATAGCTGCAACCTGAGGAATCACATCTTGAGTATCGCTAATCCTCTGTTCCACCGCAGATACTCTGGATTCTAAGTTGGACCAATTCTCTTCCATCCTTTGAATAGAAGCATTGGTATCGATCACAAAAGGTTTAATAAGTTTGAGCTCTTCCATAAGGTCCTCCAATGTTATAGGTAATGGAGATTTGGTAGGAGAGTTAGGTTCTTTCTTTTGGCGCTTGATAGCAGCAGCATTGCTAGAGTCCTTGCGAAGAGAAGACATAGTTGTTGAGGCGCACTTCTGACCTATAGAGGGAGAGGACTCCATAAGGATAAATATATAAAAAAAGTAGTGCAGTCACAAAAGTCGGCAATGTGGAGAAGTAAATTGGAATGTCAAATAAAAAACAACAGCTAAAAGGAAAAATGAAAGCAAGCCTGTTATCATGTAAGCTTGCGTCTGCTGCGAAGAAAACAGTCAAAGAGATCCTCAATACTGAAAAGTTGAAGGTAAAAGAGGTAAGAGTCGACCCCAGGGGGTCCAGAAATAGCTAGGAATGTCAAGAAGAGGACAGGCAGTGAAGAAATTCCTCTAAAAAACCACCACAGCGAAATGATGACAAAAAAGCCAACTTTATCCACCAGAGGATGAAAAAAATCAGTAGAAGCGTGACAAGTAGACTTAGTCACAACTGTCCCATCTGAAAAATGTATAAATGAATTAGGCAAAGTCTCAAATATATCATGTAAGCATGAAAAAATAAACGTTGGTCACACCAGTGACATAGCTGAAAACACAGGAAGTGTACCCATGAAGAATGACACCACAGAAGAGTTTCCTCAGAATAGGCATCTGAGATAGAAGTTCCTCAATATTATTTAGGCTCAAAAATATTCAGTGGCGCTTTTAAACCCTGTAACTCCTCTACATTTTATCAGAGGAGAAAATGCAGCACAGCACCTTCACCGCATCACAAGCGGCAACGGGAAATCCAGAAATGAAAGCAGCGTCCCACCGCAAACAAAATGGTGGGCGCTGCCGAGAATACCGACTGGAGCGAGGCGTGGAGGAGACAGGGCGACAGAGAGCACCAAAAGAAAAAGAAAAGCGGCTACCTGTGCCCCCGCGCCCGCTCCGCAAAAGCCGTCAGTCCATAGCGGTCCGAAATCCGAAAACAGCTCCGTTGGGCAAAGAGGTCTCGCACGAAGAGCGGAGCCTCAGCCGGATGCGGCCATCTTGTGGCGACTCAAGCCACGGCCCCCCCTCACTAAGGCACTATACTGATCATGTGTTTTACAGCAAACTGGAATACACTAAAGATATTAAGTACTGTTTGTCCTATTTGACAGAAAGCAGAGAAAACACTAGCGCACTTGCTCTTTTTCTGCCTGGGCTATACTCGTCCTAGGAAAATATGGATTATCCCTGTTTGTAAACAATTAGGCTGCTGCCAACTAGAGGTAGCTTTACCCCTACTCCGCACAGATATGTCGCAAACAGTTGTTTGCGCAGTAGCCAAATACCTTTATTGGAGTTAGATTATTAGAAGTAAGGCACTGGAATGAACAGTGTGGGAAGCTGGCTTAGTATATGGTGCACACTTGTGTAAGTGGGCACCCTGCACTAATCCAAGCAACCCTTATGGTGATCTAAGTGGCCTTAGACAACCTTAGAAAGCTCTCTAAGTTGCAGCTGTGGAAAGCAGCCTTCAGGCTTAGTCCAGAAGGAGTGTAAAGCAGCTTGTTTTACTAGAGCATAATCCTATTGATATAGATTAATTAAAAAAGAACCACACAGCATATTTATAAAAATACATACAGATATCTCCTACCCGGAGATATACACAATGCTCACAATACTTTGCAATAAAAACAGGTGAGTAGCACAAATACACAGTGGTCTCCAGGGGGAGACCAAACCACATACTAAAATAGTGGTATGAGAACCAAGACTCAAGTCAAGACTATACCCAGAAGACGTAGAAGTGCCGGGGAACGAAGGTACCAGGAACCCCATGGAGGCTGCGTGCAGAGTGGGAACACGACCGCGGGCTCAATACAAGTCAATGGGTAAGTCACGTTTGCATTTCTGAAGAAGAAGGACCCTTACCAGTGGACCCTGAAGAAACCCCATGGAAGATAGAAGGTTGGAGAGTCACCCCACCCGTGGATACCCTAGGAACCAGGATACCTACACCAGGGAAGCTGGGTGCATAGGCGTGATGTGGCGTCGGAAACCGGCGTCGAACTCAATGGAGGATGAAGGAAGTGACCCGTATAGGGTCACTCGGGTTACTACACCACCTCTCGGCCTTACCTATATCAATGAAGAGTCGGTCACCCAGTAGAGAATGCAAACAAGCAGTTATTATCTATACTCTGCAGAGGAGCCCAAATACAACATGCACCATGCAATGCTTGCTAATGGACTGACTCAATAATCATGCGCAGCATAGTATGATACATCAAACACGTCATAAACATCTAGAGCACGCCTACAAGGGAAAGTTACAGGTTTAGGGATGCGTACTTTAGGGAGGCAGAGGGGCGTACATCACCAGCCCGAGGCAGGCACACGGTATCTCTTAGCCAAGGTCAGCCAGCTGCATCCCTGCTCCTCCCAACGTAGGAGAGGTGCTGCAAATAGAATATTATTTACGCACACAGAAAGGCTTATTCATAAGCGAAGCAGCGCCCCTTATTGAATAAAGAAACGAAACTGGGCGTATACTTATCAGGTGAACAACAAGTGTCATGGCGTAGCTGTCTGGGCCTACCTCGTTCGCAGTTTAGAGCTCACCGCGTGCTTAAACATAGCCATAATGTAAGATGGCGGCCAGTATACAAAATGGCTGCCACCTATCCAAGACTAACCTGTTCTATAAAACATCATCTTTCTTAATATAGCTCAGTGGGTTGTCAATATAGATGACTACCACTGCTATATTTAGCTATATAAGGCTAATTTAATAGCGTAACATAAGGGGCATAGCCCTATGATTATTTTGAAACCTACAGACCCTCCTTTTAGTGTTATAAGCTAAATATAGAAGTACAGAGGCCATCAGGCAGGGTCTTTATCAGTCGTCAGCATGAGGAAACCGGGGGGTATGCAACTGTGCAGAACTAAGGTGAGATTCTGTTGAATTCGAATCTTTAGTCCTCGAAAATGCCTTCGTCGATATCCATCAGTTCTTGAAGTTCTTTCAGCATCATAATCGCATCCCTGGCTTTAGACTCACTTATTGGAACAGAGGGGGTGAGTTTAGCCATGCAATAAGTGCAACAGGATGGAAGACAATTCACACAAAGGCAACAAGTGCAGATGATCCCTGCAACTACTACTAAACCCATGAGAATCTTCCATCCCCATGTGGACATTAGGCCCCAGAACCACTGTGTCAGAGACCCTGTACCGTTATCTTCATGTATTTCAGAGGCTAACCTATGGAGTTTCTGAATAGCTGAATAAACGGTAGGGGCGTGGTCTGGTATGTAAACGCAGCAGCTGCTACCAATCACACGACAGGCTCCACCCCTGTCTGCAAGAATGACGTCAAGGACAATCCGGTTTTGAAGAGCAACGAGCCTGGTCGCCTGAAGCTCAGCTGTAATATTTGTGAGTATACCAGCAGTAGTGTTAATGACCGCTTCCACTACTCTAGTAAGATGGCGAATTCGCCTACTATTATACATAGGTCCCCATAGAGGCAACAATCCCTTCATAGCATCAGCAAATTGCTGCATCGTGGTATCTGTCTGATCAACATCTTCAGTGTTGATAATCCTCTTTACTCGTGACAATGAGGTACCCCTTTGCTGCAACTTATGATCCTTATGATAATTGGATGGGGCTAAGTAAACTGGGGGTAGGAGGAAAGAAACAGCGTCCTGCCCACCCCCTAGGGAGCCATACATGAGCATGTGTCCCACAGACAAAATATACATTTGGGGGTGTAAGCAAGGGTGGACTACTTGTCGTGGTCAATGTAAACGTATAATTACAATGACTCTTCCCCACAGGAACACTCCCAAACCCTTCTACACAAAACGGGGCTGGTGTATCAATTATTGGAATGGGTAGGACCTCACTATCTGGGATATTTCTCTCATGAAAGGATCTAAAATACTCTGTTATATTAAACCCTTGGAACTCCATCATCTCATCTTTTACCCAAGAAATGTTTGCACTTTGCTCATAAACATTCATACAGGCATCTGGATGCAAAGTACCTGCCTTCCCTCCTTTTCCGGGAGTGTATCCCTGGTGCATCACTATGTATTCCAACACTGCTTCATAATCTTCTTTAGTCAGTTGGGCAGTATCTGCATGTGAGTGGGTATACACTACAGTAAGGAGCTGGAACCATGCTTCACAACTCCCTAGATATGACAGAGGCAAGGATATAAGAAGATCATTCTTATGAGTCATAGAAGGAAGTAAACCACAGATCCAACACTTTGTCGCATTAGTCGTTTGGTGTTCTTCATGGAGCATCTGAAGAAAAGCATTTGCAAAATATGTCTGCCTATGTCTTTCTTTATGTGGAGCTAGGGAAACAAACGAATGCTCAGGCGGATCAGGAGTAGTCCCTATCAGAACATGCATTGGATGCTTAATTTCTAAATAAAATATCACACCAAACAATATAATCATAACAACAAAAATGCAGAATAAAACCACAACTTTGGTTTTAGTGGTCCAACTAGGCCATCCAGGATCATTTTGACCTAAGGGCGGGGCCGCCAGAGGTTGCTCCTCTTGCGCGACAACTCGCCCAAACGGGAACATATCTAACACCTACTTTCTACAATAATGATGGAGTCACTTGCGACCTTCTTCAATCAATGATCAACTACGCCAAAGTCCGTTCTAAGCCTCTTTGGTAGGCTTCTATTGTCCATCATACTGTAACAGGTGACTTCCTCCGCGTGGGGCCTCACAGTCTAGGCCTACTCAGTAATCCAATCCTTCTTGTGTCGGTTGGGGTGCCCTCCTGGCAAACACCCACAGCTCACTCGAAAGTCTAAATGTTTCAAAGCAGTGCACCAGTGTCTCTCTTTTGTGGCAGGCACTACAGATATTGTGCTCTTACCATAAACTCAAATCCATAACTCTCTATTTCCCTCTGGTGCTCTTCTTTTGTCGTGGGCGTAGATCATATCTTACAGACCCAGGCACTGTTTGATCAGAAAAAAGCAACGAAGGCTCAGGCTCAACAAAGCTCCCAGACTCCAACACTCGTTGTTCAGTGTCAGAGGACTCTCGTGCTGCCCTTATTTCGTGAGGGACAGCTTCCAATAACACATCTTCGTTCTCTTTTTCTGTCTCCGTCCAAGTTAGCCGAGCATCCGAAAACGGGATAAACTTGGTACGTGCTCACATTCATGATTTCCAATTCCTTCTTCGACCCATCGGTCATAAGGGAGTGGCAGCGGTATTCTTTTGGTATGGTGGGCATGTATCCAATTCTTTCTCCCATCCACCTTCACCGCAGTCCTCGTTGCAAGGAGGACTTGCTTTGGTTCATGCCAACGGGGCTCCAGAGCCTTTGTCCTCGCAAAGTTTTGGATCAGAACCCAGTCACCGGGCTGCAACTTATGTCCGGGACTCTCTGGAAGTGGTCGCAGTGACTCTCCGATCTGCTGATGAATAGAACGAAGATTTTTAGTTAACTCATACAGGTAATCTAACATCATCGGATACTCGATCTCACTAAATCGTTTTGGCCTAGGGACACCCCATATATTGGCAGGGCGCCCGAAAACTACCTCATAGGGAGATAGACCAGTCCTCGTGTGTGCGGTCATTCTTGTGGACAAAAGGGCTAATGGTAACGCATCCGGCCACTTCAGGCCTGTGCTCTCCTGGCTCTTAGCTAGCTTCAACTTGAGCGTTCCATTATATTTCTCCACAAGACCTGCAGATTGGGGGTGATTTGCTGCATGAAACTTCTGATTTATGTGCAACCCTTCACACACCAACTGCGTGACTCGGGCATTAAAATGGCTGCAGTTGTCACTCCAGATCACCAGAGGTAAACCGAAACGAGGGAAGAACTCTTTTATGAGTGCTTTCGCCGTTGCGTTAGCAATATTTTCCCTCACAGGGTACGCCTCCACCCACTTACTGAAAGCACACCCGACCACTAGAACGTACTTCAAATTATTCACTCGTTCTAGCTCAATGAAGTCCATTTGGAGAACCTCAAAGGGAAATGAGGGTGGTGCGAAATTCCCAGAAGGCACAGGAGTACCTTTCCCAGGATTATGCTTTAAGCAAATCATACAATGTTTCACTAAATGGGCAGCTACCTTGGGAATGAGATCATTTCGCCACACTGGGTCTAACAATTTACAGATCCCTTTTGCGCTAATATGAGCGGGACCATGAGCCATAGTGACAACTGGGAAAACATATGCATTGGGCAACAGCCATCTCCGGCTGTCAGACAAATCAGTCCAGCACCCATCCTCATCTAGAGTACCTGTCCTTTCCTGCCATACAGCCACTTCATCTGTTGTGGCCTCATTCTGTATGTCCTTAACACTACTTACAGTGTTCTCATGCATCGCATTATCAGGTACCCACCTAGCAGGTCCTGCCACAAACATCTTACTCATCTTCGATCTAGCAGTTTCTCTAGCTGTTTGATCCACAAATGCATTGCCCCTACCCATGTCATCTGTAACTACCTTGTGGGCACTGCATTTTATTATTGCCAGCTTTTTGGGTAACATCAAAGCCGACAGCAATCTATGGATCAACGGGCCATGCTGTATCTTCAACCCATGGGATGTCAAGAACCCCCTTTCCGCCCAGAGCCGCCCAAAATTATGAGCGACTCCAAACGCGTACTGGCTGTCGGTGTAAATATTAACAGCCATCTTCTCACTTAACTCACAAGCTCTCAACAGGGCTACTAACTCAGCAGCCTGGGCAGATTGATATGGGACGCGGGAAGTCTCTACGACTGTGCGCAATGTGGTGATCGCATATGCGGCGAAAGTAGTGCCATCTGGTAGCTTAAGGCAGGAGCCATCGACATATAGTTCCCCTTGGGGGTCAGATAAGGGAACATTAGTCAGGTCTACACGTCCCTTCGTTTCTTCCTCTGTTCTGTACATACAGTCATGCGCATCTGCATAATGACTCGTCGAAGGGAGGGGTAGTAATGTGGCTGGATTCAGAGTGACACATCATTTAATGGTGACATGTGGAGCGAACAAAGTTAGCTCATATCCAGTCAGACGCACACTAGTAAGGTGCTGCGTCTGCGTTCTATTCAATAGAGTGTCTACAGAATGGGGTACCATGACCGTTAGGTCAGTGTCAAGAACGAGCCCTGCCGATTGTCTGATTGCAATTGCCACCGCAGCAGCGGCTCTCAGACAGCTCGGGAGCGCTCTAGCCACATTGTCAAGGACTGCAGAAAAATAAGCACAGGGCCGATACTTACCACGAAAACCTGTGTCAAGACACTCAACGCACAACCACCCACTTCATGTACATACAATCCAAAGGGCTTCCTATAGTCAGGAGTACCAAGGACAGTAGCAGAACAAAGCTCATGCTTCAGTTGCTCAAAGGCATGCTGACACTCAAGCGTCCACGGCAAGGGTTCACACACACCTTTCGTAGTTAAATAAAGGAGGGGTTTCACAATCAGAGAATAGGTGGGGATCCAATGTCGACAGTATGAGGTAATTCCAATGAAACCTCGCACTTCTCTCTGTGTCTTTGGCACGCCCATTTTATTGATTACAGAAATACGTTCAGGTGTCAATCTTCTACCCTCCTTCGATAGGAGGCGACCTAAATAGGTAACCTCCTGTCGACAATACTGAAACTTAGAAAGGGACGCTTTATGTCCATTTTGTGCCAGATGCATTAACAATTTGACCGTGGCTTCCTTACATCCTTCTTCAGTATCAGAAGCCACAAGGAGATCGTCAACATATTGCAACAATACATTACCAACCGGAAGCACTAGCGAGTCCAATTGCGCTTTCAAGGCTTGACTATATATACTAGGACTTTCAGTATACCCTTGAGGAGCGCGACAGAACACAAAGCTTCTGCCAGACAAATTGAACCCGAAAAGATACCTGGAATCTGGATGAATCGGAATACTAAAGAACGCATTCTTCAAATCAATCACAGAGAAATACTGAGCTGTAGGAAGGATCATAGTCAAAATCGAAGTGATATCAGGAACAACAGGAAATTGTGGTACCACTATTTTATTAATTTCCCTAAGATCAATAATAAATCGGTACACATCAGAATGGGCATCAGGTGAATCTGTCGGGGCCTTTTTAAGAATCGGAAGAATAGGACTGCTGCACACATTAAAAACTGTTTCCTCAACCACACCAGACGCAATTAAATCATTTATGATTTTCAACAAAGCAGTCTCTCCTGTCTACGATATTTTATACTGTGGAATACGAGGCAGAGAAACATTGTCCTTAACCTGAATAGACACTGGCGGTACCTGCAACAGTCCTATGTCCGTGTCACCTGTAGCCCACAGCATACTAGGCACGTCCTTGAACTCATCGGGGAGAGGGGCGTCTTTGGCAAAGTGTTGCTTCGCCCGTGCCACATCAGGTCCAATCGACATGTAAACACCGTCTGGGGAACAGAAAATGGTTGCATGCAGCCGTTTCAACAGATCAAGCCCCATTAAATTTTCCCCACAGTTTGAAGTCAAAAGGAACGAGGATTTCACTGAAAACGGACCAATTGTCAAAGCAAGGGGCTTAGAGATGGGACTAACAACCGGCGTACCTGAAAATCCCACCGAAACATTATTCTTGCCAGACAGAGCTGCCCCAGGGACCAGCGAACGGGAAACGGAGCTGTTCATAGCGCCCGTGTCAATCAAAAACTTTTGAAAGGTACCAAGCAAACCCGCAGCAACATAGGGTCCGCGTTGATCTACATTCACCGAAACTGGTCCCCCACCCTGTCCATCGCTGTCCTAGCTGTGGATGGACATCCCTGTTCCTTCATCTACATCATAATCCTCGCGACAATACTGTCGTCCTCTAGGATCATCAAAGTAATTCTGATCCTTTTCAACATTCTCAGTTCGTTCTGGTCTTCTCTCACCCTGACTTCCTGTTCCTCTGCCACATCCCCGAAAAGCCCCTCTTCTAGGGATCCCACCAGCCTGTAGCAATTCAGGGCACACATTTCGCCAATGCCCCTCCTTTCGACAATATGCACATTGATTAGGTCCCACAGGTACATATGGAGCACTCGTTCCACCACCTCGCGGTACGGACCATCGCTGCTGCACTTGCGGCTGACCCCTTCCTCTTCCACTACTTCCCTGCACCTGCTGCAACAACACCTTTGTCTTCAATTCCTTCCCTTTCTTCTCTACAACGTGCCTCTGTTCGTTCTCTCGATGTTCATAATATTGCGCCATACTCAATATTCCCGAGGAGTGGACGTGGACCAGGTACTTTCCGCTGCCTTCATCCGGGCTGCAATCTCAGGAAGCAAATTATTAACAAACCTGTCGACAAACAGCCGGACTCCACCATCCACTGACAAATCCTGACCACTGAAATCCAAAAACACCCCCTCGTACCTAGTAAAGAAATCTGACACACTCTCCTCTTTCTTTTGACAACATGCTGTAAGTTTATCCCAATCCACTTTCTTGGGAGCAATAAACGAATGCATGTACGTAATAATTCGGCCAGGTAAAGCTAACACTTCCGCTCTTGGCTTCTCACCTGGCTTACGTTCTTGATCCCACAACTTTATCTGATCCCATGTTGCTCCTAACTCTACCACGTGATCCACCAAGTGCACCTGCTTCCAAATATCAATCGGCACCAGGAACCCAAAAAACAACATAATGTCAGCTAACGTCATAACTGTCGAATCGGCCGCTTCTGTCAGTTCTTTATAATAAGCAGTCGGATTCTTTCTGGGATCTGGCAACTGATTTTTAAGAGAAAGTACTTCGCTTCTCTTCCATGGGGTATAAACCCATTGTTCTTGAAACCGTGCCCCCTCCCGGGGCCGAACAATGTCACCCACTGCATTTATTTCTGCTGGTGTCTCGGGATGATATATGGGGTGAACTTCTCTCATAGGGAACTGCGCTAATGCTGTGGAACCCTCTTTAAGCATCCTACCTCGATATTTTAACAAAATAGTAACTTTATTTAACACAGCAGCAGGATCCATACCGGAACCATACACTTCATCTCGTATCTCAGAAACCTCCCTTGGGACCTCAGCATTAAAGCGCTGCTCCCACAAACTCATCAGCATTGTACACATATGCTTAAGCGCAAGTTGTTGCATAAGCGGTTCATACTGTCTCATCACACTCCATACATCCTCAACCATATAGATCGGATTTCGAATCCACTGCGCAGCCTGATTCGCCACCATCTCCTTTTCTTGATTACTTACTGCAGAACGCACCAACACCCTACTCACGCGTTCTTGCACTTTCGCTCGACTTCCCGGGGACATTCCACTCACAGGCGTTCTGTCAAATTGCATCATGGGAAGTGAAACATCCGCCGGTGAAAGAGTGGATGAAGAGACAGGTACCATCAATGAACGATCTTGACTAGAGGGAGTAAAGAAAGTCGAACCAGGAAATGCAGAAACAGGTGCCACAGACGGAGAGCTATTACCCTCCAACCCGGACATCGATAAAGCAGTATAATACCCAGAAGGCGTCAAATGTAGACCCGGAATGTTAGGAGGAGGAGGAGAAGGACTGGTGGGGCCAAGAACCGGAGCCAGAGCCCTTGAAGCCGGGGCCTGGGAAGCTGGAACAATAGGATATATCCGTAGAGGAGCATAAGGTGGTGGGGGTTGGGTGTCTAACAAATCTTCAACAAAAGCATCACCTTCATTTTGAACGACATAACTCTTCTCAGCTTGCAGCCGAAATGCCCTATCTGCGCACTCAACACCTTTGTTTACTGTCGCTTTATCATAAGCCATGGCTTTCTGCGCGATCGTCAGCGCCTGTCTTTTTCTCGTATTTTTTTCCTCTCTAATTCGCCGCTGCTTTGCCTCCTTCTGCCAAACCCTCAACATATCAAACATTGACTGCCTACTCTTCTTAGCAAACAGCTTTCCTTCTAGAAAATTCAACTTTTGTTCATCGAACGAGCCAACAAGTGGCCACTGCAAATCAGCATTGTCCTTCGTATATTTATGCCATGAGGTGCTAAACATAATAAGGCCAATACCGTGCTTTATGTACATATCAAAATTCGGGGTACCCTCTGGAGGAGCAGGTTGTCTTTCCTCCAGTCGATCACTTGAACAACAACATCGACATACAAAACATCCAAGTTTACTAAAACACGGCATCTTAATATAAGATACTTACACAATTCCCACTGCGCAAGCGCAAAGCAAATCCACTTCTCTGTCCGAAAATTGTACACAAAATACACTAAAAAATCAGCACGAACAGACCTCTTAAGGTATGCGATACAACACGGCCCAAACAGCCTTTCACTAAGCACCACCTAAGAATCTCTGTTACGTGTATGGATAGCCCAGCTTGACCCTGTTGCGATTAGACACGATCTAAAGCCTATCCCGCATCTTGTAGCTCGTAGAGCCATTAACGACTCTCAAACCACCACGAGATTCAGCCCCAGCACTCGTTCACACAATACAGTTCAAACTCGCTATTAAAGCACAGCCCAAGTAGCTTGTACACGATACTTAAGGGTATAACTCAAGGTTCTGCCTTGTCAAACGCGGCCCGGCACTGCCCGTGAGGTTCGCCACTAAGGCTCATCTCATCTGTGGCTCAAGACCACTGAGATACAGCTCGATGGGCGACCTCACCCTCACAGTCCGGTACCACTTATGGAGCACAGACCGATCGGTTCTGTCTCCCTCAAGTCGGTAGTGTGGCTCCGTCCACAAAACTCGCCCCGAAGGCCCTGCCCCTCCCGGTGCTACCCGAGAACCACTATGAGACGGGTCTCAAAAACCCGAATCACCCGGAGCAGTTCAAGTTCACACCGAAAGGCGGTCAACGGTCTGCCTCGCACGGTTCAGTCCAACACCACCTCAGGACTGGCGCCAGTAAATCTTCAAGTACTAAATCAATCATGGGGCATTTGTAAAGCGCTCATATCACCCGAAGGTCTCATGGCGCTTACAGGCATCTCCAACTAAAACAGCTGACAAAGAAAAACAGGGTGGTCAGTTGTCAAAAGACCATGTTTTTAGTTCCCTACGAAAACGGTGGTAATCAGCCATAGCGCGGAGGTGTGGTGGCAATTTATTCCAAAAAGTGGGGTCTAAGAATGAAAAAGATCTTCCACCATTACGAGTTGTGCGAATTCTGATGGAGGCAAGGAGGTGCTGATTGCTGGATCTGAGGGGCCGGCTTGGTTGATGCAAGTTCAACTTCTTTTTCCAGTAGCAAGGGCCACTGCCATACATGTTTTTGTGTGCCAAACAGAGAATCTTAAAACGCGTTCTCTTTCTCACAGGCAACCAGTGAAGCCGTCTCAGGTTTGGGGCCGAGGAAGAACCTGACGGAAGATTTAAGACCAGCCTAGCTGCAGTGTTTTGCAGAACCTGCAGCCTAGATAAAAAATCCTCAATTATAGCTGACAGTAGGGCATTACCATAGTCCATGCGATTGATGATCAATCCCTGGACCAATGGTTTCCTTGCTTCCATGGGGATCCATTTAAAAACTTTACGCAAATTGCGCATAGTACCAAAACAGGACCTAATTATGTGGTTCACCTGGTTTTTCATCGATAAGTTATTATCGATTTGGACCCCTAGATTTTTAACCGATTGTTTGGGTATTGGACTAGGACCCAGGGTAGCCGGCCACCAATCATTAGTCCAGTGTTTTTGTGCGTTCCCGAAGAATACTATCTCAGTTTTATCACTGTTTAGTTGTAGATGGTTTTCGTTCATCCACCTGTTAACGTGGATCATACAGTCCCTGAAGCGGGCCTTGGTGTCTATGGGGTTTTGACCAAGGGTGACTAGAATTTGAGTGTCGTCAGCATATGACATTACGTCAAAGTCGTACAATCTAATCACCCTGGCCAGTGGTGTTACGTAGAGATTGAAAAGTGTTGGGCTCAAAATAGAGCCCTGTGGTACTCCCATCGTGACTGGCCTACTACAGGAACTGATGTCGCCAACTTGGACAGTGGTAACTCGATCCATCAGGTAGCTCTTAAACCATCCCAGGGCCTTTCCTCTGACACCAATCTCCCCTAGCCGTTGTATTAAAATGCTGTGGGAGATGGTGTCGAAAGCTGCTGATAGGTCTAGTAGAATGAGAATAGAGGATTGTCCTCTATCCAGTGATAGCCTGATATTGTCCACTACCTCTACCAGCGCTGTCTCAGTGCTATGGGCGGCCCTGAAACCAGACTGTGAGGGTCCAATAGATGGTTACTCTCAAGATGATGAACAAGTTGTCTGTTGACCATGGATTCGAGTACTTTCCCAAAGTATGGGAGCAATGAGATCGGACGGTAGTTGACCAGGAGATTAGGGTCTGCACTAGGTTTCTTCAGGATGGGTCTGACTCTAGCGGTTTTCCATATTTTGGGAACTGTTTCCTGGACTAATGAATAGTTGAATAAGTCGGTGACGCTTTCAAGGAGAATGGGGGCTATCATTAATAAGAAACGTGGTGGGACAGGGTCAACTGGTGAGCCAGATTTTATTTTTAACATGGCATCTGTCACTTCAGTGGATTCAAATTGGGAGAAAACGTACACAAAGTCACTCACCTGTCAAACGCAGGTTTCACACGTGATTCTCTACCGCCGACTCTCCAGACCAATCTGGTCAGCTCCAAGGTCTCGCCGTCTCTGGACCCCGGCGTATCACCACTAGGCAGGGCACCCTCGATCAGACGGGCGGGGCAAGCCACAGAAACAGAGCTCTATCTTGTGGGGGCCCCCGATCCGCCCGCTAGACCAGCCTGCACCCCGACCTCACGACCTGTTTACTGGTGTGATGGGTGATTAATCGCGGGGTCCCTGTTCGGGCGCCAACTGAAGGAAGTGACCCATATAGGGTCACTCGGGTTACTACACCACCTCTCGGCCTTACCTATATCAATGAAGAGTCGGTCAACCAGTAGAGAATGCAAACAAGCAGTTTATTATCTATACTCTGCAGAGGAACCCAAATACAACATGCACCATGCAATGCTTGCTAATGGACTGACTCAATAATCATGCGCAGCATAGTATGATACATCAAACACATCATAAACATCTAGAGCACGCCTACAAGGGAAAGTTACAGGTTTAGGGATGCGTACTTTAGGGAGGCAGAGGGGCGTACATCACCAGCCTGAGGCAGGCACACGGTATCTCTTAGCCAAGGTCAGCCAGCTGCATCCCTGCTCCTCCCAACGTAGGAGAGGTGCTGCAAATAGAATATTACTTACGCACACAGAAAGGCTTATTCATAAGCGAAGCAGCGCCCCATATTGAATAAAGAAACTAAACTGGGCGTATACTTATCAGGTGAACAACAAGTGTCATGGCGTAGCTGTCTGGGCCTACCTCGTTCGCAGTTTAGAGCTCACTGCGTGCTTAAACATAGCCATAATGTAAGATGGCGGCCAGTATACAAAATGGCTGCCACCTATCCAAGACTAACCTGTTCTATAAAACATCATCTTTCTTAATATAGCTCAGTGGGTTGTCAATATAGATGACTACCACTGCTATATTTAGCTATATAAGGCTAATCTAATAGCGTAACATAAGGGGCATAGCCCTATGATTATTTTGAAACCTACAAGGACTTCAGGAAGATTCAGCTGCTGGTTAAGGTGAAAGTGTCTGGTGGAACCCAAAGGTGGATTCAAGATGACAAGTACCTGCAAGCAGCGGGGACAGAGTCTATGCCACTCAGGAGTGACCAGGAGACACGGAAGACGAATGCCCACCGACGTCGGGTGCTGCAGGAGAGTTGACAGTGACCTTGGAGCTGCAGCTGTGCGGACCAGGCAATGTGTCGAGAGTTGAGGGGTCGGTGTCCGTTGGCCGCACCAAAAAGCCTTGGCAACTGCAAACAACGTGGAAAGTGAAGAAGGTGCAGGGTCGGGACCAGCAAGGTCCAGGTGACTCATCACCAGCCGGGGAGTCAGAGCAGGCCCCGAGCAATCAGGGGAGCCCGCTGAAATCAAAGAAGACCCTCAAGAGGACCCACAGGCCACAGGCACTGAAGTCGCAAGTGGACGTTGAGCAGCTCACCAAAGATGCAGGCCCATGGTGCAAGTGATGCAGTGAGGACGAAGATCTTGGTCACAGGAGATGCTTGAGGTTATGGCTACTTGGAGCCCAAAGAACTTGGAGGAAGGAAGCCAACAAACCTTTGCAATGGCAAGTCGACGCAGTGCACAGGGGTTCGGTTCCTGTGGCTCCGACGAGGTATACTGGCCTCAAACTTGGTGAGAGGACAGGGCAGGGCTCCAGGGATGTGGAGAACCACCACCTGTGTTTCTGAGCCTTTTGGAATCTGTGGGAGCCCAGGATCAGCAGACCGGTCAGCTTAGTTGCGGTGCCTGCAGATGCAGGGAAGTGACTCCTTCAATTCAAGGGAGATTTCTTCAGGTGTCTTGGATGTCCATAGGCCTCGGAAGGTTCCTGTATGAGCACGGACATAGACGTTGCAGCAGACTTGCAGGACGACAAGACCAGGAGTAGCAGGAGTCTTCCCAGTTGCAATCTCCATACCCAGAGCGAAGTCCAGCAATACACTAAGCGCTGTCTGGTAGGTGGTCAGGACAGGATACCTATTGTTCTGCCTTCCCCTGCTCGAGCTTGGCTCAGCAGCAGGAGGACAGAATCGTGTCTTTGGTCGGCAGCAGCCATGTTGTGCTGTCCGGGTCTAGAAGACTGGTACTGGGAGCAGTGAGGGCCTCCCGGAGGAGCTTTGCCGTCATACCTCCCACACCGTTCATGGTGTGGGGGTATGATTCCAACATGTTTGATACCAGACATGACAGGGTTCGTTACAGCCAGTTCAGAGATGGTCATCGCGTAATGATGCACGGCCATTCTATGTATCCTAATGGCTGATGCACTTACAACCTGGGAGAATGGACTCCGAAGGTTGTAGGGGTGTCCTGCTCAGGCAGGGGCACCCTCACACTTAGAACCGAGCACCCTGCCTTCAGGATTGAAAGGCCTGCCTTAGGGGTAACCTATAGGTTTTGAGTGCAGTGACCGCAGATATAGGTAAACCTATATCTGTCGTAAGTGGTGCTAGCACTAGCTTACACAGTTTGCAATGGCCTGTAGTTACAGTTTGAGTGATCCCCCATGGGTGGCATAATACATGCTTCAGCCCATGGGGGACCCCTGGTGTACCTATGCCCTGGGTACCTCAGTAACATATACTAGGGACTTATAAGGGTACACCAGTATCCAATATGGGATGTACTCAAGTACTTACTATAACCAATTTAGGGGAGAAAGCACATTAGCTGGGGTCCTGGTTAGCAGGATACCAGTCAGACTAGTCAGAAACAGCATAGCACCAGGCAAAAGGTGGAGGTAACCATAAAAGCAGATCCTACTTTCCTACAAACAGCATAGACATTCTCTCCGGGGTTACTGTTTAGCCCGCTTGAATTTATATTTGCGCTAGAATTAAAAAGGTCTCCATTTAAAATTGCTGACAATGGTTGTACATATTGTTTTAGATGGTTCTTTCTAGCCTTGCCACGGGGGGAGCACAAAATGAGATTGTTAATATATCTTGTTTTTATTGGTATGGGGTAGATTTTTAATGTCCTTTTAATTATATCATATTTATGGCATATTATATGTAGGTCTTCTGTACATGAATTGATCTGTATTTAATTTGATGAGGTATTACTGGAATCTTAATCAGACATTTGTATGTATTTTATGTGCTTTTTTATGGGCGAATAGCCCGAATAAAGATATCTTGATGATGATCTGACAAAGAGGAATCTGTAGAAGCTTGCAGTGTTGGCTGACAAGTGGTTAGCTAACAGAGTTCACAAAGGTCTAGAACAGCATGGTTCTAAACCAAAGGGGAGAGGAACTCTCCACAGACTAGTTCCAAACTGAAGGGTAAGCACCAGGGTAGGTCCCATGGGAGTCAAGGAGGACCCAAGCAAAACATGAATGGTAATGACGTGTCCAGGAAGGAGCATAATGAGAAGGGAGGGCAGGAAAGTTATTCCAAGCCCAAGGTGGTGACTTACTAAAAGTGAAGTCAGGTGGGACGCTTCAAGAGACATTTTCAGGTGAAAGACCCTGACCCAGCAGTACCCGTGATAGCAAGCATGTTACACGTGGATGAAGGGACACATCAGTCTCATAGTTGGACTGGGATCATTCCCGATTTCCAGGGACCAGTGCAGGAAGCTGGCTCTCTATATACTATACCAAAATGAGGTATAGTGTGCACAGAGTCCAGTGGAACCCCAAAGGTAGGCAGAGGTAAAAGTAGATAGCACCTTACTCTTTATTTGTGGTAGTGTGGGCGAGCATTAAAGCTTTATCAGAGGGTAGTGTTAAGCATTTGTTGTACACACTCATTTAGCAAATGATGTCATCCACTCAAAGACTGAACTCAGACCAATTTTGTTTGTATAAAAATATTATTAAGATATTTTATTTCTAGAACCAAGCCAAGACTGGCACAGGTAAGTGAAATAAATGCTTTACAAATTCATATGCAGTGTTTTACAGTTGAATGCAGGTTCAAATGCAGTTGATTGAAATACAGGTAAGTCAAAATGTCGAAATTACTTTTCAGATTACTTTTTAAGTGTGATATGCCTAGTTATCACACTGGGACATTTCCTAGAGAAAAGGTAAGTAAAATCAGTTTTGTACAGTTGTAGTTTCTCAGGTTTTCATACAAATCAACTCCACACTTAGAACATTTTTCAAGGAAAAACAGTCAATGTATTCCTCAGGAGAGAAATGAAGTGATCGGTTAACAGGTAAGTACTCAGCCTTTGGGATTGAGTTTCTGGGGTTAGAACAAGGGTTCCCCCAGGGTCAAGGATGCACTCTCAAAACACCCTCAGCGGCACTAGGGTGGCCGGGTGCAGAGTGCTGAGGCCCAATGTTATCCAATGGGGGATAGGGGGCCTCCGGTGGGTGGGTGCTCACGAGCAGGCCACAAGGTTGTGGGAGCAAATGTCCAGGGGTTTATCTCAGGGCAAAGGGGGATCCGTTTTAGCACACAAGGTGCACCCGCAGCGGCCGCTGGGTGCAGGGTGCTGTTTTGGTGTTGGGTGCACTGTTGTTTTCAATGGGGAATCTCGGTTTTGTTTTTAGCTGCAGGCTCGGTCCAGGAAGACTTCCGGGAGGAACCAACAGCTGGGCAGGTAAGTTGGAGGGCTCAGTGACGTAGGTGCACCTCGGGTTCTATTTTCCAGGGCGCAGGGCGGCTGGATGAAGGGGTGTCTTTTGAGGTCCGATTTCACCTCATCAGGCCACTTGCGTTTGGGGGGGTCTCCGTGCAGAGGCTGCAAGCGACGTCAGGGAGTCCTGGAGGGGTCAACCCATGGAGGACTCGGGCTCTGGAGTGCTGGGGGACCTAGCTGGGACCGATGGGCCACCCGGTATCGGGCCGTAGGCGTCGGGTGCAGTGGTGGTTCCAGGCGTCGGGTTTCTTTGTCCTCAGCAGGCTCAGAGTCTGTCTTGGGAGTTTCTTTTGAACTGAGCTGCTGTTCACAGGAGATCCGGTCTTTGTTGAAGACAGTCAGTCCTCCCAGGGTTCTGGGGGTTGCTGGCTGCAGGACAAGGCGACTTTTGGCGCAGGATCTCTGGAAACTGCAGACGGGCCGGTAGGGCTGGGGCCAAGTCAGTTCTTCTCTGCAGTCTCCTCTGCTGGGCGTCTTCTTTCGTCCTTCTTCTTGTTAGGTTGTGGGAATCTGCCTTCTTGGTTCAGAGCTGCCCTCTAAATACTGTATTTAGGGGGTGTTTTATGGGTCTCGAGGTTAGTAGCCAATGGGCTACTGACCTTAGGGTGACTACACCCTTAGTGTGCTAACCCCACGTGAGGGAGTCGGCACAATTCCTAGTCCTGATTGGAGAGTGCCTGCCATCTGCAAGATGGCGGGCACTGAAGAGTGGGCCTATTCACAACCTTTTGGGTATAATTAGTAGCGCCTTAAGCAGGGTTTATTTTTAATATAAATTTCGTGTGCAACTGATTAGTAATGCTTTTTATATTTAGATAAAATGTAAAATGTTCTATGATGTTAATCAAGACGGTTAAAAACAAATATGTGTTCTTGTATTTATAGATACCCCTGATGAAGGGATTGCGTTTCCCGAAATGCATTGGGTTGTTGGAATAAAATATGGCATGTGGAACCCATTGACTACTCCTGCGCTTTTTTGAACAGCGATGAAACACAAAGGTTGAATATAATGAATTGAACGTACAAGATTAAAAGTGGATGAAAAAGAATGGTGAATAAAGGAGTAAAACTAAAGAATACAGATGAATTTAATTCATTGGATTCAAAACGAGGTTTGGCTGTGCAGCTTGACGGGATCAATGCTGGTTCCATTGTTGTGAATAGTTATGTTGCAGCGCAACGAGGCAACGCGAGGGCAAGCTTTGCACGCCGCTAAAAAATGAAAGGAGCGAAAATAAGGTTTAACAATGGATTAAGAGGTGTGCATCTCATTTTTCTAATTTCATTAACATGAACCCTTTCGTCTCACATGAGATTGCACCCATGGATAAAAAGCAAAGAAAAAGTTTAACTAAACCAAGATCATCATAAATGAAGATTCGAACCAACGATCATGAGAATGATTGTGAATGGCACAGGAGACGGGCTTCACCTGCCGAATGTTTACGCATTGAGAGACATTTTTTGACATCTATAATTGTTTTGATCAGACAGATTTGTATGCAGTTATTTTTAAGCATAATATGTTAAAGGGGATAACGGTGCTTTGGCGCAAAATACTATGAGAAAGGGATGGGTTACTTTGCATTTTGGGACATGTAGTGAAATAACGGGAAGAGTACAGACGCTATGGTCCTTTGTTTATGTTCAGCCTTTGAATTCTGGCATATTCAGGTGGGATCACTGACATAATATCGACAACAAAAATATCGAATATACAAAATATCGGCGTCATAATATCGACTACAATAATATCTACTACCAAAACTTATTTATAAAAATACAAAAATATCGAGTACACAATATCGTATCTAAAAAATATCGTACATCACAATATCGAAATTCAAAATATCGTTACATTAAATATCGTTTAAATTTTAATAACATACAATATAACAAAAATATCGAATACCAAAATATAGACATCAATATTATCGACTTTTTATCAATATCGACTATAGAAAAACTGCTCAATTAAATATATCTTTAGCACCAAATATAAATTCACATTATAAAACAATATAAAATACTTAAACAACATAATAAAATAATTTGCAAACACATCAATATATAAAACAAAATATTTTCTCTAAACAAACAATTACAATAATAAAATATAAACTGTAAAATATATAATGCTTGCATCATTTCACATTAAAAACAATGTTTAAAATATTTACAAACAACAATACGAAAAAATATGTACTTTCTACTAACAGTTTCTTAATTAGCGTTTCCCTTATATGGAAACAAACAGCCAAAACAATAAAAACAATTAACTTCACCCAATAAAATACTCACATTTTAAAATACACCAATAACAGAAAGCAACCAATTAATTAAACACTATATAAACATCACATATATACATCTCTTTTACACTTCTAACCTACAAAAAAGAAGAAGGTGAAACTCTGCCCAACTGTTTCCTGAAAGAAAACTTTCATTACTGGAGAAATCTTTAAAACTGCACTAAGGGGCTCATTACGATGGCGGGCGGAAGCACAACCGCCGTGCTGGCGGATGCAAAAACCACCAGTTACCGCCGGCACGCAGCAGTCCACACGCCCGCCCAATTACGATGCGAAAAGTAGGCCAAACACCGCCGGCAAGCCAGCAACACCGTCCGCCATCAAAGTGCGTCCGCACACGTAGCGGCGCAGCCCAACTGACACACACCGTCCGACGAAACACGTCCCGCCCGGCGTATAAATTACGATGCCGCAAACAAACGGCTCCCACGGCCAAGAGATACCGTACGACAAACCGAAGCGGTAACATGGACGCCGAGCACGGACAACGAAGAAGCGGCTCCCCGAGCATGAATCCAGCACTGCAGGCCCTCCCCATGCTCCTGCTGATGCACCACCAAGGACGCAACGTACCGCGGAGACGCAGGTAGGCACACACACAACAAGTGCACGCAAACAGCGCACACAGTGCAAGGGCGGAAAAAGCGGACAACCCCCACCAGCGCGTGTACACTACACATCCACCATTGCATCCACATATGACACACAGGCCAAATCGTAACATCGCGTAACACATGTGTACACACCACCTGGGACTAGGAACCAACAACCCCGTCACGGCCCCAAAGTGGCGATGACGCCGCCACACATGCGCACAACGCAGAGGCCAACCGCAGCGCCATGCATGCGTCGCATACACAGACACAGGGACACAACCAAGCAGCACACACATCAGCCCCACCCCGAACGCACATGACACGTGACAGGCCTGCCACAGACATGTCCCCAACGCCCAATTCACGGACAACACCCAACGCCACACAACCGACGCACACATGTCAGTGAAGTCACGCAACAGCAGGACACACCCCAGTGTAACAAACATGGCGTAGCACACAGCGGCGGCAACACCAACTAGGAGAAGCAGGGCCCCTTCGGGAAGAGGAACGCCAGTACCACACTGAAACACCCATACCACCCTGCACATATGAACAAGACATATAAAACGGAACACCAAAGAGCCCGGGGACCGACAACAGGTGGCCCAAGAATAACATTCACACACAAGGCCCAACGCAGAGCGGAAGGCAGCCTGCCGCCCACACAAGGGAGAGCAGACAGCACTGAATGACCTTCCATTCCAACTCCGAAACCACAGCCCTACGACAGAAGCCGGTGAATACAGCCATTGTCCAAGAATAGACCAACACAGGCATGCCGAGGAGACTGACCACAGGGCAGATAGCGCATATCACAGAAGCACACAACGGACGGGGAAGAAAGAAGAAAACACTCCCCCATGTCGGCCACATGCAAGTTAATTGGAAGGAGTCACACATCACTGACCTTGAACTGTCTGAGAAGCATGTGGGATGAGGGCCCGTGTCCTCCAAACAAGCCAACAGAACACAAGTCCTGTCTCCCTACGACTACACAGAGCTCACAGCAACCTCGGAGCGTGCACATTGCAGACTGCACACACAGCCGGAGCACGCCACCACAACGCACCGCTGCGAAATGGCAACCGCAACACACCTACCCAACTACGCCGAACAGCTCAAGCTGTACAAAACCAACCTGTTTCATATATTGGGATGCGATCTCCTGTCCCTGCTGAACGTAAGTTACCGACTGACTTACTGCATCACATTGTTCAGCTGCGTCATGCCCGTCTTCTACTGTCGGAGGTGTCCCTACCAGCATCCCGTGGAGATATGCCTCTCCAACCCGGCATGTCTGAAGGCGGACCTGCTACCACTACTCCTCCCTCTGGACGCACACGACAGGGCCTGCTCTGCCTATGGGGGCATGGCGTATGTGGCCAACATCGCACCCGCACTGAAATGGGACCACTGTGCTTCCACACGACGGATCATCGAGAACAGCTACATCGAATGTCACCCAGCATGCCCCATCATGGTCCTCCAAGGGACAACTTACGAACAACACCTTGACAGCCACCATCCGCTACATTGGCTGGCAAACATGTACACCACCAATGACATGGAAGCCCTGCTGGACGGCATCGCATACCTGACAACCTGTAAATTCGTCGGACCACAACGCAGGTTCCCCGATTGACCTATGGTGTCCAACCCCGCACCCATGCTTAGCTTCCGCACGGACTGGCCAGTCACCACCACAACAGCCATACCAAACGACCGGCAACTGTAACCACACCATCAACGACATCGCCATGACATCGGATATGACCGGGACATGCACACTGTTCCCCATCACATCCAGGAACACCGCATGCATCGTGGGAGGCAGTGGCATGGGCTCTGTGTATCGCACCCACATGGACGGAACTGCACGAACAACCAGGACACGACATGGATCCAGCGCACATGGACACACACACCGCTCAGTGGACATGAATAGGTCGCCTGGAGTCTGTGGGTGCTGCACCCCTCCCACCCCCGCCCGGGAATCCCATACCAGGACCTTTGCATGGACGACAAGTGCATACAACAACAACACGACCCCAGTGACTGTGACATGTCCAGTAACCACCACAGTGCAACAACAAGTGGCACGCCGCTGCATGCACGCAAGCACATGCCCTGATGTCATCTCACATGCACGCGTGCATGAGGAACAACCGCAGCAAACCTGTCACATGGAACTGAGATGGACTGTGCCCATGATGCCAAGCGGTCTGGTAGGCTACATGTATACCGTCTGTGTCAAAGTCCGCAGCTCCGCAGCTATACGTAAATGTACATTAGCACAGCCTTGGCCAAGCAGATGTCACTCTGAAGCCCACATCCCACATGCAACAGCCAATCACATGTAACCCCACACCCTATCCCATTTGCAATCATGCTCAGTATATCCTCAACATGTATTCCGCTGCCAGTAGTGTCCACTATACTGCATCACAGAGGACAGAAGACTCAATATAATGTTTGAAACCAAAACTGTCTCCGCTGACTCATTTCACAAGTACGAATGAGAGAGGATGAGAGTATGTGAAGTACACGGCAGTCGTGACATGACCATGTAGTCCACTGGTATTGGATGTCAACGCAAATGAGTAGCACAACTGTGGAAGACACACATGTGTCGTGTGAAGTCGTATGGACGCAGTGCTCAGGTGGGTGGGTGTGACGGGTAGATGCGCACATGCCAAGTTGGAGCACGCCGTGTTGGGAGGGGTCATGAACAGTACACCACCGCTTCCCTGGGCATTGTGAGAGGACACCTGTCGGGGGGGGAGTGAACACGTGTGTGCACAGCAGCCGGGCACACGTACAAAGCGGTACCAGGCGCACCTCAGCACACCCTCTGTGGACAAGCTGGATCCTGTTGTGCCCCCGCCATGCCCCTTGACAAGGCACACACAGCCCCAGTCGACCAGGTGTAACCCCAACATAGTCAATCCGCACAGGCGATACAGGGCACGGGATGGCAGTGGAGCATGGTGTGTGAGAGGTCTCCTCGCGCTCCTCCTGGTCATATCACGCAGGCAATAGAACCTCAACGTCTAGCATGGCACAAGTCAAATGGAAGTGTAGGGGGACGCACCACAGCACGAGCAGCACTGACGTCACGGGAGGTGGCTCGCACCATCCCATCCATTGCCCATTATACCAACCACGCCACATGCCATTGCGACTAAGTGCAAGCGCGTGAGCCACCACCCCGAGCCCTCCCCAGAGAGGCCAAAGAGTGAATGTGTGGGCCATCAGTCACAGACGGACGCGGCCTGGCCGCAAGGGCAGCCACAGCCACTGGGTGTCGCAGGTGGCGGATCCGGAAGGCGAAGACTGTGATGCATAGTCCATGCAGGCCGGGTCTCCATTTGGGGCACCACGCAGGTGGACGGCGTCCCGCCACACATCATACCCTGAGACAGCCCACTCGTGCAACTGGACCCACACATACACTCCTTGCCCTCTCTGGTGCGAGCTTGGGGCTGCCTGTGCAAGCGCTAGCCTCGCAGGTGAGCATGCATATTGGGGGAGCGAGGGGAGGACATGAGGGCTGGGGCGAAGATGACTGTATCACTGTCAGTTAGTACAAGGGATGACCCAGATGTGGAAAGGAAGAGACGTTCCCGTGTGTACTGCAACTAGTCGCCAATCCAACTACCCCCCATGTCCGGAATGTAAGCCCGCACCTAGGCCCGCCCATCCGCCACATCGAACATACCACCAGCACGACAACCTTCCCATTCGAAACACTGACTGGGGGTGGCGACCAGTGAACAATCATGTGTAGCCTACCCACGCGTACATGTGGGCCCTCCATGATCCATGTCACCTGCGGCAAAGTCATGACATGCGCAATGAGGGAAGTGAGGAGAGCTGTCCGCCCCACGCACAGAAGGTGCATCAGCTCCACAGACCCAGCAGCGAGTCCAGCAGGGGTCACATGTGCAGGGGCAGCTGTGCCTGGTGTGACGACCAATGTGTAGTCTGCCCACATCTACAGTCCATCATCATGCGGACATAGGAATTGAACACAGGGCAACACATCTTAGTTGGTGCACCCACCGTGACCAACAATGCGCAATCATCGACGTACCCGCCCTGTGCATGGCCCCCCACCCAACGGAGGCACATCCAGTGCCACCATCCCACACACACAAGCCTTCCACGGAACATGCTGTGTCCAATGGTCAGTACAGAGTCAGCGCCCATCTGGTGGATCCTGAACAGGAGACACATGCACACACATGCCAGCTCCCACTATGTACGTCTGCCACCTGGCACGTGCAATGTAACCTCTCACCTGTGACGTGTGACTGCAAGCACACAGCCGTCTTGGCATGGGGCTGTCAATGTGGACACCTGTCAATGTTTCGGGAGGTGTGATCCGTACAGTGCTGTACATAGGGTGCAGTGCTGACACCTACTACTGTCTCATATCCCCTCGTGCCACAGGTCCCACTTGTTTTGGCCGCTCAGCCTGTGCCCACATCGTCGTCGTCGTGTGCCATACTCATCCAGCCGCGGAAGCAGTTCCATGCTCAGCAGACATTCATGTTGCCGTGGCGTTGCCGCTTGACGGATATGCAGTCAGTCCCCATCAGCACGCCCCGCAAGTCATTGGGGCCTAGATCCCCATGTGCATGCACATGGCAGTGGTTTGTATCACTAGCCATTGCCATTGTTGGGAGACCTGTGTAAGTGTATTGTGGCCGTGCCGTCCCAGCTTGACAGCTGGGCTGTGGCTCATGTGCTTGCTCAGTCATGTCAGTGATGTGTTCTGCGAAATTGCTATGTGTTGTGTTGCTTTGACATGTGTCCTCTGCCATTGTCCCTAGGCGGAGACCGAACATTGACCGCCCATACCAATTGCTGGCGGACATGGACGATACAGAGGTTATTAGGAAGTTTCGGCTGGACAGGCCAACCCTGCATCGACTGTGTGCCATGTTAGAACCCCATCTCCGTCCCCGCAGGGTGTATCCGACTGCTGTCACCCCCACGGCTAAGGTGATGGCCGCCATGCATTTCTTCGCCACTGGGTCATTCCAGCACACAGTGGGCATTGGAGGAGGGATGTCCCAGCCCATGTTCAGCAAGGTGCTGAGGGATGTACTGGCAGCCATGTTGCTGTGCCGAAACAGGTACATCCGCTTCCCCAGGGCTCGTGAATTGGCGGCAGTGAAGGGTGCATTCTATGCCCTTGGCAGAATCCCACACGTCGTTGGAGCCATTGACTGCACACATGTCGGCCTTGTTCCACCACAGGCCACTGAGCACCTGTACCGCAACAGGAAGCACACGCACTCCCTGAATGTGCAAGTGGTGTGCCTTGCGGACATGGTGATCACCCACGTGTGTGCAAAGTTCCCAGGCTCGGCCCATGACGCACACATAATGCGCAACAGCATCTTGCCACGACTGATGTCCAATATGCAACAGGATCGTGGCTGTATTGTCGGTGAGTATGTGGAGTGGTGTAGCGTGCTGGTTGTGCGATGCTGTCCCCTGTCCAGTTGGAATAGCAACGGTTCTCTGTGTCCCTCACACCCAGGTGACTCTGCGTACCCGAATGGGGCATGGCTGCTCAGTCCATTGAGGAATCCTCGCACCCCAGCAGACGATCGCTACAATGAGGCACATGGGAGGACCAGACGTGTGGTCGAGCGTACCTTTGGCCTCCTCAAGTCCAGGTTCAGGTGCCTGGACCGCACCGGGAGTGCGCTGGCGTACTCCCCACAGAAGGTGTGCCAGATAGTGGTGGCGTGCTGCATGCTGCACAATCTGGCCATTCGGAAGCAGATCCCCCTCATCGTGGATGACGGAGATCAACCAGGGCCCCAGCCCGCAGACCAGGACAGCTCGAGTGAGGAGGACAGCGGAGAGGAGGAAGCTGGTAATGTGCGGCAGCAGCTCATCGCCCGCTACTTCACTTGACGGTGAGTGTCCATGTACGACAGCTGATGTGGCTGTATCTGTGCAGGTGTGTGTGTGCTGTGTCAGGGTGGCCGTTTGTTCACTGCGTGCTGTGTGTCAACGCTCCATGGCCAGGGTAGTATGCCACTGTTGGTGGCTGTGGCATTGTGCCCTATTGCTCTGTGCGATGTGTGTACATTGCTTGTAGTTGTTGACATGTACTGTGTGATGGGTGTGTGACACACTCATTGAATGTGCTCCTGTTCTGTCTCCCACCCCTAGGTCCCTACAGGCCCTCCGGATTCCATTGCCATGCCACGCATCAGGTGCCTTTCCGCCCAAGGTGGCCGTTGTATTCCGTACAAATAAAACACAGGGCACAAACAGCAGTTAGTGTAAGAGGTGCATTTATTTCAAACTGTGACATGTGATTGTGTGTAAGGTGATGACAAAAGTGGTGCGTGCAGTGACAATGAGCTGTCGGTCATGGCTGCGTGATGCTCAGGGTGTACCCACTGGTTCTATGTCCATAGTCCAACACACACATGCCATCCAGATGGCTGTGTGGAGTGGGATCGTAGTCCAAGTCAATGCAGTGGGTGGTCAAGGAAGGCTGGCTGGCTGCCTCACTTGCGTTTGGAGCGTGCGAAGTCCTCCCGGGAGATCTGTTTCCACTCGGACGGCCCCTTCCACGTTTGCGAGGGGGTGCCTGCTTGCGACATGCTGGTGGTTGAGGTGTGCTCACTGGCTGTGGACGCAGGGGAACTGGACACTGCTGCTCGACCCTGCGCCCCGGCAGGTGGTGGCGGAGGGGAGCTGCTGTCCCTGGCTGTGACCTCACCGCCACCACCAGCTGGCCCATGAGGTCCACGAGTTGGCCCATACGGGCGTCCATGGACCTCAGCACCCCCAGCACCTCACGCGTGTCTGTAGCTGACCTGGCCCATTGTCCTTGGGCCTCTTCATAGGCCCCAAGGACTCTGGCCATTTGAGGCAGGGCATGGCTCCCAGGGGAGGCTGGCGTTTCCCTGACCCTGCTCCTCCTACCAGTCCTGCTGCCACCGGCCTGCCCACTAGCCACATTGCTCACCACGGTCCTCGCTGTGGCTCCCAGGGTGGATCCAGTCGGCCGGGCCACCACCTGCGCTGGGGCTGGTGCCAGCGAAGACGTGGTGGTGGTGGCGGCGGTGGTGGTCGGTGCGGCGATGGTGGCGGTTGCGGCAGTGGTAGTGGCCGCAATGACCGTGGGTGTGGCCGCAACGACAGTGGCAGCAGGGGGCTGGGAATGTTCAGCAGCCCTGGATGATGGGTTGGTGGGTAGGAGGGTCCTGGGGAGCGGCTGGGCCCTGCCACACCAGATGGGCCTGCTTGGTGGTCCGTGTCCGAAGAGGAGGACAGATCCTCCACATCCGTGTGTCCTCGTTGGGGGCTTGTAGGCTGGCTGTGCTGGCTGCTGGCTCCATCCCCAGCATCCAGCAGTTCGTCACCTGTGGAGAGAATGAGATTTGTTATTGTGTTGCACCTGGCGAAGTATGTATTTGTCGTCTGACATTAACAGTTCGTGCAATCTCGTACATGGGTTTCCCGGAGGCGTGTGTGTGGCTGTAGCATTTGTAGTTGTGTGTGCTTGGCAATGGGACTGTGTGCTGTGCACATGTGGCATGGGACGGATTGGCCATGCCGATGGGTGTGTTGCTGTGCCCCTACTTATTGTGACTCTGGTGTATGCGGGCTCCTGGCCCATCCTGGGTCTGGTTTGTACTTTGCTTTTGGTGTTCAGATGGGACGCTTAGGAACGCATATGGCAACATGGGGGCCATGCCCCAGATTCGCATTTGGGAGGGAATATGCTTTTGGGGTTCAAATGGAACGCTTAGGAACGCATATGGCAACATGGGGGCCATGCCCCAGATTCGCATTTGGGTGGGAATATGCTTTTGGGGTTCAAATGGAACGCTTAGGAACGCATATGGCAACATGGGGGCCATGCCCCAGATTCGCATTTGGGAGGGAATATGCTTTTGGGGTTCAAATGGAACGCTTAGGAACGCATATGGCAACATGGGGGCCATGCCCCAGATTCGCATTTGGGAGGGAATATGCTTTTGGGGTACATGCTGTGAGCCATGGGTGCCAAACGTGACATGTGTTGTGGCAGCATGACAGTGCATGGTTTGAGGTGTGTGCATGCTTGACATGGCCTGCATATTTGCTGTCTGTTGTGATTACTGGACATGGCATTGGACGCATCGTTATGAGTGAGTGATGGTTGTGTGCCAGCCAACGTATTGCAGTTGTCCCATCTCCTTGGTGTGCGTGCTGCCCTGTGCCATGTGCATCACTGCAGTGCTCGGGGGGTGTGGCCCATGTTGTGTGTTGTTGCTCACAGTGTGTCGTGCGCTTCATTGACTTCTGGCACATGGTTGGTCATGGGCATGTATCTTAGCGTGACTGCTGTATGTGTGGCAGCTGTGCGGATGACATGCCTTTCATGAGACTGGGGCTGACGGATGGGATGGATGGTATGTTGTATGTGCATGGTGTGTCTGTGTGTTTGATGGGTTCAGTGGTGTTCGTGTGCATTTATGTTGTTCCGCTCTGTTGCGTCTAGTGTTGTTTGTCTTACATAGGCGTAGTTGTGGGGTGTGTGGTTGACAGGCAGTAGGGGCTACATGGACAGGACTTCAATGGTGTTTCGGTTGTGTGTGATGAGTTGCACAGTGGCTGCCGTGTGGTACTATATTCAGTGTGGCTTGTGCATGCAGACGTGGCTCCTTGGGTGTTGCTATGTCTGTGATGGGTCATGTGGGGTGTGAGTCTGTTGTTCATGTCCGTGTGCACATTGTTCACTTGTTCGTGACGGTGGGCGGTGCTGCGTGTTCGTCTGCTACGTGACATGTCCCATGTGTTGGTCGTGTTCCGGTCCTCATGCCTCCAGTAATCCAGCCCTGTCCAGTTTCCCACCTGCAGGTTGTTCGTGCGTGCACTGTACTGGATGCCACATGGCTCTAAGCGGGGGTGCTCCATGTTGCAGGTCTGTGGGGGTGGGGGGTGTTGTGGGTCGTGGGGGTGGCTGGACACCCACTGACACCGATTGCTGTGGACCGTGATGTCTGCCTTTCGGCTGTCGTTGTGCACTGCGGTGGCTGACACGTGGGTGTGGGGGATGCTCCTCCTTGCTGTGCTGTGGGACTAGGGGCCTGGTGTGTGTTGTACTTGGGCTGTCCACCGTCCCACCCACTGCACTTTGTGTTCCTGCCACTTACCTGTTACTTGTCGGTTAGTGCAGCTGTGGCGGACACATGGGTGTGGTGGGTGCTCGTTGTGGCGCTTCTGGCATATTTGGGGACCTGTTGGTGGTTACGTGGCTGGCTGAGTGTACACATGTCCCCACGCATCTTACAGTTGTTCTGTTTGGGCTGTGTGTGGTGGTGTCTGTTGCATGTGTGTGTTGTGTATTGTGTGCTGGACATGGGGGTGTTTGTCCCTGGGAGCTGTGGCATGGTGGTAGTGCATGTGAGTACATAGCGGTGTGCTGGTATACATTAGTTTGTACTTACCAGCCTCCACTCCCCCTGCTAATCCGGCGAGGATCTCCGGATGTATTATGACTCGCACCTTCTCCTCCCACGCTTTGAAGGTCTTGAAGAGCGCGGGATTCCCTCCGCCAGTGACGGCAGCCAGCTCTCTGTTTTTGCCCTCCTTCTTCTTGACCAGGCTCTTGACGTCATTCCAACGTTTGTTTATTTCTCCTCTGTTCCTGGGCAGGGTCCCGACTGCATTGACCTGGTCTACGATCCGGTTCCACATTCTGTTTCTGGTGGCTAGTGGTGTGTGCTGGACCATGTTTCCATAGATTTGTGGGTGCACCTTGATGATCTCGTCGACCATGACCGTCAGCTCAATGGGCGTGAACTTGGGCATTCTTTGTGGTGCCATGGTGTTTGTGGTGCTGGTGCGGTGTGTGTTGTGTAATGTGCAGGGGGTTTGTGGTGCCGGTGTTTGGTGGTGGTGGTGGTGGTGGTTGTGATGTGTGCGTTTCTGTGGTGTGCTGCTGTCCTTGCTGTGTCACTGTGTCCTCTCCTCTCCTCTCTGGTTTGCAATGTTGCAAGGGGTTGTGGTCTGTGGGAGTGCTGCTTTTGTACTTACCTATGTGGGTGTGTCCTCATGGTCTGTTGTTTTCAGGTGTGTTGTGTCTGGGGTTCTGGCCTTTGAAGTTTTTGTTTGTCCGGGGGTGTTTTCGGGATGTGTACTGTGCTTGTGTATTTGTGCGTGCCTTGCTGTGTGGACTTGTTGGCCATGTTGTGTGCTATTGGTTTTGTGAGCGGATGGTTTCTGTGCAGGGACGTGGGCGCCATGGCTTCTGCCGTGTCGATTCTCATCGGCGTTGTTTGCGCTGGCGGGCGGTATATTTGTAGTTTTCCCGCGCTCATGGCGGTGCGATCGTAATTTCACGTGCGGTGTGTCGGCCGTGAGGGCGGGCGGTTTTGTGTTGTCGTGCGTGTTTCCGTCCGTGGCGGGCGGTTTGACTCCGACTCGGACGATGGCGGGCGGTATCTTGTGTGATTTTTCCGCCGATGGCGGTTTCGGTTTGTGTAATCGTAATGGCGTGGTCGGTGTTCAGACGGTGTGTGCGGGCGGATTTTTGCCGCTTCCATGCCTGGCGGATTTTTTACGCCGGGTATCGTAATGGGCCCCTAAGTAAGTAAAACTATATTTAAAATATAACAATACTACTACCCTTCAACAATAATTATTTCTGAGACCTAATTTACTATTCTTTCATTCCTTACTTTTATATCACCTCTACAAATTTCCTACAAAGCCAGAAAATTATTTTCAAAATCCTCACCAATAAAAGAACAATAAATGTAAGTATATTCTATTTTTGCCAAACCTACCTAAAAATATTTTTCAAACGTTATTCACTAATATATATTTTCTTTTTATCTATCTCCTCTGCAGCCAACAGCAAAAGCTTCCAAAATAATTCTACAACAACTAACCAACTAAATACAATTAAAAAGTAAGTATATAATTTTCAATTATTAAACAACGTTAAATACCCACCCAAATAACCCTTTTCCCCTAAAATCCCTATCATCTACAAACAATATAATCAAATTATTAATATGTTTGTTTTCTCTTCTCAACAGAAATTACATCAAGAAAATAGAAAATAAAGCTTGAAATCATTTCCTGGACAATTTTATTTACATCAAACTAAACATTGTAAGTATATTCACTGAAATGTAACTGTATTTAATAAACATGTGGTATTTATTATATTAAATTTTTTTTTTTTTTTTTTCCCTTTTCCCTAGCATAAAACAAAACAACATGACTGAAGGTGCAGAATTTGTAATGTCACAAAAAAATAAAATGCTATTATGTTATATGGGGTATGTGTATACACAGGAGAAACAAACTGGCCTTAAAGTGTTTTGGAAGTGTAGCAAATACTACTCTAACAAATGCTATGGAAGAGCTACTACTCATGAAACTACTGTTCTTTCTGTAAAGAACATAATCACCCCCAAACATAACAGAGATTGAGGTTAGAGATGCTCTTGAAAGTATAAAAGAAGCAAGCACTGGTACTGATAAACAAATTAGCCAAATACTAAAAGAGCAACTATTAAAAGTACCTCAACATGCATCAGGACAATTACCGTCCATAGCTTCTTTAAAAAGAACTATTGCCAGACAAAAAAGCAACTACAAGTACTATACCTGCCCCTAAAACATTTGCAGAAGTAGTTATTCCACCAGAATTAAGCATTACTCACAGTAAGGAACCATTTATATTTTTTGATAACAAATGCCCAGATAAAAGAATAATTATGGGGTCGATTACGATGTCGGGCGGATCGCCACCGCCCGCATGGCGGTGGCGATCCGCCCGCCATTTTCGTCCGTCCGCCACCAAATTCCCCCCCGCCATATTACCATGGCGGAGGGGACCCCGGCGGACGGAAAGACCGTCCGCATGTTTTCCGCCCGGCCGATCAGTCGACCGGGCGGAAAGGGATTAATATGGTGGCGGTGTCTGCAAGACACCGCCATCCACATTATGATGCCGGCGGTGATGAGCCTTTCCATGGCGGCGTCGCCGCCATGGAAAGGCTCGCGGTCCCTGACATTGGGGGCCCGTAGCAGGCCCCCAGGTATTTTGGGGGGTGGGGGTGCACATGGGGGTACCTATGGTACCCCCTGCATTTGCATATACAACATGGCAGGCACCGCGCGGTGCCTGTCACGTTGTGCATGCAGATGCACAACATGCATTTCCAGCACTGTGGCGGGCGGTGTTGTGAGCACCGCCCGCCACAATGCTGGAAATGGGGATGCCACCGCCACCGTGGCGGTGGCATCCTAATCACATGTGCGGGACCGCCGCACACATAGCGGGCGGTCCCATTTACCGGGGCGATGGCGGGCGGACAAAGTCCGCCCGCCATCATAATCGGCCCCTATGTTTGCTACTGCAAACAATTTACTTAAATTACAGCAATGTGACACCTGGATGATGGATGGAACTTTCAAAGTCTGTCCAAAACCATTTTACCAGCTGTACACAGTGCATGGATTGTACCAACATTCAAATATTCCATTCATCTATGCCCTATTACCAAATAAACAGCAAACTACCTACATAGATATACTCACTAAAATAAAAGAAGAAAGCAATAATTATTTTCCTTCAAAAATAATTATTGATTTTGAAATAGCCATGATAAATGCTATACTGAAAAGTTATCCACACACAGCAATACAGGGTTGCTATTATCATTTTAACCAGAGTCTCTGGAGACATCTACAAAAATCAACCCTAAGTGTACAATATGCTACAGACAGTACTTTCGCCTACCAAATTAAAAAGCTAATAGCACTAGCATATGTACCTGTAACTGATGTAGCAGAGCACTACAATATTCTAATAGACAGCCCCTATTACAAAAGGAACGAAGACAAAATAAGCCCACTACTAGACTACTTTGAGGACACCTGGGTGGGAAGATTGCATAGATCAGGTCATAGAAGGCAACCTAAGTTCCACATTCCTTGGTGGAACGTGTACCTAAGGGGCCCATTACGATACCCGGCGTAAATAATTCCGCCAGGCATGGAAGCGGCAAAAATCCGCCCGCACACACCGCCTGAACACCGACCACGCCATTACGATTACACAAACCGAATACCGCCATCGGCGAAAAAGCACACAAAATACCGCCCGCCAACGTCCGAGTCGGAGTTAAACCGCCCGCCACGGACGGAAACACGCACGACAACACAAAACCGCCCGCCCTCACGGCCGACACACCGCACGTGAAATTACGATCGCACCGACATGAGCGCGGAAAAACCACAAATATACCGCCCGCCAGCGCAAACAACGCCGATGAGAATCGACACGGCAGAAGCCATGGCGCCAACGTACCTGCACAGAAACCATCCGCACACAAAACCAATAGCACACAACATGGCCAACAAGTCCACACAGCAAGGCACGCACAAATACACAAGCACAGTACACATCCCGAAAACACCCCCGGACAAACAAAAAATACAAAGGCCAGAACCCCAGACACAACACACCTGAAAACAACAGACCATGAGGACACACCCACATAGGTGAGTACAAAAGCAGCACTCCCACAGACCACAACCCCTTGCTACATTGCAAACCAGAGAGGAGAGGAGAGGACACAGTGACACAGCAAGGACAGCAGCACACCACAGAAACGCACACATCACTACCACCACCACCACCACCACCACCACCAAACACCACCACCACCACCACCAGCACCACAAACCCCCTGCACATTACACAACACACACCGCACCAGCACCACAAACACCATGGCACCACAAAGGATGCCCAAGTTCACGCCCATGGAGCTGACGGTCATGGTCGACGAGATCATCAAGGTGTACCCACAAATCTATGGGAACATGGTCCAGCACACACCACTAGCCACCAGAAACAGAATGTGGAACCGGATCGTAGACCAGGTCAATGCAGTCGGGACCCTGCCCAGGAACAGAGTCGAGATTAACAAACGTTGGAATGACGTCAAGAGCCTGGTCAAGAAGAAGGAGGGCAAAAACAGAGAGCTGGCTGCCGTCACTGGCGGAGGGAATCCCGCGCTCTTTAAGACCTTCAAAGCGTGGGAGGAGAAGGTGCGAGTCGTAATCCATCCGGAGATCCTCGCCGGATTAGCAGGGGGAGTGGAGGCTGGTAAGTACAAACTAATGTATACCAGCACACCGCTATGTACTCACATGCACTACCACCATGCCACAGCTCCCATGGACAAACACCCCCATGTCCAGCACACAATACACAACACATCACACACACATGCAACAGACACTACCACACACAGCCCAAACCGAACAACTGTAAGATGCGTGGGGACATGTGTACACTAAGGCAGCCACGTAACCACCAACAGGTCCCCAAATATGCCAGAAGCGCCACAACGAGCACCCACCACACCCATGTGTCCGCCACAGCTGCACTAACCGACAAGTAACAGGTAAGTGGCAGGAACACAAAGTGCAGTGGGTGGGACGGTGGACAGCCCAAGTACAACACACACCAGGCCCCAGTCCCACAGCACAGCAAGGAGGAGCATCCCCCACACCCCACAGCCACGTGTCAGCCACCGCAGTGCACAACGACAGCCGAAAGGCAGACATCACGGTCCACAGCAATCGGTGTCAGTGGGTGTCCAGCCACCCCACGACCCACAACACCCCCCACCCCCACAGACCTGCAACATGGAGCACCCCCGCTTAGAGCCATGTGGCATCCAGTACAGTGCACGCACGAACAACTTGCAGGTGGGAAACTGGACAGGGCTGGATAACTGGAGGCATGAGGACCATAACACGACCAACACATGGGACATGTCACGTAGCAGACGAACACGCAGCACCGCCCACCGTCACGAACAAGTGAACAATGTGCACACGGACATGAACAACAGACTCACACCCCACATGACCCATCACAGACATAGCAACACCCAAGGAGCCACGTCTGCATGCACAAGCCACACTGAATATAGTCCCACACGGCAGCCACTGTGCAACTCATCACACACAACCGAAACACCATTGAAGTCCTGTCCATGTAGCCCCTACTGCCTGTCAACCACACACCCCACAACTACGCCTATGTAAGACAAACAACACTAGACGCAACAGAGCGGAACAACATAAATGCACACGAACACCACTGAACCCATCAAACACACAGACACACCATGCACAAACAACATACCATCCATCCCATCCGTCAGCCCCAGTCTCATGAAAGGCATGTCATCCGCACAGCTGCCACACATACAGCAGTCACGCTAAGATACATGCCCATGACCAACCATGTGCCAGAAGTCAATGAAGTGCACGACACACTGTGAGCAACAACACACAACATGGGCCACACCCCCCGAGCACTGCAGTGATGCACATGGCACAGGGCAGCACGCACACCAAGGAGATGGGACAACTGCAATACGTTGGCTGGCACACAACCATCACTCACTCATAACGATGCGTCCAATGCCATGTCCAGTAATCACAACAGACAGCAAATATGCAGGCCATGTCAAGCATGCACACACCTCAAACCATGCACTGTCATGCTGCCACAACACATGTCACGTTCGGCACCCATGGCTCACAGCATGTACCCCAAAAGCATATTCCCTCCCAAATGCGAATCTGGGGCATGGCCCCCATGTTGCCATATGCGTTCCTAAGCGTTCCATTTGAACCCCAAAAGCAAAGTACAAACCAGACCCAGGATGGGCCAGGAGCCCGCATACACCAGAGTCACAATAAGTAGGGGCACAGCAACACACCCATCGGCATGGCCAATCCGTCCCATGCCACATGTGCACAGCACACAGTCCCATTGCCAAGCACACACAACTACAGATGCTACAGCCACACACACGCCTCCGGGAAACCCATGTACGAGATTGCACGAACTGTCAATGTCAGACGACAAATACATACTTCGCCAGGTGCAACACAATAACAAATCTCATTCTCTCCACAGGTGACGAACTGCTGGATGCTGGGGATGGAGCCAGCAGCCAGCACAGCCAGCCTACAAGCCCCCAACGAGGACACACGGATCTGGAGGATCTGTCCTCCTCTTCGGACACGGACAACCAAGCAGGCCCATCTGGTGTGGCAGGGCCCAGCCGCTCCCCAGGACCCCTCCTACCCACCAACCCATCATCCAGGGCTGCTGAACATTCCCAGCCCCCTGCTGCCACTGTCGTTGCGGCCACACCCACGGTCATTGTGGCCACTACCACTGCCGCAACCGCCACCATCGCCGCACCGACCACCACCGCCGCCACCACCGCCACGTCTTCGCTGGCACCAGCCCCAGCGCAGGTGGTGGCCCGGACGACTGGATCCACCCTGGGAGCCACAGCGAGGACTGTGGTGAGCAATGTGGCTAGTGGGCAGGCCGGTGGCAGCAGGACTGGTAGGAGGAGCAGGGTCAGGGAAACGCCAGCCTCCCCTGGGAGCCATGCCCTGCCTCACATGGCCAGAGTCCTTGGGGCCTATGAAGAGGCCCAAGGACAATGGGTCCGGTCTGCTTCAGACACGCGTGAGGTGCTGGGGGTGCTGAGGTCCATGGACGCCCGTATGGGCCAAATCGTGGACCTCATGGGACAGCTGGTGGTGGCGGTGAGGTCACAGCCAGGGACAGCAGCTCCCCTCCGCCACCACCTGCCGGGGCGCAGGGTGGAGCAGCAGTGTCCAGTTCCCCTGCGTCCACAGCCAGTGATCACACCTCAACCACCAGCATGTCGCAAGCAGGCAGCCCCCTCGCAAACGTGGAAGGGGCCGTCCGAAGAGGAAACAGATCTCCCGGGAGGACTTCGCACGCTCCAGCCGCAAGTGAGGCAGCCAGCCAGCCTTCCGCCAGCCTTCCTTGACCAGCCACTGCATTGACTTGGACTACGATCCCACTCCACACAGCCATCTGGATGGCATGTGTGTGTTGGACTATGGACATAGAACCAGTGGGTACACCCTGATCATCACGCAGCCATGACCGACAGCTCATTGTCACTGCACGCACCACTTTTGTCATCACCTTACACACAATCACATGTCACAGTTAGTAATAAATGCACCTTTTTCACTAACTGCTGTTTGTGCCCTGTGTTTTAATTGTACGGAATACAACGGCCACCTTGGGCGGAAAGGCACCTGATGCGTGGCATGGCAATGGAACCGGAGGGCCTGTAGGGACCTAGGGGTGGGAGACAGAACAGGAGCACATTCAATGAGTGTGTCACACACCCATCACACAGTACATGTCAACAACTACAAGCAATGTACACACATCGCACAGAGCAATAGGGCACAATGCCACAGCCACCAACAGTGGCATACTACCCTGGCCATGGAGCGTTGACACACAGCACGCAGTGAACAAACGGCCACCCTGACACAGCACACACACACCTGCACAGATACAGCCACATCAGCCGTCGTACATGGACACTCACCGTCAAGTGAAGTAGCGGGCGATGAGCTGCTGCCGCACATTACCAGCTTCCTCCTCTCCGCTGTCCTCCTCACTCGAGCTGTCCTGGTCTGCGGGCTGGGGCCCTGGTTGATCTCCGTCATCCACGATGAGGGGGATCTGCTTCCGAATGGCCAGATTGTGCAGCATGCAGCACGCCACCACTATCTGGCACACCTTCTGTGGGGAGTACGCCAACGCACCCCCGGTGCGGTCCAGGCACCTGAACCTGGACTTGAGGAGGCCAAAGGTACGCTCGACCACACGTCTGGTCCTCCCATGTGCCTCATTGTAGCGATCGTCTGCTGGGGTGCGAGGATTCCTCAATGGACTGAGCAGCCATGCCCCATTCGGATACGCAGAGTCACCTGGGTGTGAGGGACACAGAGAACCGTTGCTAATCCAACTGGACAGGGGACAGCATCGCACAGCCAGCACGCTACACCACTCCACATACTCACCGACAATACAGGCACGATCCTGTTGCATATTGGACATCAGTCGTGGCAAGATGCTGTTGCGCATTATGTGTGCGTCATGGGCCGAGCCTGGGAACTTTGCACACATGTGGGTGATCACCATGTCCGCAAGGCACACCACTTGCACATTCAGGGAGTGCGTGTGCTTCCTGTTGCGGTACAGGTGCTCAGTGGCCTGTGGTGGAACAAGGCCGACATGTGTGCAGTCAATGGCTCCAACGACGTGTGGGATTCTGCCAAGGGCATAGAATGCACCCTTCACTGCCGCCAATTCACGAGCCCTGGGGAAGCGGATGTACCTGTTCCGGTACAGCATCATGGCTGCCAGTACATCCCTCAGCACCTTGCTGAACATGGGCTGGGACATCCCTCCTCCAATGCCCACTGTGTGCTGGAATGACCCAGTGGCGAAGAAATGCATGGCGGCCATCACCTTAGCCGTGGGGGTGACAGCAGTCGGATACACCCTGCGGGGACGGAGATGGGGTTCTAACATGGCACACAGTCGATGCAGGGTTGGCCTGTCCAGCCGAAACTTCCTAATAACCTCTGTATCGTCCATGTCCGCCAGCAATTGGTATGGGCGGTCAATGTTCGGTCTCCGCCTAGGGACAATGGCAGAGGACACATGTCAATGCAACACGACACATAGCAATTTCGCATACACATCACTGACATGACTGAGCAAGCACATGAGCCACAGCCCAGCTGTCAAGCTGGGACGGCACGGCCACAATACACTTACACAGGTCTCCCAACAATGGCAATGGCTAGTGATACAAACCACTGCCATGTGCATGCACATGGGGATCTAGGCCCCAATGACTTGCGGGGCGTGCTGATGGGGACTGACTGCATATCCGTCAAGCGGCAACGCCACGGCAACATGAATGTCTGCTGAGCATGGAACTGCTTCCGTGGCTGGATGAGTATGGCACACGACGACGACGATGTGGGCACAGGCTGAGCGGCCAAAACAAGTGGGACCTGTGGCACGAGGGGATATGAGACAGTAGTAGGTGTCAGCACTGCACCCTATGTACAGCACTGTACGGATCACACCTCCCGAAACATTGACAGGTGTCCACATTGACAGCCCCATGCCAAGACGGCTGTGTGCTTGCAGTCACACGTCACAGGTGAGAGGTTACATTGCACGTGCCAGGTGGCAGTCGTACATAGTGGGAGCTGGCATGTGTGTGCATGTGTCTCCTGTTCAGGATCCACCAGATGGGCGCTGACTCTGTACTGACCATTGGACACAGCATGTTCCGTGGAAGGCTTGTGTGTGTGGGATGGTGGCACTGGATGTGCCTCCGTTGGGTGGGGGGCCATGCACAGGGCGGGTACGTCGATGATTGCGCATTGTTGGTCACGGTGGGTGCACCCACTAAGATGTGTTGCCCTGTGTTCAATTCCTATGTCCGCATGATGATGGACTGTAGATGTGGGCAGACTACACATTGGTCGATGTGCTGTCTATATGCATGTGCCTTCACACCAGGCACAGCTGCCCCTGCACATGTGACCCCTGCTGGAGCTGATGCACCTTCTGCGCGTGGGGCGGGCAGCTCTCCTCACTTCCCTCATTGCGCATGTCATGACTTTGCCGCAGGTGACATGGATCATGGAGGGCCCACATGTACGCGTGGGTAGGCTACACATGATTGTACACTGGTCGCCACCCCCAGTCAGTGTTTCGAATGGGAAGGTTGTCGTGCTGGTGGTATGTTCGATGTGGCGGATGGGCGGGCCTAGGTGCGGGCTTACATTCCGGACATGGGGGGGTAGTTGTATTGGCGACTAGTTGCAGTACACACGGGACACGTCTCTTCCTTTCCACATCTGGGTCATCCCTTGTACTAACTGACAGTGATACAGTCATCTTCGCCCCAGCCCTCATGTCCTCCCCTCGCTCCCCCAATATGCATGCTCACCTGCGAGGCTAGCGCTTGCACAGGCAGCCCCAAGCTCGCACCAGAGAGGGCAAGGAGTGTATGTGTGGGTCCAGTCGCACGAGTGGGCTGTCTCAGGGTATGATGTGTTGCGGGACGCCGTCCACCTGCGTGGTGCCCCAAATGGAGACCCGGCCTGCATGGACTATGCATCACAGTCTTCGCCTTCCGGATCCGCCACCTGCGACACCCAGTGGCTGTGGCTGCCCTTGCGGCCAGGCCACGTCCGTCTGTGACTGATGGCCCACACATTCACTCTTTGGCCTCTCTGGGGAGGGCTCGGGGGTGGTGGCGCACGCGCTTGCACTTAGTCGCAATGGCATGTGGCGTGGTTGGTATGATGGGCAATGGATGGGATGGTGCGAGCCACCTCCCGTGACGTCAGTGCTGCTCGTGCTGTGGTGCGTCCCCCTACACTTCCATTTGACTTGTGCCATGCTAGACGTTGAGGTTCTATTGCCTGCGTGATATGACCAGGAGGAGCGCGAGGAGACCTCTCACACACCATGCTCCACTGCCATCCCGTGCCCTCTATCGCCTGTGCGGATTGACTATGTTGGGGTTACACCTGGTCGACTGGGGCTGTGTGTGCCTTGTCAAGGGGCATGGCGGGCGCACAACAGGATCCAGCTTGTCCACAGAGGGTGGGCTGAGGTGCGCCTGGTACCGCTTTGTACGTGTGCCCGGCTGCTGTGCACACACGTGTTCACTCCCCCCGACAGGTGTCCTCTCACAATGCCCAGGGAAGCGGTGGTGTACTGTTCATGACCCCTCCCAACACGGCGTGCTCCAACTTGGCATGTGCGCATCTACCCGTCGCACCCACCCACCTGAGCACTGCGTCCATACGACTTCACACGACACATGTGTGTCTTCCACAGTAGTGCTACTCATTTGCGTTGACATCCAATACCAGTGGACTACATGGTCATGTCACGACTGCCGTGTACTTCACATACTCTCATCCTCTCTCATTCGTACTTGTGAAATGAGTCAGCGGAGACAGTTTTGGTTTCAAACATTATATTGAGTCTTCTGTCCTCTGTGATGCAGTATAGTGGACACTACTGGCAGCGGAATACATGTTGAGGATATACTGAGCATGATTGCAAATGGGATAGGGTGTGGGGTTACATGTGATTGGCTGTTGCATGTGGGATGTGGGCTTCAGAGTGACATCTGCTTGGCCAAGGCTGTGCTAATGTACATTTACGTATAGCTGCGGAGCTGCGGACTTTGACACAGACGGTATACATGTAGCCTACCAGACCGCTTGGCATCATGGGCACAGTCCATCTCAGTTCCATGTGACAGGTTTGCTGCGGTTGTTCCTCATGCACGCGTGCATGTGAGATGACATCAGGGCATGTGCTTGCGTGCATGCAGCGGCATGCCACTTGTTGTTGCACTGTGGTGGTTACTGGACATGTCACAGTCACTGGGGTCGTGTTGTTGTTGTATGCACTTGTCGTCCATGCAAAGGTCCTGGTATGGGATTCCCGGGGCGGGGGTGGGAGGGGTGCAGCACCCACAGACTCCAGGCGACCTATTCATGTCCACTGAGCGGTGTGTGTGTCCATGTGCGCTGGATCCATGTCGTGTCCTGGTTGTTCGTGCAGTTCCGTCCATGTGGGTGCGATACACAGAGCCCATGCCACTGACTCCCACGATGCATGCGGTGTTCCTGGATGTGATGGGGAACAGTGTGCATGTCCCGGTCATATCCGATGTCATGGCGATGTCGTTGATGGTGTGGTTACAGTTGCCGGTCGTTTGGTATGGCTGTTGTGGTGGTGACTGGCCAGTCCGTGCGGAAGCTAAGCATCGGTGCGGGGTTGGACATCATAGGTCACTCGGGGAACCTGCGTTGTGGTCCGACGTATTTACAGGTTGTCAGGTATGCGATGCCGTCCAGCAGGGCTTCCATGTCATTGGTGGTGTACATGTTTGCCAGCCAATGAAGCGGATGGTGGCTGTCAAGGTGTTGTTCGTAAGTTGTCCCTTGGAGGACCATGATGGGGCATGCTGGGTGACATTCGATGTAGCTGGTCTCGATGATCCGTCGTGTGGAGGCACAGTGGTCCCATTTCAGTGCGGGTGCGATGTTGGCCACATACGCCATGCCCCCATAGGCAGAGCAGGCCCTGTCGTGTGCGTCCAGAGGGAGGAGTAGTGGTAGCAGGTCCGCCTTCAGACATGCCGGGTTGGAGAGGCATATCTCGACGGGATGCTGGTAGGGACACCTCCGACAGTAGAAGACGGGCATGACGCAGCTGAACAATGTGATGCGGTAAGTCAGTCGGTAACTTACGTTCGGCAGGGACAGGAGATCGCATCCCAATGTATGTAACAGGTTGGTTTTGTACAGCTTGAGCTGTTCGGGCGTAGTTGGGTAGGTGTGTTGCGGTTGCCATTTCGCAGCGGTGCGTTGTGGTGGCGTGCTCCGGCTGTGTGTGCAGTCTGCAATGTGCACGCTCCGAGGTTGCTGTGAGCTCTGTGTAGTCGTAGGGAGACAGGACTTGTGTTCTGTTGGCTTGTTTGGAGGACACGGGCCCTCTTCCCACATGCTTCTCAGACAGTTCAAGGTCAGTGCTGTGTGACTCCTTCCAATTAACTTGCATGTGGCCGACATGGGGGAGTGTTTTCTTCTTTCTTCCCCGTCCGTTGTGTGCTTCTGTGATATGCGCTATCTGCCCTGTGGTCGGTCTCCTCGGCATGCCTGTGTTGGTCTATTCTTGGACAATGGCTGTATTCACCGGCTTCTGTCGTAGGGCTGTGGTTTCGGAGTTGGAATGGAAGGTCATTCAGTGCTGTCTGCTCTCCCTTGTGTGGGCGGCAGGCTGCCTTTCCGCTCTGCGTTGGGCCTTGTGTGTGAATGTTATTCTTGGGCCACCTGTTGTCGGTCCCCGGGCTCTTTGGTGTTCCGTTTTATATGTCTTATTCATATGTGCAGGGTGGTATGGGTGTTTCTGTGTGGTACTGGCGTTCCTCTTCCCGAAGGGGCCCTGCTTCTCCTAGTTGGTGTTGCCGCCGCTGTGTGCTTCGCCATGTTTGTTACACTGGGGTGTGTCCTGCTGTTGCGTGTCTTCACTGACATGTGTGCGTCGGTTGTGTGGCGTTGGGTGTTGTCCGTGAATTGGGCGTTGAGGACATGTCTGTGGCCGGCCTGTCACGTGTCATGTGCGTTCGGGGTGGGGCTGATGTGTGTGCTGCTTGGTTGTGTCCCTGTGTCTGTGTGCGACGCATGCATGGCGCTGCGGTTGGCCTCTGCGTTGTGCGCATGTGTGGCGGCGTCATCGGCGCTTTGGGGCCGTGACGGGGTGGTTGGTTACTAGTCCCAGGTGGTGTGTACACATGTGTTCCGCGATGTTACGATTTGGCCTGTGTGTCATATGTGGATGCAATGGTGGATGTGTTGTGTACACGCGCTGGTGGGGGGTTGTCCGCTTTTTCCGCCCTTGCACTGTGTGCGCTGTTTGCGTGCACTTGTTGTGTGTGTGCCTACCTGCGTCTCCGCGGTACGTTGCGTCCTTGGTGGTGCATCAGCAGAAGCATGGGGAGTGCCTGCAGTGCTGGATTCATGCTCGGGGAGCCGCTTCTTCGTTGTCCGTGCTCGGCATCCGTGTTACCGCTTCGGTTTGTCGTACGGTATCTCTTGGCCGTGGGAGCCGTTTGTTTGCGGCATCGTAATTTATGCGCCGGGCGGGACGTGTTTCTTCGGACGGTGTGTGTCAG